>RCWM02000262.1:82500-1530164 GCA_003667255.2 Euschistus heros | reverse complement strand
TGATGAAGCTTAAAATGACAATGATAGATTGTAATAGTAAATTCCCATACTTCTTTTCTCGTTATTTAATTCAGAATAAAATTATTTTCTGCTTATCAACCATTATTAATATTTAATTATTGATGTTTAATTAAAAAAATAATTAATTTGTGGTCAATGTTCAATATTTATTGTCAAAAATTAATGTTTTTAATTCTCGTGATTCGATCAACAGTTTAACGGTACATTTAACTGATGGAAAATTAAATCACAGTCACGGCACTCTTGACTGATCCGGTTGGTCTAGATCTTGTCGGATACATGCTTGACCGGATAATCCATGGTTCTGGTGAAATATCGATATTACGTGAAGGTTGCGTTAAAATACTCTCATAAAATTTAGGCTTATCTTACACAAATTCGTTATAAATGACTAGGGATCGGATTTTTATGTATTTAAAAATGCCAAATATTTAATTAAAATATGCATTTATTTTCGTTAAATATGTGGCAAATATGTGATTTTCTTAAAATATTTAAGTAAAATGGAAATTTTTTTTATGAAAATTGAATTTTTTTTTTTTTAAGTATATATACAACAAAAGAACACTTTTACAATTTATAATAATTATTAGGAACAAAAGCGTTTTTTTTTTTTTTACAAGTTATAATGATTTATACAACAAATGAACATTTTTACAGAATATAAAAATAAAAGATGTGTTAAATTTTCAATTTTGAAAACCTCTCTTTGCAAAATTGTTAACAACCACAAGGAATTTCAGATGTTGGAACGTAAAGCGACGATGATCTGTCGTACTCTTTAGACTATATCTCCAAAACTATTAGTCAGATCTAAAATTACTTTTTTCTTCTAAAATCTAGTTAAATATACTATTAGGCGTTATATATCAAGTTTCAATTAGGTCTTATAAAATACACATACCAGAACGCTACTATTCCCGTTCTTTTGGAATCACGTTTTTTAAGGATATTTTTAACTATAACTCCAAAACTATTTGTCCGATATCAAATTTATTTTTTTCAACTCAAAGTTGATTAAATTTACAATTTAGTCATATATATGTAATTTATATTAAATCCCATGAAATACCTAAGCCAGCCCACTGAACTTTTCATAATTGTCAAAACACACACATTTAACTTGCTATCGTGGGTGTTTCATGAGATTGAATATAAATATGTATATAGGATCTTATATAAATTTAACCAGCTTTGGGATAAAAAAAAAAGAAAGCAAATTTGGGATCGGACAAATTGTGTCGGAATTAAGCCGCAAGTTGGCCAATTTCTACAATTTTTCCCAATACCATAACTTCGCGAAAAATGGTACGATTTCGGAGTTGTTTATTCATTTCGTAGTTTCTGGTTCCAACAATATTTAATATTTGCAGACTTTTTCTCGAAAAAAGCTTCGTTTTCGTGTTATAGGTAAAAACGAAATTAACCGATATTTTGGGCGTTTTTTGAGATTTTGAATAATTAGCCTATAGCTGCCGTGGTAGCTAAGTTCAGATTCGGATTCAGCACCCCAAAAAACACGAAGATTCGTTAAGAATAAAAGATCGGCAGTTTTTTTTCTAGAAATCGTCCTTTTGGAGCCTTATTTTACTGAACTATTGTACCCACTGTGATTCACAGCCCTGCAGTCTGTGGTTCAAAGTCCATGTCAACCACCTCCAAATTATGAAAATATGCCCAAAATGAAAAAAATATGTGGAATTATGTACTTATTTTGATTAAATGTGTGTAAATATGTATTTATTTCGATCAAATACGTATAAATATGCAATGACATCCAAATAAGTGAAATAAAAGTAGCTTCAAACGGCTTGAAAAGTGTCAGTATGAACTCTTCTAGTTGAAACACGTCTGAAAATTGCCTAGAAAAAAATATGTAAATACATACGAATCCGATCCCTATACATGACTAAACAACATGACTAAATCGTGTGTATAACGAAATAAATAAATACAAAATTACAAACAATAAGTAAGCAATGCGCTGTAACACCTTATATTGATATGCATTCTTTAATTATATGTACATATTTACAAGCAATTTATAACAAATACAATTTATATTGCCTACTTGTTTATTGTAATATTTTCCTGTTTATATTATTTTTATTACACATCACACTAACACAACCTGAATATATTACATATCCAATGTAGGGTGAACCAGACAGTTAATGACACTCTTAAAGAAATATTTATACTAAAATTTTAGAAAAAAATTATTTGTATTTTTTACTTAATCACTATATTTTAAGTTAAGCAAAAAAGTTCACACTAAACATCATTACTGGAATGTATTTTACAAGAGAGTGACAATCAAAAAAATGTAAAATCAGTTATTAACGGCCTATGAATATCTTTTAAAATACGGACAGAATTGAAACAGTTGAGTTGTAGGATTTAAAAGGAACGAATACAAAAACGTTCTATCACTTACTTAAGAATAAAAGTTGATTTTGTATCGCAGGGATACGGTTCCAGTAACACCGAAAATACATCAAGAATATTTTTCGAAATCCTTCTTTAACTGCCTAAATAACTCAAGTTAGCTATGAATTAGTTATGAACAAATACCATAAGTACTGTGGCCCACATACACTTTACTAGGAAATATTCCCGTACAACCACGTACAAGGATGTGTTTTATAAGCTACTAAAATATTCAGATCCCCTATATAACACACACATGCGATTTGAACCTAAAAAATAAACACCTTACCATCAGTAACGAAGCACTCTAATTCATAATGCAAGCCGTTCCATCATTCTTTCCATTTTACAGGAAAATTATAAATTCTGAGTTATTTAGAACTAGCTTATTCTAAAGCAAACATGAAAATGTAAAATCGAAAAATGGAAATAACATTTAAATGGAAATGAAGTTAAATTAGAATGAAATTATGTTAAATTTAATTTTACAAAATAATTAAAATTTCTGCTCTTCTGTCGTCAATCCTATTAAAGAATAAAATAATATAATTTATTTAAATAGTTATAATTCTAATGTATCTTTTCATTCTGAATCGAATGAGACTGTTTGCATCTCGATAGAACTATTCTAGATAAAAAGAGTTTTCCCCCCGCTTTTTAGCAGTTATGGCTCAATCTGTGGCATACTTTCTCTCTAAGCAACTTTTGGCGAGCAAATCCCACTAAACAGCGTTTTAAGTACAAGTGAAAATGTCGGGTTTTCCGTCTTCCTTTTCATAGCTAAACGCTCTACCTAATTGCTTATCTGTTAATTTGAGATTGCTTTCTGTATTTTTATGTCTACTATTTTTTTTATTTTCCATTCTGCAAATAGATGTTGTCTACATTTTTTTTTCGCAAGCAAGCCAGAAAATACTGCAAAACGACAATATTTTAGTTTAATTAAAATATGATTTCTAGTATATTATAATGGTTTGAATGAAATCTCTGTACCTATTGCCCTTTTCTGAGGCAGATTTTACTCTTATTTCAATAAAATATAATAATATTATATATTATAAGTTTAAATACGGAGTATAGAAATACATTATTTATTTTATTAAAATTGTAAATATTATGTTTGGATTATTATTAGACATGGGCCGACTTTGACTTTAGCCGACCTGTCACTCACCAACTAGTCGGCTAGCAAAATGGCTGATTAGTTGGCCCCGCCGATCATTGCTTCCGTTGGAATTCTCGTGGGATCGGTAATGTTCGAGGTTCTTCGTTTAGCTAACTTGTAACTACGTCTGTACGTTAGCTACATTTGTTTTTTTTTTTTTTTTTTTTTTTCAACCGGGCCAGTATCAATCGGAGTGTTTTATTTTTTTTTTTTTTTTTTTTTTTTTTTTTTTTTTTTTTAAAAAAAGTCGCGGTTTATTTGTTTTAGGTTAGATAGTTAATTGTGAAATTAGGAATCCAATCATGCCGAAAATGATATCGTGTTTATTTACTTTTATATACAACACAAAAATACCAAATATATAATTGTAAACAGTAAGTAGGTAGTTGCTAAAATAGCAATATATTTTTTGTTTGTCAACCTATATATATTGCATTTCAATTAAGAATTAGTATTTTTATAATCATGCTAAAAAACCAAACCTGTGGATAAAAAAAAAGTATTGTTTACTTATGAATTTCTTTATTCAGCATTGTGGAAGTTATCACAATTATATTTTGATAAAGTTAATAGCAGTGATCTTTCTTTAAGTTTCGATAATTTATTTTATATATTAATTTATTGAAATTTACAACTATATAAATATCAAGTAAATGTACCTATATAATGTACCTCATGTATCTATGTATGCATCTATCTATGTACCTGTAAATGTACCTATGTATGCTGATAACGATTACAATGACATGTAACAACTTGAAAAGAACTACTCATCAGTAGCACTTCAATAAAATTCTACACTAGAAGATTTATAGGCCATCTTCTTTTCAGACGCCTCAGAGAATTATCGGGAATGGAGAAGGAAGCAAGTTGAGAAACTAATGGATTTGAATGGTTATGGAGCTTACTATGAAAGGATAGGTATTTTGTCTGGGCTAACTCAGCAACATACGGAACATTAAGGTCTTTATGGATAATTTTGTTGGTGACAAATTAAGGAGCATTTAGGATTGTTCGAAGGATTTTGGATTGTAAGGATTGCATACGAGATGAATTGGATGGTTCAGTGGAGCCCCAAAGCTCAACTTCGTTCGTCCAAATAGGTCTAATAACAGCCATGTAAATAAGCCTTTTGTAACAAATTTGGAGGTTTGATCGTTTCTCTAGTCAATGTTGAAGCAGTCTGTAAAGACGAGCAGTTTCTTGTCGCTTTAGTCTTGTATGTGGATTCCAAGTAAGACGTTTGTCCAAGTGGAGTCCTAGGTAGCGGATCTGTTCAATAGGAATTAGTGGAATATCATTGAAGGATACTGTAGGACAGGAAGTCGTAGGTTTACAACGAATCGATAATTTACTATTACAAAAAAATAATAATAAAATAAATATATTATTCCTAGAATAAATAACAAACTGCAAAGATGAATCTAAAATAAAAATTTTAATCAAGAAAGACCTTATAGATTCAATCAATCTTTTTTCAAGGGTAGAAATATAAATTTAAAAAATGGTCGACTAGTCACCGACTACAGAAGCAGCCAATTAGTTGGCTATCTCGGTACATTTCTTATCATTATATATAAAATATAAAAGCATCCTTATCATATTTTTTAACGAAATGTAATTTGGTAAATAATTATTAGAGATATGCTGATTCAATATGTAGATTCTCAATTCTACCAGTTTTTGAGAAAATAATCACAGGTATCGAGAATCGATGATCGAAATCGATTCTTTGGAACTGATCGATACTGTTTATATTATTAATATACATTATGATCTATATATTTTCTTTAATAGTATATCGATATAATAGAATAATATTTCTATAATAACAGCAATTGTTCAAAACTGATTGGTAGGGAATTTAAAACAATTCTCTTAGATTATATGCTACTACAAGGCTAAGATCGCATTGTTGATGATATGTATTCGTTATTTGAAAACACGAGGAAATAGGATTAATTTTTCAACTTTCAAGCCTTTTTTTCTCAGCTCTCAGTCAAGATAGAAAAATATTTTTTTACTTATAAAAGTATTATATGCTTTTTGAAATAAAAATAATTTCCTTATGCTCAAATCAATACTCGGCTTTAGGGAGCTCAACAACTCCAAAAAAATGACAAAATTTGCATGAAGATCGCTGTAAATCAGCGGGAAATTTTTCCCATGAGAAACTGACCTCAAATCTCGATTCAACGCACAAAAAAAAACCTTATGCGTAAAATTTTATAAAAAAAAAAATTACTCAACCTTTCGAGAACGTTAACGTTTTTGAAGTTGAGATTTTATCAACAATTTTAGAATATTTTTCTTGAGATAATATAAAATTATCAGGTGCTGGTTTAAAAATTTTGATTTTGATAAAATTTTTTATATAAGAATTTTTTGTACAACGGGTTTCATTGGAATTTTGTCATTTATTTTTTTTCAATAAACTCGTCAAAGTTTTTAAATAAAAAAAACTTTATGTATGTATATATATATATATATATTTTTTTTTTAACCCTTTCGAGTATGCTAACATTTTTCAAGTTGATATTTTATAAACAACTTCAAACGCCCTTAACAGTTGCTGTGTTCAACCGATTAAAAAAGTAATTTCATCACTATAATTAGCGCGCATTTGGTTTTTCATTCGTGTATATAACTTTGGGTTCACTCCAGATTTTAGTGGACAAGACTGTTTTGGAAAAAAAATTCCGAGGTCAGATATAACTTGGGATATCTCAATAAGGAGATATTTTATCTCAATAAAATAGACTAAATATTTTTTTATTTTGATAAAGTTTTACAAATGGTTTTTTTTTTTTTTTTTTTTTTTTTTTTTTTTTTTTTTTTTTTTTTTTTTTTTTTTTTTTTTTTTTTTTTTTTTTTTTTTTTTTTTTTTTTTTTTTTTTTTTTTTTTTTTTTTTTTTTTTTTTTTTTGCGTTGAATTGAGATTTGAGGTCAGACGTTTGTCAGTTTTTTTAAGCTTTTGAACACCCTTAAGCCTGGTCGTATCTTGAGCATAACGAAAGTATGTCTATTTCAAATAGCATACAAAACTACAATTTTACGTGAAAGAATCCTTTCAAGTCAAAACGTCCCCTTGTGAGTAATTGTGATGCGGTCGCCCAGAATCGGTCCTATCTCTTAACCAAATTGTGATTTTAGAAAGAGAGAGAATGTTTTGAACTTAACGAAAGTATTTCAAATAGGATGCAAAACTACAATTTTACGTAAAAAAAAAATATCTATCTTGACTGAGAGCTGAGAAAAAACAAACTTGATCATCATATTTTTTTTTCTCGTCTCCCAATGCTCATTGGCGGCTATGACTCTAATTGTATACTGTTATAGGTCCCTACTGCTTACAAAAGAATCGGCATTCAAATCTGTTACTTATAAGTCAAAATGTCTCCTTGTCATATATTACATTTCTAATTATTGATAAGTATGCTGATTTAAATTTTGCAAACCATTTAAAATGGGCAGCATCACTTATAATAATTTGATTCTCTCTCTTCCTAAAATAACAATTTGGTTAAGAGATAGGACTGATTGTGGGCGACCGCATCAAAATTATTCACAAGGGGACGTTTTGACTAATGCTATTTGAAATAAACATACTTTCGTTATGCTCAAGATACGACCAGGCTTAAGGGTGCTCAAAAACTCGAAAAAAAAATAACAAAATTCCAATGAAATCCGCTGTAAATCAGTGGAAAATTTTTTTGATGAAAAACTGACCTCAAATCTCGATTTAGTGCACCACAAAACCCTTATATGTGAATTTTTATCAAAATAAAAAAATATCCCTTTCGAGGACGTTAAAATTTTGAAGTTGAGCTTTCATCAACAACTTCTGATGGCCATAACCATAACCATAACCTCTTTTCAACCGATTACAATAGTAATAGCATCACAAGAGTCAGCATACATTCAGCTTTTTATCCATACATAAAACATTGGGTTTACTCCAGATTTTAGTTGACAAACCGTATTTAAAAAACTTAACAGATACTACAACAAATGGAAAATAAAAATTAACCAAAGTAAATGTGCAGCAATAATTTTCACAAAACGCAGACCTACAATAGACCACTATATATCTATAGATGAATATCATATCCCTTGGGTACAATCAGTAGCATATCTTGGCGTAGAATTAGACCGATCCCTCACATTTACAGCACATGTAAATAAAAAAATGTAACAAAATAAAAAATATGATCAGTAAAATGTCCCCTTACTTCAATAAGCACTCAATTTTATCCAATAGAAACAAATTAATACTCTATAAATCCGTAATCAGACCTATGATAACCTACTCCTCACCTGTTTGGAGTAATACATGCAATACAAATTACAGAAAACTGGAAATTATTCAAAATATTTGTATGAGAATCATAAATAATTACCCCAAATACACAAGAATTGCCACTATGCTCACTGATCTTAATCTTCCCACAATCAAACAACACATTCACTCCCAAACAAACTCATTTTTCATATCAACTGCTATATCTGAAAACCCATATGTCCAAGAAATAGGTAATTACAACAAGAAAACTCTAAAAAGATACAAACACAAACGGACAAAACACATATTACTTAAAGGCTAAAAAAAAAAAAATCAAATCAAATAAAAAAAAAAAATAAATAAAAAAAAAAAAAAAAAAAAAAAAAAAAAAATAAAAATAAAAATAAAAATAAAAAAATAAAAGGGAAGGAGTATCAAGGAGTGATTTGTTGAACGTGGTCCAAAGATGGCCGAAATCGAAAAAGGAGGAAGGAGGAAAAAAATAAAAAATAAAAAATAATAATAAATAAATAAAAATAAAAAATAAATAAATAAATAAAAATAAATTAGCAGTAGTGTAAACATTTTTACACCTAAAGTTATGAATATAAGTTTGATATTGTATTATAGCACATAAGTAGTCTTACTACAAGTTATTTTGTAATTATAAGTTGTGTATTATCATCTTTATTATTTGGCTTAGATTATAATTTAACTCTTATTTATTATTAATTCATAAAATTAACTATAATTGTAAATTGAAGTAGCATTGTTAATTTTTTTTTGTGTAGGTTTTTTTAGTTTTTCCTACTGTTTTATCAAATTTGCATTATTTACTTGTTTATAGATTCCTCCATATTAATTACTATTTTACATGAGAGGGATGTGTATCCAAACATGTAACTATGTTTTTATTAGCCTAATTTGGCTTTATGTAATTTATTTTCAATAAAGAATAGAAAAAAAAAAAATAGTGGACAAAAACTGCTGAGAATAAAAAATTCCATGGTCAAATATAACATGTGATATCTTAATAAAAAGATATCCCGCGACCTCCGGATTTGGGATAAACTATGCAGTTTTACGCATTCTAGGCGACCTTAAATTTTGGTTTCAATCGGTAGCGAAATATGTGAGATAGCGCAAATTATTTAGGGGTAAAAAATCAATATTTGGTTGTGCGCTAAATTTTCCACAGATGTACAGCGGATTTCATTGGAATTTTGTAATTTTTTTTCGAGTTTTTAAGCACCCTTAAGACGGGTATCATTAAGCATAACAAGAGTATTTTTATATCAAATAGCAAAAAAAACTAAAATTTAACTTGAAAGAATCGTATCTCTATCTTCACTGAGAGTTGAGAAAAAAGTAAAACGTTTTTTTTTGTTTTTTTGTTCTCGGCTCCCAATGCTCATTGGTGGCTATAACTCTAGGTCCCTACTACCTACACAAAAATTGGCATTCAAATCTGCGAGTTACAAGTCAAAACGTCTCCTTGTTAGCTTACATAGATGTAATATCTTATACGTTAAACCTCGCTACACAAACAATGTAAAACATATGCATTCCTCCACAACAACAGACACTTTAAAATCCAAAAGTTCGTTCTCTGGCGAGTGAATGAAGATCTATGAGAGTATCATATTCGCAAGGTATACCGGAGCGAAGGGTTGGAAATAGGGCAATGATCCACGGATCCGCTTGTTACCCCTCCTCCATTGTTACCCTTGTTGATGCGAACCCCTGCCCCTGTTGAGAAGACCGTTGGGGCGAACCCCCCCTGGCCCCCTCCCGGTCGGCCGAGGTCGGGGCCAGCCGCAGCTGTTGCCCCCTCCCCCCGCTAGTTCTCATATTGTCAACTGCAGCTATTTCTTATCGCTCAGTGTCTTGTATCAACGTCATGCTACCGCCGCTGTGAGTACCCCTTCAGCTATTCATATATCAGTGAGTGCGTCTTAAAAGCTGTGTTATTTTTATTTTTTTTATTTATATTTTTTTTTTTGTTTTGTTTAGATACTCCTAAAACTAGTGAAATGTCAGTTCATGAATTTAATAAACAAACCCTAAATACTGATCACATGCTGATTATAATAGAAAAAAATATAAATATTTTATAATGACCACATTAAAAATGCAAAGTTAAATACCATAACTTATAATAATAATAATGATAAAATATGTTTCAAATTTTAACATTATAGTCAAAAATATTAAAAATATAAAATAAATAAAACACTCATAAATAACAATACCAAAGATAACATTAACAACAACAGTGTATAAAGAGAGAGTGTTTTTTTAAATTTAAATAATATTTGCATAATTCATGCAGGATTTCATGTTAAAACCAAAACCTGATATTATTATTAAAGAGATTATTTATTTCTTTACCACAACCAAAACCTGATACATTACTTTTACTCTACGCCGTAGTTTCGGCCCAAAAGTCCTATTAAATAAGATCCCATTACTCAGATCAGTGTGATATCTTGCTTTCATCTTATAAGGAGACGTTTTGAATTGTAATTCACAGATTTGAAAGCCGATTTTTGTGTGGGTAGTAGGGACCTATAATAGTGCAAAACTAGAGTTATAGCCGCCAATGAGCATTAGTATTATAAACACGTTTTATTTTTTTTGCTCAGCACTCATTCAAGATAGAGAAATAATATTTTCACATAAAATTTTGGTTTTTGTATGTTATTTCTTTACCACAACCAAAACCTGATGAATAATCTCTTTAATAATAATATCAGGTTTTGGTTTAAACGTGGAATCCTACATTAATATCCGGACAACCCAATTGCATTGTAGACAAAATAGAATTATTTTGTTATCCAATAGATACATGTATTATCTCAATTGCCCTATGTTGTTTTTTCTGATGCTTTTTTCTTTATTTTTCTGTGGTCTCATTAGGATTTGTTTATCCTAGACAATCTCGTTCCCAAAACGTCGGTTAATCGAGTCTCAAGTGGATATTTTTTTAAATTTCATTTTCCTTGGCTTTAGTTTCTGTGTATGTGGCGGTGAATTGAGACATAGTTACGTCCTTGATACAGACACCCAGGTCCTCCATGAAGCTCCTTGTTCTATTCAGAAAAGTTCTGCGAGCACATTAAAGTCTCTCTAACCGAAGTTGTCACGAAAACTTTCTTTGACATTATATTTGTATTTATTGACTACAATCTTTAGCCCGTAAACATTCTTAAGACGACTGAAGTTCAAGAAAATCCTTCCTAAAACACCCCTGAAAAAACGCGGTTTTTTTTAAAGATACCTTTCACACTTTGGAAAACCGACAGATAACTTTCAGTAACAGAAAAAAAAATAGATGATAAAAAAAAAAATGTTTTTAGAATAGAAGGTTTTTTTTTTTTTTTTTTTTGAAATATGAGATGTAATGTATGTACTCTGTAGGAAAAAAATGCACATCACCAACTTAGCTTAATATTATTTTCTAAAAAACATTATCAGTATTAATCTTTATTTTAGTAAAAAAAAATTAAATATAAATTATTGATTGGATATTGTTAAGTACATGTGTCAACCCAGATACGCATCCTTTCATAGTAAGCTCCATAACCACTCAAATCCTCTAATCCTCTAACTTTCTTCCTACACCATTCCCGATTATCCTCCGAGGCGTCTGAAAAGAAGATGGCCTAGGGACATTATTGTGTAGACTTTTTATTAAAGTTCTACTGATGAGTAGTTCTTTTCAAGTTTTAACGTGTTATTGTGATCGTTGTCAATACATTTACTTGATGTATATATTTTGTACAGTTGTAAATTTCAATAAATTGATATATAAAAAAAAAAAGTACATATGTGATAATAAACTATTGGATTGCCCATTTATTTATTGTAGTATCACAGAACTATCACTTAAGTGTGATTACTCGTACAATGAAAACGACAAAACAGATGAACTAATAAATAAATATTATTTTAATGTAGTAAATTCCATTTTATTTGTAAGGAATAAGTATTTTTTGCAAGCGCCGGTTAAAAGAACACTAGAAAATAGTTCCAGTACTGTAAAAACTGTAATAACTAGACTACAATATTGTGTGGTGATTAGTTTTGTTAGCTATAACTTATAACTGTTTTTTGTGAATTAGTTATTATTGTATCAGAATTCACATGATTACTAAATATAAATTGGATTTGTTAGAATTTTTTAATAAAGCTAAAATATTTAAATCAAATAAGAAGCGCCAGATTTAAATAAAATACCTAATTATTTTATATATCAATGTAACATTAATTATAGTTCTTACTCCTTAAAAAAATAAAAATGATTAATACATTTTTTTTTTTTTACTCTAATGGCACAACTACAGTGGCGTTTCAGATTGAAAATTAAAATTGAATTTCTATTTTTTTTTTCTGCCTGCATGAATAGATCAATTTATTTGAGTAAAATTGAGCTATCGATACTCGTAACTTTATTTTGAAAAATTATAGTTTTAGTGCATTATTAAAGCTACGTTTTGGCAAACCCAATACAAAAATTAAAAACTAAAAGAAAACGCTGGATACCAGAGTTTACTATATATATATTCTATCAGCTATTCCGTTTAGTAAATAACTATCCGTCATCAGTCTATTTTTTTCTATTACAAAAGGCACTATTTTCTCATTGAAGAAAAATTTAAGAAAGTGTACTTGATTTTAGAATTTTTGTAATTTTTAAAAATATTTTTTCTGAGCTGTAAATTTATTATTCGGGTTCAACACCCCTAAAACATTAAAATAGTTTAATAAAAGCAGAGATTGAATATTTTATTCTTTCATTTTTTAAACTTACTATATTACTCTTCCTGTTCCCAGTCTTGTCAAGATGTGCAATTTAAAAAAAAAAACTGATTTTGTTTTTAACATAATCATTATTATATTTATATTTAAATAAAATATAGGTTAATAACTAAATTATGAAAATCCGAGCTGCTTTATCGTTACTTAATCCATTTTTATCAGTCTGACACACCTTAGTGTGCACTTAATGATACAGCCCAAACTCAATCGTTAGCATTTGTGTCTTGTCTAAGGGAGTTGGTGTATCTATTTTTGTTAACAAGATTAAATAAAATTCGTATATAAAGTAATATGAGTGCCATATTTTATTTATTAATATTATTGTTGATATTATAACTTTTGTAAATAAGAACTTTTAAAAATTTAATTTTATTAGCTAAGAAAAAAAAATGTATATATATATAGTTTCTCTTCTCATTTCTGTGTAGCAAGCAAATCTCATTAAAATTGCTTAGATCAAATGAATATCGAAATAAAGTAAAAGGCAAACAATGAGATCCAATTTTTTTTTTTCATTTTCTAGGCTAAAGTTTTAATTTTTTTCTCTTTAGTTGCTTACGTCCCCATATTCTTAAACCTGCTCATGTGAAACATATTAGGATAATTTAAAATATTAATTGAATAAAAGTCAGAATTTCATTTTTGTTAAAATGATATGATTGTATTTTACAAATCATTAAAAATTATTAAAAAATTTAATAATGAAAAAAAAAACTGATTATTATCAATAGCTATTTTTATAACTGTTGAATCTGTTTAACAATTTACCTTCAATATTTTAAACTTATGCCTATTAAATAATTCATAACATGTTGCTACTATTACGTAAAATGCCATAGCAGGTTCCTATCAGTCCCGTTCGTATCAACTACGTTAATAGATAAAAAGAGCAAAAGTTTGTCTAGGATTCGAGTTGTTATCGTTTGTGAACTATAAACTATAAATTAATTAATTCTCCCTTTATCTTTGTTAAGTAGAGTATAATAATAGTTAATAATGTTACAAAAACTTTAAGTGAATAAATAATATTCTAGGCAGTCCAATCAATTTTTTTTAATTCTCAAATGTTGAAATAAAATTTATCAAGAGGTTCATTTTTGATAAAGAAGTTGAAACCAGGTTTAAACTCTTAAAATGAAATTAGACGAAGATAACGCTTTGACATAGCAGTACAAACTAAATTACATCCAAGAAAAGACATACTACGGAGGTAACTATATATTTCTGCAAAAAAAAAAAAAAAAAAAAAAAAAAAAATGTTTTATTTTTTATAACCTTTTATTAATGTGTACAACTAATATTTACACATAACTACTAAATTTAAGGAAAATTATTACAAGGACATGTCAAAAACATGTGAAGAACTACTCACTAGTAGCACTTCAATAGTTCTACATTCGGAGGTCTCTTGGCCATCTTCTTTTTAGACGCCTCAGTGGGTTATCAAGGATCGAATGTGAAGCAAGTTAGGAGACTAATAGATTTGAGTGGAATTAGAGTTTACTTTGAAAGAATTCGTATCTGTTTAGGCTAAATCAGCAACATATGGAACATTAAGTTCTACAAAGTTTATTTGTAACAAAGTATGGAGCATTGAGGATTTTTATGAAGGATTTTGGATTGTATTGGAGATGAATTGGATAGTTTAGTGGAGCCCCAAAGCTCATCTCCGTAAGTCCAAATAGGCCCAATTACTGTCATTTAGTTAAGTCTTTTGTAATTTATTGGAAGCTTTGAACGCTTGTTTAGTAAATGTTGTAGTAGTCGGAAACGAATAGCAGTTTCTTGTCTTTTAAGTCTGGTATGTAAGAGGATAAACAAACGATAGTCTAGTCTAATCTAAACAAGCGATTGAATGAAAATATGATATCCTGAATAAATTTCCAGACAACCTAATAATAATACTAAAATTGCAAGAAATATTACCGCATAACCATAAAATGTTAATAACAATGTACATTAAAATTAACATATAAATAATTATTCCCTTTCCTTAATTGTTATAGTCATATAAAACAATTTGATTTCAGATACAGACGCTGAAAGAAAACACTTCACTCTGCTGAATAACTCTCTCAGATTTATCAGTAAGTGGAGAAATTTATTTTAAACTGTTTATTTTTATGATTAATGTTCCTTCCTACTTGACGTATCTATTACTTCTTAAGGGAACCGTCCATGTGTCATGGCAAACGAATTGATAAGAAGAGAGAGATAAGGTTAAAAATTACTGGTTGATATTTCTGTTATCTGTGTTCCGAGATAGCCTCATGGTTGGTCTTTTCTTTCTTAATTAATTCATACACAGACTGAAACAATCGATATCATGAGCGATATCGATACTAAACTTAACTGATATTATACAATCGATTAATTAAAGATTCTGTATATTTTATAGATAATATTTTTTTATTTTATCAATTTGATCACCTGATGTTGTTTCCAAGACGTAATGACTGAAAATTGAAATGTATAGATACAAAGATGTTTGGCAATGAAGTCATCTATTTTGTATGATATATAAATATATTCTCTGTAACTCACTTCACAGATAACATATTTTGGAACCAGTTACCTTTAACTTGAAAAACTCTAGATTTTTGTTTTTCATTAACAACTGTAAAAAGTTTCTTAAATGCGAGAAGGCAAAACAATGATTAATATCAATTATTTCATTTCAAAAACGACAATTTACAAAAAGCTTTCAAAATAGCACCAGAAAAATTGGGGGTGTAAATATATGTATTCTTCAAAAAAGTCACCAAAAATAGTTTAAAACAGGATAAAACAATTCGAAACGGTAGAGAGTTTATTACTGAAAAAAAAAAATCATTTACAAAAATCGTATTACTTGCTATTTCCGTCCCGGCACTTTGTAAGTTACCACATTTGAGAACATTTTACCCACACCTCTTCCCGAGTGTCTTCAGTAATATTTCCACCATAAGAGATGCAACTTGTGATCTCTAACAAGAGATTAATTGAGTTTCCTGGGGATGTGGAGGTCCACATTTACACTTTCTCTGTCTAACAAAGATGGCCAGTATCACATGTAACCTAAAAGTGTGCGTGACTAAAAGTAGCTTAAGATCTCCGCTTTCCAGATATCATTTTGAAATTGTTTTTAAATAAGTATAAGAACATGAAACGAAAACGATTTCACATCAAAGTTTATAGTCCAGTAAGAACACCAATTCGCACAATAACTCAAGCTGCATCTACACTAGTTGAAAGAATGGTTCCAACTGCCCACTGCTATCTTATATTAGCAAATGACTCCATAAACAGTCCTCGTCGACCAGTTTTCAATTGCTCCCTTAGCCAGTAGGGAGGGGTGCCCATATTTACACTAGTGCCCGATTTTACACCTTTTCCTCTACCAATATAGCTTATCTCAATATTTCTTTTGTCCTTAACCTCATACCCAATCAATTTTTAAAATTCTATTAATTTCTTTCCAAATACCCTAACCCAAATACCCTCATTATCCAGCTGCACACATCCTTATTAACCTAGTCGCAGATTAAAACGGCAATGACCCCTAGACCTACTGTAATGAGTATATATTACTGGAGTTCTAGCAATGGCCAGCTTCTCAACTCAGGTCCTGAGGGGGCACTAATGACACGGCTGTGAGAATATCGTTGGGGTCTCAGTGGGCTTGCCTTCTACTTCCATAAGTAGGAGAGACAGATTTGGTCCGGGGTTTCCCTAGGGTGTTTGTGTACATTGTATTTATAGTGTGATTGTAATTTTTTTTTTTTTTTTATATAATTTTTCTATATTTCTTTTTCGTTATTATTATTATTTTTAAAAAAAATATTATTTATACTTTTATTTTCTGATTTATTTTAAATTAATATTTACTATATTTTGTATCTTGTAAAGCTAGAGTATTTATTTTTCTTTTTATTTAATTAATTGTACAATTTATATGAATGAATTCTTTGTCATTAATGTTATTTATTGTTTGTTAGAGAGGCAGCTTGTGAAATTTATTCAATAAAATGATATTTATAGAAAAAAAAACCAATATGGTGGTGCTAAAACAATCTAAAAAAATATTTTAAGGTCGGTTTTTAATTATACTTTAGATAAGGAACCCCTAAGATTCCTTAAACGCCCACTGTCGGCTCCTTTAGAAAGATAAAGATTTAAGAAACGAAAATTTAATTTAATCTGTTTATAAAAACATTTTACCCTTTACAGCTTTAAAATAAGCAGGATATACATTTCCATAGCCATTAAATAATATATATTATTAAACAGTGCACTATATGAAACTTACATGTTTTTATATAAACTATGCACATATTTAAAAACAACCCCTGACTTACTTATAACCCCTTGTAAACTTATCCAAACAGATAGATAGTACTAAACTTCTAAACTTTTCGCAGTTAAAATCAACTCATTAAAACAGCTATGATCTGGCTTGTTAGGTTGAACTAGACCAACAAACTATTCCTCTAGAATAGCGTATCTATTTGTGGCTCTCTCATTAGGATGGCCTGTATCAGTGTTTAATAAACGTGATGTAGGTTGTGCTATGTGTTTATTTAAACAAATATTTTATTATGCGTTAAATAGTTCTTTTAATTTTGTACAGATATAAAGTTATTTATTTATTAGTTGCTGTGTTGATACCATAGCAGACGATATCTAATACTTATACTTTGTAATGAATATCGTTTTAGTATATCAGACACTGAACATTAGCCTGAATTAATATTTTTTTTATGTGAATGCTTTCATTTTTATCTGGACGATTTTTTAGTTTGTTTTTTTTTCTTTTCTATTTCTATAAATAATATTGATTTTTACTACTTTACTCACCACTTATGCTGATGACACATGTTTATTATCAGTAAACAATGATCACTTCATTGCCTCCCAAACACTCCAATCCCGTATCCTAAACATTGAAGAAGTGTCAAAAATGGAGAATCAAAATAAATCCAAACAAATCTCACCAAATAACCTTAATGATATTCCACTGATCTCTGTTGAACAGATCCGCTACCTACGAATCGACTTGGATAAACTTCTTACTTGGAATCCACATACAAGACTAAAACGACAAGAAAATGCTCGTCGTTAAAGACCAATTCAACATTTACTAGATAAACGTTTAAAGCTCCCTATTAATTACACAAGACTTATTTACTCGAATGTGATTAGACCTATTCGGACGTACTGAGTTGAGTTTTGGGGCCTTACTAAGCCATCCAATTCGTATCCAATCTTTACAATCCAAAATCCTTCGAAAAATCCTCAATGCTCCTTACTACGTCACCAATTAACTTAACTATAAAGATCTTAATGTTCCATATGTTGCTGATTTAGCTCAAACGAGATGCCCATTCCTTCAAGATAAACTTCATAACCACTCAAACCCAATAGTTTCTCAACTTGCTTCCCACTCCATTCCCGATAATCCTTCGAGGCGTCTGAAAAGATCGCCTAGAGATCTTCTAGTTTAGAATTTTTATTGAACTGCTACTGATGAATAGTTTTCTTTTAGTTTTGACATGTTATTGTTATCGTTAGCAACGCATTTACTTGATGTTTATATTTGAACTGTTGTAAATTTCAATAAATTGATATAACAAAACAAAATATTGATTTTTATCTTTTATTATGTGTTATGACAGAAATTAATCGTGCTTTTAATATTGTATAAAACATTATGACTATTATTTTTCTTTGTTTACGTCCTAAACCACTTCTCTCGTTTCCTCCTCCTCTCACATAAGTGCATGATTTTGCAAATTCGTTAAACGAGCTATCCTTTTCGATTCATTCATTCTTCATCCGATTCCTATTAAGCCTTCAGATTTGTATTTACAAACTTAGGAGCATTAATTCAAGTATTTTTTTTTTTTTGAAATTTATTTATAGTCAATATTTTAATAAACTAATATATGGAAACATTTTTGTTTATGTTTACAATGAACAATTTATTTAGTTTTTAATAGTTTATTTATTTTATTATAACTTAATCTAAGGCTCGAAAGGTCAAACTATGATCCATATAGTTTTATTCTAAAGGGACCTGCCACCAGAATTAATAACGAATTTATTTATCATTATTCCTACAGAAGAAACTTTTATTTTAAAGCCTTCTGAAAAAATGAAAAAAAAAAAAAAAAATCAAAATTATATGTGTGCCGTTAAAAATAATTTTTTTTTTTTTGTTAACGGAGCAACAGCGCACTTAGAAATTTTGATATCAATAAAAAAAATAAAAATAAAAAATAACTAGGACATTTGATAAAATTCATTTCACAGTCTTGCTGTTAGGCTCTAGTTCATTGCAAAACGTGTTTACGATAAATACTGCTAACAACTAAATATTTTCTAGTGACGCAATAAAATCAATTATTAGGAATAATTCTCAATGACTGAAGAAATTTATATGATGTTACATATAACTGTATGAAAGTTGAATTTTTATATTATATGATCATATCCTTCACAATACAGATAATTTAAATGATTGTGAGCATGTAATATTTTACTGAAACAATTTTCCTGGCTATTGGCAAAATTATTTATTTTTTAAAAATTACCTCGACATATACAGTATAACAACAAACGGTTATTTAAGGTATTTTGGGTTTGTTGTGCAAACTTCTTTAATTTTGATTGCATGCTTTAATTTATCAGTTTTTATTTTATCTTGTTACCGATTTATTATTTTTAAATTTAAATTTTATTTTATTTATTTTTTAAAATTTTGTTTTATCTTACAAGTTTTCAAATGTTTGTCATACTGCAACTGTTCAACAGATAACGTTCAAAAACTCTAAATGATTTTTTTATGATCTATATTATGTAAAAAAATAGAGAATACGCTATCTATTTGAATATAAAATGCATCCTTGTGGTCTATCGAAGTAGATTTTACTGAGAAAACTATATAAACTCACTGTTTTCTTGTAAAATTAACGTTATTAAAAAATCTAAATTGTAGATCCTATTTTTTATTTTTTTACAGTACAGGTCAAAATAAGATCAACTTGTATATTTTAATTCAGTCTTTAAGTGAAATTCGGTAACACACGGCTGAATATCACCTTGTAGATTTTCTTCTTTTTTTTTTTAATTTCCTTAAGATTGAGAACCTAAATAAATAACGAGCTTATTTATACCTTATTTATTTATATCTTTAACAATAATAAATTAAATTTATTTCTTAAATGCGTAACTGTTGCTGAAATTTCTTTATTATTAGTTAATTGCTTTTTTCTTATCTATAGAAAATTGGAAAATAATTGAGGAATTTGTAAATATATATATTAAAATATAATAATTTAAATAAATTACCTCACATTATATTTAAAAGTTAATTATAATTATAACATCACAATAAGTTCCTAACTGAATTTTATGGGGTGTCGCTGACAAGGAAAAATATCTTCTTCCATAAAAGATATGTTTTCATTTGAAAAAAAAAAAAATTAATGAAGTTGACTTCAACTGATTTCATTTCAAAGGATATTAAATACAAAAATCTTGATCCGTGGAAAAAATTGAAGTGGACAGCTATTGTTATAGTTTTGATCTGGTATTGTTTATTTTTGGAATATTGTAAACTTTCCGCTTAGGAATGTTGGATTAAAGTTATTTTAAAAAAAAAAATAAAAAAAATATCAGAAGCTACAACTATTTATCATTATGGAGCAGTATCTAGGATGCACATTCACTGTGAAACGGGATTAATGATGGAATAAAAATATAGTTTTATATTAAATACAAGCCATATGAAATAATTATTTAGGTTCTGGAGTACTTGGAATATTTTGAACAAGCGGACAAATGGCTAGTGCCTACTACTGACGGATCTGAGGGTAGCACATTTTAAACTAACGTTGGTTAGATCGGAAAATCCGCTCTAATGCGCTCTGCTTCTATCTATCGTGTGCATTAGACGCCTGACATGCATAATTTACGAAATGAAATTACAAAGCTACCTGAATATAGTTATTAAATTGATAAATCAGGAGAAAAAAATATATTGCGATATTTATACAGATTTCTGACAGATGTATACATTTCTGATTTCCATTTTACGGAAATAACAATCCGAGGTAATTAAGATTACACAATATATAACTAAGAAACTTGTTATTGATTAGGTCTTTTTTCATAATCGCTGATTTCTTTTTTTTTCCTGGTTGGTCAATCGTGGTAACAGAGCGTGCAAACTAGCCACACCCAGGAACCGTTCCTCGTAGCAAAAGTTGTCTATGAAGAGTACTTTTCTGCAAAAAGTGTTTATTATGAAATTTATGCTACCAATTTCACATATATTTTTTTCTTTCGGATATTTTTATTTTACGTACATATTTTCTTTTATTATTTTGTGAATTTATAACTGCAATTTAAATTAATAAAATGTATACTAGAATAATTAAATTATCATAATATGAATAGAGTGCTATTACGAAAATATTTTCTGTAGCCCATATAAATTATTGAATAAATAGGTAACTTTTTATTTATTTTTTTTTATTTTGAAATATTATTTAAAGTTTTTTTCATTCATTTTTTATTATAAATCTATAAGGATATACATACATTTGTGCAATATTGTATTTTTTAACAAGTGTTGTGTCGGTACCAAATTTTTTTCGATTCTCGATTTTCAGTGACGATACCTCGGTATGAGACCGAAAAAGCAATAACTATTCAAGATATAAATTATCAAACAATACATAGCATTTATTACCTACAATGTATAATAATGAGTTAATTAATATTCAGATAATAAATTTTGATTTTTTTTTTTTTTTTTTTATTCTTGGCTAACAAAAATCTAAAAATAACAAAAAAATATATATCGAAATAATGCTATTGTTTTTCCTGCATTTATTCTGTTAGAGTTACAGCTTCGGCAGATAAAATGAGTAATTCCATTTTTTTCTTTTTCCATTAGAGAATATCTTCAACAATAGTAGTATCATTGAATTTTTAAATTCTGTACTAAAGTGTTGACCCAATACAAGAAAAATATCTCTGCTTGTGAAAATATAAAAATTTAATTTTTTTTTTTGTCTTTACAGTGAGAAATATATTTATAACCATTATATAATTGAAGAGGTGTCCATTATATGATTATTTTATTATTATTATTATTTTTATAACCTTGTACATAGTAGCATGGATGTAAGAAAGAGAATTAACTTAATAGGATGAGAATTAGACTTCTAACCACGTTCGAGTCCCGCTTAAGGTTATAATTATTAATAAAAAAGTAAAATAGACTATATCTCTATAAATGTGTATTTATGTATTCATCAGTATAAAACAATTTTCGTCTAATATTAGAATTTTCTCTATTCATGTTAAATAAACTTCCCATCAAAAGAATCGCAACACTTCGAAATATTTGAATTTTATTAAAACTTTTTTTTTCAGAATAAAGAAAGGTTCCGAAGTTTATAATAAACATTCCTAAATTAGATACAAACAATTTTTATTGAAATAAATTTCAATATTTCTTCCAATCGACAAAAAAGATAGAAAACAACAATTTTAACTTTGAAATTTTTAATTTATATTTAATAAGACATATTGCCCCCTCTGGCTTGAATTACTGTTTCCTCTAGTCTTGGAATACTTGTAAATAACGAAAGGAAGGATAAACATGGACTGAAGGAAATTTGAAAAAAATAATCTAAAATTCCATCGTTTGTTATTGACAGGGAAAACATTGATGTTTCTTATCCTTAATGTCTCACGTTTAATAATTAATATTAATGTGAATATAAACCAAGTATGGATTAAGGTAAAAACCAGAAAAATCTCAAGAATTATGGGCGTTGCAATATATATATATATATATATATATATATATATATATATATATATATATACGAGAAATCATTTCTTAATTTAAATTTAGCAAGATGTAAAAAAAAAAAAAAAAAAAAAAAAAAAAAAAAAAAAAAAAAAAAAAAAAAAAAAAAAAAAAAAAAAAAAAAAAAAAAAAAAAAAAAAAAAAAAAAAGAAAAAAAAAAAAAAAAAAAAAAAATGGTATGTACAAACTAGCACACGTGTATATTCTAAAGAAATGACACGTGTGCTTATATATTATATTAAGCCATGAATCGGTTATCGGCTTTCCCACTTCTTAATCTTGTTTGATCAGCTGAATGGTCATTGGCCTCAAATCAGGCAATATAGTATTTTTATTCTTGAAGTTGACGACCTAAACTTCATATTGGAAAATTCACGTTTCTTTTCAATAAAATAAAATAACAAATAGGATGGGGAAAAAAAGCTGTTGGTTAAGGTAAAGGAGGGAACCATCACGAACATTTTTGTCTACTGTCCGAAACAATACTTCCGTAGCAAGTTCTCTTGCCAATGCCCTTTATGGTTTGTAGGTAGTACAGGTTTTTTTAAAAATTTAAATTTAAATTTTTTTAACATTTCTTTTACTAAAATAAAATAATAAAAAAACTCATCTATGTATAAACATGAACCTACTTCAGGGATTATTGCACCTTGAAAATAATTAAATCAAACAATATATTAACTTGCCATAAATATATATTTTTTAAAACATATTTATTGTCATTTACTACATTATAAATTATATACAAGTAAATTACAATGATGTGCCAATAACATGTAAGGGACTACTCACTATTAGCACTTCCATAGTTCTACATTAGAAGGTCTCTTTGCCATCTTCTTTTCAGACACCTCGGAAGTTTATCTGGAGTAGAATGTAAAGCAAGTTGTGATACAACTGGATTCGAGTGGGTATTTAGTTTACTATGAAAGGACAGGTATCGGCTTTAGGTCAAATCAGCAACATATGGGACATTAAGACCTTTATGGATAAGTCTGTTTGTGACATAATAAGGCACATTAAGGATTTTGAAATCTAAGGACGGGATGCCAGAAGAATCGGAAGGTTCAGTGGAACCCTAAAGCTCAAATCTGATTAGTAAAATGTCCCCTTACTTTAAGAAGCACTCCAATTTATCCAATCGAATCAAATTAATATTGTACAAAACTGTTATCAGATCAATGATAACCTACTCATCGCCAATTTGGAGTAATATTTGTATAAAAAATTAGAGGAAACTGGAAGTTATACAAAACATTTGCATGAGAATCATAAACAATTACTCTAGATACACAAGAATATCCAAGATTACTGATTTTAATCAAACAACACATTCAGTCAAAAACAAAAGCATTTTCCTTATAAGTGCTATATCCGAAAACCTAAATATCCGTGAAATAGGAAATCACAACAAAAAAAAAACTCTAAAAAGGTACAAACACAGACGGACAAAACTAATTTATATAAACTACAAAATAGTACACAAATATCTTATTTCCACCATAAAATTAATAAATAAAAGTTAGTATTATACTACACAAGTAGTTTCATTTTTTTTTTTTTTTGTATTATTATATAACTTGTATAATATTATTAATATTTACTCAAGCTTGAATCATAATTTAACAATTATTTATTATCGCTCGCACTAGTATTGTTTATTGTGTTGTGTAGGTTTTTTTTAAAAATAGTTTTTCCTACTTTTTTACCTCGTTTAAATTTCATATTTTTGTAGTTGATTCTTACGCATTACTAATTGTTTGGTAATAGATTTATAATAGATGGATGTGTATCCGTTTGGCTTTTATAATTTATTTTTAATAAGGAATATATAAAAAAAAAGAAATAATATCATGTAAATGACTCTTTTGAAATTTATCGGAGCTTTGTACGCTTGTCTTGTAAATTTTGGAGTAGCTGGAAACGACAAGCAGTTTCTCGTGCCATAAATATAAATACATATTAATAAATAAAAATAATAACATTGGTATTAATTATTCAAAAATGAAATAATAGATTATTCAAAATTTTAAATATATTTATATATATATATGTAATTTTTCTTGATATTATTCATTATTATTAAATATATTATTTTATTTTTTGAAGAGAAAAGATTTGACCCGGTCGGGATTCGAACCCGAATTTCCACCTCTCTAGCGTGGCGCCTTATCCAACTAGGCCACCGGGGTCGTATCCGAACCAGGCACATTCATCCCCGGAATTACATCGCGAATTGCGAGTGCCAGGGGGTTATGGATCACTGAAGAGAGAGGATTTGCCTGGTTCGGATACGACCCCGGTGGCCTAGTTGGATAAGGCGCCACGCTAGAGAGGTGGAAATTCGGGTTCGAATCCCGACCGGGTCAAATCTTTTCTCTTCAAAAAATAAAATAATATATTTAATAATAATGAATAATATCAAGAAAAATTACATATATTTAAAACGGTGACGGATTGTCACGAGATCCAAATTTAAATGTAATGTTCAATTGAACATTCATCCCCGGAATTACATCGCGAATTGCGAGTGCCCGGGGGTTATGGATCACTGAAGAGAGAGGATTTGCCTGGTTCGGATACGACCCCGGTGGCCTAGTTGGATAAGGCGCCACGCTAGAGAGGTGGAAATTCGGGTTCGAATCCCGACCGGGTCAAATCTTTTCTCTTCAAAAAATAAAATAATATATTTAATAATAATGAATAATATCAAGAAAAATTACATATATTTAAAACGGTGACGGATTGTCACGAGATCCAAATTTAAATGTAATGTTCAATTGAACATTCATCCCCGGAATTACATCGCGAATTGCGAGTGCCCGGGGGTTATGGATCACTGAAGAGAGAGGATTTGCCTGGTTCGGATACGACCCCGGTGGCCTAGTTGGATAAGGCGCCACGCTAGAGAGGTGGAAATTCGGGTTCGAATCCCGACCGGGTCAAATCTTTTCTCTTCAAAAAAATAAAATAATTTATATATATATATATATATATATATATATATATATATATATATATATATATATGTTATATTATATATGATTAAATATCATCATGTCTCTTGTTGTACAAAATATTGCCAGTTGTGCCATAATTGTGAGCAAATATGTTTTACACTCATTAGGTCCGTAATAATTACCCCAGTCAAAGAAATTTCATGATTTAATAAAAGAACCGCTAAAACTTAAAAATATATATATATATTTAAATAAAAGAAATCTATAAAATAAATATTTTTTTATAAATAAAATGCTGCCGAGGTGATCGAAAATGAGCTCAGCTAGTTCACAAGAAATAATATAATTCTTTCATTGGAACACTTCCCAACTCCAATTTCCAATTTTCAACTTATTTTAAGATTAAAATAACTCATTCAGAAAAACACTTCATTCATATAGGTGGTTTAAAATATACCGAATGAAAAATATAGCATTCCATTTATTACTTCGGAGAAGCCAGTGAATTGAAATGAACATGCGAGAGAAAAGAATAGATTAAAAATACATAAGGTATTTTTAATCTATTAAAACCGACTTAAAAATATATAAGGTAAAAATAATTTTTGAAAGGTTTTTCAAAGGAACAGCTTTTGTGTGATGACTGAGAAATTCTTTTTAAGGCTTCGGTTAAGAAAACGATATTAAGCATTGCCAATGCTTTAAATATACTTATGCTCCAAATATAAATAAAATGATAGAGAGGGAGAAAGAGAGAGAGAGAGAGAGAGAGAGAGAGAGAGAGAGAGAGAGAGAGAGAGAGAGAGAGAGAGAGAGAGAGAGAGAGAGAGAGAGAGAGAGAGGAGAGAGAGAGAAGCTAACGGCCATTTTGTATAGTGAATAGAATATAAATATATGCTCACTCCAAACTCAAACTATGTTAACAATATTAATTATGTGAATAGAGGATTAGAAAGTTACATACACACACACACATATATATATTTATATATATATATATATATATATATATATATATATATATATATATATATATATATATATATATATATAAACAACGAAATTATATTCATAGTTATATAGATTTTTTTTTTTTTTTTTTTTTTTTTTTACAAACCAAAAATAATCTTTAGGAATTGTTAAATAAAAATATTACTTTTTCTAGTAATCAAAACATAATTATTATAATTTTACTTGTTTATTTTAATCCTAAAGTTACCTACTTTTGAAATTCTCTGAAGTTTTGTTGTGCTGATAAACTACTAATTAGACACCTGAAATTGTCTGTGTCATAGAAACTCGATGCGATAAGACTTAGCGGGGATGAGTCTTTTAAAGGACTCTAATACGCTGACTATTGTCTCTATTCTGATTGAGGCACACTGAGGATAAACAATCGATACATAAAATCATCACCTTATTGGTTGATACAGACGGGTTATAAAATAAAAAAAAAAATTCTTTAAATTCATGAATGAAATAAATATATTACATAATAATAAAAGTATTGATGACTTTAAGACGAATGAAGATGATCAGGGATACAGTCAAACAAAAACACCACCTCAAGTAGAAATACTTAATTACGTGCCAACGTTTCGACCTGCCTTGCAAGTTTTCTTCAGGGATGTAATGAACGAAATACTAGATGTGACAATAAAAAAAAGAAGTTAGTTTGTTTATTATATAAAGTTAATTAATGTAGCCATTAATTTTCTGTTTGAGTTTTTCTCTTCTTAGAAAAGAAATGCTGAATAACTCAATTAAATTGATCACAAATAACGAAATAAAATTTACACAAACAATCGCATTAAAAAAAAAAAATTATAAAATTATTTCATAATGATTTCCTGATTTTTCTTATCTTTTTTTTATGATGTTTCAATTTTTTTTTCCTAAAATTATTTTTTTTGGGCGATGAAATTCCAATGTAATTTTCCATTCTGAATTAAATGAGACTGATTGTAAGTCAATTGAATCAATAGTTTAAAATATTTTGATTTTTTTCCGCTTTTTGTCCATGTATGACGCTTTATGCGATCCTTAAAGAAGTTTTAAAGTTTTTGATATTTTTTTTGTTTCACACTAGCAGTATTTACTAGTTGTTTAGTTCACAAATAGTCCCCTCAGATTGATTCTTAATGAAAAAAAAAAATTGTGACAAACAGTAAGAACTCAATTATTCAAATAAGCGGTAACTTTGCTGAATTCTCCAAACCGTTTAGCTCATGTGATGGTCGTTCATATTATTAACTGATTTAGTGTGATTTTGCTTACTTATAACATATTGTACCTACCAATAATATTTATTTATTTTTATGAATTTCAATTTACTGTAGTAATATAAATGATTTATAGGTTTTCGTTTTTGATAAAAAATAATGAATGCTTAAAAATAAAATCTTTATAGCTACATGAAAGGGAATGGTTCCCTTTATTGCGTGGTTGCGCTGGCACAGTTCTTTTGTACTTGGCGTAACCGCAGTGTCACTATTCTGTTAATTATACATCTTGATCAAAGGTATGACAATCTCTTGACTATTCAGTTATTAAAGACAGTGTATAATTCATGGGTGATGTATATTCTAATTTATCAGTATATGTTGCAATAACTGAGGTAAACAATAGATATTATTTTTTTTTTTTTTAGTTATTACTTGAAATTTACAACTGTATATTCAATATAAAAATATAATAAATCATGAAAATATGATTATAATGATTAAAATGACACGTCACTTGTTATTAAAGCAACTACCCATTGGTAGCACTTATAAAGGTGCTATATAATGAAGTAAGTTGTGATACTAATTCGAATGGTTGTGGCGTTTGCTATGAAATGATAGAAATCTGGTTTGAGTTGTGTCAAAAAGGTAAGGTATATTAAGATCATTGTGGATAAGTTTGTTTGTGACGAAGTAAGCACTTAGGATTCTTCGAAGGATTTTGGATTGTAAGGATCGGATACGAGATGAATTGGATGGTTTGGTGGAGCCCCAAAGCTCAACACCGTATATCCAAATTAGTCTAATTACTGTTATGTAAACGAGTATTTTGTAATTCATTGAAAGGTTAGAACGTTTTTCTAGTAAATGTTGAAGTAGTCGAAAACGACGGGCAGTTTCTTGTCGTTATAGTCTTGTATGTTGATTCCAAGTAAGACGTTTGTCCAGATGGAGTCCTAGTTAGCGGATCTGTTTAGCAGGATTAGTGGAACATCATTAAATGATACTGTAGGGCAGGAAGTCATAGGTTTATGACGAAGGGTAAAGGCTATTTAGTGAGATTTATTTTGATTCTCCCTTTATGTCACCATTCTTATAGGTTTATTATATGGGATTGAAGTGTCTGGGAAGTTGAAAATTATTTAAGGTATTGTTTATTCATAATTATATTTTGTCATTACACAAAAACTTCAGAAAAGATTAATCTTAAAGTATGTATCTAGCAGTAACGTATCGAACGAAATAGAGATCAGGTCCATGAGGTAATTACAAAATAATTATAACTATATATATATATATATATATATATATATATATATATATATACATATATATATATATATATATATATATATATATATATATATATATATATATATATATGTATATGTATGTATGTATTTTTATATCTATTAGTTGAAATTTACAACTGTATAAAATATAAATAAATTAATGACATGTCAATTGCTTGTAAAGCAACAACCATTTGGCAGCACTTATAAAATTTCTATATAATAAAGTACTATTAAAAGGTCGGGAGGCCATCTTCTTTTCGAGTGCCTCGGAGGATTTTCTAGAATAGAATGTGAAGCAACTTGTGATAATAATGGATTTGAATTGTAATAGAGATAAATCAACAATATATGGTATATAATGATAATTATGGATGAGTTTGTTTGTGACAAAGTAAGGAGCATTGTGGAATTATCGGAAAATTTTGAGTTGTAAGGATTGACTTTGTTTAATTGATGAATTAATAACCCGAAAATTCGATACCGACACAACTAACCTCTGACCTACGTCGCCCTCAATCCAAATTCATCAAAACGCAAATTCACAACTCTGACAAAGTCTTCTCATTCCCGTCTCGGTCTAGCTCTCAAACTTTTACCCGATGGCTTAACACCGATTATATTTTTTTTTTTTTATTCGTTTATTATTAAATCCAATGACTTTACACTACCATTTTAAGCAACAGGTGTTTAAGTCATCTTATACTTTAACGAGGGCATGAGGATATGTACTGGGATCACTAAAAGTAATTATTAAATAAAATAAAACAGTATTTAAAAATATTGCCAAGCAATTTGATTTCTTAATTTATTTAAAATTTTTGTATATATTTTATTAATTGAAATAATTAATAATATTAATATAATGTGTTCCGTTATGCACGTTACAGAACCGTCAATTTTTTTTTTTTTTTTTTTTTTTTTTTTTTTTTTTTTTTTTTTTTTTTTTTTTTTTTTTTTTTTTTTTTTTTTTTTTGGTATTTCACTTATTAGAAGCTATTCACAGTTAATAAGGAAAAAAAAAACAAAAAAAAAAACTATGTTTTACAGCGTTATGTGCGTAATACATATACCAACTTTATATACTGTTCAACATGCTGATTTTTGTTATAACATTGTACGAGAATATATTTTGGTGAAATGGTTGAATTGGTTTAGCCGTGGTTTCTACTTCACCCAATATCGGGGGTAATCGGGAGTTCAGTGAATTTAATAACGTGAAAATAATTTTATTTTAAAATATGGTGCCTTTACGATTTTTGGATTGCCTTCTCTTTGACAGGTCATTTGCAAACAACCACATTGCTGAGGAAATATTATATAGGAAATTAAAATAATGGTAGGAAAAACGAGTAGTCGTTCCGTTTTGTATACATTTTTAATGTTATTATTGCTTCATAACTGGTATTTTAAAATTTAAAATAATGGAGCTTATTCAGGAAACATGTAATAAATAGGTCAGTTAAGCAACTCGTAATTTATTGACAATTTTTAAAACTAAACATTTTTTTTTTTAAACAAAACAGGGATTTGTTGTTAATCAGTTTTAGTGTATTTAGCCTTATTTATATACTGTTTATTTAGCCTCATTATTTTACTGTTAACATCCACCGTCCTCTTTGTTATTGATTAATTAAGATTTTAATATTTCATTACATAAAAATGTTACTGTGTTTATTATTACTATAAAATTTCTTCTTAATTTTATAGTATTTTATATATTAATATATACGTTTTTGTATTCTTACTTATTTTGGGTAATATTTTGTATGATAGTTTCAATAGTTAATCCTCTATTAAAACTTAAGAAGTTTAGCATTAAAAATGTAAATTAAGAAACATATAAAAGAGAGAGAGAGAGAGAGAGAGAGAGAGAGAGAGAGAGAGAGAGAGAGAGAGAGAGAGAGAGAGAGAGAGAGAGAGAGAGAGAGAGAGAGAGAGAGAGAGAGAGAGAGAGAGAGAGAGAGAGAGAGAGAGAGAGAGAGAGAGAGAGAGAGAGAGAGAGAGAGAGAGAGAGAGAGAGAGAGAGAGAGAGAGAGAGGAGAGAGAGAGGAGAGAGAGAGAGAGAGAGTTATTGTATTCATTAAATATTGTACAGTATAATATATCACTGTATAATTAATTATAGCAACGATTGCTAAGCTGCCCAACATATTTATCTTTTAACATCGAGATATACGTCCATATTAAAATGTGTTTTTATTAATCATATCGTAATCAGGAATTTTGTTGAGCGAGTAATTTAGTAATACGACCCCTGATATCTCAGTATTTCGTTGTCACGGAAACTTGATGCGATAAGAATATAACAGACGAAACTTCTTAATCGCTAGCTCAAATCTATAGTTATCGTTCGTAGTCTAATAAAGACACACTAATAATCAAAAAAATTGTGGTCCACAATCAGCTTATTTATTTATATAGACAATTTTTTGAAAAAGAAAAATTAAAAATTTATTAAAATATGTATAAATTTTTAAATTACAAATTTTTAGTTTAACTTCTAAAATTGAACGTAGTTTAATATGAACATATTTTAATTTTATAACAAAATGAAATTAAATGCTTAAATTTGATAATTATAAAATGAGTATCAGCCTGGTTGGCTTTAACAATATATATTTACATTCCAGGCTCGATTAACCGAGCCTTCTATATTTTTTATTATATTTTACTGTGTACTATTATTTTTTTTTCATAAAAAATTCGATCGCCGAACAAGACATTAGGTGAATCTCTGTTCTAGCATCACTAGATACGATTACTAGTCTACTCAGAAACGAATCGTCCATTAACAATTTCTCATAAAGAAAGGTTTGCTGGATCGGAGAAGGAACCTCAATATCTTTAAAGCAGAACAGATGCTCATTCGATTTGATAGTTTTTAGACAATGGAGAGATCGTGCGGTGGCAGATAACATGTCGGTACTGGAAAAAAACAAAAAAATAAAAACAGTGACAGTGAAACCGCCGGTAGAAGCCTAGCTTCTTTGCGAAAGAAATGAAAAGAAATCGAGAAACTCTTACAAATTAGCTTACTTATTATTTTAAGGCTTCCAAAATAAGTACTCAAGACCATTTTTTGAGGTAGCTCTAACAATATTTCAAAATTTACCAATAAAATCAGTAAGGATTTATTGTTAAATTTATAATTTATACATTGTTATGCCAGGAAATAATTAGGAAAAATATAAACAATTGTCGAAAATTCTTAACTCTTTCTACACATTTTAATTACAAACTCGAGTACAAAGCATGTGTCTTTATTATGAATAAATTATTTAAACAATATATTGTAAAGCTGAATATAAAATATTTTTTTGCATAAAATTCATCCTGAATAAAAATTTCTAATAAAACATACAAACATTTTTAAGAACGTTAAATTCAGCACTCAAAAATTGAAACAGGTGTTTGACATGAAACATCATTCCCGTTACATGCTCCGCGATTTACTTTAAGGAAATATTTCTATGTATTAATGTATATAATATAGTGTCACTATTGAAGCTTAGATTCAAAAGAAAATAAGATATTTTTTTCAAGCAAGGGTAGAGTATATAAATAAAGAGAGGGAAATAGAGGAGGGAGAAGAGAGATTTTTGAAGCTTTATAAATAATTTTCTTTAACTATGGAACATTAAGATCTATATAGATAAGCTTGTGACATAATAAGAAGCATTAAGGATTATTCAGAGGATATTGAATTGTGAGGATTGGATACGAGAAAAATTGGAAATTTCTGTTGAGCCTAAGAGTTCAACTCAGGACGTCCAAATGGCCTAATTACTGTCATGTAAATTGGGCTTTTGTGTTTTATTGGAAGCTTTGAACGCTTGCCTAGCAAATGTTGCAGCAGCTCTAAACTACGAACAGTTTCTTGTCTTTTAATTCTGGTATGTGAGAGGGAAATAGAGAAGGGAGGAGAGAGCTATTTGTAGCTATGATGATCTTTTTAAAGAAAATGCATTTAATTGATTCTAGAATAGTTTTAATCTACACCTTGTTAGTCAAAGATGAAAATTGTTTTTATATTTTACTATTCCTAAGCACTCCAACCCCACATCACAAACTTTCAAGAATCATGTCAAAAATGGAGAATCAAAATAAATTCAAATAAATCCCATAAAATAAACTTTACCCGTAAACCTACGACTTCCTGTTCTACAGTATACTTTTTCTTTTTAAACATTTATTTAAGGAAATTATTACAATCTGCCTCAATATGGGCAATAACCAATATGGACGGCTTAACGGATCCATTCACCCAATATGTACGTACAATAAGAAATAAATACAAATCAGAGATACAAAAAAACAAAACTGAATAATAAATAAAAATAAGCAAAGAATCTCCTCATAATATACAATACAATAAAAAAAAAATAAATAAACAAAGTACCTCAAATGGAGAGAGCATATGGTATTACCAAAGATGTTTACAATTAAAAATGCCTATCCAAAAATGTAAAAATAAGGCATTACAACACAGTAGTGAAGCCGGAATGCCTATATGCAAGTGAATGTCTGGCATTAAACTATAATTTAGAAAAATTGGAAATACTAGAAAGGCAAATCATGAGGAAAATATAAGGCCCACAAAACACAATAGATGGTTGGAAGTTATGGAGTAATGCTGAAATATATCAAAATTCAGAAATTATATCAGATGTAATAAGAAAAGGAATATTGATGTTTTTTGGTTACTTATATCGAATGCCTAATAGTAGATTGACAAGTAAGATTTTTAGATATCTGTGGGATAAGAAATCGACAACAAGCTGGACCAATGAAGTAAAAAGGGATTTAGAAAAAAAAAAAAACAATATAAAAATATAGGAAATAAATAATTAAGAGGACTTTCGGCAAAACGTATTGAAAATGGAGTGAAGTGAAAATACCTGATGCAAAATGGTCTAAGGACAGAAAGAAGAAACATGGTGAACAGTACCTCAAATTATACAATTCATAAAGTGAAAAAAAGAAAGAAAAAATATAAATAATCATCAAAATAAATAAATTTAATTAAATCAGTATTCTTTAATGATGTTCCTCTAATCCCCGTTGAACAGATCCGCAACCCAGGACTCTATCCCGATAATTGTCTTACATGGAATCCACATGCAAGACTAAAACGACAAGATATTGCCCGTCGTTTTCGACTTCATTTACATTTACTTGACAAACGTTCAAACCTTCCAATTAATTACAGAAGACTCATTTACATAACAGTAATTAGACAAATTTGGACATGCGAAGTTGAGCTTTGGGGCTCCACTAAACCATCCAATTCATCTCATATCCAATCCTTAGAAAAATCCTAAATGCTTCTTACTTCATCACAAACAAACTTATCGACAAAGATCTTAATATTACGTTTCTGACTTCAAAGCAGATATCTATCATTTCATAGTAAACTCCACAACCATTCAAATTAGTACCACAACGTTCTTCTCATTCCATTCCAGATAACCCTCCGAGGCACCTGGAAAGAAGATTGCCTCGAGACCTTCTAATATAGTACTGCATTATATAGAACCTGTATAAGTGCTACCAATGGGTAGTTGCTTTAAAAACAAATGACGTGTCATTCTTATCATTATCATGATATTTACTTGATTTATTAAATTTGTATACTGTATATACAGTTTTACATTTCAATAAATAACTAAAAAATAAAAAAATTAAATAGTGTTTTTTTTTTTGTTTTTTTTTTATTATTATTAATTTATTTTATTTTATTTTTGAAATGGTGAAACTTATTATAAAATTTAAAAATTGAGCAACATTATACAGTGATAAAAAATTAATCGGGTAAATTATGAAAGTGACCTTGACCTTATGACCTTGTTATCATTCCTTCTAAATAATCCTTACTCAGGAGCATATTTTCATAGACATATAAGAGAAGTCATATGCGCATATAAGAATTATAGGATACACGCTTACACGTTTACACCGACACACATTTTTGAATATTACATAAAACAATTATCAGCGGTCCGCTGGCTCTAGCCACTCAGCGTGACTCAGTAGGAGCCCGGCCTGATAAGATGATATCACCCGGCGGGCAGAACTTCCTGTAGTGTTACACCGGCTGGGGATTGTTGCAGCTTGATTCATAGCCTGTATCGTTTAGAGATTGTGCAACCTCCAGTCCGGCTGGATGTGCCTTGTCTTAAGGTCAGATTTTCAATATGTTTTTCCAGTTTTATAATCGTGTTGAGTGATGCCTTGTGCGTGGGTGCTTATGCAGATAGGTCTGGACGTGAGTCAGAGTGGAATGAACGATTATTTATAGGTCAGTGCCCGAAATAATAACATTTTTATGACATTAAAGTGTCTTATGTATGGATATATTTCTTGAATGTTACTATTAGATGTTTAATTTAATGTTCTTGAGGACCAGTCAGTAAATAAAAACAACTATTTTGGCGTCGTTTCGAGATTTAATTGTTCTCATAATCATGCCCTACAGAGAAAAAACAGGTCACAATAAAATTATCATGCGTTAGAATAACTAACTACATATCATTACAATAATTTTACTATTAAATTACGATTTTTTTAAAAATTATATGCAGTTAATTATTCCTATGCAAGTTTTTATACTAAATATAATTTTCATAACTTATATAATTTTATTGTAACCTGTTTTTAGGCTGTAGGGCATGATTATGAGGACAATGTAGTCTCGAAACGTCACCAAAATAGTTGTTTTTATTTATTGACTGAACCACAAGAACCTTACTAAACAAACACACACACACGCATATATATGTAGATATAGATTCAGATATTTTTAAGGTTTTAATTGTACGAACTTTTTTTAAATTTTTTTTGTCGTAAAATAATTTTTTTTTTTTTATGTATGTCCTAATGTAACTTCAGTAACACAATTCGACATAAATTATTATTAACATTTTAATTTAAAACTAAACTCAGTATGACGAGAAAAAAAAAAAAAAAAAAAAAAAAATAAATGCGAAAAAATATGCATCATAGTGCATCAAATGCTTAATATTTTTATATCAGTGTTATAAAAATAACGAAGATAAACACTAATTCTAATCTCTTCATGCATAATCATCTCTCTCTCTTTCTCTCTCTCTCTCTCTCTCTCTCTCTCTCTCTCTCTCTCTCTCTCTCTCTCTCTCTCTCTCTCTCTCTCTCTCTCTTTTTTTTTTTTTTTTTCACATCTCATCTGTATTAAATAATAAACAATAGTCGATGAAATGAATGGAACGGTTCAGAAGACTCTTAATCCATTGTATACGAAATGTATAATATGTTTTGTATTCATTTTTAACTTATTTTCCTATAGGGTGGAACATTTTTTATTCAATTTATATATTTAGAATAAATTTCTAACGTTTAAAGAAAAGCTTAAGTAATCTCATCAGTGTCTTTTGTTGCACAAATAGTCCAGTCAATGAGCGCTGAAATGAGTGGTGTAGAGTGCATGGAATATGCAATTATGTTTGACCTCAGGTTAGGAGTATTTAGAAGCTAAGCATGCTAAATGCATCCGCCCCTGGGGGGTGAGCTTACGGTGGAGGGGGGGGGGGTAGAAGGTCCCATTTTGGGGTTTTTAGATTATATTTCGAAAACAGTTTACTCCAGAAAAATATGCTATAAATCAAAATTAAAGCATATTTAATTTGCTATAACATTCTTTAAAAACATATGTGTCTATCTTCCAACGGTTTTCGAGGAATACGTTATTTAAAATCGTAAATTATGGAAAAAAAGAATCATTTTTACATTAGTTTTGTCGAAAAATTGTTTCTAGTACCAGAAACGTATATAGGAAGTTAAAATTAATATAATGTTCTATCAACTTTGAATTTGACATTTTTTCTGAGAAACAATCGTGGAAGGCATTAGAAGGATATGTTTGACAAAAAGTGAGGTAATAATTTTTTTTACTCGAAAATTATCGATTTTCGATAACGTATATCTCTAAAACCATTTGAAGTTTGAAAAATATGTATAGAATCAATATTATGTATAGGAAATTTAATTAGGTTTAATTTTAATTTGGAATATAGTTTTCTTAAGTCCACCGTTTTCGAGATATAATCGAAAACCCCCAAAAATGGGACCTTCTCACCTGCCCCACAGCGTTCGCTCACCCTCCAGGGGCGGGGACTTTTAGTAGGTTTATCTTCCAACTACTGCTAACGAAGCTATGAAGTCGAAAATTTTCGAATATTTCAGGCACTCTACAATGTGTTTATTGACGCTGTGGAAGGAAGTTCGGCCGGAATACCCAGGATTATCCCAATTTTAGGAAACACATTACAGTGGCTATGTGTGCTAAGAGTGTCCAGACTCCAAAGTAGAACCACGGCTGAAATAAGGAATAAGTTTTCTTTTTGCAGCCGAATTTAACTAGGGCTCAAGAGTTAGGAGTTCTTTACCCACTGAGCTATCAGGCCTTTATATAAATTATTAAGAATGGCATTTTTCCAAGTCCTATATAATACTAATAAAATATGCGGAAAAACGGTTTTCAGAATCATTATTCCCGAATGAGTCACTTTATGATTCACAGCTTTACTGAAAATAGTTGCCTTCTTTCTTTTAAAATAAGTTAATGAATTCATGGACAGATTTCCCCGTATTGAATACAAGTGGATACATCATGACCATTCTTTGTAAAGTTGTTAAATAAAATTGTATGATATTTATTATGCAATAATAAATTCAAAATTAAAACAGAATAAGAAATAATTAAACAGTATACAATTATGTTTATTTTTTTTTCGAATGGGCCAGCAGAGGACCACGTGCCAATTTCAATTATTTCTCCCTTGTTCTTTTCTTTTCTTCCAGTATGCTTTTTCTTTTCTTTTTTTTATGAAGTAGTCCTTATTGAGAAAAAAAAAATAGAAGTAAAGTAGTGAGAGAGTTAGGGGTGAGATAAGGCAAAGAACTCATGAAGCTCCTTCAGCATTCTTGGTGAAACTTCGACCAGATGTACATGACATATGCCACTTAAAACTTACTGATCTAAGTTTCACGTAACTTCGGCAGCTTCCTGAAATATTTCTTATGCTTAAGAAACTGGTTATAAGCGGATATAGAAACGTCCTATTTTAGCTCTAGGCAATGAGATCGACTCTAGTATAAATATAAAACATTGGAGCTACAAATGAAAATATTGTCCATTCTCGATAATTTGAATTTTTTTTTTTTTTTGATAAATTCAAATAAAATATCAATATGTTTTGGTCACCTTATTGAATCGAAGTATTTGAAAAGACATGGCTGGTTTTAAAAAAATTCTGACTTTAAAAAAGATCTTAATGTCCCATGCGTCGCTGGTTTAGCCTAAACCTATTCTTTCTTTGTAAACTCCATACCTATTCAAATCCATTAGTCTTCCAATTTGTTTCACACTCGGTTCGCGATAGCCCTTGGAGGCGTTTGAAAAGAATATATTCAAGAGGCCTTTAAATGTAGAACGTTTATTGAAGTGCAACTGATGAGTAGGGCTTTACAAGTTATTAACTTGTCACTGTAACAATTGTCCCCAAATTTTTATTGTGTATATTGTGTACAGCTGTAAATAACAATAAATAATAAAATTTAAAAATATCGCTTTAACCCAATTCCACTGGACTCAGAGTAGAATTCTACGTAACTGTAGTGAGTTAAACCTTAAAGATATTGTTCACAATATCAACGGTTCTTAATTTTTCAACGGTTCTTCTTTATACAAAAACATATCAAATTTTCTCTCTCTGCCTCTCTCTCTCTCTCTCTCTCTCTCTCTCTCTCTCTCTCTCTCTCTCTCTCTCTCTCTCTCTCTCTCTCTCTCTCTCTCTCTCTCTCTCTCTCTCTCTCTCTCTCTCTCTCTCTCTCTCTCTCTCTCTCTCTCTCTCTCTCTCTCTCTCTCTCTCTCTCTCTCTCTCTCTCTCTCTCTCTCTCTCTCTCTCTCTCTCTCTCTCTCTCTCTCTCTCTCTCTCCCTCTCTCTCTCTCTCTCTCTCTCTCTCTCTCTCTCTCTCTCTCTCTCTCTCTCTCTCTCTCTCTCTCTCTCTCTCTCTCACACACACACACACACACACACATTTCTGTTTAAATTTCTTTTTTATTTCTATATAAAAATTCTATTTTGTCGACCTTTCGAAAATATTTCCACAGCTCTCTTTTATATATATTTGGGTAATAGATCCTATTTAGACCTTATTTTAAACAATTTTTGCTTTTATAATTTTTGGTTTTATTAACGTTTCTATCCCTCAATCTCATGGGATCCTCTTCAGAATATGATTGGCACTCCGAAACTCCATGCCAGTAAGCCCACCGACTCGTGCAACAAGTACTTGCCAGCTCAGGTACTAGGACACTGAGTTATGCAAGGGATCAAAACGGTAATAAAACAAAAAAATAAGGAAGCAAACATTGAAAATAAGGTGTACATGGGACCTATTACCCGATTATATATATATATATATATATATATATATATATATATATATATATATATATATATATATATATATATATATATATATAAATATTAGAATCTTTATTAATTGTTATCTTATCAAACAAGGTACATATCTTTATGGATTCTTCTCAACTCAAGAATAAAATTCTAATAGGTTTTATTTATTTTTTTTTTATTTTATATATAACTGAATAAGTCATATTTTAAGATTCAACGTTACTTTGATATTTAATTTTATTTTTAGTTGGTTTAGCAATATATCTGGGTGATGGCATTTTTCCTATTTTTCAAAAAACGGGAGGTATATTAAAGTCCCAAAGTCGCAGGAGGATACCAAAGGGCAGGAAATCGCCCGCCCCACCAAGTAAATCATATTTACACAATCTCCTCCAAGAAATATGGCCATATTACTCTTCGATCTCTGCTTTGAGCTCTATCTTGCAAATAAATTTAAGTTCTTACTAGCATATTGCTTACAGGAAAATAGTTTATTCCAATATAAGGTAATAACAATATAGTTTAAACAAACAAGATAAATTTTATAACAGCGCAAACACTTGATTATTAAATGGTTTCTGAAAAGGTTTTGATTTTATTTTACTTCAAGGAATGAAACAGAATTTATTTTTTTGTTAACGCTTGGAGCTTTATTCATCTTATCTTCGAGTTTATCCAGTTGGGATGAATGGTTTTTCCTTTAAGGTAATGCTTTCCCAGAAATTATTTACCCTGATTTTTTTTTTTTTTTTTTTTTCAGCTGAAAGAGACATTTTCCACGAATTGAAAAACGAAAGAAAAAAGCGTGTCGAATGCTTCTTCCGAATTATCAAAAAATTGAATAATTTAGAAATATGACATTTCATAACTCAGCAACAAATTTAATAACCACACAAAATAGGTTCTACATGCGAAAAGGTGGCTTGCCCCTTTTAATAGCTACTTTTCGGTAACCATTTACTGTTTTATCAGCGCGCCATCTAGCGGCACCCACTATATTAGACATGGTATATTAAAATAGCTAAACAGAATAGAGCAAAGCCATGAAACTAAGTTTTCATATACCTTTTTAAAATTGAGATTATATTTTTATCTATATCCTATTTTGTTTCCCACCTAACATATATTATCTATTGGTTTAAAAATTTGTTTTTTATTATTTTATTTTTTTTGTCTTAAGAAAATATTCCAAGATATTATATACATAGCACGTATTCCCGGGTGTCGCATGGCATATGTATATGGTTTGCGAGTATTGCAATAAAAAGCGTAGGATAGGTGAATTTAAAGGGACAAGTTTGTCCAGGTGCGACCAACTCATCCCTTCCCGTCCCAAACCTGCTTTCATATTAAAGGGCCCTTTGTTATATTGGGCCAAGCAGCTGGCATCAGGATTTAAACATTCTTTTCTATTTTTTATACTACCATAGAAACAGAGTATTGCCGCTTATAAACTATTATTTCAGTGTGACTTTGATATAATTTATTAAATTAAAAAAATTGTCTTAGGTCCTAGCTTTTATTTATTTTTGGGAGTATATTTCTTAGAAGGATTAAATAATAATTAAAAATAGGTAAATAAAAAAAAGAAAATATATCAAGTATAAGAATGAACAATAATAAGAATAAGAATAAATAAAGGCTTAGTTAACCCGAAGGTTCGATGCCGATACCACCAACCTCAGGCCATACAACACCCTCCAACCCACCCAATCAAAATTCAAATCCCACACCAGCCCTGAGATACTCCCCCAATCTACGACTCAAAAAATTGAAAATTAATGTCATCTTATAGTACAATATATATAAACCGTTAATAATTTTAATTATAAGCTATTATATACTTTTAATAATATTATTTTGTCTATTTATTATTTTGATTAGTAATTTATATTACATATTATACATGTATATCTGTGAAAGTTACTGACAAACTCTATTGCTATAAATTTTCTATTTAAAGCAATTAATTAAAAAAAAATGGAATATAGATAATCAAGGAGATGGGCAAATTATTGGTGTTCCAAAGTGAAGAAACTATGATGCTTACGGAATTCCAGAGCGGACACCTCGGATGACTAAGAATTTTTCAAAGGAAGTAGTTTGATGAGGAGGTATTTATGATTCATTTAACCTTTAGATACAAAACCACAAAACTCGGGAAAAAAAAATTATTTTTTTCTATGCGATTCAACTATGATTCATTATCAGTTCTATGCACGTAGATATGACAGATACTAGGTGCCAAACAAATCATAGGCTATTATAGAATTGACCGCAAGATGTCGCCTAGGTAAAAGTAGTAAACAACAGTAGCAAGGCCGACCCACAGACATATGGCACAGATGACTTCCGGATCGCATGGAAGAGGACCTAGGACAGCTGCGAACCCAATCTCGGGGGCAGATGTTGCGCCGCGCGTGCCACGCACCTGGCCGATATGGGTCCCGCATCTAACGTACTTCTCACATTTAACGGAATATTGTTTAGTTCTTCTTGCTAGTACCTCAGAAACGGTGAATCCATAGAGACCTCAGAGTTGTATTGTGTGAGTTAGTGTTGGCTACTTTTATGAGGGCGAGACTTGAGAAGGGACATTACTTGTAAACGCAACAAGGTACGTTGTCCGATAGCTATAACTGTTTACAATATTTAATAAATTTTGATTTTAAAATTAGTTTTTCATAATCGCACAAACACTCGTGACAATCTCATAGAATGTAAGTCGCATAGTAATTATTATAATTACATCTTCTTCTTTCGAATTCGGCCATCTGTGGAGCACGTTCAACAATTTATTTCTTACTCTTCCGTTCTGTCCAATACTCCTTCATCACCTCTGCCTGATGTTTCCTCCTTTCATCTGACCACTGTTTATCGATTTGTGTTTTAACTACTTCTGGAAATATGATTTTGTTGATTGCTGTCCGAACTTTGTCTCTGTCCCACATTGAATGCCGCTGTATATTCACCACCATCTTCTTTTACCACTCGTATCTATGTGTTCGTTTTCTGTTTTTGGAGGCTGGGTTGGAAAATTTTCTTTGTTAGTCTTCTCTCATCCACTCTCATTAAATGCCAATCTACATTTCCTCATTTCATCACTTGATTTTCTAATATTTTGATACATTTCTGTATAACTTTTTAAAACCTTCTTCAGTCTTTCTTCGTCCCAATATTTTTAATTTCTTTTCCATATTTTTAATTTCTCCTTTTATGTTGATAAACAAAAATTCAGAGGAATATTACCTTTCGGGCCGAACAACTGCTTTATAATGACGCAATTTAGCTTCATTAGAAAGATGTTTTTTATTATATATACCTTAAGTATTTCGGAAGGTGAATTCCATTATAATTATAACATTTCTGTGAATAATACTTTCCTTCTCAAAAATGAAAGATTAAACGTAACTGCCGGAGATTCCGGCGCGTTCTCTTGGCGAGATTTTTACTTCTTTCTTATTTTTATTAGAAATATTAAATTTTAAATATCTTCGATTCTACCTTAATAGAAGCTTGTGATTTTTTCTACACCTAATGGTACAATACATTCCTTATTATATTTTTATTTTATTTTATTATTTTTTTTTAGAAATGGTAGTATTTTCATTTTAAATTTCACTAATCAAGACTAAAACGACAAGAAACTGCCCGTCGTTACAGACTACTTCAACATTTACTAGACAAACGTTCAAAGCTCCCAATTAATTACAAAAGACTCATTTACATGACTGTGATTAGACCTATTTGGACGTACGGAGTTGAGCTTTGGGGCTCTACTAAACCATCCAATTCATCTCGTATCCAATCCTTACAATCCAAAATCCTTCGAAAAATCCTCAATGCTCCGTACTTTGTGACCAATAAACTTATCTATAAAGATCTTAATGTTCCATATGTTTCTGATTTAGCCCAAACCAGATACCTATCCTTCCATAGTAAGCTCCATAACCACTCCAATCCACTAGTCTCCCCAACTTGCTTCCTCCTCCATCCCTGATAATCCTCCGAGGCGTCTGAAAAGAAGATGGCCTAGAGACCTTTTAGTGTAGATTTTATTGAAGTGCTACTAGTGAGTAGTTCTTCACAAGTTATTTTCATGCCATTGAATTCACTGTCAGCACATTTACTTGTTGTATATTATTTTGTACAGTTGTAAATATCAATAAATGGAAAAAAAAAAATTCACTAATAAATATTTTTGTACAAGAAATTTTCAATTTTTTTTTCTTGATCAGAAAATACATATTGACTGGTTATATATATTACTTTTATTTTTTATTATAATCATGTTTCTATTTTACTTTATAATTGTATATCTATTTCTTTTTGTTTAAACTTCTAGTCATCAATGTTGTTTCATTTCAATAGAAATTTTAGTTCTAATTCTAATAACTAGAGTTTTTTATTTTCTGAATTGTACATATTCTTTACAATTACTAAACGGTATACATATTTCCATTAAAGACATATTTACGAGGAACACAAAATAACATTGATCAAGAAAAAAAATATATTTACAACAAAAAAAACTATAGCACAAACATACAAAATAGATAAATTTATTACCATATAACAGATAAACCCATTTCGAATAAATTGACTGTCTTGTATTTAAAAGGTGTTAGAATAATTATTAACTCATTGAGTAATTAATTTTATGTAATTTCACTGGGTCTCTGCTCGCAGTTATACTGTTTAGTTATAAATGATGAAATTCACTTATACAATACTTCTTTTCTTTTTTTTTTTATTTTTACTTGAATATGTCTTTTAGCAGTGGGCCTATGGAGATGTAACGTTTTTATCATATTTAAAAATGTAATATTTTGAGTTGCTTGGATTTTTTCGAATGATTCCTGATGAAAATTTAATTAATTTCTTTTGTTATATAACATTTGTCGCTGTGACCTACCGTTCAGGAGCTATATTGGTTTCAATGAAAAAAGTCATGTTTGCCTAAATTTTTGAATTAGGTGTAGCTGGAATCGAAAATTTTACCGCAGTTCTCTTGTCAGAAATATAATGAATATTTTTTGTTACATGAAATTTGGGGCTAGGAGCTACCGTTTAGAAAATATATTTTTGAAATGAAAAAAGTCACGTTTGAAACTCTCAACTTTTTTTTTCAAATAATCATTAAATGTTAACTTAATTGAAGTAACTTGATACTTTTAACTCTAAAATATAAATTGGTAAATGTTGTAGATTACAGATCGACATATCCACATATTGTTTATCCCAGTAAGGGGAAATTGATTTTTTTTTTTTTTCTCTTTGCTTCCTGTATGAAATGGTTTCAGATACTAAAGTATTTTATTAACTATAAGGGATCATTTCAAATTACAACATGATTCGTTTTCAGCGAGAAGTAACTTTATATCTAGTATTTAGTATTTTAAGATGTGTTTTGAATTTTAGGCTTTGCAATAAAATTCTTCCCCAGAGTATTCCCTGAAATAAGCAATATACAGTTGATTTAAAATTGCCTTTTTTTTTTCTTTTTTTTCCGTGAAGAGGACTTTATTTCTTTTACGGATATTATATGTCCCGAACAAAATACCTAAATGTTTGGGATCCGAACAAGCACCTATCGAACGATCTCTTTATATATCTTTCAGTATTTTTTTATCTATTGCTAAATAAAATATAATCTCATAAGACTGCTCTGGAAATATAAGATTAATTAAAAAAAAAATTAAAATTAAAAGATGTATAAAAATTCAGGTCGTAAAACGTTATGAATCGGAAAATTTTTTAAGTGTTTCGGTTTCTAAACCAACTCTAGTAAATTATTTTACTTTTTATGTCGTTTTATAAATCATGAAACTCGTGCTCACACAAACGTTTAAGCGAAAAGAGCCAGTCATTCCAAATGATTGCTCAAAGAACTGGATTGAATTACTCGACTGTTCGTAAAATGTTTAAAATGGGGAATTAGTCTGCCCATCAAACCTGAATAATAGAATTAAGAATCGAATTGTTCCAATCAGTAGGACAGAACCCATTTCCGCTCAAGAGGGACTAAGAACCTCCAGGAATATTTAGAAGTGTATTTATAAGTCTACAGATTGGAAAGCTTATGCTTTTTAGATATTTAAGAAACCTTGATTAACGTTATTTAATTTAGAATATGTGCCAACTTCAACATTTAATGTACAAATGTTCCGATTTATTACAAGAGATGTACATGGCATTAATAAGACCTACTTGGACATAGGGAGTTTGGCTTCGGGTCTCAACTCCGTACTTCCAAAAAGGTCTAATCACAGTCATGTAAATGAATCTTTTTTAACTAATTGGGAACTTTGAACGTTTGTCTAGAAAATGTTGAATTAGTCTGTAACGACGGGCAGTTTCTTGTCGTTTTAGTCTTGTATATGGATTCCAAGTAAGACGTTTGTCCAATTAGAATCCTAGGTAGCGGATATGTTCAACAGGGATTAGTGGAATGTTATTAAAGGATACTGTAGGACAGGAAGTCGTAGGTTTACGACGAAGGGTAAAAGTTATTTGACGGGATTTGTTTGGATTTATTTTAATTCTCCAATTTCGACACCATTCTTGAGTATTAGTAATATGATATTGTAGTGACTGTAGTGATTTACTTAAAACACACGTGTCATCAGTGTAAGTGTTGAAGACAGTGGTTATAAAATATTAAAATTCAGTTTCAAATTTATGAAATTTTTGATAAATAAGGTTTATATTCCTTCTTGCGTTCGTTGTGCCTTGTATTTTATATACTGAATGTGGACGACAAAGAATCTACTCATAAAATACATCCAATAAATCATATTAAATTAAAATTCCGTTATAAGGCTCACCTTAAATATTCCTGACACGTTTTATAAGCCCTGGACAAAGAATATGGTAAACATCTGAAGAAAAATAAAAATTTTGTCCAAGAAAAAGTAATAAAAATATAGGCTATAATTTGCCTTTCAGTATACTTTCAATAGTGTACTAAATTTTCCATAAAATTGATAATGACTCGATAAAGTGAAGCTAAAAAATGTACCATATTATGTGCAATAATAAAAAAATATTTTATGAATACAACTAATATAATTCGTATGATTACAGTATTTTGTGAAGTATATTTTAATTTTAATTTATATTTAATAATTTATTCAAATTTGTAATTAGAATTTAAATTTGATAAACATTTTATATCACGAACCTCAGGTAAACTATGCCAGAAGCAGTCATATCCTTAGCGTTACACTTGGAAGAGTGATAATATCGAATTGGTTGTAGGCCCATCTGACGCACCTTTTGCGTCACGGTATGCTTCAGGTAACTGCTCCCAAGGAAGCTACCGTCTCGTGCCTTGCTCAATTAACAATTCAAACTGTTTCCGTATTTTTTTTTTTTTTTTTTTTATTTACTAACCTGTATATATAAAAAATCAACTATATTCAATTTTTTACATAAATATTATAATGGATATTTTTTACAAAGATTAACAATCTGTGAAGAGCAATAGATACATCCATTCATACAACATATAAAAATTAAAAAAAAAAAAATTAAACGAATGACTAAAAACTAATAATACTGATTTTAAAAATAAAAAAAAATCTCTATAAAGGGAAATTATTATAATAGTCAAAGATGAAAATAAAGCTAATAATAATCACAATCATAAAAAAAATAAATAAATTATATTTATTCACAATACATACAAAATATACAGAAATAAACTATATATAATTATATCGTAACTAATTCATTAATGATAATAGTATTTTACATAAGCAAACAGGCTCACTCCATTATTTTGTAGTTATTATAATCGGCGGTTTTTTTTTGTTTTTGTTTTTTAGTAGGTAGCAGAGATAACGATGAATCCATTCACAATTAAAAAAAAATAATTGAAACAATCACTACAAAAATTAATTATAATTATAATATAAATTCTACAAAGGAAGATTATAGTAATAATAGTGAGAACTTTCAGAGGCACTAATTTTGAAATGGAAAATATGAAATATGCTATGTAGTTCTTCAATCTAGGTTTTTTAAAATATACATTAATTTTTTTTTTTTTTTTTTTTTTTTTTTCTTTGTCAAAATTCATTTTGATTGTTTTTTATTCGAAATATTTTATTTATTTATTTGATTTTAGTAATATGGAACTACAAAGTTTTTTAACTAACAATAATAATTTTAGATATTTTAATTTCTTCTTTAAATTTTTTTTTGTTGATTTTTGTACATCATGTAATTGAACGATCTGCGTTTGTCGTGCCGCCTACTGCATTCTACATATTATCCCCATCATTCAATCTACAGCTTAGGTTCTTCCATATATATATATATATATATATATATATATATATATATAATATATATATATATATATATATATATATATATATATATATATATATTGAACTCCTGTGATGTAATTGCAGCTTTATTGAAGTAGTAAATAAAATTGTTTAAATTCACATAAACTAACCTTTTTTTTTCGTATTTTTATTTCCATCCCCATCCCTTCTCCAGTTGGAGGACAACTTTTTATCGGATGAAACACAACTCGTAAACGGTTCGAACCCCGAGAACTTTCTCATTTTATTCCGCTCGCTTCTTTCCACCTTCTGTAGCCGGTCCCTTTTTCAGTAAGTTTTTTTTAAGTTTGTTAATAGAATATTGTCAGAAGAGGCAGAGGTTACATAATAGGATCCTTACAATATTAGAGGCAACAGTTGGAGAACAAACTGGTTAATTTTAATTGCCTAAAAAAAAAATGACTTTAACAATCAAATTTGCTTTTGTTCTCTGCCTAATTAGTAAACACTTCTCATTTTGAGACAATTTTTTCAAGTAGGGGAAGGTGCTGTACCTATGGACAATTTTCACTTATAAATTTTTCTAATTTTCGGTGCTTTATTTATCTGAGTGGTTATTGTACCATTAGAAAAGAAATTTAAGGGGCTATTGAACCCTGGTGTCTTTTTTTTGAATAGTAATTTTATTTTTTACAGAAAATAATGTTTGGTAACTTACTGATTAGTGTCCATAGGTACCTTCTCCCTTTGTAACTGTGGACACTAGTGGTTGTACCAATGGACATTCATTTCTTCATAGGTTTATAGGGATAGTTGAAATGATATTTAGAGAATCACATCAGCAATAATTTTTTTATAAAATGTACTAAACGAAATAGAATATTTAAACAAGAAAATTCAACTTGATTATTTAACTAAAACGCCGAATAGAAAGGTGACAACAATAAATTTAGCGTATGAAAGTAAATAGAAACTTAACTTATTTTTAAATCTTTTAACAAAAATAAATCTTTTTTGTACCTATAATTATTATTAACGAGTGTCAAAGACTTTTTGTTGCCAATAGGCAGCAAGAAAAAAATTATTTCCATTTATTTCATCAGTGAAAATTCATTTATTTATATTCAGTATTTTGTAAAACTTATAAAATTTATACCTGGGGTTGGGTTAAATTAATAAGGTAAAATTAACTATTAATTTGAGTTAATCACAAGCTACATGCTAAAGGGAACCTTAGCAAAATAATTTCATGCTTAGGACAAGAGCGTCGCTGGTGAATTTCAAGCAGTTTGTAAACAAACTCCTGTAAACATGGTCGCTTCGTTAAGCAGATAAGTCAGTTGGTGGAATTCCTTGAAGCTACTGCAGATAAGGTAAACGCCTAAGAGTAATTAAATAGATGTCCTAACAAACTTTATAAAATTGCTTAAAGTTTATTGAACATAATATTTTTTAATGAACTACACTAAAATATAAGCATATTGTTTTTAATGTCTGAAATTTATTTATTTCTTATATCCAGCGTATACACTTGTGCGTAGAAGTTGATAAAAAATGTATGTAGAAACGCTTTATATGTGTAGAATTTTAATGAAATAACGATCAATTTTACGAGACCATTGACCATACTAAAATAAACAAATTTAAGGGTTATTTATTTTCATTGAGGCAATTAGGGATAGGTATAGTAAGAAAATTCGATTCCATATATACGATTTTTTAAGCTCTGGATATGTACACGATATATCCGTGACCAAAAGTATAGATATCGATTAATCGTAGTTTTTTATAATCAAATTTTAAATATTCTAATCACGTTACAATCATATTCCTGTTTTTTTTTTTATAATTTTCATTATTTTAGGTAACGATATCGAACCACTGCTCCACCGAATTCGTCAAACCCGCATCACTCTTGCAGATTGATTCCGTAGCTTAACTTCGAGTTTTACATTTATCGATAGCTATTTCCTACAACTTCACGTGCAAACTTTGATTTTATTGTTTCATGTTAGGTTGTATTGCTAGTGTGTCATATTGATATTTTCTTATTTATTTTTCCCTAATGCGAGAATATATGACACAAGTTAACATAATTTTCAACATGGATTTAGTGTTTTATATATTTATATTTTGTTAATTTTACTCCCCTAATGTGATAAGTTTTCATTTTGCATAGTATGTGAATGGATTCTTCGTCAGATACATTGCTACCTGTCTGAAGTCATGTTTCAATATCAATAAAAAACAACACTTCTATCTAAAAAAAAAAAAAAAAAAAAAAAAAAAAAAAAATGAGAAATTTTATCAGAAGTTTGATATTTTCTTATTTTCATTTCTCCAATATGAAATTAAATTTACCAATTGTTAATAAAATTACATTCAAAATTAAATAAGTGTTTTCTATTTTGGTATATTTTGGGTGGGAGCAAAGGTGGAGCAATGGTTCGCTTTTATTACCTTAATTTATTTCACAACTTAAATTGAGGCATGTAAATGGAAAAGGCCAAAAATAAAATAAAATCGCCAATGTTTTATTCATTTTCCAATTAAAAATTTTTTATATTTCATTTTTGGCACTTACAGCCTTTTCCATTTGCATGCCTCATATATGAATTGTTTAAAAATTTAAAAGCCGTTTATTAGGAATTGGACAGTGGGCAATAGGTACATATATTTAGTCAGATAATTAATTTTTTGAATTCAACAATTTAACTTCTACATATCGTCATCATTAATGTAGGAAAATCAACTTTGTTTTGTTTGTTTACTATATATAGTTGTATGTTGTGTTTTTATAAAATAGAGAAACGTAAGGTACATAATCTATATGTCGATACATCGATACAAAAACATTGGATTATAGTAAGTATCGATATTTTGATATATCGTGTTATCGATACTCATCCTTAGAGACAATAAAATTTAATCATTAGTTAAAAAAATTTTAGCCGACAAATAAAAAAAAGAAGACCCCTTATATTTATATAACCAATCGTATTATTTATATTCTATAACAAATAAATAAATAACTATTTACCTTAATAATGATTTTAAAATTATCCTAATACTGTGTGTGTGTGTCTATATGCATATATATACATACATATATATATACATAAATATATATAGATATATAATGTAACTGAGCTACGGAATGATTAGCCTCTCCTGAGAGATCAGGGGTGGCGAATCAATCATTCGATTTAGTTGGAAAAGGGAAATCCTGGATGGAAAGAGAGAACACAGAGCTCCTAAAATCCCATCTCGACTATTCAAATAATGTTTTATATACTATTCGTTATACTATTTTATTATTTCTGTAATTTCTATTAATTGTATTTATTATGATAATATTTTATACAAACAATAAATAAGTTACCAATATAGCTTGAAAATTCAACAACCTAAAGTTAAAAAAAGAGTTATAAGTTTGAAGTAGGTTGGTTCCCGACTTCACCGATTCTTGAGAAAAAATCGGTATTAAGAATCGATGGTCTAATTTCGATTCCTAGGAACCCATAGTTTTGTGATACTTAATTATTTAATTGTTCTGCATACATTTATTTCCCAAATGAAAAATAAAACTGTCACAAAGACTATTATTTTTTTATCCTCAATAACAAACCAAATTTTCATCCTACTTAATTTTTTAGTGATTTTCAATATCTCAGAATAATGATTAGGAACTCAAATGTGATTAATAATTCAAACACGGATTTGTAAAATATATCGAAGATAAGGTACATGTGTGTGGGAGGTAGCACAGATGATTTGGAGATAGGAAACGACATAATTATGAAATGTGATAAATATAACTATCTTGGAGTACAATTGAATAATGAAGGGAAAGATTCACTAGAAATAAAAGAACGTCTAAGACAGGGAAGAAGAGCCATAAAAAGATTGAACGGAATTTGGTGGCACAATAAGATTTCGAAAAAAAGAAAACTGAATATATATAATGTTGTCGTAAAAAGCATAGCATTGTATGGAGCGGAAACATGGAAGCTAACAGAAAGCGATAAGAGCAAAATAAGAGCATTAGAAATGGATGTCCTTAGAAGATCTTGTGGAATCTCGAGAAGACAAAAGGTAAAAAATGAAAGAGTTATGCAAATAGCCGACATTAAAGAAACTATTATCGACAACGTTACCAAGAAACAGCTGATATGGTACGGTCACGTGAAGAGAATGCCAGAAAACAGACTTCCAAAAGTAGCTCTTAAATGGGTACCGACTGAAAGAAAGGAAAGGGGAAGACCTAGAAGAACGTGGGGCGAAGGAATAAGAAAAGCAATGAATGAAAGGAACCTCACGGATGATCATTGCCAGAATCGTGAACAATGGAGAACGAGTCTAGAGGTCGGACAGCGTAGACAAACGCTATAAACCGTCATATATATATATATATATATATATATATATATATATATATATATATATATATATATATATATTTGTAAAATGATTTTTTTTTTTTTTTTTTTTGACGTGGATATTTCTTTTGGCTGGGGGTCAATAATTTTTTGGTGTAACTTGTTTTTTTTTTACATCAAAAAATGTAACATTTTGACACGCTCTACCTCTGTTGGTATTCCTGAGATCGAAAACTTAACGACAGCTATTTAGTCAGAGATATAATGGAAAATAATTTTTGTAATATGACGTTTGTAGTTATGACCTACCGTTGAGGATCTATAGTAGTTTGAATGAAAAAAAGTAACGTTTTGCCTTTATTACTAAATTTTTGGATCTTTTTTGGCACATTCTATCTCCGTTGGTGTTGCTAAGTTCAAAAATTTGGCGACAGTTTCCTCATCACAAACAGTAGATTATAGATAAACTTATCCATGATCTATTGCTTTTCCTAGCCAAAGGGTAAATGAGTTCTTTATCATTTTTTTCTATTTTTCTGGACTGTATGTTAACACCTACATTATCTGTTGAAGATAATAAAGGTTATTTAGCTAATTTATTTCTAGAATGATTATTAGAGATGATATTTGGTATTATATATATATACATATAATAATAATAATATAATTATAAGAGATAATAATATATGTAGTGTGCTGTTACTATTGGATTATGCTTTACAATATTAATTTATTTTTGAATTCAGGTATATTTTGGTACCAGTACAGAACTAGTTTAAACTAATACTTGGTTTTTTTTTTTTAACAACCAGCATTGAACAAAAAAATAATTTAAAATTTCGAAATATTAATGGAATTTAAATTAAAAAAAAAATATATTTGTGCATTGTCTATTAATAATATACGTATTTTTCACCCATAGGAGAACTTCCCAATGAACTTTTTTTTTTAAATTGGATTCATCCGATGACGATGCAAAGTTTATATATATATATATATATATATATATATATATATATATATATATATATATAGAGAGAGAGAGAGAGAGAGAGAGAGAGAGAGAGATCTCACAGCTGCATAAAATAAACCGGCAAATGGATAGCTATATCTATAAATGGCAGCTTTTTTTTCAGCTAAATTTTTGTTGTTAATTCAGCTTGATCTCACAGCTGCATTCTAGCTTTGTTTTTAGCTAAATTTTCAATTTATGGATTCTATGTTAATTTACTATGAATAATGTTCAAAACGTACAGTTGAATCTCTATACATCGGATTTTTATTAGTGTCCTTGAACTTATAACAGAATAAAACAGCTTTGTATAACGAATAACATTGCTATCTTATGAATGAAAGGGTGAATAAAAATAAACATAAGTCTTGTCTTCAAAAAGACAATAAATAAACTTAAAAATTACAACGAAAGAGTAGAAATTATGGATTATTTGAAAAAAATTCAAAAAATGAACTAATGACAGCATTCTAAACATCAGCTGCTAAAGATATGTTTTAACACATTCTTGAGTATAGATTTCCATTTTTTTTTTTTTTTAATCATAATTACGTTTTTATTTATTTAAATATTCTGCGGTGGTTCTGGTACCACGTCTTTTTTTCCTCTTCAAATGTTTATAACAGTATATTTTGCATGTACTCTCTTATCAAGAAAAAATAACAAAACGAAAGCGTAATAATTATATACATAATAATACAATAATTAAACATATGTATAAGTGATCTTAGATTAATGACACATGATTATTCCCATTTCGCATATAACGTTTTACAATATTTTTGTTGTTATTTTCAACAGGGTTTTTATTTTACAAAGAAATTGGTATTATTTTTGTGCAGGGGAGGTAGTTTTTTAGGAACATCAAGCATATTTACGTATATATATTGAATTGTTTCGTTTTATTTTTTATCTATTTTTTAATGAGACTGAACATTTGTATGAATTGGCTTTGGTGACGAATTAATCAAAAAGAAACCCACATTAAAAAATATATATATATTTTATAAATTGCTTTTAATATTAATTTATTTTTATATATCGTCAAATATGTTTATGAAAGCTCAATACAATTATATTTAAATAATCTGAAATCACATAACCTGCAACTTTTTTTTTTTTTTTCAATTCTGTTTTTACTAACACTAAATAATTTATTTTATTAATTATTTGACCCTAAATAATAATTATAGTTGTTTTTAAAAACAATATGGCAGACAAATTTCAACCTTTATCGAATTTTCAAAAACATCTTATGGTTCGATTCATAGAGGCTCCGAAACAGTACAAATTTGAAAAAAACGTTAGATTCAATTAGTATTTTAACATCATCCATGAAATAATACTTGCGGCTTTTCCCTCAAAAGTCATCAATATACCATTATATAAATTATCGCTCACATTTACTGAATTCATTTATTTATATAACTTGAAATTGCAATGGTCGGATACTGCTAGAAACTGTTATTATAAGTAGAATAATTTCATTTTAGTCATCAGTTCCTTAGTAAAAAACGTAACAGGGAAGATAACGAAATTAAAAAAAATCTATTTCAAATTTCTGGGTATTTATGGATTTTCCCTATATTTTTACAAGTTGTTTTGATTGAAATTAGATTTTGAAATTTATATTATTATATAAGAAATGAAAAAAATAATATAAGAAATGTTTATAAAACGAAACGAGCTTAGATTTACCATGCGAAATGTAATTGTTTCTACAAAAATATAGGCAGTAAACAATTGCTAACTGATAGCCCATGGTCGAAGTTCAATGAATGTTTTATTTTATAACATTTCTAAAGTTTGATTAATATTTTTCCTTTTATTTTAAAAGTTTGTATTTAATTATTTATTTATATTAAGTATTCTAAACATTTTTTTGTATAATATACTTATATTTCAAAATTTTTTATAGTGTTCTCATATATATTATGTTACATGGACGAGATGTTTAACTAGTGTAATTTTTATTTATAATGTAATAAATTATTGTTTATTTTTTTCAATAAGTAAGGAAGCAGAATTTTTAAATCGGGTTATTTATGAACGAAATATAATTTGTTTTCAAATGGACTGACTCGTGGTTTTTACTACTAGTTGATACTAAAAATCTATTAACGATAGCCCTGATAACAGAATGCGTTGAGACAGTGTTGTCAGCTCTGACTACGGCTTTATCTGCTATATGAGATGAAGGAATTTATTCGATTTATTTTTATTGTCATTAATTTTATCATGATTTATTCGGATCGTCTCACATTCACTTCTGCTTAGTAATATTTCTGTATACATTTGTTTTTTAAACCACCTTAAAATTTAATTAAAAAAAAAATTATAATCTTCGCCCATTTTGTACCTTCAGTCTTATCATTATTTTTTAATATACTGATTTTTAAATGTATTAGATGATATAATAGCAGGTAACTGTTCTTTATCAAATCATTTTAACATAACATGTAATCTAAGAAATTTCCGAGTGTCTCAAATGTTAGTTAATATTTATTTCAAAAGTAATGACAGGTAATCTTGGCACTCCCATTCATCCTGGTACCGTCAGAGAATTCATCATTTTCCCTTTAACTAAGTTGAATTAATTATTTTAATCAAAATATAATCATTGTTATCATAATTAATTAAATGTATGATAATTATTTAAATTTAAAAAAAGTTTATTCTGCGCTCCTAAAAATAAATGTCAGCAGTAAGAACCCCCTAATCCTTTTTTATATTATTATGTGCTTTTGTGTCCTCGGGATGTCCTAAACATAAATTTTCTTCACTCTTAACGGTTTCCACTCGAATGAGGTACACTTCATCACGTCATCGAAACTCAGCCAATTAAGGAAGATGCATGCTGGAGATATGCAGGTGGTCCGAACCAATGAAATAATCTGCAACGATCTGACCCGGGCAACAACGGACTGCCGATAGGAAAACCGTCGGATTCCATTTTCGAGGAATAGCGGAAAAAAAAAAAAAAAAAAAATGCCGCTGAAATTATTAGGGCAACGAACGTTGCCAAACTCCGATAATCTATGAACTGTATTGGCCTCTGCATTGTGTCGCAATTTCCAACATTCCAATACCAATCCCCTCAATTTTAATTGTCCAATTATTTATAATAGCATGCTACCAATTAATATTGTGTGATATAGATATTTGTCAACTCTCCATGGAACATTTAAGCCTTCTTTCCCACGCTCATCAATATTATTGATATCAATATTAATTATTCCTCTCCTAAACAATAATATTTCCTTACTCACACGTTTACGCATAATCTATACTATTATATAAAAGGACAACCCATGTTTCGTTTGTGATCACTATCCACGGGAACTGCTGAACCAACCTGTACCAAATTTTGACCACGCCATATTCATAGTTCCAGGAACGTTTAGCAATAATACATTATACTGGTTTTCAATTAATTTGTTGCTTTAAAAAAAACGATAATTTGTGGATAACAGTGAAGTTTGAACATTGAGCAATAGCACCATTGCACATGAGAGGTTACAAAGGTAGGGTGTTAAATAGTGCTTTAAATTGTTTTAGTAACTTATCTTAGTTTCTAACCTCAAGATATAATTTGTTTTTTGTGTGATATTTTAAAATATGTAACTTTAAATTGATAATTAATTGTTCATTGTAAATTATTCTTAAGATTTTCATTCATTTCACTTATATTCTATTAAATTAATAAAAAAAAATTTAAATATGTGGTGCAAATTGTGGATACCAGTGAAGTTTGAAAATCAACCTATACGTGGTTAGCACTAATATTTATAATATAGATTAAAGTTTAAATGGTGAAACTACTGAACCCATCAGTACCAAATCTTAACTGTATCATTTTCTGTTTAGGTTTAGCAGTAGTAAAAATTTAAATGTACAAGCTTAAGTTGCAGAAACGAAATTCAAATCTGACCAGATGAAATCAATAAAATAGATAAATAGAATCAATAAATTTTTTTATCAGTGTAAAATTTTCTGTAGAATTGGTTGATAAAGTAATTTTGTCCTTGTAAATCGAATATTCTGAACAATGTGTATCGGCAGAAATGTGTCTAGAGGGATGAATAGTAATTTTAATAATAAAAATGTTTTCTGATAATTTATTTTGTACTTTTATTTTAAACACATAAACCTTCATTAATTTCACAAATTATTTACATTGTTTCAGAAATTGACAGCATCTTGCCTTCTAAAATTATACAGAATTTTAAAGGTGAAAAAAAATTTTATTTTTGATTTCGACAAAATTTAGTTTCTACATGTTTTTTGAGATGAGGAATCTGAAAATAATATCAGTTTTTTGTTTAAAAATTTTCCTCCTCCATATTTTTATTTCAAATATGAAATAAATAGCTGCATTTACCCCTAAGATTGATGAATAATCTAAAATTATTGTCAGGTTTTGGTTAAAAAAAAACGAGCTCTCCTTACGTTTATTTTTTTAAAAAGGTCTTATTTGAAATATTTGTGTAAAAATTAAAATAATAATAGAAATATCATTTTGAAACGTCTTATTTATATAATATAGGTAAGGGAAATTTTCAAACTAAAAACTGATGTTATTTTCAGATTCCTCATCTCAAAAAGCATGTAGAAACTAAATTTTGTCGAAATCAAAAATAAATTTTTTTTTACCTTTAAAATTTTGTATAATTTTAGAAGGCAAGATGCTGTCAATTTCTGAAACAATGTAAATAATTTGTGCTATCTCACACATTTCGCCACCGATTAAAACCAAATTTTCCGGAGGTCACAAGATTTCCCATTATTGAGATATCTCAAGTTATAGCTGACCTCGGATATTTTCATTCACATCAGTTTTTGTCCACTAAAATCTGGAGTAATCCCAATGTTATATACATGGATAAAAAATCAGAATGTATGCTGATTCTAGTGATGTTATTACTATTGTAATCGGTTGAACGCAGCAGTTTTTATGGCCGTTAGAAATCGTTGATGAAATCTCAACTTCAAAATTTAAACCTCCTCGAAAAGTGTAAAAAATCAATATTTTTTATTTTGATAAAATTTGACATATGAAGGTATTATTGTGCTTTAAATGGAGATATGAGGTCAGTTGTTCATGAAAAAAAATTTCCACTGATTTACAACAGATTTCCTTAGAATTTTGTCATTTTTTTAAGAGTTTTTGAGCACCCTAAAGCTGGGTGCTGTCTTAAGCATAACGGAAGTATTTTTATGTCAAATATCATACACAACTGCAATTAAACGTGAAAGAACCATTTCTCTATCTGGACTGAGAGCTGAGAAAATAAAACGTGATTTTCATTTTTTTTTTTTTCTCGGCTCCTAATGCTCATTAGCGGCTATAACTCTAGTTTTGCACTATTATAGGTCCCTACTACCCACAAACAAATCGGCATTCAAAGCTGTGAGTTACAACTCCAAACATTCCCTTGTTGGTAGGAATGCCCTTGTATTCTTCGCACTCACTAGTTTTATGTTGGATTTTCGAAGTTCCTTCATCACTGTTTCAGGACCGTGGGTTGTTTTGATTTCATCGTGAAAATCCATTCTTTCACGATAGATATTTTCCGGTATTGTTATCCTCGAGACAACTTACGGTCCTGAAGCAATCACAGTGGTAAAGGAACTTCAGAAATCCAACAAAAAACTGGCTAGTGCGAAGAATACATTCCTACCAGGGCATGATTATGAGAACAATTTAGTCTCGTAACCTTAAGAACCTTACTTAACATAGAATAATAACAGTTAAGAAATTTATCCATATATATAATTATTATTTTATTTTCTATAGTAGAAAATCAAAGAGTAGAATCTCTTTAATGAAAAACATGGAAATCTATAGTTAAAGAACATTTAAAAGAAGGAATGGTTTGATCATAGTCAAGTTTCTGCTGATTCATTAGTCACTTGTATAGCCGAGTCTGCTGCACTATCAGCTATTTCCTATATGTACAAGGAATGACATTACTATAGATGACAATTGTTCAGTGAATTATTTAGTTGTTTCCGATTAATTGTTCTGAAACAGTATTTTAAGTGTACAAATTAAGATTTAAATGATTGCATTAAAAAAATAAATTAAATATTTTTAAAAATATATATGCTTCAAAGTTATAAATGAACTATAGATAGGTTTTTTTAGAGTAACATTACTGAATTTTTAACAATATATTTAAATAATATGAGACTTAAAAGGTAATCGATTTTGTGTCAAAGTATTTCTGATTTGACAGATCTCACATATATATGCAAGCTGTATTTGCCTACTGGCAACAAATACATTATATTTTGATTATTGAGATTTTCGTTTTATTTATTTATTTATTTTTTTTACATTACCTCGAACCTCATTTTCTTGTAGGTTGAAGTCTCCATCACAATTTTATTTTTTTTTAACCACTGTTGAATGGTGCACACTCACATATATATATATATATTTTTTTTTTTTAATTTTCATATATCTTAATACTGTGGTTCAGTGAACAAATTTAAAGAGAGGCTATTTCTGCTTCTTCCTTAAACCACTCGGAATCGAACTTCAGTAATTTACTAAGAACCCTTCGTTTATAACTTTTATTAAAATGATTTCGATCAAGTAAAAAATTCAAACGGAGAAGATTAGTAAGTCTGAGTATCATTTCTGGGTATTTCCACCCGAAGTCATCTGTACTGTCGCTAAGGATCTGAACAAAAATAAAATAAAATGATGAGGCAGGGAGATATAAGTGGGAGTGTTACAATGTTATATTTTCGAAACAAGGATTATTTTAATCCTTCCATTTAAAAATTAGTTCAGTCCATTAGTTAACAAAGTGGGGCTCATCGCTTACAAGTTATTTTAATTAAAACGGCTCAATTAACCAGGAGATTGGAAGGTATTGTTATATTTTCAACAAAATTTAAACAATTTAAAGCCGGAGAGAAAGGATTGTTTTGCCCGTGTTGTTCTGTGGAATTGGTAATCTCTGAGAGATCGTTATTTTCAGGTCCCTAAGCGTGGATTATACATTAAATATTATTTAATTTTCATCACCAGCTAATGGAAATGAAAGGAAGACAAACAATTCAACAGTCTGTGATATTGTTTAAATAATAAAATATATTTATTTTAGTAAACTCTTTTTTTTTTTAATTGAAATTTAAAAAAGAAATAGATGTAGTGAATTTGAAAATAATGATTATAGTATCATACCAGTGGTATTTAAAGCAACTACCGATTATTAGCACTTCAATAAATACTCACTAGGTTCCGAATCCATTTTCTTTTCAAAGGCCTCGGAGGGCTCCCTCCATTCGTCATAATCTTCCTATTTCACTCTGGGTTCTCAGAGCTCAGCTTCTGATGGAGTTTTGACCATGTGTAGTTTAATGACTTAGTAGATAGGTATTTCTAAAATCAATGTTTTGTATTTAATCAGATTAAATTTGATCAAATTACAAGAATTGGTTTAAAAATCATTATAAAGTGAAACAAACAAAATAATAATAATCATAATAAATATGTGATATATAAGTAAACAGAAGCTGAAGAATCTAACAGTTTTTTTTTCTTTTCCAGATTTCAGAATTATTTGAATTTTATTTATTTTTTAAAAATTATTATTTATTTTTTGTTAATTTGGAGTACTATGGTCAGTAAAGAACTCAAGACTTCCTGACTTTTCTTTTCTTTTTCTCCCAAAATTTCTTCGGAAATGATCCGCTTGGGTTTCTCCGGAAACTGTCAATTCTGTGTTTTGTCAATTCTACTCCTGAACGCTTTTCTGTTGTATCTCTGGACCATCCGCAGATTAATTCCAACCTCCTTGGCATTCCTCTTCACCTCATCCACCCATTTAAAAGTGGATTTTAACCCTATTATATAGTTGAAGATTCTTTTAGTCTGTCTGCCTTCATCCATGGTTGGTGTCCGTGATTTTGTTAGCGTATTTGTAGAGTTTCTCATTTTTCTTATTCTTTCAAGTCCCATCGGGAGTTTTCTGGAGTTCTGGTGACCGAGTATTTTCTATATTTTTTCATGGAACATAAAAAAAATAAAATTAAAAGTAATTCTGTTTTAATTATAAAAATCTTTTCTTTTTTTTTAATTAAAAAAAAAAAGAAAAAGATTTGTGACGAATTTTATGAAGGAGCTTATAGAATACAAAATGAAATGTTTTTAGCAATTTATATACTGGTAGGTTATTTCTCATTTCTTTTAGAATTATGATTAAAGGAATTTTAAAATACCTGCCTTCAGTTCATCAACCCACGGGGCATTCAGTCCAATACACAAGCATATCATTATTTTGAAAGGTTGAATATTTATCGGAATTAATAACTAGTTTATTTTTTTTTCTATGGCTGCTGTTCTTCAAAAAATTATCTCCAACTAAACGCATCCTTTTTTTTTCTAAAAAAAATGAGTATCATTTAATACTCATATAACCTTCCATATATTTGTCTCTTATCCACTTTCAGAAATATCTAAAAAGATACAGCAAATATCTCTGAAATACAGCGAGTCAGATAGACTTGCTTATTATAATGCAGACTAGAAGTTCTAGAGCTCTTATAGTCAACTTTAAATCCCCACTTAACCCAGAAGATATCGAGTGACTTATCGCCCTGATTCCCGCAATCCCAAGTCCACTGGATTTCATTGGTAGAGGGCTCCTTGTTATTTACCTGTTGTTAGTTTGATTTAGTTTTAGCGATTTGAAACGAATCGCAAAGTTGATAACTTAAAATGTTAAACTGTTAAAATGTTAAGTTATTTTTGGAGTCGGTGCCAGCCAAGGAGGGCACTTCAATCCTGCATTTGCAACAAACTTTTGAATGGCACGAGGAAGCGGTGTGGCGGTGATGAAATAGTGAGCAATCTTTACAATTACCTATTCTTTTTTTTTTTTTTTTTTCGGATTCTGTTTGTTTTTGTTGGCACCGACTCCAAAAATAACTTATCATTAATTGTGAATAGGTATATAAGTATCGATACTTTCGTTGATTGTCATTTAATTCTCTTTGTTTCGAAGCAACTAAAATATTATTTTTTACTTTTTAGTTCTATATATGTAGGTTTAATCTTGAAGTCGGTTTTGTTATTTTTCTAAAAATTATTTTTATTTATATATATATATACGCATATATCTGTACAAAAAACTGTTAGGCCTGATTAGCTACTTTGATGGTTACTAGAGAAACGTTCAAATCGGCCAATCAATTGCAAAAGGCCGATTCACATGACGATTATACTTATTTGGATATACACTGGGCAAAAAGAGTCTGGAAACACTTACCATAGTTTAACACTTGTTTAATATAGGCTATTGAATGTGGGTCTCTAGTTTTTTGTTTCCAATATTTTTTTTTGCTTTTCACTACACTTTTTGACTGCCATCTAACCCAAAAATGTCAAATCTACTTTCTTCTTAGAAACTAACAGATTCCCAGAAAGATGAATACTCTTTAACAGATTCTAAATGGCGCTAACGATTTAACTTGCAATGAATGTTTTTTTTTCGTGGCGATTCGACCAAATAAACTACTTTTCCGTAACTTATACACCTGCACGGTTTTTTAGTTTTAAAATTTCCCGCGTAAGCGATTTATTTATTTTTTGTGGACGCCCGTTTCGTGGTCTGCTGGATGCACAGCCTAATTCTTTATATCTTGTTATAATTTTAGATACTGTACCCACGCTTTACTAACAATTTCCCTCACAGGATTGCCTTGATTTCGTAAAGAAACAATTAACACGTGAATGACTTTTGGCACTTCAAGTGTTTCCAGACTATTTTTGCAATAAGGGTATATATTTTTTTTATTTTTTGTTTTCTGTTCACTGCTGTTGATATGCATGCAATGATATATTATGTTAAAGTTAAATATTCATCTTTGTTGTGTAAAATATGAGTAGTTACACTATGGAAAATTGCCTATTTTCGACAGAAACATAAGCGTAAGATTTAGACAAGAGTTTCCATACTTTTTTTTCTTACAGTACACTATAATACACTACAAGATATTTCATGGTAACTTAAAATATTAAACTGTGTAGCATTTAGAAAAACTTGATTTATAGTTGAAACAATTTTATATCAATAAAAATTGATTTCATCAAATAATAAATCAATAAAATTTCTAATTATAAAAAAATATATATACACGTATATATTATATATATATATTTGAAATATATATATCGGCATTGTTCGAGGGGCTTCGTTTATAGCTATATAGATGTCAATACTTTAATAGTTCTTTATTAAATGATTGAGAAGTTATTAAAATTTTTTTTTGTTAATTTCGTTATCTTTCTTAAAATAAAATAAAAAATTAATTTTTTTTTTTCTCATTTATTGATATTTACAACTGTACAAAAACATATACATCAAGTAAATGTGTTGATAGTGAATACAATGGCATGTAAATAACTTGTGAAGAACTACTCAGTAGTAGCACTTCAATAAAAATCTACACTAAAAGGTCTCTAGGCCATCTTCTTTTCAGACACCTCGGAGGATTATCGGGAATGGAGTGGGAGGCAAGTTGGGAGACTAGTGGATTGGAGTGGTTATGGAGCTTATTATTGAAGGATAGGTATATGGTTTGGGCTAAATCAGCAACATAAGGAACTTTAAGGTCTTTATGGACAAATTTATTGGTCATAAGGTAATAAGCATTTAGGATTTTTCGAAGGATTTTGGATTGCAAGGATTGGATACGAGATGAATTGGATGGTTTAGTGGAGCCCCAAAGCTCAAGTCCGTACGTCCAAATAGGTCTAATCACAGTCATGTAAATGAGTCTTTTGTAATTAATTGGGAGCTTTGTCTAGTAAATGTTGAAGTAGTCTGTAACGATGAGCAGTTTCTTGTCGTTTTAGTCTTGTATGTGGATATATTAGAATTTAAAATTTAAATTCAAAAAAGCAAAAAAACAAGTTAATTTTCATATTAAACATACAATTTTTAACCGTAGAAACAAGAATAAATAAAATTGCCGACTAGTCACCAACTAATCGCCGTTTACAAGAGTAGCTGACTAGTCGGTCCATCTCCAACGAATATCTATTGAATTTTTTTTTTCAGTATTTTTTTTAGATTGATATTTTATAATTCATAAGTAAATCAATAGAACATTAGCAGATGAAAACTATTTATTTGTGAATGATTTGGTTTGTGGTTTATAGGCTTCATATGTCAATAATATATAGCAAGATCCCAAGGAACTACTAAGAAAACAATGAAGTTGGTTTATTTCTGTGAATTAAGTTAGCTATATCAATACATTAACGATTTTATTTTGTCGATAGACTTATCGTTATCGTACTTCCTCGTTCGTGCTTAGCGTATCGCAACTTTCGAAAGTATTCTTACTCTAATGACAGAAAAAAACAGTTTAATAAAGTTGAAATTTGCAGTCATTTTTCCTTAACTACTATACTTTAAGCTAAGTATGTAAGTTTACACCAAGGATTATTACTAGAATGTATTTTACAAGATAGAGACAAAAGAATAAGATCAAATCAGTTATTGACACCCTATCGATATCTTTTAAAATAATTACAAATTGAAAGTACTTTTGCACATGCGAGTTGAAGGATTTTATACATACATAAAAGGGATTTTAAGATTTTTTTTTTTTTTTGGCTAAATATTTTTCTAATTTTTGGGATATAGTGTCAATTGTCTGGTTTACCCTATTTTTATTATAATTACTTTTTATCATTTCATTACAATATAAGCAACCACTTCAATATAATCCGACTGTCACACTAAGTACAGACATTTAATTTTATTTTTTAGCAGTTAATTAATAAATTCATTTATTTAGTTATCTAAAAACGCTTTCTTGTGAAAATAATTTTCGCTGCCGGGGATTTCCGTCCCAGAACAAGGGCGGTGTCAAAGGGTGATTAAACAAACACCAAAGTTTAAAAGTTATTTGTTGTAAAGTTCCCCAGCTTCATTATTCACTATCAAAGTTACACTCATAAACATGAAAATACGAGTTTGTTTATGATCTTGTGGTCTCTGTAAAAAGCTATGTTGATAAAATTCAGCTAATGAATTCTTTAATTAATTACTAATCTGTACGCATGTTTAGCGACTTTTTTTTTTAAGGAAATAGTATAAATTATCAGAAAAATCAAATATATTTAGCCCGGTATGACAATTCTTGATGAAATGGAAACATAGTTAATAGATTTGATTTTTAATTATTTAATATAATTTTGAGCTTTTTGACTTATTCAATTTTTTTTTTTCTATATATTGAAATTTACAACTGTTTACAATATAAAATATGATACATCAAGTAAATGTGATGATAACGCTAAAAATGACACAATAGTTTTTAAAGGAACTAACCATTGGTAGCACTTATAAAGGTTCTATCTAATGAAGTACTATTATAAGGTCCCGAGGACATCTTCTTTTCAGTCGTCTCGGAGGGTTATCTGGAATAGGATAAGAAGCAAGTTAAGATACGAAGTAAAGGGCATTGAGGATTTTTCTAAGGATTTCAGATTGTAAGGATTGGATACGTGATGAATTGGATGGTTTAGTAGAGCCCCAAAGCTCAACTCCGTAAGTCCGAATTTGGCTAATCCCTTATATATATATATATATATATATATATATATATATATATATATATATATATATATATATATGAGTATAATTTAAGTCTAATTGAATTTTATCATAATAATTATAACTTAATAAGTATGACTAGAAAAACTGATAAATTATTTATATCTTAAACAAGTTAACTTTTATCATATAAAAACCTAATACTGGTATACTTGTTTTTATTATATGTAACAATGGGTAGTTGGTTTAAAAATCATTTACATATCATTGTATGCATTAATCCTAACATTTAGTTGATGTATTTTTTTGTACAATTGATAAATTACGAAAAAACGAACTTTGGGCAGTATATTCTCTATTTTTAAGTTTGTTTATTAAGATTTCGCTGAATGTTTTGGGATGAATATCTAAAGTATATACTTATAGATTATGAATTATATAATATTTAGTTTCATTGTTAAAACATTATACTAACAAAAACAGTTAATATACCTCAATATTTGTAGGTAATTTTTTTCTACAAATAACTTTGTGAGAAAGCATTGTCACTTTAATAAAAAAAATATTTTTAAAGTGTGTAACATGCCATCTATTACATCATACTGGACAATTGTAACACTAAAAACAAATAAATTATGAGTTTAACACTTCTAGTGTTTTAGTTACCTCGAAGAACTGAAGATGAATGTTTAGCATTCGAAACTAGTTTTCAAATAAAATAATCTCAATAGAAGAGGCACTTAATTCATCAATCCTAATTGTATTGATCCTTCTATATAATCATGCGTACCTTAAGTAGTTTAATGTTTACTATTCATCCGAAATATTGTAACAGATTTTCATATTTTTTATCTAAACTTTACTATACGAGACTTGAGAGACAAGAAATTCGTCGTATCCTACTCTTAAATTTGCTATAAAAGCATTCAAAGCTCCCAATAAACTAGAAAAGACTTATTTACATGACAATAATTAGACTCATTTGGATATACGGAGTCGAGCTTTGGGGCTCCACTAAACCTTCCTATCCTTCTCGTATCCAATCCTTTCAATCCAAAATCCTCAATGCTCTTTATTATGTCACAAACAAACTTATCCGTGAAGATCTTAATGTCCTAAATTTTGCTGATTTCGCCAGAACCGGATACCTATCCTTTCAAAGTATACTCCGTATTCACCCGAATCCACTGGTCTCCCAACTTGCCTCACATTCATTTCCCGATAATCCTCCGAGGGGTCTGAAATGAAGATTGCCGAGAGACCTTTTAATGTAGATGTTTTTATTGAAGTGCTGCTGAGTAGTTCTTTTTACTGATATGTCATTGGAATCATTTATCTCAAATTTACTTGAATATAATGTAATTCTGGAGACTAGTTTCAGATCTGGTGTCACTTTATTGACAGTTTTCCTTTATTATTTATTAAACTATAATTTTTGTATTTGCTTTTTATTTCAGTAAACAGTTTATTATGTTTAGAATACATAGGAATTAAAAGGTAATGTTTGCGGCATTATTCTTTTTTTTGATCTAGTTTCACCATTTTTTTTTTTTTACACTAAGAGGTACTCACCCTGTATATATATTTTAAAAGACGTTCTGATCCAACAAGAAGATAGTTTGTGCAACCACGGAATAAGGAAAACAACAAATACACGCGGACGACAGATGACATCAATACCAAGGTTCTACCTCGTCACTTGGGTCGCCATAGATGGGTATTATTTGATTCCTGTTTCGCTGAACGTTCCTTCTCTGTGAAGTCTGTATTATTGTTTAAACCATTAGTTAATAGACTGATGTCGATGATTATGCTGATAGGAGACAAGTAGGTTTCCTATAAATAGGAATAAAAAGCTGTTTAAATATAATTTGTAACATTAATGATGTATCCAATAATAATAATATATAAAGTTATACCATATAATTACAATTGTATAAATAAGTGCAAAGTTTGATAGAGATGATAGTTGATAGTTGATAGAGATCAGAAATAATATATTTAGATTAATCCCAAAAATACTATTACATTTGTTAGTTTTTCCTTTTTTGTAAACAGAAAATAAATTAAAACTTTCCACAATATTTGAGTGGCATTGTGTTAAAAGCTGCACATTTGATGTATTTTTTTCATAAAGGAACTATACAAATACTTATTTTTTTGTAAAAAAAAAAAACCGTAATTAAAAAAATAGATACACGTAGAGAGTTTAAAATACATGGTGCTATATGAGATAATTAAAATAAACTCTGCATTACAAATATATAAATTTAACAATATAATATGAACTTTGACCTCCGCTAAACCATGTAATTCATTTTGGATCAAAATCCTTCGAAAAATCTTTAATGCTCCTTACTTCGTCACAAATAAACTTATCCATAAATACATTAATGTTTCATATCTGCTAATTTAGCCCAAACCAGATAACTATCCTTTCATAGTAAACCCCGAAACCATCAAATCCACTAGTCTCAACGTGCTTCCCATTATATTTCTGACAACCCTCACAGGCGTCTGAAAAGAAGCTGGCCTCGGGATCCTCTCAAATAAAAATATTATTGAAGTGCTACCAGTGGGTAGTTGCTTCACAAGCAATTGTTAAATTATTGTCACATTTACTGAATGTATATTTTTTTTTTTTTATTATATATATATATATATATATATATATATATATATATATATACAATTGTAAATTTTAAATAAATGGGGGGGGGGGGGAACTATATAAGTTTAATTATAAACGAAAAATGAGAAAAAAAAACTTTTTGCCAGTAATTCAAATTTTTTTTGACAGAAATGAAAATAAAAAAATACAAACACTAAATAAAATTATATCTATAGAAAAATAATAAAATTAAAAATTGATAGAAAATAAGTAAAAATGAAAAGAAAAAACCTGCAAATATCCAGACAACTTAGAAGTCGTAATTTGAAAATATCATCAAGTGTTTCTAGGTTGTCTAAATAACCTTCATTACCATAACATACCTTAACATGATGAGACCTACCTTTACTTTATTTTTGAATTGGATCCATAACTGCCTTACGAGTTTTGCAACAATTTAATTATTTATTATTAAACTATTTATTAATATTTAGAACTGTATCCATTACATACAATAGTGAAACAATGACACATCAATCACACGTAAAAAACTATGTACTCGAAAGTAGCACTTCAAAAAAGTTCTCCATTAGAAGGTCACTTCTTTCCATACATCTCGGAGGATTATCGGGAATTGAGTGTTAAACAAGTTGGGAGACTAGTGGACTCGAGTGGGAATGGAGTTTACTATCAACGGATATATATCTGGTTTCGGCCAAATCAGTATCTTATGGAATATAAAGATCTTTATGGAAAAGGTTGTTTGTGGCATAATAAGGAGCATTGAGGATTTTACAAACGGTTTTGGATTGTAAGGATTGGATACATAAAGAATAGGAAGGTTTAGTGGAGCCATGAAGCTCAACTCCGTATGTCCAAATCGGTCTTATTACTGTCAATATGTCTTAGGTAATTTAGGGGGAGATTTGAGCTCTTGCCTAGTAAATATTGGAGTGATCAGAAACGACAAGGAGTGGAAAAGACAAGAGTCTTTTAAGTCGGGTATGTAATTATTTAAGGATTCACTACTGGTGCATTTAACTCATAATTTTAATTTTATAAATAAATAAATACGCACACAGAAGTATATATATACATACAATATAAGCCGTATCCAGACCATCTTATTATGTAACGGACTGGAAACAAAACAAAACCAACCCTTATCCTATTGCGAGAAACCGAAACCCGGTTTGTAAAACTTAATCGGAGGAAGTGGATGAAGGGGTAGAAGGGAAAGGTCCTTTGTCAAATGAAATTTTATGAAAAAAAAAAAATGATGATGGGATAGTGGTAGGGGGGGGGAGCAAGGATGAAGGGGAAATCCGATTGGGCGTGGAACATCCTACCCCTCCTTCCCCCCTACCCCCTGCCCCTCCACCCCGGCACACCAGGATGCGAGAAATGGGGTTGTGGCCAATAAAATGACGACTCCCTCCGCTTGTTCCTCTCGTATCCAATCCTACACAAACTCTGTTTTACAGATATTTCGAAATATTCTTCACTGATAAGCAATTTCCAGTCCAATATATAATTAAAGTGATCATTCAACCTGTCTTTCGTTGGTTTATAAAATAAATCTTGATAAATTTATAACTACTAGAGATGGAGCGACTAGTCGGTAATGCCGACTAATCGGCTGCTTGGTACCGTTACACAAGCATGTCTCCACGAAACCTACCTGGCCCGCACTTCGAGTTTACATTTATTGTTAGTTCATTCCTATAACCTCACATGTAAACAATCACTTCTACAGTTTCGACTTGGATTGTGTTGTTTAGTGTGTTATATTGATATTTAGTCTTCTTAAATGTTATTTCTTGAGGCTTAACGTCCTCCAACCAGGGCAGGAAGGATGGGTTATCCTACAGGTTACCAACCTATTCTAGCCAGGGTGGGAAGGCCAAAATTCATTTTGTGGGGCCACCACGAAATAAAACTTAACCCGCTTAAGTGGGACTCTAAACCACGACCTTCTGGTTACGAGCGCGCTGAGACCGTCGCCCCAACTCACTCAGCCATCGAGTCCCCATCATCTTCTTAGTTATAAATTGGTGAAACAGAAGTTAACAACATGAGTTATACAGGATCTAGTAAACAATAAATAATAAATTCAGGTTTTCCTTTACTCTAATGTGTAAAAGTTACAAAAGTTGAGATTAATTTGTACATGGATTTGGTTTTTTTATATATTTATGTTAGTTGTATCAATTTAAGAGAGAAAATTTCAGTATTCTTATTTTGCGAAAGTCGTCCATATTACTTATTGCCCTAAAGTAAGACAGATTGTATTGTTAATTCAATAAAACACATCGATATAAAGGTTTCATATTTTCTTAATTTCAATTTCCTTGAGAAAATACAGCAGAAATTATCATCATTACTTTCAGCATGAATTCTGTTTATATATTTATAATTTGTTTTTTACACTTCCCTTACATCAGAAAGTTCATCAGGAGTTAACATTACTGGTGGTTTAGCATTATATCTATTCTGATTTAATATAATATTAATTCAACATTGATTTAGTGTCTTAAAAACAAATAAATAAATAAATAAAATAAAAAAATATACAGCCGAGAATGGAAGAACATAGGTTCGATTCCGTTGCTTGGATCATCAATCTGGATATAGGGCAGGGCACATTTAATAGGGAGGAGGGGAGAGGGGGGATATCGCAGCAAAAAGAGAGACGAAGGATTAAATATATCGCTGATTGCTCTCACACGTGTCTCTTAGGTTTCGATAAATCTGTTCCCCAACGTTTAGGGAATTCTTGTTTAAACTGTTTACTTGAAATAAAGGGATGATCCAGGTCGAATAAAATTCTGAAATAATTTAAACAATATTTTGATAAATTTCCATGTTAGATCTGTTATTGGTTAGTTAATTTGGTTGAACATAAATTAATTCAAAAGTTAATTTTTTTTTTTTATGGTGTAAGAAATATCCTCGATGCAGTTAGCGAAAAAAATAAATTATAATTCAATATTTGACAGAAAAAAAAAAAAAAAAAAAAATTTAACCTTGAGCATGACGGCTGTAGAAAGAATAAATCTGAAACAAGTTTTAGAAGTTACTGTCTTGAAACTTGATATTCATATGTTTAATTTTTTTTTTTCATTCAAACCAATTTAGCTACTAAACGGTACGTCCTTGTGACAAATGTTATATAACAAAAAATATTCTACATTTAATTTCTGATAAAGATGATATAAGCAAATTTTCTATCAGAGTAACACCAGACCTAGAGCGTGTCAAAGAAGCCCTTACGCTTAATGTAGGCAAAATCTGACTTTTTTCATTTAAACCAATATAACTCCTAAATAGTAAGTCCTAGGGACAAATGTTATATAACAAAATATACTCTTTATTAAAATTCTGATCAGGTAAATTTTTTTCCAAATTTTTGATTCGAGAAACACTAACATAGATCGTGTAAAACTATGCGTAACGCCACCCGAAAACGTATCGCTTTTGACCAGCTAGGCCACGGGTAAAAAATGTTCTATGTTGAAAAATCTCAGTTAATATTTAGCGTTCTATTTATCTCTAATAACTCGTTTATGTTTATATTAAATAAATAATATGTTTATATAACTTTTTCAACGTTTTCTTTATTTTTATTTTTTATTTTTTTTTCAGACAATAATGAATATTGAGAAACCCAGCACACCTCAGCCGAGCCTGTCCGAAACAAGCCACAAGAGCCAAGACTCCGGCTTTTCTGACTCGGAAGGGCACGGAACCGTCTTGGCGAATTACGGAAAAGCCAAGCCTGGATCGAGATGTGACGACTCGGACAACAGGTCATCGTGCGACGATCTTTCTACCTTACCACCCCCTGCACATTCTTCAACCCCGAAACCGAAGGAACAAGTGAGCAAGTGTTGTCAAATGGAAGAAAGGATGTACTGCCCCAGAGAATGGTACTTTTTTTTATTTTAGTTTTTTGAATCCCGATCTATCTTAATTTTTTTTTAAAATATATTTCATTCTCTGTTGGCGTTACTCGTATCAAAAATTTGCCAACAGTTACCAAATCAGAAAAACAGGTTTTGCCTATGGTTTTAAGTGTTGGGTTTTTTTGACGAACTCTAGCTCTTTTGGTGTTGCTATCTTTCAGAAATTGATGATTTTTTTTTTTTTAAATCTACTTTATGGTTCATTTTTTAAAATATTACTTGCTTTAATTTAATTAATATTTTTATTAAAAATCTCAATACATTTCATGTGACCTGGTTAAAGAATTTGGGGATGTGAAAACTTAAATCAGAACGAAACGTTTAGCTGAGAAAATGAAAAAGTCATCATGATAAAATTTTTTGCAATCACTATATGTACCAAACATATATACAAAATTTCCTTTTTTTTTAAATTTTATATTTAAGTTACAGACTACTTCTACATTTACTAGACCAACGTTCAAAGTTCCCAATTAATTACAAAAGACCCATCCATATACATGGCTGTGATTAGACCTATTTGGACGTACGGACTTGAGCTTTGGGGCTCCACTAAACCATCCAATTAATCTCGTATTCAACCCTTACAATCCAAAATCCTTTGAAAAATTCTCAATGCTCCTTACTTTGTCACCAATAAACTTATCCATAAAGATCTTAATGTTCCATAAGTTGCTGATTTAGCCCACACCAGATACCTTTCCTTTCATAGTAAGCTCCATAATCACTCAAAATCCGTTAGTTTCTCAACTTGCTTCCCACTACATTCCTAATAATCCTCCGAGGCGTCTGAAACGAAGATGGCCTTGAGACCTTCTAGTGTAGAATTTTTAATAAAGTGCTACTAATGAGTAGTTTTTTTCAAGTTTTAACATGTTACTGTATTCGTTGTCAATACATTTACTTTATGTATATATTTTGTACAGTTGTAAATATCAATAAATGAAAAAAAAAAAATCATCAATCTTATTAAATTTTTACCATCAATAAAGTTTCACTTTATAAGATATTAAGACATAGTTTTTTTTTTCTCTTCTACTAAATGAAAAGTGCCTGTGGTTCTATAATGGTCTTTATGCGTCTGACTTGAGGAAGATAAGGGACATCTGGTCGGCACTAAGGAAGGAAGGGATCAAAGGGAGGGAAAAAAGGGCTCAGGTATCAGCTACTTCATTCCCTTTAAGGCTTTAAAGAATGCCTTTCCTAAGCATTAATTAGTTACCAATTACCTTGTTTAGTACCTTTAATATAGAATTCCAGTTAAATAGGGTCATGCGATATTAACCGAATGTTTTTAATATGGGTATTTAAAGAAGCTAACTAAAAATAAGATGCAGTTACAGTTAATTAAAATATAAAAAAATAATTTTATGTTTATTATTTTTATTGGAAAAATGAAAAATTATACTTAAATAATAAAAATATTATTATACGTTTTTTACTATTAATATTTAGTTGCTAGTTATGAATATTTTTTTTTAAATATTATCCCGTATGACCAAATGAACTTAATAAATGTGTAATATTAAAAAAACATTTATTTCAACCTATGGAATTGTATGTAGAGTGATATAAAAGTAAATGAAAATGATAACATATTAGAATAAAAACGTCCAAAACAGTTATTTAAAATTGTGTTGTTTATCTGTCATTGTTAATAAGGGCTATTATAAATGTAAATTATTCAATTCACATATAGTCGGTTTTACCTTTAGAATTAAGTTAAGATTTCAAAATTCATTATTTTTTTTAATGAAAAATTAAGAATATTACAAAGAATTAATAAAATGAACTAATTTATTTAGATGACCATACTGCAGCTAATGAAAAATGTTTTAATAAAGATGAAAATTGAAGATGATAAGTTTTAACCAATGACAATGCTGTTACAAAGATGAACATAAAGATGATAATATTTTAATCATGAAAATGTTCTTGGAAAGAAGGACACTGAAGAAATTGAGGAAGATTCCATTGAAGTTAAGTTTAATGAGTACACTGAGTTGAGCAAGTATCTACCTAAGTTGGAGCATCTGACCGAAGACAGTGAAAAATATCAGATTTTTAATTTATTACAGAAATTGCAAATATTTTGCCAGACATAAATTTGATGTTGGCACAGTTCGTTTCTAGGGAAGCCGAGATTAAATTAAAGACAATGAGTACATTACTTCGCGACCTTATAAATGTTCTATAATCGATGAAAAGGAAATAAAAACACAAATTAAAATGCTACTAGAGGCTGGCCTCATTGAAGAATCAGATTCACCATTTGCCTCTCCTGTTACACACTGGCATACAAAAAAGAAGATGGTCGCCGGACAAGACTATGTATCGATTTCCGTAGATTAAATAAATTAGTGATTCCAGAATGTTATCCGTTTCCGACGGTGAACGATGTAATAGACAAAGTATCTAATTGTAAATATTTTTTCTGTTCTTGATATAAATTCAGCATTCTGGTGTATTGCATTAAAAAAAGAGGATCGAGAAAAAACATCATTTATTTCTAAGTTTGGAAAGTTCATGTTCAAAGTCTTACCCTTTGGATTTAAAAATGCCCCTGCGATTTTCCAACGGACTCTCTCAAACTCTTAAGACGCAATAATTTGGATGACTTCACCATAAATTATATTGACGATATCTTAGTATTTTCAAAGACATGGCAGGAATATATTCATCATATTGAGCAGTTGCTGCTAGTTTGCAGAAAGAAGGCTTTAAGCTTAAATTGGACAAATGCAAGTTTGCTGCTAGTTCGGTAAAATATCTTGGACATTTTATTCAGGAAAACAAAATTTCACCGGCCCAGGAAAATTTAGTAGCGATTAAAAAGCTTCAAAGGCCTAGTGATAAATCTGGTGTGCGCAGTGTATTAGGTTCCATAAATTTTTATCTAAAATATATTCAAAACAGTGCTCAAAAATTTGAGCCATTACATAGGTACTAAGGAAAAATGTGCAATTTCAATGGACAGAGGAATGTGAGAAAGCTTTTAATCTCATCAAAGAGTATTTATGTTCCACACCTATTTTAGCCATTTACGACATCAATAAAGATTTATACATCGAAACAGATGCTAGTTACAACGGTATTGGGGCAACGATGAAACAACCGCAAGCAGATGGCGTATTGCATCCTGTGGCTTATTTTTCCCCGAAGATTAGCAGAGAAAGAGAGAAAGATGGACGTAATCCATTTGGAGTGTAAGGCGATCAAAGAGGCTATTAAGTACTGGCAGTACTATGTAATTGGTCGTGAATTCATAGTGTGTAGCGATCATAGGCCCTTAGAAAATTTGCGTACGAAAGCTAGAACTGATGAACACTTAGGGGATTTAATTCACTATTTATCGCAGTTTAATTTTAAAATTATTTATAAGAAAGGAAAGGACAATGTAATGGCAGATCTACTGTCCAGGCAGCCTGTCTTGGACTATTTTGATAACGAAGATGCGATTAAGGTAGTGAATATAATAGAATTAAAGAGATTATTAAGGATCAACAGAAAAATGCTCTTGAATTGCATTCCGCAAAGAAAACGATGAAGCACAATAATATTATTTATAAAGTATTACGAGACAGATCTCGAATATTTGTTTCGGTTCAATTTGGATTACAATTGATCAAAGAATACACGAATATTATGGACACATTGGCGTTGCCCAACTAAAAGAAAAATTAAGAAGATATTATTATTTTAAGGGACAGGATAAAGTGATCGAAGACTATTGTGCAAGTTGCACCATATGTTGTGGAAAATACAAGTGCGTCGAGGTAGACTTATTGGGTTAATGTCCAAACTCGGACCTGCTCAAGAGCCATATGAAATCCTGTCTGTGGATTCAGTAGGTGGGTTTTGGAGGAAACAGATCACCAAAGAGATTCATGCATATTTTAGTGGACCATTTTAGTCGCTATGCATGGATCTTAGCAACAACTGGTCAATGTGCTCGCGATATCATTAAACTCATTAATCCTATCGCACAAAATCATAAAGTCAAAATACTCTTAGCGGACCAGTATAACGCCCTAAATCTAATGAACTGAAGCAGTATCTGGACAAGAAAAATATTAAACTAATATTTACTTCCATTGATTGTCCGCAATCTAACGGCCTCAACGAAAGACTGAACCAAACTCTGGTAAATAGAATCAGATGTAAAATAAATGGGGGCGATGTCCGTGCTTGGCCTAAGATTGCAGAAGATTGTGTTGCAGAATACAATAAAACAATACATAGTTCAACTAAAATTTTTGTCAGGTAATTTATATTTAAGTAGTATTCTATTTGAATATAATGATTAAATCATTATTTATATATATTATATATATATATATATATAATATTATATATATATATATATATATTATATTATAGTATATATATATATATATATATATATATATATATATATATGTATTTTTATATATTTATATATTTATATTTATTTATGTATATATATTTTTTTTTTTACACGAATCGGCCAGCAATGACCATACGAATATCATTTACTCTTCCTTACACTTTCCTTCTACTTCAATACTCTCTCATCCTCTTGTACTGTTTCTCTCGCTCTCCCTTAGTCCATTTTCTCCCTCGTCTCTCCCTCTTCCCCGTAAGAACCCTAACTTCATTTACTTTTTTTTCACAAAAAGATCTCTATCCAAACAGTCCTTACCAGTGATTTTTAGCCTGCCCAGTTCTTGTTTTATTTGTTTTATGTACCTCCCTTACATTTATAGATCCAGACTTTGTCGAATATTTATTTAGTAACGTATTGTTCATTCTATCCACGTGCCCATAGAACCTCAGCTTCCAGATCTTCCAAATCCCTGTATATTTCTTCATTGGTTTTTTGCCTATACCCCTTAATGCTTGCTGGTCAGCTGCTTTTAGTGACCATGTTTCTGCGCCATAGCACACAGCGGGTCTGATAAGAGATCTGTACAGCCTGAGTTTTGTCCTTTTAGATAGCATCTTATCAAATTTGCAAGGCCAAAGTAAGCTCTATTGCCACTCATATTTCTTTTTTTAACCTCATCGCTCACTAAATTTTCGGGGTTAATTTCCGTGCCAAGATACGCAAAGTGGTTAACAGCTTCAAAAGTGTGGTTTTCAAGAGATATGTTACACGTATTTTTTATAATTCCGGAAGCGGAAGATACCATATACTTACTTTTCGTCTCGTTAATTTCAAGACCTACTATTTTGCAATGTTTAACCGTCTTATGCAAAATGACTTTTAAAGTTTTCTCAATATGGGGCAATTAAGTAGGTTGAATTGAAAAATGAAAGAATTATTACTTGTATATATTCTTATACTCTGTTTTAATTTTTCGAATAATAAAATATATTATCACTCAAATAAGCAAAAAAACGATAGTAAATAAAAATAGACATCAGTGGCATTGAAAATCACTGATAAAGCAATAAACCCAGAGAATGATATGACAGATGAAATCCCAATTCAGGGGTCGTTCACCGCAGACGTCAACCACAAGCGCTGCATTATCATCTCAATACAACAACGAAAAACAGCCCTGCATATGAATTAAATTTCGGGGGGGGGGGGGGGGGAGCGAGTGAGGGAGGGAATAACTTGAAATTTTCCACCAACAAAAGAATTGGAATGTGAAGAATTAATTTAACCAAAACAAGGACATGTTTGTCGTGGAATTGATAATGGTAAATTGAGTCCATTTTTTTTTGTTGGTTAAAATGTGATTGGTGGACTTAATGGCCGAGCGAGTTGTGTTGACGGTCTCAGCGGGCTTGATTCCGAAGTTTGTTGGTTCGAATCTCGCCTCGTAAAAACGTATTGCGAGTCCGACTTTAGAAATGAGTCTGGACCATCCCACTCTTGTTATATTTTGGTAGTCTGAAGGACAACCCGTCTTTCCTGCCCTAGTTGGAGTATAAAAGGAAGTTAGTAAAAAACAGAAAAACAATACAACTATAAAAAAAGCCTGTAGCTACCTTTATTGATGACTATAAAGCTGTTAACAAAACGCCTCGAACTTTGCCGATATCACCGAAATTATCTGATATCATCAGTCATAGATATATACATACATATATATATACATACATATATATATATATATATATATATATATATATATATATATATATATATATATATATATATATATATATATATATATGTGTGTGTGTTTAATAAGCTTCTTAAGGTTCAGTCAATATCCTATGTCTTTAATTGAAAATTTACTGATAATTGATTAGGCTCATAAGATATGCAATATTTAGGTTCGAGAGACAAACATTGTTTTTTGTTTAGTTATCCTCTTTAGAGATATCTATATTTGCATGACTAACCATTTGTCATTTCCTAAATTATCTGAATCTGTTTTATTTAATTTAGATATTTTTTTTCCTTTGTTTGGTAAAATTTTTGTTCATAATTTTTATTTATATTGATAAAAAATTGTTCGCTAACACTTTGGAGATAATTTTACATATTTAAATTACTGACTTTATTTATCGCAATTTTTTTTTCAATGTTTAAAATACTTTTATTCACCTATTAACTGTTTTTTGTTTAGTTCTATATTATATTTTTTGTCAATATTACATGAGAATAGAAGGTTGAGGGATGTGTTAATGATTAGGGATGACCTGTAACTTAGAAGGAATGTCCTTATAGTTCTCATTCGCCATATTTTTGATAGAGTTCGGAAGCTCCTTCATGACTGTGATTGCGTGAGGACCGTAAGTTGGCTTGATTTCTTCGTAAAATCACATTCTTCCACTATAGATATTTTCCAGTATTGACTCAATGCCATTTGAATGAACCTCAAGTACTTTATTAAACATCTAATAGTAACATTCATTAAATATATCCATACATATCTAATAAATATATATTTTAAAATATTCTTCACACTATCTAACGATTCGCACTAACAAGAAATAATTGTAATTCTGTTGTATGTCCACTTGGGCTAACTTAAATTTACTCTCATGAGTGATCTCTGTCTAATGAAACTAAAATTGTAACTGAAATTGCAATGGCAACTTTATCAAAGATTCAAATTAGTCGCTATCAAATCTATTAGAAACCGAATAGTAAGCCCACCAGACTAAAGTCTGCGCATTAGGGGTTAAATAAGAGTAAAACATTTTGAGTTCCAGATGTGGCTGACCAAAATATTCCAAGATATGTTGTATTGATGGCGGAAACCCAAATTCTTTTTACGGTGTGAGCTAATCTGATCTGAACTCTAAAAAGAGTGTATAAGATAATCTGGAGTTATAAATATTTTGTTTTCGAAAAGTTCTTCTTTCTGAGTTGTGTATATATAATTAGTTAACTATCATGGCCATTTTAAAATTTATTTATTTCTTTCAGGACTTCTCCGGTGAAGCTCTGGCTGAGCGAAGTAAGATACTTGTGTGATCCAGAATGTACATCTTCACTCCAGAGCAAACCGATACTCGCGGGTACAAACGAAAAAGTAACAAGAACGACATCATTCGTAGTGAACACAGTACGATCGCTTCACAGGCAACTGTCGAGCGTCTGTTCAAAGCTCAATTTGCTGTACAGGTAAAATAAAACTCAATCAAATTTTATATTAATAAATAGACTACTCCGACATTTACTAGACAAACTTAGAAAGCTTTCAATTAGATATAAAAGACTCATTTACATAACGATAATTAGATCTAATTGGGCATATTGGGAGTCGATCTTTGGGCCCTAAACCTTCCAATTTTTCTCGTATCCAATCCTTACAATGCCAAACCCTTCAACTATCTCTTATCAAACAAAAATAACGATCTTAATGTCCGATATGTTGCTGATTTAACCGAAACCAGATACCTATCCTTTTATAGTAAACTCCATAACCACTCAAATCAACTGTTTCTCAACTTGAAAAGAAGATGGCCTCGAGGACTTCTGCAATAGAACTTTTATTTAAGTGCAAACAATGGGTGGTTTGTTTACAAGTACAACAAAAGTACAAGTGGTTTGTTTGTACTGTATTAATGTTTTCACATATTTACTAGTTTATGTATTCTATACAGTTCAATCAATATTTTTATTTATTTGCAAAATACATTTCTACTACAAATAATATAAATGAAGCATTTCTTTTTTGTCTTGCAGCGCAAGGACTTTGCATAAATAAGAATAAATTCTATAAGTGCTACAAACATATGTTAAATATAGAAATAGTTTAGATATTTTTACATTAAAAAGAAAATAATTAGAAACTTAATAGCAAGATCAATGCGATAACAAGGTATACAGCTTCCCTCTAAGTCATATTTAACCATTATTACTTTTTACACTGACTAGATATACGTAATATGAGATGATTAGGAGAAGAACAAAATAAGACTATAATTAGAACCCCATTGCAAAACAATAAAAACGTTTAGTTTTTTCAATCAATGGCTCAACATATTACAAAATAATACAGTAAAACCTCGATAATCCGAACTAATTGTGACCGGGGGTGGTTCCGACTACCAAATCGTTCGGATTACCAAACAAAGTGCTTTCCAGGCATAGTATGTAGCATGCAAAGAATGAACACTGACATACTAGTTCCCATAAAATAAGAAGCACGTTGTATTGTTAAAGGTAAATAGTTTATTTTATGAAATACTACTGTTCTACAGTAAGGTATGGATCTACCGATTTTTAGATTTACGAGTTAATGTAATGTATTGAACATGAATTTCGTAATATTTTACATAGTGTGTATACAATCTTATACACATACAGAAAATACAGTACTGTACACACAAAAAAATCATGCTGCTCAGAAAGATAAAAAAATTAAAGAAAACAAAAAACAAAACATTTGGAAAATAGTCACCCATTTTTTTCTGAACTAAAGTTGAAGAACGTTTTGTGGCTGCTAAAACACGGATTTTCTTTAGCGTGATCAACTGAGGTAAACAGCATTCAGGTTGTTGCTGTTGCAGTTAGAGAGCGACTGAAGGCAAAAACCAACACAAGCACAAAAACAACACTGCCCCTTCCCTCTCTTAGTTTGTGGCTTATGATTCTGATTATTTTTATTTTTTCCAAAACGGCGTTCGGATTATCGAGGTTCTTCTGTATCGTGTATTTAATTTTTCAATACTATCATCATTTAAGATTTCCTCTACACTCAATGATTCAGAAATATATTTCCCTAAGACTTTGTTTCTCTGCTCTTCAAATTTGATGCACTGAGTAAGAAAATGGCTCAATGGATTCCTGAACTACCACAAGCCATGCAGGTTTCGCTGGATTTAATAATTAGTGTCTTTCATAAACACCTTTAGGAAATCCCCGCTTGAGACTTAGACGACTCACAAGTCTGATTTTCTTAAAATTAGTCTGTAACTGCATGTAATCTTCTGGGCTTACTATATTAAAATTGCATATTTTCCTGTACATAGTGTTGTTGGTAGAATTTAGAGGTCTGCTTACTTACTTATCGTATGAAAACTGATGGCTCCTCATCTTCTCTAGGATGTCTTCTTTAAACCTGCCCAGTCCTTGGGAAAGTACTTTTGGGAACATGTTTTGACAGCCCAACTCCACCGCTATCGATTTTACTTGGGTCACCCAATTATGTTCGATACATTTGTAAATATCAATAATAAAAAGAAAAAAATATATATTTATAACATATAAGTCTTTACAAACTTAAAACTATATACATATTGTGAATTTTGTAGGAAGATAAACAAAGGCAACCTGAAAGGCAGCGGAAGGCAGTTCGAAAGAATCACCCAACGCATGGTTAATATTTTATCCGAGCACAACGAGAAGTTCATCGAAGATTTTGACTGCAGTGGCCTGCAGATAGCGTTCTCGACACTCGACTCCAGTGAGAAAGATGTTCCGAATTTAAAATCGATAATGAAAACTGTGGCGCTTATGTTTTCGAAGAAGATCGAGGATATACTTCTAAATTACATAAAGGTAATATTTAAAACTCCAATATATTTTAAAGTTTTCTCTAAAATAGAATTAACAAGAAAATCATGAATACCGTATCGAGCAAGACATAATTGTTTCACTGAGATATTTTCAGTTAATTATTTCATTTAATGTAACCACAATAATTGCTGGGGCTTTAAAATACCCAAAAAAGAATATAGATTTGGTCACAGAATGAGGCTAGAAACAGTACTTTTTAACAATAGAAATAAATTTAGACTACGATCTCAGTGCTGTTGCGTTGGTTTGAAGTAGTTATGTCCTTTATAAAACGTGTATTTAAAATTAATAGCTTACATCTAAACGGTTAAAATTCAGAGAAACCGTTCTGCGATGCCTTATTTATGATAAAATTAAATGTATCATTGAACGAATGGAATCTCAAATAAAAGTATTCGTTACAGTTCCAGTAACCACATACACCAGCAGTTGCGTCAAATATGCTAGTTCTGATTTTTTATGCTTGTATTGTTTATGATTTTTTTGTTTATGGAATGACCCCACTGCGACGAGTATTGTCGTCAAGTATTATAATAGTCTGGGACATTTTGTGCAATATTTCAAAGGTTTTATTCTGTCACGGTAAATATAATATTCATAGTTATTTTAACAAGTTAATAATTATGTTATTTTATTAACTAATAAGGTTTATATATGCCCCTTGCGTTCATTAGTTTGTAATTATTGCGGCCGAAATTGATCCGGATACCCAGAAATCCGGATAATCAGGTTTGCTGTGGAATCAGGGTATTGAAATAAAAATACAGACATCTGTAATGTTTTAAATATGTATCTTATGGAATAATTAAAAATGTGGCTGTTTATAAAATTATATTCATGTAACAAAAATGTTTAGTTGACATGTCGGAAATCGTGGATTTCCCACAAAGAACTCATCCGCCATTTTTTTTTACCAGATTCGCCTTTACTAAGACGTTCTACAATGGACAGTTATTTGGACACATTAGTTATACAACAAGACCCTGTGTAGAATGGATGTGCTATGCTTCTAATAATTCACTAAGTACGTGTACTTAAAACTTGATTGTTATGAGGTGTGTGGGCCGCGGCCCTGATATTGATAACGGTTCCGTTAGCTGCCGCTTGGTCCATTTAGTTTTACGTCTTATCATGTCAAGAAAATTAATAAGACGGGACCTATTGTTTTTACGTGAAGTCTGAAACACGGCCAGCAATGTCTGTTAAAAAAATATTAAAAATATTTCTTCAAATCAATCCGGATATTTAAAGTTTCGCTGTTTTTTTTTATTATTGTTTTTTTTAGTACATCATTAATAAATCATAAATGAAGATAACCCTTACCCGCTTTAAAGCAACAAAGCCACAGGACTTGGATAGGCACAGCAAAGCAGAGAGACGATGGAAGGCGGCAACCTCACAATTATACTCCATTGCATAATTCCATCACCGCAACTGTATTACAACTCGCACTGCAATTAAATTAATTGTTTTCTTCTTTCTCGTCGTATCAACTTAAAAAAATGTTAGAATCTCAAGAGTCTCTCGTGCATTCCCGCCTTTGTAAATATCCATAACTTTGATTGTCATGATACCTGTGTCCCTTGGACGTAGAAAAGGATGGAATCAGTTATTGAAAACCGGTAAAGCGGCAGATATACCTCGCAAACTGATGGTACATTTTGGTTGTTTCTGAAGTGAATGACTGAACCTAGTGCATTTTTAAGCTGCTACTCATTGCCAGCATACTGTATAACCTCACTAATCCGCCTAGACCGACACCTTGGGTAAACCGACTTTGCCGCTAATTTCTGGGAGATATTTTCGTGGAATTCCTCGGTTCAACAACTAGCATCTTTGAAATTGATGAATAGCTGGCCAGTAACAAAAATGACTACATTTGTGAGGAATTAACTAACGGAAAATTTATATCTGTCTTTATAGGAAATGATTACAATAGAAGAAAAAAAGATGAAAATGAGTAGGAATTTCGGATTTTGCATTGTATCATGTTGAGGTGCACGATAATTGCTGATCTGGCGATATTTGTAAAAATAAATAAAAATAACCTAGTTTTTTAATAAATAAATATATTTTGTAATGTTTTTCATTTTCCTCTAAAGAACTAACATGTATGTATGTACATATTATAATCACATATAGTCCAGTCAATGAGAGCTAAAATGAAGGGTGTAGAGTGAATGAAATTTGCGATTATTTTGGTCTTCAGGACTTCGTAAGGACTAGTTAAAAGATAAACATACTATAAGTCCCCGCTCCTGGGGGGTGAGCTAACTGTCGGGGGAGGGGAGAAGTTCCCATTTTTGGGTTTTTTGATTATATATCGAAAACGGTTGACTCTTGAAAAATTTGTTTCAAACAAATAAAACTAATTTTATTTTCTTTAAAATTGTTTTAAACATATTTGTCGAACTTTCAACCGTTTACGAGTTATACGTTATTGAAAATCGATAATTTGCTTCTAGAGCCTTCCACAATCGTTTATCTGAAAAAAATGCCAGAACCAATGTTGTAGAGCATTATAAATAGGTACCTTAATCACATATATACGTTTTTGGTCATTGAAGCAAATTTTTTACAAAAAGTGGGGTAATTTTTTTTTTTTTTCTAGAAAATTATCGAGTTTTATTAACGTATATCTCGAAAACAGTTGAAAGTTCGACGAATATGTATATAAACAAATTTATAGGAAATTTAATTAGTTTTAATTTTTATTTGTTGCATATTTTTCTAGAATTCACCGTTTTCTAGATATAATGGAAAAACCCAAAAATGGGACTTTTTCCCCTCTTCCACCGTAACTCACCCCCCAGGGGCGGGGATTTTTAGTGCGTTTATCTTCTTACCACTCCTAATGAAGCTGTGAAGTAAAAAATTATCGCATATTTCATGGACTCTACAATACGTTTATTTACTGGACTAATATATTGTAACATATTCCATTTCTTTTTTTTTTTTTTTTTTTTTATGTTATTCATAAATTTAAAGTTATAAAATTTGTTTAGTATGATTATAATGGTACACTTTTAACAATGAAGAACATGTACTTCATTGAAATCTTCGGTTAATCTAACCTTTTGGTAGTTCATTTTGGGTTTGGATTAGTGAGGATCTGCTGTAGTTGCATATTTTTTTTTTTTAAATTATTATTTTAATGTTTTTTTTTTACTGTTCAATTTAACCAATTCTTTTTTCTTTTTTTTTTTCAGATGCTTATAGACTTACTGAAGAACGAAACGTCCCCGTCATCTTTGGCTATAATTCTCTCTGGCATTGGGAGCTTGGGCCTCCACGTGTCACACTTGGCCGACTTGATGGCTTATTGTTCAGGAATCAGCCACTTACTGTCGGTCTTCGTCAATTGTTCAAGCCCCGCCGTACACACGGCCGCTTTGAACATTTTGTCGACCATTTGTTGCACACCCGACAGCGTAAGGCAGTTCGAAAACGTAAGTATACCAAATACCTATTGCTATTAAAAATAAAAATGAACACAATATCATCGTATAGTTTTAATTTCAGGCAGGAGGATTGGATCTGTTATCAGATATCCTGACAGACACGACGAAAGGCGAAGCAGAGTACTGTGGGGCTGTTTCACTACTTGTTCAAGTGACGGCACCATGGTTGGAAATCACTGTACAAGATCTTGAAAAACAGTTGAAGCCTTTGATTTCCTCAATCACACGTAAGTTTATACCATCCATACTATGTCAATACTAGAGTAAACTACTGTTTGTAGTTATTGACACCCTAATCTTCAATTTTTTTTTAAAAAAATAAGCTTTTGTGCTTATGAACAGTCTGAAATAAATGGGGAAAATGTTGCTTGTGGCCCATAGAAATCAGCTGTGTTAGAATATTTTCAAAATATAAACACAAAGGTAATGTAACCTTAATAAAGAAGGCTACTAATTCAGTGATTTAGAAGAGGTTTTCTTCTGCTTTCCTTAAGAAACATCTTCAGTGATTTTTGGTTAATTTTATTTTAATCGTCCAAATAATTCAAGGTAAGTCATTTGCTATAATCATGATTTATTATTAAACATTTAAATGCATATTTCAAATTAAAATTACCGATTCTAACATTTTTTAATGAGGGTGTCAATTTCTGGTCATCAAATCTTGCATTTATGTATTATTGACATCCCCGTGTCAATAACTGAATTGCTGTTTTTTCATAAAATTAATTAATTTCTTCAACAAATCAAAATCATTTTTTGAAGAATAAATAAATGGGTGTCAATAACTAATAATTAGGGTGTCAGTAAGTGTAATTTGAAATAATTTTTCTTAATTTATTGAAAAATCTCTCCACCGATATTTTTGTTAAAAACTTGTATGTAGAACATAGTAAGATAATTAAAGAATAGTCTCAATAAATTTCAAGTTAATTCAACTATTTATTTTAAATTCAACGGTGTCAGTAACTGTCTGTTCTACCCTAAATGAACATTTCTTTAGCAAATCGCTTGTAAATGGTAGCTGTGAAAATTAAGTTGATTATTAATAATAGTACAGAGGGATTTAAAGTATGTAAAACCGCATTTACTCGAATATAGTTCGGCATCTAATATAAGCCATCCATTTTGAAATTGTGGAAATGAGGTAGAGGAAAATTAAAAATCAATAATAAGAATTTAATTTAATCTTTTGAGTGTAAATAATTTTTTTTAAAAATTGTTTGCAAGATATAAATAATCATAATTTACTCATAACAAGAAACTGACCGTCATTTTCGACATTTACTGGACGTTTAAACTTAACGATCAATTATAAGAGACATCCAATTCTTCTCGTATCCGATCCTCAATGCTCCTCACTTTGATATTCCAATTTGTATACAATATATGATAGAAGTAAAATAGTAACATAGTTAAAATTACATGGCAATAACTTGTCATTTTAATTGAAGAACTACCTATTAATAGTAATTCAATAATGTTCAACATAATAATATAATAATTGTTGAAAATTTATTGAATTACTTATTATTATTATTATATTATTAAGTCCCTAGGCCATCTTCTATTCAGACGTTAATCGGAAATGGAATGGGAAACAAGTTGGGAAAATTGCGGATTTGAGTATGTAGCTTCTCATGGAAGGGTAGTGTATTGTTTGGGCTAAATCTGCAACATATAAGACGTTTAGATTGAATTAGCTTATTTGTGGCATAATAAGGAGCGTTGAGGATTATACGAAGGGTTTTGAATAGTGAGGATGGGATACAAGAAGAATTGGAAGGTTTACTGGAGCCCCAAAGATAAACTCCGTATGCCCAAATGGGTATAATTACTGTCATGTAAAAACTCTTGGGAAGTTTGAACGCTTGTCTTGTAAATGTTGGAGCGGTCGAAAACTACAGACAGTTTCTTGTCGTTTAAGTCTCAGTGTTCAACATAAATTTAAAAACACTAATACAGAGGAACCTCGATAAATCCAACCTCAAGGGGAACGAGAAAACTTCGAACTATCGAGGCTCGATTTATTGAGGTGATTTCTGACTGACTTCGATATATAGAGGTTAGAGGTTTATAATAAAATACTCAATGTAACTATAGAAAATATATTCATATTTTATTGAAATAATAATAATGAAAGAATGATTATTAAAGTTGTGTAAAATTTAAGCGGACCTTTGGAAAAAAATCTGAAACAGAATTTGGAAATTATTCCATAGTTTTATTTACAATATCCACTTTCAGTCAACCCCGGCATTTACGGCTTCAATAATTTTCAGTTTTTCTTAATACGAAAGGGTTTTACGCTTTACCTTTTTCGAGAATAAAAAATAAAAATTGAGGAACAACAGAAAACGAAACGTTTTTTATCAGAAACTGAAACAAACCGGAAACTAATGTCAGGATGGGGGTTACAGTTAATGCTTCGTAGAATCTTTGATCAGTCTAAACTTTACTTATTTAACAAACCGACTTCAATTTATAGAGGTTTTCCGATAAAAAAACTTGGTTTTGTAGAGGTAAGGTAAGGAATCTTCGAAAATTCGATATATCAAGGTCTTCTTAACCAACCCTTCGATATTTAGAGGTAAAAATAACATAGAAATGATAGGCAGATTCATGGAGAATAGAAAAACTTCGATTTATCAAGGAATTCGTTATATCGAGGTTCCACTGTATTACTAATAATTAAAAGGATACCGTCCGGATTTTTTCCTTTGTCATCATTGGGAATTTATCTAATGATTTAATATATTGAAATATTGATATATGACAATGAATCGGTTAAAATTATTACACAAATAAAAATTAATAATTATACATTTTTATAAAATTTAGCTTGATGGGACTTCATGTATCAAATATAATATAATTAATCAGGGTGTCTACTAGTCGGGAAATTCGGGAATTTCGGGAATATGTCGGGAATTTCGTGTGGTCGGAAAAAAAAAAACTCGGGAATAAGTCGGGAATTTACAGAAAATTTGCGAAATTCGGGAAAAAGTCGTCGTTAATGCTAAAGTTTTCAGACTTTTTTTTTTCAGTTTTTGTTCAATATGTCAGTTAAGGAAGCGTCTGATTGGTATAGTTACTCCACATACTTTTAAAGTAAACTAAATTAGCTACAATTTGAGATCAGGGTGAGCTCTATATAGCAATTGGTTCCCAAGATACAGGGATATTATCTTCGAAAAGAGGCCATTTTTTCCCCCAAAACATGTTTTTTTTCGATATGGTCACTTATTTTGTGAAATATCCCCTGAAATACATCATTTGAGACCAGAATGGTACCTGTGGGCCCAGCGGTTCTCTCAAATACGGCAGATAACAAAAAACAGTCAAAAGTGGGTGCTGGGGGAAAATACTGTTCTGTCTTTTTATAGTTTATTTATCAATAAAAATGTATTTATTTTTGTTATTGTTAAATAATTGATGGATGAAAAAGAAAAAGATAGCATAATCGGGAATTACGTCATCATCGAACATTGTTTTATATATATATATATATATATATATATATATATATATATATATATATATATATATATATATATATATACATATATAAAATGCTTAAACAAAACATGTAGTACATTTGGAAAAAAAATTGATCCTATGAATTTTTTTTTCCCCCAAATCAATAGTTTTAAAGCTGTTGGGGGTAACACATTACTCCGCGAAATCACTTTTTTCTGTACTTTTTTAAATTTAACTCAGAAACTGTCCGATTAAACATTTATTTTTATGGATATGTTAAGTAGCAAAGTATGCATAGATTGATTTGTTTAGATTATTATTGAAACACCATTAAAATATCGATTAGCTAGAATTTCTAAAATAATTTTTGAAAAAGTCGGGAATTTCTAGAAAAATTCTTGAAAAAGTCGGGAATATGTCGGGAATTTTGATAGCTGAAATTGGTAGACACCATTAATGGTGTGTGTATGTTTATAACTGTAAGTGTGAACTGTCATAATAAATTGTTTATTTAATTGAAATTCACAATACGGCGCAATAGATATTTTTAGTTATAAAAGCTGGTTAATGGTCAATATACCTTTGGAATATTAATATGAAGCTTAAATATTTTAGAGAGCATCGTTATTCAAAGTATTATTAGAATAGTCTATTTATAGCAGGAATATTTACTCCAGCTAAAATCTTAAAACAATCAGGCTCTTTAGATATTTATTTCAAAGAGGCTTTTCAATTTATTCCTAAGCTCCTCGGGTCTATTTTTATAACCCATAGGCTTGTTTACTTCTCATAAAAATTGTTTTTTATTCACCCCCCCAAAAAAAAATAAAATAAAATAAATAATTATCAAGACCCTTAACTTAGGTTAAGGTTTTTGGAAAATTAGCTTCTTTTTTTTTTAACATAATACATATTTTACCCGAGCCTAGTTAAAAATACGTTTTTTGGAAACGCCAGGGGCGTTACGCGTTGCTTGTTTGTGTTACTCACATCAAAAATTAAATGAGCGGCTCCTATTAGAAATTATGTGAAGAATAGTTTTTGTTATATATAATTTGTTGCTAGGAGCTATTTTGGTTTGAATGAAAAAAGTCACGATTGAAATCCACATTTTAAATTGTAGGGGCTTTTTTTGACACGCTCTAGCTCTGTGGTGCTCGGATTTGTGTGGTTATGTAGCTTACTATGAAAGGATAGGAATCTGGTTTGGGCTAAATCAGCAACATACGGTACATTAAGTTTTTTATGGATAAGTTTATTTGTAACAAGGTAAGGAGCATTAAGGATTTTGGATTGTAAGGAATGGATACAGGAAGAGTTAGAAGGATTAGTAGAGCCCCAAACTCATCAGCGATTAGATTGAGAATATTCTTTGTTATATAATATTTGTCGCTAGTTTTGGAGCTATATTGCATGAATGAAAATAGTCACATTTGAAACCCTCTTTTATTTATTTATTTTTTTTTTTCGTTGTTTATTTCGAATAATTATTAATTGTTATTTAAATTTAAATAACTTAAAGTTCAACTGAAAAAATAATATGGTACATGTCTTAGAGATTTTTTTTTTTCATTCAATCCAATGTCCTCTGCATCGGAGCGCGAAATGTACTGTACGGGAGCCTTTCTCGACGTGGAACAAGCTTTTGACCGAGTCTGGCACCCAGGACTACTTTACAAACTCCGTAGATTCCTTCCTTCAACATACTTCCTAATTATCCATTCCTATCTTAGCGATAGAACCTTCAAAGTTAGTTATAACTTTTCCTATTCTTCTTTCTTTACCAAATCTGCCTGTGTTCCTCAAGGTAGTATCCTAGATCCTATCCCCTCTACACAGTGTATACAGCTGACATCCCAACTCATCCTACCACTGTCCTCACTAGTTACGCTGATGACACATGTGTGTTATCAGAAAACAATGATCCCTTCATTGCCTCTCAAACACTCCAATCCCATATCCTAAACCTTCAAGAATGGTGTCAAAAATGGAGAATCAAAATAAATCCAAACAAATCGCACCAAATAACCTTTAACTTTCGTCGTAAACCTACTACCTCCTGTCCTACAGTATCCTTTAATGATATTCCACTAATCCCTGTTGAACTTATAGGCGACCTAGGACTCCACTTGGAAAAACGACTAACATGGAATCCACATACAAGACTAAAACGACAAGAAACTGCCCGTCGTTTCAGACTACTTCAACATTTACTAGACAAACGTTCAAAGCTCCCAATTAATTACAAAAGACTAATATACATGACTGTGATTAGACCTGTTTGGACGTACAGAGTTGAGCTTTGGGGATCCACTAAATCTTCCAATTCATCTCGTATTCAATCCTTACAATCCAAAATCCTCAATGCTCCTTACTTTGTCACCAATAAACTTATCCATGAAGACCTTAATGTTCCATATGTTGCTGATTTAGCCCACACCAGATACCTATCCTTTCATAGTAAGCTCCATAATCACTCAAATCCGTTAGTTTCTCAACTTGTTTCCCACTCCATTCCTGATAATCCTCCGAGTCGTCTGAAACGAAGATGGCCTAGAGACCTTCTAGTGTAGAAGTTTTAATAAAGTGCTACTGATAAGTAGTTCTTTCCAAGTTTTAATATGTTATTATAATCGTCAATACACTTACTTGATGTATATATTCTGTATAGTTGTAAATTTCAATAAATGCATATAAAAAAAAAAAAAAAAATCCAATGTTGATCCTTAACGACAGGCCCTAGTGATAAATATTATATAACCAAAGATATTTTCCATTTAATTTTTGACAAAGATAAATTCGGCAAATTTTCTTTTCGAGCAACACCAACAGGGTTAGACGTGTCAAAGAAGCTCCTACACTTAATGAAGCTAAACCTGACTTTTCTTCATTCAAACCAATATAATTCCTATATAGTAGATCCTAGCGACTAATGTTATAAAACAAAAAATACTTTTGTCAATTTTTCTAATTCGAGAACCACCAACACTACTAGTTCGTGTCAAACTACGCCTAACACCACCCAAAAACGCACCATTTTTGACCAGCTAGGCCACGGGTAAAACATGTTCTATGTTGAAAAATCACCGTTGATATTAAGCGTTTATGATTTGCTCGGATCTAAAATTTTCCGTAAGTTTACTCATCAGAAATTAAGTGGTGATTATCATTTGTTATATAACATTTGTCGCTAGGACCTCTTGATTTGGAGGTATATTGCATGATTGAAAAAAGTCACTTTTTAAACCCCCATTTATTATCAACTTAGTTTATTTTGAATAATGATTTATTGTTATTTTAATTTAAATAACTTAAAATCATACTGAGTAGAATCATATAAAAAAAAAGAAAAAAAAAAAAAATAGAAAACTTTGGTGTATCGTCGGTCAAGGAGTAACTCCTAAAACACGTTCCATATTATTCTTTCTTTAGCCAACAGGCTGAAGGGGGCCTTAAATTATTATTATTTTTTTTTTTTTCAAAGTAGCAACCAATTTACATTGCTTCATCTTTGAACATTCCAGGCCTCATCAGTCAGTCCCGATCCAGCGAGATGCTACTCCTCTGCGCTGCTGCCCTGGCCAACATCAGTTGCATCGAACCCAAGAGCATTTGGCCCCTAGTCTACTGTTCAAGTACTGGTACTCTACTCAAAGCTGTCCGGATCCTCGGACCGAAAGCGAGTGTCTTCCTCAAGGAACAAGCGGTTACCCTTCTTGCGAACATGTCTGGCGTCAAGGAAATCCTGCCGCACCTGACGCAGAACAGGGCGGTCCCTGCGTTGCTCTGCTTCCTCCAGGTATCTCTGTCTCCTCTGCAGAGCGCGGCAGAGAAAGCCGCCACCTTCAGAGTCCAGCACAAAGCTGTCATCGCTCTGTCCAGGTGAGTGATTATGGTTTAATTTAAAGTTCATAGTGTTATGCAGTGATATGTCGGTACCGTTACCAAAAAAAAAAAATCGTTTCTTAATTATCTGTGCCAAAATCTCGATTTAAAAATAAACTGCAGTTACATAAAATAATGCAAAAAAGGAAACCTAATCTTATTAAATTACAATAGTATCCCAATAAATAAATTAGTTAAACAGCTAATAGCATTTATTATTTATTTCATACAATATACAAGTTAATTGTTGATCAAACAATGGACTAAAACAATGCATTTTACAAACTATTTTTTAATAAGATAAATATTCCAAATGGATGGCTAAATAATGGATTTCATTTATTACTTAAGGAACCACCAAAGTATTTTTTTTTTTTTTTTTTTTTTTTATTGTGTAAAAATATATATGATATAATTAATGATTATTAGTTATGAAAAAATATTAAAGAAATATATATGGATACATTTCTTGATTGTTACTCTTAGACAATAAATGAAAACAACTATTTTGGCGACGTTCCGACACTATATTATTCTCATAATCATGCTCTGCAATGAAAAAAAAACAGGTTACAATAAAATTATATAATTTATACAAGTTATTTCAAAACACGAATTTAGCTACAATATAAATATATTTAAAAAATGCATTAGAATAATTAACTACACATAATTACAAAATATAGAGGAGTAGGAAAATACTTACAATGTTACTGGTTGATATGGTATCGACTACTGAATTATAACGATTCTAGTACACAACTGACCTGTGGAATTTTGAAAAAGATTGGGAGGGATTTTCCAAAACTGGCGGTATTCCCAGATGCAGGTACAAAGTTCCTCCCATCCTTTATTTTATTTTATTTTATTTTATCAAAATTTCCCATGTCGGTTGTGTACTAGAATTGTTACAATTCAGTAGTTGATACCACATTCACCAGTAACATTGTAAGTAGTTTCCTACTCCTCTGTATTGTTGTTGTTGGTTGTTGTTACTGGTGGATATGCTATTGGTATCTACTACTACATTATAACAGTTCTAGTACACAACTGACCTGGGGAATTTAAAAAAAAAAAGGTTTAGAGGGTTGGTATTTCCAAAACTCGTGGTATTCCCAGATACAGGTACAAAATGGATTTCCGTATGTCTGTGTAATATATAAATAGATAAATGATTTATATGATATATATTAATGTAAATGTATATTATTTGACTGAATGTATTAAATTGGAATAACATGTGTTGAGATTTAGGATGTCTGATTTGTTTATTGGGCGATTTTAAAATGTTTTTATGGTTATCATTTCTTTACTAATTTCAGATGCCAAGAGATGTCACTGCTAATATTTTTATAGCTTTAGAAACGATAAAAATGGTTGTCCCGCATATGGTACTAGAAGCCTTGTAGGATTAAACCATTCACTAAACACTGATATTTCTTTCGATGTTTCGATGAGTTCTGATATTTCTCTAGATGTTGATTTTTATAATGTATTAGGGTTCGAAAATCAGTTAGTGCTCAATCGAAAAAACAGAGGATTTTATGAAAGGAAAAATGGAAAAATTCTCTAAGAATAACCTAAAAGTATAACAAAATGGAGCTATTGTCTGACCGCATTATTTTTTTTTTTTTAAAGCTTTAGCTTTAACAGTTGGAATTTGTTATCTTATTCTTTCATTTCCAAAAGCAAATACATATCTCCTGCAATTAAAGGTTTCGCTTGCAGTAGCAATCCTTCATTTTTCAATAGAATATTATAAATACTGCAGTGTTGATCTACTATACGAAACATGTCCCTGTTATTATAAGATATAAAAGGTAATAATTGCATAATTATACATTAAAAAACTATCGCTAACATCAGCGGTATCGATCGGTCCCTAGGAATCGACTTTGGATAATCGATTCTCGATTTAAAATGCCATTGAAGTTTATAATATTTCTTGTTTTATTATATCTTACTATTGTGTTGTAGGCTCTGCAATGACTCTGAAGCTGCGATGCAAGTTGCGGAACTCCAGGGCGTCAGCAGATTAGTTCGCTTATGCAAAGAAGAAAACGAAAGGAACAACAACGACAGTGTCCTCGCTTGTTGTTTGGTAAGGGTTCATTTAATGTATTTTCAAAAATAATAATATGTTTTAAATAATATCTGGCTAATGACGCTATGAAATAATACAAGACTCATAAATAGTGTTACAAAAAAGTACCAAAAAAATCGCGGTTTTTGGGCTGCCAAATTTGCCAAGGGTTTCAGAATTTACATTTTTTTTCTCGAACACTTCCTACGTATATGTACTAAATAAAAAAAAAAAAAGGTCATACAGAAAATTCAGCACTTATACAAACAAAACGATTGATGAAATAACAAACTAGATTAAGATGGCAAGTCCTTGTTATTTCTGTGCCTTAAAATCACTCGCATCCACTGATTTTTAGAATTAATAAAACCATTTACTCCCTGCTGCTCTTTACGGATGCGAAGCACAGCCGGTTACTTTAAAGGAAAATGTCTTGAGGTTTAAAAAAAAAAAAATATTACCTAGAATATTTGTATGAAGGATAAGACAACTGTAGAATTCAGAAAGCTGCACAAAGCGGAATTACGTGACCTGAACCCGGAAAAAATAGAGTAATAAGGTCGCAGCGACTCAGATGGTAGTGTAAAGGTCCCCTCTCAACAGCGCAGATAAACACTCGAAGGGTAGATCTGATATCGTATGAAAGGGCTAGGTTAGATGTGACATGATAGTTTTGGGTTTTGACTCGCTTTAGCAGAACGGCTTAAGTAATGAAATGACAAAAAAAAAAAAAAAAAAAAAAAAAAAAAAAAAAAAAAAAAAAAAAAAAAAAAAAAAAAAAAAAAAAAAAAAAAAAAATGAAAAAAAAAAAAAAAACTTTTAATAAACCTATTCAGGGACATAGTGTCCCCTAAGAATAGGAACTACGCACAAAGACTGGCACAATTGTCTTGCCACATTATTTAAAAATCAACTAACTAGATATTACGTCACAAATTATTGCCAAAAAAAAAAGAAAAGAAATATATATATATATATATATATATATATATATATATATATATATATATATATATATATATATTCATATAAAAAAAAAAAGAATCTAAACATATAATTATCTATTCACATATTTGCGGAAAATTGATTATCTAGAAAGTGGAAAAATGAATGATATTTAAAAGAAGTTATTGAAGAAGCTAGAAATGTGTAGAGAATTCCGAATGAAGGAAGCTCAAATTATGAATGATTCAAACGAAGCAGTTTTATGTGAGGCGATATAGGGGTTGAAAGTTTGTATCTTTTATTCAGGGGGTGGATAAAAGAACCCAGTATTAGAATTTATAAAGATTTCTTTGTTTTTAATGATTGGGATAGGAATGTTTCGAAGAAGTGTAGTCCAGTCAATAAACGATTTGTAGAGTGCATGAAATATGCGATTATTTTTTACCTCAGAGCTTCGCTAAGAGTCGCTAAAAGATAAACATACTAAAAGTCCCCGCCCCTGGGAGGTGAGCTAACGGTGGGGGGAGGGGAGAAGGTCCTATCTTTGGGTTTTTCGATTGTATCTCAAAAACAGTGGGCAATAGAAAAATATGTTTCAAATAAGCATTAAAGCTAATTAAATTTCCTATAACATTGGCTATACACATATTTATCTAACTTCCAACGGTTTTCGAGATATACGTTATTAAAAATCGAAAATTTTCGAAATAAAAACATTTTACCTAACATTTTGTCAAACATTTCCTGTTTGATTATGATGATGCCTGGGGATCCTCAAGATGAATCTAACGAAACAGTTCATCAGTCTCTTTAATCTCATTTTGAGCTCACCAGACTCATAGTACCAATCACCCGTTATCGAAGTAAAGAGAAAATGAGAAAGAGAACTAAAAGTCGACGGGTACTTTGAGTAAAAGAATCACGAAATCTAATCTCTTTTAGGATTAAGATGGATTTTCTAGAGGCTTAGGCGATAGGTACTGATGAGAATAGCTAGTTTTCTTTGGATTCAGACTAAGACTTAGACTAAGAATAAGACTGAATACTTCGCCATACAAGATATGGAAAGATATGTAGATTTGAAGTTCATCTGCATATTGGTGATACTTGGACTGGTGGATTATGTCATTAATATACATAGAAAACAAGAAAGGTGACAGGAAGGATCCTTGAGGAACACCTTGGGGTAAAGGTAGTGAATATGATGAGACTATTTGGAATAGTGGAATAGTGTGAATCAATTTAATAAACTATCAGATTAAGAGAGGTATCGTCGATACACCTTATGACTGTTTGGGGAAGGTGAAATAAGAAGGAGTAGAATCAATTTAATAAACTATCAGATTAAGAGAGGTATCGTCGATACACCTTATGATAACAATTAATCTTTATATCCAATACATAAAAAATTATTTCAGTTTCTATTTTAAACAAAAATAAATAGGTAATAATTATTATTTATATTTTCAGGTGACATTGAGGAAAAATCACCCAATAATAATAACAAATATGACGTAAAAAACTCATAGATTTAAAAAACCATTTATCCAAATTTAAACCTAATGATTTAATTAATCACACACTGATTAGCCTGGATTATTCACGAATATACCAATAGACACATGTTTAAAAGTCATTAATGATAATGGAATGATATAGAGCCATATACCGCAATAAAGAATAAAAAGATATAACATGGACTGTGGATTAGACACCGTGAAGAGCTTGAATGCCAGTGAACTCGTAGAACCCGAACTCGTCGAGTCAATTTTGCTTTATTCGTCTAAGTACTTCGATTTGAAATGATTTTGAAGCCTTCAGCCTCTCTTTAGCAACATCATCGAGCTGATTTTTAAAAATTAATAGATCTATTTAGAATAACTGTTGATTACTTTAATTAACTCATCAACGTAAAATAATAATGTTTTTAATTTTTAGCCGCAAATGGGATTGACTTGTGAATGCACACGGTATTAAATATTAATAATTTTAATTCTTTGCATCATTTCATGGTAACTGATGATGATGAAAATAAAATATTGAAAGGTTCTTTTTCAAACTTGAAAAAAAAAAAAAAAAAAAAAAAAAAAAAAAAAAAAAAAAAATGTAATTGAAAAATATCAGTAATTATACTAATAACAACTTTTTTTTTTAAATGTTGAGGAGAACATTATAACATGCTTTAATTATCCAACAAACTGTATGAAGATATGCAAGTAATTATGGTGAGTTTCTCATTAACAAAAGTTTCTCACTAACAATTTTATTTCTTGACATGTTTATTAGCATTATTTCTTTGTTGACTAAAGGGTAAAATTACTTATACATTTTTAGCTGTTTGTATTTACAAATAATACAATCTTCCTATGGCAAGAAGCCTATTCACGTATCTAATTAATACTTAAAATTGGAAGCAATAATTTCATTGTAAAATAGTAGACTTCTTTCTTTTTTTTTAAATATACTTATAATTTGAATATTTTATATCGGTCATTTAAAATATTATTTATTTGATTTTCTTATTATTCAATCGAATATTCTTTATCATCCCTAACACTACGTTGTAAAAAAAAAAAAAAAAAAAAAAAAAAAAAAAAAGCTAAAATACCATTAAGCACATCTATCCAAATCAATTAAAATAAAGTCTACAAGTCATTGACGGATGCAGAATTTTATATTATTTTAAGAAAAATAAACAGATTTAATTTTCAATAAAACAATAATTTAAAAAAAATGTACTCGTAAATAAACAATTGCTCATTGAGCACAGCTATGATAATCAAAGAATACTTTATGTAAAAGTTCTCATAGGGAATTGTTAATAAAGACTTGTAATTGTCAATACTGTTGTGAATTTAAAATAATATAAATAGATTTAGTGTTTATATTTTTATATATTGTATAGTTTGAAAACAATTGTGATATATTTGTACATAGATAGTTTATAGATATGCATACTGATAACTATATATTATGTGCCATGATGAAACTTGTTTTTAACTATGATTATTACTGATTGTAATATGTTATCGAACGTTTGAGATGCTATATGTGAAAGTTTTAAAATTAAATAAATATATTGTTTGATTTTTATTTTGTTTTGGTTTTTCTCCTAGAAGCCTTTTGGTAAGAATAAAAAAAAAATAAATGAATATTTGGTTTATGAATAAACATATTGTGTCCAGTTAATATATGCATAATATATTATTGTATATAATATAATATAAATGATAGGTTGAGAAGAGGAGGTATTTTCATATAATATTGGTCATTAATTTTAATCATTATAACCATTAATTGTAAAAAAATTGAATAAAGAAAGAATGAAATTAACATAAAAAAACCTTTACCACTTACAACCCATGAAGGGTCGTAAAACACTTCCAGATAAAAAACTTTTTATGCAGTACAGACGTTTCGACCTTCCTTGCAGATCTACTTCCTTGGATATTTTACGGAATTGATTCAAAATTTTATATATGAGGTCTGACAGTAAATGTAACCAGTTTTGAGACGGAAAATTTTTTTGGATCGAACTAATATTTTCGTAGTTTTTTCACGGAGAAATGCTTGATGAACTGTTCAGGCGGGTCAGATATGAAAACGCATCCGATAACCTCATTTTCCTCTAAGGCTTATGACCTATTGTATTTAATTTAGCTGTTTTATAAATTTTAGCTGTTTATGTTTCCGTTGAATGGAACATAAAAATTAAATTGGGAAATCAAGATTTTTCTTTGAAATCTTAAAAGTACTGTAAGTTGTTACGTGTTCACTATAAATTAATTTGTGATATATATTATTGTAGGGAATTCAATGCTGCAGCAGTTTTATTTTGACGAATTTTCTAAAATATGAACGAGTGAGTATCTAAAAGATAACAATATGTGAAAAACAATTTTTTAAAAAAATTATCACCTTTATGGCAGCACGAAAACGGTCCAGTTCCTAAAAATGTATATAACCAAACTTGTAGCGAATTTAATAAGCTTTCATTTTGTATTGGAAAACTGCTTCACGGCAAGTCCCCGTTCTCGAGTTATAAACGAAAAACTCCCCTTCCCCCCAGCGGCACCGGGATTCGGAGGGACATTATTTTTTCTTGTTCGGGGGACCGTTCTTCTTTTTTTGTTTTTAGGACACATTCCTGAAAAAACGGAATACTGAAGGACAAAAAGTAGTAGTGTCGAGGCCGGCACTTTAGTATTTAGTATAGATTTAGTTTAGACTTAACTTTTCAAATTATTTTTATTATTGTATTAATCACATGGCCTCATAAAAACTGTCTTGCAACTTCGTTGATCTTCGGGCAATTACGTGAGTCACGTGACGAGCTACAAGGCCCAGAGACGTCAGTGTGTGCCACAAGACAGTCAAGGCAAGAGTATACCTCCAATGAAATAAGGTTATGGCAGACGAGAAAGCTCTCTCACTACATGTTTTGCATTCGGAGCGCAAGGCCCGACATTTCCAGCTTTGATAGTAAGGGACTATATAGCTTCGTTACTTACTACGAGCCTGTGAACGGTATTTATTACTTTATATTTGGACGCAAGGTTAAGCCATAGTTAGGCCATACTCTATTGAACTTTATTTTGATTATGTATTAATGGTTATTTGTTTATAAGAAGCAAAATTGAATTGTATGTAACGTTAAATTATTATTATGTTATAATTGTTAAATATTGTCATTATAGCTTATAAGATTTACTTGTTTATAAAATAAGAAAGGGAGGCTGCATGTTATTTGAATTGATTTTGTTAATAATGAAATACAGTTCCAGGAAAATTGTTTATTGAGTTATATTATATTAAACTACCAGCTTCATAAAAAAGTGGACGGTTTCGGCTGAGTTCATCAAGAACCCCTAGCCGCCGCTACATTTGGTCTTCCGGGCCGGATATTGTTAAGAAAAAAAATAATTGTATGGTCCTCCGGTTAGTTAAAACATTTAAGGTTAGTCTAGATATTTAAATATAATATCACATATTTAAATTTAATGTTGTAATCAGGAACAATGCCTAATTCTTCTTGTCATCTGCAGGCAATGGTTTGTTTATTGCGATAAGGAATTATGTCTAATTCGAGTTCTTATTTATAAAATTGTACCATTCGTTGTTTATTATTAAGTTATTTTTTGCAAAATTAAATTTATTGGTATGTATTATATCAATTATTTATAGCCTCTTTTCTTTATTAAGGTTATCATATGTTATTCATTGCAAATGTTTACAGATTTTATAAGGATTTTGAAACATTGTCATTTATTAACTGTTGTTTGTAACTTACATTCCGCCCACCTCTCGTCATTCCTTCCTTATGTTTTAGATTTTCTGGCCAGCCCCATTTAAAATCCATTGTTTAGTTGCAGTAAATATCAATTCTGGAATGGATTTTACTTGTTCAATTAATCTTCTTAGGAGGGATCTCCATCAGGCGGTTGGAGAAGTTAATAAGATCACTGCTCTAGGTCGCTCTGGTCTCTATGATGAAAGTAAGCTTGGATTATTTAAACAGACATTCTCTCGGCTTAGGCCACATTTTCGCTCATTTATAGCTAAATGGGATGAGATTTTAGAGTTTGTCCTTGTCAATAATTGTCCATCTGTATTCCCAAATAAATTTGATGAGGAACTTAAGAAAGCAATAAAGCGAACCTACTATGAAGGTTGCGCGATTTATGAAGATTTCATGAATCCCACTCCTAAGATATCTCTTGCCCATACAGCTCCATTAGCTATTGGATCTGGTTGTAATTCAAGCCTTTTAGAGAAAGAGTCACCTCCCATTGTTTCATCTCCACCATTTGAAAGAAGGGCTCATAGCCCCGATGACGCTAGTAAAATAAGTTCTACTGGAGTCATATCAGATGAATGTCTCAATGACACACCCAGTATTTGCCACAAAGATAAGCCATTTCAAGAACACAATCCTAATATAAATCCTCATTGGATTCCGCTTTGCTCAGAAAATAATTTTCTGTCTCCTAATGGTTTAAACAGTAATGCTTCAGAGGCTATGTATGTTGAAAGTATCCCTGTTTCAAAGCGCCTAGTTGCGCCTTAACTACTCGATGAATCGAGTAACACCTCGTTAGATGCCTCAATGGCAAATCGTTTAGATAGCCTCCAATGTCTTAAGCGCCCAGCTGCGCCCACACTATTTTGTAAATCCAGCGACATTTCGTTAGACGCCTCAGTGGCAAATCATTTACATAGCCTCCAATGTCTTAAGCGCCCAGCTGGGCCCACACTATTTTGTAAATCCAGCGACATTTCGTTGGACGCCTCAGTGGCACAACATTTAGATAGCCTCCAATGTCTTAAGCGCCCAGCTGCGCCAACATTATTTTGTAAATCCAGCGACATTGAGTTGGACGCCTCAGTGGCACATACATTTATTGATCCTAATTGTTCTGATGGCTCGGCTGCGCCAGAACTGCCTAATCTCCTTGGCACCACAGTGGAAGAAACTGTTACCCCAAATGATTTGACTTTGCGCTGCACCTCCAGGAGGTCTCCAGTTAGTCACCTCAATAAAATTTGGTTCCATGAACCACCACATCCTAAATCTAAGCGCCCTGCTGCGCAAGAGCCACCTAAGTCGTTGGACATTACGCCGGGCAGAAAATTTGTTTTTCATGGCTTGCAACTGAATAACGCCTTCAAGAGGTCTCCAGTCGGCCATCATTTAAAATCAAAATGGCCTCATTGCTCACATGTTCCTAGATCTAAGTGCCCAGCTGCACAAAAGCTTTACAATAACAGTGGAATTTCATCAAATAACCCCCTTTATTTTGTTTTTCAATGGCGAAACTCCTCCAAGAGGACCCTTGTCATCCACCGCCTTATTCAAAATTGGCCTCATCCGTCTCACGAACAAAGATTTGAGCGCCCAGCTGCGCTAGACTTCCAGAAAAGCCGTGGCAATTTATTGAATGTTGCCTTTTCCAGCAACAGACCAAAACCGCTGTTTGCCTTTAGGAGGCCCTCAGATTGCAATTTCATTGGTCCTAACTGGCTGCATCAGCCTTATAACAAAGAGATTCCTCGTCCGATAGAATCAGGTTCTCAGAAATCGGACGGCATTCCTATGGAGAATGATTGTTCTCATCAGGATAGTCAGCATCGTGCCTCCATAGTGAACTCAGTTTATTATAGGATTCCTCCGGTTAGATACCGAACCCTACAAGAAGCATTACAGGTAATAAGAATGCTAATTTACTTCCTTCGGGTAGGAGGTGCCGAGTTATTGACTTGGAGGTGTATCTACTGTTTTGTCTTCTGTTACGACCTGGCTGGGATGTGGAAAATGCTATCTTTATTTCTTGATGAATGCCTCTTGGTTTGTGACAGCCCCTACTTTGCTAATTCACATCTTGAAACCAGTTTCGCAGATGCAAAATTTGCTAATTGAATGGATATTTTTGTGGTGGGAGCATGTGCAAGACAATGTTTTTGTTTCTTGGGTTCAAGAACAAGTCTGTAACCAATTACTACAGGCTCCTTCTTCAATTCCTTTGCTCCTCAAACCGATGCCTTCTTTCATGGTTTGAAGTTCCCTGCTGCTTAGGGTGCTTTTCCATGGTGGGCGGTCGACTGAGTCAGTATTATGGTGCCAGACACCCATTTGTTGGCCAGACGTTATTCACCTGGTCGCACACCCATTTTTAGATCCTGTCAAAGTATGTCATTGTAGTTTGGTAGTAGGATGAAGGCATTGCAGAAGTAAAGTTTTCATGAAAACTTTGGCGGGCGGTATTTCGAGGCCGACACTTTAGTATTTAGTATAGATTTAGTTTAGACTTAACTTTTCAAATTATTTTTATTGTTGTATTAATCACATGGCCTCATAAAAACTGTCTTGCAACTTCGTTGATCTTCGGGCAATTACGTGAGTAACGTGACGTGCTACAAGGCCCAGAGACGTCAGTGTGTGCCACAAGACAGTCAAGGCAAGAGTATACCTCCAATGAAATAAGGTTATGGCAAACGAGAAAGCTCTCTCACTACATGTTTTGCACTCGGAGCGCAAGGCCCGACATTTCCAGCTTTGATAGTAAGGGACTATATAGCTTCGTTACTTACTACGAGCCTGTGAACGGTATTTATTACTTTATATTTGGACGCAAGGTTAAGCCATAGTTAGGCCATACTCTATTGAACTTTATTTTGATTATGTATTAATGGTTATTTGTTTATAAGAAGCAAAATTGAATTGTATGTAACGTTAAATTATTATTATGTTATAATTGTTAAATATTGTCATTATAGCTTATAAGATTTACTTGTTTATAAAATAAGAAAGGGAGGCTGCATGTTATTTGAATTGATTTTGTTAATAATGAAATACAGTTCCAGGAAAATTGTTTATTGAGTTATATTATATTAAACTACCAGCTTCATAAAAATGTGGACGGTTTCGGCTGAGTTCATCAAGAACCCCTAGCCGCCGCTACAAGTAGGTTTATAAAGAAGGATAGAGGATATTAGACGAGATTTATTTCGATTTATTTCAACCCTGAAAGCCTTAATTTTTTAAAAAAATATATATGATGTAGTAAGTGATTATTAGTTATAGAAAACATCATATATTAGACAAGGAAAAAAAATTATTTCTGTTTTTCTGTTATTTACTTCAGTAATTTTTGTTAATTCGTTTACTGTAGAAATATAAAATATAACTTACCTCTGCAAGATATGCACTTCGTTACGACACAGTATTTTTTTCCGACTCAAAACTATTTCGTTAATTTTTTTTTTTTTTAATTTTTGAATTCACGCAAACTAAGGCACAGTAATGGAAACATTAAAGACATCTATACGCAATAGTTTATATCAAACAGTTTCTAAATATCCAACGCTTCTATCAAGATGTAAAGATATGTCGCTGATAATATTTGTATAGCTGTAGGAACGATAAAAGTGGTTGTCCCGCATATGGTACTGGGGGCCTTGTAGGGTTAAATATCCACTTTCGACTCCAATTTTGAAGGTTTGTGATATGGGATTGAAGTGCTCGGGATGCATTGATGGGATCACTATTTACTAAGCCTAACATTTTTAAAACTAATTGTAAGATATAAAATAGCTGATATTTTGAATTTTCGTACGTTTCTAGAACTTATTACGAATGTTAGTTGGAAACTAGACTTCGAATAAAATAAAAAAAATAGAAGACAGAAATAACTCATGCATTTCAAATTGTTAATTGTAAACTGTAAATATATTTAAAGCACAACTTGGACTCGAGCATTCGATTTAAATGTCCTAAATTTCCAAATGTAATTTACTTTGACCTGGCCTTAATGGCCAAAGCTCTTCTACCCAGCTGATTGGTGACCAGGGAAAGAGCAGCAAGCTTTTGCAATCTCCACTGAATCGAGAAGTGATTCTCTTTCATCAGGGTAAAGGCGCCTACCTCACACCACAGTTCACGGCAAAATCAAAGGGGCTAATGTTCATTACATGGATTTCTCCCTTCACCTATACCCAGGTCAACCTTTTAATGACATTTTAATTGATTTGAAGGACAAAGATTCGTTATAAATAATTAAATTAATAATTCCTTATTTTAAAGTAATAATTTATTCGAAATTTTTAAACCGATTATTATTTGTAATTTTTCTTTAAATCGCCATCACATTTTTACACTCTGGCCAAACTTAATTGGCATCGCTGGAACGAAGAAAGCCTCAGCTTTCTTTTGGTGTATTTAGATGCAATATTTGATGAACAGAAAGGGATAAACTACCTATTTGAAAAGTTGGAAAATCCGAAATACAATTTGAAACCAAATAAAAAGATGAAACCATAGACATTTCAAGCGTATTACTATTACTTGGCTTTTTTACCAGCCGACCAGTCGATCAAAGTTATCGTCGTTACATCTCTAATTATAAGTAATAATGTATGGCTCAATCTGAGCTTAGTCTGCTTCTCAACTATTTCAGTCAACTATCTAGAGTTCAATAAGTCGTTTTTAAAGCAAACACATTGGCACAAAATTTCAAGTTACTTAGGTTCTGTACAGACCTTTTTTGAATCTTTAATTTATCTATTCTAAACGCGTACTATCCATCCAAGTCCCATCATTCAATAAGTAAAGTTAAATTTGTTTCCTTGAACGGCGCAGTTACCTGATTAGTTCAGTGTCTGAGAATTTACATTGAAAGATAAGGAAAATTTTGAATATTTATTATTATTATTCAATGGTGGAAAGATACTGCTGAAGTTTTACAGGGTTATTCTGTACATAATTAGGACTATTTATTTTTTTTAATAACGATTTAAATTGGTTTTTTGAATAGAGAAGATAGTTAGAGGATCTAGTAATCAATAAAAAAATAATTCGATTTACAATGTATTGATAACTTACATTGAAAGCTTTAGTCACCTCTCTCTCTTTATCTCTCTCTCTCTCTCTTTCTTTCTCTCTCTCTCTCTCTCTCTCTCTCTTCTCTTCCTCTCTCTCTCTATCTATCTATCTATTATTTCTATTACTAATGATATCCACTTATCTCTTCTTAAAACCCTTCTAATTTGTTTATTTTCTCTACCTAATTATGACATAATTTCATGTGTGTATATATATATATATATATATATATATATATATATATATATATATATATATATATATACATATATACAGTTAACAAAGAAACGTTAACTGACACAAAATCCAAAGTAAAATTCATAGGGGAGGTCTCAGAACCTTTTGATATTTGAACAGGGGTTAGACAAGGAGATGGTCTTTCGCCTCTCCTCTTCAGTCTGGTTCTAGAAAAAGTCATAAGAGAATGGCGAGAAAATCTTTTACAGAAAAGATTTTGGAAACCGATTAAAGTTGGAAGAAACGTGGAAATTAATTGCCTAGCTTTCGCTGATGACCTCGCAATATTAACTGAAACGGAATATGAAGCAATCACTTTGGTCGAAACTCTGGTGGAATGTTCAAAAAAGGTGGGTCTTCAGATATCTTTTGAGAAGACAGTGTTCTTTGGCACACAATTGGAAACCAAGATTCTGATCACAAAATACGGTATCATTAAAAGAGTTCCACACTTCAAATATCTAGGTGAAATTCTCGAGCCTTCAGGACTTGAGAAAAGATCACAAGAAAGTAGGGAACTGAAACTAAAGGAAGCCTATGCAATAACTTATCAAATCTACAATAAAAAGTGCTTATCCATTCAAGCTAAGATCAGACACTACAACACTGTCATCAAACCGGCAGCCTTGTACGCAATTGAAACCCTGATACTTAACAGAAAACAAGCATTAGAAAACATCAAGAAGGCAGAACGAAAAATAATTAGGAAAATTATTGGTCGATTGAAGACTGAGGATGGCTACAGACTCCAACATAATAAAACTATAGAGAAACTTTCAAATATCGAGGCAGACTGAAATTCTATGGACACATACGCAGACTACCCGAACACAGACTGACCCATCAGATCCTGAAGGCAACAATAAACCTTAAAACAATGGCATGGAGCACACAAGTGAAGAAACACCTAAAAAGTGCAAAAACAAACCCAGAGGAAGTTCTAGACAGAAATGTTTACGGACGAAAGGTGAATGCGTGGGAAGTACAGCCGGAAAACGGAGTCAAGAGGACTGGGAGAACTTGGTCGGAGGATAGGAGGAGAGTACATGGGGAGAAATTGAAGATCATTTGGGCGCGTCGTAAGGAGAGAGGAACCACAAGAGCTTCACGTGATCTATCTTAGGTCCAGATCGTGCCTAATAATAATATAATAATAATATATATATATATATATATATATATATATATATATATATATAAATATATATAGAGAGAGAGAGAGAGAGAGAGAGAGAAAGAAATTTCTTTACTGTTACTATTATATGTTTAGAAAGGCTCTTGAGGTTCAATCAATAAATAAAAAACAACTATTTTGGCGACGTTTCGAGACTATATTGTTCTCGTAATCATGCCCTACAGTGAAAAAAACAGGTTACTATAAAATTATATAAGTTATACAAGTTATTTCAAAACATAAAGTTAGCTACAATATAAATATACAAACAATATGCATTAGAATAATTAAATACATACATACATACACAATAATTAAAAAATATAGAGGAGTAGGAAACTACTTACAATGTTACTGGTGGATATGGTATCGACTAATGAATTATAACAATTCTGGTACACAACTGACCTGGGGAATTTTGAAAAAAAGGTAAAGGTTGGGAGAGATTTTCCAAAACTGGTGGTATTCCCAGATGCAGGTACAAAATCCCTCCTTTACTCAAAATTCCCCAGGTCAGTTGTGTACTAGAATTGCTACAATTCAGTAGTCGATACCACATCCACCAGTAACATTGTAAGTAGTTTCCTACTCCTCTATATTTTGTAATTATATGTAGTTAATTATTCTAACACATGTGTTATATATTTATATTGTAGGTAACATTATGTTTTGAAATAACTTGTATAACTTATATTATTTTATTGTAACCTTTTTTTTTTTTTTTTTCACTGTAGGGCATGATTATGAGAACAATATAGTCTATAATTGTCGCCAAATTTATTGACTGAACCTCAAGCCAGTCAAGAAATTTATATGTATATATATATATATAAGTTAAGGTGTATAGAGGGATAATATACATCTTAATTCCTTGCTTAATCCCAAACAAACCACAGAATGTATATAAAGAGGATTGCTGAACAATAAAGCCAGTCTTTATCTAGTACACGTGAGCGTCATTTAGCTCCCTCATTTCCTTTTTTTTTCGCTTCTACTTCAGAAGAACTTAACTGGTGCCGAAACCCGGGACTACGAGAGCATATTCTTCTGGTAAGCTTTCTTTTTTATTTTTCACGCAAGAAGTTTTTCCCTTTCGTTGCCTTCAACGTCAAACTTGTTTTTTGTGTTCACCTGTTCTTTCGGATTTGAAATTTGAAAAACAGAAGATGGAGGGCAAAAACATTTTGAAACCTCCTACTTTCGAGGTTCAGCCAGAAATGCAGCTGTTACCACCAGAGACGTTAGCGGCAGCCCATGCAAACATGGCAGCGGCACAGGCGAATGCTTTGAAGTTGTTGAAACTCAAAACGGCGGTATCGCAGGATTTAAGAAGAGCGATATCAGATATAGAAAAATATGGTGGGGAAGTTGGGGAGCTGAATCACTTCCTCAAGGGAGGCGACCGAGTAATGGCTCGGATAGAGGCCAAGAGAGCCGAGAACCTTTTGGAGCCATAGGAGCGAGGAACGACGAGCGGCAGCGGAAAGGAGATCGCGAGACGAAGAATGAGGAGGGTGTAAGGGGAGGGGCAACCGAGGGGTAATAAATAGTGTTGAGTGTGGGAGTGAATGGTTTCCTATAATTAAGATCGCGGGAAGGGTGAGGTGTCTGGTTGACACCGGCAGTACTAATACGATAATGAGCCGGGGTACAATAGAAGCACTATGTAAAGGAGAGAGGATACCCCAGGTGAGAGCGTGTGGGTGTAGGTTGATTACTCTTAGCGGTCCCTGTAAGGTGGAGGGTGAGGCGGAAATAAGGATAGACGGATGGGGGAGAAAGGGAGATAAGATGAAAGTCCATGTTGTAGAAAACATGCCGCGAGAGTATGGAGGGATTATAGGGTGCGACCTATTGGGGAGATTCGGGACTCGGATAAAAAGTAGCGGTGAGCAATGGGTGGTCCGAATTGGTAAAAAGGAGTTTAGGTGTGAGAGGAATCAAAAGGGAAGATGTGCAATTGTAGGAGCGGTTAACCGAGAGAGGGATTGGCGACAAGCATTGAAGCAGGAGTACTCGGACGTTTTTTTCAGGAAGGGAGAGATATTGAGCGCGTAACAGGGGAAACGGTCCACGAGATCCCGCTTAAACAAGAACGGGTGACGTACGTTAAAGAAAGATGGTATCCCCAGGCGTTGCGGCAGCACATTAGGGAAGAGTTAGAGAGTTTAAAGGGGCAGGGGATTATCGTAGATAGCACGTCGCCGTACAATAGCCCGTTATGGGCCGTTAAGAAAAGTAGTGATGAGGGAACGTCGCGGGAGAAATACAGGATCGTGGTGGATTTTCGTATATTGAATGAAAACACAGTGGACGAAAAGTACCCCATACCACGGTTCAAAGATATTCTAGACAGGTTGGGAGGCGCGACGGTGTTCAGTACACTGGACCTGAAGGCAGGGTATCATCAGATCCGTATGCACCCGAAGGACCAACACAAGACGGCGTTCACGTTCGAAAGGGGGCATTATGAATTTACAAGAATGCCGTTCGGGTTGAAGAACGCCCCTATCACGTTCCAACGACTGATGGACGAGTTCTTACGAGGGTTGGATGAAGCTTCATGCCAGGTATACATGGACGACCTACTGATATTTAGCAAGGACGAAACAGGACACATACAAGACTTGAGACGGGTATTCGGACGACTAAGACAGTTTGGGTTAAAGTTGTCAGGAGAGAAGTCGATCCTGGGACAAGATCGAATAAACTTCCTAGGGCACACCATTTCGAAAGAGGGGGTGAGACCTGACATACGGAAGGTAGAAGCGATAAATAGGATGGCTATACCCACGGACGTGAAGGGCATTCGCAGGCTATTAGGGACGCTTAATTATTACCGCAGGTTCGTCCCGGAAATGGCGAAATATTTGGTGCCGCTGAATGATTTGCTGAAGAGAGGGCGAAGGATTGTGATTACCCCGGAAATTGAGCAAAATATATATATATATATATATATATATATATATATATATATATATATATATATATATATATATATATATATATATATATATATATAAACTATGTCATAACCAGGTAGAGAGAATAAACAAATTAGAAGGGTTTTAAGAAGAGAAAAGTGGATATCATTAGTAATAGAAATAATAGTAAAGTAATTTTGTAATAAGTGACCGTGACAAATATAGTGTATATTTTTTTAAACATATAAACATGATGAAGGTTTAAAATGTAGGGCAATGCTTTGGCACAATGAATTTTTTTTACTTGTCGTGTTTTTTTCTAATATTCACACCTTCTAACTATCTTCCCCTCACTTTATTTAATTTTATTTTTTTATGGTCCTATTAATTCAAACAGAGAGCTAATTTACGTATATCAATATTACATTAAATTTTAAGTGCAACAAAACAAGAAAATCAGATGCACTATGGATTGGCCTATATATATATATATATATATATCAAGATTAAAGTACTTATATTTCCATATATTTGTCTAATTGTTCATTAAAAACTTCATTATTTGGCTATAATCCGTCAAAAGCAGTTTTTAATCTATTGCAGACTGAATTCTATTTTATTTTTGGTAACTCAACATTCGGATGACAAAAAGTTTATATGAAATGAAATATTTTGATCAATTTTTCTATAATTAATTATTCTATGATTCTATAAAGAAATTTATCAAACTATGACTATGATCTATTGCTAGGAACTAGAGATAGGAATATCCTTCTTCACGGACCGTAGAAAAAGATCTAAGAAAAAAAAAATGTTTATATATATTATTGTTAGAAAAAGAAATGGATTATTGGATTACTGACTTAAAAATATGTGATGTTAGGTGTGTATAGTAAAGTGTATGCAAAATAAATGTTTATTTCACTAGCTTTCCTTATGGACAATTAACTAAACTTTGGGTTTAAAAAAAAAAAAAACTGTAAGATTTAATGTTTTAATGGAAAATGTTATTTATTATTTTAGTATTAATTTAATTATGAAAAATCAATAAAGTAAGGTATACAATTTCTCGGGGTAAAAAATAATTAACAAACGATTTAAGATTGCTGCACTTTATTTCTAACACAAATATAGATACTACAATTTTTCTACATATAAAGAATTAACAAAAAAAAAATACAACTAATTTGTGTCCAAATATCACAACAAAAAAAAAATCATGGCTAGGGTTATGACACTAGGACATTTACAAAGAACTTAATATTTTAAACAATTCATCCTAAAATTAACACATTGAAACAATATAAAACAAACAAAAAAGTTTCAAACAATTCCATGCAACATTTATATGATATTTAAATTGGATTAAATAATATAAGTTTGACACCAAATAGATATGTGATTAAATATTAAATTTATAATACACATCGAGACATCAATTACATCTATACCAAATATTTGAATATAACATTATGCATATTATTTTTAGGTAAAAGGAACGGTGTGCATTTAATAGATAAGTCTAAAAAATAAATAATCAACTAACTATAGCTGCATCTATACATTTTAACAAACAATTGAAGAAAAAAAAAAGATAGTGTAGTGTTATCATGGCTAAAATGGCCTTTATTATTTGAAAAAATAAATTGAACAAGTATTAAAAAAATAAAGTACGTTTAACATATCAAAAATTTTATATTAAGGATAAACTAACTGAATGAAATAAATATCGACCGATAAATAAATTGGCACACCATAAGAGTGAAAAGGAAAGGTAGATTGAGAGTAAGGAGTGGACTGGAAGTAGGAAAGAAGACAACAATATGCAGGTCGCTGAAATAGGAGGAAACACTTAACACATAGCTAAGTACAACAAGCTCACGCACACCAATCATTATGGATATTATAACGTGAGTGTCAACATTTATTGATCTAGAAGTATGATTTCCAAGTAAACGATTTTCATATCTGTAAATGATTTCATAAAACATATTTTCCATATTCGTATGTGTTTGTCAAAAGTGCATGTTTTGAGACTTTGTTTCTTTCCCTTACCAACCCACTGAAATCATCCCAAACCAATCTAGCACTAAGAAAAATCTATAAAAAAAAAATCATTACTTTGCCAGAATTTTAATATTGAAATAGAAGTAAGATATAATTATTCAAGATTAAGTAATGGTGTATATGTCCTAGTTGAACACTTATTTATGCTGAACGAATAAAAAATAAACAAACTATTTCAACTGTCAAATAAGAGAATAAAATTATTAAAATTTAAAAGATTTTTAAAATCAACCGACAAATTAAAAAAAAATTGGAACAAAAACTTATTACAATCAAAATCAAGCTATTTGAAGTTTTGATATAAATTTTGTACAAAATGCAGTTTCTACCATCTTAGTTTAATGGAAATGTAGAGTATTTTATATTGTTATTAATATAAACATCATTGGAAGAGTTTTAGGTACCCTACCTTATGTAAACAATATTAAAATTTTTCAATAAAAAACATCAAATATTAAATATACTTCAAAAAAATGTATCACTTAAAAATAGAGCAATTTATAATCAATCAACAAGAAAAATGAATAACAACTTCTAAACTAGTAGGAACAAACCATTAATTAGATAAAGAGCTATGAAATTCTAAACAGAACATTGAACTTATAGGTTATTTTCCAGAAATAATTATATACAATTATTACAAACCATTAGATTTGTTTTTGCAATATATTATTCCAGCACACTTTCTTCCATATCATGATGAATCTTGATAATTTATCACTTATTTTATAATTGAGTTACAAAAAATATATATTAATTTTATCTAATAAAAAAACAGTCTGGTTATAAAGAATTCTTACAATATTCTTTCACCCTATATTTTATAACATTAGGTTTTATATTAGTTTATTCCATTTTTGTAAAAATTGTAGTGGTATGTAAGTGATCCCATAATGAAATAGGGATTTCCTATTTTTCAAATAAAATACAATAATAATTTCACACAGAAAGTTGCTCTTAATTTAAATGTTTACCTTGTATGTAATTATTATAGACTATCTTAATCCAAGCAATCATATAGCATTGCACGCCCCAAAGTGATGGTTCTGTTACACAATTGATTTTTAATATTGTTTACAGTTCATTAAATATAATAATGTGAGCATCTTGAGTTGTGAATTAGCATTTTACTTAAACTTTCCAGAGAGAGATTCCATAAAAACGTATCATATGAAAGTGGGATAACATTGTTTTACTTATTTGAGAATACATATAACACCCTAAACATTCCTATTACTGGCACTTAAGTCTCACATGATGGTGTAAGTGATACATACCCACACTTGGAAATAGAAAAATATAAAAACAACGGTTTATATGATGTGCAAAAACAGCAAATAAAAAAGCAGATATCCTGAAAAAGAAAAAATGAAATGATTAAAAAGACTGAAATGATTTATAAATATATAATACAAATACAAAATACAAATTAAACTTAAATGCATTTAATTTAATTTAGTATGTATATTTATGAAAATAATAGTCTGCTAGGTAATGCTTTTTTCATAGATACACAAATAAATTATATATTTAAGGAGGTGTAATGGTTCTATATAATTATATATATATAAACATTTGGAATCTTTGGCCAACATTAAAAATAAAAGCAAAGTCACAGTTACCGAACATTCAGCACACTATATAAATAAATATCTGTATTGTAAGTTTTAGAAGGGTTAGTTACACAAATCGAATTAGTCATTCGAAAAAATATATATATATACTTAGAAATATAGTTAATATTTTACAAATAAAATAAATATAAAACAAAATGAAGAATTAATTTTTACTTGAACTATACTTAAACCAGTGAAAAATCCATAAAAGGGAAAATTCTGTGAACAGTTGACACTCAATAATCCAGCATAAGTAATAAATAGATAATTTCATAAGGATAATAAATTATTCATGGGGAAAAAATATTTCTGTCATCTTGTTCCAAATAAAAATTATCAATATACTTTTCTTTTTTAATAAGTGATGGCAAAGAAGATATTGCCTAAGTTTATTGAGAAAAGGGCAAAACATAAAACTTCACTACAATTTTGAATGGATTTCTCAATTCACTTGAAAAATTCCAATTCCATATTAATAAATTCTAAACTTAAACAGAATTGGTACCAGTTTTAAATTTTATTCAGTATTTGAGTAAAATAAGTGGCTACAATGTTCGAAGATGAAAGTAGGTTCCCAAATCTCAAATGTTTAGGTTTTAAAACTGTTTAGGAGGTTTTATCCGGCTACCCCTTCCATCATCCAAAAAATATTAAAATGTTAAACTTGACAGGTTTAACTAAATAATAGGTTTTAGGCCTCTCAATATCATATCATTAAAGATCTAATATTCCATATTTTTGGCACAACATGAAAAAATGGGAAAACAAAGTTTCCTCAATAATTATATAATTTACTTGTCAAAATATTGAATGAAAATAAAATATTCACATAAGTACAACTCATCACAAATATTACTAGACACCAGTACTTATGCTTGATGAGCAAAGTTATAACTATTAGTAATTATAGATTTAAGTTATGTTAGATAGTATAATGATCACAAAAGAAGTATAAAATAAAATATTACTGGCACTGATTCTGATATCTGAACCGGTCTGCATTGCAGCTGGATTTTCATCTGAAAAATAAACAAAAAAAATTTATGATTGATTCCTTATAACTATTTGTCTCATAAATTTAATCATATCATTCAAATATTCTATAACCTAGAAAAGGATCAACAAGTTAAATATGTTGCAATATTTAATTTAATTTACTAAGAATATTAATATCACTAAGCATTGTCACAATATGCTCTTGTTCAAATCAAGTAAACTTTGTAAACAAATAAACTAATAGTCAAGATCTATCAAGTATGATATTTTAAAATAAACAATAATATTTTAAAAATTAAAATAGTAGACTCTTAATAATGACATTGAACTTAAAAAAATAAAAAAAAATTATTAATAAATAGTTAAATATGTGAATATTAGTAACAATGCAACAAAAATAAAAATACTGAATTTTTTTTATAAACACTATATTAAATAGTCTTAGTAGATAATAATAAAACCATCAAAAAAACAAGTATTGAACATTGCTCAGCAAAATGGCTGGTAACATGGACATTGCATAGACAATGTGAAAGTAATCACAGATTAATAATTTTAAAAACTTTTTAGAAACCTGATGATGGAACATTATTTCCAAAATATATAGCTACAAATATTAAATAAGCAATAAAATTTTAAATAAACAGTAGACTCTTAATAATGACATTGAACTTTTTTTAATACCAATTATATTAATTAATGGTATTTTATGTTTATCAAAATATCAAGGAGTGAAAAAAAATCATTTGAAATGGAAAAGACAAAAGCTATTTGTAATTTATTAAGATACATAAAAATATAAATAATTTAAAAATGTATAGCTAAAGCTAAAAATACATACCAATTTTTTTGTTAGAGTTTATACAATATATTCAATTCACTGCTGTATGTATAACTTTTGTTTATTTTGTGTAAATTTAGTAATTTTACATGCTATTTTTATTTATTAAATGGGCTTTAACTATTCAAAGAACAAATAGTCTTTGATCCGATTATCAGGAGTCAACTTTATTTAATTAACAAAATTTTAAAACTAGAAAATAATTATTTAATTTTAGATAATATTATGTATTATAACCATAATAAAACTAACAGTATAAAAAAACTAACTTTTACCATTGAGAATGTGAACCATAGTGCTGTCAGGATAAGCATTTGAAGCAACACAAGTGTAATTTCCTGAATGTTCGCGGGCGGCTTTCTTCACTTCCAGATATGATTTCTTATTAATAAGGTCAGTAGTTATATTCATACCATGCTCTTGGTCATAGTTAACCATTCTGTCATTATGATACCAGAAGACAAACTCTGGAGCTGAAGGACTATTATAAAGATCACACTTAAGTTCCAAACTGCTTCCTGTTTTAACATATTTCTCAGGAGCACCAGCGATTTCAACTCTGGCTTCTAAAAAATTTTAAATAAAGTTTGATAAATTAATTGCACAGGATACAGGTAAAAAAAAATGTACACATAATTTTTTTTTTTTTTTTTTTTTTTTTTTGTAGAAAACAAATTATAATTGCTAACCCTGAAAATATAGCTTGTAATATCGAGAAATACATTTCAATATTTGAAATGAATATTTATAAACATAATTTACATTGTACGGAATGTATACATTTCTTCAAACATATTTTAATTTTAACTTCGACATAAAATGTTATGTCGGGTATGCTTTAGCAAATTCGATGAACCATTTTCCAGCAGGTTGAAATTGAAGCAATTAGCATATTTATAGGTCAAATTGGTTCACATAGAATACATATTAGTTTTATTTGCAAAAGTACCAAAGCAATCGTTGCACCTGAATTCCAGAAATAAACAAGGGCCTTTTTTTTTAGTTATTTCAGAGTAGACTATCTGGAATTCAATCGAACCATTTTCTTACTAATATTTTCCTAAATTCACCAAAAGTTTTCTCAGACCTTTTATTTAATTGTACATGACACTTGATTGAACATTCATGTTCAATACCTTACTTGGGGTATGAGTTATATTCCATTAAGAAGTTTGTGTATTTTAGTTGTTTTAAGAAAAACAGATGTAACTTCTAACTTTATCATAGCGCTTGTAAATTCATTAAAAAAAAAAAAAAAAAAGCTACTTATGATACATAAAAAATATAATGGAGTTTGTACATAAGCTTGGTAGTTCTATGAGGTACAACAAATACCTAATTTATTTTTTCCTTTTGCGAGCAGTATCCGGATAAACGTTTCATGCCATATCCATAAAATAATACTTGAATTCTAAATAGTACTGCTAAAAATATATCTCAATATAAATTTTAAACATTTAGTAATGCAGATATAAGTCAAAATGATACTGGCAGAAAAAGAATTTTGGGTCTGTATTTTAAGGTTCTGATTATGAACAATAATCTCAATCACATCAAGAAGTTAAGCAATATAAATTAAACATCTAAAAACAAGTTTTTTGGGGGATTGTGTAATCCCATATTGTAAAAAAAAAAAAAAGTTACAATTATTTAAATACAACGTTGCAATGCAAAGAAACAAAATAAAAATTAATTCGTAAAGGTTGTAAAATATACCCAAATGGTAATGGTCTTGTTTTTAATAATTATCCTGTGTGATAAGTATAATCCAACAATAAATTTTGTCTGAATAACAGCAAACCTCCTATAAGCTGGGAAGGATTTTTTGTTGGCAAAAAAACATAAATATTTTTCCAGTTTTTTTTTTTTACTAAGCTTTTCAAAAAAATAAAAAAAATAAATTAAAATAAATAAATAAAAAAGGAAAGAGAAAATAATTTCCTTCAAAATAAACTAGTTAGGAGTTAAGGACTTTTATCGATTGTTTTGTCCAAAAAATTTGCAATTCAATGAAAATCCCTCCCACAAAACAAAAAAAAAAAAAAAAAAAAAAAAAACATTCAAGTAATTTATTCTTTATTAATATATTTCAATTTTTAATTGATAAACAGGAGTTAAGTGTGGTAAAGGTTTCGATTCTATAAAAGCTGAAGTTCCATCAATCGACCAATATTTTTTCCATGGACCCTTCTCTCCAAGTAACGCCGCATCACGTGCTGACGGTGAAATTGCATATGCTACGGCGATCAAAGACTCAATCGACTTACCGTTTCAATTAATGCCCCAGTTCCTCTGTTGGATTTCCTCCATTGACAAATAACATTGCATGGTAAGGTCTCAACCACGTACGTCAACTACTATCTTAGGTTTTTTTTTTGTTTTTTTTTCGAGCAATGGAATTCAATTGCTCTGATCTACCTTAGAATATGGTTTCAACAACAATATATGACGTTCACTTTTTATTTCAGTTGTAGAGTAAAGTAGAGCTGCTCACGTGTCACTTTAAACTTACAAAAGGTATTTAAAAAAATGGTAAAATCAAATCAAGTGTAATTATTCTGATTTTAAACATAAAATAGAACCAGTTCTGTTGACTTTGTTAGAACTTACTCAATTTAATTAATTAAATTAATCCTGAGATAGTTAATGTGAATTGAGAGGTAAACCAAAGAGTAACTTGGAGGATTGTATGATCGTTTTTATCGATGGTTGATACGAGACATCCATTTTTGGTTTTGATGCTGTTCGATGTAAGGAGGAATAAGGTTTCTGATTGTTGGCAGTATCACTGCTAGAGATTTCAGATTAACGGTCATGTAAATTTAGGACATCGCACAGAAACCAATCTAAACTTATTGATCGTCTGAGTTTTCTATTCATTTTCAATTATTAAACAGTTTGTAAGTTTACGAGGTTCATTCCCAAAAAGTAACCGCCAACTCCTTTTATCCTCCCTCAGTATACCCTATTTCAATTGTGGAAGTTTAGTTCACAGAGGACAGTCTGATCAACTCGAGATGCGCCAAAAGAGACTATGATGAATAATATTCATTTACGAAATCCCCAGACGTTTTCACATTTCCAGCTAGTATAATGAACTCGGGTGGCTTTAACCTGATTACCGACGGCAATACTTCCTAGCTTTTATATTCCAAACACTAAGAACCAAAAGCCCCACCTACATTCATGATCTAATTTCTCAATCCATTCTATTGGGGACTCGATAGCCTAGTGAGTTGAGGCGAGGGTCTTAAAGCGCTCGGTAGTGAAGGTCATGGGCTGGAATTTATTTCGTGGCAGACCCACGAATTGAATCTTGGCCTTCCCACCATGGCTAGAATAAGTTTTTTATCATTTGTGCATCCTCATTTTGGATTTCATTACCCACTGCCATCCAGAAATCTTCTTCAATAAACTCTTTTAAATATCATTAAGGCATTCATTTCCTCGATCATCAATCTTCCGAGCATATGTGAAACGTAAACATATAAATAAGTTAATCATTTTATTCTGATTTATGTGTTATTATATGTACACTGCCGGTCAACAGTTTGAGAGCACCCACAGCCAAAATAGGTAAATTTAAAAGTTAATTATCTTTAGTAACTTTCCTCTTTCTTTATCTCTCTCTATATGTATTTTTTTTTTTTAATTTATTATTTTTTTTTATTTACAAGTAAAAACTCTTTCTCTTTTGAGTTTTTCTCCACAACACATAGATTCTAAGAAATTCCATATTTGAAAAGAAAAGGGATTATATGAAAAAAAATCTAATTAAATTTGAAATGTCTCAATAAAAAATCATGTTGCCTTTATTCAATGCCTCTAGAAGACATTATTTTTATGCTTTTTAACTCGAATTTCAAATTTTTTAATCCAAGGTTTTTCTGTTGGCAAAATAAATTGTTAGTATTTAAAAAAAACCTGTACCACTGTCAATTCATGAAGAGTCTTGGGTTCAGTACTTAGGTAAGGATATAATGTTACTAGGCCAACGGTTGTGAAAGGAGGAAGTTGGCCTAAATCACACTTACCCGCGAGGTTTTTTTCCCCATTTGCTCACCCATTGTGTGGGTACAAACACTTTGTAGAGGCTGGGTGTATCCCAGGAGAGTCTCCTTACCTCAAAGTCGAGCGACGACCGAAATAACAGAAAATACATTTTCTGCCTTCAGTCGGACTCTAACACGGGCCCGGGAGCTGTGTAGTCAAGTGCCTTACCCACAGAGCTACCGCGCCTCCATATATAAAAAAAAAAAAAACTATTTTAAATTAGGTATAAAAACTAAATTTTAATTTTTCCCTTCTTATTATTGTTTTTATTTTATGTCTTGTTACTTATTTTATAGATTATTTATAGTTTGAGGTACTTTGTTTATTTTTTTATTATTATTTTTTTATCTATTCTTTGTATTTATTTCTTATTGTACATAGTGTGTGAATGGAACCATGTAGTCATCCATATAACCTATTACCCACATTGAGGGAGATTGTAATACTTTCTCAATAAAAAAAAAAAAAAAAATAAATAAAAAAAAATTCCCTTAAAGGCAGATGAACTTAAAAGGTCTTGGCACAGGCTATATATCTGTGTTGAATTTCATTTGAACCCATTTATTTTCACTTAACATCAAACTTTTAAATTCACTGATATCGTTTCAGGGTCGGCTGAAACTTTTGAACGGCAGTATATGTGTGAGCATTTTTATTTGTTTGTATGAACTATTCAAGATTATTATTTTAAATTTCCAAAGCAATACAATAGTATTGTAATCTGTAACTTTTTATTGTTCTCAGGAGACAAATGTCTCAGAATAAAGATTGTTTTTCATTTCTAACCAAAATTATCTTCTTGAACAAGTACCAGACCAAGGTGAGACGATATTTAATTTAGTGAACCAAATAAAATTCGAAAAAAAGATTCGCTTTGGTTTTGTTTTAGCCGTAAAATTTTTCCAATATTTCTGATTTACAACAAATATTTAAATTTTGTATAAGCTCTTCAGAGAGGGTTGGTCGCTGATGAAGAGGCGATAACTGAATTATGTCCCAGAACTTTATAAACATCTAGAGCCGCCCAAAACAGTCAACTTATACAACGCTACAAGCATCTTCATTATTCCAAGGGAGTGATATTGACAGATAGCCAATCCAACGCCAGCCGCAGGCTTCCAATTGAAAAATAATATTTTAACAGCATCATCACTAATTTTTTTTAAAAATCTGTTTAGTTAAATTTACAACTGTATTAAAAAAAAAAAAAAATTAACTCTATAACAACGTTCATAATTAGATTTCAGTTTCTTATGAAGTAAGTATCAACTATTAGCACCTTTAATAAAAGGTCTATATGAGAGAGTCATGAGGCCATCTTCTTTTCAGACGCCTCGGGGTGCTGTCGGGTATAGAATAGGAAGCAACTTGAGAGACTAGTAGATTTGAATGATTATGGTGTTTACAATGAATGGATAGGTACCTGGTTTGGGCTAAATCAACAACATACGGAACATTAAGTTCTCTATAAATAAGTTTATTGGTGACAAAGTAAGGAGCACTTAGGATTTTAGATTCTAAGGATTGGAAACGAGATGGATTGAAAGGTTTAGTGGAGTACTAACTTAACTCTTCATGTCGGGCACTCGATGGCAGAGCGAGTTTGGGCGAGGGCATCAGTGCGCTTGGCACTGAAGGTTGTGGGTTCGAATCCCACCAGGGCAGGTTAAAATATATTTCGTGGTGGACCCACGAAACGGATCTTGACCTTCCCACCATGGATAGATTATGTTCGTAACCTGTAGGATAATTTGCCCTTCCTGCCCTAGTTAGAGTGAAAGTGTGTTCACATTCATCTGGCCACTCGAATTTTACATCTTTATTCAATAAACGATGTAGTGGTTCCAGATTGACATCACTTATTTATGTACTTCAAATAAAAATTTATGGAGCCTAACTCCCCGAACACCTGACTTATCTGTGGGCCTTTAGAGTTTCTGAATCGAAATCAAATTATCTTGAACGGATGACACTTTATTCTTCGAAAACTTGTGTCTTAGATACTTTACTGATTTTGCACCAGACAAACATTTTTCTAGTTTCAGTTTAAAACCTTCAGCGTTCATAACTTGTAAAAGTTGGCTAACATGCTGAAGAAGTTCTTCTCAGTCCCTAGAAAATATTAAGATTTCATCAATGTAGTTGATGCAAAAATCATCCAGGTTCTTTCTTCGAATAATGTTCGACAATATTCTCTGGAATATAGCAGAAGTGTTTTTTTTAGGCCAAACGGAAGAACTTTTTTTTTTTTTTTTTTTTTTTATTAAATTTTCAACTGTATTTACAATATAAACATACAATACATCAAGTAAATACGATGATAATGATAAAAATGACAGGTCACTTGTTTTTAAAGGAACTACCAATTAGTAGCACTTCTACACGTTCTATATAACGAGGTGCTATGTTAGAAGGTCCCGAGGCCATCTTCTTTTAAGGCGCCTCGGAAGGTTATCTGGAATGAATTGAGAAGCAAGTTGTGACACTAATGGATTTGAATGGTTGTGGAGTTTGCTATGAAAGGATAGATATATGGTTTGAGCTAAGTCAGAAACGTAAGGTATATTAAGACCTTTATGGATGAATTTGTTTGTGACAAAGTAAGGATTTTGGATTTTTCTAAGGATTTTGGATTGTTATGATTAGATGCGAGATGAATTGGATGGTTTAGTGGAGCCCCAAAGCTCAACTCCGTACCTCCGTACGTCCAAATTGGTCTAATTACTGTTATATATATGAGTCTTTTGTAATTGATTGGAAGGTTTGAACGTTTGTCAAGTAAATGTTGAAGTAGTCGAAAACGACGGGCAGTTTCTTGTCGTTTCAGTTTTGTATGTGGATTCCATGTAAGACGTTTGTCCAAGTGGAGTCCTAGGTAGCGGATCTGTTCAACGGGGATTAGTGGGACATCATTAAAGGATATTGTAGGACAGGAAGTCGTAGGTTTTTGATGGGATTTATTTTGATCCTCCATTTTCGACACCATTCTTGAAGATTTATGATATGGGATTGGAGTGTCTGGGAGGCAATAAAGGGATCATTGTTTACTGATAACACACAAGTGTCATCAGCATACGTGGTGAGGATGGTGCTAGGATTTGTCGGGATGTCAGCTGTATACACCGTGTAGAGGATTGGACCTAGGATACTTCCTTGAGGAACACCTGCAGATTGGGTAAAGAGAGAGGAATAGGAAAAGTTATGATTAACTTTAAAAGTTCTATCACTGAGGTATGAGCGAAGGAAGAACCTTAAACATAGATTTACCATGTTTTGTAACAAAAGCACTAACATATAGAATTGATGGACGTTAAGCCCAAATCAACAAACAACTCTGAATGTACAAATAGATCTGATTACTGACATGTAAATGATTCTTTCGTAATTAATCGAAAGCTATGAACGTTTGTCTAGTAAATGTTTAAAAAGTCGAAAACGACGAGCAGTTCCTTGCCATTTTAGTCTTGTATGTGGATTCCAAGATAAACCTTTGTCCAGTTGGAGTCCTAGGTAGCGGATCTGTTTAACAGGGACTAAAATTTTTATCAATAATAATTACTAGAAGATGTTTGCAAAGTCAATTTAAGGCTGTAATTAGTTTCTTTTTTTTATTTATATAAGTTAGTAAAGGATTAAGTTATCAGTACTCCACAGCCCTTTTGATCTGCAAAGAAATGGCCGAGCAAATTCAATCCTATTAACAATCGCACTGGCTTGCCGATTACTTCAATACAACATTTAAACAATTTCTAATTCTAAAAAAATAAATACATCTATTTCGACGCTGATGATATTAATTTAAATTTATATTATTAAACATCTTTGAAATATGTTTTTTTTTTCTTGTTTATATCCCTCACTAATGTATGAATAACGTAAATTTACCGGTTGTGGGTACTGCTCCAGTAGTGGACATTTGGATAGTTAAATTGGTATCATATAACAATTGGCATATAGTTTCTATCTATTGATGGGATGAATAATTATTCCACATTATTCATCATAATATTAATAATTGAGTTTTTTTTATGTGGACAACATAAAGATGAATCAAGATTCAGATACTGAAGAAGCTATTATTAACAAATCGTCTAAAACTACTTTAGATTGATAATAATCCTGAAGATGGGAAATATTATTTACTGGAATCATGTAGAATAATAATTATTCATTGCGTCAGTAAATGGAGAAAATGTGCAAACTTTTTATTTGTTATTAACTAATCTCGTTCGATAATGAATATTACTAAATTGGTATAGTCCTGTTGATAATACTGTACGCCTCAGAGGCATAGTGACGTTCTGGAAAGTTATTAAATATCGGCAATTTGCAAAGAAAACAAACAAATTCTAGATCTGCTATCCCCAGGCAGTCAGTGATTGTGTTATTGTTAGAATAATCTCGTTGCGACTCAAGAAATAATCTACTTTTCAAACCAAACCCCTGAGACACATTGTGTGATAGTAATGTTAATCTTTAAACCCCTCTTCAGCGTAGGATGTTGTTGTAACACATGTTAGTTGAGCCTCAGATCTCAACTCCATATGTCCAACTAGGTCAAATTAATGTTATGTAAATGAGTCTCTTGTATTCAATCAGAAGGTTTGAACGTTTGTCAAGTAAATGTTGAAGAAGACAAAAACGACGGGCCGTTTCTTGTTCTCAAACGTTTTATAATATATAAATAGTGAGTCCTCAGTGTAAAAAAAGTTGGGTGAAACTACATAAAAAATGAAAAAAATGCCGCAGACCTTATCTTTCTATTCAAATCCGTTGCAGATATACGATAATTCAAAGATTTTTTTTCAGGAAACCACAATGTTAGCTATAAAAGCTGTAATATCTTCACTTTGTTTAAACATTTTTTTAATGTTGACCACATTTTCGGATTTAGCATTAAATATTCTATAAGAGCAGAGTACATGTAACCTCGAATTTTACAAACTTAGGACCTAAAGAACAGCTTCATCTTTACCTTATTAAGGGAAGTTACAATGTCTCATAATACTTCAACGCTTGCCGTTTTTCGAACAAACCATCCACAACACTACAAATCTTATAAAATCTTGCAAATTTAACAAGCATTCATATGGTATGACCAAATTAATGGAAAAATGTATTTTTAAAACTGAAAAAAATATGGTGTTTTCATTTGGCATACAAATCAGTTACTTGTCGCTTAATAAAAATATGAATTTTGAACATAAAAAACTCTTCATTTGAATAAAAAGCGAAGTATAAAATTTATTGTTTAATAGAAAATAACGGAAAACTGTCAATAAAGTAATATCAGATCAAAGGATTTTATGTTATTACATTTCTTTATTTATTATTATTATTTAGGATTTATTTTATTAGATTTTCAATGCAAGGTTTAAAACCGAATGATAATGAACATAAACCTCAGTTTTGCCATTGGCTTCTGAATGCAGATGATAATGAAGAATACTACTTTTTTAGGAGAATTTTAGGGATAGATGAGTGTTTTTAAAGGGAATGGTATTTTTACCTATCTATTTGGGGTATCGTTGATTTATTTATTTTTTTACTGCTGTCGAATAGTGTTGGGAAATCATAGTTTGCCATACAGATTGAATGGTGAGAATTACTAGGATTCGTTATAAAGTATCCTACCACAACTTAATCACGATATTTCACCTAAAGTTCGGCAAAATATGGAATATGGAATAGTGGTAAATACAAATCAGAATATAAAGGTAAGGTCTGTTTTATCTAGTTTCACTCAACTTTTTTTTTTTTGCACTAAGAGGGACTCGGTGCTGATCTGAGTTTTTAAAACCGATGACAAATATTTAACATTTGAACCTAGTCTTCGAATAAGAAATTCCGATAAATAGCGAATAATTCTTCAATCCTGAAAGTAAATTTCATATATATTTATGACTAATTCCAAAATTTCTAATATATTATTGAAAACTAAGCATAATAACTTTAACTACTCAGAACTATAAAAGTGCTTTGGAAATGTAAAACTTGGCAGAGATCGATTACCACTTTCTGCAGTAAAATTTTCAGGAGAGAGATTAGCTAAACTCATTTAACTTCAGCCAACTCGTTCTAAAAAACATTCCCAGATACTTTACAAAGCATAAAAGCAAAAGCGTTAGCTTTGTAGTAGAGGACTGGCAATCCGAATTTAGGAGATGTGTTGAATATGTAAAATAGCCCAAGTTGGAAGCAGTTCCGATGAAGTCGACGAATTTGATTCCCAGATCAGCCGACTATTCAACTCAGGGCATTTAGTGCTTGTGGTTTTACTGCCGTTTAGTCTGTTATTTAAATGTGAGTGAATTCTATCGTTAGGCTCAGATCAGTTACCGAATAGTTAAAGCCGAAATAATAGAATACGTAAGCCCCTTCCGATGGAATCGTAATATACATTTATGAGCCTCCGTGTGTTGATAAAATTTTTATATTAGGTTTGAAATTTAATTCCACTTCCACAGTTTTTTTTTTTTTTTTTTTTTTTTTTTTTTTTTCATTTATTGATATTTACAACCGTACAGAATAATATACAACAAGTAAATGTGTTGACAGTGAATACAATGGCATATAAATAACTTGTGAAGAACTACTCACTAGTATCACTTCAATAAAATCTACACTAAAAGGCCTCTAGGCCATCTTCTTTTCAGATGCTTCGGAGGATTATCAGGGATGGAGGAGGAAGCAAGTTGGGAGACTAGTGGATTGGAGTGGTTATCTGGTTTGGGCTAGCTTATTGGTGACAAAGTAAGGGGCATTTAGGATTTTTCGAAGGATTTTGGATTGTAAGGATTGGATACGAGATGAATTGGATGGTTTAGTAGAGCCCCAAAGCTCAACTCCGTACGTCCAAAAACGTCTAATAACAGCTATGTAAATATGTCTTTTGCAATGAATCGAGAGGTTTGATCGTTTGTCTAGTAAATGTTGAAGTAGTCTGTAAGGACGAGCAGTTTCTTGTCGCTTTAGTCTTGTAATTTATAAAGTAAAATATTAATTAGAGATGGGCCGGTAAATCCGACTAATCGGCAGTAAATCCAAAATCCTTCGAAAAATCCTCAATGCTCCTTACTCAATGTCACCAAAAAACTTATCCATAAAGATCTTAATATGTTGCTGATTTAGCCCGCACCAGAAACCTATCCTTTCATAGTAAGCTACATAACCACTCAAATATGTTAGTTTCTTAACTTGCTTCCCACTCTCGATAATCCTCCGAGGCGTATGAAACGAAGATGGCCTAGAGACCTTCTAGTGTTGAATTTTTAATAAAGTGCTACTGATGAGTAGTTCTTTTCAAATTTTAACATGTTATTATAATCGTTGTCAATACATTTACTTGATTTATATATTTTGTACAGTTGTAAATTGCAATAAATGTATTATTTTTTTTCTCACGAAACGGCCTTGGAGACCACGCGAATATCAATTTTTGGCTCCTCTCTTGTTTTTTCTTTCCTTCCATTTTTCTCTCATTATTTCTCTGTTTCTCTTTTTTCATTCTTCTGTCCACGCCACTCCCTTTTTTGAACTTCTTCTGCCCACAACAACCTTCAATTCCTTAAGTCTGTTTCTATATCTTTCTCTGTCCTGACAGTCCTGGTCCGTTATACCTAATCTTTCCGTTTCTTCTTTCATCTGTTTCATATATCCTCCTGAGCTTTTATATCCACAGATTTTCTGAAATATTTGCTTATATAGTCTTTCCGGGACCATTCTTATCATATGTCCATAGAATTTAGTCTTCTGACCTGGAGCAATAAATGTATATTAAAAAAAAAAAATTATATATTTTTTTATTCATTGCATTTTTTATTTATATTTATTATTTTATTTTTGTCGATGAGTTCAATTACCTCAACTTCAAAAAATATTCAAAAAGAGCAAAAAACCTACACGAGTCCTCCTCCTGCTGTTAAATCCAAAACAATTATATTTTTAAAATCCTTTATATGTGCCTACTAACTACTATACTACAAAGTGTATGCACTATACCATGGAAGTATGGCAGTGTATGCAGCTCGCAAGACTTTATCAGATAATAAAAAATAAAATAAAATAAAGGACAAAAATAATTTGACTGAAAGTAAACATGTTCAGTTTTGAAAGATAATTTCTAATATGATCAACAATTATCTAAATTTAAAAAAGTTTATGATGTTAACAAATAAACCCAATAGCTTTAGTAATACTGAATAAAGACCTTATGTAAAAATTTGCGAGAGGGCCGGATTAAGGTTGTTTTGTATTATCCGACACGACATGTAGCGGAGTTTCAGAAACTACAAATATTATTATAGTTAGTTTTAATGTGTATGCTAATATACAGCGTATCCGATCGAGTAATACACAACACGTTTCAGACCCTTAATTCTAAGAATTTCTCGAAGAGAAACCGTCGGAACCGGCACGTGTCGGAGCGTGTTTAACATGTCTTCTTTGTAGCGCAATTTACTTTCCAACTCCAACAGTGCAATACTGTAGTGACTTTGCCCCGTTCCGGTTCTCTTTTTCCGCTGTTTAAATTTGTTTCCAATTTTTTTTCTTCAAAAATGGATGTTTAAAAATTAATTGGGTGCGTAAGGGGTTATACTTTTCTATTTGATCAAGAAGACAAGAAGTACTGTAATACGGATAGAAAATAACAATCGTGGAAAGCAACTGGAGCAGCATAAAGTCGACCAGGTAAGTGTCTGACAATATAAATATACCATGTGTTTGTCGGATCCCAGCCGTGTCCTTTTCACTACGTATCGGATAATATAAAACGACATTATAATCCTCTGAGGTGTCTGAAAAAAAGATGGCTTCGGGACCTCTTAATATAACTTTTTATGTAGCGGTGTTCGCAATGCCATGATATTCGTTCTCTCATATTTACTTAATGTGCTTGTTTATGCAGTTATACATTTCGATAAACAAGTCAACGAAATGAAATCAATAGAAAATTAAAATTAACAACAGCTTATTATATAGATCGTCGCATTATTAAGACAACAATAGAAACGCTAGCCGTCAAAATGGGAACCGAATTGTGAATAAATCCAGTTAATCTGATCCACGAAAACAAGCTCAAAATGCGACAAATGCAAGTCGTTAGAGATTTCCTAAGACCGACATTGGTCTGGATTTGAAAGAGCGCTGAGGCTTCCTCAACTCATAAAATATTCATAAAGTTGCGGAGGAAGGGAAGGCCTCACAGAAAGTGGGTTAGAGGCGGCAAACTGTAATAAAGTGGGGGAAGATTGTACGAGCTCTTATTGGTTACCTCCTAACTCCTATCTAGCTGGCAGTGGCTACTCCTCGGAGGGGAAGGGAGGGGGATCAAGAGTAGCTTCAGTCATTAGCGAATTGCCACGGCTATTCACGTACATTAAGCTGATTGTAATCGGGTATTACCTAGCACTTGGCCGTTGTGTATATCAGCTTACAAAAGCCGCTTAAAAAAAAAAACAAAGAAATAAAAGAGGAGGAAATGTAGTGCAGTATTTCACTTCAATTTCCAAAGAGTACGTTTCATTATAAAAAGAAAAAATATTTTTTTTTTCTTATTAATTTATTATAATTTACAACTGTACAAATATATCCATTAAGTAAATGAGCTGATAACGATTACAATAACATGTCAAAACTTGAAAAGGACTACTCATAAGTAGCACTTCAATAAAAGTCTTTAGGCCAGCTTCTTTTCAGACGCCTCGGAGGATCATCGGGAATGCAGTGGGAAGTAAGTTGGGAGACTAGTGGATTGGATTGGTTATGGAGCATACTATGAAAGGATAGGTATCTGGTTTGGCCTAAATCAGCAACATAAGACAAATTAAGATCTTTACGGATAAGTTTATTGGTAACAAAGTAAGGAGCATTGAGGTATTTTCGAAAGATTTTGGATTGTAAGGATTGGATACGAGATGAAATGGATGGTTTAGTAGAGCCCCAAAGCTCAACTCAAGTAAATGTTGAAGTATTCTGTAACGATAAGCAGTTTCTTGTCGTTTTAGTCTTGTATGTGGATTCCAAGTAAAACGTTTGTCCAAGTGCAGTCCTAGGTAGCGGAATAACATTAAACCTTGAAATATAAAACTGATCTTAGTATGAGTATTAATATAAAAGGAAATAAAATCTCCAATTACTTTTAATTTAATTTATAAATAAATAAAAGCTGGTATGAGGAAGATCATGATTTTAGAAAAGACTAATATTTATTAAGTGAAAATTACAATCTGCCTTAATCAAGGGTAATAAGTACCTTAGGACCTTGATAATCAACACGAATTGTTGACAGAAGGTCTTCCAAACTAGAGAATGGTCTGGATTACAAGTACTTTGTGATTCAAGTTAAAAAAAAAAAAAAATAAAGTACCTATTTATTTATTTACAAATAAAATGGTTATCTAAAAAAACATAATATGAAGTGTTTATGATTTCCGACTACTCCAACATTTACTAGACAAGCGTTTAAAGTTCCCAAGAAATTACAACATACTTATTTACATGACTGTAATTAGACCAATTTGGACATACAGAGTTGAGCTCTGGGGCCATACTAAACCATCCAATTTATCTCGTATCCAATCCTTACAATCCAAAATCTTTCGTACAATCCTTAATGTTCCTTATTATGTTACCAATAAACTTATCCGTAAAGATCTTAATGTTGCATAGGTTTATACTCCATATTTATAGTTAACTCCATACCCTCTCGAATCCACTAGTCTCCAAACTTGCTTCACACTCGATTTCCTATAATCCTTCGACCCGTCTGAAAAGAAGATGACCAAGAGACTTTCTAATGCAGAACTTTTATTGAAGTGCTACAAGTGAGTAGTTCTTTACACGTTATTAATATGTCATTGGAATGATTTCCTTAAATTTACATATTGTATATAGGTATACAGTTTTAAATATCATTGAAAGCATTTCTGAACACTTAAACAGAACAAAACGTATTTCTGTTAGAAAAAGTCCGTTAGTTTTGATTGAATTTTATTCTGCAAAAGGGATTCAAAGACACGATCCCTCCTTACGACGGAGTAGCATAACGTTGCTACTCAATTCCGTTTTTTACTCAGCCCATTGAAGTGCCAAGTAGAAGTACCATATACTTGAGGTACGCATGTTGTTGTAGAAGGATCAATGAAATATGGATTGACAAAATAGTTGCCACTTTTATTGGAGTTTTTTTATATCAACGATTCGAATGTTGAACATTCATCTGTTTGTCTAGGTTGTGATATCTGTCAGAAGTTCTTTTCATTTTGCCTCCTTAGATCTGATGAAGAATGTTTTAACATTTGAAACTTTTATGTTTACGAGGAACCATTAAAATATAATACTCACTTGTAAACCTTGCATAACTATATGCAATTCTAAAAAAAAACAAAAAACAATGGCACGTGCTAGGAAAGGAAAAATAAGGTGGGGGTGAGCTAAGTAGAGGGGATCGTCGAGACTACCGTGTCTTATGGATTATTGAGGCCTTACTGTAATATGGATGATACAACTATACGAAATTTAAAATAAACTTAAAAAATGATAATAGTAGTTATCGATTCAACATATTACGCCTGGCTGGGAAAAAAATATTGGCTAAGACATAATAATACGGCAAATATTGTCCATCATACCTTATGCAGTTACAAATATCCTTATGCTTAAGGATAGCTTTATTCGAGAAAAAATATTTTAAACGTTATTGAATACTACTCTTCAAAAGTTTATTGTTTTGAAGAACATAAAAAAAAGACGAAGATATTTTCAACAAATATTAAAAAAATTATTCTTAAGAAAAAAATCTGTTTATGTCGATCTAGTTTATACTGGCACTGGCTCACAACTTGAAAGTCAGACGATCTTTTAATAATTCTGCCAGGAGTAAAATCTCCATTCCTAAGAAAGTTTTGTTTGATGACAGACCAGAAGTAGTAGTTTTTTCTTGTCGCTGTTGTAGACTTGATTCGGACCCAACTCTTGAATCTAATGCGCATATTTATCTCGGTAAAGTTTGACAGCTGAATGATCTGATGATAGCTTTTTTTTTTCCTTTAATAGCTAGAAACCTATTACGTAGTTTAATACGAGTTTCAAAATTATATGAAGCCACCCATCGGTTGCCTTAGAATCGGCTTTGCCAGTGACTGTATTGTAGACTCCGGAAATTGCTGTTTACCTTTATTACGCCAGCCGTAATGTGATGGCGGGAAAAAAAAAAAAAACTTGCTGAGACGCAATAACGCGGTAAAGATTAAATATTTATATTAAATATATTAGGCCTTATGCAGTTAAAAAAGTCATTATGCAGAAGTATAGATTTATTTCAGATCAAATATTTTAAACATTATTGAATACCAATCTTAAAAATTATTTATATTGAATTAATTTATAACAACAGTTTATAGCCTTCTAACAGCCACACAATGTTATCAACCATTTACTCATATTTTCCTGAGTCACTTATAGTGACTCCCCCAGATTTTAAAAACTTGCTAAAGTCAAGGTTTCATGTGTGACACTTTGCCGGAATAAGAATTAAAATTTGAACTTTTTAAAAATGAGCCATTGATCTAAACAAACCATCATATGACCGTGAAATATGATGCCTATGTATTCATTTGTTGAAAAATGGCTAGGTCCTGATGAACAATGCGGTGTACTTAAGACTCAAAACTGCATAAATGCTGGCTTAAAGTTCAATGTAGAGGTTTGGGTCCACTGCCCGGACATCAGGAACGAGCTCAAAATGTAAAACGCCTTCGAAGTCGCTCTCAACACTAAGCATCGATTCTTTTTCAAACCGATCCAAACGAACAAATGGGTGGCAGTATTGCGGAGGGTAGTTGGCCTTATCTAACTAACTCAAGTCACATGAAATTGACATAAATTGTTGGAACAAAAACATTTTCATAGGAATAAATGTGGCAGGAATTAAAGATTTTGTCGATGCCCAAGGAATTTTGTAAATACCTAATAAATTATTTTTAAGGCCACTGCGTTTTTAGCCCTTCTGGAGGACGGTGATTATAGGGATCTGTGGAGCTAATAAAAAAATTATCATAATTAAAAGGAGTAGGGTAATATGACGCAACTAAGGGAGAATGTCATAGCTTCGAACCGTATTTAAAACTAACTGAAGTTGCTTGAAATACTGATTTGTTGGTCATAACTGAGAATTATGTCAAAGTAATAGTTCTTGCAATAAATAACATTTTCTGAGGGTGCCTCTTTGCGTCATATTACACCAAAGTGCGAGTAATATGTCCCAGGGTGAAAACGTGACAGTTCAGTGCGCGCAATACTCGAGAAACCTTAGATTTAGGAAAAAAGTTTCTTAGCATTTAAACGCATGAGGTACAGTACGGAACGCGCGCCATATTACTCAATCGGCTTTGCGTCGTATTAGCCGATTTTAATTGGTGACGAAAGATTTGAAAACCACAAGGGAGCTAAAAGCTAAGGACATGCATATAACCCCTACTAAATGGTAGGGGGGGAAAATGCATAACTTACCCTATCACTTTAATTTTAGAATTATAACGTCAACTGGTCAAAACATAATAATATTCTTGAGAGAAAATAAGAAGGGTATTGCTGAACTAAATGTTTTTACAAAAATGAGCGAGGCAGTACACTTGAGGAGAGGAAATGTTTTTGGCCATGAATCGTTTCGTTGGTCGCCATGTGGAAACATCTTTCTGGTCGCTCTAAATATCACCGTTACTCCCAGACATAGTCCAGTTGATTGCTGAAATGAGGGGTCTAGAGTGAATTAAATATGCGATTTTTTTTTTATCTTAGGGCTTCGTTAGCAGTAGTTAAAATATAAACATATTGAAAGTCCCCACCACTGAGGTGTAAGCTAACGGTGGGGGGAGCGAAAATTGGGCTCTAGAAAAATATGTTTCAAATATAAATTAAAGCCAATTAAATTTCCCATAAAATAGTTTATATACGCATTTGTCCAAATTTTAACGGTTTTCGCAAAAAAAAATAATTTTTACTCCACTTTTTGTCAAACCTTTGCTTCTAATGCCTTTAACGATCGTTTCTCAGAAAAATGTCAGAATCAAAGGTGTAGTGGATTAAATTTACTTTAATCTCATATTAAGGTTTCTGGCATTTAAAGGAAATGTATAGCAAAAAGTGCGATAAACATTATTTTTTTTCTCGAAAATTGTCGATTTTTAATAACCTATATCTCGAAAACCATTGAAAGTTAGACAAATATATATTTAAACAATTTTGTACGAAATTTAATTAGCTTTAATTTTGATTAGTAGCATAATTTCCTCGAGTCTACCGCTTTCGAGATATTATTGAAAATCCCAAGAATTGGATTTTTTCCTCCCTCACCACCGTAAGCTCACACCCAGGGGTAGGGAGGTTTAGTATGCTGTTTTCTAACTACTAACGAAGCCCTGAGCTAAAAAACAATCGCATATTTCATGCACTCTACAGTAGGTTTATTGACTGGACTATTTTATAGTATCGTATTACCTCGCTGCGTCATATTTCCCTACTCTCGATTAATGTAATCGTTGAGAAAAAGATGTCAGGAATTGTACAATACATAAAGTTATACATGTTAGCATTGGGATGAATAAATCAGGAGGACTTGAAGGAAAGAGGGACCATGTAGAATCGGGGATGAGCTAGATTAACTGCAATTGCTAATAGAAACACCGGTCAAATGCTAATGAACTGGCGGGCAAGAACATCCATTAATGCATTACCATTCCAGCTGAGGCCGAGGGCTCCTGCTTTGTAGTCCTTGCCAACTTATTTGCTAAGTGAGTCCTTCACGGGTCCTTTAATCCCTAGGCTACTAGCAGGCAGAATTTGAAATGTACTCAGGGATGAGGAGCGAATTAAATAGACTTCTACCTTTACGACAAACAAATACATAGATATAAATCAAAAGAATAATAACATTATTAACCCAACGATAATACGGCCTAAATAAGACGGTAAACCATTCTGACCCGAAGGTAATTAATTTTCAATTAGGGCTCTCAATTATGCATTTAGTGAAACACAAGTGAATAGTTGAGGGGACGACAACTAATTGAATATTAAATGTTAAAGGAGGTATAATTTATAACAAGCAAAATTTGGCATCCTTTCTCCATAATGAATATATTTAACATGACACTATTAATAAAACAATAATTTCCCATCTTCAGGCTAGACATCTAAAACAATTTAACTCAACAATTAATCATTAATTTAAAACTTTAGAATTTTTAACTATAATTAATAATGTAATAATCGGTATTAAAATATTATTATTAGAGATGGGCAAAAAGGACGATAAGTCGGCCAAACCAATCATTGCTTTGTTTGTATTTCGGGTGACATCGGCGATGTTCGAGGTGCTTCGTTTATAACCTCCTCTACCTGTAGTTTTTGCTTAACTTATATTTTTATTATTTTACAAAAAGGCCGGTATATAACAGTGGGTTTTTTTTATTTTTTTCTTAATACAAAATAAAGCAAAACTCAGCAATTTGCTTAGATAGTTAATTGTGAAATGTTTGATTCAATCATGCCAAAAAAGATGTGTTTATGGACTCATATATGTATATATATAAAAAAGTTATCTTACATGTAATTGCTAACACATATGTAAATCGCTTAAAGAACAGCTCCTACCTTTCTATTATTATTATTATTTTTTTTTTATTTTTTCATTAATAGAACTTTATAACTCTATTAGAAAACACACCTAGTAAATATGCGGTATACAATACAATATAATGACATGATTAAAACTTGTAGAGAAACTACCCATTGGTGCTACTTTAAATAAATATGTACAGAAGAGGCCATCTTCTTTTCAGACGCCTCGGAGGATTTCCAGGAATGGAACGGGAAGTTGTGCAACAAGTGGATTTGGATGAGTATTAGGTTCAATATGAAAGGAAAGATACCTGGTTCGTACCAAATCAGCGACATATGGGATACTAAAGTTATTGTGAATCAGTTTATTTGTGACGAAGTAAGCAGCATTAGGGATTTTTTCGAATGATTTTGGATTGGAGTGATTGGATGAGGGAGGAATTCGATGGTTTGGTTGATCCCCCCGTAACTCTATACCTTAAGTCCAAATAGGTCCGATAATCGCCATATAGATGAATTTTTTGTAATTGTTGTAGTATTCGAAATTCACGTGCAGCTTTTTGTCTTTTCAATCTTGTATGGGGTTTCCAAGTAATTCTCTTTTCCAGATAAAACCCAAGGTATTAAATTTGTTACACATGATTTAGCAGTACACCATTAAAGAATAAAGTAGGTTTTCGACAGAGGGTAAAGTTTATTCGCTGGAATTTGCTAGGATTTATCTCAATTCATCAGTAACAGCACCACTCTTCAAGGGGAGTGATCTCTATTAAATTTAAACCAAGAATTAATAATTTTTAATTACGACTCAAAAATAAAAATAATTAAAAAAAAAAAATCTTAACGTCTTACTTGGAATCCACATACAAGACTAAAGCGACAAGAAACTGCTCGTCGTTACTGACTACTTTAACATTTACTAGAAAAACGATCAAACCTCTCAATTCATTACAAAAGACTTATTTACATGTTATTAGACCTATTAGGACGTACGGAGTTGAGCTTTGGGACTCTACTAAACCATCCAATAACCACTCAAATCTATTAATTTTTCAACTTGCTTCCCACTCCATTCCCGATAATCCTCCGAGGCGTCTGAAAAGAAGCTGGCCTTAAGATCTTCTAGTGTAGAATTTTTAATGAAGTGCTACTGATGAGTAGTTCTTTTCAAGCTATTACATGTCATTGTAATCGTTTTCAGCTCATTTACTTGATGTACATATTTGTATAGTTGTAAATTTTAATAAATTGATATATATAAAAAAAAATAAAAAAAACAGTCTTACCAGCTGAGACCTAATTGGAGGACGGTTCAACTTTGGGAGCGTCAAAATAATTTAAGTATCATCGATCAATTGTAACCGAAGATAAAGGAAGACGAGACAAAGGTGAGAATCAAGAATGGAAGCGATACTAGTAGCTCAAGAAAGTTTTACACACTCGAGAGATACCAACTAAACTAAAAATTAGGAGATGTGAGACGGTCCTTTGTCCAGTTGTAATTTACGTTTGTCAGACATGAACACTAACCAAGTAGCAAGAGAGAGAGCTTAGTACATGTGAGAGAATGATTCAAATATATAAGTTAGAAATTATTTATAATTTAAAGCCTTAAATACCTCAGATAAACGGAAACTATGACTATCAGATGTTTTACTATCATAGTACGAAAAAAATAAATAATAATAATGCTTTGGAATATAAACTTTACGAAATATATGGATGAAATACCGAAAGATTCTGAATTGTGTCTAGTACAACATAGATAATTATTATTGCTAATTGTGAGATAATGCTGTTCAGAGATACTTATGATCGTTAACAAGGGGCTAGTTAGGAGTGGAATATGATACAGCTACACAAAGCCTAATTATCCCGATTAATATCCTAACTGCTTTGAACTGGTTCTGTCTAGCATTAAGCGTGTAACACAAGGTTTCTGGAGCGTTAGAAATGCGGATTTTTGGCATATTTTTTAAATATATAAATCCTAAACTATTTTTTGTATATAGCGTTGTTCAATATATATATATATATATATATATATATATATATATTATATTATATTTATATATTTTATTTTATTTTTTATTTTTATTTTTTTTTTTTTTTTTTTTTTTTGCGAAAACGCTGTCCAAATAGCAGAGTTCATTCATTCTCATTATAGGGGCCAAATGACTGCTGGAGTAACTAACTATAATCTGAGCGCTGGCTGATGGCACCTTGCATGCGAGAGGAAGGGGAGCAACCTCCTTAACCCTTACACGCGACCCCCTAGTCTTTGCTTAGATCTTTCTCTAAATTATTTTGTTTGTTTAGTTTTATTTTTTTTAATTATGTTTTTATAATTTTAACTACAGCTTCGCCACTTTAAGCATCGTATTCATATTATAATAATTAGCATTATTTTATCTTTTGCTGATATAATAACTAAATTTTATATATTTTGGTCCTATCTCAGACTAATGTATTTTTTTTTTCTTCATTTTCATTTTATGTTACTTTTTATATGTTTATTTTTAATATGTACAGACAAGGTCTCATAGCCAATGACGATTTTTCATTTCTTCTTTTCATAATTGTTCTTCTAAAGGGACTTAGTTCCAGAATAAAGTTTTTATTTTGTTCTATTCTATTTTAAGTAATAAAATAAAAAATGTGTCAATGATTTTTAAAAATAATTGTGGAAACACTGTCATTAAAGTTATATATACTTTAAAGGATATGAAGTAATCTCTCCATTATTCAGGAGTGGATTATCCGCTTCCTTCTTAGAATAGGTTTTTTACATGGAACGTGTTTTACCAATGACCTAGTTGGAAATTAATACGTTTTTGGAGATTCCCGCGTAGTTTGACACATTCTAGCTTTTTTATTGTGCTTGGATTGAAAATTTGACGATAGATTGTATATTAGAAATCCAATGGAGAGTATCTTTTATTTTATAACATTTGTCACTAGGGCCTGCCGTTTAGGAGCTGTATTGGTTTGAATGAAAAAAGTCATGTTTGAAATCCCTATTTTATTTATTTATTTATTCCAAACACATAAATTTTCCGATCCACTAAAGACCCGTAATTGGGGTACTTGTTTTGGTGGATTGCTAAGGGCAAGAATACTTCCGGGAATTTTACGTTTGATCTTCCGGTTGAAAGCTTGTGCTTAGATGCCTTCTGTGGTGAGTCCAGTCTTGAGCAGAGTAAACAATCGATTCTTTGTCAGGTCCCGTAGGACTTATATCTTATATATACCTTGAACTTATATCGAAGTTGAATTTATCAAATATGTTTCGGAATAGTTGAGCAAAATTGTTGTTAAGAATCAGGAGTGAGATGATAACACTGGAGAGGGTAGAGCTGAGTTGATTTTTTGCATTATATAAAATACCAACAGGATATGGTTCTCATCCTTGCTTATGATGCTTAGGATCCATATTAAAAATTTATTATTAACAAAAACAATAAATTTTTAATATTTGGTGGTTAACGTGCCTAAAAATTTGGTAGTATCAACCTAGGAAACATGGTCCTTAAAAAAATTGCAAGGCAATAGATTCCTGCCAATGGGAATGGATTTTTGGAGGTCAGCCATAAAGGACTTACCATATAAGATATGTGTTAGTGAACGGATGGAATGGAGGGATGAAGATTGAAATGGCCATATTAAAAGGATGGATAATAAAAGAATCCAAAAATGTAGCATTTGAATGGGAGGCAGGTGTAACAGAAGGAAGGGTAGGTTTCACATCAGATGGAAAGATGTTGTGGCTGAAAGTATGGTTAGCCGGGGACTAACAGAAGAGGAAGGAATGGACAAGGAGGAGTAGAAGAACCGACTGAAGAAGGAGTTTGGCTGAGGAAAGCTTCGATTGGCAAAACTCCTACAATGAAGAAGAAACATTTGTAAGAGAATATTCAGGTAGCATTATGTACTTGAGGAATAGGTGTGAAAACAAAATGTACATTACCCTCTATGATTTAATTGTCAATATCGTCCATGAAAAATTAATTGTAAGTTTTTAAATTAATTAGCAAAGGAAAATATAGAAAAAAATAAGTATAAATAAGTTTACATTATAAAAGGTAATTTGCTGAAAAAAAATAAGCTATAATTCTTTCTGTTCTTTATCATCCTATTCTTCATATTCTTTTTATTTCGCCGTAAAGGTAAGTCTTTTTTATCATATTTCTTCATGTTTAATTATTCGAAATTCGTAATAAATTATAAATGCTAGTTGTATGGAAGTATGAAATATAATTTATGACCGAAATCAAAATAAAAATACACAAAATTCAAAATTTTTTTTTTTCTAAAAATTATATTCACACGCTAATGTCCTTATTTATTCCAACTAGGGTAGGAAGGACGGGTTATCCTACAGGTTATCAACCTATTCTAGCCAGGGTGGAAAGGTCAAGATTCGCTTGAATTTTAAGGAGGGATTTGAACCCACGGCATTTGCCCTGAGACCCTCGTCCCAACTAACTCGTCCATCGAGTCCCCTTACAACACGTACAAACGTGACAAAAAAGCTGAAGAAAAACACTTATTGACGACCCTTAAATTTATGCCATATAATAGGAGGTCACTAGACCATCTTCTTTTCAGATGTCTCGGAGGATTATCAAGTATGGAATGGAAACCAAGTTGAGACACAAGTGGATTTGGGTACGTGGTTCATTATAAAAGAAAAAGTGTCCGGTCATCGTCAAATCAGCAACATATATGATCATTTTCATTGAGATGTATTCAGTTCATCAGGGATATATAAAGGAGCTTACGAAGGATTCTGGATTAGAGATACGGTTATTAAATTATTAAAAAAACCTTAGGGTGAAGGTATAATAAAATACATCAAAATTTTAATGATTTTTTTTATTACCTTACAATAGGATATCAATAGATAAAATCTTTATAATGTTCAATATGTCAACTTAGAACAAGATATTGTTATAATAATATTTTATGTTTATGATTTACATTTCAAGTGAATATATTAAACATTATAGGTTAAGAAAAATTATGATTTTTTTTTTATTCTTTTTAATAGTCGTAATCTCTTCCATATCTGAAAGGATTGTACTTTCTTTCTAATTCTTCAATCAATTCTTCCAAGTCGGGCTCTAAACAGAAAAAAATATATGTTTAGCATCGAAATAATAAAAATTGCTTTTAGGCATTCAAAAAAAAAAAAAATATATACACAAAAATTACTTAACTTAATTTTCAATATCTTCATGATTTTCTGGACACAAACGATGCGATTCTGACATCCGATGGTCTTTCGGTGACATCGCTGCTTCCTTCACTTTTATCTCGATCCATCATGTTTAAATATGAGGAATATTTAAATTTTTCAATTGCATAAAGTAGCTCCTATTTATATAGTTTTCATAAAATGCTCACGGTAGTAACTATGGTCTCGTCAAAGCTTAGGACTGATTTTATGAAAATCACATTCCAACAGCTAATCCGCGAATTAAGTTTAGTTTTAAGCCACCATTAATTTTAAATCTATTATATTGATTGATTTATCTAGGGATCGATTAAAAAGGTTTGATAAAACAATTCATTTTTATTATTATTTACCTTTTTTTTTAAGTATACGACTGTATACAAAAAAAAAAAAAAAAAAATCTAGTTAATATGATTATAGCGGTCATAAGTACACTTCTATAAAATTTCTGCATGTGAATGTCCCGATGCCATCTTCTTTTCAGAGGCCTTGGATGGATGTCGGGAATAGAATGGGAAGCGAGTTGATTGATTAGTGGAATCATACTATGAAAGGATAGGTATCTTTTTTAGGCGGATAAAGTTTAATTCTGAAAATAGGTAGAGCAACCAAGGCATTTTATGAATGATTACCTAAAAAAAGATAAGAGTAGAGTCGACAAAGTTAATTTAACAAATTCACAACTATACCCATATTCAGAAATGTACATTGAGTAAAAAGAAAATGGAAAGAAAGATATTTTTGCAGTTTATATACTGATAGCCCAGTCAATAAACATATTGTAGTGTGCACGGAATATGCGAAATTGTTTTACTTCATAGCTTTGTTAGTAGTCAGAAGGTAAACATACTAGGTCCCATTTTAGGGTTTTTCGATTATATCTCAGCGGATTCTAGAAAAATTCACTATAATTCAAAATTAAAGGTAATTCAATTTTCTATAAAGTTGTTCTGTACATATTTGTCGAACTTCCAACGGTTTTCAAGATATACGTTATTAAAAATCGTAAATTAACGAAATAAGAATTTTTGTCAAACATTCCCTTCAAGTGCTAAAAACGGATATAGGAAACTAAAGTAAATTAATGCTCCACAACATTGATTCTTTCATTTTTTTTTCTGAGAAACGATTGTGGAAGGCACCAGAAGGAAACGTTTGACAAAAAGTGAGGTAAAAATAATTTTTTTTCGAAAATCACCGATATTCAATAACGTATATCTTAAAAACCGTTGTAATTTCGACAAATACGTACAAAATACATTTTATAGGAAATTTAATAATCTTTAATTTTTAATCGAAACATATTTTTCTAGGGTCTATCCCTTTCGAGATATAATCGAAAAACCAAAGAATGGGACCTTGTACGTTACCAAATAATGAATTTTGACAAACATGACAGCGGAAGAGTATTTACAAAGGATCAAGGAGTTACAAGGAAACTCTTCGATAAAAATGTCTAAGTCACTTGAAAGCTGCGCTAGTTTTTCCATACCGTAAATAAGATCAGAAGACTTGAAAGTAGACGCAAGTCATATCTGGAATCCGTCGACCGTTTGCGCAGAAAGGATTGTCCCCATCAAACATGACAAGAAACAATTGTCCCCGTTTTGAAAAATCCCAAAGTTACTATGGTGACAAGATTCAACAAAAAAAGAAGATTCCCACAAACATACCATAAAACAATGAAGAAAATATATCTAAATGGTACAGTTATAAAATTAAGAAAAAAATTATGCTTGGAGTCTCGTTTTGAAAAATCCCACAAGTTACTATATTTATAAACGGTGATTATAATTTTTTAATTTAAAAAAAAAAACAGGTTATTTTCCTGATATTTGGAAGAAGGCTGAACTTTCACCAATATTAGGAAAACTTCTAGAATCAATTATAAAGGGCGCCTAACTTCATTTTTTCCATCATTTCAGGTCAGTCATTCCACAGCACACCTACTTTCAAGACTAACAGAAAACAAGCATTTGACAAGGTATGGCATCAGGGTCTCTTATACAAACTGAAGTCAGTGTATTCGGCAAACATGAAAATATAACAATAGCCAGAAATACGCTCCAAACTTAATGCATAGCCAAAATTTTTACCCTTAGACGACCAACAGACCCACCGGAACTGGTTCTAAATGGTAACAGACTTCAGTGGAATCCATCTAATGAGGCAGTGAAATACCTGAATCGTCGCCTTACCTCGTTACACCAGGTTTCATTGCAAGTTACCAGCGGTTAGAAAACATGGGTTGTCTGTTATTTTTTATTTATAAACGGTGATTACTAATTTTTTTAATTTAAAAAAAAAAATTATTTTTTTTTTTTACTTTCCCCTAATTACCATTATTTTTATTTGTATTATATACTTCGAGTTGACCTGATATAAACTTTAAGGAATTTCTTCTATACTTAAAAAAATCAGTATGATGCCGCATTGTTTAATATTTTTGAATCAAATAAAATAAGTTGAGTAAAACTAGAAATCTCGAGGACTTAAATACAATAAGAAGTTTGCTGCATATAATTCATAATGTTGTAAAAGAAATCCATTGAATTTTGTATGATCCTTTTTGGAAATAGTAAGATCATTTATTATTACTGGACACATTTAAGGTATAAAGATTGTAAAAATCCATTTACACTGTTTACATATTCCTATAAAAAAAGTCTAACCTCATAAATTGTATACATCTTTTCTAAATTCGGAATCTTTTTATAAAACTGAAATAGTCTGAAAATTGTGAAGTAAGTACAAAAATCATTTCGTTAAGTTCTCTTCAAATTCAAATTAATAGAATAAGTCTGATAAAGATTTAAATAATTAGTCTCATTAAGTTTCATGTTTTGTCCTGAAAATGAGTTATAAAAAAGTTATGAATAATATAAAAAATAAAATTATCACTTAACTATCATTAAACGAACGTTGTTTCCAGAATACCATGAGGATAATGAAATTCTAAACTAATGTAACATTAAATCTATTTTCTATTTTTCCTAACTATTTACACACATTAAAACAAATATATATTTTAAATGATAGATGGGGAATAATATTATAAATAATAGCATAAAATACTATATCCAATTTTCTTTATTAAATGATTTAAATAAAATCTAGAAATAAATAATAAAAGATATTCTGTATAAAAGAAATTAACAATGAATTATAATTTTATTAGTATCGTTTTCTGTCAATTTGATACACAATGGATCAAGGAGTAGTCAAGCTTCCATCAAATAAAGAACTGGAAATATTTCAAAATTGAATGAAGTGATTTATGTGTTTTAAACCTTCAGGAATGCCGTGAAGAAATGGTCATTTGATTGTTTATTTGGGCTTAACGTCCTTATGTACTCCAACTAGAGCAGGAAGGTCAAGATTTATTTCGTAGGTCCGCCACGAAATAAAGTTTAATCCGCTCAGGTGGGATTCGAACCCACTTCAGTACCAAGCGCGCTAAGATCCTCGCCCCAACTCGCTTGGGTATCGGGTCCCATTGGTTCAATTGAGCCTCATTGAATTTTTAAAAAAACCGTCACGTAAAGAACTACATTAGAAAATTCGGCACTTTTTTATTTTTAGATTATATTTCTTTAGACGAATGATCTCTCAAATAATAATATCAGGTTTTGGTTTAAACATGAAATCTTGCATTAATTTCCGGACAACACAATATTTTCCCCTCCATCAGTTTTACTGTAAATGTTAGATACCTTAGTGTAGTATATAGAGCTTTTTTTTAACCAGAACCTGATATTAGTTTTAGATTATTCATCTGAAGAAATATGTAAATAGCGAATTTACCTGAAATAAAACATTAATATTTTTTTTTTTTTCAACAATCTAGGTGAAAAAATTTTTTAAACTAAAAACTGACATCATTTTTAGATTCCTTGTCTCAAAAAACCTGTAGAAACCAAATTTGGTCGAAATCAAAAATTATAAATTGTTTACCTCCAAGATTTTGTAGGACTTTAGGAAGGCTTTCAATTTGTAAATAATTTGCGCTATCTCACAGATTTCGCCACTGATGAAACCAAATTGTAAGGGCATCAAACTGAATAGTCTAGTCGAAATGCGGAGGTCACAGATTGCTGGTCAGGTAGGTTTCGTGGAGACGAGCTTGCAGAACGGTACCATAATTAATCCTATAAAATGTTTTTGTTCCTACTATTTATACCAATAATTAGTTTCATTAAACATTTTATTTCTAGTGATTTAACTATTCTGTTAAGAAGATTCTTAAGAACACGTAACAAGGTTAACAACACGTAATAAGAGATAAAAGAAAAATAGTAAGCAACATAACAGCTTAATATAGATAGTAAAAGGAAGGTTGTGCTTTTTGCATTGGCTTTGTTATAATTTATAATTATAATAATAATGTTATAATTGGCTATGAAGTTTAGCAGACACGTGTGATAGCGTTCGCTATAACCTCTACGGTAAATCAGCCCTAAAATCCTCTACGTGAAGAATGGACAGGAGTGTTCCTTCGAAGAGATCTATGGCTTTATATCTTCGATACATTACAGGGTTTGGACCCTTTCAAGAGAAAGTGTTCTAAAACCATCACAAGTTTGACCAAAACTAGAGTTCAAACGCAGACCAGTTTTTAAAAAAAAATTTATTATTATTTTAGAGGCTTTTATACTAACAGAAAACCTATCACTGATGTTCAAACCGACTATTATTGGTCTTCTGTATAGCCTAAAAATATTTAAACGTAATAAAACCCCTACCGAATTATCTAACGAGTTGTCCTTCAGTTTTATTTTTAATTTCTAAAATTTTATTCTTTACAAGTCAATAAAACATTGCATGTAATGGATTGAATAAAATAAAAATTAAATGTATTTTAGGACATAATCTCCCATAAGAATAAGAATAATGGACAATTACGTGTATATAGAATCAATAAATCAGTAATTATAATACAAATTTATACACAAAAAATAAATAGACTATGTAGGAAGTGTAGAAATATATTAAATAAATGAGGTGGCACGAATAATAATGGATTTTTCAAAAGTAGCAGCTATATGGGAGAGGGTCAAAAGGTTAAAAGTTAGGACCTTGTATTCAGGAGGTGGATGGAGTAAAAAAAAAAGTCATAAGGTCAATATAATAGGTAACAGTAACACCCATACACACACACGACTATACATATATATGGGGTCGGTATAGCCGGGGCGTGCAATATGTAACAAAAATTAAGATTTACTGTATTGTGACAGTAATTTGTCTATAAAATTAAATATCTACGTATCATTAACAGTAATAAAATCGTTCAAAACCAATCCAGACTTTTGTTTAAATGAACAGATAAATATTTCTAAAAGTCCTCTTTTTTTTTTTCAAAAGAAACGGAAAAAATCAACCAGTCATACAGAAAACCTAAAGGATATCCCATTTATCTATCTGACCTTTTTGTCTCTTAACACTTATTCTGCTCCAGGTCCAGAAATCTTTCAGCGGACCATTTAATTTTTTTTACTTAGGTGGTTATCAATATGATTGATTTCTTGCCTTGCTATAGATTGATTTATATAATCTACATATATGTAATAGGTAAATGAAGATTTAAAAGAAATTGGGTTGAATAGAGAAGAAACTGAAAACAGATAAAACTATAGAAACAAAATTAAAGAGTGAGAAGGCTTCCAAGACAAAACAGCTCCAAAAAGACAAGGGAGAAAATGGACGGCAGAAGAGAGGAAAGAGAAAAGTGAACAGATGAAGGAGTATTGGAGAAAGCGTAAAGCTAACTTGGTGGCTTAAACTTAGTCCTTAGCTGGCCTGTAATGCAATTAAAAACAAGAAAAAAATAGTTTCCATTTTTAAATGAAATAGAAAAATAATGGAGCTGTGAATAAATATAGTTGAAGAGATTGAGAAGATACAAAGGAAACGTATGTACGGAACCGGTGTAGGTCAAGGAAAAGAGGGAAATCATGAAGAACATGCTGGGACATGGCCTAGGAGAGACTTGGACCTTATACAGAAAAATGTGGAGAGAGGCCACAGGAAAACACAGGTTAGAGAAAGCCTCTATATTAAAGAAAACATCCCCCCCTTCAAAAAAAAAATAGATATACAAAATCAAATATGGAGTTATTGCAGTAGAGTTGACTTTTCATGATTTAAAAATCAAATATAATCATTTAGAATTTGAACTTCATTATAAAATAAAATAATACAAACAGATTAAATTAAGAGAAGGAGACCAATGTTCTATGGGTTCATACAAATAATGAGTCCAAGCAGATTAACAAGAAAAATTGTACAATATTTTGAAAGATTTAAAGGCCAAGCCCAATTGTCTTCACAAGGTACCTGAAGATTCAAAAGAAATTGGCTTAAATAAAGAAGAAACAAAATTAAAGAGTGGGAAGTCTTCCCAGACAAAAGAGGAGAAACTGGACGACAGAAGAGAGGGAAGAAAAAAGTTAGCAGATGAACGAAAAAAAAAAAAATCTACAGTTATTTAGGGAAATGCTGATGTTTTGAAATATTTTGTATGTCTTTAGAACTGATGATGTTTCGAAACTAGTTTTCAAATAAAAAGAATTCTAATAGAAGTAAATTAATCCATCAATCCTAATAGTAATTTATTATTTTTTTAAATTAAAGAGTGTTACTGTTTTCGAGGGTTGACATTTCATTTTCTTGAAACAGGAATCGAAAAACTGCTAGTGAATAAATCTCTAAAAATATTACTAAGAAAAATGTAATATTAATTTATTTATGTTCAGACTTTTATCAAGAAATATGTTTGCTAAAAATGTTTTCAAATATTTTTATTTATAAAAAATAAGAAAGAAAAGGAAATGAAAATGGATTTATTAAAGAACCCCAAAGAAGATTTTAATAAGAAAGTACACGAAAAAAAGAAAGAAATGGAACACAAAAGAATGGTTACTAAAAAACAAACAGTGGTCTCTGGCGTAACTTCAAATAGAATGGAGTGGAACCTTAAGGCTTTCTTGGCCTATAAATCTTGGCCTGGTCCCCCTCTGATAAAAAGCGCAGTAAATACTATGACCTTAGAGCGTCTGTGCACAATATAAACTGTATCTTTAATTCTTTTAAAATATTAGAATTAATATACCTTCCGTTAAAAAGAGAGAAAAAAAGAAAAAAAAACAAAAAAAAAACGTAATAAGGATGAAGTCCCACTTGTGGTAAATTTATTCTGATAAAAGACAAATACTAACAGATTGGTAACGGCTTTAATATAAGGTTCCCGGATTCCAATGTTCTTTTCTTTTTTTTTTTTAGATTTTTAATGTAGTTTTAACATTATTTTTACTGATATTTTAAGTTAAATGTGACAGTTGAGGTACGCATGATGGTATTAAAGGATCAATACAATTAGGAATGATGAATAATTAGCTACTGCTATATTTTGTGTTCTATGGCTAGTTCCGAATGTTTAAAATACACAAAAATTAACAAAAAATCCCGATGCGATATACAGACTATACAGGGTGTCCCGAATTTAAATGGCAAAACTTCAGGAACTTATACAGGACCGAAAAACTAAGACAAAAAGTCCTTTAGATATTTGCTCGTTTTTGCTTAGTTTTAGAGAAAATCGCAAAAAAAAAAGAAACAAAACAAAAATGTTACAGGTAGCGATTATCACCTTTCAAAGTTCGTCAGGCTAGGCAGTGAGATATGTAAACACTTAATGTTATCCTTTACATTCTTTTATTTGTTTACATTTTGGCTTCCTTCTAGGATTATAATTCCTAAATCAGTCTTCAGTCAGTTACTCAAATATTTTGTGTGAATAGCATCAGCCACAATGCCGCATTAATATTCTAATGTTGAATACGCTGATATGATTTTTGTGTATGGTTTCTGTAACGGTAAAGCTTTAGAAGCGGTGTGGGAATATGCGCGCCGATTTCCAAATAAAAGAGCGCCTAATCGACGAGTCTTTTCGTTAGCTTTTAATAGACTACGAGAGATTGGGTCATTCTTAATACGTAATGAAGGTGACCAATTTTAGGCAGCTAGAAGAGCAGATTATCGGAGAAGAAATTGTGTCCAACGCCACTTCGATAACAATCCTGAGACTAGCATCCGAAGAGCATCTGCTGCATTAGCAATATCGCGGCAAGCAATATGGCGAACTTTGAAATGTGATAATCGCTACCCATATCATCTTCAAAAAGTTCAGAATTTATTACCTCAAGATTATGTCAAGAGATTGAATTTTAGTAACTGGTTTCTTGACGAAATTCGCGATGATAATTTATTTCCATTAAAAAATATTTGGATCAATGAAGCTACCTTTACAAGAGAAGGAATTGTTAATCAAAGAAATTATCATGTATGGGCTCTTGAAAATCCCAAAGCTATTAGAGAGAATAGGTTTCAGCATGAATTTGCTATTAACGTTTGACTTGGAATTTGGAAAGGATTACTGGTGGGACCATATTTTTTACCTGGGAGATTGAATGGTATCACATTTACACATTTTTTGGAGAATTTTTCTCATTTCTAATTATTTAGATGACATTCCCTTACAGCAGCGGATTGAAATGTGGTTCCAACTCGATGGATGTCCAGCTCATTATAGCAGAGTTGCTCGAGCTTGGCTGGATATAAATTATCTACAATGATGGATTCGACGTGGAGGAGTAGTACCTTGGCCACCCTCATCACCTGATATAACACCCATGGATTTCTTCGTAAGGGGAACCTTGAAGCAGAAAGTTTATTCGGTGTCAATCAACTCAAGAGAGCAATTAAGAGACCGAATCATAGATGCATTGCACCAAACATCATCAGAACAATGTTTAGCTGCAGTTTATAAAGTGAGTGCAAGATGTAATGCTTGTATTGGTGGAAGAGGAGAACATTTTGAGCAATATTTACATTAAAAAGAACATAACATAATTATAAATGTAAATAAATAAGTATAAAAATGAAAACTTGTTTTCTTTTTTTGCGATTTTCTCCAAAACTAAGCAAAAACGAGCAAGTCATTATAGTTTAGTATTTTTAATAAGTATCAATTGTTTTGGTTTTAATAACGATTTATTCCACATATAGTTTTTGTTTTTAATATTTTTGTTATTTATTGAAATTTATAACTGTATATAATATAAAATAAAATACATCTAGTTAATGAGATGATTAGAGCTGTGAAATATAGCATTTTGCTCCTTGCTGACTAAAACAACTAATATCATCAAAATGTATATGCATTTAGAATCAATTTGAGTTATTTAAATTTTGTACATTTGTGCAACTGAAACAAAAAAAAAAAAAAAAAATGCAAGCAGTTTAAAAACTGTCATTGTAATATGGTAATAATTTACAAGCTCTTGTAAAAATAAAATTGAAGGCAAAACATAGATATTGAACATTTTTTTGAATTTAATGAAACAAAGGTTGTAAGGCCTACAGGGAACTGCTAAGTAGGAAGACATCTGAAATTTATAATATTACGGACGTTTTTAATCGGCTTATAATATCTTTCGATCTATCGATAACTAACCTCAAGAAAACCCTAAAGTAACAGAGAAATTCGACGCTGATGTTTTTACAATGTTACAATGCACTTGGACCATCTAGCTCAGACACCCGTACAGGAGTTTCATACTACTGATCCAGATAGGGCTGACTAGAGCCATAAAAAACTTCTTTTTTTTTGGATCACGTAAAACTGAGACTGATTCAATATAAAAATTTAAATGATTCTTTCAAAGTTACAAGAATAATAAATAACGTATTTACATAAATTATGTAAAAATATTACATAGTTATAAGAAACTAGCATTTCCCGTCGCGGCTTTGCCCGCTGTCATATATAAATAAATTAGATTATTTTAACTAATAATCAAATTTAATTTGTTTATGGATAAAAATCTTTTATTAAAGTATGGAATTTAGCAATATTTTCTCATGCCTACCAATAATTGCATTGATAAAGTGTTTGAAGAGTAGGTAAAAGTGTAATTAGACATCTAATTAGGAAGAAATAATTTTATCGATCCATCTGGTTGGATTTTGATTTCTAAACATAAAAGTATGTGAAAGTTTGGCAAACCTAGTTTCTGGCCCTGAAGACTATACATTTTAATTAGTATTATAGTAAAATTCATTATTATACACCTTCTTAGAACTATGAAGATGTTGGAGTTAAAATTTGATACAGTTGGGTTTAATAGTATTACTATTGCAAACTGGTTCCAGAATGACCACATACCGATCGATTTTTAAACTCCACTGGAATCCACATGTCGCAACACATATTTATAGCTTTTTAAATGACCATTGGATTGAAAATAAGTGAATTTTATCATAAATTTCTAGCTTTAAATAACACCGTACCTTTGTAACCTCTCTCGAATGTTACTCGCCACCTATCGGTCGATTATCAAACTTCACTGTGCATCACATGTTTATCGCTTTTTTATGGCAATCAAATTGAACAGATTTAAATCTGGTACAGATTGGTTCAGAAGTTTTCGCGGTTAGTGACCACAAATGAAAAAAAGGCTTGTCCTATTATATAATAGTATAGATATAGATTATAATCCTGAAAATATGATTGATACTTAAAATGTTTTTAATACTTATAGTTTATATTTTATTGTTATATGAGTAGATATTGTGAAAAATATGTATACCTAACTGAGTAATGCAATTTTTAATTATTGTAGTTTAATAACAAAATATAACCTATTGAATTTGTTTTTGAGTTTGCTCCCCATATTTTTTATTTATTTATTTTTTTTTTAACTTGGACGAGTTTTTACTTACACCTGGCTGCACCCTATACTATCTTCTTCATAAAAATAATACTAACATGGAAAATAAAGTGAACAGAGTAAAGATAAGCAGATAATTTTAGCTTGAACCATAACAGGAGGGATATTGGTTAGGGTCGTATCACCGCTGTCGAACCCCGGCTCCGAGATTTAATCACTTTTATAAACTGATTTGTTGCCCTCTTTTGATTGATTTTCGATAATTTCGTTGAGCTCGTGTCAAGGTGAATCCGGTGGTTGAGAGGTGCCTACCTCCACAATGCATCGAATATCAACCCATTCGTTTCATACTGTCATAATTATTGCGTTATATTTAAAAATATATAAATAATAGAAGTGAAATACAACAAATATCTTGGAAGCATAAATGAGATGAATGACTCCCGCGATATGGAAATTAAAAAGAGATACGTCTGGTTGGGGGATCTGTAGGATGTGTGTGTATTATAAATAAGTATGGTTGTATTTGTAACTTTTAATTTTGATGATACTTGTGTGTTATCAGTAAAGAAAGATCCCTTCATTGCTTCCTAGACACTCCAATCCCATATCATAAACCTACCAGAATGGTGAAAAAAATGGAAAATCAAAATAAATCCAAATAAATCCCATCAAATAACCTTTACCCTTCTTCGTAAACTTACGACTTCCTGTCCTACAGTATTCTTTAATGATGTTCCACTAATCCCCGTTGAACAGATCCGCTACCTAGGACTCCATCTGGACAAACGTCTTACTTGGAATCCACATACAAGACTAAAATGAGAAAAATCTGCCCGTCGTTTTCGACTACTTTAACATTTACTTGACAAACCTTCAAACCTTCCACCTAATTACAAAAGACTCATTTATATAACAGTAATCAGATCGATTTAGACATACGGAGTTAAGCTTTGGGGCTCCACCAATTCTTCTCGTATCCAATCCTTACAATCCAAAATCCTTAGGTAAATCCTAAATGCCACTTACTTCGTCACAAACAAACTTATCCACAAAGATCTTAATATACCTTACGTTTCTGACATAGCTCATACCAGATATCAATCCTTTCATAGCAAACTCCACAACCATTCAAAGCCGTTAGTATCACAACTTGCTTCTCACTCCATTGCAGATAACCCTCCGAGGCGTCTGAAAAGAAGATGGCCTCGGGACCTTCTAATATAGTACTTCATTATATAGAACCTTTTTAAGTGCTACCAATGGGTAGTTGCTTTTAAAACAAGTGACGTGTCACTTTTATTGTTATCATCATATTTACTTTATGTATCATATTTGTATATACAGTTGTAAATTTCAATAAATAAATTTAAAAACAAAACTAAAAAAACAAAAACATTTACTATGATCCTACTTTTGTTTTTATACTATTGTTTTTGTTTTTTTACATTCTTAATCATTTTTAAATTTAGTTTATTGTATTTTTTGTTCGCTATATTTGAGGCATGGAGATGCAAAAGGGGGTAAATCTACTTGTTATCATTTTTAATTTTTTAAGTTAGCGTCCTCAATGAGGTGGTAAATCGTCCACCCTTCAAAGTTTGGGTTGAGTGTATGTGTGTTTCGAAGTCATCATGGGTTCAAACTTTGAAGGGTGGTTATTTTACCACCTTATTGAGGACGCCAACTAAAAAAATTAAAAATGATAAAAAGTGGATTTACCCCCTTTTGCATCTCCACGCCTCATCTGTTGTATTATGTATTACGAGTTTACTTATTTATTATTATTTTTTTCCTTTTATTTTATTCATTCTCTTTGTATATATTGTGTGAATGGATCCATATTAGTTATTGCCCTCTTTGAGGTAGAGTGTAATACTTTTTCAATAAATGATTTGACTGAATAAGAATATTGCATTCAATCAAAATATTTAAAAAAAATTATACAGTCATAAATGGATATATTTCTTGACTGTTATTATTAGGTGTTTAATAAGGTTCTTTTGAGTAAAATAACTTTTCTTGGTGACGTTTCGAGACTATATTGTCCTCATAATCATGCCCTACAGCGAAAAACCAGGTTTCAATGAAATTATATAAGTTACATAGGTTATTTCAGAACATAAAGTTAGCTACAATATTAATATATAAAAATGCCTTAGAATATATACTACATACAATCACAAAAATACTTGCAATGTTACTGGTGGATATGTCAACATATGTTTACGGTAAACATGTATTGACATATCCGTATTGAATGATATCGAATTTCATATATCATACAGAAATACGGAAATCCCTTCATCCTATACCTGGGAAAACCTTAGGAAAACCCATCCATGAACTTTTTCTTTTTTTCAGAAATTCCCCAGTTTCAGTTTTATACTAGAATTGTTATATTTAGTAGTAGATACTAATAGCATAACCACTAGTAACATTGTAAGTAGTTTCCTACTCCTCCATATTTTGTAATTATATGTAGTATATGTTCTAGCGCATGTTTTTATTTATTTATATTGTAGCTAACTTTATGTTATAGTAATCTATGTAACTTATATAATTTTATTTTGACCTGTTTTTTCACTTACAGTGTTTTTTCACTTATAGGCATCATTTGCAACAAAAAATTTCCTATAGCTCGATTCGTTTTATCAATATCTTTTATTTTATGTTTTTTCAAAAAAATTCTACTTTTTGACAAATAATTGCTGAAGAAGATCGGTGCTGTGTATCAGAGAAGAGGGAGGATATTTTGAACAATTATTGTAAATTTTAATTAAATTATCTTAAAAGTTTCTTTATCGCATCCCGAAGTTAATGCAGTCTTATGTTCATCACCCTATATATATATATATATATATATATATATATATATATATATATATATATATATATATATATATATTACTGTTTCATTGAGGATTATGACGGTGAACACGTTAAGTTAAAAATTTACAAGAACACTTTTTCAAATTTTCAAAGGCAAACTGAAGAAATACAACTTCATCCACTGAGCAATCATGCGTTTAAACAAAGGTCATAAGTTACTTAAAATAGCCATGTTTATGAGACAGGTACGACTTTCGCTGGGATGAAGTACATTGTTCGAAAAAGTTACCAACCCAGAAATCTAAAGATAACGTCTCAACAAAACGTCAAATATTTCCGTCAGCTCTGGAATGCCAATCTCAGAGTTGAAACAACGAAGGCCCTATCAATGAACTAGATATCGCGAAATCGATAATTTAACACGACCAAAAACTACGGTTTACTGCATTCGATTCTCGTTAGCAGATATTTTACAAATCGTTTAGTGACAAAAAATAATATTTTAATATTGCAGATGAAATGGGCGAGCAGACATCTTGTTCTAACAGTTACGGCATGTCATTATTTTCTCAAATTAGTTTGCTTAGTAGAGGTTTTTTATTTTAAAGTAATAAATTTTAGAAAATGTATTTTTAAAAATACTGATTTTACTTCATCACTGAATTATAACCTACTTATTACAAAACTTGTAATAATTGTATGTGTAAAGTATTGGGTGATGTTGTTTTTTAATTGATTTTTAATTTTTTTTTGCGATTAAAAGTTTTATTATTTTTTAGGTGTCCATGTTCTAGTCATTAAAATTATTAAATAATAGTTTAAATTTAAAAATAATTAAACAATATTTAAAAATACTACTAAGCAACTTTAATAATTCGAAATTTTAATTTAAGAAGGTATATAGTAGAAACTCTAGAATATGTCATAGTAGCGAATTACAGAATTTCGCTGGTAAAGTAACAAGATATTATTTGAAAGTATATAATTGTAATTTGTTAGCAATTTATTGAATATAAAAATGACCATATGAACATTATAAACATTGGAATTGAGTGACAATGGCAAAAAACACAAAAACCTTGTAACACAACCATTTCTAAAATATGAAGTTATATACAAAAACGTACATAAATGTATAAAGAAGAAAAAAAAACAGATATGCATACCATATTTGTTTGTTTGTTTATTTCGTTTAACGTCACTTTTATGCTGTTATGGCTGATCGGACGATGCTACGGTGGGAGTCCTAAATTTTGCCTATCCAGGTATAATTAGGATAGGGATCTTTAACGAGTACCTGACATCGCACAGGCTCGGGACCCCCATTTTACGTCCCTTCCGAAGGACGGCATAGCTAAGGATTTTTTACTCCCTTTAAAAAATCCTAAGGTCATCTGCCGGGCTGCGAACCCGCGATCTTGGGTTTAGTAGGTTGCTATGCTAACCACTACACCACAGGTGACCCCTCATACCATATTTACTCAATATATACCATTTTTTTAGTGTTTTTTTTTCTATTGAATAATTTACAAAATGTATGAATGTAGGCGTATTTTTTTAGTAACAAACCAAATGAGGCGGTTTAAAGATTAAATAAGTAGCAAGGGGAAAAAATAGGTTACATACGTATTTAATATTGTTATTTATAGTTGCCAAAACACCTGACGAATTACACAATAAGACGAATTATCAAGTGACGAAATAACGAGTTTCCATTGTATATCCCTTCCAAGCTATCATTACTTGTTGCTGGGGTATAAGTCTTTGAATAAAATTTTGAAAGACATGCCCCTTATAATGCAATACTGTAATAAACTATATTAATTAAGACTTTCTTAAAAAACTTTAAATAATGCTTATATTTGATTAATATTTGTAATAATTATTTTAAGTTTTATATGTCCTAGATACAGGATAGATAGACTTAAAAAAAAAAAAAAAAAAAAAAAAAAAAAAAAAAAAAAAAAACCTTTTAGCCGAGAAAATGATTATCAATTATCAATTGGGTGGAATTTTTCGCCTTTCAGTATATTTTTTTACTTTTTTGTTACATACCAGACTTAAAATACAATAAACTGCTCGTTGTTTCCGACAATAATTTGACCCATCTAGACATACAGAGTGGAGCTTTGGGGTTTCACTAAACTTTCCAATTCTTCTAGCGTTCAAGCATTACAATCCAAGATCCTTCGTAAAAATCGCAATGTCTTTTTACGTCACAAAAAGCTTATCCATAAAGATTTTAATGCACCATATGTTGTTGATTTAGCAAAAAAAACAACAAAAAACAACATCCTTTTATTGCAAACTCTATAACAATTCAAACTCGTGAGTGAATCACAACTTATTTCTCATTCTATTCCGGATAACCCTCCTAGGCATCTGAAAAGAAGATGACCCAGGGACCATCTAATATAAATTTCTTATTGAAGTGTTACTAGTGAGTAGTTCTTCACAGGTTATTTACAAGCCATTGTTATTGAACAATATTTTTGTGATCAAATTTACTTGTTGTATATTGTGTACAGTTGTAAATGTCAATAAATAGATATCATTTTTATTATTTTTTTAAAATATGTTCTTATTGTAATATCCCGTTAATCCGACCTTTTGGCCGTTCCACTCTTCAAACATTTTTTTTTTTAAAGGAGCTCAGAACATTTCTCATTAAGTAAAACTTTGTATTTAATAGAGTAAACAAAAATAAATCTAACTCCATATTTTCTATTAAAAAATAAGAGTTCCATACATTCATATGTTTTTAGATTTTTTTTTTTTTTTTTTTTTTTTTAATAATTAGTACACTTATAAAACAGATCGAACGGGTGTTGGTACAGATTGAACCCTAACTTTAATTGCTCTAATCAACTATTATTGCTGAACCATGGTTTGAAGGGTTCCATTCACACCCCCTATGAAACACTCCAAACCCTAACTACATCCGTGTAATAACGCCTTTTTTCTATAGCTCCCTGCTCTTGACCATACAATACACTCTTCAGTTATGAGGAATGGACCAGTTGAGTTCGGCAAGTTAGATTGGTATCATAAAATATATTCTCAGTTATGGGCGGTTTCACGAAAATAAAAAAAAACCTGTACCACTTACAACCTATGAAGGGTCTCGGGTTTAGTAGGCTGCACTGTTTCTGAGCCAAAGGTTGTGAATGGAGGTAATTTTGTAAGAACTAACCAAAATAAGTATTTATTTATATTAACAAATTAGTTAATTAAATCCAATCAGAGTAAACTCAGGTTTAAATTGAGAGTAAATGTCATAATAAGATTTTTTTTAATAATTAACGTCGTTTAAAATATTCTTAAAATAAGAGATATAAAATTTCAGTTCTGAAACTTATAAAAAGAATTATATTTTGTTAAAATAAAAGTGACTGAACTAGTATTTATAATTTACTAAAAAAACTATTATTTTACAAATCTTACTATGATTTTACTAATAATGTTTTGAAATCTACTTAGATATGTATTTAGATCTTAAAAAAAAAATGCCTTAAAGTTCAATTCAATATATTTTTGAATAAATATAGGTGTATACATAAATATATATTTGTTTATTTACATACCGACAACTTTGAGGAGAATGATGATAGAGAATGGAGGGTGTGATGTTACTTGGCATTCATAGTAGCCAGCGTCCCGAAGTTGAACAAATTTGATCTGAAGAGACCAGTCCTGAAACAACAGTCACACAATGAATGAATAGATAAATATAAGGACTTATTTCAATTGTACTACTTACATTAAAAGCATCATTTATTTTAAAAAAAATAATCAAATAAAATCCTGTTACTTTATAAAAGAAATCATTACTGCATGACCAACTATAAAATATTAGAATACACAACACATTTCTTTCTAGTATATTTTATTTGGTAGTTTTTATTACCATGTAAAATTCCCGTCAAAAGTATCGCAACACTTTGAAATATTTGAATTTTATAAAAACGTATTTTTTTTTTCATTATAAAGAAATGTAATGAAGTCTATAATAAACATTCCTAAACTAGACATAAGCAATATTTATTTAACTAAATTACAATATTTCTTTCAATAAACAAAAAAGTTAGAACACTCATTTTTTTAATTTTATTTTTTTACAATTTTATCTTTTCAATTTTTAATTTATATTTAATAAGACATATTGCCTCCTCTGGCTTTAATGACTACTTCCACTAGTCTTGGCATAATTTTAAAAAAGGAAACGAATGATAAACATGGACTGAAGGAAATTAAAAAAAAAAAAAAATTAAAATTCCATTGTTTGTTACCAACAGGGAAAAACATTAATGTGTCTAACCCTTAATGTCTTACGTTTAATAATATGAATTGAAACCAAGTATGGATTAAGGTAAAAAAAAAAAAGAATATCTTAAAAATTATGGGTGTTGCAATAATTTTGACGGTGTTTGTATTTTACATACTCTTAATTTCTCACCAACTTGATCCTAAAATAGAGCCTCTTATATACTTTAAACATTTAAGTTATTATTTAGTTGTTCTGATTTATTACATAAAAAAGTCACAATTTTTTTTTTATGTAGTAAACCAAAATTTTAAATTCAAGAAAAGCCACATTCTTCAAGAATTTCCATTTTGTTAAATCATAAATTTTCAACAGCTTAACACTATTTAACATAAAAAAATTAAAAAAACAAAAACAAAAAAAAACAAAATTACAATTAAAGTTTATAAAATAGCATAAAGCAATATACATTACATTTATATATAATAATATATACGATAATTACAACTAAACCGATACCTATTTAACAGAATAATTTCATTATTCAATAACTTTAAGAAATAATTTAAAACACTTTTTATAATGATAAAGCAATGATATCTTCCAAAATAGTTTTATTAATCAAAAACTTTAACAATCATAACATAGATAATAATATAATAAAATATGAACTGTATTATGACAATAACAACAATATTTTTTCTCATTTATATATAATATGAACAAATAAATATTATTATTATTCATTACTTTAAATATATACACTCAATAAACTTGTTCAGCAAAATGTTTTGTCAACCCTTATAAAATCTGCAAAACAATATATCAGGTCATTCATTATACATACTGTTATTATCATATATTCAAAATTTATTATTTTTTTTATTATTGTATGTTTATAGTAATTCAAAAAATTATTTATATTTAACTTATTGATAAGAATATTTGAAGTGCTATGCTATATCTCATTCATATTGTGACTGGTATGTATATTTTATATATTGGGTACATTATCCTAATAAATATCTTAATCTGTATTTATAATAATTAAATAATAATTTAAAACACTTTTTTTATTATAGTTATGCAATTATTTATATCTAAAATTCGCTACTGTGACACTAATATTCTGGGGTGCCAGAAGGTTAAATGGGGCCAGTCAAATAATCTATAATAATATTTGCCACCCCCAACATTAAAATAAATCGTAAATCAAGGGGTTAAACATTTGTTTCGTAGAAAAACATGAGTACCATCTTGAGGTAACTAAAAATGTTTAAGGAAAATTTTAATCTGTCCACATTTGTTAAGGTGTTTGTTATTAGTGCTTTTTTGTTTGTCATAGTGTGTTGATAAACGAAATAAATGAGTGAATAGGAAAAAATGTGAATATTGTAGCTGATTTGTCGTTTCTTAAAATGAAAACATTAAAACACTTAAGTGGTACAAACTGCGTTAAAGTGTCCCCGTAATTTTGTCATAACCAACTTTGGAAAAGCCAGCATTGAAACTCTTCATATTTAGGTTTGAATGTCATAATTACTAAAGTTTCCTTCAATTCCGGAGATCCCTTCTTGCGCTTAATTGCTTTAATACCGATAGTTCCGGAGGTGGAGTGTCAAATGTTAGCTTATAAATATTTGGAAAAGACTTTAGAAAAACTTGGTATTAAAAAGACGTTACAATATATATAAACTGGATATTGCATACAATAAATGTAGAAATCCATATCAATGCGAAATTAAGGTATTAGAACGCTGTTATTAGACTCGGAGTCCTATATGCAGCTTAAACCATAACTATCAAGGGATATAAACTTATACAGATACTTGAGGTCAAGGAAAGAAGTACCTCGAGGAAGATCTTAAGCCTAAGGATCATAAATAGAGAAAGGTACCACAGGCCCAACAATCTATACCTAAAGCAAGAACCTCTTATGGACACTACCATCAAGACACCTGGAGAGAATGAACCTGTCAATGACCAGCATCATCCACACTGCCAACTCCTGCAAGAAAACAACTCAGAATCCCACATCCAGGGCAGACACGCTTTTCGGAAAATGTTGAAGGAAGACCCACATATAAAACTTAAGATAGGGCAGAGACCAAAGAGATCAGAAGCAGCTAAACAACTTCAAAGTCAGAAAATGAAGATGTGGGCTAGGAAGAGGGCTCCCAAGAACCTGAGCAATCCTAACTCACTTAGCTGAAAACCATTTTGGTTAACCCAGGTAGTCCGTAGTGGCTTATTCGAAAAAAAAAATAAAATAAAAAATAAATAAGTAAATGTGTAATGCATTTTTTATGATTTTATAACTGTTTATGATTGTTTATAATTCTTCGAATAAAACATAGTAAAAGTTCATAGCAAGTTAAATAAAGATCAGGGGAAGACTTAACGATAAAGTTTGTATAAGAGGCAAAGAAGCTCTGTATTTATTTTTGCAATTCCATTAAAAACGACAATGATTTTGAAAAACACGAGCACTGCTTCAGGTTGTATTATTATTATTTTTATTTTTTTTTTATATTGGCTGTCTAGGATCGCTTGAAGTAACCATACGCACTTCTTTCCTTGATTTCCAATCGTTCTTCATCCGTTCACTTTGTTGTCTCCTTCTCTTTTCTGTCCGGATACTAATTATTTCTCTCTTTTCCTTCTTCTGGAAACCTTAATGGTTTAGTATCATTCTTTTTGAAGTTGTTTTATATATCTGTCATGTCTTTCTCAATTCCCTGAATCCATTGGTTACCATTTATCCTCTTATGAACATGATTGAGAATTAGTTTCTTAAGCCCGTTCATCCTCATTATGTGATCAAATAATTTGATTCTCCTTTTCCCGATTGAATCTGACATCCTTTCATTCGTGTTCTCTTTGTACAGGGTATTACTTTTTATTTTATTTATCTTTTTTTTTATAATAAACACACCCCAAAAAAAAAAAAAAAAAAAAAAAAAAAACACATTTATGCATTCGGAAGCCATAAAATTAAGAAAAAAGAAGGTATTTTCATGACTTCTCATTTTTTTTTTGTAACGCTCAATTTATTGAAGAAAGAAGAGTAAAAATGATCCCTATTTAGGAAAAAATAAAATTAATGGAGAAAAATCTCGATATATTTACTAAATACTTACCACCTTTAGTGACTGAAATAATTGTAGAAAATTTTAAAAAATGTATATTTTAACGAATAAAGTGCATAATAAAAAACTAAATATGTTTAATACAGATAAAAAAACTTTTAAATTTAACACACTTAGATAATTAAAAATAGAAAGTTAATCTGTAACATTCATCCTCCGTTTAAATACCGACCTGTATAGAACTGCTCATTACCCCTTACACTACTTACATTGTGAACACTGCTTGATTCTACCGCCTGGGCAATGATCACTTTGAATAATCATTCTAACCATTGAGCCTTGATGTCCTGATCAATTACCCGTAGCGAAATCGTTTCACAGACCGTATACCTCCTAAAGCCCCACGGTTCTGCTCATATGTGGCAGCTGTTGGCGGGGATTGACATGTGGGTTAATGATTTGCTAATAATGACGCTGGGCTTAAGTAATGCAGTAGATATTTATTTACTGGTGTATCCCAAATTGTAATTTATTTTTATCATACTTGTAAAATTATTATTATTTTTTTTTTTCAGAATGAGCCCAATCTGGACTACGCAAAGTACTGCATGCGTTTCTTTGTCTTCCTCTGTGTCCATATTTCTTTCATTCTCTTGCTGTGGGTATCCCTTCTTTCATTTGCCCAAGATCTCCCAGTCATTTTCTTTGTTGCTTCTTTTCGGTCAGCTTTCCTACTGTGGATTTTGGATCTAAAAATGTCGCTTTCTTTTTTTGCCCATCCATTTAACGATGTCTATTGTGGCTTTACTTCTGTTTTCACAAAATTCCAATATTCTTTTTTGTAAGACGATTCGTGTTCAATCTATTGATGTGTCAGTTAACTCAGTCTTCGTTTACGAATGTCATGTTCATCTGAAAATTTCGCACCAAGAATTTTACTTATGAATTTGCATATTTTTCCCTCATGTTGTCGGTATCAGTTTTCCTATTCAGAAGAAGTGTTTTTAAATGTAGAGATATTCCGGTTTGATGACTGTTTTGCAATGGTGTAATTTTATGTGTTAGGAAATGCATATGTTGTAAATTTTTTGATAGAGAATATAGGCTGTTTCTAGTTTCTGATACCTGTTTTCATCAGCCTTCATTTCGATTCCATTTTCTTGTATAATTTCGCTAAGGCATTTAAAATGTGGTACTCTCCTAATTTTGCCAAATTTTGCTCTCGTGTATGGAGGTGCTTCATTGATGCAAGTGATATATTCGGCTTTTTTCCAAATGAAATCTGAATCTGAATGGGGCCACCTCTCTGATGTTTTCCTTGTAGAAGTTCAATTAGTTTTTGTGCAGTTGGCACATCATGCTTCAGGACTGCCAAGGTCAAATAACGTATCTCCACTTTTCCTCTTCCTAGTTTAATTGGTTGGTCAACGCTGTGAGCCACTATCTGTTGGCGCCATTCTTGTATCACCCTTTCAAGAATACAATTGAAAAGTAGTAGAAAGAGTCCGTCTCCTTGCCTCACTCCTGTTTCAATTTTGAAGGACTGTGAGACACTTCCCATAAATTTAACTTTGTACTTTGTGTTATGTGTTATGTTGTATTCTTAGTGTCTCTTTAATAAGCGCTAGTGTTTTCTGTTATTATTAAATGTTTTACTAAAATGATTATTATTATTTTTATTTTTTTGTACTTTATTAATATTTACAACAGTAAACAATATATACAGTCAGTACATGTTCGGCACAATGATTACAATGATGTCAATAATTTGTAAAGAGCTACTAATTAGTAGCACTTAAATAAATGTTCTAATTCAGGAAGTCACTAGGCCATCATCATTTCAGATGCCTCGGAGTGTTATCGGGAATCGAGTGAGAAGCAATTTATAAGACCAGTGGGCTCGAGTGTGTAGCTTATCGAGGGAGGAATAGTTTCTTGTTTGGGCCAGATCTGCTACAATATACTCCATAAAGATCTAAATGTACTATATGTTGTTGATTTAGCCAAAAAAGAAATACCTATCCTTTTATTGCAAACTCTATAACCATTCAAATCCGCGAGTATCCCAACTTGCATCAGATTCTATTCCGGATAACCCTCTGATGCTTTTGAAAAGAAGATTGCCTTAAGACCTTCTAATACAGTACTTTATTATAAGCGCTACCAGTTGGTGTTATTTTACAAGCAATTGGCATGACATTTTGATCAGTGACTCATTCCGCTTTTTTTAACACGAGTTCAAATTTATTGAAATATTCTTAACATTAGACGCTGTTGCTTCTCAAATTCGATTACTTTTTTTATACTAAGTGTTGGATAGAGCGAATAAATTGGAAGTGCTATATTAAAGTTTTGCTGTTAAAAAAAGGGCGACTTATCATTAAAATGAAGCCATCTCTCAGCGAAATGGTGTCTACCCCCAGTGGAAGTTGCTATCCGAGCGGTACAAATGTTGGTGTGGACTTAGCTGTTTAGTGTTCTTTGCCAAAGCCTCGCTCCTCTTTAAAGTTACGGGCCACGTGCTCTAAATGACAAGTCAAGGACTATCTGATATAGCTATTTTCCACTAGACAACAGTCGCAACAGCCTGGTTTTTATTCCGTTTTACATCCTATTAACGATGATAATTATAGTAAGTTTATTTCATCTCGGATCAGATTTATTTTTTCTTTGACCTAGACAGTAGTATATATTTGCGTTTCTGGTTATTCATCTTTTAAAATATTCTTCAAATTTTTCATTAGGCATCTGAACTATCAAAAAAATAAATTAAAACATATGCACAATAGTAAAATTATTTTAAATTAATACTGAGCGTGTTCAGTTATAATGAGCAATAAAGGTTATGGGAAAACTCAAAGAATATTTCAACCTTCTGCCAGTCGCGCCAATTTCCGTAACTTGAGCGGTCGCGTGTTGCCCAAATTTTGTATTAAATCTATTGAATAAAATATTTTGACCATTCTAAATTTAATGTAGATTATATGTACAAAATATTACCTGAGAGAATAATATTTTGAACTTAAATGAAAATATGTTTATGATTGAAAATAATAAAAAACAAATTTAAAACTAGATAAATTTTTATTTAGAATAATAACAGTCAAATATAATTTATTGTAGGGCTGAAATGGTTGTTTTTATCATCAATCATTGTAAACAAATTTTTTGAGGAATGATTTTTACAAATAAATGGTTATGGTACATTCGTTTCCCCCCATTACATTATATGCGGGGATAATGTTCCCATCGCTGTTCACCAGTTTAAAATGTCCCTGTTGCTTTTCTCTGAAGTTTTAACTTCACTCCAGAAAGTCTTCGTTCGGTTCCCCACCTACACTCATAAGTTGTAAGAAGATGTTGACCAGCCCAAATTGCTGTAAAAAAACCGAAGAACAGAGTTTCGTACAATAAACTGGTCAATTGTTCTCTACAGTCGATGGCGTCCATTTACTTTTCAGGAGTAAGATTAATCTATTGAATTAGATGAGTACCTTCGGCTTCTATATTTGAGATATGGAATGGGTATAGATCTAGAAGTGACATGAAATCAGTGTATAAATATCATTCATTTATATTATATAAGAATGTTGTTGAACCTGTCCCCATAACCTTACATATTCCTGTGGTAACCGCAGGTCGTTTAAGTCACCTGTTATACGATATAACCAAGGTATAAAATGGTATAAAAAAAAAAAATGCCCCTTCTTCAGATATACGGGCGTTGTTCGCTGAGCCGTGTTATTGGTCCTGTATTAGAAGTGAGAAGGTGGTTTCGTAAGAGGGCACTATATTCCAATGCAAAATTCAAGCCCTAGATTTGCAATACATTTCCTATGATTTAATCCATTGCTGAACGGAAAATTAGCGACAATTTTCTTCTTTTTTTTTTCAAATTGTTTTATTAATTTTGACATGTTTGGTGAGCAGGAATAGTTGTTTCACGGGATTTAATTTAAATTGCATATATTAAATTTATCCAGCTTTAAAAAGTAAAACTGAGATTTGGGATCGGAAAAATATATGTGGTGTTATAGCGAAAAATGTTTCAAAAATACTTGGATTTGACAACAGTACGGGATTTTAGCGTTCAAGCGTATATATTTAAAGGAAAGTTATATAAAGACATTATTTAAACAACCCTTCGTTGTCTTGTTAACCGACAATAACCTTTAGATTTGGCGGGGTTTTTTTTGTTGCGATTTTGGGTATGAAGACGTCTACCGCGGTAGCAAACTTCAGATTCGGATTCAGCACTCCAAAAACCATTAAGATCCGTTGAGAAAAAAATTCAGCAGTTATTTCCTGAAAACGGCCTTCTGGAACCTTGCTTGCTGCGTCCATCTTGACCGTGTTTGGAAACAGCAGCAGTGGTATTTCTTACACAAACATGATCATTAAGGAAAAATAAATTTTTTTGGGAGACCTATCATGACAGGTTTAGTGTAGTTGGTTCCTGTACTATAACAAGCTGCTAGCAATAGGTAATAGGGATTAAAATAAACCCATTCATACAATATTTACTATGAAAATAAATAAAAAAATGTGAATAACTAAAATAAAACTCTCACGCTATACAAGATAAAAAATAAGTTATAAAATAAATTAAAAAAATAATAGTAAAAGAAATAAAATAGAAAGTACATTAACTCTCTCTCTATATATATGTATATATACAAGCATACATCTTCCACTACTTCTGGAAGGGCAAGCCAGGCCTAACGAAATTCCAGCGCTGTTCTCTCAGCCGTGTCACTAGTGTTAAAATCCAGTGGAGGCTAAGTAATAAATTATCGTATTCAATAATTGACTTTTTCGTCACTTTACGACAATAATTGCGAGAAAAATCTTAGAGAGTAGTAGAGAAATTACCAATTGGTAGCTCTCAAATGAAAAATCTATATAAGAAAATTTCGAGGATATCTTCTTTTCAGACACGCAGACTTGTCGGGAATAGGAAGATGTTCGTGCCATATTGTCAACATACAGGATATTGAAGTGAATGTGGATTAGTGAATTTGTGGCATGGAAAGAGGCATTTAGGATTTGTGAAATATTTTAGAAAGGAGCAATTGATTACGGGCATATTATTATAGCAAAAAATGGTAATAAGTTTCATACTAGGTTATGCTGACATGGTTAATGAAAATTTTCGCTAAACCACAGGTTTTCAGTGAAGCTCTCCGTACAAGTATATACGATATATATTATATTTATTTTTATATAATATAATACTTCTTTATACTATGCTGTATCACTTTATATTATACTCTACAGCTTTATCGTTCCTTCTTGTGTGCCCTACTTCTTATCGTGTGCTAGGGGTATCTCGTGACTGTCACTATTTACATTTTCTTCTGATTATTTGTTGGGCTGTTCGTACTTATATATCATCTAACTTCCTTCCCCATACTATCTTCTTTATTGTATTTAGTTTAATTTTTTCAGGTTTTGCTTATATATTGCACATTCGATCTTTTCATCTTTCTTTCTAAATTAAATTTCTATACGAATGACGACCTAGATTCTCTTTAATTTGTTTTGGCATTTGAAACACTCGGTTTGTTTTTATTTACTCAGTTACCAATTAAAAGGCTAAGAAGTAAATATTTTTTAAAACTAAAATTGTTTTATTAAATAAACATTACAAGCTGCCTCTTAAAGGGTAATGGATAATATGGCTGACAAAGAATCAATTCAAACAATATGTACGAATTTAGATTTAAATAAAAGAAAAAGAAATCCTCTGACTATACAAGATATTAATATAAAATAAATCATAAAATAAAATTATGAACAACAGTAATAATAAAGGAGCAGAAAAAAATCAGCATTAAAAAAAATTAATAAATTAAAAAGCACAATCACACTATATATACAATGTACACAAATATCCCTGGGAAACCTCAGACTAAGCTTGTCCCCCCACTTATGGGAGGGAGAGCCAGGCCCACAGTAATCCCAACGCTGTTCTCTCAGACGCATCACCAGGGTAAGATTCTAGTGGAAGCTGAGAGAAAGTAAATGTTTAAAAAACAAAACCATGTGTAGACCTTTTTTTTTTAGGTGGAGAATTGGAATACTATACTCTTTTCAAGTATGGAAAATTCTTTATATCATTTTGAGATAATAATAAGTTCATTTTTTCCAATTTTCTTAGAACTGCATTATTACTTCATTCTCCGAAATTTAACCGCCAACCAAATTGAAATGTTTTGAAGAACCTGGCACAACTTCAGTGATTGTTGTGCCTGTTGCCTTCCACTTCCGCTCAACCATCCTCTGGAATTCCATTCCTCCTCATATCAGACAAGCGAAATCCCTGAAAACATGTATAACCCTCTATTTCCAGTACACTATTCTTATCCAAGGCGACTCATGCAAACAATTAATTTACCTTCTCAATTAAATTATATTAAGTTCTTTTCGGAACACATTCAATAACTATTTTCACTACTTACAAGGAGACGTTTTGACAAGTAACTCACCGATTTAAATGCCGATTTCTGTGTGGGTAGTAGGGACCTATACTAATGTAAAACCAGAGTTATAGCCGCATTGGGAGCTGAGAAAAAAAATATAAATCACGTTTTATTTTTTTTTCTTAGCTAATAGTCAAGATAAAGAAATGATTTATTTTTAACGCAAAATTGTATTTTGGTATACTATTTGAAATAAAAATACTTTCGTTATGCTGAATACATGACCCGGCTTATTGCTGCTCAAAAACTCCAAATAAATGACAAAGTTCCAATGAAATCCACAGTAAATCACTGGACATTTGTTCATGGAAAAATAACCGCAGATCTCGATTCAACACACCAAAAAAAAAATTTACCCTTTTCGATGACGTTAAAGTTGAGATTTTATTAAGAACTTCTAACGTCCATAACTTGTGTAGAACATTTTTTTTTTTAGTCGAAGACTTAGAATACAATATTCTTTACAAGTTTGAAAAAAAGGATTTGGTCTTTTCTATAAATTATTATTCTATTCTATTCTCTTATAAATTTGTAAATTTTTTATCGTGGACTATGAAATATTATAAACACAAATTCTATTATTTTGTTTTTAATTTCATTCTTCAAAATATTTTAATTTCTATATATGATATTATAATCTATATTTAGCTTATATTTAGAGACCACAAAATTGCTATAACAATTGCAATATCATAATTCTTATCAAGGGTATAAAAACTAATTATTTTATAAATTAGAAATATGAGAAAGTTGTCTTATAAAATCACTTACAATATAAAACCAGGAGTTTGCAAGTTATGAGTTATGCGCTCGCTCCAGTTATTGGTAAAGCATCGTAGGCACGCATTTAAAAGTTGTTATCAAGCGGGGTAACATAAATCTCGAAGTATATGGGCTCTAGCTGGAGGTGGGAAGGAGAACAGATAAGACTCCCAGTCCCTCAACTAACTTAGGTCTACATAAAGACTGCTTTTGCTAACGATATTTTTCGGTTCACTTGTCTTAGCGGCACTGTAAATTATCTCTCTCACCTCTAGGAGAGATTTTTAATTAATAACAATAGCGATAATTAAATAATGAGCAAATATAATCAATTAATTAATATCTTAGCATAAATAATAAATAAATAAAGGGGAGGACACGCTCACTATCTCAAAGATATTGGAACTTGTTTTGGAGGTTCTTTAAAGTATTAGACAAATATTTTTCCGTTCTGACTAATGGGCCCTAGAAGCCGAAAAAAAAACAACGAAATAGCATTAAAATTTCATATCTCTAGTTTATAAAATGATATAGACATGATTCTTGCACCAAAACTTTTATTTTTGATTGAAAATTCAAGGAAAAATACAACCGTTTCATAAATTTCAGTTTAGTTTGATTAAATAAAAAAAAAAAATTATTTGAACATCAAGCAAACTTCTCTCTTATTTTTATCCAAAATACAGGGTGGTGATACGCTCGAAATGTCTTTGGTTTTAAACTCAAGTTTTTTTGTTGTTTTTTTTTCATTTATTGATATTTACAACTGTACAAAAACATATACATCAAGTAAATGTGTTGATAGTGAATACGGTGGCAAATAAATAACTTGTGAAGAACGACTCAATACTAGGACTTCAATAAAAATCTACACTAAAAGCTCTCTAGGCCATCTTCTTTTCAGACGCCTCGGAGGATTACCGTGAATGGAGTGGGAAGCAAATTGAGAAACTAGTGGATTTGATTGGTTACGAAGCTTATTATGAAAAGATAGGTATCTGGTCTGGGTTAAATCAGCAACATGAGGAACATTAAGGTCTTTATGGATAAGTTTATTGGTAACAAAGTAACGGGCATTGAGGATTTTTCGAAGGATTTTGGACTGTAAAGATTGGATGCGGTTTAGTAGAGCCCCAAAGCTCAGCTCTGTACGTCCAAATAGGTCTAATTACAGTCATGTAAATAAGTCTTTTGTAATGAATTGGGAGCTTTGATTGTCTGTATAGTAAACGTTGAAGTAGTCTGTAATGACGAGCAGTTTCTTGTCACTTTAGTGTTGAATTAAATTCTTTAAAAAAAAAAAATAATAATAAAAAATATATATATAGAATGACTTCAGATTCTGATTAAGTACCCAGAAAATTTTTACTTAAGTTTATTCAATAAAAATAAAAAATATAATTTTTTTTACCCTCTTGAAGAGGGATGAAATTTTTAAACCGATTATTTGTAACTTTTCTTAGTATAGACTCAGCTTTATTTTGATGCGAAATTCGATTAAAAAAAAGAGCAAGAAAAACCTATTTGAAATTTTGGAAAATCTGAAGTACATATTGATTTTCAATTTGAGTTTGAAACTTAATACGAAAATGAAACCAAAAACACTTTAAGCGTGTTACCACCCTGTATTTTGGGTTAAAATAAGAAATTAATAAGTTTAACCATCTAACCGTTATTCAAGTTGTTGTCAATTTACTTACCACTTCGGTCAGACAAATTTTAATGTTTTTTTGCCGTTACGACTAACGGGCCCTAGAAGCCGATTTTTTTTTTTTAGTGAAAATTCCAGGAAAAATGCAACCGTTTCATAGATTTCGGTTTAGTTTGATTTAATCAAAACAATTAGATCATCAAGCTAACTACTTGTATAGATTTTCTACACAAAAAATGACGACAGATTCTAATTTAGCATTCAAAATAACTTCAATAATAAATTTTATCCAAATAGAAAATAAAAACTCGTAACCATCAACATTTTCCTTACTAAACGTATTAGATGATATAACGTTAGATGGTTAAACGTATCAATTTCATATTTTAATCCAAAATACAGGGTGGTAATACGCTATAATTTTCTTTGCCTTCATTTTCGTATTTGGTTTCAAATTCAAGTTAAAAATCAAAATGTACTTCGGATTTAAAATCTATTCAAAAAGGTTTTTCTTCCTATTTTGTTCATCGAATTTCACATTTACATGTATCAAAAGAAAGCTAAATTTATTTAAAGAAAAGTTAGCAATAATAGTACAAAAATTTCAGCCCCCTTGAAGAGAGTGTCAAAATTTCCTAAACGAAATTTGGCAAACAAATTTTAACAGGTGCGTTCGGATAAGGAATTCTCCCCATAAACACTGCACATTTTTTATAGGCTTCAACAGCACGGTTACTTTTTTAAAATGATACAGCAAAATATGTCTATAACGAATGGTTTTTTTCTATGTTCACAGTGCAATAGCAACCACATTACTAAGCTAATGTAAATCAGGATTTTGCAGAAATGATTTTGACATATTAAAAATAGAGTAAACAATCCAACTTAGGGATTGATTCATCAGATAAGAAATGGACCGTAATGATAGAAAAATAAACAGAAAAACCGAAAGGTCTCATTTGGCAAACCAACAAATATATATATTTATATCTCAGAAGCATATGTATAAGCATATGAGCAATAAAATATAATTTATCAACAACATACTAAAACCCATAAATAATAATATTTTTTTATCCTTCAACCCTTATAAGGGACCGTGGTTCAGACATTAGGGAAGATTGTCCAAGCAGTTTGTTTTTTGTAGAAGGCAGAGATTTATATGGCTACTTCATATTCCACCACTTCTCCAAATGCCATCACATGAATATTTTACCTATAAGACACCTAACCCATATTTCGGACGCTGAACCCATAATTTCTTTGAGAGGTGGGGTGTTATTCCAAAGAAGTAAGTAAGAATGTATGATTGTAATAAACGCACTTAGATCAGCAAGATCATATAAACGATGTAAGCCAATAGCAATGAATAATTCTTTTTTAATTTAGTGTAAACGCATGTAAAAATTATTTCACACAAAGTTTAATTATTGTTTATTATGGACTCATTGCTAATAGTATACTTGCCATAAGAAATATATATAGGTATACATATATTCGTCTTTTATTATTATGATTTCAAATTTACATTACATATTATAGGTGTATATTTGTGAATGTTTCTGGCTGACTGTATTGCTGTAAAGTTTGTGTTTAAAATAATTTAGTAAAATAAATAAATAAAAAAATATATAAGCAATGTAAGCTGTAAAATAAAATAAAAAATGAATGTAGATGTTACTGTGTTTAAATTTAAGATTATTTGTTTTCCTCATACCGTCTTACTTCTCTTCTACCCAAGAATGGGTAAAATCTCTCGATGTAGAACAGGCGTTTTACCGAGTCTGGCGCCCGGAAATGCTATATAAGCTCCTTCAATACCTACCTTGTACATATTTCATTATTATTTGATCCTATCTTAGTAGTAGAACCTGCAAAGTAAACCATAAAGTTTCATATCCTCCCCCCTTTACACAATTTGCAGGTGCTCCTCAAGGTAGTATCCGCGTTCACATTCTCTACACGGTGTATACAGCTGACATCCCGACTCATCCTACCACTGTCCTTACCACTTACACTGATGACAAATGTGTGTAAACAACAATTCTTTCATTCCACACCAATCACTACTATCTCATATTATTAACATTCAAGAATGGTGTCAAAATTGGAGAATTTAAATAAATCCAAAAAAATCCTATCAAATATCCTTTGCCATTCGTCGTAAACCTTAGCTTGACCTACAGTATCTTTTAACAATATTCCATTAATCCCTGTTGAACTAGGCTACCTACCTAGGACTCCACTTGGACAATCGTCTTGGAATCCACACACAAGACTAAAACGAAAAGAAACTACCCGTCGATAGAGACTACTTCAACATTTACAAGACAAACCTTCATAAGAGTTTAACCTAAAGCAGGTAAATATTCAAATATTAATTGACTAAGCTTGAGGAAGTCAGGAATAACATTGGATTGAGTTAGTGACTGCCAAAGGTGTTTAAGCAAGACCATACTATCCTAGAGCCAGAAGCACTATTCGGCGTTAACTATGATTTCGTAGAGATCCCTTTAAATAAATCCCTTTGACTAAGATATTTTGAAATCCTGTGGTTGTTGAAGTCTAAAAGGAATTATGTAGATTCCCATAACACCTGCGCTTCTAGTTGCTCTATCTAATTCCTAGTACTAATATCTGATTATCCTCTTATACAATTGCATACCTACATAGAATGTCTAGGGAGCCGTTCCGTCATTTGATTAGCCCGCGGCATAATGAGACATGGCCATAACCTAGGTTAATACAATATATAATATAATAGTTAATGTATTAATATATATATATATATATATATATATATATATATATATATATATATATATATATTGTAATGGTATGTGCTAACTAAAGTTTCCATGATTGTTTAAACAAAGTAATTATAATAATTTAACGTGAGGGGGTATGTGACTAATCAAAAGTTACATATGTATTTTATCAGTTTGACTATAATTTGAGGAAAAAATTATAATTATAAACAAATTCGAAATTCTCATTTCCAATACTCAATACTTTAATCATTAAATTTGTTGAAAAGAGTGGAAAGTTAAGTTATATTTTATTTCGTTACAGAAAAGAAATTTTGAATTTAATTTTAAAAACAATGATTTTATTTTCGAACATCATTTGTAAAGGAAGAGGTATAGTATATATATTTCAAATTTCATGATAAACAGATCGAATAAAAAATACTGTTCACATTTTTCATATAATATAAAAAAAATCACCATAAATAATTACTTAAATTTGTAGTAAAATAGAAATATGTAACTCTTCAATATGTAATTGAAATAATCAAAGTATATTTTAAAATATTGTGTAGTTTATTAAAAGTAAATAGTGCTTCGACAAAAGATATAGTAATGATAAAAAAAGCAGTAAAGAAAATGAGATGGAGATTTTTGGAAGAAAAACCACGCGGAATTAAGGATCCAGTCGAAGAACATCTCTAGGGCACACTAATACAACACAAAAAAGAATCATTTGAAAATTATGATGAAATAGTGCTGTTATCTGGATACATTTATTTTGTTAGTGCTTCAGCTTTCGCTCTTTAAAGATGCACTTCCTATTTTCGAGTTCTCCAATAGCGAATCCGTACCTTCAAGCAATTTATGTTCGACTTTCTAAACCAATCCTTTAGGATTCATGTAGTACATGTATAATTTCTCTTTTATATAGGATGAAAAAACATAGTTTTTTAGAGCATGGAGGATATTTTAATAATTTCATAACAAAGTATAAAAAAAAACTATCTCTAACCTTAGCAGTAGCGATTGTATCCCAGTAATCAATTTAAAAAAAAAAAAAAAAAAAAAAAAAAAAAAAAAAAAAAAATTTGCCACAGACCTTTCCCTTCAATTTCAATTCGTTGCAGATATACGATAATTCAAAAACATTTTTGAGGAAACCACGTTTTTTTACCATAAAATTATTTCCATTTTTAAAAAATATTTTTCAAATTTTGACCACATTTTCGGATTTATCATTAAATTCCCTATAAAAAAAGAGTACATGTAACGTTGAATTTTACAAAATTTTAAAAACTTGACACCTAAAGGACAGCTTGATCTTCACCCTATTAAGGAAAGTTATAATGTCTTATAATACTTAACGCTCACCGTTTATCGAAAAAGAAAAAATAAAACTATCCACAAAACTGCAAATCTCACAAAAACTTACACATTTGACCAGCTTTTGTATGGTATGATTAAATTAATTATCCGTATAGATTTCATGAAAAAAGTTACTTTTAAAACCGAAAAAACATGGTGTTTTCATTTGGCATACAAATCAGTAACTTGTGTAAATAAGACTGATAATCGCTTAATGAAAATATGTATTTTAAACATAATAAACTCTTCATTAGATTAAAAAGCAAAGAAAAAACTTATTGTTAAAAAGGAAAACTGTCAAGAAAGCGATTCCATATAAAAGGATTTTACGTTATTACATTTATTTATTTATTATTATCATTTAGGATTTATTTTATTAGATTTTCAATGTAAGATTTAAAACACAATGATAATGAACATAGCATAGATCTGAATTTTGATGTTAGCTTCTGAATGCAAATGATGTTGGAGAATACAACTTTTTTAGGTGAATTTTATGGATAGATGAGTCTGTTTTTACAGAAAAAACAATAAATTATTTTTTAATGAATGAAAGCTGTTATTTAGGTGCCAATTTTTTAAAATTCAAGGTTACATGAATTTACATGAATAACATGAAGGTTTTCTTATAATAAACTTAATGCTAAATCCGAAAATGTGGTCAAAATTTGAAAAATATTTATATGCAATGGAGATATTACAGCTTTTATATTATATTAGCTATTCCTCAAAAAAGTCTTTGAATCATCGTATATCTGCAACGGATTGGAATAGAAATGTAAAATCTGCGGCATTTTTCTTCATTTCCAATTTAGTTCCACCTTGAAAATCTAATGAAGTAAATCCTAAATAATGATAATAGATAAATGTATTAACATAAAATCCTTTGATCTGGTGTCGCTTTATTGTTTACAGTTTACCTTTATTTTCTACTAAACAAAAAAATTTTTCTTTGATTTTTAATCTAATGAAGAATTTATTATGTTTAAAATACATATTTCCATTAAGCGATGATCATAATGTCTTATTTACACAAGAAACTGATTTGTATGTCAAATTAAAACACCATGTTTTTCCGGTTTCAAAAGAAAATTTCTTCATTAAATTGATACGAATAATGTTTTTGATCACACCATATGAACGCTGGTTAAATTTGCTAAAATTAAAAGTTTTTGTGAGATTTGCAGTTTTGAGGATAGTTTTTTCGAAAAACGGTGAGCCTTGAAGTATTATAAGACATTGTAACTTCCCCAAATAAGGTGAAGATCAAGCTGTTCTTAAGATACCAAGTTTGTAAAATTCAAGGTTACATGTACTCTGCTCTTATATGAAATTTAATGCTGAATCCGAAAATGTGGACAAAATTTGAAAAATATTTAAACAAATTGGAGATATTACAGCTTTTATGGTAAAAAAATGTGGTTCTCTCGAAAAAGTGTTTGAGCTATCAGTATATCTGCAACGGATCGGAATAGAAAGGTAAGGTCTCCGGCATTTTTCTTCATTTTTGATCTAGTTGCATGTTTTTTTTTTTTTTTTTTTTTTTTTTCTTCCTTCGAGGCCATCTTCTTTTCAGGCGCCTTGAAGATTGACAGGAACAGAATGGGAAGCGGGTTTAAAGAAAAGGGGATTTTAGTAAGAATTTATTTTATTGTGGAAGGGATCATTGTGGATCAGTTCCATTGTGACAATGTAAAAAGCATTCAGGATTTTTCGAAGGATTTAGGATTGGAGTGATTGTATGGACTTTGGGATTTGCTGGAACCCCATAATTCTATACCATAAGCCTAAATAGGTCTGACAATGCTAATATAAATCAGTTTTTTTGTAGTGAATCGGGAGATTAGTACGTTCTTTACACTAAGAGGTACTCACCCTGTATACTGGATGTATTATTGTAATAAAGCTGTAAATTTCTATATAAAAAGTTAATTTAAAAATTAAAAATTTTGTTAAAAGAAATAATTAAAGCGTTAGGTATTTGTAGTTTTATAATTGAGGTGCTGAGTGGCAAGTTTTATCGTCTCATTATTTATTAATATATAGTTTTAGGTCAAATTTTGAGAAATGTGTATGATTGATTCATAGTTCGTCCATAGTTCAGCTAGTGGGGTATCGGCTAAGTGCTGGTGTTCTCAAAGATATTTCTTTCAAGAGAGGAGGGGACCGGTCGAAAGCAGGCTCAGCTGAGAGGATATTTGTATTCATAGTTGGCTAAACAATAGGCTCCACAGTTTACAGCGGTTTTCAGGAAATGCCAATGGCGCTCTGGTTAGTTTATCACCGGATTAATCGCACACTTAAGCACTTGCCCCTTTGTTGCCGAGATGGCTCCCTTCCTTAGTGCTAAAGGTTTACGTTAATTCCCCTTCTTTCTACTTCATAATGCTTCTATTAAAAGATGAATTGCCCTTCCTCACTGATCCTTCGAGCCAAAGGTCTCTCTGAGGGCTTCATCTATCAACGGTTTAACTTAAGGAACACATAACTTAATTACTGCTTCCTTTTTCCTTTCACATTTTTTTTTGTTCTATGAATTTATACAGGTATAATGTATTTAGTGATTAGTAGCTCGATAATTAGAGAACCAGAACTATTTATTAAAAAAAAAATACAACCGAGAATGGAAGAACATAGGTTCGATTCCGTTGCTTGGATCATCAATCTGGATATAGGACAGGGCACATTTAATAGGGAGGATTGGGGAGGGGAGATATCGCAGCAAAAAGTGAGACGAAAGATTAAATATATCGCTGATTCCTCTCACGTGTATCTTAAGTTTTGATAAATCTGTTCCCCAAAGTTTAGGGAGTTCTTCTTTAAACTGTTTATTTCAAATAAAGGGATGCTCCAGGTCGACTAAAATTCTTAAATAACTGATAAAATCTTTTGACGGTGTAATAAAGTTTCCTGTCAGATCTCTTCCTGCTTAGTTGATCTGGTTGATCATGTTCGGGGCTTTTGAACATGCATTAATTCAAGATTTTACTTTTTTGATCCTAGGAGGCTTATTTTTTTTTTTTATGGTGTATGAAATATATATTATGTAGTTAGTGATCAGTAGTTCGGGAAAAATATTTTTAAAATAATAATCCAACATTTGACGGAAAGAAATTTTTTTGTTTCATTAATAACTTTAAATATGACTTGCGAATTTGTTTACTGCAGAAATAGTCAGGATATAATAAAGTTTTAGATTCACAGGTGCTCATCCAATAGCTAAACCACCGACCGGTCTTCGTATTATTAAAAAAGCTGTGGTTATTGGGGTATGCATTCATAGACCCACATAAAATTTAAAAAGAAATTTTAATTTATAGTGTTAATGATATTCCACTAATCCCTGTCGAACAGATCCGCTACCTGGGACTCCACTTGGACAAACGTCTTACTTGGAATCCACATACAAGACTAAAACGAGAAGAAACTGCTCGTCGTTACAGATTACTTCAATATTTACTAGACAAACGTTCAAAGATTCCAACAAATTACAAAAGAGTCATCTACATAACTGTGATTAGACCTATTTGGACGTACGGAGTTGAGCTTTGGGGCTCCACTAAACCATCGAATTCATCTCGTATCCAATGCTTACAATCCAAAATACTTTGAAAAATCCTCAATGTTCCTTATTTTGTGACCAATAAACTTATCCAGAAAGATCTTAATGTTCCATATGTTGCTGATTTAGCCCAAACCATAGTATAATATGCATCCTTCCATAGTAAGCTTCATAACTACTCTAATCCACTATTCTCCTAACTTGCTTCCCTCTCCATTCCCGATAATCCTCCGAGGCGTCTGAAAAGAAGATGGCCTAGAGATCTTTTAGTGCAGATTTTATTGAAGTGCTACTAGTGAGTAGTTCTTCACAAGTTATTTACATGCAATTGTATTCACTGTTAACACATTTACTTAATGTATATTATTTTGTACAGTTGTAAATATCAATAAATGAGAAAAAAAAAATTATATCGCCGACGTTTTGGCTTCCAATGTAAGCCTTCATCAGGGCTAGAAGAAATACAAACAAAAATATATGACAAAGAGAGGGAGTGAATTCATAAAAGATGAAAAAAGAAAAAGTGGATGGAAAAAAAAGTAAACAACTAGAATAGAAATAAATAAATAAAATATTTTGTTTTAACTATAATAAAAAATGTATTATAATAAAAAAAGAAATGGATATAGTTGACGAGTGAATATAAAGAAAGATATTTATTTTGGATACGTTATTTATTATATAGTATTTTATATTTAATCTGAACTACTACGATTAGATTTTCTTCTGTTTGAAATCGCCTAGAACTCTTCCATCTTCATGTTTCATTTAGATCAATTTAAAAGAAAATAATACTATAAAAAATAATTTTTTTTATTTGCTTATAAATTACTATAATTATGTATTTTTTATCGTTACGCAACGTGATGTTGATTGATAATACGTTAAGTTGATTCTAACATAATCACAGCATTAGCATGGTTTTCCCTCTCCGCGCTACGGCAAAGCTGATATATGAATCCATCATTTTTGCTAACTACCCTTTTATGTATTAATTTTCATCCCCTGGTTTTCCAGGCCGGAGAAAATCCCTGTTTCCACTTTAAATATACCAGTTAATGAATTGTTCCCTGTCAGACTACAATGGAGAGCTTAGTAAAGCTCATCTCTTTCCGTTGTTGCTATTTTTGCTTTCCACCGGATCAATTCACTACCGCTTTTTCAGTTTTAATTTTCTGTTCGGTCCTACCCTGAAGTTCCATTCGGATGACGGATAAAAAAAAGGACGCATGCCATATGCCTTTATGAGTTTTGTCAAAAAAAAAGAAAAAAAGAAAGATTGGTAGACATGAATGCTTGAAAATGAATAAATAGGAATTTTGAGAAAATTTAAAATCGAATCTTAAATTAATTTTGATATTATATTTGTTATAAAGCGTTATTTTAATTATTATATTTTAATTGAATGCGTGGAATTCCAAAATATCTAAGTCCAAGTTACAGATTTTTTTTTTAATAAATAACTTTTCCACTAGACTATCTTTAAGTGAAAGGTTTTTTCAATAAAGTAGTTAAATCATGCAGAGAACGGTCATACAAAAAATAAGTCCCTTTTCTTTATAATAATTCAGTCTAACCTTTATCTTTATCGACCAGCTCTGAAAAAAATTTAAAAAATGGACTTAGCTGGTTTTGGAATTTATTTATTTATTTAAGTTCATAGTTTTATCGTACTGATAAATAAATACTCTCTTATTCGGCGCTCGCAAACAAGGAAATTTCTTACCGTACACGTTTTAATAATATTTACTAATTCCCCTTCATTGCGGCAGCTTATAATACTTATTCAATATAAAAAATTATGTGACTAATAGTTTTTTGATACGTATTACAAAAATTTAAATAGTAATATATATTAAATAAAAAAAATACTATAAATGTTTTCTGGAAAGGAAAACAAAGATGATACTGTTGGTAAATTTCGTTTTACTGGATTCATACCGTGCACGCCATAATTTTCACGGAAAACCTAGTCTAAAAACTTTTTTCTACTATTGATATGTTCTTCTAATAATAATTGACCATTTCCGTCATCCGACGAGGTGTTAGCACTGGTAACGCCGGATAAGTGAGAGTATAACGTAAGTCGAAAATATAATTTCTTATATTGCGGTAATTCATTAAACTGATTATTATGATCTATAATTAGGCATGAACAAAAAATTGAAGAAGAATAGACCAAGGGAGACTAAATTGTCCAGTCAATGAGTGCTGAAATGAGGGGTGTAGAGTGCATGGAATATGCGATAACTTTTCATTTCACAACTTCATGAGGAGCAGTTAGAAGGTAAACATACTGAATGCCCCCGCCCCTGGGGGTGAGCTTACGTTGGAGGGAGGGGAGAATGTCCCATTTTCAGGTTTTTCGATTATGTTTCGAAAACGGTGGACTCTAGGAAAATATGGTATATCAAAATTAAAACTATTTAAATTTCCTATAAATTTGTTTCTATATATATTTGTTGAACTTTCAGCTGTTTTCGAGATAAAGGTTATTAGAAATCGATAATTTTAGAGAAAAAAAAGTTTACCTCTCTTTATGTCAAACATTGGTTTCAAGTGCCAGGAAAGTAAATATGAAATCAAAGTAATTTTAATGCTGTACAATTTTGATTCTAACATTTGTTCTGAGAAACGATCGTGGCACTAGAAGGAAATGTTTAGTAAAAAGCGAGGTAAATATAATTTTTTTTGCGAAAATTATCGATTTTTAATACCTATGTCTCGAAAATTGTTGGAAATTCGACAAATATGTCAGGAACTAATTTTATAGGAAACGTATTTTTCTAGAGTCCACCGTTTTCGAGATATAAACAGATAACCCTAAAATAAGAGCTTCTCCCTTCCCCTCCACCGTTTGCTCACCTCCGAGTGGCTGGGACTTAGTATGTAGTATGTTGGACTTAGTATGTTTATCTTTTAACTACTTCTATTGAAACACTGAAGTCAAAAATAATCGCACGTTTCATTCATTGAATGGACTAAAAGAAGAATGTCTTTGACAGAATTCGTCAATACAAGAGCGTAGGAGGGTATGTAAAACAAATGAGAGAGGAAACAGAAAAATTAAAAATAACAAACAAAAACAGATAGATAACAATACGGAAAAGGATTTAGAGAAAACAAGGTTCTTGTGGAAAGTAAAGAAAAACGGAAGGGTACTGCGCGGTGGGAGAAAAGAAGTGCGTAAATGATAAAAAAAAAAGTAATGATATTCGCGTGGTCTTAAAATGCCGTTACATTATTATGAATTTTTTTTAATTTATTATTATTTTTTTTTTTTTTTATTGAAATTTACAAATGTACAAAATAATATACATTAAGTAAATGTGTTAATAGTGAATACAATGTCATGTATATATGCCTCGGAGGATTATCAGGAATAGAATGGGAAGCAAGTTGGGAGACTAGTGGATTGGAGTGGTTATGGAGCTTACTATGGAAGGATACATATCTGGTTTGGGCTAAATCAGCAACATATAGGACATTAAGATCTTTATGGATAAGTCTATAGGTCACAAAATAAGGAGCATTGAGTGTTTTTCGAAAGATTTTGGATTTTAAGGATTGGATACGAGATGAATTGGAATAAAGTAAATAAAAAATGTTTATAGCTTAAAAAAACAACTAACTTTCTTTTGTTTAAGTACCGACGTTTTATTTTCCACCGTACGATCTCTCAATTGTATAAAAACCTTAAAATCGAACGAACAATTTCAGATAATTGTCCCTTTACCCCTCCTACACCAAAGAAATATATATGCAATTATAATGCATGGTATGTATATATTAATGTATAAGAAACTCAATATACGTGTACTTAGGGAAGTATAGCTTAAAAAGCTGTTTTTTATTTGCAACAACTTTAATAATAAATAAATAATAATATTAAATATTGCAAAATTATATTAAAAAATGGAAGACTCGGGTTATCGCGCTCCGAGTGAAACTCTATTTCTAAAGTGTTATTATATATTGATGCGATATACATGCGTAAAAATAAATGAACTAGAAACCATTGGCATTCCACTGTGTAGTGATTCCTATAAAGCGAGTTAAGAAAGACATTATCGACGACATATGATAGCTGAAGATAAGAACATGAAGTCGCTTAAATCTTCCGAAGATGGATGGCTCCTGAGAAGGAGACTGAGGGAATGTCCCCATATCGAAGGGATCGCCGTGAGATATGGTTTGGCCGGGGCCCAGCAAGATAGGGAGGATGCAAATTTACCGGATTATTGGTTTCTTTCCAGAAAAAGTTATAAAAGCGGACAAGATTTATTGCGAATTGATCATGGAACTACTTTTTTATTGGGAAACAGGGCTTTTCTACTTGCAGTCATATTTTCCATCTCCTATGGACATTTTTCCAATACAAAGTGGGCAGAAGTTTTGTTTCAACTTTTCCCAATAAAATGTTGATTTTAGAATAGGCTTAATAAAGACTAGTTCTAGTTCAGAGGTTTAATATTACTTTAGATATTTATTTATTTTTCTTGTGTGTTAGAATTGAACATGAATAGTCGGAAATGCTAGTTATTTCTCGGTCGCAAAACTAATCATTGCGCACTTGTTCCAAAAACAAAAGATATTCTTCATAAAATTTCTGATATACTATGGGCAAATTCTTCTATCCGAGCAACATTAAAAGAAGTAGACCGTATCAAGAAAAGCCCCAACACTTAAAATACACAGGCAAAATGTGAGTTTTTTTCATTCTAACCAATATAGCTTCTAAACGGTAGGTCTTAGTGGTAAATGTTATATAACAAACATATTTTCCGATAAATTCCTGTTAAGGAAAATGTCGGCAAAGTTTCGATCCGAACAACACCAAGCTAGGGTTTACACGCTTATGCTCACTGGAACATTAAATTTAATTTAATTTAATATATGCGTTTCTGTCACATGAACTAAATGTTTGACAAAAAGTGAGGTAAAAATTATATTTGTATCGAAAATTATCGATTTTTAATAACGTATATCTCGGAAACCATTCCAAGTACGAAAAATATGTATAGAATGAAGTTTATTGGAAATTTAATTAGCTTTAGTTTTAATTTGAGACATATTTTACTAGAGTCCACCGTTTTTGAGAAATTATCGAAAAACCCCAAAATTTGACCTTCTCCCCTCCCCAACACCGGAAGCTCACCCCCCTAGGGCGTAGAGTTTATTTAGTTTACTTTTAAACTACTCCTAACGAACCCCAACCCATAGCTCACCCTAGCGTTTTTTTTTTGACAGAAACCTAGAAAAATTAGTTTATTTAATTTTTTTTTTATACTGTTTTTCTTTTCTTATCGTTTTTAAAATCAACTCCGTTTTTTGTCGTATCTTAGGCTTGTTTTTTTTTCGATCCCTGACGAAGACATACATTGTAGAACGAAACGTATGCAAGTATATATATTTTTTTTTTTTTATTGTTTTATTAATAGAAATTTACAACTGTATTAGAAAACACATCTAGTAAATAGGCGGTATATGTGAGGTATAATGACATGAATAAAACTTGTAGAGGATCTACCCATTGGTAGTACTCTAATGAATATTTACAAAGGTAGATCACGCGGCCATCTTCTTTTCAGACGCCTCGGAGGATTGCCAGGAATGGAATGGGAAGCTAGCTGTGCGACAAGTGGATTTGGATGGTTATTAAGTTTATTATGAAAGGAGTGGTATCTGATTCGGGCTAAATCGGCGACATATGGGATATTAAGGTCATTATGGATTAATTCATTTGTGACAAAGTAAGGAGCATTAAGGATTTTTCGAAGGATTTTGGATTGGAGTGATTGGATGCGGGAAGAATTCGATGGTTTAGTGGATCCCCACAATTATATACCGTAAGTCCAAATAGGTCTGATAATCGTCATATATTCAAGTTTCTTATAGTGAATCGGGAGATTTGAACGTTTGAAGTAAGTGTTGTAGCAGTCGAAATCTACGTGCACTTCTTGTCTTTTCAATCTTGTATGAGGGTTCCAGGTAAGTCTCTTGTCCAGATGAAATCCAAGGTATCGTATGTTCCACATTAGCTAGCGGTACACCATTAAAGGATACTCGAGGACAGGATGAGGTAGGTTTTCGACGGAGGATAAAGGTTATTTGTTGGGATTTACTAGGATTTATCTTGACTCTCCAGTTATGACACCATTCTGCAAGGGAAGTAATATGTGACTGGAGTGTATGGGATGCAGAAAATGGATCATCATTGACTGATAACACGCTGGTGTCATCAGCAAAGGTTGTGAGGATAGTATGAGGATGAGTTGGAATATCAGCTGTATAAACGGTATAAAGAATGGGTCCCAGGATACTACCTTGAGGAATACCAGCGGTCTGGGGGAAGATGGATGAGTATTTAGAATTGTGGTTAACTTTAAATACTCTATCAGAAAGGTAGGAACGGAGGATGAGGAAATATTTAAATGATGAGGAAATATTTAAATGGAAGGAATCAAAACAAATTAAAATTTATATTTTAATTGTGTTTACATAACTGCACATCCAAGCTATCTTCTCTAGTTTCAGTCATCAAATACCATTTCAATCAAAATATTTTCAAATTTAACTTTTTTAAACAATGAGTATAAATCTGTATGATTCAAAATGTAAAAAAAGCCAAAAAACAAAACAAAAAAAAAAAAAAAATCGTCAAAGTATTGGTATGTTGACAAAATGTGTTATTCTCTCACTGCAAAGTCCTTCATTTTTTTTTTTCATATTTTTTAATAGTATCTTTTGTTTCAGTCATCTCATGTTTTTTAACTAATTCAGTAATCTATACATTGATTTTGCTTAATAGTTTTAATCGGCAGCCATCTTAATCAGTTTTTGAATAAATTGTCGAAATGGTGCCAGAATTGTGATAAAGAATTACCAAGGTGGTGTTATACTCAATATGAAAGATACTAGTTTAACCCGCCAGATCCTAAAATAGTCTGAGCCGATTTTCTATTAATTTTTTTCATATTTCCTGATTGTTTAGACCCTATAGAGTGAAAATAAGAAAAAAAACATTGCAATCTAGTAATAGTTGAGTAGATAATGTATGGTCTACATATAAAGGAGAATTATAAAATAATATGTTACATAAAATAGTAACATTATTCATGTATGCAGCAGTACTTATATGGAAAAAAATCATTGAAAATATAAAGAAAAAAAGCCAAAAATGTTTACTTAACAAAATTATATTTTTACAATTTTGAAAGTGCGTAGGTGATTTTGTTACCTATTAAAATTTTTTAACATTTTCTAAAATAAAAACTACTACATTAGTTTGTTCTTCCCTCAACAATAACTCGAAACTTTCAACAAATGCCATATTAGCCCTTCTCAAGAAGACAGTTGCTCCATGTCTCCATAGCCTGCAATTTCTTTTCGAAAAATCATCTTCCACCCAATTCATGCTTTCATTGGCATACTTTATAAATTTTCACTCTTTCTGTATTTGTTTTCTCTTTTGTTCATTTACTATCTGAGTTTCCATCTTCCTGTGGTGATGAGCCATGATTTTTTCTGTTTCGTTTTCCACACCAATTGAGACAGATCGTTGCGAGTGAGAGTCAATATCTTCTATTTTTTATCCTACATTATCGAAATAATCTTCTTATCCTATCGTTACTTAAACTTCTTGCCTAAGCAGTCTCCTAGGTAAATGGTTTATATTAAACTTATTATTTATAAAGGTCTTGGCACTAATAGACAATCTGTAATTAATTAGACAAATTTGGTCCCCTGTAGGGGACTTTAGGAGCTGGCGGGTTAAATAATATGTAATACTATAAAACTTATATCCTTATCAAAATACAGCTGATAAATTTGTACAAACGTATTTTTATTAAAAGTTACGATCATAAATATCCATTCATTGCTTTATTCACTCCGGGCCATAAATAAGTTTTATGATAAGGCATAACTATAAAAGTCCAATGTCTATTTATGACCCTTAATACCGCAGCAAGGGTTCTTATTCGTTTGACATGAACGTATCATTCTGGAACATACTTAAATTTATATTATGTGTACCAAGTTTCAGTAAAAACAACTTATAAGTGCTTTCAAAAGGCGCCTGAGAAGAAGACTGGAGCTTTTAGTGAAGTGCTATGAGTAGCCGCTCTACAAAATTCAATAATTTTAATAATGCTTCCAAACATTTAATAAATGTATATCCAACAAATCAAATATTTATTTTTTCCATTTTTATTTTTTTAATAGGGAAATATGACATCTGTCACGAAGGCAAATTCTTTCTCCTGTGAGTAAAATTAACTTAAAATCGACCCCCGAAGTTACAAAAGTCGTATGCTGAACACCCTGCACAGAACAATCAACGGATGTGTGATGTTTATTCGTATTTGGAATCAAATTCATAACATGTATAATCATATCAGATTCATTATAATTTATGACGCAAGCATATACATCCAAGGCTAGCATAATATGAAAAAAAAAAATTGCTAATCCTTTTTTTTTTTTTTTTTTCAGCCTCCATTTAAATTTGTCTTAGGGCTTTCTCCGGAAATTACTCTCATTCTCTCCCTCCAACTTTTCATTCAAATCCGTTCAAGTAGGAATTTCAATTCCAGAATCCCCTCCAAGCTCCTCTATAGAAACCCCTCTTGTTTTTATATTATATTAATATCTCTCAAGATGATTCGTTTGCCTTTGTCAGCAATGGCTAGTCCGGTTATTTTGGAAACTGATCCTCCAATATTCTTAAAAAAACAAAATTAATTAATATTGAATAATAATAACAATTATTCATAAATTGAATCCAGGCAGGGAAGTTCACTATTCATCGTTTAAAACACATCTATAATCGATTCAGGGTATGTAGACTTTTTTCAATTGCGCAATTACTTAATTAATTAACACTTTTCCTGGCAAGGCTACATTTTACCTTAATTTTGTTCAAAATAAATAAAGTCACTAGCTGAATGGGGAGAAGGATCTTGGAAACAGTGTTCTACATTTTAGTTTTCAGTTTGGCTGAATAAAGATCTTTTTTATTAAAAAAAAAAAAAAAAATTGCGTGGCGGAATGAACATCATAAACTCCATGTCTTGGATGTAGGGTTTAGAGATGTTGAAGGTTTGAAGACCATGTTTGACTTGTTTGTACCCCAATGACGTTGTTTTCTTGCAAGAGCTGGCTATGAATGATGCTGGTCAATCTTGACTGGTTCATTCTCTCAAAGTGTTCGTAGATTAGGAGGCGTTTCTTGATCATAGCGTCCATAAGAGGTTCTTGGTTTAGATATATATCATCGTTGGGCCTGTGGTACCTTTCTCTATTTTGGTACTTGGGCCTAAGATCTTCCTCGATAGTTAGCTACATACAGAACTCCGGGTCTGATTACAACGCTATAATGCCTTAATTTCGCATTGATGGATATGGATTTCTTCTGGTAAACATTTCTGCATTGATTGTATACGATATCTAGTTTTCTAACCCTTTCTTCAAATGCTTTGTAGTTGTTGAGGTATTCACTGATCCATTCCTCCAAATAAGAATTTATTTAATTTCGAAATAATTTTATTTTATAAACTATTTTATATTATCTAAATTATTTTTTTTTTAAAAAGTATCATTGTAATTATTTAAAACAATACAAATTTTAGCTTCATTCGTTATTTTATATTTTAAAATATTCTTAAATCCGGTGATATATTCTAAAGGGACAGATACAAAAAAATGTATTCGGTTCAACGCCCTTATGAATTTTAACTAGAGGAGGAAGGGTCGGTTGTTACAGATTAACTGAGCTATTCAGACTTGAGTGAGAAAATCTAGCTTCATTACTTAGGGCCACAGCGAAATAAAACCTACATCTCTCAAGCCGAATTCAACTCTGTACGATCCGTAAACCGTGGAAAAAAAATCAAAATATTTTCTAATCATCTATTTGAATCAAAGTCTTATTGAACATTCTGAGAGAATTATTTGAATATTTTATTAAATCAATACATTGAGGAAACTAATTTTATATATAAGTTCTTTTTTAGCTATAACTAGAATTTAAAAACAGAGGTATTGTATTTAAAAGTACCTAATTTTTAATTTGATACGATTTAGATTATGTTAAATTATTATTAAATGTGATAAGTCTATTTTATATACATATTTTTTTAATGTATAAAAAAAATGTATTGATATTTACAACTGTACACAATATATACAATAAGTAAATGTGCGATAAAATAATAAAAAAAAAATAAAACATCCAAACCCAAAAAAGCCACTCAATAATTCTAACCATCAAACCCGCAGTATTGCAGCCAGAACATTTCAACCAACTTTACCAACCAACTCAACTGTCAATGATAATATTAATAATAACTAAACTATTATATAAAAAAGGACAAACATTTTTCGTTTGTGATCACTAACCACGACTCTCAATCTCTTTAAAACCTTCAACCCCCATCCTGATGTCTTCAATCCTGCTCACTTTGAATGTATTGAAGCAGAACTCTACGGAACCAATCTCTACCAAATTTTAACCATCATCTTTATAGTTCTATAAAGGTTTAGCAAAAATAAAATCTACTGATTTTTAATTATTTTGTTATTATATAAGCGATAATAACTGGATAACAGTGAAGTTTTAAAATTAGATAGATGGCAAGCGCCATTCTACATGAGAGATTACAAGGGTACGGTGTTATAGACAGCTTGAATACAATTTACTTATATTTAATTAAATTATTAAAAATGATTTAAATACATGTTGCGACATGTGGATCCCAGTAAAGTTTGAAAATCGACCGACATTTGGTCCACGCCATTCCGCAATAGAGTTTACAAAAATAAAACTACTCAACCCAGACTTTTAACAAGACTATATATATAGTTCTAAGAAGTTTAAACAATAGTAACATTTACAATAATAGACATTTAAATGTATAATGTTTGTTACAATGCCATATACGTTTTTTGTTAGTAATTAAAACCCAACAAGATGAAATCAATAAAATTATATCTGCCGAATAAAAGTTATTATCAGATCAAAATGTCGATCCTTTACTTTTTTATATTGTGATTAAAAATTCATTGGCCTTTAGTTTAAGCACTGATAAATCACTCCACTATCTCGAAGAGTTTTTTCATAGTCTCTGTCAAACTTGATTACCATCTCGTGTTTTAAAAAATTAAAATTTGCGTGTATAATTACGGTTTTACGTAATATTTAAATCAGTACAATTTTATTCAGATTAATAACTAAGGTTTTGCTTGAACATATCAACAAATAACGCTCGATTGCATACTTCAATACAATGTTTTTATCGATAAACAAAATATAACTTCAATTATCATCTTATATTCCACTAACCCCTGTGGAACAGATCCGCTACCTAGGACTCCAATTGGACAAACGTCTTACTTGGAATCAACATACAAGAATAAAACGACAAGAAACTGCTCGTCGTTACAGACTCAACATTTACTAGACAAACGTACAAAGGTTCCAATAAATTACAAAAGACTCATTTACATGACTGTGATTAGACCTATTTGGACATACGGAGTTGAATTTTGGGGCTTCACAAAACCATCCAATTCATCTCGTATCCAATCCTTACAATCCAAAATCCTTCGAAAAATCCTCAATGATCCTTATTTCGTGACCAATAAACTTATCCAAAAAGATCTTAATGTTCCATATGTTGCTGATTTAGCCCAAACCAGACCCGAAACCTTTCATAGTAAGCTCCATAACCACTCAAATCCACTAGTCTCCCAACTTGCTTCCCACTCCATTCCCGATAATCCTCCGAGGCGTCTAAAAAGAAGATGGCCTAGAGATCTTTTGGTGTAGATTTTATTGAAGTATTTTATTGTATTCACTAACAACACATTTACTAATTATTACAGTTGTAAATATCAATAAATGTAAAAATTATTATCTAGAGCAATCTATGGAAAAAATAGTTAGATTTCGTTCATAATACGTAATTACCACAAAAAAGTTCGAACGCTTCACCCCCCCCCCCCTCGCCTACTGAGGTCTTGATGTATGGGCTATTGATAAAAGCACTTCTTCGGGCAGCCCGCCAAATATTTTTGGCGGTTGTTATCATGTGGGTGACTGATTGACACGCCGGGTCTTTGAATCGTGAACCGACTGATGCGGAAATAATACCTCTGTTCGAAATGCCCTACCGATCCTAGGGACCGCTCGACCATATAACTTATAGCCCAGAACAAAGATTATTACAAAAAAAGGATTTAAAGTGTCATAATAGTGTATATTACAATTTTTTTTTTTTATGTTATATCAATTTGTTGAAATTACAACTGTAAAAATATATACATGAAGTAAATGTGATAATAACGATTAAAATAGCATGTCAAAACTTGAAAAGAACTACTCATCAGCAACACAATAACAATTCTATACTAGAATATCTCTAGGCTATCTACGCCTCAGAGTGGGAAACAACTTGAGAAACTAGTGAATTTGAGTGGTTATGGAGCTTACTATGAAAATATAGGTATCTGGTTTGGGCTGAATCAGCAACGTATGGAACAGTAACATCTTCATGGATAAGTTTATTGGTGATAAAGTAAGAAGCATTGAGGATTTTTTCGAAGGATTGGATGGGATGGTTTAGTGGAGCCCCAAAGTTTAATATATTACAATTAAATTGGGGGAAAAAAAATTCTGGATCTATGTGAGTTGTCACACATGAAATGTCAGATTTTTCTTTATAGAGGATTAAAGCGTTGCCTGTCGATTCCTAGCAAAATATTTACTATCCATAATAAGCACTTGTTAATGTTATATTTGCAAACTGTGTTTGTTTTTTTCCCAATTAGGCATACAGATTTTAGTATAATTTTAACCGTGGCCATCGAAACAATCAATTTTCGAACGATTTCTTTTTATGAGTACAAACTCGGTGATTCTGCTGCCCAGGCAGAACGGAATATTAATCATGCGTTTGGTGAAGGAAGTTCTAATGAAAGAACCATCCATCGTTAGTTTACAAAATTTTCCTCAGGAGATACGACATTAGAAAATCTGCCCCGTGGACGTGAAAAACAATTGATTTAACATCATACTGCCAAGAAATTGACTAAATGCATCAAAATTTGATCAAGCAACAGCCGGTACTGGTATGCAGGAAAGGACCTATCCTTTTTCAAGAAAACGCCCGACCTCATATTTCAATACACAGTAAATAAATTAAAGGGGTTGGGCTATGAAGTCTTACCACACCCCCCATATTCCCCTGATCTATCCCCTACAGACTACCACTTTTTTTCGGAGCTCGGACAACTTTTTGAGAGGAAAATTGCTTACCAATGATTTAGACATTTAATACTTCATCAATAGTTCCCTTCACGATAAAAAGCCTGTGCAAAACAAAAAAATAATTTTTCGCCATGAAATATTCTGTAATAAATTAAATTGAAAAATAAATATACTATTATATATAATCCAATAAGGATATCATTAAAAAAAATTTGCTCATTTGGTCCAAACTAGACACCTATTCTTTCATAGTAAACTCCATACCCTCTCGAAACCACTAGTCTCCCAACTTGCTTCACACACAATTTCCGACAATCCTCCAAGGCGTCTGAAAAGAATATGGTCTACAGATTTTCTATAGTAATACTTTTATTAAAGTGCTACTAATGCGTAGTTCTTTAAACTATATTTACATGTTATTGTAATAATTTTATACAGCAGTAAATACCAATATATAATTTTTTTTTTAAAAATGTTCTGATGTGTTGTATTTACTTAAATTGTTTATACATATTTTTTTATGGATGGGTTCATTGGAAAACAAATGAGTAAAATACGTAATTTATATATTTAACACGTTATAATTAGGAAAAAAAAAGAGTAAGGTTTCTGATCTAACTGGTACAGAATGATGTAGGATTATAAAGGCAAAAAAAAAAAAAGCTTAATATAGTAAATTTATATTCTGTTATTATATAAAAATAAACTGAGAAAATGTATATTTTAAAATTATCAAATAATGAAATTTAGAAAGTTTTCAATTTTAATAATGATAGAAGATTGAATTTCTTTAGTGAAATTTCACTCCGCCGTATTGGATTTTTTTTTTTTGTTTAATTTCCTCCATGAATATAGGTTTCACTAGCTTTTCACATATCTCGATTAAAGATATTGACTGTACCTACGCGGGGAAGTGCCTATGGATGAATTCCACCCATTTTATTTGTCGCTTTACTTAAAAAATTATTTATATATAAAAGTTTTGAGTTAATTTTAAAAATTAATTCTAGCTAAATGTGCGAATTACTTTTGTTATAATCAATGGCATTATTAATCTAGTGTAAAAATTTAATAGAGGTGCTACTGATGAGTAGTTCTATTCAAGTTTTGACATGTTATTGTAATCGTTGTCAATAAATTTACTTGATGTATATATTTTGTAAAGTTGTAAATTTCAATAAATTGATATAAAAAAAAAAAGAAATATGTTTTAAGTTTTTATATTTTAAATAATACTAATTAATTATTTTACATAGTGTTATATATTATTAAATAAAATTAAAGTTAGAAGGCATGGATTTTTATTTTGTCAACGGACAAGAATGAATGTGTTCATTACTAAATCACCATTATTTTCTGTCATAAAACCTCTTGCCTGGAATTTGTGTATAGAAGAATAAAACGACAAGAAACTGCTCGTCATTTTCGTCTACTTTAATATTTATATGAAAAACAATCAAAACATCTCCTCTTTTCATTAATAAAATATTCATTCACATTACATTAATTGGACCTGTAAGCACATACCAGATGTCCAATAGATATAACTCACTCATGTAAAAGTTATTTTTCCATAATAAGCTACTATCCAACTCGAATCCTCCGACACGATTCCCGTTAACGCTTCGATGAGTCTGAAAAGAAGATGGCTTAAGGACTTTCAAATATAAAACATTGATTAAAGTTCAACTAATCGGTAGTCTATTTGCAAGTGATAGACTTGTCATTGCAGCCATTTTACCACTCAGTAAATAATCAATAAACAATTTTAATTTAAAAACAGTGAAATAAAAAGAATCAAAGATCACTCTATATTGCTAATAATTTTGAAAAATAGGTTTCATAGCTTATTTTTCTACCGCTCCTCCTCCCTCCCGAGGTTTATCGTATGCCTAACGCTTTGGTGTACCAAAAATCTTGTCACCTAACTCATACCCTGTCTACCACACCAATCTTATCGTTTAAGTTTGAACGGAACGTATCTTAAAAGATAAAATGTGTTTATCATATCGTAATTTCTGCATCTTATCGAACAGGTGTGAACCCCACCTCAAGGATCGGTACCAGATATACACTATCAATCTCCTAAAAATACTTTGCACCACTTTTGTTGAACTTTCCTTTTTAACTACCTATCAATAATGTTTATAATGCATGTATTAAAATATTTGCCCTGAATAATTAGCTTAAAAATGTTGTTGATTCATCACTTATAATTAATTTTATTGTTTTTAAACTTTGGTGCAAAGTCAACCGGATACCCGAGACTTTGCACCACCATGTGTTTTCAATTAAAAAAGCGTTAAAAAAGTATTCTGGTGCACAGCCAACGCTCGATAGTAGTTAAAATGTGCACAAAGTCAAGCAATCTACAATGGTCTGACAAAAATTATTAAAAAACAAAAACGAACACAAGGACTTGAAACAATTTAAAGCTAAACTAGGCAAAATTTCAATATACTTGCACATAGAAGACAAAAAAGTTAATAACAAAAAGAGATAAGTCATCCTAAATAATTTTTATTTTTATTAACTCCTTAACTTCAAAATATCCTCGTTTATTGATTGGCTTAGGAGGAGCATTGCCGCCTAAGACTTCCTTCCAACCATAGTCTACATTCATTGGCCACTTCCAGAATTTGTTCATTCTTTGCATCGCTGAAACCAATACTTTGTCCTTCATATTTTTTGTGATTTTTCCAGAGTATAAGGACCCCTCATATACTACAACGACATGCTCACCAACCGTTTTCTTAATTTATCTGAACGTAGGTCCCTCGGAATTTTCTGAATAAAACAAATATTACATAACTGTTGGTATGTATGTTTAAAAGTGAAATAAGGCTTAAATAACTTTATTATAGTTGAGTAATTTTCTGGGTCATTCCTAATCCATATCAAAAAGGGGATTCTATTTTATTTTCAAATACCATGACTTTAGGCCAATATTTTGAGCCAAATGGATATGATATATTTAAATTAGAATAATTATAGAATAAAATTAATGCAAAACTTACTCGATTTGAAAAATATTTAGTAGTTGAAAGCACGACTTTATCCTACAAAGGAATCACACCTGTTGAAGTACTATAATCAACTAACTGTTATAAAACATGGGAGGTAACCAGGATCAGCGTGAAAATTCCTTATACCCAATCAGTGTTCTCATAAGTAAGTAAAAAATATAAAATATCCCTCATTTAGATAACAGAAAAACACTTTTTCTTCAAATAAAACTTTTAAGTGAAGAAGGTGCAAAGTTAACTCACAGGTACAAAGTCAGGCCGTACTTAAATCCTGAAAAAGTAATCTGCAATCAATATTAAAGGCGAAAAAAAAATAGATATAAAAGTAACACAGAACAGGCTCGTGTAATTTTTATTTGAAAAATAAATATAGGTAGGCGTGTATATAATTAATATAATATTTATTATTACAATGAGCGTCTTGTTCAACGCTTCATAAGTTCACCCAACAGCTCAGTACTGATAAACAATTTTTCGATTTGGTTGTGTTTATTGAAACTAACATGACTTAACATAGCCATTTTAATCGTCATTCTGTTATTACTTGAACTATACTCTCTTCAAAGGTCCCAACGAGTTAACCTTCCAGCAGGCGCATCTCCGAACATCACATGAGTAGGCGCGTGGGGTCATACTGGCCCCAATTGCTTTTTTTCCTTTTTTTTTTTACTTACCTACTTTATTGCGTTGTCATAGAAAGAAAGATATTATGTTCATTTATTTATTATATATTTATAACTGGTACATATAGGTCCAATTAGTTTTGTTTTCCAACGTTTTATTTACATATATATTCATAACTAAAGTAAAATGAATACTCAGAAATGTAATAAAATAAAAAACCTTTATCTATTGTAATAAATATAATAAAACAATATAAAATTAACGAAGACATAAAACTATCTGTTATAAAAATTAAGTAAAGCTTTAGTTAGGTAACTTAAGTATAATAAATATCAAACACGTTTTGAACAACTATTCGGTTTCAGCTATGGTGCATTGAAGGCAGACTAGTTTCTTTTGTTCTTTGCACACATTATGTTTGCTAATATCACAGGTTTTTCTTGCAGTCTTGTATTTTTTCCTATCACAAAAACAGCATGCCGTTTTTGAGGAGGATCTTCGGAAGTGACTATATCTTTTCAAAAATCCCCTTGTGGTAGTAGGCAATGTTAGAGTTGTTGATCTTGTCTCCAACTGTGTTTTTATCAGACCAAAAGCCAATTTTTTAAAAAACCATCTTATTTTATCACATCAAATGATTTTATCACACGACTAATCGCGCGGGGTCAAGACGGCCCCAACAATGATTTCTCCACTTCAACGAAAACTAAATAATGAAGGGAGGGTGAGAACTCAAGCCAACTCCCACCGCACCACCCCTCAATGTCACTTTAAGAATAGAAGTAGGTGTCTTGGATATTGTTGCAGGTATTCAGAAGTTATACAAAAAAAAATTGAAAATAGGGTCGCTCTGACCCCAGCGCGCCTGCTGAAAGGTTAAGCATATAAAAAGTGCACCAGCGCCAAATAAAGGATTCTTACCATGTTTTTGTAGTTTTTTATCTGAAGTAGTTAGAGAAATAATGTTTTTCCTCGGTATCTATTTAAGTTATTATAAAATCTAAAATGTACATAAATATTTATAAACTAGATAAAAAAATATTTTTCCAGAGTTTTTGTGATATTGGAAACTTTAGAAAACGAGAAGTTTATTTTTGGGAGATGGTTTTTTTATACTAATCCTTGAATTGACTTGAATAATTGCTGAAATAGGAAAATATATTGATAATGATTGAATTGTGTATACTTAATACATTATTTCATCCAAATATCTTAATTTCTTTTTTTTTTTTTTTTTTTTTTTGGTTATGGTCCACAAATTCGACCCTACTGTAATTTCAATATGTAATAGCTAACTAATAAACAAATTATATATATTTTTTGGTAGTTGTCAATTCAGAGATTAGTATAAAAAAATCACCAAAAAAATAAATTTTTCGTTTTTGTAAAGTTTCCAATATCCCGAAAATATTTTTTATCTAGTTCATGAATAGTTATGTACAGTTTACATTTCGTAATGATATATAAAATATATAGTGATAAAAAATAGTATTTACGCTAAGGGTCGTCACCCCCCATTATTCCCTTACCGTACGGGTTAAGGATGTGAGATCAGGTGTATGGCTTCTTTAGACGAAGAACAACAATTTGGAGTTGGTGCAGTTTTGATATGTTTAATCCGCTAAACTCTTTCCCGTAATTCCGTATTTCACATGGAGTCTGCTAAACTATCCAGGTTCTTCGAAAAACATGAAGGCATTGTTCTCCCTTTAACGTAATTGGCTACATTTCGCACCCGTTAAAAACCATGGGTGGGATAATATTTTTGAAAATCCAAAATTTTTAAGTTTCTTTACAGTAGCCGCGAAATGAACAGTTTTGCGACATGAAAATTTATTTAATTTTTTTATAAAACTTTAATTTATTACCTCTTGAATTCGATATTTTCTAGATATTGTAAAGCTATTTAAACAGCCCTATCTATTCAAATTCAATCCCTGTATCGCTGAAATTAACACAACCCCTTCTACGTAAATGTGAATAAGAAAAATTTAATTTAATAGCATATATGTTTTATACACAGGCAGGAAGCAATTTCAACCTAAGACAATCATGAATGGAAATTTGTTTTCGGATAAGAGGAGTGTTTTGGATCATTGGAAGGACCACTTTGATGATCTGCTTAATAAGGAGTACGATGCTGGGCAATGCACTACTCATGAACCTAATGCGAGTGATGCTGAAGATCTCGAAGCGCAAGATGAAGATGACATCCTGGGTGCCATGGAGAGGTTAAATATTAATAAGGCACCAAGGGTATGATAACCTACAGGTGAAGTTATACAAGCATGGTGGTAATGATCTCGTAAAATCCCTCCAAAGAGTTAGACAGGGAGACAGCTCCTGCCTAAAGCATGTCTTCTCTTCAACATTGCACTGAACCACGCAATACGCATCAGGGATACTCAGGGATTTAAGTTGATAGTACAATATTCATCAGGAGCATTCAGCTACTCGCATGTACCGACATCAATTTAGTTGGTAGGCTAGGATATGCATTTAAAGAGGCATTCTTTAGTTTAGAAAGATCTGCAAATCAAATAGCTGTGAAAGTCAGCGAGAAAAAAACGAAGTATATGTGGACAGGGGCAGAACAAGAGAATGGAATCACTGTCTCCTGTTACAAGTTTGAAGCAGTTGACAAGCTTTTATACCTTGGAAGCCAGGTAGACCGCAACAATTCTGAGATAACAAGAAGAATAGTTGCGGCTAATAGGTATTATATTTTTATAAAACAGGTTTGTTAATTTTTTTAATTATCCAAAAAAACCGACTGGATTTTTGAAACGACTTGGTAATTCCATGATTTAAGAAAAATATTAAAAATTACAGTGAATTCTAATTATCCGCATATCTGATTATCCGGATTGAGTTAAAGAAAAATAAAACACAAAAAAAAAAAAAATAATAATTTTTTTTATAGTTTATTAGCAGTTATTTTAGGCCGTGGATCCTAGTTCACCTAAAATACGATAGGTCGAATCTTATTAGTTTTCATGACACAATAAAACTCACTCATAAAAGTCTCATAACAGTCAAGTCCTGATTAAAGGTACTTAAAATTTTTTTAGAAGCATAGGATATCCACCCTACGCGGGTTTTGTCCAGCCAAGACCTTATTGCCGTCAAGAGTGGCCTCTTTATAAACTAAATGAGTTATGGCACCTCAAAGAAAACGTGTTGCATTAATGTCCGAAAAATGTCCATCGTAGAACGTCTTCGGAACATCGACGATTTTCGACTTGTTAACTGAAATTTGTTGTTACATAAATATAATTTTATAAACAGCCACTTTTATTATTATTCAATACAATGCATAGCTAAAACATTACATTTTTTATTTCAATACCCTAATTCAATAAAAAATCTGATTATACAGATTTTTGGGTGTCCAGATCAATGTCAGCCCTAATTAATCCGGATAATCGGAGTTACATTCTACCTTCAAAAAAGTGCGCAATTTTGAAATTCGTTAATTGGCGATTGCCAGAGATACATTGTCCTCAGATTTGATAAAATACAGAAAACGATGGTTTTTTGGCAAGAAGTAAATCCAAAAAAAAAAAAAAATGGCAAATGTTTACTGCCCCTTGAAGCATAAACGTGAACCAGTGGAGAAGTAAGGGATGTATATATTGCAGGGGGTTCAACTGAAAGCATATAATGTTTTATTTGACCGGCGAAGTCGAAATGTGGTCTGGAACACTTGGCATGGCTTTCTTGAGTCGAAGCCAAGAGCTGCAATTTATACTTGAAGTAGTTATGCGTGCCAAACCAAGAACTAACTACTTTTTTTTCCAGGGTGGCAATTAAGAATTTCACGTTTTTCAGGCTCCTTGGGGTGAACTTTTAATTTCCGAATTTATTTAGTAGGGTTTATTTCTAAATGATACTTCAATATATCATTTAATAGAATATTTTTAAATCAAAATTTTATATTAATATAGAATAGGAGAGAATAGAAAGAAAAATTATGGGACGATGTCCCTTAAGAAAAACATTACGAAATAGAAAGTAATATCACATCTCAATATGTTAAATAAAATTCAAATTCATTAAAAAATAGAAATTTAAAGAATTGAAAAAAAAAAAAAATAAGTAAACAGAATAACCAATGAACATAAGCATTGATGACCTCTGAGATTAAACACCTATAAGGAGAAACAAACGAAACCTAATGTCATATCTAGCCTAGAAATTTGTTTAATATAACAGAATAAATTATATTATTCTATAAAATAAATATCCTATATATATATATATATATATATATATATATATATATATATATATATATATATATATATATATATATATATATATATATATATATATATCAATTTATTGAAATTTACAATTGCACAAATATGTACATTAAGTAAATGATTATTATGACAAAAACACGTCAAAACTTGAAAAGAACTACTCATCAGTAGCACTTCAATAAAAATTCTACACTAGAAGATCTCTAGGCCATCTTCTTTTCAGACGCCTCGGAGGTTATCGGGAATGGAGTGGGAAGCAAGTTGAGAAACTAATGGATTGGAGTGGCTATTGAAGCTTACGATGAAAGAATAGGTATCTGATTTGGGCTAACTCAGCAACATGTGGAACATTAAATTCTTTATGGATAATTTTATTGGTGACAAAGTGAGGGGCATTTAGGATTTTTCGAAGGATTTTGGATTGTAAGGATTGGATACGATATGAATTGGATGGTTTAGTGGAGCCCCAAAGCTCAACTCCGTGCATCCAAATAGGTCTAATAACAGCCATGTAAATAAGTCTTTTGTTATGAATTGGGAGCTTTGATCGTTTTTCTAGTAAATGTTGAAGTAGTCTGATAAATAAATATAAATTATATTATTAAAAAAGAACACCATATTATCTTTGAGAAAGAAAAGAAGAAAGAAGGGAAGAATTCTTGTAGGATTGTAGGAAAGGAGGGGGGTATTTTTTAGTGATTATATAATCGTGTTATTTATCAATGAAATTGTCAGATTAACTATATTATAATAGAAAGTTTATAATATAGTAAATATATTATTATTTTAAGTCTCCTTCTCTTCCGTAGATTGTTTAAAAGAAAGAATCCCTTCTTATAAAATTTTATTAAACAGTTGGTTCATATTGGCCGGCGGAAGTATGAGTTGGGTTAATCTAGCTTCAGCAAAGTAGATTGAGAAAACTTAATATGAAAGTTTTTTTGTTTTTTTTTTAACTCGAAGTTTTTTAATTGTCTATAAGGTCTAAGAGCTGAAGTTTTGTAACTGGGAATAATCTGTATTGAAATATAAAGGGCTATCAAACTATACAAACTATATACATATATATTTTATATTTTTATTATTAAAATTATACAAATCATTTATATGCTTTGCAAGAGAGACATTGAGTAATCTAAAAAATAGTTTTTAATTTTACGTTTATTTAAAAAAAAAAAAAAAAAAAAAATCGTATCACTACCAATCATCTACTGACATTTACGAAAAACGTTTGACGATAATTAGTATTAAAATTTTCGCGATTCACTGGCACAAATTTAAAAACCTTTATGAATAAAAGTTTAAATAAGGTCTCTGAAAAGTGTCTCCTATTAAAAACAATTTTGAAAATAACAGGAAGGGATGTGACTTAATTACCTCCCTACACTAAGCCCAACATCGATGGGAATTTAGCTAATTTACAGCTTCTACGAACATAAAATACTAAATAACAAGATAAAAAATTACTCCAGTATTTTCAGAGTATTGACGAAAAAATACGGCTTATCTCCATTACTGATTTATTTTAGAACTACCGGCTTCCGATACGATAACTGTTAAATAAAGATTGCGAATAAAGGATTATTTTTATAAAAAATAAAAAAATAAAGGGTCTATTAGTCAGCGACTAGTCAGAAAAGCCGACTAATCGACTGCTTTTAAAGTATGTGACTAGTCGGAAAAACGTTAACTAATAGGCTATTTTTGTTAAGTTATATTTCTACGTTTAAACAAAAGATTGATTGAAATTAAAATATGACATTTGTTGATTACAATTTTTGTTTCAGATTCATCTTTACGGTTTGTTATTTAATCCAGAAATAGGAACTCTTTGTTTTTTAATGTATTATCGAACTTTAAGAAATATTAATATTAAGTAGCTAGAAATTAATTTACGATATCTTTTCAGCATGATTGAATTCCAAATTTCACCATTAACTTCCAAAATAAGCAAAGTAAATTGCTGAATTTCATCTTATTTAAAAAAAACACAACAAAAAACACTCCGTTACACACCGGCTCGTTTATAAAAAAAAATAACAGAAAAAATATAAGAAAAACAAAAAGCTGTATCTAAATATAGAGATGGATATAAAGCTATAAGCAAAGCAACACGAACGTTGCTGATATCACCTAAATTCCAACGGAGACAATGATCGGCTAGGCCAACTAATTAGCCTTTTTGCTAGTTAACTAGATGGGCATAGACTAGGCAGCCAAAGTCATAGTCGGCAAATCTCAAATTATTTCGGAATATTTTACCTACTTTACTGCTTCTCTAAAATATATCTCATTCAAATAATGATTTTTTTTATTTTATTTATTTTATAAATATTACAAGCAGCCTTACTCGAGGGAAATAAGTAATTTGGACGTTAAATAACTAAATAAATTAAGGATATATCGATACAATATGTCGATTATTATTTTCACCAATTCTTTACAAAAGGATAGATATGTAGAATCGATGATTCAAAACCGATTCCTAGAAACCGACCGATATCGCTGACATCGTGATAGTTTTGTAATACCCAACCATGTAATAAATATACGTAGATTATTCCCTCAAGATAATAAAAAATGTTGGATTATATATTTTGAAATACCATTCATACCTTAGAACAATTTCTCATATACTAGACTAACTCACTTTTGCACAGAATTTATAATATTATCTTCAAAAATCAAGCATTGCAACAACAAGCTTAGCGTCAGAATTTTGATGAAAAGTATTCGCTATCGAAAAATGACATAAAAAAAGCATTACTTCAATCGATTAATGTAGCTTTTAAAAATTGCCAAAAATGAAGCACAAATGGTATAAATGCAGCCAAACAATAGCAACATTTTATTTGTTATTATTACTTCTCAGTTATTTTTTGTTTCTCTGCTATTCTTATTTGCTATTATTTTTTTTTCGAATTAATGTTATTCTTAACTACTTTGCTATTCTTGAGGAATTTTGGATTCCCACAACTAGTGAAAGTTTTTATAGAATTTGCTATTCCTTTAGTAATAAATCCAAAACCAATAAAATATTTATTTTGCTAATAAGAATTTGTAAAATTCAAACATTTCAACTGCAATTATAACATATGTTGTAGATAATAAATGTTATTCGCTGTTTACTAATTTAATCTTATAATACTATTATTGTTTAATAAGATTTCGTTTGCATTTTTAGAATTTGTGGATAAAAAGAATATTTGTTGTGACAGTAATTTATTTTAGCGTAGCGGTATAAGAATTCGAAAAATCTTAATAACGGCACATAACTAAAATAAATGAAGTAAAAATAATAAAATAAAGATGTAAGTAGAAAAAATAAATAAACAGCCTCCAACTATAGAAAAAATAAAATAAAATACAATATATGATAATATAAAGGAAATTAGAATAATGATTGTAGAAACATATAAACTAATATCGAAAAAAAAAATTAATTTTTTAATAATTTAATTAAATATAAATAAATATTATTATTAATTTTAAGCTGTATATAACACTGTACCTTTGTAACATCTCATATAGAATGGAGCTCTCCACCTATCGATCAATTTTCAAACTTCACTGTTATCCATATATTATCGTTTTTATAATAACGAATTAATTGACAATCAGTAGATTTTATTATAGCTAAACCTTCCTGGAACTATAAAGATTTAAAAGGTTTAAATTTGGTACAGATTTCTTTAATAGTTTTTGTGGTTAGTGATCGCAAACGTAAAATGACTTCTCTCACATAATAGTATGGATTGTTTTATTGTTAACGTTTTAATTTACAAAATACATTAAATACCATTATATAAACATATAGTGTAAAGTGTAATTAATTTGATCAATCCGATTGGATAATCCAAGTCAGGTTGTATTAACTGGGAAGGGTCTCGCTGTTTGCACAGACGCCACAGGAGTGGTCTCTGTAGTGTCTTATTGTTAGTTTCTCTAGTTGCACAACTAAATAATTAAATATATTCTTATAATTACTTTTTTCTAAATAACAAAATCCCTAATGCCTTAAATATTTTTTTTTAGATGTCTTAGATAATTTTTGTTGAATAACAGTAATCTAGGTTAATTTATATTGTAGACATAATCATAGAATTAAAAAAAACAAAAAAAAAAAACTTGTTTGTTTATTATATTCTAAAACTTGAAATAGATAAAGGTAATTTACGATTTAATTTAATAACTTTTATAAATGCGAAACTATTTTCAAACCGACCACCAAAGTTTTAGAGGCAATTCGGAAATTGTGAGTGATAATGTCTTTAACTTTATTCACACAAATAAATTTCTAACTAATTAAAACGACAAGAAACTGCCCATCGTTACAGACTACTTCAACATTTACTAGACAAACGTTCAAAGCTCCCAATAAATTACAAAATACTGATATACATGACGGTGATTAGACCTCTTTGGACGTACGGAGTTGAGCTTTAGTGCTCCACTAAACCATCCAATTCATCACCAATAAACTTATCCATAAAGATCTTAATGTTCCATATGTTGCTGATTTAGCCCAAACCAGATACCTATCCTTTCATAGTAAGCTAGTGTAGAATTTTTAACGAAGTGGTACTGATGAGTAGTCCTTATCAAGTTTTGACATGCTATTGTAATCGTTGTCAATACAGTTACTTGATGTATATATTTTGTACAGTAGTAAATTTCTTTTACTATATTTACTTTAGTAAATATCTTTCAATAAATGGATATTAAAAAAAAAATAAAATAAAAAAAAAATGTATATATATATATTTCAGAACTGTCTTGTCCATATTGAAAATTGATATAAAAAAAAAAATAAAAAAATTCAGGACTGTCTTGTCCATATTGAAAATTTGTTATAGAGTGTGAAGTACTTTACTTAATTTACCTGACCTAGCCATCTTAATCGTCTTTACTTGAGGTACGCATGATTGTATATAAGGATCAACATAATTAAGATTGATGAATTAATTGTTACTTCTTTTTGGAAACATTTCCAATATTTAAATTTTATTAATATTTAAATTTGTTTCCAATAGGGAACGGAAAAATCCAATGAGTCATAAGGGAAATCCCATAGTAAACCCCCAAAAAATTAGCCTACCTGCCACCTTCCCCTTTTTACGAGGGATATATTTCGGATATCTCTTAGATCTCCTCAGGTGAGTACCAATGTTTGATTCCTTGTCTTACATTTTTGAAAACTTTAGTAAATATAATCCATGTTTTAGAACTGAAGATGAATGTTTAGCATTCGAATCTAATATTCTAATAACATAATCCCAATAGAAGTGGCAATTAATTCATCAATCCTAATTTAATCATCTTTGCTTAGTTGTTGCTACAAAATCTGAAGCTTTGTACAGGTTTCTCAGTTCCTGGTTGCTTTTTATTTTCTACACATCTCCATCTTCTAGCAGGGCCATATATTTTTCTAAAAAATTTTCTCTCCCATCTATTTAGAACGCCTTCATTCTTGGTAGTGATCGTCCAGGTTTCACTCCCATACAATACAGCCGGTCTAAGAATGGTTCGGTAGATCTTTTTTATTACTTCTTATTTTACTGAGGGCCCAATAACACCTATTACCAGCCTTTATTCTTTCCCTGACTTCTTCATCCACTTCATGACGTTATGACGCTTCCCATGTACAGTAAAGCGTCGATTATCTCAAATTCATTTAAAAACAAATTACTATGTGTAAACAGCATCTCCCAACAGGTCGCTTTTCGTTTTTTTAAAAAAAGTTTTACGAATCAAACTGCCCGTCTCACTGTAAAAATTATGGGGTACCTGATGGTTGATTTAGAATTATTTTTAATTCCGTTATTGCTGATCTACCAACCTTGAAATCGATAGCTAATGTCTGACCCGATTCAGTTTTTTTTAGCCACGCAAAGAGTTTCATATTGTCTTTAAATGCAAAGTTGTCACGTTTTCATTTTCGTTAGCATGGATGATGTACATGTAGTTTTTAAAACAAAAAGTGATCACAAAGGCGATGTATACTTCACAAAGAACGATTTAACTTAAGGTGAGATCTATTACCGACCAAATGAATAGGTAAATATAAAAAATGAAATGGTCTTATTAACTATATAGTTCTGAATAAACAAAATTACAGGTATATACAGAAGTTAATTTTTTGCAGTTTCTGTGAAATAATAGACATTCATATTAAAAATAATTTTGTTTTTCATTTAATTTAATTTTTAAATAAAAATAATTTTAACGATACAAATAAGTAAATAGATGATCAATTTAATAAAAACTACATTCCAAAAAAAAAAAAAGGGTTCCGTTAATTGAACGTTCCGATAACTGACGCTCCACTGTACTTGAATTTTTGTTCACTTTTGAAGTGGTTTCTTACCCCTTCTAGATTTTATTTAGTAAATTATTTAGAGAATAGGATGGGTTTTTTTTCCACAAGTATAATAATTCTAATACCTCTCATATACACTGGTTTAAACATAAATACCTTTAAACAAAAAAATTAGTGAATTTAATAAGCTTAAATTAGCCTAGAAAAAACATTAAAAAAAAAACGATAGAGTGGGATTTTTGTCTTTTAAAATTTTTTCAAAACCATGTCCTTCAGTGCCTATTAATCGTTCTCGTTCCCAATGATTACGTTCCTCAGCCGTTCCATTGATGCAAAGAAGATCCATTCATCTCTGTCTAGACTCAGTTGCCTTGAGCCCTTCCAGGCTTCAAAGCTTTTATTTTCATGTTACCTTTTTTAAAATCTCAGCACTACAGTCCTCTATACCCTACAGATTTTTTCATTCGACTATTTCAAATGAAAACTCTTCTTTTTTTAAAATGTTTAATCATCGCTTGAAAGTTGAAAAACTATGTTTGTATAATACAAAATGTTTAATCATCGCTTGAAAGTTGAAAAACTATGTTTGTATAATACAGAATATGAAATAGTATGCATAGTATAATCTAGGTCCTAGCCTAGGACAGCGTCTACTCATATTTATTTACTGCGGCGTTTTCGTCCTTCAGCATAGAACTCAGTCTGAATGTAAATATGAGCTGCAGTGTTTGAATTTTATATTTTTGTCATTTTTATTCCGCCCTATAGATTTTAATTTTAGATTTTTTTTTTTTGTTTTAATACATCTGTTTTTTTGTTTTTTTCATTATTCAGTTTGGTCAAAATAAAGTTAATGTTATCTTAATTTACAATCAATCATAGACTTTTATCCTTGTGAACAACAATATACAGAAGAAATAAAGAAAATAAGTATGAAAGATAATCCAATAGACAGAACAATTACCATAAACAGATAGTATTAAAAAATATAATTGAGTAAAATACATACCATAGTTAACTAGAAAAATTATTAGTAAATTTATTATTCCAATTAAACCATAAATGTTCCTATTCTTCCCACTTTACCCAATCTGCCGGTGTTCCTCAAGATAGTATCCTAGGCCTCATCCTCTACACGGTGTATACAGCTGACATTCCAACTCATCCTACCACTGTCCTCACCACTTATGCTGATGACACATGTTTATTATCAGTAAACAATGGTCCCTTCATTGCCTCCCAAATACTCCAATGTCATATTCTAAACATTCAAGAATGGTGTCAAAAATGGAGAATCAAAATAAACCCAAACAAATCTCACCAAATAACCTTTACCCTTCGGCATAAACCTATGACTTCCTGTCCTACAGTATCCTTCAATGATATTCCTCTGATTCCTGTTGAACAGATCCGCTACCTAGGACTCCACTAGGACAAACGTCTTATTTGGAGTCCACATACAATACTAAAACGACAATAAACTGCTCGTCGTAACAGACTACTTCAAAATTTACTAGACAAACACTCAAACCTGCCAATTCATTACAAAATACTTATTTACATGACTGTGAATAGACCTATTTGGAAGTACGGAGTTGAGCTTTGGGGCTCTACTAAACTATCCAATCCATCCTTACAATTAAAAATCCTTCGAAAAATCCTCAATGCCCCTTACTTTGTCACCATTAAACTTATCCATAAAGACCTTAATATTTCATAGGTTGCTTATTTAGCCCAAACTAGATACCTAATCTTTCATAGTAAGCTCCATAACCACTCAAATCCAGCAGTTCCTCAACTTGCTTCCCACTCCGTTTTCTAGCGTAGAATTTTATTGAAGTGCGACTATTTGTCAAGCGACTTGATCAACTAATCCTTGTATGGTGATTCGTTTACCCTGCTGCTTTGCGTCCACGAGGTTTTATGTTGGAAACAGGAGATATGCCGAACAGATAAATTGCACTTAAAGTTCCCATTGAGCCCTTATTTACACGAACCCCACCTAACAAATATGGCCACCATCACATCTAACATAAAACCAAATGTTTATACATAGCCCAAACCAGATAACTATCCTTTACTAAAACTCCATAACCATTTAAATCCACTAGTATCCACCAGTAACTTACCCCCATTCTCTTCGAGGTGTCTAAAAAGAAGATGGCCTCGAGACCTTTTAATATAAAACTTTTATTAAAGTACTACAACGGGTATACAAGGAAAAAATAGGTCATTGTGAGATTTATCTTTATATTGGCTTAACGTATTTTTATTTTGCTATGCTAGACAGCTATGCTTCCAAAAACTAGACTTGCATATAAAAGTGATTCGATTTTTTTCCATAACGACTACTCGATAGCTGATTAAATCAAGATTCTATTTTAAATAACTTTTTAAAATATATATATATATGAATATGTATATTCAAATTTATATGTTAATTCAACATGCTTAATAATGTAAAATAAATGCTTAGAGGAACTAACATACGTTTTATTGTTTCATTAGTATTTCTTTTAATTGTATATCTTTTAAAATTGGTGTTAAATTCGGGTGCATATAATATATATTTCACAGGAATACAAAAAACAACTGAATGCACAGAACGAGCAAGTATTTCTCTATTTGGATGAAAAGTTTATTATACGGTTAATTATAATGCTACGTAATAATAACATATAAGTAGGCCTGTAAATAACTAAATTCGTATTTATATAGAAATTATTATTATCATTAGTGCTTCCAATCATAAAGTGAGCGACTGGATATTGGGAACGGAAACTCACCACATTGTAGAAATTAGTTTCTAAATTAATCATAACTTTATAAGTGGCATTCACTCCGGTAATTAATGACATTAGGAACCTATACAGTTGTATTATTGAATTAGTAATTGCGATTATTGAATAAATTAATTAATATAAATGTTAATTACTAAAAGCTAATTAATTAAAACATAATTTTGCTATTATCTTTAATTATATTCCACTAGATTCACTGCTAAGGTTTACATAAAGGTTAACGGTTTACTTAAAGTCCGCATGCAATACTTAAACTGCTCCTCGTTTCAGACAGCTTAAAGATTTACTGAACAGACGTTAAAAGCTACCAATTATATTATAAATTCTTAATTATAAGAATGATTTATGTGACAGTAATTAGAACCATTTGGATAGACAGAAATAGGCATTAGTGCTCCACTAAACCTTCAAAGTCTTCTCGTATTCGATACTTACTATTCAAAAACCTTTATTAAATCCTCAATGTTCCTTATTTGAGATATAAATTAACTTATTCATAATGATCTAAAAGTAAAGGGAGTAGGGAGGTCCAAACATTGAAGGACCGGATTATCGAGATTGCACTGTATTTACAATTTTTCAGTTTTCCCAGGCTTCTGACACCAATTCACATAACACTAGTCTCTTATTTTTTTATGTAGTTTTACAAAAAAAAAAAAAATCTATATACGAAACCTGTGACCCATTAACTTTATCCTCCCATACCTGCAATGGGTACGCATCCTGCTGTCATACTAGATACATTTAGAGCTAGATCTATCCATCTTCCCTAGTGCCTATGAGGTACTGAAGACTGACAGCGAGGACTGTTCATGGAGACATTTGCTAATACAAGAAAGCACAGAGCAGCAGGAACCATTTCTTTAAGTAGTGTGGACGAAGCGCGATGTAATGTGCAAATTAGTGTTTATACTGGACAGCAAACGTTTAAGAAATATGTGAAATGTTTTTTTTTCATATATGCTTATGTGTAGTTAAAAAATAATTTCACCGCCATCACTGTCACGGCTATCACGAAAGCGGTGACCTTGAACTACTTTTTGAAGCACACCTTAGTCACGCACGGTTTAAGGTTAGATGTGATAGTGGCCATATTTCTTAGGCGGGGTTCGTATAAATAAGGGCACCCTTTCTTGGTGTGAAGGGCCCCACGGGAACTTAAAGTGCAATTTATCCGTTCGACATATCTCCTGTTTCCAACATCAAGTAGAGAACAACTACTCGTGGACGCAAAGCAGCAAGGTAACCGGATCACCATACATCAGTTGACCAAGTCGCTTGACAAATGTGCTTTCAAGAAGACTTCCATAAGTTTTCCCGGGGTAAGAGACCAGCCAGGGGGACAAAGGAGGTTAGACGAAAGGCCGAAAAGGTAAATCAAAAAGGTAATCCGGCCCACGCAACGATACGATTCATCATCGGACTCATCAGTCTACAATGATCCTCCCCTTGCGGAAACAATGATAACAATATAGATATTAACGTTGAGGATAAACCAAACTCAAGCGATTCAACTTGCATTTTGTGTGGAAAGTTCTCTGAAGACACTCGGGGAGGAGTGAGGGTGTAATGTGGGCACACTTATATTGTCCCAGGGCTGAAAGAGCCAGAATGTTTGCGATTTCTGGAAATTTTTTTCCTGTAATAAATAAATTCTTTGCCATTTAGTACTGTTATCCTATTTTTAAACTATTTTTGTTGAGTAAGAGGACTCATAATTACAAACCATTTTTTCTGGTGCATTTTCAAAGGTTTTTGGTAAATAGTCGTTTTTGAAATGAAACAATTGATGTTGCCTTCTATTATTTAGGGAACTCGTTATAGATGTTAATGAATGACAAAAATTAATAGTAACTTTAAATCACAAACAAAACAGGGTGCCGCCCCCCCTCTCTCTCTCTCTCTCTCTCTCACTACCTCTCTAAATATGTATATGTATATGTATATATCACATACATTACAATTCAGATTCAGATGAATATAAAAAGTTAGTGGTTGTTAAAGATATCGGCATTGATCCTTTAATTTCCCCTATTTTTATTGATTTTATTAAGGATTATATTAGGGTTTTCACAAATCACTTAAGACCCACTTAGGTGGTTCGAATATGTGCACTTTGAAAGCCTGCCTCTAGATGGCTCTTGCGTTAATTGATCCCCGAATAGTGCCACTGAATGAGAATTAGTGAGCCGACAGATCGGAACTCTCTGATTGGCCGTAAGAAAGGTGGGAGGGGGGTGGGGTGGGGGCTGGGTGAGTAGCCTCAAATGGGAATTTAATTGCTGCGCTACATCACTCCCCTTCCAAACGGTCGAGTTGTCCAACGACTGCTTCTTCTTATCCAAGCAGCTTGAGTGGTTTCCACTTCCATTTTAGTGGAACGGTTTGCGGAATCCTAAACAGTTCGTGCTGGAAGCATCTTTAAATGTCGATTGTGTTGGAATTGCAATGGTCCAAATCTTTGTTTGAGGATCTACATTGGCACTCTCTCAATTTGCAACCGGATTTGCTGCTTATATTTCGTATGTAAAATAAAATCTCTTAATCTACTAATATAATCCATAGAATTTTTATTGAATAACAAGCAAGAATAATTTATGCTTGAATTTATTTTTCCGGTAACTATTTTTTTTTTTTTTTTTTTTTAACAAGTTATATTTAGAGCTGTATTGATTTTATACAACAAGCTATTTGAGGAAAATTATTACAATGGCATGTATATAGCAAGAACTACTCACAGTGAGCACTTCAATAGCTCTACATTAGGTCCCATATTTTTCAGACGCCTCGGAGGATTATTGGGAATGGAGTGTAAGGCACGATAAGGGGCTAGTGGATTTAAATGGGTATAGAGTTTACTACAAAAGGAGAGGTATCTGTTTTGGGCCAAATCAGCAACATATGGAACATTATGATCGTTATGGATATGTTTGTTTGTGACATATTAAGGAGCATTGAGGGTTTTGGATTGTAAAGGATACGAGAAGGTATCTTTATGTCCAAATAGGTCTTATTACTGTCATGTGGATGAGTCTCTTGTAATCATCATATTTTTTTAAACTATAAATATTCGGTGTCCGATCAAAATAATTATTAAATGTGCTTTCTGACTTCTATGCTGCTTTTTGAATTTTAACAAAAACTAAAATGACAAGCAACTGCTCTTCGACAAGACAAGCATTTAAACCTTCTGATTAAAAACGGAGATAAGCCTTAAGGATCCACTAAACCCTACCATTCGCCTCGTATCCAATTACAATCCATCGTATTCATTACAATCCAGAGTGCCAGAGACTGTGTCCTCTCTTGAGTAAGGAAACGAAAGAAGGAGTTGAGTAGTTAGGTAAATACATTTTAATACGTAAATTTATTAGTCAGATAAAAGGGTATAATTATTCTTATGAATGGTCGGTTTTTCTGTTTCTAATTAAAAAAAAAGAAGATTAAAATGGCAAATTCGTCATCAATCCTAAAATCATAATTATTTCGTAACATATATTATATGCAAAAAAAAAACTCTTGAAATCCTTAGATTTTTGTAAAAGATCTCTACAAGTGAAAAATAGATAATAAGGTTACACTGCCGACATTATTAAATAAATACATTAATTGATGCTCCCGCAATAAAAAGAAACGAAAAGTGTAGTTTAAGCCCGCCATAGAAGTTATTTAAGAGCTTCGAGTTATCTAGATTCTTACGCTTTAGAGGCATTAGGCGGCGTCTTATCTAACTTCGGCTTCTACTTTAATTACAATTGAAGAAAAAAAAAATCTTAAGTGCGCTATTAACTTTATGACATTCTGCGGTAGGTGGGAGTATCTTTTAAAGGAAAAAAAACAAAACAATTACATCGGGCACTTCTTTAAGAGATTTCTCACATAAGATAGGAATGCATTTAGGTAATCGAAATCGTTATTGCAAACGGATGAGAATCTACCATTCACATCGCTGTAGGCATTAATAGAAAACTTAGAAAAGAGAAAGAGAAAATTCTTAACGTATAACGTTTAATCAATAACACTGTGGCTAAATCATGTATTTATGTAGAGTTTAATATAAGAGTAACGCAATCTTGCTTGTATATACAGCTTAGAAGGTTCTTTGCCTCTCTAGCAGCATCTGTAACGCACTATTTTATTTATTTATTTATATTTATGTATACAACTATATACAATATTTTATTATTTTTATCATTTCCCCTTTCTCAGTGGTAGAACCTTCAAGGTAAATTACAACTTTTCGTATTCCCTCCCTTTGCCCTACCTGCAGGTGTTTCTCAAGGTTGTATCTTAGATCCCATCCTCTACACGCTATATACAGCTGACATGCCGAAGCATCCAAGCGATGTTTTCTCAACATACGCCAAAGACACATGTGTATCTCTAAATAATAATCTTTTCATTGAATCTCAAACACTCCGATCTGATATCACATATCTTCAAGAATGGTGTCAAAATTGAGGAATTAAAATAAATTTCATGAAATAACGTTTACCCATCGTCGTAAACCTCCCAGCACAATTTAGATTTTATTGAAGTGCTACTAATTGGTATTTTCTAAACAAGTAATTCACACGTTAGTGTGATTATTTTTCCAAATATTTCTTTGACGTATAAACTGTATACACTAATAAATATAAATTAATTTAAAAAAAATATTTCCCTTCTTAAGTCCTAAAAAATGTAGAAAAGAAGCTGATTTGATGATTCTCAGTCTGAATGCAAATATTTGTATTAAATATGAAAGCATCGTAAAGTGTCATATTTATTTATGTCTTCTTCCCTATTGAATTATATTTTCTTTTATACTATAGATTTGCTTTTAGTTTATAAATTATTCTTTAATTATGGACCAATGTATGCTATACAGAGCTGAGTTGCAATATCTGTCAAAATAAAAGTTTTCAAAAAAAAAAAAATAATAAATAAATACCGTAAAATACCCATGCTATATGTGTATATTTTGGCAAAATATGACGATTATGACATGTTCAGTGGCCTGGCGTGGGTATTTCACGTGGTTTAATATAAAAACATTTATATTAATGAATTTGACCATATTTTAGATAATTTGAAGTCTAACTTATTGATTTAGGACTGTTTTATTTACAAGTCTTGATATTGGCGTGTATAAATGTTAAATAACAAAACCATTAATCAATTATTTCTTTGATAAAAAAGAAATTAAAAACAAAAAAAAATCTTGGAATTATATTTTATATGTACCGTAAGAGGCTAGAAAGATTGAACTCCCTATTGAGGGTGTAAAATGGATTTACTGTCGCGTAATGAAGTTTCGCACTACATAGCTTTATAAAGTGAGTATCTTCACCATTTTACTACCTTATATCTAGGAATATCCTTCTGAACCAAATTATGAAAACCTTAAATTACCGATAGTTTAAACACAGAATTCTAATTTTTATTCACAGTTCCAGGCTTGACAGTGTACACGATTTTACCATGTAGAAGTATGTTAACTGAAAAATTGCCAGAACCAGACAGACAAATTATATATATATATATATATATATATATATATATATATATATATATATATATATATATATATATATATATATATATATTATGATATTTTCACATTTATATTTCAATTAAATGTGAGGAAGAATGATTACAATAACTTTTAATGCCACCTATTTGTTGGATTTAGATAACATTTATATCAGAAGATCACTATGTCATATTCTTTTTATATGCCTCAGATGGATATTTATCATGAATCAAGTGAGAAGCGGTTAGGAGATTAGCGGATTCTAGTGTCTAAGTAACTTCTTATGGAAGGATAGGCATCTTGTTTAAGTCCAACTTTACAAATGTCTCCCTTTGGATGGAGACAAAATGTATTCTTTTACTAGAAAATATACTGAAATAAAGAGAAGGATCCTGAGGAAAATCTATGGGTCCAATAAAACACAGGAAGGCTGCAGGCTAAGACCCAACTTCGAAATCTACAGGGAATAATTCTATGGGTACATGGTAAGAATGGACCAAAGGATCCTAAACAAGACAAAATCCGTGAATACAAGAGCATAGGAAGGTAAGTAAAACAAATGAGGAAGGAAACGGACAAATTAAATGTAACAAGCAAGAACTGCCAAGATAGAGACCGATACGAAAAGAAATTAAGGTTCTTGTGGAAAATAAAGAAAACGAAAGGGTACTGCGTGGTCGAAGGAAGGGAAACAAAGGCAAGCAGGAATGATGAAAATGAGAAACAAAAAGTAATGATTTTCGCGTGGTCTTAAAAGGCTGTATGGTAAAAAAAAAAAAAAAAAAAAAAAAAAAAAAAGAAAAAAAAGAAAAAGAAAAGAAAAAAGAAAGAGTATTTTTGTAGTAGAATTTAGGATTGTAAGAATAGGATACCAGAATGATTGAATGGTTTAGTGAAGCCCTAAAACTTAACTAGTTACCCGTATCTCTAATTAATGCCATTTTTTTTTTTTTTTATATTTCGTTTCGGCCTGCTGTGGAGCACCTTATTCCAGCTGCTTGCAATCTTGAGCTTTAATTCTTCCCCAGTACTCTCGCATTCTTATCCTCTGAGCCTTCTTTCTTTCATCAGTCCACTTCTTGCCTGTTTTTAGCTTTGGTCTTGCTTGTAAACACTTGTACCGTCGAAGTTTTTTTCGGGAGAGGAGTTTGTTCCTGGATTTCTTCGAGTGTGATTCCTATTTCTTGAAGGTCTTTTTCAACTTCACTGAACCAGGATCTCTTGGTTTTCTTATCAAGAAAGTAGGAAAAGATTTTGTTGGTCTGCCTCTGTGAGCTCATGAGGTGTTACATGGCCATAAAAATTAATCCTTCTATTCCGAATGGCGTTTGTTATCCTCTACATGTGCTGGTACAGTTCGAATCTTTCACAGGATATTTCTTTTTTTTGCTTCTAGCTTTTCCATAAGACCATTTCTGTTGACTGCAAGGCATTCTGCTGCGTACAATGCTTCTGGGCGTACGACTGAACAATAATGTCTAAATTTTGCATTGATGGACACTGATCTTTTGTTGTAGACGTATAGAAAATTTTAGAGTAGTCGAAATCGTCGAACGTAAATCTTACATATAAATCATTAAATTTTCTATACAAACGTTCTAGGCTTCCCATTAAGTAAAAAATAATCAATAACATGGCAGTAATTAGTCAAGCCAACTCCCAAAGAGCTCATTGTGGAACAGGGCAAAATCAAGCAGGTGGATAAAATCAAGTACTTAGGCGGGTGGATAGTACCCAAAAACTCTGAGAAAGATGCGATCATGTCTAGGAACAACAAGATGGAAGTGGCATATCAGCTAACTAGGAACGTCTACAACAAAAGATCAGTGTCCATCAATGCAAAAATTAGACATTATTGTTAAGTCGTACGCCCAGAAGCATTGTACGCAGCAGAATGCCTTGCAGTCAACAGAAAAGGTCTTATGGAAAAGCTAAAACATGGTCTCTGGAATTCGTAATATAGAACTTTTACTACATTTTTACAATTATTTCCCCTACACATCATTGTAATACGAGATTGGTTTTATCCCTCTTTTACTGGTTCGTCAGTTATTTATTAAATCCCATTTAGCTCTACCAGGATATTTTTAATACAAAGCACATGGTCGAAAATATGAGGAAAACAATATAGAATTATCAGCACTAAAGAAAAATATAAGGACAGGGTAGAATCATTATCCGGATTACGATAACCAATGGATTTGACACTTTACAAATATTAATTTTATTATTTTGCTTTGTTGATAATAACTCCTATAACAATAAATAAATGGGCGGTGAATGTGTGGTATTAAGTATGTAGAAGAAATTATCCAGCCTAGTCGAGGGGAGAAAGAAGCTATCAAGGAGATTTTGAAAAAAATGTACTTAGCATTCCATTTAACTAAAGATGTTTAAAATTAAAAAAATCACTGTCCAGAAACTTAAAAACTCGTCATTACAAGACACTAATTCGGCCAGAATGTTTACATGCAGCTGATACACTAACTTCAGGAACAATAAAATAAAATGAAGAAATCGGGAAAAAGGAAAGAAAGATTGTGAGGAAGATATTAAAAAACAGAAAAATAGGAGAAACTTCCAAATTAACAAGTATACAAAGAAGAAAAAATATTAGATGAAATTAGGAAAAGTAGGGTAATGTTGTATGGGCACATACAAAGAATGAGTCGAAGCAAATTAACTAGACAAATTGTACATTTTGAAAGATTAAAAGGCAAACCCAATTGGCTCCAGAAGTTACATGAAGATTTACAATGAATTGGCTTTAATAAAGAAGAGATTGAAGACAGAACAAGCTAAAGAATCAAAATTAAAGAGTGGGAAGGCTTCCAAGGCAAAACAGCTCAAAAAAGACAGGGGAGAAAATGGACAGCAGAAGAGAGAGAGAAAAGTGAACAGATGAAGGAGTATTGGAGAAAACGTAAATCTAACTTTGCGGCTTAAACGTGGTCCTTAGCTGGCCTGTAATAAAATAAAAAAACAAAAAAAAAAAGGGCGGTAAATTATTACAATAACATTTCAATAACTCATGATAAACCAATCATTAGTTTTACTTTAATGAATTTTTAAAATATTGATAATAATAAATTATTAATAAATGTTCTACGTTGTATAGTCCTTAGGCTAGGGGTTATCGGAAATTGTGTGAGAAGCGATTTTAGAATCTAGTGGATTCAAGTGAATATTTAGCTATTAAAGGATAGGTATCTATTACAAATTTGTAACATATGAAAGAATAAGATATTTACAGATTTTTTTTTTTTTTTTTTTTTTTTTGCATAATAAGAAGCATTGAGGATTTTCCGAAGGATTTCGGTTGTTCAAATGTGTCTAATTACTATCGTGTTAATAAGTCTGTTGTAATTGATTGGGAGCTTTGAACGCTTGTCCAGTAAATGTCGTTTTAGTCGAAACGATATAAAAATTAAAACTATACAATTATTTAGCAGGAAAATAATTAAATTATTAAAATGTAATATAGTTATATTTCAAGAAGTTATAAAATCCTAATAAAGTGTTTGCTGTGGAAAATCCATTTCACATTGCCAATTTGGTTATCACGCCAGCTTATAACCTTCACCGCTGACTATTAACCCACTAAACTCCTTTACTAAATTTACTATTCTTATATAAAAATATTATTTCATTTCAAGGCTTTGAAGGCCCTTGAAATATAACTATATTACATTTTAATAATTTAATTATTTTCCTGCTAAATAATTGTATAGTTTTAATTTTTATATCGTTTCGACTAAAACGACATTTCCTGGACAAGCGTTCAAACCTCCCAATCAATTACAACGGACTTATTAACACGATAGTAATTAGACACATTTGAACAACCGAAATCCTTCGGAAAATCCTCAATGCTTCTTATTTTGCAAAAAAAAAAAAAAAAAAAAAAAAAAAAAAAAAAAAAAAAAAAAAAAAAAAAAAAAAAAAAAAAAAAAAAAAAAAAAAAAAAAAAAAAAAAAAAAAAAAAAAAAAAAAAAAAAAAAAAAAAAAAAAAAAAAAACAAAAAAAAAACAAAAAAAAAAAAAAAAAAACAAAAAAAAAAAAAAAAAAAAAAAAAAAAAAAATTATCTGTAAATATCTTATTCTTTCATATGTTACAAATTTGTAATAAGATACCTATCCTTTAATAGCTAAATATTCACTGGAATCCACTAGATTCTAAAATCGCTTCTCACACAATTTCCGATAACCCTAGCCTAAGGACTATACAACGTAGAACATTTATTAATAATTTATTATTATCAATATTTTAAAAATTCATTAAAGTAAAACTAATGATTGGTTTATCATGAGTTATTGAAATGTTATTGTAATAATTTACCGCACATTTTTTTTTTGGTTTTCTTATTTTATTACAGGCCAGCTAAGGACCACGTTTAAGCCGCAAAGTTAGATTTACGTTTTCTCCAATACTCCTTCATCTGTTCAGTTTTCTCTCTCTCTTCTGCTGTCCATTTTCTCCCCTGTCTTTTTGGAGCTGTTTTGCCTTGGAAGCCTTCCCACTCTTTAATTTTGTGTTTTTAGCTTGTTCTGTCTTCAATCTCTTCTTTATTAAAGCCAATTCATTGTAAATCTTCATGTAACTTCTGGAGCCAATTGGGTTTGCCTTTTAATCTTTCAAAATGTACAATTTGTCTTGTTAATTTGCTTCGACTCATTCTTTGTATGTGCCCATACAACATTACCTAATTTTTCTAATTTCATCTAATATTTTTTCTTCTTTGTATACTTGTTAATTTGGAAGTTTCTCCTATTTTTCTGTTTTTTAATATCTTCCTCACAATCTTTCTTTCCTTTTTCCCGATTTCTTCATTTTATTTTATTGTTCCTGAAGTTAGTGTATCAGCTGCATGTAAACATTCTGGCCGAATTAGTGTCTTGTAATGACGAGTTTTTGAGTTTCTGGACAGTGATTTTTTTAATTTTAAACATCTTTAGTTTAATGGAATGCTAAGTACATTTTTTTCAAAATCTCCTGGATAGCTTCTTTCTCCCCTCGACTAGGCTGGATAATTTCTTCTACATACTTAATACCACACATTCACCGCCCATTTATTTATTGTTATAGGAGTTATTATCAACAAAGCAAAATAATAAAATTAATATTTGTAGAGTGTCAAATCCATTGGCTGTCTTAATCCGGATAATGATTCTACCCTGTCCTTATATTTTTCTTTAGTGCTGATAATTCTATATTGTTTTCCTCATATTTTCGACCATGTGCTTTGTATTAAAAATATCCTGGTAGAGCTAAATGGGATTTAATAAATAACTGACGAACCAGTAAAAGAGGGATAAAACCAATCTCGTATTACAATGATGTGTAGGGGAAATAATTGTAAAAATGTAGTAAAAGTTCTATATTACGAATTCCAGAGACCATGTTTTTTTATATAAGAAGGTTATCGATAATCGAGTTTAAAAAACTAGTAGTTTTGAGCTATTATGAAGGGATGAGTGTATTTGCTCTAAGGGAATATTCAACATTAATTTTTTATATATGATACATATTATTTTCTTTTTGTTTCCATTTTTTCTATCATCAATGTGAGCCATAATTGCTGATTTGTTGATTTTTGAATAATGTGGCCGAAGAATTCAAACAAGTGATTGTGAATTATTCTTATTCTTAGGGGAATGTCTGAGAATAAAATGGATTCATTTAATTTGGTTCCATTTCACCTGGCCTCTAGTTGACACTGCTCACTACCATTACATAGTCTATTAGGAAATACGATAGTTTCTTATATATGTTAATTCAAATTCTAAAGTAGTCCAGTCAATAAACATATTGTATAGTGCATAAAAATATGTGATTATTTTTGACCTCAGTGCTTCGTTAGGAGCAGTAAGAAGGTAAACATAGTAGTCTCCGCCCCTGGGGGGTGAGGGGGGGAGGGGGAGAGGAGAAGCTCCCACTTTTGGGTTTTTCCATATCTAGAAACCGGTGGACTCTAGAAAAATATGTTTCGAATAAAAATTAAAGCTAATTATACTTCTTATAAAATTAATAATATTCGTATTTGCCGAATTCCAAACAGTTTTCAAGATATACGTTAGTGAAAAACGATAATTATCGCAAAAAAATAATTTTACCTCACTTCTGGTCAAACATTTGCTTCAAGCACCAGAAACTTAAAGATGAAATTAAAGTAAATATAATGCTCTACAACTTTTATTCTATCAGTTTTAATGAGAAATCATCGTGGAAGGCACTAGAAGCAAATGTTTGACAAAAAAGTAGGTACATTTCTTTTTTTTGCGATAATTATTGATTTTCAATAGCGTATATCTCGAAAACCGTATGAAATTCGACAAATTTATACAGAATTAATTTTATAAGAAATTTATGTAGCTTTAATTTTTATTTGAAATATGTTTTTCTAGAGTCCACAGTTTTCGAGATATAATTGAAAAATAGGATCTTCTCCCTCCCCCCCCCCGTTAGCTCACCCCCCCCCCCCCCAGTGGCGGTGACTTATAGTATATTTATCTTTTAACTACTTCTAACGAAACCCTGAGGTAAAAAATAATCACAAAAATATTATACAACTCTCATTGACTGGACTAATAAGGATAACATTGTACGAGTTCGAAACAATGTTTAAATCAAATATTTGAAGAACTAAGAAAAAAAAAGGAAGTCTTCTCTGTTTACAATGTGCGTGGAAGAAAATAACAAGTCCTTAAATTTGGTAAGGAGGTTAGAAAATATATAGCTGACCCTTAATGCGACACTGATGCCCTATTTTACATATAGAGTGGTTGACGCTGCTTCCTCGGCTACTCACTATCTTGGCATATTGTCTATTCTTCTATGAGTTGTTGTAACCGGGCTCCCATATGAGGTGTCTGTGTCCCATAGCAATTCATTTCTATTTCGGGAAAAAAAAGTAAATTGCAGCCATAAGTAACAATGGAGTTTTTTAAATGGATGTTTTCGGTATCGGAATATTCAAAATGTGACTAGGGTAAAATATTTGATTGTGTTATACCTAAAACTATTTGAACACTGTATTATGTCAATCATTTTAGCATATTAAAGTCGCATTAAGTTCTGATTTTTTTTAACTTCAATTTTTTAAAATTAACTATTATAAAAATACCTCTAGTAAATGCGAAAGATAATCTTTATAATAACATTTCAATGTCTAGTAAAGAAAATAACCATTAATAGCACTTCAGTCATTTAAAAAAAAAAAAAAATATTAACGCCCGGCATGTTGCTTGTACATGAAATAAAACACAGGAATTTTAAATCAGCCTACAAATCCATCGATAGGAGGCAATCATTGAAGATTTCGTTGAACTAGGTATTCTACAACATAACGAATGGGCGTCATAATGTTTATTAGAAATCGTAAATAAAACAGCTTTTTTAAAAAAAAAATTAATTAGCAGAATGATACTTGTTACAGTCACAGGCTCGTCGCATTTCTGATGTTACAAATCATCACATCGAAGGCAAAAGTAAAATTAATTTGTTTTATATCTTTATTTTAAATGTCCCACCTAATACAATGTTAAATGTTTATTCCTAGAAATTATTTTTATTGTTCTCGGTTTGGGTAAATTACAGCTAAATTTAATTAATAAAAGTTTTATATGGTGAAAAAAAAAGTATAAATAACTGAACGAAAAAAATCCGAGAATGCTATCCATTTACGATCTGTTAAATTTTGGGACTTTATTACACTCAAGAGTTCCAAAAAACACCGTTTGATATATTGTTTATTATTTATATCTCAACAACAGTTTGTAGTATTAATAAGCAATACTAAATTGTTCTTTATATCTATATCGTTAACAAAGTACAAAGGATTTGTTAATTATTAGTTCATCGGAAAACGATAAAGGCAATTATGGTTTGTACGTCACTCGGTAAAAATGGTCAGTTATTTAAAGCAACGAACCCCAAAACATTGCTTTAAGCAGAAGCAAGTTACGAAGTAATACTCATACCAGAGTAACTGAAAACTAAGACATAAATATACTACATGAATTTACTTCAGCTTATAAATAGGATATTTTTAAAAAATAACTATTTGCCCAGTAAGTTTAGAAACTGATATGAAGTTAAATTATACTTTATGTTTAGGAAAAATTGTGGGAAAGTTCCCAAGCATCTATGGTTCGATTAACAATGTTGGATTGAAAATGGGTGCTAAGCACTTTTTGGCCAACATGCATTTCATCATACCTTTGTCAAAAACAACATGTTTTTCAATTTGAATCGATGAATTATTTTAATTTCTATTGGATTTTTTTTTTTTTTTTTTTTTTTTTTTTTTTTTTTTTTTTTTTTTTTTTTTTTTTTTTTTTTTTTTTTTTTTTTTTTTTTTTTTTTTTTTTTTATCGAAGATTAGTTTTTAATGTTAAACATTGATCATTAGTTCTAAAAACATACAACAAATTCAAAACATCAGCACTTTGCCTCACAAATAATACACACATCCTCTTCCGTTCTAGCTACTTCTGGGTTTGAATGTTAATTCCCTCTACAACGAGGGCGACCTTTCTTAACCCGGCGTTGGTCGCTAGGTGAGCATTTCCCTCACCCTTCTAAAAAATATTTAATAAGTTCGTCAAAATTTAACTTTCATCTCTGAATCTCAGTATAGCTGAGGTTAGGACATTTGTGAATAAGAATATTCAGTTTCTAAGTAAAACGGAAACAGGTGGCCAGGATATTGGAAGATTTGCCATGTCCACACTCTTCAGTATCAGATTATCTCTCTTACAGTTTATTCGTGACATTTTACTGAGCGAGTTTTCTAATTTCTTTCGATTCATTAGTGATTATTTGGGTTCAAAATGAGTCGTGGATCTTAAAGTCTCGAATCGTTGGATCAAAAGCCCGTTGAGAAGATAAATTGTAAGTAATTAGTTGATAAATCGTTGTGAATTGTATTTATATTATTTTTCAATCATTTACAATTAATATATAATTTTTACTATTCCAGATTCTTGTTCGTGGCTGCTCGAGGCAATAAAAAATAGATCTGGTATAGGATTGCCGAGAAAAGAAAAACGAAAAAAATTGTAAAAATTACAATGTTCCAATTGACATTGAACATACTAAATATACTTGTAATAATTGTATAGAAATAGAAGAAAATGATCTAGCTGATGAAAAACACATTATTATGTAAATAGTAAAATATTTAATTTTTGTTTGGTTTTTTACCATAAATCTTTGTAAAAAAATATTTTGAATCGGACAAATACTTTCGGAGTTATAATATCCCATATAATATAGTATCCCAGACGCCTACAAACCCGTACTGTTATTAAATCCAGGGTTTTCGGCACATATATCATTATAACTCCGAAAGTAGTTGTCCGATTCAAAATGTTTTTTTTTTCAATCTGAAAGGTGGTTAAATTTATAATTAGATCTTATATATGAAATTTTTATTAAAATTCTTAAAATACATAAGCTATCACGCTGAAAATAACTTACTTTTGTAAATTACATGTTTGTTTGGCACATTATTCGCTATAACTCCGAAACCATTTGTCCGATCCAAAATTTAATATTTTTATTTAAAAGCTGGTTAAATTTGCTATTAGATCCTATATATGTAACTTATAATTAACACCGTGAAATACCCACACCAGTCTACTAAACATGTCATAATTTACATATTTTGCCAAAACATACACATTTAGCGTGCTAGCTTGGGTGGTTTACAGGATTTAATATAACTTACATATATAGCATCTGATAGTGAATTTAATCAGCTTTAAGTAGGTACTAGTCCCAGTTACAATTAATATTTAAAGACTTTCTTCGTTATCGTGTTATAGATAAAAGAACAAAAATAACGGGTTTTTTGCGATTTTGAATATGAAGCCGATGGTTGCCGTGGTAGCAAACTTCAGATTCGGATTCAGCACCCCAAAAAACATAAAGATCCGTTGAGAATAAAAGTTCAGCAGTTTTTTTCTTCGGCAAACCCTTATTTTACTGGACTATTAAATATCTTCTTCTTGTACTCTCCGCCACTGTATTCCTCGTATTTTTACATCTCTTCTCATATCATCAGCCCATCGTCTTCTTGGTCTGAAATTTTTCTAGGTAGCCTATCCTCTTTCATTCTTTTTACATGGCCAAATCACCTTGGCCTCGTCTTCTCTTCTCTTTCTCTCAAACTATTCTCAACAATTCCGCTTCTCAACTCCTCATTCCATATTCTATCTCTTCTCATTTTTCACATAATTGCTCTTATAAATGTTATCTCACTGGTTTTCACTCTTCATTCTTTTCCCGTAATGTTCCATGTTTCTGATCCGTGGGTAACTATTGGACTAAAATATAACATAAATATGGTAACTTTTTCTCTTTTTGCTATGTTGTTCTCCACACCAGCGCGTTTGCAAAAAAATTAAGTGTTCATTAATAACTAAGTATTTGTTGAAAAATTTACAAAAACAATATAAAAAAAACAACACATAATGTTATTTCAGAAGAAATAGAGAACTAATAGATTAAGCGCTAATACAAACACTAACTGATTGTCTATGGAACGGACAGCAAATTAATCGATCTATTTGTTTCATTATTTATCCGGAGCGGACCTTCCTGCCTGGAAGCCTCAGGTCATTGAGGCTTCAATAATTTATTTAGTTATTTGATGAATGTTTAAACAAAAAAAATATATATATTTATAAAAAAAATACTGAAAATCCACCTTCTAAATTTCTCCAAAATCCTTAATACATCGCAGAGGTTTATTTTTTAAAAAAACTGCCTTTTTTATAATCAGAAAGTAGAAATAATAAACACCCAGAGATAAGTCGTATTTTTACAGGTCGGCCCACAGAAACGCGTTGCTGACCAAATACAGCAAGGCATTGTACAATCATGGATTGTAATCAACTCATAAATAATTAAAGATTAATACTAAATTTAAATAATAAAGTGAGCATGTATGTATGTGTGTATCTATATGAAAAAAAAAAATATCCAATTGAGTGAAATTTTCATATTTTTATAACCATAACTGGTCAGGCGGCCATAACTAGTGATTTACCCTAAATGAAGAAAATTTACTTTCAGATAATTCATTAAAATTAATTATTTGTTGTTAAAATCAAAATTATATAATATATATAGATATTTCACACAATGTAAAAATAACTGATACAATAAAAACATTTATTTTAAATGTCTTCGTTAACTTGGTGGTGAGCTAGGCTGCGATGATGTCTTCTTTCCATGGCGATTCTTCGAGGCTAGGATATTATTAGTTTTGGTGGAAACTATACAATCTATAAGTGCTTCCAAATTTAATACGTACAAAATATAAATACTCATGCACAATATATCTCAAAGTATTCAGACAAAAATAAATTCATGCGTTCAAAGTATTAAATTCATGTTTATATTTAAAACTAGTAAATTTTGTAAAACTAATGATTCTAGTGAATTATTACAAATAATTATGCAATGCAAGGGCAGAAGCATACAGTGTATAAATAGGCATACAAGAACTTAACATGCAAATTGCAGTAATTTTCTCTCAGAAGCGCAGAGTGATTCTATCTGCCTACAGCTGTAGGAGCAACAGGATAGATAATAATAAAGCTATTTCCTAAGCTACGTTAACTTTTTTTTCTCTTTTTAAAACGTTAGTTTTAGGTTATTATTATATTTCCATCAACATCGAATATCACTCTCCAATAACTAGTTTATTAAAAAGTTAAAAAAATATTTTTTATATTTTCAAATGGTAACACATTTCTTTGAAATGGCCCAAAAGAAAACCGCCAGGAAGATTTACAAGGCTGACTTTTAAATTAAACAATTAATCGCAATTAAATAATTTTGACTTAATTTTTAATCTATATTGGGTTTCTACAATATTGGGTTGGGAAAATAGTTATTTTGTTTTTTCTCGATAGGTGATTTTAAAGTCGCTTATTTCTAGTTATCTATAATCAGTGAGACCTTACTTAAGCACGTTTAAAAGGTATTCCAATATTTATCATAATGTTCGAAAAAAAAAAAAAAAAAAAAGTAATATCATAAATTAATTTGACATAGTTAATGATACAATTATACTTCTTTTTATTTTATCGTGTTAATAAATTTTGGTAATGATATCGAACCAATAGTTCAAAAAATTCGTCAAACCCGATTCGCACTTGCAGATCGATTCCGACGATTCGCTTTGAGTTTTACATTTATCGATTTATCTTCCCTACACCTTCATCTGTAAACTCCTTTTTCTATAGTTTTAGGTAGTATTGTATTGTTTAGTGTATTATGGTGATATTTCCTTATTTCGTCTTCTCAAAAGTAAGTAATAGTAAGAGGAGTTAACATTACTTGTGTTTTAGTGTTACATTAATTCTAATTTACTGTGATATTAATCCAACATTGATTTAGGTTTTTCAACCGACTTCAAAAAAGAGGAGGTTCTCAACTTTTTTTTGTGTGTGTATGTTACGCGATTACTCCGTCAATTCTGAATCAATTTTGATGATTCTTTCTTAGATCAGTAGGGCATACTTCAGAGGTGGTCCCATAAAAAATATTTTGAAATCAACGCAGCACTTTTTAAGAAATATAAAAAAAAAAAGTTAATAAAATCACTTTTTAACTGTTTTTTTTAGATTTTTCTTAAAAAGTGCTGCGTTGATTTCAAAATATTTTTTATGGGACCACCTCTGAAGTATGCCCTACCGATCAAAAAAAGAATCATCAAAATTGATTCAGAATTGACGGAGTAATCGCGTAATAAACAAAAAAAAAAAAAAAAAAAAAAAAAAAAAAAAAAAAAAAAAAAAAAAAAAAAAAAAAAGATGAGAACCTTTGTCAATTCTTAATCAATTTTGATCATTCTTTTTTAGACCGGTAGGTCATACTTCAGAGGTGGTCCTATAAAAAATATTTTGAAATCAACGGAGCACTTTTTAAGAAAAATAAAAAAAACAATTAAAAAAAATCACTGTTATATAACCTTACATTTAAAACATATTTATGATTATGATTATCTAAAATCTCCATGGTACCTAAATCTAAATTATTAACAAAAATAATTTACATATACAGTCAACTCTCGATGTGTTGTACTTCGATAAGCTAAATTCTTCAATAAGTCGAACAAAATCTGCGGTCGGAAGTACATTACACTTCAATTTCACCTCAATGAGACGATTTCAGACAAAGAACGTGAAAAATTGTGTCGAAAATAAGTAGAACTGAAAATAGGGTTCAAAAGAGAGTACCACCTCTATGAAACAAACTTTTAGAAGTCATCACCTTTATAACTCGAACTCAAATTAAAAGAATTTCATGTGTAATTTGTTTTCCTGTTTTCTGTCATTGTTTGTCTTTCAGTTCATAGTTACACCAGTCATTTATTATTAGTTATTCACACGAGTGGTTTTTCAGTGGCTATTGAAAATTCTTTCAATTAACGAAAAGTTAAAATTGATTTGCTAAGTGCAGAAAGGAGAAAGAAGTTGGGCGTTTGTTGCTAGTGAATTCCGAATTCCGCGTAGTTCTCTATCAACCGTCCTAAAGAATAAAGAAAAGATCGCCACTGGTGGAAGGCGGCAAGTCTACTTTTAGACATCCTCAAAAAAAAGCGCAATTCAGTTAAAAGTTATATGATAAATTCGTACCAGTTATTTAATTTTCTGTATCAATGATTTTATATGTATGTACAAACAACATTCCCATTAATGAAAATGTACGTAATGATTTCAACTACAATTTTGTGTTTAATTTTCCCATTTACATGCAGATAAGTAGAATGTTAACCTCGATAATTCTTTGTTCAGTAAGTCGAGCTATTTTTCAGGGTAGCTTGAAGATCGAGAATTGACTATATAAACAAAAATACACTCTCCACTAAAAAGTAAAGAATAAAAATAATTTTTAGAAAAGAAACAAAACCGACTTCCAAGATTAAACCTACATAAACAAACTTGAACTAAAAAATAAAAAATAATATTTTAATTGCTTCGAAACAAAAACCATTAAATGACAATCAAGAAAATTATCGACAATTATATACCTATTCACAATTTATGATCAGTTATTTTTTGAGTCGGTGCCAACCAAAACAAACAGAATTTGAAAAGAAATGGTAATTGTAACCGCCACACCACTGTCTGTGAAAGTATATTGCTAAGGCAAGATTAAACTGCCCTTCTTGGCTGGCACCGACTCTAAAAATAACTGATCATAAATTGTGAATAGGTATATAAGTGTCGATAATTTTGTTGATTGTCATTTAATGGTTTTTGTTTCGAAGCAATTAAAATATTATTTTTTATTTTTTAGTTCAAGTTTGTTTATGTAGATTTAATCATGGAAGTCGGTTTTGTTTTTTTTCTAAAAATTATTTTTTATATTTTTTTTATTTCCACATAATTATTTTCTTATTTCTTATTGTAATATGAGAAGGTGTAACTGGAATTGAAATTAGTTTGAACATAGAATTAGAGTTTGTGGGTAAATAAAGAAGAATAACCTAAGGAATAAATAAAGAATAACCTGGGAGACTTGCGACTAAACTATCGAAAAATCGAAAAAAAAAGGTAACAATCGATAAAAAGGTATTTTTGGCGCGTGCATGGTTAGAGCAGTGGTTTGATGTTGATACAAAAACTATAAATAATAAGTAACGATACATCGAAAGAAAAATATATCGATTTAGGAATATCGGACTTCAGGATGAAAAATTTCAATATTTTGATATATCGTGTACCGTACCCATTCTTAGGTGGATGGGTCATATATCAATCACATTTTTCATTCATGGTAATTGTTTCGTACTGCGAAAAATATAGTTGACTGTTAATAATGAATAAATAAGAAGATGATCAGGGGTACAGTAAAAAAGAAACAGCACATCCAAGTAAAGATACTATAATTGTGTGCCAACGTTTCGACCTGCCTTGCCGGTCTTCTTCAGGGCCACCGAACACGGAAAATGAGACGAACGATAAGTAATTGATTTGCCTTTATTTTAAATGTTACTTGGGAATAATAGGTACATTTTTTCTTTATAGCTTGAATTACTAACTGCCCTGGATTGTGACATCTTGTAATACTGTAAAAATTAAAGGAAAAGTATACGCAATTTTAAAACAACCATAGTATATCTTTTATTGTTTTGTTTAGAATGTTTCCGATGGTGCATTTTACGACCAATGTAATTGCATGATCATGGAATTCAAATAAAATTTTCGAAATCAAACCAAACAGACATGAGGGCCCTAAGGAGAAGAACGTTACTAGACGAATCCTATCCAAATATAGGGGCGGAGGAGGGGGAAGGAAGGTGGGGGGGGGAGAGGGGACTCAATTGCCCCAAGACTAATGGACTCGATCTTCACGGGAGGTATAATTTTCAACGAATCGAAAGCAGTTGAGTGGTTCGATCAAGTAGGCACTGCCATTAATATGCTCCAAGTAGCTGCTTGCGACACCGGCGTAAGGTGTTCCCAACAATTACTCGATTAAGTATGGAATGGTATCATTAATTCAGAAATATTGAATAAGGCTGTAAATGGACGTAAGATTATACGTTAGCGGTATAACGCGCAATCATAAGGAAGTAAAATATCCGTTCATCAGGAGGGTATCACTCGATCAATATCTTGGACATCTATAGTCGATGGATAAAGTTTCACATTCCTAAAAATATGACGGGTCTAGGGGAGAAACATGTTTATATCCATTTTTTTTGTCAGATTTGAGTTAATGGAGTTGAATGCCAATTCAACCAAGTTTCGACTAAACTTTAGATCGCATAATCGTTTCAGGAGAAGTAACATTTAGACCACCCAAATAAAGTTGATTGAAGTTTTCATGTTTTGGGGAAGAAACCTCAATGTCTATGATGGAAGATTGCTCCCTAAATGGTACATTGCTTTGACTTCCAAAGTTCAAACAAAAGCTGTTTAATAAACACAAAATATCTGCTTGCACCTTTTTAGCGGAACGAAATCCATGAATTATTTATGTATAGTTTTTAGTATTAAAACGTTTTACTTTTTATATATTTTTTTCAATTTATTTATTGATATTTACAACTGTAAAGAATAAATACATTAAGTGAATGTTCGTAAACAATATTATAATGACTTGTAAAGCAACTGGTCTCTGGTAGATTATTAACAGAAGTTATATATTTGAAGGTCCTTAGGCCAACTTTTTTTCAGATGTCTAGGAGGGTTGTCGGGAGTCTAATAGCAAGTTGGTAGAATAGTGGATTCGAGTGGGTATGCAGTCTATGAAGGCTAGTTAACTAGATCATAGATCATTGGAAGCTTTGAACGTTTGTCTAATAATTGTTGAAGTAGTTAATGTACCAATTTTGAAAAGATTCGATATAGTTTAAACAAAAAATAATATGCTTTTGTTTTAACTGAAGAATGACACGCAATATACATAGCTGAAAAAAAAAAAATCTGAAAACCTATTTCATTATTGTAAAAATCCATCTCGACAAACGACTTATTTGGAATCAACTGTCCATCGTTTTCGACTTCTTCAACCTTTACTGGAGAAACGCTTCCGACTGATTACAAGAGACACATACACAATAGTAATTAGACTTATACGGACATACGGAATTGAGTTTTGGGGCTACACTAATCCATTCAATCTGTCTCCCATAAAATCCTAAAAAATCCAAAATTATTATAAATCCTTAGTGATCCTTATTACACTACAAATAAACTTATCCACAAAGATCTTAATGTTCCATATGTTGCTAATTTAGCACAGACCAGATAACTATATTTTTATATTATAATCCATGACTATGCAAATCCAAGATTGTCACAACTGGCTTTTCATTCTATCCCTGATAACTCTCTAAGGGGTGTGAAAAGAAGATGGCTTTGGGATCTTTAATAATTTTTTTTTTATAGACAGTTAGAAAGTTTACCAGGTATGCAAGTTTAAAATGTCGTATTATTTCCAATAGAATGCGCTCTTAGCCTATTGAAGGATTTGCTTATCTCTAAACGCTATTTTGTTTGTTAGTCATTTGTTTACAAAAGTCAGCTGTTTTTAAGTCGTTTACGTGGACGTATCATACCTTTCTTTGGTGTTAAAAATGTCTAATTTTAAGCCAAATAAAGAGCATTTGCGGCATGTCATGATTTTCTTATTTAATCAAAAGAAAAAGGCATCTGAATGTCATCGAATTCTTGTTGAGACTTATGGCGATGTTGCCAACCGTCAGGACATGTGAACGTTGGTTTCAAAGTTTCAAACGTGGTGATTTTGATGTTACTGATCAAAAACGAGAAAATCGACCAAAAAAGTTTGAGGACTTCGAATTGCAATCTTTATTAGACGAAGACAATACCCAAACCCAACAAATGATGGCAGAACAGTTGAATGTCACTAGGCAAGCCATTTCCGATCGCCTGAGAGCTATGGGAAAGATTCAAAAGGTTGGAAAATGGGTTCCACATGAATTGGACGAACGACAGATGGAAAAAAAAAAAAAAAAACGAAAAAACTGTGTGCGAAATGCTGCTTTTACGCGACGAAAGAAAGGGTTTTTTGCATCGAGTTGTAACTGGCGATGAAAAATGGATTTATTTTCAGAATCCCAAACGAAAAAAATCATGGGTAACGCCAGGACAACCATCCACATCGAGTGCAAGACCGGATCGTTTTGGGAAAAAGACAATGCTGTGTGTGTGGTGGGATCAGAAGGGAGTAGTCTACTACGAGCCGCTTCTCAAACCCGGCGAAACAGTCAATACCGAGCGCTACCGACAACAAATGATCAATTTGAGTCACGCATTGATCGAAAAACGCCCAGAATGGGCTCACAGGCACGCCAAAGTCATTCTTCAGCATGATAACGCTCCTGCACATTCAGCCAGATTGACTAAGGAAACGATTTCTTCGCTTGGTTGGGAACTCCTACCCCACACGGCGCGCCGTATTCACCTGACCTGGCGCCTTCTGATTATCACCTCTTCTCATCGATGGGACACTCATTGGCGGAGCAACACTTCAACAATTTCGAAAACGTACGAAAATGGCTCGATGAATGGATTTCAAATAAAGATGAAGCATTCTTTTGGAATGGTATCCATATATTGCCCGAGAGATGGACAAAATGTGTAGAAAGCGAGGGTCAGTACTTTGAATAAAATATATTATACTTTTTTTTTTAAATTACTGTGTATATATTTTAAGAAATAAACGACATTTTAAACTTGCATACCTGGTAATAAATATCTATAAAAAAAAAACTATATAAATTTATTTAGCATTTGTCTGCCTGTAAATTGGATAATTAAAATTAATCCCATTAAAGCAACTTTACACATCGTCAGTAACATAAAACATTACCATCTACGTTACATAAGATGTCATATATTAATATTATAACTGAATATTGAATACACTCAAAACTCATATATATTTATGTTACGGAATTGTAAATACTTCAAAACTCGTCTCTTCCTTTATTGTTAAGGTGTAAATTCCTCACTATGCTCAAATTCAAACCTGACTGCGAGTAAACTCTTTCCGCTTTCCTTCGGCAATACTGGATTTCGATGCATTTGAATATATCGACGAAGTGAATTCAAATGTGTATTTTAACATTGCCACCTCTTCTATTCTTTGTGTTCCGCTTGAAATATTCTAATGTAAAACAAACGAAAAAAAAAAGAAAAGAAAAAAAAAGGTCCCTTTACCACTACAACCTATGAAAAGTATCGGGTACAGTACTGCTATACGGGTAAGGATGCACTGCTAATGTGAAAGGAGTTTTGGCCAGAATACTCGCTCAACCACCAGGTTTTTCCCCAATCAAGGGTACCCATTTTAATGAGACAGGGTGTGCCCCAGGAGAATCTTTTGAATTCGAAGTCAAGAAATTAAATTTTCTGCCTTCAGTCGGACTCGAACCCGGGCCCGGGAGCGTGTTAGTCAAGCGTCTTACCCCCTGAGCTACCGTGCCTCCTCAAAAAAAAACATACGAAACATGTTTTTAATTCTTTAATAAAAGAGTATAAAATATATTTATAAACACAATTTTTCAATAATCATCAGAAATTTTCTGAAAAAGTGGCAGAAATTGTATTTTTTTTTAAATTTATTTATTTCTTTTTTTTTTTACACGTTTTGCTCTATACACGTACACCCTTAACCCTTTTCTTGGCAAGATAATTTAAAATAAAAAATCCTTGTAAAATCAATTTAAAAGAAATAAAATAAGACATTGATATAAAAATATTTGACCAAAATTTATTTTATTTTATATCAAAAATTGGTATCTCCTAAGATACTAAACCAAAATTGAGGTTCAAAACGTCGTTTAATTATCAACATAAATACGGGGCACTTCATTCTATAAATAAAAACCCGAATAAACCAAACCCAACAGGTAAACAAAACATTCTTTTAAATTTGAATCCCCCAAAATTATTCACCATGAACAAAATAATTTTAAAAGAAATGTTAAAGAAATGATAACCATAGCAAAATGCTATGTATCAACCTATAGGGTTTACATTTATTTGATAGACATGACATTAGCGGTGTTTTGCAAAAGGGGGGGTGGCCCGTCGCGGGTGGTCCGGGGAGTCCGCGCCCTTTGTTGAGATTTTTCTCTACCTGCCTATCCCTTACCGGCAAAATATTTTCAAAGTCAGTTTATGAGAGGAGTTGGAGTCGATCAGTCGAGCAGTCGAGGAGAGTATTTGAGAGAGTCTAGATGTCTGGTCTGGTCTGGTCCCTTCTGAGCTATGTAGTTCCTGGATCCTTCGGAGCTTCGGAGCTCCCGGCTTACCACTATGAACCCACACGTAGCATCACCCATCATAGCATCATTAAGAAGATAAGTTTAGATTAAGTTATTTGTTACAATATTTAAGTTTAAACTTAAGAATGATTCATTTTCCTAACTGTCATTTTTATATGTCAACCCATAATGGAATATATATTGTTTTAGTTCAACCGTAATTTATTCACCATTTGCATGCCACTCATTAATTAATATATTTGTTTACCCTTATTTATAATTAACATACACAATTATCTGACCCCACGATCACCTTTTGGAGAAGAAATAATTAAATTAATTTATTATTTAAATAATACATATTTATCATTTGTCAGGAGATTAAATCCTGGCTGGCATCCCGATAATTAGATTAATGCTGTTCCGGACTCAAACAGAGATGGACATAGCAGGGAATACCACCAGTTTTGGGAAATCCCCCCTAACTTTGTAACTGTTTTTTGAAAATTCCCCAGGTCAGTTGTGTACTACAATTGTTAAAATTTAGTTAGTCGATACCGCATCAACCAGTTACATTGTAAGTAGTTTTATACTCTATATTCTGTAATTATATATATATATATATATATATATATATATATATATATATATATATATATATATATATATATATTTATTTATTATTCTAACATATGCTGTTATATACTTGTATTGTAGCTAACTTTATGTTTTGAAATAACTTGTAAAACTTATATAATTTTATTGTAACCTATTTTTCCACTGTAGAGCATGATTATAAGAAAAATATAGTCTCGAAACGTCACCAAAATAGTTGTTTTTTATTTATTGACTGAACCTCAAGAACCTTACTAAATATTTAATAGTAACAGTCAAGAAGTTTAGAACTCCCCTAGGTTAGTTGTGTACTAGAATTGTTAGTCTATTCATATCCACTAGTAACATTGTAAGTAGCTTCATACTCCTCTATGTTCTGTAATTATATATATTTTTATTATTCTAACACATGCTGTTATATACTTGTATTGTAGCTAACTTTATGTTTTGAAATAACTTGTATAACTTATATAATTTTATTGTAACCTATTTCTCCACTGTAGGGCATGATTATGAGAACAATATAGTCTCGCCAAAATAGTTGTTGTTTTTTATGGACTGAACCTCAAGAATCTTACTAAATATTTAATAGCAATAGAAAAGAAATTGATCCATAAATATATATATATATATATATATATATAATGATAAAGTGAATTTTTTTTATTAATAAAGTTATCCTGAGTAGTTTTATAAATCTGTTTCGAGGTAGTTTTAAATTAATTTTCATATTAAAAGAGCAATCCCTTGATTAGAATTTTTTAAGGATACAGAATATAACATAAAAAACTTTTTAAAAAAGGTAGTTTTCAGGATAAATGGATTAAGTTGGGTAGAAATGATGGAATGTCCTCTAATAGGCAGTTACGTAATCACATTTAACCACTTACTTGAAAATGCGATTATTTTCTAGAATAGTGCTGATAACTGTTTATAAATTTCACCGGTAATGACCTAGTAACTACATTAAAGTTAATTAACATTTAATTTAATTAATTAAAATTAAGATAATTTTTTCTCATTGATGATGAGAACTGACTTTTAGTTTTTATTATTACAGAAGTTCTGGTTAGGTTTCATTCATTATGTGGCACTTTTATAACAATTTATTAAAATGAAAACTGGATACATAACAGCTTTTTTCTTTTTTTTTAAATATATACTTTACTGATAATTACAACTGTATACAATATACAAAATCGCTAAATGTGTGGTGAAATGATTACAATGACATGTCAATAACATTGGAAGAACTACTCATTAAAAGTTCTTCACTTGGGTTATCGAGAAGCAAGTTGACAGACTATTGGATTACAATGGGTATGAAATTTGTGATAGAAGGAGAGGTATCTTGTATGGACCAAATCAGCAACATATACATAATAAGGAGCACTGATAATTTTACGATAAATTTTGGGTTGTAAGGATTAGATACGAAAAGAATTGAAACGTTTAGTGGAGTCAACTCCGTATGTCCAAACGGGTCTGCTGATTACTGTAAATAAGTCTTTTGTAATTTATTTGGAGCTTTGAATGCTTATCTAGTAAATGCTAGAGTTGTAGAAAAAGAGCACTTGTCTTTTGAGTCTCATAAATAGATTCAAACAAGTCTTCTGTCCATATGAAGTCATAAGATAATTGTCAACAATCAACATACGCAATTATCAACCGTCATATTAATCAACCAAACCAAGTTGATAGTTTTCTTCATACTTATAGTGTATGTATAATATGAATCAAAAACTGCTTGTATTAATAATATTTCTAAAAAAGATTTAAAAATAAAGTAAGGCGACGTTAGGTGTTCAATGTGTAATTTTGTTGGAACTTTAAAAAGGGGTTTGGTAATTTTTATTCTCTTATTTCCGAATTAACACGTACTCTCCATAAATCAATTGCTTATTTATTTAATTGAAAATAATAGGCAGTTCGACCACTAGGGTGAATTTCGCCTTTTACGATAATTAGTGCGGTTGAACCTCACTAATCCGGCCTTTAAGTGACCAAGAAGTAGTGCGGAACGGCCAAAAAGACGTTTTAACCGGAGGTTTCAATAAAGCAAATTTTTTGCATGGTTATAAGTGTATTATATTTATATTTAATGATATATATTAACATTAATATATATATAGGAAATAGAAACTTACGTTATGTATACCAGGAGACTAATATATTTGGATAGAAATATTTTAGCTAGCTATTTATGTATAAAAGCATAGGCCATAATAGTTTATAACTAACTAATTTTTAAAATCGTTTAAAGATGGCCATATTCTTTAATTACCTATATTTTATTTAATTTGAAGTGAGCTCATGAAGTATTGGATTTGAACTAGAGAGGAAAGAGAATTGGGACATGCCGAATGGAGAAAAATATAATTGATCTAATCGAATAATGGAATACTTTGAATATAATAAATTAAAATAATTTAATGCTGAAGCAGTCAACGCTTATTACTGCCTCTTACGAAACAAATCCGTTTATCTTATTCTCCAAAGCAACCTGCAATAAATATTAGATAATTAATTTCAAAGCAGATGTTATATCTTAAATGAAGTAAATCAAAAGGTCCATTTATTCAGGCAGGGTAGATCCCCAACGGGCATTGGGATGTTTACATAACCCAATTTACATAGGACCATTCCTTGCATAAATCAGTTTTATGTTAAGTGAGCTTTTCTACTAGTTGAGCCCGCAAAGACTTGCTGAAACAGAATCCTGAATGGGACGGTTCATTTGGCTACGGAGCCTCCGGATAATTAACAAACGTGTCGGGGCAAATTATTCATCGGATGAGGGGGGTTGTGAGTGGGGGGTGGGGAGGGAGCGCTTCATAGCCAACGTTTATATACGACCTTGTTTGCAATATGAAACTTTATGAATTTCTGAGCTATCAAATTAATTCATTTATAACAATAATCCTTTTGACTTGAAAACATGTTGTTAGAGTTACTTTAAAACATCCCGACCGCTCTTATGATTCATCAAAAAATCCAAGGAAAATTTTAGCCATAATTAAACTATTTCATATACATTTTCTTAATAGTATCATAAAAAAGACATACAGTCAACTCTCGATTATCCGGCGTTCTCTTAAACGGCACATTCCCTTAACCGCCGCTGGCAAACAAGGAAAATTCGTATCGTATATATTATATCGTATATTAAAAAAAAAAAAAAAAAAAAAAAAGAGAAAAGCTTTAAAAACATGTTATAAGTAAAATAATAAAAGTTAATGCATTAAAATATTTTTTTTTTTTTTTTTGGAATATATTATAAATTTCTAATACCTTTTTTTTTTTTTATGTACATTTATTGAAATGTTCAACTGTGCAAAATATCAAGTAACGATTACAATAACATGTTACAACTTGAAAAGAACTACTCATCAGTAGCTCTTCATTCAGAATTCTACACTAGAAGGTCTCTAGGCCATCTTCGTTTCAGATGCTTCGGAGTATTATCAAGAATGGAGTTGGAAGCAAGTTGAGAAACTAACTGATTTGAGTGGTTATGGAGCTTACTATGAAAGGATAGGTACCTGGTGTGGTTTTTTTACTTCCATTTTTGAAAACTGTAGTATATATAATCCATGTAACATAGTCCGGATGTGTTGAAAAATTTATATGTTTTAGATCTGAAGATGAATGTTTTGCATTCGAAACTAGTTTTCTAATAAAATAATTCTAATAGATGTGACAATTAATTTATCAATCCTAATTGTATTGACCCATCTATACCATCGTGTGATTCTGTTTGATGTTTTAACTTATATTTTTATTTTACTATTTGTCGATTTCAAATCCTGCAACATTTACTATACAAGGTTCAAAGCACCCAATAAGTTACAAAAGACATTTACATGACAGTAGACCCATTTGGACATACGGAGTTTAGATTTGTTACTCCACTAAACCTTCTCATTCTTTTCGTATCCTACCCTTACAATCCAAAATCCTTCACAAAATCCTAAATGTTTGTCACAAACAAACTTATCCTTCATGATCTTAATGTTCCATATGTTGCTGATTTAGCCCAAACCTGATACTTATCCTTTCCATAACCACTCAAATCCACCAGTTTCTTAACTTGTTTCCTACTCCATTCCCGATAATCCTCCGAGGCGTCTAAAAAGAAGATGACCTAGAGACCTTCCAGTGAAGAATTTTTATTGAAGTGCTACTGATGAGTAGTTCTTTTCAAGTTTTGACATGTTATTGTAATCTTTATCGACACATTTACTTGATGTATATGTTTCGTACTGTTGTAAATTTCAATTATTGTATTAAAAAAAAAAAAATGTTCCATATGTTGCTGATTTGGCTCAAACCGAAGGCGAATCCACTTATCTCTCAAATTGTTTTTGAGAACACTTAGTTCCCGATAATCATTCACTTCATCATAATCATCAATCCGATAATAAAGACGTCTGCAAAGAAAATGGCCAAGAGACCTTCTAATACAGAACTTTTATTTAAGTGCTACTAATGATTAGGTCTATACATTTTATTGACATGCCATCGTCGCCATTTTCCTTAAAATTTATTTGTAGCAAATAATATATGCAGTTGTAAATATCAATAAATAGTTTAAAAAAAAAAAAAATATTTTAAATGAACATAGGCCTACATCAATTACAAGACAGTTACTTTAGTATTAAAGTAGTTGAGACCCTGTCAATTGTATCAGAAGCCTTTTGAAAGTCAATGAAGGGCATTCCATGTATATTATACAATCTATCACTATTATTATTTATAAAACTGTTTATCGATATAAATTTCAAATGGAATAGACAGAATAATATAGCATCAACACGAAATTGCTCAGAGAAGCTGCCAAAGTAGAAAGGGATCAGGACATCTGCCTCCAATCCGATTTGCACACCACAACCCAATTGGGTGGGGTAAACCTTCCGACCGCTTTTCGGCATTCCGTTCATAACCCGTTTGCTATAACTTGTTTCCTGTTGTAACAGACTTCAGTAATAATTGATAGATAGCAATAAATAAAAACTTTAACATCATAGTTATCATAAGATCTATTTCATATTCATAACTTCAAAAATGTAAAATATATTTAGCGATATTCACCATTAGATAAAGTACGAACAACAAATAAATGTGCGGGAAAATTATTTTATGTCATCAACTTGTAAAAAAAACTACCCATTAGTCACACTTCTATAAAATAGGTCATTTTTTTTTCTATCGGAAATATCGAATGAAAAGCAGGTTAAGAGATTATTGGATTTAATAAACATGAATATTGTAACAAACAGGGGATTTCTTAACACAGCAAGTTTATTAACAATTAAATATGACATAAAACAATTACGTAGACATAGAACCGACCAAGCAACGCTAGAACTAACTAGAACACACACTGTTTTATTACTACACACGCAACACACACGACTTCTCGAATGAAGTTTCACACTATTCTTACAGTTATATTCAATACCATTTTGTTTCCGCCTGGAGCAATCCTGCTTCCTCCTGGCACACTCTTGGTTCCTCCAGAAATTCTGCTTCCTCTAGAAACGCTTCTAATTCCTGCTAGGAACTCTTCTGGTTCCTCCTGGCATGCTTATGCTTCCTTCTGATATGTTGTTGCTTCCTCTAGAAATATTTTGCTCTTTCCTGGATTGTCTGGTCTCTTCTTCTTTCGCATCAATTTTTCATATACCTTTCGTGTCTCATCTTCCAGCACAATTTCTTCTTCTGTTCTACTCTGTTCCAATATTTTCTATTTTCCCTCTAAACATCACAGCTATTAAGTCATGTTTAGATCTATGGCGCCTCTTTATGAACGTTTAGTGTTTTCTTTTTCTTTTCCTTTTAGGTGGTTTATCGAAATTACTCTTACCATTCTCTAAATCTAGGACTTTAACTTTCCTGATTGGAACATCATCATTTGTTTTCTCTGCTATTACATTCCTGAGTTTTCTTTCACTTTCAATGGCATATTCTTTCTTAAAGAATTCTTCCCTTTCTTCTACATTACCGCATTCTCTAATAACTCTGATTAGAGTCATAACTCTCAGTCTGGTTATCAGCTATCATTAGATTCAGCGATTCACTCGCATCATATTCTTCTTTTATTCCTCCCTCACATCTTCCCAGATTTGTTAATTGAGGCACCATTTCTTCTTCTTTCACAGTTACATACCTTCTTTCTTTCACATCATTTTCATTTTGTATTTGGTTCCTAGTTTCTTCATCAGTCTCTTTTTCGGCCTCATGGTCATCAATAGACTGGGCATTTTCAATTTCACCTTTACTATAGTCCTCGGTCAACGCGTCGAATTTTTCTTGAAGATTCGTGATCTGACTATCACCACTCCGCAGGTCGGATACCTCCTGCGGGAACACATCGAGTCGATCGGACATTTCAGTAAAATTTTTTGTCCTCCAATCATCGATTTTGATACTTATTTCCGTCGACAGCTTCCTGATAGATTTTGAAATATCATTTTCGAAATCTATTGTCTCGGGATTTATACCTTGACTGATATAATAACGATAAAGCCGTTCAAATAGCGTCGTCTTTGTACCTGTAGTATCCAGTTCCAGCTCCTCCAGTTCAACTCTCAGTTCTGAAACACGCAATTCCCGAATTCCGAAAAAAAGAAGAGAGAAGAAACAAAGAAAAAATAAATTTAAAATTAAAATTAAGCAAAAAAAAAATAAATAATAATAATAAATAAAATTTAATCAACAGTAAAGATTTTAACAGACTTATGTACATTTACATATTATTCACATTTTTGAGGAAGATTGAAGATCAAAGAGATAGATAAATAAAAGATGTTTAGAAGAAGTTAAGGAAGAGGCTTTGCGAATATGGATAGGTAAGGAATTCCAAAAAGAAGTAGCACGGATGACGAAGGATTTTTCAAAGGAGGCAGTTCTATGTGAGGGGGTATATAGGTTGGAAGGTTGGGATCTTGTATTCAGGTGGTGAATGGAGGAACGCAGAGTAAGTAGGTCTAGGATATAGGAAGGTTTATTGGTTTTTAATGACTGGAATAGGTAAGTGCCGAGGAAGTATTGCCGTCGAAAATGAGGAAAAAGCCACCCTAGCTCATTGTACCGGCAAGATACGTGAGACCGTCTGTCGACCCCAAAGATGAATCTTATGAAGCAATTCATTAGTCTCCCCAGTCTCATTTCTAGCTCAACAGACAGCCCCCCCCCCCCCGTACATCAAGCACCCGTAATCAAAGTGGGGAAAAATGAGAGAGGATACCAGAAGTTGGCGGGTACTTCGGGGAAAAGAGTCAGAATATCTTTGGAGCTGTTTGAGGATCATGATGGATTTTCTGGTAATTTGGGAAATGTGGTTACTCCAGGATAAGTGTTAATTAAAGGAGATTCCGAGGTTTTTGATGGAAATTTGAAATTGGATTGTACGGTTATAATATATAGGAAAATAACGTATCGACAAACATAGGAAAAATAATGTTTGATTAATCTATTAATAAAGCGTGTATTACTGCAAATTTATCTGGGTGATTCCTAGATTCCTTTTTACGGCAGTTCAATAATTTTTCAATAAGTCATATTTTCATGAGAAATATAGAATTTAAAAATTTTAATAGCGCAGTAATGACCCCTCAATCTTGGTGATGACACTATCAGCTGGGTAATGATAATAAATTGAATATATATATATATATACATAAATATGACTAACAATTAAATTGAAAATTACAATTGTAATCAAACAAATCTGATTCAGGAGAAAATCTACCAATCTGAGGTAGCAACGGTTCAAATATGTTCATTACCGCACAGTTCGTTACCGCGCTAATGATTCGTGAATTTTTTTTCAAATCTAACCTCTAGATGACTAAAATAAAAATATGTTGCTTCTGACAACTGTCATACAACAAATTGTAGTCTTAATTAAATTAAAGGCAATGAAATGATTTGAAAAGCTAGGGTGATAATATAAGTGATGGTATAGTCATCACTCCCAACTCACAACCTTCCACTGTGGCAGTATTTTCGAAGCTATTTCTCTAAAAAAATTTTTTTTTTTGGTAATGACATTATAGTGATGGGACCAACTGTGGATCCCTGTAAACATATTATATTATTGCCAACGATACAGAAATGAAAACATTTATGATTGTTTAGTATTCCTTTATGTATGTAAATTAATTCCATAACTATTTACCAAACGTAAAGAAAGAGATGAATAAATGTATATCAGAAAACTAAGAGTGGGATATACCCTGGTAATGACATTTTAGCAGCATAAGTAATAATAAAATCAATTTTCTCTTTTACATTTTCAATTTTAATATTTTATTATGAAGAAATATTTCTTCACAGTTATATCATAGGGAAAAAATTAAAGTAGAATTGAATTGATTAAAAATTGTAGTGGACAAAAAATTTGAAAATCACCTATATATGTAATAAAACCTTACTTTCTTAAAATAGAACGAAGTTACGAAGCTTCTTAACAGCTATTTCAAAATATCGCGTGATTTTTAAATAATTAAAGCAATTTACTTAATTACTCATTTAATATTCTCTAAAATTAAAAATTCTGCTTTAAAGCTCGAAAGAAAAGCATAAATCTTAACTAGTTGAATAGAGTTGTATATTATTGAAGACAAAGCTGGAATTCCATTTCCCTAGTACAATGACTTCCTTGAAAAGTATGCACGGAATGGACCAGATTTAAAATTCATCATTTGGTGAATAGTTAAAAGAAAGGGAAAACAATGTTATTCTGAGGGTCTAGACCGACGAAACAAGTTTACACACTATCCTTGACAAAGCAAAATTTGATTAAGAAATAAAACAGTACTATCCTGGGAAAAGGCATAACTTTAATTAAGTTGAAGTTAGGATGAGCCTGCCGAGAGATGGAACTACTCTCTAAGTTGTCTTTATAAACTTCGCAGTTTGTTCACTTCTTGTCGACACAAAACTGTTTTTTGTATCTTGTATGAGGATACCCCTGGCGTAAAACACTACTTTTTTGGTATCAGATCAGAACTATTCACTCATTGCAAAATGTTAAATTAATTAATTGCTAGCTAATTTGGTAATAAAGTGATTACAGGTTATAGAGCTCTGGTTCCTTCAAGACTGACTTGCTTAAAGAAAAAAAAAAAAGTTTACATAATAAGTACTATATTAGAAGAACCTTTAAAGCGCCTGGGAGGGTTATCTGGAATAAATCGTGAAGTATGTTGTGATTCTAACAAATTTGAATAGTTATATAATAGGTTTGGGGTGTCAGGAATATAAGGAACATTACGATGTTTGTAGATAAGTAAAGAGCATTGAGGATTTTTCTAAGGATTTTGGTTGTAAGGATTGTAAGGATCCCTTGTTGTAAGGATCCCTGCAAAACCCGTGTAGTCGAGAGGCAAGGAAGGGAAATAAATAAATAAAAAAAGGTTGTAAGGATTGGATAAGAGATTTTTTTTTTTTTTTTTTTTTTTTTTCCAACGCCAGTCTTTAGCCTCTCAGCCATTCGACGTCTAGCCTCCCAGTAACGTGTGGCAGGATCAGGTGGAGCGTCAGCAAGTTCTGGACAGGTCTTCAGATGATCGCTATCCATCTTGTCTAAGTTGCAAAGGGGGCAGATGTTATTGTCTGCGACTCCAATCCGGTGAAAATGATCCTGTAGATAGTCGTGTCAAGTTGTAAGTCTGAAGTTTGCAACAGCTTGGGCTCAGTCTAGCCCAACACCAGTCGGCCCATGAGTTAGTAGGCATTTCCACTTCTTATTTTCGCTTTGTTCCTTCATGTGATTGTACATATAGGCATCGATGGTGCTGTTGATTATGTTTTTTGCTGCTCTTAAGGTCGTGGCAACTGCGGGCTGGGCAGATTTAGCACCTTTTTTGGCAAGGTCATCGGCCTTGTCATTTCCAGTTATTCCTACATGGCTGGGGATCCACTGCAGCACTGTGTTCCATCCAATCTTGATGAGCTGTTCTAGTGTCGTTCGACATTTAACAGTGCGTAAGCAGTCGGTAGGAATATTGGTGCTCAGTGCCAGTATAGCTGTTTGGGAATCAACCAAAAATACAACATTATGCGGGTGCATGTTAATGGTGATTAATTTGGTGACAGCCTCCTGTATTGCACTCACTTCCCGTCGTAGTTGCTTGCATTGTTCCCCACAGCGATATAGCCATTGAAGTATTCGCAATACCAGCCGGCTCCAGCTCCACTTGGTTCGGGTATGTACGAGCCATCGGTATATACGTGGAGCCATTGATCTTTAGGATATAAATCGTGCAAAGTTTCAAGCGCGCTTGCCTTCAGTTCTTGGGGAGACGCGTCATTCTTTCTGGCCTTAAGATTGAGCAAGTCAGTTCGGGCAAGAGGTAAGGAGGTAAAGACTGACACGTAACTCTGAATAGGCGCAGGATCGCCTAGATTAAGATTATACTATTCTTCTAGTGCTCGGGCATGTGTGATAGGCGAAATTTGCGTCTTCAAGCGTCCTGACGCTGGTTTATAATTTTTCCAGAGTTTTCCGTCTACCCTTTTGGCTCGTTCCCAAAACTTCAAGGTGCTCTTGTCTCTGCGAGCTTCCAGTGGTTCTAACCCTGTTTGAAGTTGCATGGCAGGGATAGGGGTTGATTTCGCTCCTCCTGTTATGATTCTTAAAGCGTTATTTTGTACAACATCATATTTTGTTAGATTAGATAAGAGATGAATTGGACGGTTTAGTGGAGCCCCAAAGCTAAACTCCATATAATCAGGGTTGATGAATCAATTGCCACTTCTATTGGAATTATTTTATTAGAATACTAGTTTCGAATGTCTTCAGCACTATGTTACATGGATTATATATATATATATATATATATATATATATATATATATATATATATATATATATATATATATATATATATATATATTAAAGTTTTCGAAAATGTAAGACACGAAATCAAATAATCGTACTTAGCTGAGGAGACCTAACAGATATTAGATATATATCATTCGAAGAAATATTTTGGGGGGTTTACTATGGGATTTCCCCTACGACTCATTGGATTTTCCCGTTCCGATTGGAAACAAATTTAAAATGGGGCTATTGGAAATGTTTGTCTGATCATTTAAACAAAAGTCTGGATCGGTTTTAAACGATTTTATTATTTCTAATGTTTCATAAATATTTAATTCTAGGATATTTTCTACCAATATTTGATTTCTTGTCTTACATTTTTGAAAACTTTAGTATATATAATCCATGCAACGTAGTGATGATGTTTTGAATATTTTGTATGTTTTAGAACTTATGATGAATATTTAGCATCCGAAACTAGTGATCTAATAATATAATTTCAATAGACGCGGCAATTAATTCATCCTTCTATACCATCATGCGTACCTCAAGTGACTCGGCTCCATACGTTCAAGTTGGTCTAATTACTTTTATGTAAATGAGACTTTTGTGAATAATTGAAAAGTTTGAAATTTTGCCAGTGAGCGGTAGAATTTGTTGTTTTAGTCTTGTATGTGGGTTCCAAGTAAGATTTTTGTCCAGCCATAGGTAGCGGATCTGTTAAACAGTGGTCAACGGAATATCATTAAAGGATACTGCAAGGCAAGAAGTCTTGCTCGAAGAGAAAAGATAAGAAATGACAGTTTTAAATGATTCACAGATTCCGTTAGAGGAGCACTAATTTTGTGAAAGAAGTAATGGTGAGGCAGATTGGAAAGTTGCCTCGTTCAATGGAAAAAAAGAAAGAATGGCTATTTTTCCAATAATTACTTAATTATAAAAATAATTCTTATTTAGTAAAAAAAAATCTATTTAGCAAAGAATCACACTCGACTACTCGAAGGTACTCACATGATAAAGGCTGAGTGTGCACCACGAATCCTGACCGTCAAGGTTGTATAATAAAATAAAATTAGCTCTGAAGAAACCAGAGCTCTATCCGTTCCTTCAGAAGGGCTCATTCGCTCGAAGGAAAATATAAGAAATTAAAGTTTTGGATGATTCACTGATTAATTAAGAAGATCTATTGATTAGTGAAAAAACAATCACAGTAATTTTCCCTTAATTACTATACTTTAAGCTAAACGCGAAAGTTCACACAAAGCATTATTCCTGCAATGTATATTACAAGATAAATAAAGTAAATAATGTGAAATCAGATATTGAAACTCTGATGATATCTTTTAAAATACGGACAAAATCGAAATTATTTTTACACAGTTGAATTGTAGGATTCAAAAGGAATTCTATTTTTTTTTTTTGTTGATTTTTTTTTTATTTTTATTTTTTATTTTTTTTATTTTTTTTAACTTTGGGTGCCGATAAGTGACTGGTTTACCCTATTTCATACCATCATATCATTTAGTGGTAACTGACTTAATAGGAAAAAAAAAAATTATAGTGTGATTCAGACAAAAGAATTAACTCTTATCACTGAAAAAAAAAAAAGTATAACGATCTGGCGGTGGACATTAACTCGCTCAATGGAAAAAAAAAAAAAAAATTATAGTGCCGACGATTCAGCCTATATTGTAAGCCTTCTTCAGGGCAAGAAAAAAAAAACAAACAAAACAAAGAGAGGGAATACATGTTATAAAAATAATACACGGAAAACAGTATTAAAAAAAAAAAAATTAATGAAAAAAGAAGAATAGAAATAAATAAATATATATATTTTTTAACAAGGATAAAAAATATTATGACAAAAATATATTTGGATATAGTTTATGAGTGAATATAAAGTTTAACAGTATGCGGATGAACAATATATTTAGTAAACAAATACATGGAGGGCGGTCTGAAAAGTTTCCGACCTCAACGTGAAGATGACAGCACTCGTAAATAAAAGTCTAGTGAATTCGTTGTTTATCTTTTGGGTATTTTGTTGTATCTTTTTTCAATTATGGGCAACTGAATTTAAACGAGGCTGTAAGAGCTTGTGAGACGATAAAAGTTCGAGACGTCCAAAAACTACAACTACCGACGAAAACATCGCTAGACGGCCGCCGAATTAAAGTGAGAGAGATTGCAGAGGTTATGAACATGTCAAAAGAACGTGTTTGTCACATATTAAATCAACATTTAGGCATGAGAAAGCTCGAATGAGCACTTCCGCAGTTTAGGCACAATAAATCCGATTTTTGGCGCCGATTAATTACTGAAGATGAGACTTGGATACTATATACTAAATACAATAACGTTGGCACTATAAATCAAAATGTATTTTTTAATAAAATCTGTTATAAAAGCTAAACAGAGTTGTTATTCAGCAATTCGAGTGATGGCCAGGGAGTTTTTAGATCTAAATCGCTCAATATTATTAAATTAATCAGTAACGCCGCTCTATTCAGTAAGAAGATGACCGGTGAGGAGAGCATTGAAAAACAGTGCTTTGATCAGTTGGTAGAGTCTGATTCACAGTAAAATATACAACTCCATTTTCCTTAATCTCTGAATATACTCCATAAAAAGAGCTTTTGAATCCATAGATTATGAGCAGATAGGACAGTTCTGTTTAAAAAAAAAACACATATTGCGCATGAGCCAACTAGCGCTATCAGTGCTATTACGGATTGCTAACCTTCTGATGAATAAGATTTTTTATAAAGTTAATTCAACATTTTTTTAAAACAATTTTTTGATATCTGGTAACGTAGATTAATGTCCGAAATAACATGAATGACAAAATTGGATAGCGTATTATGGCAGCCAATCGATGCTATTTTTCTCTACAGCAGCACTTGAGGATCAGCATCTTTCCTCAAAATGCTAATCTGAGAATTTGTAAAACACTAGTCAGACCTGTTCTCACATATGGATCTGAACGCTGGACGATATCAAAGAACAATGAATTATCGCTTGAATCATCTCTCATATTGAAGATAGGGGAATCGCTCATACAGGTTTTTGAAGCTGAGTAGTGTAGCTATCGTTTGACGAACGAAAATTTAAAATATCTACAAAAACGATCACGCTGGAGTAAAAAATGTGCAAAACCTGCTCAAAGTGGCTTAGTCGCTGGGAGCTACCGTTTAAAAGCTATTTTGAGCTAATATGTTATAAATGAAGAATCTCACTTTAAAAACCCCCTCCTACCTCTCAACTTTGTTTATTTCGAATAAGCATTAGTTGTAAATTTAATTTAATTAATAATTTAAGTAATTTTATCCTTTTCATTCGAAAATGTAAATTGGCAAAAACAGTTGATGGCCATTTCTATAGATAAATATCTATGATCTATTGTTTTTCCTAGTCAGGGAGAAATCGAGTTTTGTTGAATATGTTCTATATTTTTAAAAGTTAAATTTGTATATATATTTTTGCTAATCATTTTAGACATTGTGTCTTTAACGAGCATACATTTTTTATAGAGATATTTGGAAATCTGGCCCGTAAATAGACATTCAAATAGAGAGAACCTCATAAATCCTTTAGAACAAACTTAAAAATTGTGCTAGAAAAGAAGGTTTAATGAGCTGTTTGGACAGAGCATGTTCATAGAATTTGCAGGAAAAATAAAAGTGATACAAAATCCTTTCCCAAGGGACAATGGGCTTTGATTAAATCTAACCCTGTTAGGGTTAAAACATTCATGAATTCTCCGCTATCTGTTGCCATATCACTCCTTTTTATTTCTTCTTTTTTTTTTCTTCTTAATTTATTTGTTTATATTTTTTAATGTAATTCTGTTAAGATCTCTTATCACGATTGATTTATATCAATCACAGACCTAATTATTGATATTGATGAATCAATTTTTCATACCATTGCCAAACACTCAGAAATATTTCTCTTTAATAACCCACAAAATTTATTATTGGATAGGAATACAAATTAAAATATTTGACAAAGATAGGTGTGATACCAATAATTACCTATTGATAACGGGAAGGATGTGATTTTTTTTTTTTTTTTTATATAGCTAATGGGATGAGTCAGAAAAAATGCCCGTTTTCTTCGTGTTTGAACTTTGCATCGTAATTCCTCACTTATATACATTCGGGAGCTAAGAATTGTGATAAGAAGTTCATGTTTGATCCCGTCTAAATCATTTGGTAAACAGCAGGCTTTCTATCCTAGCTCAGTACTTCTTTAGCTTTCCTTTGTAATTTTGCTTCATTATTGGAAAGGAAAGTTTTCAGCTGCTGAAGCCACTTGTTTAGCGGTTGAATTTGAGGATAAAAGAACTCTTTGAACAAAAGGACGGTGAGAAGGTTGTCCCAAAAATTTAATAAAGGTGATTTAAGCATTGAAAGAAAATCAGGATCAGGGCGTGTTTTAGTACAGTCTATAAATTCAGAGCTCTATGCAGAACAACTGCAGAAATATACGATGTTTTGGTTCAGTGGTAACCAGGTTTAGTCAATAGGAAGTAAGTCTTGTTCCAACAAGATAATGCCAGACCCCACACCTCATGCCTTACAAAAGAAAAACTAACTAATTTGGATGGAATCGAGCTTCTCCCTCACGCGGCATATAGTCCAGACCTAGCACCACCAGACTACCACCTGTTCAGATCAATGGCTAATTTCCCTCGTGGAAAAACATTCAACTACTTAAATGAAGTTGAAAATGGGGTTAGTGAATTCTTCGATTCAAATCCCAAAGAGTGGTACCATCAAGGAATTCTACAGCTGGCTTCCAGATGGCGTCAAACCATAGGGCACATTGGTTTATATTTTGATTATAAAAAACCTTGTAAGTACAAGAAAAATAAATTTAGACTTTTACCTATAGAACGGTATTTTTTTCTGGCACACCTCATTATTTATTGAAATTTACAAATGCACACAAAATAAAATAAAATTCATCTAGTAAATGTGACGTTTATACTCAAAATGACATGTCAATTGCTTGTAAAGCAAACAATCATGGGTACTTAAAAACGTTCTGTATGAGAAGGTTCCGAAACCATCATCTTTTCAGACTCCTCGAAGGATTGTTCGGAATAGAATGGGAACCAAGTTCAGAGACTAGTGGATTTGATGTTTACTATGAAATGATAATAGGTATTTGGTTTAGAATAAATCAGTATATGGAATTTTCTTTTTGATAAATTTATTTGTGACAGGGTTTGTCGAAGGGTTTTAAGTTGCAATAATACGAGATGATTAGATGGTTTAGTGGAGCCCTATATCTTAAATCTGTATGTCCGATTAGGTCTAATTACTGTCATGTAAATGAACCTTTTGTAATTAATCTGCATCTTAGAGGGTTTGTCGAGTAAATGATGAAAAAGTCAAAAACGAAGAGCAGTTTCTTTTCTTTTTAGTCTTGCATATGGATTCCAAGTTAAACGTTTGTCCAAATAAAGTCCTAGGTAGCGAATCTGTTCAACAGGGATCATTGGAATGTTGTTAAAGGATACTGCAGGGAAGGAAGTCGTAGGTTTACCACGAAGGGTTAGTTATTTGATTAGATTTATTTGGATTGATTTTAATTCTCTAATTTCGATTCTTGAAGGCTTATGATATGAGATTGGAGTGTTTGGGATTCAATGAAAGGATCATGATTTACTGACAACACACATGTTTCCTCACCGTACGTGGTAAGGACAGAGCGAAAATAAATCTTTTGAGACTTTGTAACCTAAATCTTTGAATTTGAATTATTCAATGTAGCGCAAGGGAATTTCAAAATTTCCATTATAACATGATAGTAGAAGCTATTGCAAAAACTAAAGTGAAGGCAAAAGTAAAATTCTTTTGCGCAAAATTATGATATTGATAATTTTGACGTCAATGAAACGCCCGTAACAAAGATTTTAAAGCCTAAAGAGAAAATTTTAGTAGAAAGACTTCTAGAATTCATAATATTAAAGAAGTTTTTAACCAGCTGTTATTATCTTCCGATCTATTGATAACTAATTTTAAAAATTGCCAACATAAAAAAAGAAATAATTCGATTCCAATGTTTGTAACATGTTGTCTACTCGTGACTTGGACCATCCTGAATCATTACAGGAGCTTCTTATTGCGGCTTCTTTTATTGGGATAGTAGTTTTGATAGTTCTTCAACACTGGAATTCCATTAATTAAATTCTATCATGAAGTGGAAAAATTTCTAACATAACTGCTTCTTCTTTGCGAAAGGTTCATGTCTTGATATATAAACTTATCCCTAATTAGTTGAAACCAATTTTAATTTTTGTTTGTAAAGAGGAAAGAACACTTATTAATTGTACCACTCATTGAAGTTAGCAAAGCATCCGATACCAAAGAATACTTCTCGAAAATAGGAATTAAAGTTAATAATACTCCAATCCCATATAATAAACTTTCAAAATGGTGTCAAAGATGGAGAATCAAAATAAATCCCATCAAATAACCTTTACCCTTCGTCATAAACCTACGACTTCCTGTCCTACAGTATCCTTTAATGATATTCCACTAATCCCTATTGAACAGATCCGCTACCTAGGACTCCGCTTGGACCAACGTCTTATTTGGAATCCACATACAAGACTAAAACGACAAGAAACTGCCCGTCGTTACAGACTACTTCAACATTTACTTGACAAACGTTGAAAGCTCCCAATTAATTACAAAAGACTCATTTACATGACTGTGATTAGACCTATATGGACGTACGGAGTTGAGCTTTGGGGTTCTACTAAACCATCCAATTCATCCCGTATCCAATCTTTACAATACAAAATCCTTTCAAAAATCCTCAATGCTCCTTACTTTGTCACCAATAGGCTTCAGCCGGTTCTATGGGCTACCTCTCGCCTTTCAACAGATAGCAAACTTCTCACGGTCTATTTTAAAATTGAAACCAATTTGGCTTAGCGGCTTGAACAATTGGGAACAGTAAATGTCCAAATATTATAGTATTCATTATTGCGCTCTAAGAATATTAATAACAAAAGATTCATTTACCTGACAGTTACTATACTAGAGCGCTGGCTGATAGCACCTGGGAAAAAGTGGAGGGAGGAAGGTGTGGCTGGTCAGGGTCAATGAGAGTGGTGCAGGGTTGCCGGTTCTCTTCTCATCAAATTTGAGAGGTTCATCAGTCCTGCCTCTCATACAGGTCACATTGAGTTTTTGTTTATTTAGTTTAAATTTTAAGTTACAGACTAATTCAACATTTACTAGACAAACGTTCGAATCTCCCAATTGATTAAAAAAGGCTTATTTACATGACTGTGATTAGACCTATATCGACGTACGGAGTTGAGCTTAGGGGTTCTACTAAACCATCCAATTCATCCCGTATCCAATCTTTACAATCCAAAATCCTTTAAAAATCCTCAATGCTCCTTACTTTGTCACCAATAAACTTATCCATAAAGATCTTAATATACCTTACGTTTCTGATTTAGCTGAAACCAGATATCAATCCTTCCATAGTAAACTCCACAACCATTCAAATCCATTAGTATCACAACTTTCTTCTTATTCCATTCCAGATAACCCTCTTAGGCGCCTCAAAAGAAGATGGCCTCGGGACCTTCTAACACAGTACTTCATTATATTGAACCTTTATAAGTGCTACCAATGGGTAGTTGCTTTAAAAACAATTGATGTGTCATTTTTATAATTTTCATCACATTTACTTGATGTATTAAATATTAATAATAAGGAGATGGATTTGTCAGGGGTGCAGTCAAGGTTGAATAAACACAGCCAGTTTTTAAATGAAAAACTCTTATTTTGGCGTGCCAACGTTTCGACCTGCCTTGCAGGTCTTCATCAGGGCTAAAATAACAAAAAATTGGATGTGACCAAGATGATACTAACATTAAAAAAAAAAATAATAAACATAATTTAAAAATGAAAAAGAAACAAGAAAAAAAAAAAAAAAAAAAACATTTTGCAGTTAACTAGATAATTGAATACAAAATAATAGTGAAGTTTAGTCGAAGATACAGTTGTTATAGAGTAATTAAATAATTTAAATTGAATAATATAAATTTAAAAGTTTGTAAACTAATACAACAATACAAACTAATGTAACAATTTTATTAACAGATGTTTTTTATTAGGAATTAAAAAAGGTATAAGGGATCTATATGAAAAGGAAAATAGTAAGATAGAAAGGTAAGGAAAATAATAAAGTTGGCATAACAATAAACGAAGGAAGAGGTTGAGAAAAAATGAGAAATTAAAATAAATGGACTTACTGAAGTAGTCTAGATGAAGGCTTGACTAACAATGACTGTTAAAAAATAAAATCAGGGAAAAGGGGGGTGGGGGGGGGATAATGACTTGCAGAAAGTAATTAAGGGTGGCAGTGGCTAATATAACATATGAAAGGGGCGCATGGTGGATAAAAACCGAACTATATTTTTTTTAAATTTTATTTAAAAGGCGTGGAAGATGTTAAATATGAATTTAAACATTTTGCTATCACCGTCAGCAAAAAAAAAAAAAAATAAAAAAAAAAAAATAAAATAAAATAAAATAAAAAAAAAAAAAAAAAATAAAAAAAAAAAAAAAAAAAAAAAAAAAAAAAATAATAAATTAAAAAATAAATAAATAAATAAATTAAAAAATAAATAAATAAATAAATTAAAAAATAAATAAATAAATAAATAATTAAATAAAAAAATAATAAATAGTGATGGAAAGGTTATAGTTTTTTAATAAGATTTAATACTTGGGAATAAGTGAGGGAAATGTATTATTTATCAATTTTATGGTTTACAGGATTAGGTTCTAAATGGATGTTAATGGATTCTGATAATAAACGTTTACTATGGTTGGGGACAGTGGCAAGGATAGATGCTTTTTCGAAATCAAAGGTATGATTTAATGATAAGGAATGTTCTGAAAGTTTGGAGGCGGAGGGATTTTTGGAAGAGATGGAAAGTTTGTGTTGGGAGATGCGGGCTTTAAGGTGATTTTTGGTTTCACCAATATATTATGAATGGCAATTAGGGGAGGAACATGGGATACGGTAAACAACATTTGATTTAAGCTGGATAGGAATAGGATCTTTTAGGTTGGTGTAGATGTTTCGAAGTTTATTCTGTGATTTAAGGCCTAGACGTAGGTTAGGGAAGGTTGAGCGAAGAGACTTTTGAATGTTATCAGAGAGGAAGGGGATATAAGGTAGGGATCTGTATAAGAATACAGAGGGTGGAGGTGCGGGGGAATTAGAAGAAGGAAGGTTGGGGGTAGGATGATTGAGGTAATTTGAAAGTAGTTTATCGATGGTGTGAAGTGGGAAACTGTTAGATTGGAGAATTCGTTTAATACGTAATATGTTAGTCGTGTGGTATTGGGGATCAGATAGGGAGAGGCAGCGATGGATGAGGTTCTTGGCGACATTGATTTTTTGATGATATGGGTGTTGAGAATGAAAATTTAACAGTCTGCCAGAGTAGGTAGGTTTTGTGTACCAATCAGTGGATACAGTGTGGTCATCAGGATTTCTAGTGATTAGGAGATCAAGGAAAGGGAGGGAATTATTAACTTCACGTTCGACAGTAAACCGGAGTCGAGGGTGGTAAGAGTTAAAGGCTGAAAGGATAGAAGGAATATTTTCAGGATTAAGGACAAGAAAAAGGTCATCGACATACTTTTTAATAAAAAGAATGTCTTTAAGAAATGATGGTAGAATGGAGTTCAGTAGATCATTAAGGACGATGTTGGATAGGTCGGGTGCAAGTGGATTGCCCATGGCAAGCCCGGAGATTTGGTGATAAAACTTATTATGAAAGGAAAGGTAACCTGATTTGCAACAGAGTTCTAGGGATTTTAGGTATGAGGAACGGTTAAGTGGGGTGTGAGGTTGTATGGATGTCCAATTATTGTTTATAATAAGGAGAGCATTGTCAATGGGAATATTGGTAAATAAACTTTCAATGTCAAAGGATACTAGAATGAAATCGTCGGGAATGTTAAAGGATAGTAGTAGTTCTCGTAGGTGGAAGGAACTGTGGATATCGTATGGGTTATCATGGCTAAGGATTTGAAGAGATGGAAGGAGGAATTTGCTAAGCTTAAGGGAGGGTAAATTTATATTGGAAGTAATAGGACGAAGAGGGGTATTGGTTTTGTGGATTTTTGGAAGACCATAAAAACGAGGAGCAACGGAATTATAGGAGATAAGGTTTCTGTAAGTAGGATAGTTTATCTGTTTAGATTCTAAAAGGGAATTAATGTGTTGGTTGAATTTAGTGATTAGGGAAGGAGTAGGATCACGTTTGGTGGGGAGATAGGTAGTGGGGTCAGACAGGAGTTCTAACATTTTTTCGTTGTAATCAGTTCGGTTCATGATCACAGTTTTGTTACATTTATCTGCTCTTGTGACAATAATCTGATCGTTAGAATTTAAAAAAGATCGGGTAAAAGATAGATCTTCGAAGAACTGAGGAGAAAGGGTGGAAGGTTGAGAGGGCGGGTGTTGCAGGTGATTAGAAATAATATTGCTGACGGTGATGCGCGACAATTCTCTATCTTCATCGGTACATTTAAGTAGGTCATCTCTGTAAATGTATTCTAAATCTGTGAGTAATTTTGGAAGAATAGGGTGAATTTTTGACTGGGGAGTAACAAAATTGGGACCTAAACTGAGAATATTCGAGACAGGAGGGGGGATTTCAGTTGAGGAGATGTTATGAATCCATGTTTGGTCTCCTTTAGGATAAATTTTATGGCGAACTGAATTTTTGTATAGTTGGTCGAATTAAATATTAAATATTAAATCGAATTAAATATTAAATTTTATATAGTTGTAAATTTCAATGAATAAATAAAACTACCTTACATACATCCGAATATTTTGTTTTAATAGTCTCTATACTCTTTGGGAAGAAAGCAGACTGGTGGCTATTTAAATAAACATAGAGACCACAAATGTACTAATCCCAACTTTGTAAACAATCCAGTTGTCAATGAAATTTATAGGGATATTAAGTAGTAGTATAAATTATGAAATCGGTAATTTTTTTCGGAGCTCAGCGGAGCTTGTTCTGTAGGACCACACATGTTCAAAAACTCTGGTTACTTTTTCCCTCTTGCTCTAGGATATGTTTGGATAATATACTTCATACATTGGACCAATCTAATTTTTTTCCACGATTTTTGAACTACAAATCTGTTAATTTTCATAGGTTCATTTATAAAAATAAATCCAGTGACCTGAATTGTAGCTCAATATGAATTAGCCATTTTGGGGTGAAGTAATATTGTCCAACTTTCCTCCTCAGAGTCGCAAATAAAAATGAAATTGAAAAAAAAAAAAAAAAAAAAAAAAAAAAAAAAAATCTGGAAATGTTTGCAACAACGAATAATGAATATAATAGTCCATCAATGATTACAAAAATAATAAAAACGTTTTCAGAGTTTTTGAGATTTGAAACATGACAAAAATAATAAAGTCATTTTTAGGGTTTTTTCCGGGTATGCCCCACTATTTATAGAGGTATGTTTGAATTATAGATCAGAAATAATTTTAAAATACAGTCCTTTACTGATCCTAAGGTTTTGAAAAAATATCTCACACTTATTTATTTTATAAATACAAATGATGGATATAGTGCAACCTATCTGAGACAATTTTAGTTGAGACTGTGAGTATAAATGCGAGATATCTGGAAACTCGAGCTGCTAAAAGCCTCTGTCGTGTTGATTGTGGCTGTAAACGTCTCCCAGTCAACTTGAAATTCGAACTGTTGATATTTAATGTCGCCGATGTGTTTCAATGCACAGTTCTGTAAGTCGAATTCCTAAACAGTCAGCCAGCATATGGATATCAAATATACAAAAGTGAGTATTTCTTGTAATTACAATGTGAAGAGATCCTTGCAGAGGATTTATTTTTAGTAAAAATAAACATGTTCTCTTACCTTTGACATGCTTAGACAATCTTAAAGGTATTATTATAATTACTATAATTCTTAAAATTATTTTTTTTCTTCTTGTATTTAATTTGTATATATATTTGTAATTTTGTTCATTTTATTGTTCACGTAATGAAAGAAAATATCCTCATCATTTTAGGGGGCTTTGGTCACCGAATAAAATATATATTTTAATTTCGATTTCAATGTGGCCTTAGATGCAGGAAACTATCCGGGTACAGTCCTATTCTTAGTTCTTTTCTGGTGTGGTTTGGAAAAAAAAAAAAAAAAAAAAAAAAAAAAAGTAATGCCTAGCTTTAAACTACATCCAGTTCATTTAATAACATTTCAAGCTGCTCATTTTAGATAGTTTTAAATATTATATACTCAATAAAAAAAATTACCAAGCTATTGATAGAAATCTGATAGATATATTTTTTTTTAAAATTGACACAAACTTAAAAAATAAATTATTTATATTTCAACTTAATATTTTATGCTATATATAGCAGTGAGCAATCTACTATTTTACCTCTGCCGTTGATTTCTTTTACCAGCCTTCCCGCCGTATCCCATCTCATACTCCTCCTGAGTAACTCGCCATTCTTTTAGTTTCCCTTCATCGTGTTCATCCTATTTTTAGGATTGACAAGAAGCTCTTGAGTTGTAGATCAGGAGGATCGTTATTGAGAAAAATAGTCTCAGATTAAAGTTTTTATTTCCCCAATGTTTTTTTGTTAATGTTTAATTAGTGTTAATTTATTATTGAAAAACGCTCTTAAATTATTTTACAGTCCGGTGAATTATTTTAGTGTTGTGTCGGTACCAAAAATTTTCGATTTTCGATATCGTTTAAAAAAAATTGATTATAAATTCTCGGTTTAAAAAAAAACAATTGAAAATCATAATCAAATCATACAAGCATACATAGTGAAAAAAACAAACAATAATAATCCAAAAAATAAATAAAGTAACACGAAATAGCTTTTATTATTTTCAACAGGTAATATATAAAAAGATAGGTTACAGTCTAGACAGTATACAAAAATATTTTTTGGATATTTAATTACATGTTAGTTCATTATCTGAATTGTGAGGTAACAAAAATCCCTTTAGAAGACCTCATACTCCTTAAATTTTCGAAAATCGCAACCTTTCCAACCATCTAAACCCTCTGGCTCAATCATTATCCAGTTCCTCACATCCTGATAACCCTCCCTCGCAGTCTAAAACGGAAACTTATATACTCTTATGTTGGAGTTCTGGCAATGGCCAATTCCTCAACTCATTCCCCTGAGTGATTCCCCTGATGAGCTGGGACCTCTCTGTGTCCGGCTTGTAATCCATAAGTGGAGGGACGGGTCTGGTCGGGGGAGTGTTTATTGTAAATAAAGTATGATTGTATTTTTAACCTATAATTTAATTTTCTCTTATTTTTTACTTTCACTATTATTTAATTTTTTTTAATGTATTTTTTTCAATTTGTATATTTCAGTTATAATAAATATGGTGTGTATTTTATATTATTTTTGTATAGCATAGTTCTTTTCTGTTCTGTTTTCTTTCTTCTTCTTTTTTTTTTTTTTACTGTACATAATGTGTGAATAATGTCATAAAGTCATCTTTATTACTCATTGCCCACATTTGTTGTAGATTCTAATAAAGTGGAAACTCGTTATTTCGTCATTATTATTATCAATTGGCAACTATAAATAACAGAATTAAATACGTATGTAATTCATTTTTCCCCCTTGCTTCTTATTTAATCTTTAAACCGCCTCATTTGGTTTGTCACTAAAAATAGGAATATATTTATACATTTTATAAATCATTTCATAAAAAAAAAAACCAACATAACAAGCCCGGAGTCGATTCCATCATTGATAGTAGTAAGAGATGAAAGAAAGTAAGAGTGCAGTTGACGAATTCCCGGGATCAGTTAGTACTGGAAAGCTCTTCCTACAAAAACATTAGCATCTGGCTCAGCAAGAGGTAAGCAACTTGTTAAACCTGGATAGTAGGGATGTAGCATATGAAATTTTGAATGACAATGGAATTATAGAACAAGTGCTGAGTGCTCAAAATGAAGCTAGCGATAAAAAAGATGATGACGATGTCGTTTCTAATTCTTTCACGATTCCATGCAAAGAAGTAGATGAAATGTTAACTACGTGCATTGAGTGGTTTCGAGGTGCAATGTGAATCAAATATTTTTCACACCTGATGGGATGCAGCAAGTCATTGTCACTCAAGTCCAATGTGTATAATCCTCATCTGTTCGTTTTTACATTCAATAAATTTCAAAAAAAATCACAATTACATAGTTTAAAATGATTTTCTGTTACTTTACAGCGAAATTCTGTGATTCGTTATTTCCGTTATTTCGTCACCCCCTCATCACTGTGTTTCTACTGTAATCACTCAATACAAATTTTGTTAAAAAAAAAAAAAATTATGTTTCATTAAAATTAAAAAATAAAAAGCCTTTGTAGCAATGACTTCAGTATATAATAATTAAATAATTAGGTATCATTAATATATCGTCAAAGTCGCCGGAATCGACTTTGGACCAACGATTCTCGATATCGATACTTTTCTCAAGAATCGGTGTAATCGATTCTTCATAATTGACATTAGGAATCGACCCATTACTAACTTATATCGTGATGAAAAAAATGAAATCTAAAACTTTGAAATCATACTATTGGAGCATTGGACAGAGTGAAGAGAAAAGAATCCAAACCTATCAATAAAGTACAAGCACATGTCATACCCTCTTGCCCACTCGTCTTTTTCAATGATACTCCACTACCCCTATCCGACACAATAAGGAGGTGTATTGGCTTTCTCCTTGACAAAAAACTTACACGGAACCCCCTCGCCAGACTCGAAAGACAATTACTTTACAGAGGCTTCAGCCGGTTCTATGGGCTACCTCTCGCCTTTCAACAGACAGCAAACTTCTCACAGTCTATTTTAAAATTGAAACCAATTTGGCCTAGCGGCTTGAACAATTGGGAACAGTAAATGTCCAAATATTATAGTATTCATTATTACGCTCTAAGAATATTAATAACAAAAGATTCATTTACCTGATAGTTACTATACTAGAGCGCTGGCTGATAGCACCCGGGAAAAAGTGGAGGGAGGAAGGTGTGGCTGGTCAGGGCCAATGAGAGTGGTGCAGGGTTGCCAGTTCTCTTCTCATCAAATTTGAGAGGTTCATCAGTCACCTGACAAACGTTCAAATCTCCCAATTGATTAAAAAAGGCTTATTTACATTACTTGATTAGACCTACTTGGACGTACGGAGTTGAGCTTTGGGGAACCACTAAACCATCCAATTCATCTCGTATCCGATCCCCACAATCTAAAATCCTTCGAAAAATCCTAAATGCTCCTTAATTTGTCACCAATAAACTTATCCATAAAGATCTTAATGTCCCATATGTAGCTGAGTTAGCCATAACCAGATACCTATCCTTTCATAGTAAGCTCCGTAATCACTCCAATCCAGTAGTTTCTCAACTTGCTTCCCACTCCATTCCTGATAATCCACCGAGGCATCTGAAACGGAGATTGCCTAGAGACCTATTAGTGTAAAATTTTTAATAAAGTGCTACTGATGAGTAGTTATTTAACATGTTATTATTTTCGTTGTCAATATATTTACTTGATGTATATATTTTGTACAGTTTTAAATTTCAATAAATGTATATATATATATAAAAAATTAAGTTAGCATTACAAAGTTTCAGTGGAAAGTAGTATATCAAATCGTAAGTTGCTCACATCTTAAGCTCGTGAAATGGTTTTATGCTTCCGAAAATAAATTACGACAGTGTTTCCACTGTTTTTTTTAATTTTAAAAAAAAAAAAAAAAAAATCGAGACATTTTTTATTTTATTTTTTACTTGAGATAGAAAGAATAGAAGAATAACAAGTATGAATAGAAAAAATAAAAACTGTTTCTGGCTATAAGACCTTTGGTGTAAATATTGTATTTCTAATAAAAAAAAAATTGAAAAATATATCAAGTGAAAATTAAGAAAAAAAATTAATAATTCAATTTAAATATTAGGATTAGCATTTGATAAATTTATTTTATTCTATTTAATTATTAATTTTTATCCTATTTTATTACTGCTTTTTATTCTTTTTTAAAATTCCATTTGATTATTTCTTTTTATGATATTTTATAATTATTCATTATTCTATTTCATTATTACTTTATATCCCTTTTAATTATTCCTTTTTATTCTTTTTTACTATTACTGTTTTTCTATTTGTTAATCGTATATTGTGTCACTTGCCATCATGAACAGTGTAGAAGCAACTTACTGAAATTTCCCTACCTAAGACAGTACTATACATCTCAAACTATATATGGATGCAACCTGGATGGGTTAATATTTATTTCGAGTCGGACCCACGAATAAATTTTGACCTTTCCACCTTGGTGAGAATATGTTGGTAACCTGTAGGATACCCCGTCCTTCCTGCCCTAGATGAAGTACATAAGGACGTTAAGTCACCCCCCCCCCCCCCCCCCCCCCCCCCCCCCCCCCCCCCCCCCCCCCCCCCCCCCCCCCCCCCCCCCCCCAAAAAAAAAAAAAAACAAACAAAGTTTACCATATAAGATCACTAAATATATAAAATAAAATATTTGCGATTAAATAAAGGACCTGTTTATATTCTATGGTAAGAATATCATCGCCATGTAAAAATAAGGAATCTGAAAAAACGTAGTTTTTATTTTGTTTCATGACTGTTGTATTTTCTACACCTGCCTACCTGTGGTAAAATGCTACAAAATTGCATTACTGATTTTAGTGTTCTAACTGCCGATCAGATTCGAAATTTTACTATAAGGACTTGCAGAAAACAACAGTAAACTGACGAAATAAAAAAAAAAAATAAATAAACAAAAAGAAGCGTTTTCACATTCGTTTGTTTTATATAGTGCCGACAATGTGATATATTTATTTTATTCTATTTAATTATTATTTTTTATTCAATTTGATTACCGTATTACATTTTATTATTACTTTTTGTTCTAATTCAATTCGTTATAACTATTTATTCTATTTTATTATTACTTCTTATTCTATTTTATTGCTACCTTTTATTATATTTCATTATTACTTTTATTCTAATTTATTACTACCTTTTATTTTATTTTTTATTCTTTTTGATTTTTACTTTTTATTCTATTTCCTAATTACTTTTTTTTCTATTTTATTATTAATTCGATTTTATTGTAAATAAGTCATGTATTCAAACTTATAGCATCATTATTTCTTGCTCTTAACTGCAGATATAAAATTTTCATCAAAATAATAGTTAATAAGGCATGATAGATATAAAATTTTGTTTTCGTTTAAAAATTCTTTTCGTTATACTGATTTTTCCGAATATATTGTTTTAAATAGACGGATATTTCAAATAATAAAACAAAACAAGAGTTTTGAAAACTAAGTTCTTACGTTACCTAGACATAAATAGAAAAACAAAAAAATGTTCAAATTTGAATAAGTAAAGAAAATGAAAGGGTATACAATGACTTTTTTTTAAATATATTTTTTTAAAATGTTTTACTCTGCGAAAAGATATATATTATAACTAATAAATTATGATGAATACAATTAAATTGATGTTTCTTAAATTTCAAAAAATAAAGTACTCCTTCTGGAAGTAAACACATTTAAACGTAACTTCAATATTTGTTTTTAAAAATTAGGTTAATTGAGAATTCAATTATATTTTTTTTGGAAACAACATGTGTTGAAGAATCTTTCAATTTAATAAAATGCATAACAACAATATACTAAACAGCGAATAGCTTCTTTGAAGTGCAATAACCTTGATATATCTCTAAAGAAAACAAGAATTTTTGATCAAACTTCATTCCTGAGAACACAAAATATATATGATCAGTATGCAGACGCAATATCGAAAAAAAAATGAATAAAACATATGTACAGTATAAGGATCGGGAATATATACAATGAACATCAAAACATCAAAAAGTACCATCCAAACATACCAAAAACATGCTAACACATAAAACTAGGATGATTTTATGGGTTTCAATACAGTATCAATTCAATATAGAGGTATTAGATTATGAGATACATCTTTGAAATATGAGAACACCTGATTAAACACACTACTAAAGTTTCATTTAGATTTGAAGTAAAGCGTTCATGTAGTTTTTTAGTTGAATACATAAAAAAAAAAAAAAAAAAAAAAAAAAAAAAAAAAAAAAAAAAAAAAAAAAAAAAAAAAAAAAAAAAAAAAAAAAAAAAAAAAAAATTCGGAAGTCAAAAAAGAAAAAAAGAAAATATCTTTGGGAAAAGAAGATATTTCTACAATCATGCATCCTTATGTGTAATCTTTTTTTTTTTTTTTTAAAGTCTCAAATGTAAGAGATAATTTATTTAAAAAAAAACTAACATGGCGGGTCTATGTATTTATAATATTTTTTTCCCTTGGAACATTTAAAACAGACTTCATTCTCTATCTTCTTTCTCTCTTAACTAAGGATCTATGATTAATTATATGGATGTCTCATAATGTTTGTTATTCTAGCATGTCATTGAAACATTAGCTTCAATTTATATTCCTGTTATCATAATGTTTTTATTTTTTGTATAGATAATTTTCTATTTTCTTTTCTTTTTCACTATCATTTTTTCTGTGTCCTCTTTAATTTTGTTAAAAATATTTATTCCTATGTTTTTCTACTTTTTCTATTTTTTTTTCCTATTTTCTTTTTTTTTTACCTTGCATTATTTTAAAAATCTGTAGGCCATATATGATTTTACTTTGTATTATGTAACGTTATTCTTAAGGGATTTTATCCCAGAATAATGTTTCCAATCTGTTCTATTATATTCTAAAATTCAGACAACTCAATAGAAAAACGGTTCAGGAAAGGGATCAGACAAAATTGTTTTTTTTTTTTCATCTCTTTGACATAAAATTATTTTCTATTTATCCAATTCAAGTATTTAAAAAATATAAATCTTTGGATAATATTCCGGTCAGATGGGTACCGTCCATTTAATACGGTCAGCTTCCAGATTAATCATTCCCTCCAAGCAAATATTTGATTGGGTTGGGATAAAAATAATATATTTGATATTTCTGTACAGATCTCGTATCCCTCAGAATTCGTATTTTTTGTTCAATATTATTTTCAATTGAATTTCGATGGTAAAATAATTCATATTACTGATATAAATTAAAATTATAAACAATTGGAGAACAATAAAAGTAGTTTTTTAAAGATTATCAATTCCAATTTCATGTTAAATTGTAAGCTATACTCACTCCTTAACAACTGTAATTTTATCTACTTCGAAATGTCAGTGTCATTTTTTTTTTTTTTTTTTTTTTAAATTGTTTAGATGAACATTCTAGTTCTCAATTTAAAAACCCTTTAAGATCCATACTAACGTTTAATGGGGTCCAGGCAATGGCCAGCTTCTATACTCATGCTCTGAGTGACTGTACTGTAGCGGTCTCACTTAGCCTCCACTGTGTATTTAACACCATTGACACAGCTGAAAGAAGTACTGGGATCTCTTTGGCTCTTGCTTGTCCCTATATAATTAGAGGGACATGTCTGCTGGAGGGATCCCCAGTACAAGTATACAATGTATATAAAGTATGACTGTATTAATAATTTTTAATTTAATCCTATTTTTGTTTTTACTATTATCATTCTTTTTATTTTATTTTTTTTAAAATATTTTTATTGCATTATTTTTCTCATTATATATTGTTTAGTTTAAAGTTTCTTGTTTTGTTTTGTTTTTGTTTTTCTATTTCAATTTCTTCATTGTATTATATCTTACAAGATTCTTTATTTTAATTTTTTTTCTCTACTTTAAAATTATTTCATATGAATATATATATATACAATGTGTGATTGGATCCATCCATATTACTCATTGTCCTCTTTGAGGCAGATTGTAATACTGCCTCAATAAAAAATAACGTTCTAAATAAAAATAACATTTCATGTAACTTTTTGGGTTAATTTATAAAAGAAAAGTAATATGAGACATTACTATTTCAATACTATATTAAGGTACAGTTATACAATTCGGATGATAATCAAATAAAAAAAAATAACAGATACAAATAAAATTAAAAAAAAAATTATGCATGCAGATCTATTTTATTTTTTTTTATAAGAGTCAGAAAAGAAAAGGAAAATGATATTATGAATAAGTATTATAGAATATAGTGAGAAAACTAATCCAAGCCTCGATTTTACAATATTTGGTCATTTTGAAAAATGGTAACATTTCCTTCAAACAAATTACAACAGTTCGTAAATTTTTTTTTTCTCTCGTAACCAAAATCCATTTTTTAATTAAAAAAAAAAAGTTAAAATAAAAAAGTAACGTATGTAAGACATTTCTATTTTAATACTAAAGTGGAATACAAACTCCCCGTCAAAAGTATCATAACACTTTGAAATATTTGAATTTTATAAAAATAAATTTCAGTATTTCTTCCAGTGAATAAAAAAGTTAGAAAACTTACTTTTTAAAATTCTCGTGTTTTATAATTTTAAATGTATATTTAGTAAGACATATTGCCCCCTCTGGCTTGAATAACTGCTTCCACTAGTCTTGGGATACTTGTAAATAACGAAACGAATGATAAACATGGACTGAAGGAAATTTGAAAAAAATAATCTAAAATTTCATCGTTTGTTATTAACAGGGAAAAACATTGATGTTTCTAGTCCTTAATGTCTCACGTTTAATAAATAATATTAATATGAATATAAACCAAGTATGGATTAAGGTAAAAACCCGGAAAATCTCGAGAATTATGGGGGTTGTAATACTTTTGACGGGGAATTTAGTTGTACATCGATACTATAATAATAAAATAAATGACACAGAAAAGAAAGATTTAAAAAAATAAATAAATAAATAAGCATGCAGACTTTCTTCGTTTTTTTTTTATTCAGTGAAAACTGAATAAGTATGGTACAGTAAAATGAGAAAACATACCCATGTCACGATTTTTATTATTACTATACTGAAAGTATATACCAATATAGTATATACCAAAATATAAATTTTGTGTCAATATTTGCAGGCTAAGAAATAGATTAAGGAACCCATAAAATCATCGCAAGTTGCCAAACCGTGGATTCCAACATTTAATTTTTACCTCTTGAGAGTAAAACTAACCTTATTGGGTATGGTGGAAAAGAGAGATGGATCCTAAAAAAAAAAAAAAAAGAAGAGATCAACTTTATAAAAGAACAATAGAGGAAACATATAATAATAAAACAACACCAACTTTAATTACTACATTTAGGGAAGTTAGTGAGGACTTTTGAGGTTGCACACACATCGGATTTCATAAGAAAACACTGTACTCACGTTAAACTTCCCATGTATTCAAAATGTCTGGCATAAACAATGCTTACCTCAATCTAAAAAAACAAAAAGAAAAAATATTGTAAGAAATGAAAATTTTATAAATGTTTACTTAACTAGATAAAATAGAAACGATAGAAATTAGTAATATCATCCAAGGTGACACTAGAAAACTAAGCTAATATGTAAAACGAGTTCTGCGCCTGCGCTAGATAGTTAATGTAGCTTACGTATCGTCTCTTTCATTTATCACTTTTTTATTGTGATTTACAGCATTTTACAGTGTGAATTGTTGTGGATCAACAGTGGAAAAGAAGGACGAAGCATCGGACTTGTTATTACTGTGAGTAATTTCATATTTACTAGCAAGTGAATAAAACTGTATATCATAACCTACGAGCATATCGTATTAACGGCAGGCCAGCTGAGCAGTGATAAGCACGGCCCCCCACCCTGCCTACGGTCTTCAGTACCTACCTGACAGCCGTAGGGACTGTTGCGTCTCTTCACTGAATTCAGGGTCAAGTTCAAAAGACGCGGAACGTATTATTCTTATTTTTTTTTTTATTATTTTATTTTTATTTACTCGCCCTGAAATGCCAGTATGAGGTATTACTACATGGTAATGTCAAGTAAAAACAAAAGAAGTCGGTCCCTAGAGTCCAAACCTAGTCCGACAAAACCTAGATCTAGAAAACAAAAGAGAGCCACGCCCCCTTCTACCCCTAACAACAATCAAGAACCACAGCCAGGACCTTCATCTCAAGCAGTTGAAGATGAATCCCCATTTTTTACTCCAAACCCGTTCGAACCTCTTAAAAACTCTCAAACTGAAGAAATGGAAACAACAGTTTACAAAAAGATACCACGCCCCCCACCAATCTACATAAGAAATATCAGAAGCATCCAACTCTTTAGCGATCAAATAAATAAATTTATAGGCCCAGGAGCCTACTCATGTGTAAATAGAACAAATGACACCAAATTACAACCTGATACACCTGAGGCCTACCGTGCAATAGTCAAATACTTAAGCGATACCAAAGCCGACTTCCACACTTATTAGCTCAAGAACGAAAAATCAATTAGAATTGTAATTCGGCGCCTCCACCACACTACTCCAGCAGACATTAAAGAAGAAGAGCTTACTTTTATGGGTTTTAAAGTTCGCCAAATTATAAATGTGGTCAAGGATAACAAAATGAATCCTGGAACGGGTAACAAAATACCGTTGCCATTATTTTTTGTTGACCTCGAGCCAACTCCAGGAGTAGAAAAAATTTATGATGTAAAGCGGCTCTATTATACAAATGTGATTATAGAGAAACCATATCCAAAAAGGGACATTGTTCAATGTCACAACTGTCAAGCGTATGGACACACTAAGCGCTATTGTCATCATATGCCTAGATGTGTGAGGTGCGGCGATCCACACAAAACCGAAGACTGCAACAAGCCTCGGGATAATCCAGCTGTATGCGCTCTATGCCACCAGGGCCATCCGGCGAACTATAAAGGGTGTGAAACCTACAAGAAGCTCAAGCCTCGATTCCAACCAGCTCAAGGAAGGAATGAAGAAGTGAGTCAAGCAAGAAGACAGCCATCTAGACCAGTAAATGGAGCCATCTCCTATGCTAGTATGATGGGTGGCAGAGAGCTACCTACTGGAACAGGGGCCATGCCACAACCCCAGCCTCAAAATATTTACCACAAACCCCAACAACCATTTCGTAACCAAATCCCTCAGCCTCAATCTCAACCCCCTGAAAATCCTATAATCCAGCCCATTAAAAACAACACACCCACAGTTCCTTATATTCCACCTCCTCCCAATGCTACTGATATCTCATCTATACTAAACTCTTTCCTCTCGGAATTCCGATCCATGATCACACCTCTCATATCACTCCTAACTAGTGCACTATCCAACATTATCATCCCCGCCCAAAGAAATCACTAAATGAAACCTTCCCTATCCATTCTCCTTTGGAATGCGAATGGTATTCGTAATCATAATGACGAATTGACAGCACTACTACACGACAGTAATATTGATATAGCCCTAATTACAGAAACTCGACTAACTAGTAACATAACACTCAAAATAGCACAATACGAAACCTATCGGACGGATGACCCGGACGGAAGAGCTCATGCTGGCACAGCCGTCATCATCCATAATTCCCTCTCCTATTATTTATTACCTTTACCAAATCATAATTTCCTACAAACAACTGCAGTTGTTATCAAAACCTTCCCTTTCCCACTGACAATAGCTGCAGCTTATTGTCCTCCTGGAAAAACAGTCTCCTTCACCCAATTCAGTTCCCTCCTTGATTCACTTGGAAACCACTTCCTTCTAGGTGCGGACCTTAATGTCAAACACCAACAGTGGGGTGCCAGAATCACCAACTCCCGTGGCCGAACTCTACTGTCGGCACTTAATTCCAACCATTGCCACTACATTTCTCCCTGCTCTCCTACCTACTGGCCGACAGATCCCACTCGTAATCCTGACCTTCTTGATTTCTTCATTCATACAGGTTTAGGTGCTATTAATCATTCCATCAAACGCTTAGACAACCTCTCCTCTGATCACAGTCCTTTAATCCTTACCTTATCCTTATCACCGATCCCCAAACTTCCTCCCCCATCATTTATTAGAGGCCCAATAAACTGGAACCTTTACCGACAAATATTAACTGATTCCATAGACCTCAGAGTATCCTTGAAAACATCCCAAGAACTAGATGATGCAGCCAACTCCTTTACGAATTTAATTCAACAAGCAGCTTGGAATGCATCTTTTCCTCAACCATCCTATATCAATCGTAATAAAATCCTTTACCACAAGAACTAATAGACCTTATCCAAACCAAACGTCATTCTAGATCCCTATGGCGAATAACCAGGCATCCTGACGATCGGAGAACATATAACCACTACACCAAATTGGTTAAAAAGAAATTGGCTTCCTTTAGATCCCAATCCTACAACTCCTATCTTTCCTCCCTCTCTACCTCAGACAATTCTCTCTGGAATGCAACCAAAAAAATCCTCAAATACCAAAATATTTCCCATCCTCCGACGTGAAGATGGATCCTGGGCTGCCTCAGATGAGAACAGAGCAGAAGAATTTGCCAAGCACCTCTTCAGCACATTTATTCCCCATTCCGAACAAATCCCCTCCCACACTACTAATGTTCAACAATTCCTCACTTCACCAATTCCTCTCTCCTTACCTCCTAAAGCAGTCAACCCCTCTGAGGTCAAATTCCTATTAAAAAAATTGAAAACCCGCAAATCACCTGGATATGATCTGATTACCACCCAAATCCTCCGACAACTCCCTCAAAAAGCGATCCTCTTCCATACTTACATATACAACAACTGTATACTTCGCACGACCCACTTTCCTCTGATATGGAAACACTCCATCATCATTCTTTTCCTAAAACCAGGTAAACCTCCCAACAAAACTTCATCATATAGACCTATAAGTCTACTTCCCATCCTTTCAAAAATCTTTGAAAAAATCCTTCTAAAACGTATCCTACCCATACTCGAATCCCAAAGCATCCCTTCCTATCAATTTGGATTCCGGTCTGGTCACTCCACTGTTCAACAAGGCCTTCGTGTTGTTGATCATATATCCTCTGCCCTTGAAAACAAGCAGTATAGCACTGGTGCATTTCTGGATGTAGCGCAAGCTTTCGACCGGGTGTGGCACCAGGGTTTGCTCTTCAAGCTCAAGACCAATTTACCCCAATTCCTATACCTAGTCCTGCGATCCTATCTCTCAAATTGTTCCTTTCGAGTCCGCTGTGGCTCAGAGTTCTCCAACTGTTATCCTATCGATGCCGGAGTGCCACAAGGTAGCGTCCTAGGTCCCGTCCTCTAGAATCTCTTCACTGCCGATATTCCAACCAATCCTAATACCTTTTTAGCCACATTTGCAGATAATACTGCTATCCTGTCATCCCATCCAGATCCTAAACTTGCTTCCCTCAACCTTCAAAGACATCTTCTACAGATTGAAGCTTGGTGCAGCAAGTGGAGAATAAAAATTAATGAAGCCAAATGCAGTCATATAACTTTTACCCTTCGCCGCAAATCCTGTCCACCCATCCGTTTCAATAATATTCCTATACCTATATCCGACACAGTACGCTACCTTGGCTTTCATCTTGACAAAAGACTAACTTGGAACCCTCACACTAGACTCAAAAGACAAGAACTCAATAGGAGATTCAGCCAACTTTACAGACTACTAGGCAGAAATTCTCATCTTTCAGTCGACAACAAACTCCTAATATACAAAACAATCTTAAAACCAATTTGGACCTACGGACTTGAACTGTGGGGGACAGCAAAACAATCCAATATCAAACGCATTCAAACTTTCCAATCCAAAGTCATCCGAACAATTTTCAATGCACCTTATTATGTTACCAACAAAACCCTACACAATGACCTAAAAATACCTTTTGTCCTAGATCTCATTCCTTCAAAATTCTCGAAATTTCATCAAAATCTATCCAATCATCCCAATCCTGTAGCCCAATCCCTATCCAGTCTTAACCATCCCTTTAACCCTCCTAGAAGGTTGAAACGGCAATGGCCCCGAGACCTTTTGTAATATAATGTTCTGCTGGAGTCCTGGTACTGACCAGCTTCTCTACTCATGTCTAGAGCATATGTGGCTATAGCAGCGCTCCCACTGAGCCTCCACTGGATATTACCAGTGATGCAGCTGAGAGAGCAGCGCTGGGATCTCTACGGGTCTGGCCTAGACCCAAAATAAGTTGGGGAATGGGCTCGATTCGGGGTTCCCCAGGCTGAGTGTGTCTGTTTTGTACATATAGTAAGAATGTATCTTTTTCTTTTTCTTTTTTATTATTATTATTTATTTTTTTCTACATATATATATATATATATATATATATATATATATATATATATATATATATATATATATATATATATATATTATATTTTTGTTACTTGATTCTTATTATTTCATTTTATTCTTGATAATTGAATTATTAGTTTTATTTTTATGATTATTACTTATTTTTATTTTTATTTTTTATTATCATTATTTTGTGTGTATGAGTACTTGTATATATTGTATGAATGAATACATCTTTAGCACTGTTACCTATTGCCCTTAATTGAGGCAGATTGTACATATATTTCAATAAAAAAAAAATAAATAAAAAAAAAATATGTAAAACAACCTAATTTTTCTTCTTGAGAATCGATACAATAACAACTATGGTATTTCAAACAGACCTCAAACGATCAGCTTTAAGTCATTGCCTATAGTTTCATTATTATCAAAAAACTTTATATAACCATGTAACAATAACGACATTACAAATTATTGAACGAGTATAAGTAGTCTATTTATTGAAGGGTATATACACTTTTCTCTGATTTTTTTAAAATCCTAATTTTAACTTCACAACATCAACAAATCGAAGCTTTCCAAAAAAAATAATCTTTAAAAAATGTCTAAATGATACAAGGGGACGTTTTGACTTGTAAATCACAGATTTGAATGCCGATATTTGTGTAAAAACGTAAATAATTTGCACCATTTCACATATTTCGTCATCAATTGAAACCAAATTTTAACTGCATTGTTTAGCCCGAATCTGGAGGTCGCATGATTTCTTCTTATTGAGATATCTCAAGTTATAGTTGACCTCGGAATTGTTTATTCACATCAATTTTTGTCCACTAAAGTCTGGAGTAAACCCAATGTTATATGCATCGATAAAAGGCAGAATGTACGCTAATTCATGTGATGCTATTACTTACCGTTAGAAGTTGTTGATGAAATCTCAACTTTAAAATTTTAACGCCTCAAAAGGGGTAAAAAATAAATATTTTCTGATCTTGATAAAAGTTCACATATGAGGGTTTCTTGGTACGTTAAATCGAGATTTGAGGTCAGTTTAAAAAAAAAAAAAAATTCCACTGCTTTACAGCGCATTAAATTAGAATTTTGTCATTTTTTGTTGGAGTTTTTGAGCACCCTAAAGCTGGCTCGTATCTTGAGAAAAACTAAACTATTTTTAGTTCAAATACCATACAAAACTATAATTTAACGTGAAAGAATCATTTCTCTATCTTGACAAAGAGCTGAGAAAAAAATAAAATGTGATTTTTATATTTTACGTTTTTTTTCTAGGCTGCCAATGCCCATTGGTGGCTAAAACTCAAGTTTTGCACTATTATAAGTCCCTACTACCCACACAAAATTCTGCATTCAGATCTGTGGGGTACATGTCAAAACGTCCCCTTGTTAGTAGTCTTTACTTTCAAATGAAAATTTTGAATTTTTATAAAGTAGAACCAACTAATACAGTTGCATTAAATTTTCTACTACTTATTTCGTTTTGGGAGTTGTTTTCAAAACAACTATTGTTCTTTATACCTGAATGATTAATAGAATAAAAAAATAAAAAATAACAGAAAGATGTTCTTTTCTATAGCCATTATTGTATATATATTTTTTTCTATTTCCATGTCATTCTATAGTATCTATTAGTCATTTGTTGATGCGTTTGTAATTTTTCTAACATCTAGTTTTTTGTTCATTTTAGCCCTGAAGAAGACCTGTAAGACAGGTCGAAACGTTAGCACACAATTATAGCATTTCTACTATTTTTTTTTAACAGTCAACTATTCTTTTATCATTTACTCAGTCTGAAGCTAATGACTATATTACGGATGTTCAACGTGCTCAATATGAAGAGTTATGAACACATTCTTTAGATACATTGAGTCACTTAAAGCGATTGTAAAAAACTTCCTACGAAAAATTAATTTTTGCATGTTTTTGTGTTACATTTCACTGAGATCGATTCTTTTATAGATTTAAGAATCGTAGAACACTAGCTTATATATTCACATGAGCTCTGGTTATAGTAAGTTATATGCAAAATTTTACTAGCGTATAGTCGAACTATACGCTATAGAAAAATATTATTATACTATTATTGTTACCACACAAGGAGGAAACAAAACTAAATTTATAGTGTGTTTTTCGAATTTGCTATTTGGGTTTATAGCGTTGCAGAAGCTCAATTTTTGAAATGTTTGCGAAAAAAAACAAAACAAAAAACAGATGGATATGCCTTTCTATAATATACTTTAATATTGTCTATCTGGCGGATCAAAGTAAATGAATCCAAATGCACCGACATAACCTTTACCCTCCGCCGTAAATCCAGTCCTCCTATCTACTTCAATGGTATTCCGCTACCTAAAGCTGACACAGTTCGGTATCTTGGTTTCTACTTAGACAAAAGACTTACATGGAACCCACACACTCGACTCAAAAGGCAAGAACTTAACAGACGCTTTAGCCAATTGTACAGACTATTAAATAGGACATCACATCTTTCCATTGAAAAAAAACTTCTCATATACAAAACCATCATCAAACCTATTTGGACTTATGGACTTAAACTGTGGGGGACAGCAAAAAAGTCGAATATCAAACGCATTCAATCCTTCCAATCCAAAATCCTCCGAACTATTGTAAATGCTCCTTATTATGTCTCCAACAAAACCCTACATAATGATCTCAATATACCATATGTCCTCGACCTCATACCGCTTAAATTTTCGAAATTCCATAGTAATCTTTCCTTTCATCCTAACCCTCTGGCTCAATCATTATCCGCTTCTACACATCCTGATAACCCCCCTCGCAGACTAAAACGGCAGTGGCCCCGAGATCTTTTGTAAAATTTATTTATATTGGACTTCTGGCAATGGCAAGCTTCTCCACTCATGCCCTGAGTGAATGTACATAGCGCTCTCACTCAGCCTCCACTGGGTTTTTTACTTCAGTGGCGCGGCTGAGAGAGAAGAGCTGGGAGTTCTCTGTACCTGGCTTGTCCTTCCATAAGTGGAGGGACGGGTCTGGTCGGGGGATCTCTAGAATGAATGTAAATTGTAAATAAAGTATAATTGTATTTTTAACCTTTAATTTAATTTTGTCTTATTTTCATTTACTGTTATTTAATTTTATTTGATTTTTTTTTTAAATTTATATATTTTACCCAGATATATATTTTATATTATCTATGTATAGCATAGTTTTTTTAATTATTTTTTTATTAATTTATTTTATTATTATATTTTTTTTATTATTTCTTTTATTATTATTGTTTTTTTTATTTTTTAGTATATATCTTTTTTTTTTTTCTCTTTTTACTGTAAATAATGTGTGAATGTAACCATTAAGCCATCTATATTACTTATTGCCCACATTTGTGGCAGATTGTAATAATTACTCAATAAAATAATTAAAAAAAAAAAAATATTGTCTATAATGTCTAATTCACAGCTAAAGAACAATACTGGCTTCAGATCTGCCAGGGTCTCACGATTTTTGACATTTGGTGTGGTGAGAGCTGTTTGGTCCGGTTTATTCGGGTTTTTAGTTATAGATGTGCAACTGTATTTATGTTGATAAGCGTGTCGTTGGAGATATTGTTCTGATGTACCGAAATAAAAGAAATAATAAATTTGATTCCCTCAAAATTATTCACCATGAACAAAATAATTTTAAAAGAAATATTAAAGAAAGGATAACCATAGAAAATTTTAAAAATTGAGCAATAAACAAAAAAATCAGACGACCTAAATCTTAACACATGTTATTCCAATGTAATACATTCAGACTGATAATATAAATTTAATATACATCTTATAAATCATGTATCAATTTATTACACAGAAATAATGAAATCCCTTCTACATGTACCTTGGGATTACCAGTATTTTAGAAATTCCCATCCACAATTGTTTTGTTTTTTCAGAAATTTCCCCAGTTTAGTTGTGTACTAGAATTGTTATAATTTAGTAGTAAATACCAACAGCATATCCACCAGTACCATTGTAATTAGTTCATACTTAACCATATTTTGTAATTATATGTATTTAATTATTCATAAGTAACCTGTTTTTCACTGTAGGTCATGATTATGAGAACAATATAGTCTCGAAACGTCGTCAAAATAATTGTTTTTATTTATTGACTGAACCTCAAGAACCTTACTAATAATGTGGAGGAGCACCATGGTGTTGGAGAATCATATTTTGCCAAACTTAGGTAGAATATCGTGATGAAGTTGTGGTAGGATATTTTGTAAAAAATCTTAGTAATCTTATCATTCAATCTGTTGGGCAAACTATGATTTTCGACCACAATACAAAGACTATTCGACAGCAATACAAAGATAAATGAACTAACGATACTCCACATGGAACGGTAGAAATGCCTTCCCTTGTAAAAACAATCTCATCTGCCCACAAAAATCACCTCAAAAAGTGGTATTCTTCAACACAACCTTCAATCAGAAGCTAACCGCAAAATTGAGGTCTCTGTTCATTATCATTGAGTTTTAAACCTTACATTAAAAATTTAATAAAATAAAATCCTAAATAATAATAATAAATAAATAAATGTAATAACATAAGATCCTCTGATCTGGTGTCACTTTATTGACAGTTTGCCTTCATTTTCTATTAAACAGTAATTTTTTTCTTTGCTTTTTAATCCAATGAAGAGCTGATTGTGTTTGAAATTCATGTTTTCACTAAGGGATAGTCGTACTGTTTCATTTACACAAGTAACTGATTTGTATGGCAAATGAGAACACCATGTTTTTTCGGTTTCAAAAGTAAATTGCTCCATGAAACCGAAACAAAATCATTACTTTTAACATATCGTTCGAAAGCTTATTAAATTTGCAAGTTTTGTGAAATTTGATGTTTTGTGGATAGTTTTTTTCGAAAAACGGTGAGCGTTGAACTAATATAAGACATTGTGACTTCCCCAAATAAGGTGAATATCAAGCTGTTCTTTAGATACCAAGTTTGTAAAATTCAAGGTTACAGGTACTCAACTATTATAGAAAATTTAATGCTAAATCCGAAATTGTGGTCAAAATTTGAAAAATATTTAAGGAAAATGAAGATATTACAGCTTTTATAGACAAAAACGTGGTTTCCTCAAAAAAGTCATTGTTTTATCATATATCTGCAACAGATTGGAATAGAGAGGTGAGATCTAAGGCATTTTGCTACATGTTTGATGTAGTTTCACACAATTTTTATTTTTACACTAAGAGATACTCACCCTGTATATTTATATATATATATATATATATATATATATATATATATATATATATATATATATATATATATATATTTTATAATAGTTTTTTTTTTCCTATCAAGGACTATTTTCTTTTTATAAAATATTAATATGCTGTATTAATTATACAAAGTATTATTTACCAGTTATCAATAAAAATCATTTATGGTTATTTTTAAATCCTATATGTGGAATGGTTTTTAAGAACTGTTAAAAAAACTTGAAACTGTTCCTACAAAGAAAAAAAATAAAAGAAAGAAGAAAAATAGGGAATGAACGATAAAAATCGACGGTTGCTAGCAGTGAGCAATCTACTATTTTACTTTCTAATATTTAAAAAAAAAAAATCACCGCAATCTTAAAGGTTAAATTATTAAAATCAATATTAAATTATGTTATTTATATTTTAAATTATATATATATATATATATATATATATATATATATATATATATATATATTTATGGATATTTATATATATATATATGGATAAATTTCTTGACTGTTACTATTAGATGTTTTTAAGGTTCTGAGGTTCAGTCAATAAATAAAAACAACATCTGGGAATATCATCAGTTTTGAAAAACCCCTCCCAACCTTTTACATTTTTTCAAAATTCTCCAGTTCAGTTGTGCACTAGAACCGTTATAATTTAGTAGTATATACCAATAGCATATCCACCAGTAACATTGTAAGTAGTTCATACTTCTCCATAGTTTGTAATTGTATGTAGTTAATTATTCTAAAGCATGTTTTTATATATTTATATTGTAGCTAACTTTATGTTTTGAAATAACCTGTATAGCTCATATAATTTTATTACAACCTGTTTTCTTCACTAAAGGGCATGATTATGAGAAATGTCGCCATAATAAGTTATTTTATTGACTGAACCTTAAGAAACTTACTAAACACACACACACACACGTGTATATATATATATATATATATATATATATATATATATATATATATATATATATATATATTTTTCTTATGTGTATCTGTATTTTATAAAACTAAATAGAAAGACAATAGACGTGGGAACCACCCTAAGGCCCTTTGACACGTTCGGAAACTGTTCTTTCACAGAGAAAATTGGCTCAGCTATTGAGGTCAGTCGACAGTTTGCGGCATCCTTTGTCGATTCAGGGAGACTTGTGGAAGGCGGCGGTAAGGTCACCCTTGAGTGTATCTACACACAAAACAACTGTCAGCACGAATTTATAAAATAAAATAATTTTTATACTTCCAATGCACTGCCATGTTCAAAAAAAAAAAAAAAAAAAAGGTAAGAATAAGACTAATAATGACCCCAGGAATGTATTTAAGTATATCACCAAAAATAATATATATAAAGTTTAAATTGATTTCAATTCTTATTGTATATTTGATTTTTATATTATTATTATTTGTTTTATATTATAATACTAAGAGTAAGAGAAAAAAGTATTATATTTTGTATGATTTTATTTTCATTTTTTTTTCAATACATAAAATAAAGACAATAATATAGAAAAAGAGACGAAATTAAAAAATTAAAAATACCATGCTAGTATGCCAGGGTGTTCAATATTCGATGGCCACGCCCTTTTTGTTCCACAGTTTTTGAAATTTTGAAACGAAACTCTCAGGGTCTTTACTGTATCAAATAAAGTTTCTTTTCAGGTTATAGTCTGCTCTCCAACCTTCTCCATTTCTTTTCCAGCGACTCCAACTTTGCAACTTCCAATGGGATGTAGTATTTTTTTTACGACGGATTTCGATTGAAAATTAAATTTTAAATCTATTTTATACTAGTAAATTTTTTTGTCCAGGGCACCATTTCGCCACAAATTGCGAAAAACCATTTTAAAAAATATGCAGTCTAAAACTGGTATAGCAAAAATAAAATAAACTTTGAACAAACATATGAAATTAAGTCCTTCCTGCGACTGGTGCAACGAGCGGCGAGAACAGTAGTCCAGTAAAATAAGGCTCCAAAAATCCGTTTTCAAGAAAAAACTGCCGAACTTTTGTTCTCAACGCATCTTTATGTTTTTTGGGGTGCTGGATCCGAATTTGAAGTTTGCTACCACAGCAGACGTCGGCTTCATACCCAAAATCGCAAAAAAACGCCCAAAATATCGGTTATTTTCGGCATTTTACCTATAACACGAAAACGATGCTTTTTTTAAAATAACTTATTTAAATATTAATTATAGTTAGCATTATAACCTATGAACCTAGCGGTTATACTGAAAATGAACGATTTTTTTGGGTGGTTTCTTGCAATTTTGGGTATGAAGCCGACATCTGCCGTGGTAGCAAACTTCAAATTCGGATTCAGCACCCTAAAAAACTGGATAGAAAAATTCACCGGTATAAAATAGAATAAATGAAATCCGTCGTAAAAAAAAAATACCACGTCCCATTGGAAATTCCAAAGTTAGGGTCGCTGGAGAAGAACTGGAGAAGGTGGAAAAGCAGACTATAACCTGAAAATAAACTTTATTTGACACAATTAAGACCCTGAGAGTTGGTTTTAAAATTTCAAAAACTGTGGGGAAAAAAAGGGGGGCCATCGAATATTCAAAACCCTGTATATGATTTTGAGAATTTAAAAAACCCTGACCAGGGAATAGTGTCGAAATTGGATAAAATTAATGGAAAGAAATTTAAGACTGAAATATGCCACGATTGAGGTCACACAAATTTGATGTTTTAGGCTAGAAAAAAAAATACAAAATACTCTAGTTTTTTTTTATTATTTTTTTTTGGGGGGGGGGGCTTATCATCAATATTGAGAAATTCTTCATTCGAGTCATATAGCGGAAATTAATGCCTGGAGTTTGTTATAGTTCTTATGAACCTGTCCCATTAACTGCTAAGCTTATTTTATTTACAGCTAGTGGGGACTCAAAATTTCTATTGCGTTTGTATCTCTTCTAAAACGAAAAAATAAATTTTCAATATAAATTAAATAATCCAGAGCGAAGGATTGCTAACGATTGCAAAATAACTTCTTTTTTTTTTTTTTAATAAAAATTTCGGCTATAGAAAACATTAAACGATTAGTGTGACCTCGAGATGACATAATATCAGAATGCAATTTTTTCACTTTTACTGAATCAGAGATTCTCAGATTCTGAAATTTGTTTTCTTTTTGCTCTACCCTACTGTCCATCTACACTCACTGATAGAGGAACAAGTCAGCTTCAAAGAAATCCCAGCGCTGCTCTCTCTGCTTCCTTACAGGTGTAAATATTGTATTATGGAGCGTATAGTTAGCAATTATTTATTTATTTTGGTAGTAAATTGTACCCATTAGGCGTATTTTATATTATTTTATATAAAGTTGTTTGTTTAAAAAAAATAGCTAAAAAAAAATTCAAAAATGGAGAATTCAAAATTAGAGATAAAAATCTATGTTTTACAATAGATTATACGCAATGGCTGCAAGTTTTTTTTGCCGGAAACGTGTGTTTTTTTAGTAATATCCTCTGTAACATTCCCCATCTTCAATTCATTAAGGCTATGAAAACTTATTTAAGAAGTCACAAATCTGTGAACTTCGTTTTTTCTAATTCTAATAACTATCTATGAGAACACGAAAATATTTGTTCAAATATGAAAAAAAAAAAAAAAAAAAAAATAGATCAAAAGTCGTCAGACATATACTGAAATGTACATAGGAAAAACTAGAGCTCGTATGATTTTATGAAAACTTTTTCAGTTTTTCAATTAGCGAACTTTACCGCCGGTACAGCCGAATTCTAAAATAATGCTGTATGGATAGAAAATTATGGTCGAATGTTCGTAAACGCGGACCAAACTAGTACGCGGTGGGATGGAAATAAATCACAACTCGTTAGAAAAGTTCCAACTCATTAGTAAAGCGGGACTTTTGTTCATTTAAAACCCAAATTGGAATAATGCATTGCCGAAAAAATAAAATGTTTGTACATGATTTTTTTTAATCATTATTTTGACGAAGCAGGAGAAAAATATATTTTTATAAAATGAGAATAATATTTTCACTTTCAATATTCTATGTGGGATGTCACTAATGCTGGGCAGTAGGTAGAGCAGATTCCCTCTTATCCAAGGTTAACAGGGCGGAAACCGTGCAGAATAAGGGAAAACGCCAGATAACAGAAATTATCAATTATAATTTTTAAAAAAATAACATAGATAATAATATAAAGCAAAAAAAGTAATAGTTTAGAAGTTTTCTAGTAAAAATATGACGTGTACAGTACGGAGTACGGTGTACAGAATGTATCGAAAGAGACGAAATCGCACAATACTAGGGATGGGTACTGTAAGAAAAATATAGCTATTTACACGCAGCCATCGAATATGAAGGTTTAATAAAGCATAAAATCGAATTAAATATTTTAAACTTAATTTAACATAATTTAACAAAACTGAAGATTTTTTTTAATGATATCTATGTATATATATTTTGTTATTTTATTTTATTATTTTTTTTATAACAAATCAATATCGTAGCTGACAAGCTGAAAGATACGAATCTGTGGCCCCAGACCACTTCCATTACAGAGACAGATTTAGTCAGAGTTTAATAGGAACAGTTACACTCCAGTTAAGACCACAGAGCAATTACACAGATTTTACTGCCCTTACAATTTATATTTGTCTATCTAATCGCAGTTTGGGAACCACAATGGTCATTAAATGAGTAAAGTAAAATTGATTCATTCGGGGGAAAATACTGCATCTGTTTTAGGAGAGTGAAAACACAGAAATTAAGTGCAAATGTTCATTAAAACAATCATTTGTAGAGATTGAAACACATATGCTTATGAAAAAATAAATACAATTTTAGAAGTTCGGAATTTGGAACCCACATACAAGAATAAAATTACAAGAAACTGCACGTCGTTACTGACTACTTCAACATTTACATGCACATTTTCTCAAATCATGACTGATGTGAAAATGCATGAGTTACCGATACATATCAATTAATCCATAGTTTAGTAATTTAACCCTACAATGCTTCCGGAACCATTGTTGGACGATCCTACAGCAATGAAAATATTAGCAGCCTGGCACAGTGGTAAAAACGGCCAATCTAGGTGGACATTAAGAAACAATTTCATTTCAGCTATCATTTGGTCATCAAGAGATGGTTGACAAGATATAAACATGAGATTACGATTTGATGGATTAAGACCAGTGTAAACAAACATTCTTTTAAAAAAATGTTGTCAGATCAGTATCAAGTGCAGGGTACTGCTTTTGTGCCCGACCATTCATAGTGTGTGGTACATATTCTAACGTCATATATAATATATCAAAGGCCCATCTATTAATGTTTCATGGTGAGTGTTGCATATCTAAAATTGTGTCCTTATGGGTGTATTTAGTTGAGTTAAGTAAACATATTTAACAAGTTAACAGAAGTTCCTCCGCCTTCAGAGTGGCATGGTTTTAAAGTATAACATCTAAAGAATATTTAACAACTGAAATTTGACCCATCCCGACCCATAGAGCTAAGCTATTTTTTTTTTTTTTTTTTTCTGAATAATGCCTTTTCCTCAAAAGTGCTGTATTTCATGTGAGGGTGGCCATGGCACACTCTGAAAAAGAAAAGTTGTCTGAGGTCAAAAGGTGCAGTTAATTTTAGATGGTATCACTCAGGAATTAGTTATAAAAAAGTGAATTAATTTTTAATTCATATTCGTTCTCGAGGTGTCCAGAGTCGATGGAGCCGTAAATTTTTTTGGAAAAAAATTCCGATTGGCTGAAGGGAAACTTGGTAGATACCAAAATACTTGGAAAAACAAAAAAAGCGACTAATTCAACATTTGTTGGATAATTTTTCCAATGAGGAGCTGTCATATACTGCACACCTCAAACTGTACGGAGCTTTATTCATCTGGCCTATATTTTCAACTTTGTCAATGAATGAAGGCAGTGCTTTGTTGCATTATGAATCTAATAATTAAGGTTTCTCTGGAAAATTATTACATTTACTATCTGAGCCAACTGGCTAATAAAAGAGTAAATAAAAAATGGTCTGCGTTGAATTTAATATTCAATTTTTTGTTTTCACTTTATCTCTTTTATCCACACCTGTCACTCAAATCGTGACAGTAAGCAGATGTGATATGAGAAATTATGTAAAATTGGCATTTCAGGCACGAGGGAAATATTTAAGTTATAATAAATAAAAATTTAAACATTTTGTTCTATATATTAAAAAAAAAGTTTTAGTTCTTATTTCTGTTCTATTATATTATAGTTTATTGTATTTATGCAAAAATAAAAAATATAGAAGTGTCTGATATTTAGCAACTGTATCATACAAACCATTGCGCATAGATGTTACTGTGGCCTTAGTTTGAAATATGAATGAAAGTGTGGTTTCAAAAATCTAAAAGTGTATATTTTGCAAATACTTTTTCTAAAGTAAACGAATTAGCAATAATGACAAAAGAGCTGAAATAAAAAAAATATTTTCCAGTCAAATATTGTATTATAGTTTTTTTGATTATTTTTCCTTATTACTAATCACTTACTACATCATACATATTTTTACATCATGAAAAAAAAAAAAAATGAGCCTTCTAAAGTTAAATTAAAAAACGATTTTTCTGATAGGGATAGGTCCAAAGGATTCATAAGAACTAAAGCACCAAAATTAACGACTTTCTTCAAAACGGTTTAAGCTTCTTAAATGCCCTGGTAGAACCGGAAAAACCATCAATTCTTCAGCTAAAGAGCCAATTCGTAATCTAATGCAACAGTTACAACTGCCTAGATTCACGAACAAAGAAAAAGAAAATCCCCTCCCCCTCTAACCCTCCCTCCCCTTTCTACTCCCCCCCTCCTTTCACCCCTCACCACCCCCACCCCTTCGAAAAAAAAGAGAGAACATTGGGATAAATTGATCACTCAGCCCTGACCTACTCCTTAAATGGAATTAGCTCCGATGGATCTCCCTCTGATCTTCTTCCTCACGAGAATTGTTCTTGAGATATCTCAAATATAAAATACATTCCTATCAGCATACTTTGATATGTATATAATTTTAAAATACTAAATTTACCATTTTTTTAAACTTACAGATCAATTTGAAAAGAAAGAGTTAGGAGCGATTGTATAAATATTAAAAGCTGCCTCAAAGTAGAGCAATAGTAGGAAACGGTAAGGATACACGATTTATCGATAGATCTATATTTTTCTTTCAATAATCTGATATTTTTGTATCGATATTTCACTTACGATATATGGATATATCGTTACGTACGTTACGATACATAGTTTTCTTCATATTATAAGAATGCAAAATACAATTATATATATTCAAAAAGAAGGTAACAAAACCTTTTAATAAACTTTATTTATTTTTAATTATTTATTGATATTTACAACTGTATACATATATGTAGAATGAGTAAATTCGAGGAAATTATACAATGACATGTCAATAACATGTGAAGAACCACTCACTATTAGCACTTCAATAAAAAAAAAAAAATCTATATAAAAGGTTTCTCGGTCATCTTTTCAGACACCTTAGTGGATTATCGGAAACATCGTGGGAAACAAGTTGAGAGATATGTAGATTAAAATGGTTATAGAGTTTACTATGAATGGATAGGTATCTGGTTTGGGCTAAATCAGTAACTTATATAACATTAAAGTCTTAATGGATAGGTTTATTTGTGACGAAGTAAGGGGCAATAAAGATTGTTCGAAGGATTTAGGATTTTGGAGTTTGGTGGAGCCCCAACGAAACTATTTAAATGAAAAACACTAAATGCGTGATGAAATTGGTGTTGAAGTAGAAATAACAGAATATCAAACTTTAAATAAACTTTCTATCTTTTTTATTTTTATTTTTTTTATATCAATTTATTGAAATTTACAACTGTACAAAATATACAAATCAAGTAAATGTGTTGTTAACTATTACAATAACATGTCAAAACTGGAAAAGAACTTATCATCAGTATCACTTCATTAATAAGTCTACACTAGAATGTCTCTGGGTCATCATCTTTTCAGACGCCTCAGAGAAATATCGGGAATAGTGTGGGAAGCAAGTTGAGAAATTAGAGGAGGATTTTTCGAAGGATCTTCGATTGTAAAAATTGGATACAAGATGAATTGGATGGTTTAGTAGAGCCCCAAAGCTCAACTCCGTACGTCCAAATATGTCTAATCACAGTCATGTAAATAAGTCTGCTGTAAGGAATCAGAAGGTTTGATCGTTTGTCTAGTAAATGTTGAAATCTGTAACGAGATAAAAAATTTTTAAATATGAAAAAGTTTTGTAATTGTGAAAGTAATGTTGTTAACTTGAGTTACAGTTTCGCACATTTGTGAAGAGGAAAAGAAACAATTTAAATGAAAAACACTTAATGCACGATGAAATTAGTGTCGAAGTGGAAATAACAGAATATCAAACTTTTGATAAACTTTCTATATATTTTTTTTAAATATAAGTGTTGAAATAATTTTTAAAATCTGCCCGACTCTAAGGCAATAAGTAATATAGACGACAGAGAATCCATTCTTACAATATCTACAGTAAAAATTTCTCACTTCAGGGAAGAGTAAATATTAAATGTAAAAAAAAACAATAAACAATATATCGATAAGTCGATATTTTTGGTCACCGATATATCATGTATTGGATGTCGTCAATATCCAAATAATCCTCAGAGGAGTCTGAAATGAAGATGGTCTCGGGACCTTCTAATATAGAACTTTTATTGAAGTTCAACCAACAAGTAGTTGCTTAGTCTTTCGGTATATTCTCTATCCCATCCATTAATATATTTGTATTAAATATACCTTTTTTATACGTTTTTAAATTTAAATTAATAAATTTTAAATTTATTCGAATATCAAATTAATTATTTGTTGCGTAATGACTTTAATACAAACTAAAATTGACATACGAGTTTAAAAAACAAGAATCGTACAGCTTAAAAAGTTGAGAAAAGAAACATTAGACCACGATTCATAAGGCAAACTTCAAACCGCAATATAAAATTCCTACTGGACGAAGTTTCTTCAACTTTTCTTATGATGCCTTGAAGTTACGAATTTAAGTCCTCGCTCTAGGAAACTCTTATTGTCTACACCACTCAACAGCAGTTCCCTTGTTATGACTATATTTTATTTCGTTCTCTGAATGAGATTTTACACAAGAAATAGCTAATTGGGAGTCCAATAATATTCATTTCGGATACTTACAATCCGCATGAGTTTCTTACTAGTCTCAGTCAATCTGGATTGCTAGCGAGAAAATAATAAGAAATAATGCTCATTCGCATAATTCAATACAAGATTTTTATCTATAATAAGTAAAACTTAAAACATTAGTTTAAATTATTATGTAAGTTCTTTATTCTCGCGAATGCTAGTGATATATACACATATTACACTCAATGGTCATCCAATGACTTGCCACTAATCTGTTAAAAATTTAGGCCTAGCCATTGCTCAATCCTTCTCCTGGAAATCCCGTATAGCCCAAATCTCCCGAAGGTCAATCGGTATCCTAAAACTATTTCACCGCTCCCGTCACCTCCTTCCCCTACCCACACGATAACTTCTAGTATCCTCTCTTATCTTCCCCCAGTTTGACTTTGGTTGCGTGCTATATTGCGGGCTCTCGATGGTTCTCGAGGACAGGTCAAAACGCATCATGAATTGCTTCGTTAGGATTGTCTTCGGAACCTCGAGACGTTCCCATGTTTCGCAGCGAATACTTTCTTGGCACATAACTATTCCAAGTTAAGAACACCCGTCACCCTTCCTTTATTTACAGTATCCTGCAATTCAACTCCGCAATCAAATCAATGCTTAAATGATCTTGTCTTTCCGATCTCTATACTCCATCTCACAGAAGCGAATCTCTGGAATCCCTTCCCCCCCCCCCTTGCATACTCAATGATTCTTCCCTCGGAACATTTAAAACACTCTTCTTTCACCATCTTAATTGTCTCCAACCTCTCACAATGTATTTAATCTAATAATGCATTTTTTTAATATAGCTGTCTTAACAATATCAATAACTGTCTGGTTTACCCTATTTATAGATTTAACTGACAAAAAATAACTGAGAAGCTATGAACGACCTTTAATTAAATTATTGATTATAAAAACGACATTTATAATTTTTAAAATGCTTACTCAGAGGCCCTGAGTTTTTAAGTGCCCGCTCGCACTTATCGTCCACTGGGTTTTTTACACCAGTGACGCAGCTGAGAGATAAGAGCTGGGATCTCTCTGTGCCTGGCTTGTCTTTTCATAAGTGGAGGGACAGGTCTGGTGGGGGGATTCCTAGGATGAGTGCATATTGTAAATAGAGAATAACTGTATTTTTACCTTTGTTTTATGTTTTTAATATTACTATTATTTATTTATTTTGATTTTAATTTTTTTTTCCTTTTTCTTTTTAAATTTTACTATTTAATTTTTTTTTTTTTTTTTTTTTATTACTTATTTACTTTATTTTTTTTTCTCATTGTACATAATGTTTGAATGTAATCATTCCCCATCTATATTACTTATTGCCCACATTTGTGGCAGATTGTAATAATTACTCAATAAAAGGTTAAATACAAAAAAAAAAGTTACCCAGAGAAATTGGTTAATACCTTTTTTTTATTATACATATATTTTTATCAAAATTTTGCCACAATCCCACGACTATGCGTTGCTACCCTTTCTAAGGAGAGCAGAAGGACAAAGGTTTATTTTGCGGAGCCACTACAAAGTAAATATTGACCTAGGTATAATATTGAGGAGCACGTCTGGAGTTGGCTGGAGTGTACACAACCTTGAATGAAGATGAATGGAGATCTCTGCTCATTCCAGATAAGTCACGTCATGTCCTGTATGTGACAGATGAACGTGGAAAAGGTAAAGAAAGGAGATGTGGGAGTTGCGATGAAAGTAAAATCATAAAAGGTTAAAGGTCTAACTAATTACTGATTGATCACTTTTCATATTCATTATTAAAATGTCATGTTACAAATAAAATTCATGGCAATCAATTGTTCCTTTTATTATTTAAGTATTTACATACCAGACTTAAAAGACAAGAAACTGCCCGTCGTTTCCGACTACTACAACATTTACTAGACAAGCGTTCAAAGCTCCCAATAAATTACACCTAGCCAGCATATGTACTCGTATGTTTTGGCAGCATCTGACGATTTTAATATTTCCAGTGGCCTTGCATGGGTATATTACGGAGTTAAATCAAAATTTCATATACAGGTTCTTATAGTAAATTTAACCAGCTTTCATATGAAAAAAATATATTTTGGATCGAACTATTAGTTTCGGAGTTATAGATAAACATGTTTTCGCGGAGAAGCGCGACCCCAGTGAGAGGGCTGAAATGAGGGGTGTAGTGCATAAATTATGCGACTATTTTTGACTTCACATCTTCGTTAGGAGTAGTAAGAAGGTAAATATACTCAAAGTCCCGGTCCCTATGGGTACGGGAATCCCCAGTTTATGGTAGGGGAAGGGGAGAAGGCCCCATGTTTAGGTTTTTCGATTATATCTGGAAAACGGTGGACTCTAGAAAAGTAAACAGGTAAAAATTAAATTTCCTATAAAATTGTTTCTATACGTATCTGTTCAGAACTCAACAGTGGGGTATTTGCTTTCAAATGCTGGCCAAAAGTCCATTTTGTAAAATCTATCTCAAACGAAAAGGAATTGATGTTAGAGATAGTTAAATAGTCTATCAACAATGTATAAGTCTAATTCCTTTGCTTGGATCATCTTTGAACGAGGTGTAACACTACAAAGTCACCACTCTCTATTTGTGCACTCACATTTTAATTTTCATCAGGATATTTATCTGTGTAAAAAGTAATTTTTCTAGAGTTTGGAATTTTTTTAGACAAGTTTGATTATGGGTCAATCTGAAGCAGGTAAATGAGTAAATATTTATCATTCTTTAGCAATTATTAGATCATTTGTAATTTAGTTAGAACAGAAAGGAAAATATAAAATCTTTTGGCGTTTTTAGTGTCAAATTTAAAAGAATACGAATATTTTTGTTATACTTCCAAGCATTTCCAACCGCTTTTTTTTATATCAACATAAAAAGGAATGATTCAACTTTAAGAATATATAATCAATAATAGCGGATTAGGGCGGATGTGCGTGTACATGCCAGTTAATGTATGTTTTTTTTTTTTTTTTTGTTTAATGTGATTGTTTTTGAGATAATTTTTAATATTTTTTTTTTTCCTTTTATGACCTTTGGAAGTCAAAATAATAACTAGAAAAAATGTATTTGACATCATGCGTCAAAAAAAGGACCTTAACTATAAAGGACAATTAAAATATGCACGGAATATTTTGTTAAATTTGAGGATTACTCAAAAAACCAAATAAATGAAATCAAGCTTAATTTTCCTCATTTTCAGGCACAGTTCTAACAAAAATGGATGGCATCGCACAAAAAAGAAGATATTTTTGTCAAAATTAATGAAGTATTCAAGATTGAAAAAATTAAGACTTCAAGGTGAATTATTGTTACGAATGGCAAAAATGCGACAAAGGCGACTATTAAAGAGATTTGAAGAATCCAGAACTTTGCAAATGATTATGGCTCTGATTCAACTATATTTCAAACTTCACTCGTACCCGCTGCAGTTAACTTGTGGATTATGTAAAAAACGAGTTGTTTGACAGAATCTAACACCATCCTCGCCGCGCTTTTACTGTCCCATCAGAATTAGGTTTGTCAAGGATAACGCAGACATATCGAATAAAGATATACGATATATTCAAAATTCATTAAACCAATTAGAAGAATCAACAACTGTATTGAGACAAAAATTATATAATGTGAATCATACATTGTTACTGAAAATAGTTTACGCTAAAGTGCGTAATGCCGCAACTCAAACTCAACGTCTAGTATACAAATGAAATGAAATGTTTTATATGTGGTGCATTATTTAATGAGTTGTCGCAGATAACAAAGGAAAACCAAAAAAATCCTTCCTGAAGGAAACTATAGACGTGCTAGCTACTACCACCTGAGCAGAAATACAACTTTCCAAGCATTCAGTACCGAAATGTTTCTTCAAATGATGGAGATGGGTCATCTGATGAAGGAATTGACAACACTTTCAGAATAATTTCAAGGAAGTGGTGTGTGTGCAATTGATAAACATTAATAGTTAATTTATAAAAATATACGTGTTATATATAATATTAATTTTTTTTTTTATTTATTTAAAACAGCAAAAACCGTATTATTTTCTTAAAGCCCTTTTCTATTTTCATATATAACCTATTTTTTAACATATCTGATCAAATGAAATGAATGAAAAAAAATAATAGAACCAGATTTATAGAGAATATTATTATCTAACAGTTTTGTAATTTTCTTGATTGCCGCTCGATGGATAGAAATCGAGATATTTGAAAAAAAAACTGATTTTTGTGACATTTGACCTTCAATATCTAATGAAGCTGAGATCGGTGACTTTTTACCACTTATTTAGAAGACCAAAACAAAGGTATACGCAAAAATTCAGCTTCATTAATTCATTTCCGGGGTGAAATCCTTATTTGACTGGGCTATCAATGCTTCACGTTATGTCACTAACAAACTTATCCATGAAGATCTTTATGTTCCTAAGTTGCTGATTTGGCCCAAACCAGATTCCTATCCTTTCATAGTAAACTCCATACCCACTCGAATCTACTAGTCTCCCAACTTGCATCTCACTCCATTCCCGATAATCCTCCGAGGTGTCAGAAAAGAAGATGGTTAAGAGACCTCTTAATGTAGAACTATTCAAGTTCTACCAATGAGTAGATTTTTACAAGACAAATAATGCTATAACGGAAATCCTAAGTGGTTTGATAGAAAAAAAATGGGGCATTTTCCTCTTGACATTATTTTCCTCTAATTCATATCCCTTCATGTTTTTACGCAAATGTAAATGTTACTATATTCATTTGCATTAGTTATGTTTTGCCTTATATATTGGTATAATCCCTGAGTATTAATGCAATAAGGAATATAGTCGCTGATATTCCAATCCCAGGTTTCCTCTGTTTTCTGCATTTACAATAATCCTGTTATAATCCTACCAGGCGCTGCTTCCTTGTTTATCCATTCATTACAGGTAAATGAATATATTTAGGTGTGATATAATCTTTAAATTATACACAATGAGGAACAAAATGTTTGATATACCTATTGAATTCACTAAATTATTATTAATCATACGGATGCTTTATAACGAATGTCATACCAGCATATTAAATAAAAATACTTTTTCAATTCTTCTTATGATAATGTTTTCACTGTTACTCAAATATTTTCATTTCTGCCTGTTCCCTCTCAACAAATATTATTTTTCTTCATACCTTACATACTATATGTATATTCAGAAATTTCATCTTTCAATTCGTATATAATATTTTTTCCTTTAACGAATGTATTCATGGTTTCGTCGGTATATAAGTGTGTTTGTTTATTGATTTTGTTTCTTTAAATTGTTTTATTATAAACTTGAATTTACTTTATATCATCTTATTTCATTATTTTATTTAAAACATTTTGGCCAGATGTGGTTTACTTTTTATAATTTATTTATTCTTATGGGACATGGTCCCAGAATAAAATTTATTTTCTATCTATCTATCTAAAATATGATAGATACAACTCTCGTAGTAGAAATATATATATCCTCTCTCATTCACGTGAAAAGCACACCTAATAATTAAAAAATTCAAAATATGGATAATATTTAAGGATTTACTCCGTAAATCAAAAAAAAAAAAAAAAAAAAAAAAACAAAAAAAAAAAAAAAAAAAAAAAAAAAAAAAAAAAAAAAAAAAAAAAAAAAAAAAAAAAAAAAACATTATCTTTTATTAATTCTTTATATTTACGGATTAAATCTCATTCTAGCCATGTTATGATCAGTTACATCTCAGACATGTTATATAAACAGTTGTACTATATATATGGCCCGAACTTTAATAGAACATGTGGTTTTCCTGAGAGGACAGGGGTCTTTCCACGAATTATTTCAATAATTGAAATTCCTAGTTAAACGGTCAAATATATAATAAAAAAGATTTAAAATGACAAATGGCTAGATAATAATAATAATATCGGGGCGTCAACAATTTTTTTTTCGCCGAGATCAAAGGAGTGTTTTGAGAAAATTTAATGCTGACCCCAAAATCGGCTAGAAAAATAGAAAGGGAAATGAATTCCAAATAACAAACACCCGCTAGACCTGTTACTATTAAAATGGTTCAAAGAAGAAATGGATTTCAGGCCAGAGTAAGTATGAAAAACCCCTTCACAACTGTTAAGAATAAAATTCGCTAATATTTATAACAGCCTTAAGACAACTGCACGACGTCCTATTCGTTGATGAAAGCAAATTTAATATTGGTGGATCAGATCGGCGATGATTAGTGTAGAGGCATCATAGAAAACGGTGTCTGAAAAAAAACCTAAACCAGGACTGTGAAACATGTTTAGGATAAGTGTAATGGTTTGGGGATGTCGGCTTCAGGTGTCGATAATTTGGTTGTCATAGATGGTAGTTTGGACTGAAAATTTAAAAACGAACATCATGAAACTGGGATATGCGAACGTAAAGTTTATAAGGACGCGAATGGCTTTTATATAATTTTTCAAAAGTTTTTATATAGTTCCCAATGCATGTATTGGAGTTACTTGAGTGGGGGGGGGGGTATTTTAAAGAAGCATGATCATTCTTAACAATGAGTTTGCAGTTGTTTATTCGTTGCTTTGTCCCGAAACACAATGGACCACATGGTCAGCTCATGGTTTACCTGTAATATTGAGATTCGTTTTTGCCACGAATGTTAGTTCCTAGAGAACATATTTTTACCATTCTCTTACGACTAACGTAGCAACAGTTGATGAATTTTTTTGATTCGCCTAATCCTCTCTCCTTACCTTCTAAAGCAATGAATCTCTATGAGGTCAATTTTCTTTAAAAAAAAAAAATTAAAATCCCACCTAATTAAATTAATGTAATATTCCTAACTAACCTATACAATAGCATTCTTCGAACTACCCATTTCCTTTTACTATGGAAACATTTAACTATTATCATCTTCCTGAAGCCGAGTAAACCTCCCAACATCCCTTCATCATAAAGACCGATCAGCTTTCTCCCAAACCTTTCATAATTTTTTGAACTTCTCAAAAGCATTCTACTGATCCTTGAATCCCAAAACATTCACTCACGTTAGTTTGGATTCCGTTCAAGCCACTCTACTTTTCAACAAAGCCTCAGAGTTGTTGACTACATTTCCTCCGCACTTGAAAGCAAACAATACAGCTCCGGCGCATTTCTAGACATAGAGCAAGCTTTCGACCGAGTAGGACATGCCGGTTTGCTTTTCAAGCTCAAAACCCATTTACCTCAAACCCTCTTCCTCGCTATTCGATCCTACATCTCTAATTCGTTTCTTTCGAGTAATTAGTTCAAAAACATCCCTCAGATATTTCATATATCAAAATAATTTAAAAATAATATTTTTGTTTTATATGATCTATCATGATATTATGTATTCTATATATTATTTGAAGTGTTACAAAGTACCAATGTTGAGAGATATTTTTACATTTTTTATTTTTTCAGAAGAGGATCACATGTAATTGGGGGTCGAATATATGCACGTGTACATATACATTTACATAAATATAAATATATATATATTTTCCATATATTTTTTCACTTTTTCTTGCGCTATATTAATCGATATACTCTTATTCGTGACGTGAACAAATTAAGGAAGCCCTTATTAAAAAAGTAATTATCGTATTTGCATAAAAACATAATGCAGAATGCACGAATTTAATCTTAACGACCAATGATGGTTTTAATTTACCCTAATGTCCTAGTACAAGCATGAATTATTAAAATAATGTGTGCTTCAATTATAATTTTTTTTTTTTGTAATGTTACTTAACTAGGTGTTTCTAAATCTCGCCAGATTGATATTCCATTTCGATTCCATCCTATAATATTGTATAAAGATTAACTAATATAAATATATAAATATTAAATAAATAATGCTTTATCGCCTCTATTATTAAATTGCACATCATATAAAGTTGCCAGATAGTGGAATAAAACTCTGAGTGGGAACAGTGGCATTAAAAAAGCAATAAAACGACTCTGCCTAGCATTCGCTGATGTTATGGCTCTTATAGCAAACTTATAGTATTAGCAAAACTAGCTGCAAAAGTTGGACCCAACATTTGTTTTGAGAAAACTAAAATTTTAACTATCATTAAAAACCCGCCAACCTTTTTGCAAATTAATCATCAGAAAATTAAGAGATTGGACCAATTTAAATATCTAGGGGAATAGATAAGTTGAAATTCAGGAGGGAAAAACCCTGGATTAAATGGTAAAGGAAGGTTCATTTTGAACCTATTTAAGGTCACTTACCTATATACAAACTGTCACTTTTTTTTTTTTTTTTTTTTTATGAATCTTTTGGAAAAAATGACCAAAACCAACATTTATGCCTTATAACTTCGTTGTTTACTGATATATCAACGCCACTTTTTTTTTCTGTGATTACTGATACATTATCCATGTAAAATAAAAAAGATTTAATGTTAAAACAAATTTAAAAAAAAAAAAGGGAGATCGTTGAATCTTGTTAAAGGCAAAAAAAAAAAAAAAAAAAAAAAATTAAGAACTTCAATTGACTAGAGAAGTTTTTAAAATAATTTGGATTTAGCTGTTCGGCTAACTGGATTTAACGATATATATATATATATATATATATATTATATATAAATATAAAAAAAAAAAAACGTAGACACTATTGCTTCGACATATTCAACAAAAATGATCTTATAGGTTATGGATATTATAGTACTGCACCTCCCCCCCTCCTGAAAAAAAAACCAGTCATAGTAGGGTCAAGGAAAGGAGTTTACCTGTTTAGATATTCTGACATTGTCACTTTCCCTAGATCGCTCCCTAGCGTTTGAGGGGAATGATCCCGATCAAGCACGTAAAGTGGAAAAGGAAAAGAAGAGATACGAATTTATAAAAAATGCATTCCTTTCATAAAAGGCCTTCGGTTTGGAGGTATCGAAAATAACCCAAGCAGAACAAGGGGTTTGGAGGACCTGAAGAGACGGTTCTGGACGATGTAACCTCAAAATATATTTATAAAATCTCTAGGGATAATTTATTAGCAAATAGTCAAGTCAATGAGTGCTGAAATGAGGGGTGTAGAGTGCATGAAGTATGCGATTATTTTTAACAGAAAGCTTCAATAGAAGTAGTTAGATGATAAAAATACTAAAAGTCCCCACCCCTGAGGAGTGAGCTAAGGGTGAGTGGGGAGAGGAGAAGGTCCCATTTTTGGGTTTTTCCATTGTATCTCAAAAACGGTGGACTCAGAAAAAAATGTTTCAAATAAAAAAATAAAGAAAATTATATTTCCTACACAAATGTTTATATTTTTGTTTGTCGAACTTGCAACGGTTTTCGAGATATACGTTTTTAAAAAGGGATAATTTTCGGTAAAAAATATTGTATACCTCACATTATGTCAAACATTTGCTTCTAGTGCCAGAAACGTGTAAAAGTAAATTTAATGCTCCACAACTTTGATTCTGACGTTTCTTTCTAATAAACGATAGTGTAAGGCATTAGAAGCCAATATTTGAAAAGAAATCAGGTAAAAACTTATTTTTTTGCGATAATTATCGATTTTCAATAAGGTATATCTCGATATTCGACAGAAGTTAGACAAATATGTATCGACTCCATTTTATAGAAAATTTAATTAGCTTTAATTTTTATTTGAATCATGTTTTTCTTGATTCCACCGTTTTCGATATCGAAAAACCCAAAAATGGAACCTTCTCCCCTCCCCCTCCACCCATTACTCACCCCCCAGGGGCGGGGATTTTTAGTATGTCTATCTCTTAAATACCGTAAAACGGCGTGACTTTGCACCACTTTTGTTGAACTTCATTCTTTAACAACCTATCAATAACGTTTAAAATGCATGTATTAAAATATTCGCTTTGAATAATCAGCTTAAAAATGATTATGATTTATCGCATAATCTTGGAATTGCAAAATTTACAAAACTTATAATTAATTTTATTGTTTTTAAACTTTGGTGCAAAGTCAACCGGACACCCGTGACTTTGCACCACCATATTTTTTCAATTATAAAAGCATTATAAACGTATTCTGGAGCCAAGTCAAAGCTTAATAGTAGTTATGAGATGCAAGTCATTTCTTGATAGTTTTTGGAGATTAGCCTAGTGATTTTTTTCTCTGTTTGTACAGATTTTGTTAAAGATTTAAATTAGAAAGGAAATTGCACAATTTTTAATGGTTTATTGAGAAACGATAGAAAGTACAAGAACATACCAACAAAATATTATATAGAAACATAATAACGACTTAAAACAGGGGTCAGCTGTGGTGTAGTGGTTAGCAAGATCACCTAAGATCACGGGTTCGCAGCCCGGCAGATGACCTTAGGATTTTTCAAAAGGAGTAAACAAACAAACAACTTAAAACATGCCTAAATAACGTAAACAACTATAATTTTGGTAAACAAGGAACAAAACGATACCTATAAAATAAATTGCATACAAATTCTTGGAGATACAGATTCTTGGAAAAATGCAATCTGCAATAGTTAGAAAAAAATTGTTAAAATATAAAAACGAACACTATGGCTTGAAAAAATTTAAACCTATAACTAGGCCAAATTCTAACAGCATTCGTCAATATACTTGCACATAGATAGCAAAAACTTTGTTAACAGGAAGCAAAGCGTTATCCCAAATAATTTGGATTTTAACCAGCCTATTAACTCCTTAACCTCAAATTATCCTTGTTTATTGATTTGTTTAGGAGAAACAATGCTGCCAAAGACATCTTCCCTCAGGGAAATCACTTGGCGCCAAAATATACTTGGTGCAAAGTCATTCATAATTCATATCAAAAAGGGGATTCTATTTTATTTTCAAATATCATGACTTTTGGCAAATATTTTGAGCTAAATGAATATCATATATTTATATAACAATAATTATAGAATAAAATTAATGCAAAACCTGATCTATTTGAGAAATATTTAGTTGTTGAAAGCACGACTTTATCCCACAAAGGAATCACACCTGTTGAAACACTACAATCAACTAACTGTTATAAAACATGAGAGGTAACTAGGATCAGCGTGAAAATTCCTTTGGCACAATCAGTGCTGTCATAAGTAAGTAAGGAACATAAGATATCCCTTATTTAGACAACAGCAAAATACCTTTTCTTCAACTGGCACTTTTTAGTGAGCTTGGTGCAAAGTTAACTCACGGGTGCAAACTCAGGTCGTTTTCAGGTACTCCTAACGAAGACCTGAGGTAAAAAATAATCGCATATTTTATGCACTCTACAATATGTTTATTGATTCGACTAAAATATTTTAAAAATATGGGTTGTAGTGGTACAGTTTTTTATTTTATTTTATTTTTTTTCATTGTTATTCAAGGTGACGCTGCTATCTACCGACTCAATTAAGTTATATCATGTTCCTGCATTTCTGGAGTCCTATCTGTAACTATTTTAATAATTCTACTTCCACTTTATTTCAATTATAAAGCATCATTTATTAACAAATAAATTTTGAATTTTTTTTTTTTTTATTAAACTTTTCAATTTGTTTTAAAGTTATGTTTTGCATTTCATAAGCTGCTTAATACGGTATAACCTCCGTTAGACGGAACGGTTGGGGAGTCAGACATTCTTCCGTCGAATAGAGGTTTCCGTAATATGGAGGATTATTTTTAAAAAAATAAGAAAATTGGCCTAAGAAATATTTATTTGAAACAAATACGGACATACAAGTAAAAGTAAACTAATATAATTAACAAAAAAAAATGAATATAATCCGAAATAAATTAAAATAACTTAAAAGACACATGATCATTTAAAATAATAATTTCAGATAAGTGGATAATACATGACAAATTTTACAATATCCTTAAAGGAGAGGGCAATTAATACAAATCAGAGTTGAATGGAACTAAGGCTTGAAGTAGTCCATTAGAAGTTTTTGTTTTTGTGACAGAATACACGTACCCTTTTTTACCCAGCCGCTAACGAGTTCTTTGTCAACGTTTATTCCTTCACCACTGATCTGTTCCAAACCGTATTGTGATGCGTTTTAAATTTTTCTAACCAACCTTTTGACGCTATGAATTTAGTTTCATTTAACTAACTAATTGTAAGTCATATTAAATGAATGAATAAAAATCATTCATTTAATATGACATTAATTAATTTATTTTTATTATCTTTTCGATGAAAAAATTAAAAATAAACATTACAATTTAGCAATGTGTCAGATTTTTTTTTTTTTTTTTTTTTTTTTTTTAATTTAAACTGCCACTCTGTCATATTACTTCATCCCGTTTATTGGGAAACGAAAAGCCTTGATAATGGGAAAAGTTTCACGTAAATGGCCCCTATAAAAAAAAAAAAAATAATTGAAGGAAAAAAGGTGAATTTTATCAAGGACTACAAAAGAACGCAGTGTCCCGGCTTTGCGGTGCATTGTATTAACAAAGAAGACACGGATCCACTTTTTCAAACTGGCTTTTACAAAACTTCTAAACTTTCAGAACCATCAGTTTTTTTTTTTTTCGTCGTTTCCCCCCTTTTTTTTCTCTCCCCTACCTCAAAGACATCACTGAGGCAGGGAACAGACGAAACCAATGAAGGGAACTTTGCAAACTCCTTTATTAAGGATTAAATCCTAAAGCGGCAATCTGGCTCGACTTCAGGGAGAAAAAAAGGGGTTTAAATTGGATTACAACAAAACATTTAGAGTTAAAATTTGTCAAACAGCACCTTTAGGAATCTAATAATTTTCGTTTTTACTTATAAAGATAACAATAATAATACAAAGGATTGTAGGGATTATATAAAATTCCGTAGGTTTTTAGGTATTTTCTAATATTCCAAAAATTAAAATAAAACTACAGTATAGATTAGTTATATTGGACTTCGAAAAGACTGCCTTCGAAACTGCTTAAGCCTTCGTCGTAAACATTCGTATAACTTCCTGTACTGCAGAATACTTTAATAATAATTATTAACTGTTTTATCAGATCTATTTTCGGAATCCCGAGACGTTCTTAAATATTTTACAGGTATTCTGAAAATGGGTGGCGTTACCCCAATTTTGGAAGTCAATACTTTTTAGGTGCACCCATGTTTAAATCCTTAAAAACCAAAAAAACCCACCTATATTCATGACCATACTTTGCGCTCCTCCATCAACCTTTTAAATATTTGAACTCAATCCATCAACCTGTACACTCCTGCGCATCGAACTTTTAATGTAATTCATTACCCATCTCGGTTCGGAAATGCGCCTCTAACTTCCTTTATAGAAATATTTCTTTGCCTCCTGAATTTTCAATTTTCCGAGCAAATGTAAACAATGGATATTTACGTAAAAGACAAACATCTGCGGCTAGAGCCTTCCGCAGTCGTTTCTCAGAAAAAAGTGTCAGAATCAAATTTGTAGAACATTAAATTTACTTTAATTTCATATACACTTTTCTGGCGCTTGATGCAAATGTTTGACAATAAGTAAGGTAAAATGTTTTTTTTTTCGAAAAGTCGATTTTTAATAACGTATATCTCGATAACTGTTAGAAGTTCGACAAATATGTATTAGATCAATTTTATAGGAAATTTAATGAGCTCCAATTTTTATCTGTAACATAATTTTATAGGGTCTACCCTTCTCGAGATAGTATCCAAAAACCAGAAAATGGGACCTTCTTCCCCTCCCACCGTTAGCTCACCCCAGAGAGTATAAGATACTCTCAAAAATGTTAACTTATATTCATTACGAAAGCAAAAATTCTAAATTTGTAATGTGGTATGTACTCTCTAGTCAGTTCTGTTCTAGTTCAGGTTGAACTAAATAGTTACTTTTATCTAATATTATTATTCGTTCCGTATGTAATCACTTGTTATTCCATACATTTTTCATTAATTATTTCATTTATTTTTGTTTAAAAAAAATAAAAATAATAATTTATGAAATATAATTTAGTTAGCCTAATCACAACTAACTTACTTAAATGTAAGCAGTGTTTCATAAGTGTACCCCAGGTTGTATTTGATTTGACTTTAATTGAAGTTGTCTCCGGAGGGTTAACGAAATATATTGTAATAAAATTATTATCCGGATTTGTATTGAATAAATGAAATATTTTTCAACAATATAATGAAAAGAAGCGAATCAAGAGAGCTCTCTTCTTACAGATTTGGCCATTGAATCAATGTCTTTTAGTCTCAATTGCTTTTAGTCTACAATTTACTTCTTTTAAAATAGTTTACAGCTACTCCCTAAAGTCCTTATTTACAGATCAATGGGACGATATTGTTTTAACAAATGCCCTGTTTATTTCTATAGAGTTTACAGCTGCGATTTCCTTGTTTCTGCAATCTCCCTAAATTTGCCCTCTAAGAAAACTCCTGTTTTTTTCATTACTGAGTTTAGATAATGTATTATATACGTTTACATTTGTAATAAAAAAATTGAAAATACGACGATATAATAATACTTTCAGTCATGTTATTATAATTTTCTTTTTAAATATATTTGTCTGGAATGACTTATTGAAATTGAGTTAACAGTTGTTATTTCGCCGACTTGGAGTTGGATGTAACAAAATTTCTCAGTGCTCCCAACGCAATACCATACAAAGATTTTATTATGGCGGCAAGTGTGTTCCGTCTAGAAGTCGTTAAAGGACGGGGAAGTGAAAAGTAGGTGTTGGGGTAACTTCAGAGTGAGTTCCGATTAGTTTGAAACCTGAAACTACTTGATATCTTAAAAGTCTTGGACTCCAAGGACTTTTGGAGAGTTCCTCTACAGGAAGAAAGGGGTTCATTTATTTATTTTTTTTATTTGCAATGCAAAAAATAAATTCCTTATAAAATTGATGCTCATAAATAATGAAACGTATGTGAATTTGATCGCTGAGTCTTCAAAAGGTGATTGAAAAAAAATTAAAAATAATATTTTGAGATTGAACTCAATAAAAAACTTTAAGTTTAAGTACTCAATAATGAAAAGAAAATACCTAAGGAAAATTATTTTTAAGCTATTGTCAACTATTATAGCTCGGAAAAAAAAATTCTTTTTTACTTATTTTTTATTTTTATTTTTTTTTTTGTGGTGTCTGTAAAGGGGAAGATACTTCTGTATGCAATGACACACTATTTTGATAAAATTTGGTTCAAACGTTTCTTAAATTATTTTAAACCTTCCCAAAGGTAAAAAAAAACAACATATTTTTGTTTAAGGAGGAGGAGATTTTCTAAGAATTTGACACAAGTGAGCCTAATTTTTATTTAACCCAATGTGAGTAATCAGTAATATCTGAAGAGTACGTGATGCGATTAAAAAAATACAAATATTTATTTTATTATTTATTAATGTGTTTATCTAAGGAATAATGTTATATGCTGTGATGACAACCAATTTGTTTTTAAATATTATCTCTTCATAACCTCCTAAAAAAGGAAGGAAAATTATTTTTATTTTATGTTATGCTGTAAACAAGCAGATTTACCGATACCTCCTGGTCCATTTTCACATTGACACCCATCATTATTGACAATTTTAATGGAATTGAGACGTTACGGCGTTGACGTTACGTGCATTTTCATTTTTTTTTTTTTTTTTTTTTTTTTTTTTTTTTTTTTTTTTTTTTTTATGAGTGGGTACCAAAATATTAAAATTCTCGATAGTGGTACCTCGCTTTAAATATATGCAATTAAATCAAATTGATACAAGACTTAGAACGTCAAACTAAATATAGCAAATAAAATAGTAATCAATCAAAAATCAAATTAGTAAACAGGGAATAACGTTCTTTATCAACAACATAATGATCAAATAAATTATTTTACGAATTCATATTCAATAAGATTAATACAAGAGATGGGCCGACTAGTCGGCTGGCAAAAAGGTCGATTATTCGATTAGTCGGGTGACATAGGAAATGTTCCAGGCACTTAGCCGTCTGGACATGTAGTTACAGGTTATTGTTCATCTTATATTTTTTCTCCTGTATGAATGTCTTTTTAAATAAAGGAAAAGTCATGTAATTTACTTTACTTAACTTAAAAATTTGACTGTAAAATTTATAATTCAATTATGCCGAGAGTATGTTTACGGACTAATATATATATATAAATATATGACACAACAACAGCTTACATGTAATTGTAAATAAGCCCGTATGTAAAATGCAAAAATAGATGATTCCTTTTCGAGTTCCTATATTCGTCTTACATTTCAACTAATATTTTTTTAATTGTGACACAAAACCAAAACTCTGATTTAAAAAAATAGGTAATGTTTTTTCTTTTTTTTTCCCTTCAAGATTTATTAAAATATTTTTTTTTTTTACAAATTTGCCACAAGTCCATTATGTACATATATTTACATGTGAAAGGTGACTACCCCTTATTCATACTAAATAAGCTTTATATATTTCCTTTGTTTTTTGTTTCTTTTACCCATTTGAAGATATTTATTTACATTGGGAAAAACTTTTAAAAATATATGTATATAGTCACGGTCATGAAATTAGACGGTGTAGCTGCCTCTTCCATCGTTCTGTCCTCTTTGATCAGTTATCACCTAATTGGGTTCGTAATGAATCAATTTCAGTCTACTTCCAGTTTACCCTCTTTTGAAAACCCATTCAATTTAATGATAAATTAAGGATCAACGAACATTTTCAATTATATTCCTTTTATTTAATGTGTACGATTATTATTGCCTATCAACGGTGACCAAATGAAATATATTTCATCACCTTCTAGATTGTCAATCATTCTAAACCATGTAAATAGTTAGATGTGTGTGTGTTTAATTGATTTCCAACAGCTTCCCCAACTAGTCGCCAGCTAGTTGGCCCATCACTAATAAATATTCCAAAGACTGACTTATCACAAAGCACTGTTAATACGAGGAGACACTGATATTTTTATATAGCTATATTTTATATATAGTTAAGAGCACTCTACGAAGAAATTGAAGTGGCTCGGTCACGATGAAAGGATGCCACCACCAGGAGTTCCCAGGATAATGTTGTGTGGCAAGCCTGACAGGTTGTGAAGGACCTTCTAAAAATGAGAGTTAGTTTATCGATGTTCATAACTGGATAGAATCTAAGAAACTACTCATCATTAGCACTTCAATAATTTCTACGATATAAAGTCATTGAGCCACCTTCTTTTCAAACTCCTAGGAGGATTATTGGGAATTGAAGTGAGAGGCATTTGGGAGACTAGTGGATTCGAGTACCCAATCGAATGTATGGAGTTTTTAGTGAAAGGATAGGTATCTGGTGCGGACCAAATCAGCAACACACGGAACATTAAGATCTCTATGGATAAGTTTGTTTGTGATAAAATAAGGAGTGTTAATGATTTTACTAAGGATTTTAGATTGTAAGGATTGAAAACGAGAAGCATTTGGAAGATTTAGTGTAGTGTCTACTTCACTGAAGCCCCAAAGCTTAACTCCGTCTGTCCAAATGGGTCTAATTACTGCCATATAATAAGTCTTTACATTTGTTTTGGATTAGCCAAGACGTTAAGAAATAGTCTATTATTGAGAAAGACCAAAGGTACGCTTTATAAAACACTTATTATACCTGTCTTAAGTTATGCCTCAGAAACCTGGCCTTTGTCGAAATCTGAGGCTAACAGTTTTGCTCTTTGAAAGGAAAGTGCTAAGAAGAATGTTTGGAGTGGTAAGAGTGGGAGACCAGTTCAGGCTTAGGCATAATGCAGAGCTGTACCAAATTTATCAGGAGCCTAATGTGATACAGCTTATAAGAATTTCCAGGCTAAGATGGGCAAAGCATGTGGCTAGGATGGAGGACGATGGAGCACTTCTCTTCTACTAAGAAGAGACTTCTCTTTGGGTATGTGGATGGGAGAAGGAGACGTGGAAGATCTCGACTGGCGGACGAGTTTGAGAGGGATCCAAGTGTCATCGTTGGTTCAAGAGCACGGCGGACCCTGGCACAAGACAGAGAGGCGATGCCTTGATGCAGCCAAGACCCGAACTGGGTTGTAGAGCCCGTGATAATAATAAATGTGTATTTTTTAATTTTTTAGGATCTTTCAACGCGTGCCTAGTAAATGTTGGAGTAGTCGGAATAATCAAATAACGACCGCGTTTTTATTCTTATCAACCTATTTTAAGCGTAGAAGTATAAACAAATGGCAGAATAGTGCATTTTGTGGAATAAATGCCGTTTACGGAATCAGCCGGGTCTTCGGCTTTACCGACCGTCCCTATCTTTTTATATTCGTTAAAATATGATCAAAAGATAATAATACTTTAATTTTATTATATTTTGTATGATTGAAATCAGTTTTACGTTCAATAAGACCTAGAAACTCACTCATAGGTGAACATAGGCAGGAGCTGAGGGTGGTAATTTAGGGAAGTGGAGATGATAAGTGGGGAGGGCTGGCCTGAGCGAGACCTGATGAGGGTAGACCGCCGGAACAAGGAGCTCATTGTGCCCCGCTACACGGCGCGCCTCTGTCCCTGTTAATATATTCACTGGGCTCAGTTGATCCAAGATCGTTCCTTCCCTATCCCTCTTGTCAAACCCAACTTCCAACCTGCTCCCCGAATAATACCCCTCCATCAACATGAAGCAGTGTGTGCTGTGCCCTTGATCCCATGTGTTGGATAGCATTTCTATATTTGGATATATTCTACAAAAAGTAACATTTATTAATGTATTTCTTTATATTAATAACTGCACCCGAAAGTGGTCAATTAAATGATATAGAGATAGCTGAGCTGAATGTAACCAGACAAGACAGGCGCCGCTATCCCAACCAATCTATTCGAAACGATTATTTTTAATTCTTAAATTGCCAATTTAATTTGTTAAATACCCCCAGCTATATAGGTGTATAGCATATTTTATATAAAACATCCGGTAAATGTCAGGGATTATGTATTTAAATACATACCCGTGTGTTTTGAAGCCCACACGATTACATAGACATTGGTAGCACTTCAATAAACTTTCTATATAAGTAGGGCCAGAGGTCTATTTCTGATTATAAAATATTTATTCCTTAGTGTTGCACAAAGTACAACAAGCGACCGCTCTCGTTTCAGTTTTTTCTCGTACCTTTCTCGCCATTCAGCTGGATATGATATAATATAAGTAGGATTCTTGTGCATTTATACTTTTGTTTATCTTAGTCAGAAGTACTAATTATTCGAAATGTTTCGATTAGTAGGAAACCTATAAAATTGGAATATATTCCTCGGATTTTGCAGAACTAGAGGAGGAAGATACATAAACCTATGTTGAGGGTAGTGATGGAAATAAGGGAAGGGGAGCAGATTGCATTCTAGAATGGCTGGTAACATGGAGAATAGATAATGTGAAAATAACCACAGATTAAGAGAAGACTGAGTATGGAGCATTATCTCCGAAACATTTAACAAATGTTAAATAATATAGGAAAATTTGAACTTCTAGTAAAAATGAAAAGTCGACAAATCTACAGAGCATTCGAACTATTTGAAGTTCAGCTAGTAATACAAAAAAATACGCATATAGAATAATGATACAACTTGTTTCAAGAAGATTATATGAAAAATGAGCTCGACGAATAAGATAATCGAGAAAAAGAGAACGCAGAGGTTGAAGAAATAGAATACAGATCCGAAAGCAGGACTTTCTTCCAGAATACAAATTAGGGAAGCCCCCCATTCAAACATTGGCTCCAATCGTGCAAAAAGGAGGATGACATCAGACAGCTTGCCTTGACGCCTTAAATCGCTCCTCAACTAAGTATCCAATTGTTACAAAAGAGAGAATCCTTGATAGCTGTTTGTTACTGCAAGGATTGGAGTGGTCTGTCTTTTATCTCTTGTTAATGTTTCAGCTGTTCATAGTCTTAAACTTTTTATTTTGTATAATTACATTTCGATTTCGATAATAATAAAAGTGTAGCGGTAATGAGTAGAAATCCCAATCTTACAACTGTCTCCAGTAAATATTAAATATGGAAGGTAGCCTATACTATTCTATTCACTAAAAGTGTATGAGATGTCAACCGATAAAAAAAATTGGAGGAAATATCATTTTTTAACTAGAAAACTGCAGTTACTGCGTTGTAAGGAACCTGATTATTATAGCTATGCTGTATGTTTATTAAATGTTGCTATGAACTGGGAATAGCTTTATTGCCAGGAGAAAATTATTAAGAACTCTAGCTTCAAGGAATGCACAGGACTAGAAAAGTAATGACTGGGCGTGATGGCAGAACGGAGAGTCTGGGGACTCAATTTCCTTCTTCATATTCGGAACTCCATCTTCTGCATAACACCACACGGCCAACTGGCGAAGGATTTTGGTGGGAGTCAAGAGCCAATTTTGTTGCGCCAACTTTACTGAAACCAATGGCCCATATTTATTGTAAATATCAAAACTGGAACAGAGAAGAAACAATTCTGAAAGAAAGAAAAAAACAACTTCCTTCATTCTTAACCAGATTCAAGAAATTAAATTTTTAATAAAAAAAAAAACTCACATACCAGACTTGAGAGACATGAAACTGCCCGTTGTCTGCGATTACTCCAACATTTACTAGTCAAGCGTTCAAAGCTCCCAATCACAAAAGACTTATTTACATGACATTTATACCCGTTTGGACATATGAGTTTGAGCTTTGGGCTTCAAATAAACCTTTCAATTCTACTCTTATCCAAAATCCTTCTTAAAAATCCTCGATGTTCGTTATTATGTCATAAACAAACATATCCATAAAGATCTTAATATTGCAGATTTGGCCCAAACCAGATACTTCCAGAGTAAACTCCGTGCCCACTCGAATCCACTAGTCTCCCAAATCCTCTCTCATTTCTTGATGATCTTGCGAGGCGTCTGACAAGGAGACCTTCTAATGCAGAACTATTGAATTGCTTTTAGTGAGTAGTTCTTTACATGTTATTGACAATACTTTGTAATAGTTTACCACTAAAAAATAGCTTAGTATTTGATTTATAAAATAATCTGTCGTGACAAAAACGAAAGGGCAATCTTGCGAACTCAATATTTTTTTTCAATTTCAGCTTTCACCACGATTCACAACATTTGACTTTACGTGACATTGATTCATTCGGTTGCGATTTATAAAACGGTTTAACAAAACCTTGAATTTAGCACTATTTAGGCAGATAATCTAAAGAACGATTGAAATGTGATGGGTTCTGTTATATTATACTCGATGATCTCCTGAGGTGTCTAAAAATAAAATGTATCGCGACCTTATATAGCAATGTAATTAACTGTAGAGTTATCGGTAGTAACTTTCCATGTTAGTGTCCATGTGGTAAAAGGACATTATCACCTCTACTGGTTTAAATTTGGATGTCCATTACAATTAAATATCTAAATTTATACATATTGTGGCAGATCACTACATAATTGGTAATAGACACCTACAACCAGAGAACCATTTTAGATGTACCGCCTTTCATATTATTGCCCATACTTTCCCGTATAGTCTTATAAATCCGCCTATAGTCGAGTTTTACTTATAGTTTTATGATATTATTTAAAAATTGTTGCAGTAGCGTTGCTTGTTTTGACTTTGTTCTCCTTTCATTATGAATTACCATGTCAAGCATTTGGCCATTTTTCTGCTATAGATGATCTTTATCTATTCACTTGCTTGGTGCGTTGTGATAGAAAAGAATATTTTCGTTTATTTCCAGTCATTTGCTTTTTAAATTCATCTTTGAAGCCTAATAAATGTATTTTTAATTGAACTTGTTTGCACATCCTGCCCTCCTGTTTATACGAATTATATTCAAAAACCCATAGCTGACACAGTACGGTACCTTGGATTTTATCTAGACAAAATACTTATATGGAACCCTCATCCTAAACTTGAGAGAAAAAAAAAATAACAGATGCTTCAGCCAATTGTATAAACTACTAAAAATAGCATATTTCCGCTGAAAACAAATTTCTCATATACAAAACCCGTATTAAACCTATTTGGGTCAATGGACCTGAACTTAGGGGGGAAGCAAAACGATCCTTTATACTGTTGTAAATGCTCCATATTATGTCTCCAACAAAACATTCAATAACACCTCATACCCCTTCAATTTTCGAAATTCCACCAAAACCTTTCCATCCACACCAACCCTCTGGTAAGTTTATTATCCAACTACACACATCCTTGCAGAGTAAAACGGTATTGGCCACGTGACCTATTGTAATTAATATATATTACTAGAGTTTTGACAATGGCCAGCTTCTATACTCAAATCTTGAGCGACTGTGGCGCTACCTCTTAGCTTCTAATGGATTTGACACTAGTGAAGCTGCTAAGAGAACAGCGTAGGGATTACTTTGAGCCTGGCTTGGCCTTCTATTAATGGAGCTAGAAGCACAGGATGTTTGTGTATATAGAATGGTTGTGCTCTTTTTTTTTTTTTTCTGTTTTATTTTTTTTTTCTAAAGACTTAAGCGACAAGAAACTGCTCTACATTGCAGAATACTTCAACATTTACTAGACAAACGATCAAACTTTCCAATTCATTACAAAAGACTTATTTACATGACTGTTATTAGACCTAATTGGACATACGGAATTGAGCTTTGGGGCTCTACTAAACCATCCAATTCATCTCGTATCCAATCCTTAAAATGCAAAATCCTTCGAAAAATCCGCAATGCTACTTACTTTGTCACCAATAAACTTATCCATAAAGACCTTAATGATCCATATGTTCCTGATTTAGCCCAAACCAGATACCTATCCTTTCATATTAAGCTACATAACCAGTCAAATCCATTAGTTTCTCAACTTGCTTCCCACTCCATTCCCGATAATCCTCCCAGGCGTCTGAAAAGAAGATGGCCTAGAGATCTTCTAGTGTAGAATTTTTATTTTACATGAATGTGTACTATATCTTGTATCTTGTACAGTTACAGCTTTTTTGTTTATTTCTATTATTATGATTATTTTCATTGTTATATGTTATACGAATGGACTTATTCATATTACGCATTGTGCTTTTTAGAAGCAGCTTGTAAATGTTTTTCAACAAAACAATATAGAAAAATACTAAACTTGTTTTGACGGAGCGGACCTATGACCATTGAGTTACATAATAAAGAGGTATTAAAGATTTTAGTAATAAATAATAAATATATATATATACATGGTAAACCAGAAAGTTATTGACACCCAAATATTTAGCCTTAAAAAAAAAATAATAAAAAATTCCTTAAAACTCAACTGCAAAAGTACTTTTAATTCTGTCCATATTTTAAAGGATATATTAATAACTGATTTTACGTTACTCATTGTCACTATCTGGTAAAATACACCATAGAAATAATAGTTGGTGTGAACTTTCTCGCTTAGCTTTAATTATAGTAACTAAGGAAAAACGACTGAAAAGTTTAACTTTATCCGACTATTCTTTTTATAATTATAACATGAATACTTCCAAATATTTTCTTAAGGGTGTCAACAACTGTCTGGTTTACCCTAACAGTTTTATGTTTCTTAAATATATGGGAAATTATTTTTTAAAAAAATATTTCCAAATCAGTTGAATTTAGAATTAAACTGAAAATATTTCAGTTCTCAAATCGTTGGAAGCTTTTTCTATTTTTTTTTTTTTTTTTTTTTTTTTGATGCTTAGCCATTTAGCTGAAAATTGTCGCCCTGTCACTTTTATCGATGGCTGTATAAGTTATTAACAGAGATTGTTAAACCGTTAATTGACATGTGGCGAGGGAAGTTGACAGATTGAGCGATTAAAAGAAATTGCCTACTTTATTTTAACTGAAAAAGAAAGGGGTTTCCTATTACAGGCGTCACGGTGGACATATTTTGTTGAATGGCCAAATATAAATAAAATTGACTCAAATATTTAAACTTTCTAAATAAAATATCATTATTAATTCATTTATTATCCTTTTTATTTATTCATAACTTCCAATGAAATATTTCAGGTCGGTATAAAAATAATATAATTTTACAGGGGAAAGTAATTTATGTATGCAGACTTATGTATATATTATTAGGGATGGGTATTGGTACACGATATATCGAAATATCGATATGTACTTTACGATATACCGTTTTCTCTATAATTTTATAAAAGTAGAACGAAAAAACAGAGCTCATGACTACTGAAATATGTTTTAAGAAAAAAAGCGGTAAACACCAAATATGGAAAAATAAAAGTAACCAGAAAATTTAAGTATTTGGTAGAAATAATATGTTACAACGTTTTTGAGAAAGAATCACAAAGTTATAAAATTTATGTTTCCAAACAGGCAAAATTTACAATAAAAAGAACCTCTCCTCCAATCAAAATCAAGGCATTGCAACGTTGTGATAAAACTTTTGATTTTTTATGGGATGGAGACCAGATGCCTACCCAACATGAAAAAGCTGCGAAAAAAATCTATGGGTCCAGGAAAACATAGGAAGGTTACATGAAAAGGATGAAGGAGAAAAGATAGAAAAGAAAGGTTTTTAACAAAATTTTTAGCTACAAAAGTATGGGAGGATGCACGAAATCAATAACAGAACCTTAAAATTTCAGATGTTGACTGCCTTTGATAGAGACACATACAGGAAAACACTGAAAAAATTTTTTTCATATATATTTATGTTTTATATATAATTTTTTATATAATGTTTTTATATATAATTGCTTCAAAAGAATCAACTTTAATTTTAATTTTATTACTGATTTTTTTTGTCACCTTTCCAATTATGAAAATAAAACAATTAGTTGTAGTTTAGAATATTATTTCTTTTGTTAATGTTAGCACCTTAGCCTCATTTATTGTATTCATAATTTAAATAAACAAAAAAAAGAAAAAAGAGGAAGGGGATCGCACGTCGGGTCGCCTGTTTACAGAGTTTGAACTCTTATCGCGGGAGGACTGGACTTCGTGCGGCAGTGGCTCACACGGTCAGTTGGAAAATTGATCGCAACCAGGACGCATGGAAGTAACCGCTTACATATATATATATATATATATATATATATATATATATATATATATATATATATCAAAATTATGTTTTGTCGACCCTTAGAAACTACCCTGGTGTCTGAGCTGGCAAGCACTTGCTGCAGGAGTCGGTGGGCTTACTGGCCTGGAGTTTCGGGGTACCCAGTTTTTTTTCTGATGAGGACCCCATTAAATAAGGGGTCGAAACGTCAAAAGGAAAGGAAAGAGGAGAAGGAAGAAATAAAATATGTATATGGATAATTAATATTTATTGTTAAATATAAAGGACCAAAAACCCGATTATTGTTAAACAGTTAATTATATATATATATATATATATATATATATATATATATATATATCCTGAAATTTTTTTTTTTTTTTCTCTGGGAAATTAGCAGGGTGCGCACCGCCGTCGCTACAGTTAGAGCTAACACATTAAAGCTTGATTGGAAACCATCGCCATCGGACATCGTTTTTTCATCGATTTAATGAAGATCATTTTGGGGAACTACGCAGTCTTCACGTCGTGAGTTTGTCTGGACTTTATTTTAATTTATCTTTTTTGTATAATATAAAGGTTAACCAATTTTCATTAATTTGCCAAAGTTTAATTTAGTTTGTTATAAATTATTTATAGATTAAAATTCAGGATAGATTTGGAATTTTGTTCAATTTAATTTTCATTCAGATGTTTTTTTTGTGTGTTTAATTGTTTGTTACTTTTGTTTAATGTGTAAATATATACTCATTTTGTTACATAATTGGAAAGAATTATTTCTTTTTTTTTTTTATAGGTTTCCTATTTTTTGTTTTAATAATTGAGATTTGTAGAACTAGCTGGAAAGGGGATAGTGGTAGGCAGCCAATAACGGTAAGCCCCTCTTCCCAACAATTTATATATATATATATATATATATATATATATATATATATATATATATATATATATAAGTTAAGGTGTATAGGGGGATAATATACATCTTAATTCCTAGCTTAATCCTAAACAAACCACAGAATGTATATAAAGAGGATTGATGAACAATAAAGTCAGTCTTTATCTAGTACGTGTGAGTGTCATTTAGCTCCCTAATTTCCTTTTTTTTCATGTTTTTCTTCTGGGCGAACTTAACTGGTGCCGAAACCCGGGAACGCTCGAGCATATTCTCTTGGTGAGTTTTTTTATTTTTTCTACTAAAAGAAGTTTTGAGCGTTTAAGTTCTTCTCACATTACTTATCTTTCGTACGGTGTGGACTGAATTCTGAATGGAAAATAAGAGCATTTTGAAACCGCCATCGTTCAAAGTGCAGCCAGAGATGCAGGCTTTACCACCAGAAACATTAGCGGCAGCCCACGCAAATATAGCAGCACAACAAGTAAATGCCCTCGAATTGCTGAAGCTTAAAACAGCCTTGTCGCAGGATTTGAGGAGGGCAATTGCGGATATCGAGAGATACGATAGAGAGATCGGGGAGCTAAATCACTTTCTGAAGGGAGGAGACAAAGTGATGGCTAGAATAGAAGCAAAGACGGCCGAGAATCTCTTGGATCCTGCGGATGCCTGCGCGCTGAGAGCGGCGTTAGTATGCCGGGTCAAGCGCGGCATACTCAATGTCATACAAGCCGACGAGGATACGCCATGGGCCGTAGTGAAGGACCGCCTTAAAAAAGCATTCGGAGGCGGACGTTGGACTCCAGAAGAGGACATCTTTCGTATCCATCAATCCAACGGCCAATATGCGGGATCACTACAAGCGCATTTCAACAAGATTACGGAGAAGATGAGGGAGACGACGGAAGCAGCGGAGGTAGAGGCGAGGATGGCGTTTTTATCAACCATCCTGAAGGTGCAGCTTGCGAAGGAGACTGGAAAAAAGGAAGGACTTCCCATAGACAAAAATTTCGTGGAATGTGCGAGAGAAATGGTGGATTCCAGCGCTCGAGATGAGGAAGTTCGGAAGGAGGACGGGTGGAGCAGGATCACCTACAAGCGGACGGACGGAGGTAGAAGCTTGCAGCCTCGAGGAGACCCATGGAGAAGAAGTGACGCGGATTTCAGAGGTCGGGAACGCCCAATGATGCGTGAAAAAAGGCAAGGAACAGACAAGAAGACTTGGAGGAGAGAAGAAAGGAAGTGCCATGGGTGTGGGAAACCAGGCCATTTGGTGGCACAGTGTCCCCGCACGAGGTGTTTCGAATGCGGAACAGAAGGCCACATCGCGAGACAGTGCCCTTACATCAACCGGCGCAGAGGAGCGAACCAGGCGGAGCCGATGGAGGTGAACGCCCAGCGGGTGTGGAGGAGGAGCAGACGTCCGTCGGAATCGACAAGATCGTCGGAAACTTTAGAGACGGAAGGAGAGGAAGAAGGGGGACCAGGGGTAGGAGCACGGCAGGCTGGAGGAAGCGACAGGAGGAGCGGGGAGCGAAGGTCGGCGGCGGAGAGGAGAGCGCACGATGAAGTATGAGGTGAGTGTAAAAAGAGGGGCAACCGAGTGGTAATAAATACTGTTAAGAGTATAAGTGGAGGGTTGCCTATTATAAAAATCGCGAAGGGTGTGTGGTGTCTAGTTGACACAGGGAGTTCTAACACGATAATGTGTAGAGAGGCTATAAAAAGTTTATGTAAAGAGGAGAGGGTACCCCGAGTACAACCGTGTAGTTGTAAATTAATTACACTGAGTGGCCCCTGTAGAGTAGAGGGTGAGGCGGAGATAGGATTAGGTAGGTGGGGAAAAGAGAAGGGAAAACTAGTGGTACATGTGGTAGAGGACATGCCTCGCGAATACGGGGGCATCATCGGGTGTGACCTCTTAGGCAAGATAGGGACCAGGATTAAAAGTGATGGCGATCGATGGGTGATTCGTATTGGGAAAAGGGTGTACACGTGTGAAAGGGATCGAGAAGGGGGACGCGCTATGGTCGGGGCGATTAATCGGAAGGGAGATTGGTGGCAGACATTAAAACGGGAATATTCCGACATCTTCTTTAAGGAAGGAGAAATACTCAGCGTGACAGGGGAGACAGTACATGAAATCCCACTGAAACAAGATAGGGTGACGTATGTAGAAGAAAGAAGATATCCCCAGGCCCTGCGGCGGCACATTAGGGAGGAATTGGAAAGTTTAAAAAGCCAAGGGATCATAGTCGACAGTACCTCCCCATATAACAGTCCCCTATGGGCGGTTAAGAAAAAGAGCGAAGTGGGAACAACTCGTGAAAAGTACAGGGTGGTGGTGGACTTTCGAAAGTTGAACGAGAATACGGTAGACGAAAAGTATCCCATACCGGGATTTGAGGATATACTGGATCGGTTGGGAGGCGCAACGGTATTCAGCACGCTAGACCTAAAAGCGGTATACCACCAGATCAGGATGCACCCAAGAGATCAGCATAAAACCGCGTTCACTTTCGAAAGGGGCCATTACGAGTTCACCAGGATGCCATTCGGTCTGAAAAACGCCCCTATAACTTTCCAAAGGCTAATGGATGAGTTTCTGCGAGGGTTGGATGAGGCCAGTTGTCAGGTGTACATGGACGACTTACTAATATTCAGTAAAGAGGAGACAGGACATGTACAGGACGGGTGTTTGAACGTTTAAGACAATTCGGACTGAAACTGTCATCAGAGAAATCGATCCTAGGACAAGACCGAATTAACTTCTTGGGACATACCATTTCAAAGGAGGGGGTAAGGCCAGGCATACGGAAGGTAGACGCGATTAGAAAAATGGCCATCCCAACAGACGTGAGGGGTATACGGAGACTACTGGGGACCCTTAACTACTACAGACGGTTTGTCCCGGAAATGGCAAGACACTTGGTACCATTGAACGACCTGTTAAAGAAAGGAAGACGTATAGTAATAACACCGGAAATCGAGCAAAACATACGGACATGCATGGACAGACTTCAGACAGAGCCGGCACTCGCGTTCCCTGACTTCACCAAGACGTTTACCATAACCACTGACGCCAGCGAGTACGTACTGGAGGCTGTGTTGTCTCAAGAAGGGGAAAAAGGAGACCAACCCGTAGCATATGCCAGTAGGCGTCTCACGGAGACAGAAACTCGGTACAGCGCGCTGGAGCGGGAGTTATTGGGAATCGTATGGGCGATAGAGCACTTCAGGCCATATGTATTCGGGCGGAAATTTAAGGTGCAGACGGATCATCGTCCCTTAATATGGGTGGGGAAACTAAAGGAATCATTGGCGCGTGTCACCCGCTGGAAGGAATTCCTGAACCAATATAATTTGGAGGTGGTATATAAGCCGGGGAAGGAAAATATTGTGGCGGACTGGCTATCACGAGCTGTGCAGGTGAATGCAATAGAGCGAGAAGCCGGGGAGTATTCGGGAGGAATACAAAGATTTATTCGGGAGTGGACACCGGAAGGAGAAGCGGAACGGGAGCCGGAAGTAACGTGCGAAATTTGTAATAAGACGAAATACGATCGTTACCCCCCTACCGGAAGACAGGAAGAGACGGAAACACCAATCGGACCACTTACAGACTTACAAGTAGACACTTTCACATGGAAAAGTTGGAAATGGGTAACTGTCCTAGATATTTTCAGCAAAGTAGCATTGGCATACCCGGTTGAAAATAGGTCGGCGGAGGCGGTACTGGACGCCCTACGAATCTGGTTTCAATTTTATGGAGTACCAGAGAGGATAACTTCAGACGGGGGGCGGGAATTTGATAACGCCAGTGTCAGGTCGGAAATGCGAAAGTTGGACGTGGCTTGGCATCTAAATACTCCGGGACATCCGAAAGGTCGAGGGGCGGTGGAACGCTTGCACAGTACGCTGGGGGATCACCTTCGCGTTTTTTAGGCATAAAAGGGAATAGATGCGGGCATGGCAATGCCGAAGGCGATAGTGGCGTACAACCATTCAATTCATACAGCCACAGGGTTTTCGCCATTTGAAATGTTATTTGGCCTTCGCGAACGTAGGAGGGATACCCGCGGTGCAGTAGTGGATGAAGAGGTTGAGGCGACGTTGGTGGCAAACAAAATGGCACTCGGCCACAGATGGGAGAAAGTGCGGAAGAGGCTCAATGAGGAAAAAAGTAGGAGGGTGACTCGGGAAAATCTTAGGGTTCGTGATGGAATGGAGAAGGTCGGAATTGGAACTATTGTGTACCGGAAGGTAGTGTCGAACCGAAGCAAGGAAGATATACGTTATGATGGGCCCTTTAAAGTCGTTGCCATTCGGGAACATAATGTTGTCACCATTCAGAGTATGCAAGATCCCCGGAAGCGAAGGACGGTGCATCTGGAACAACTAAAGATTCCGTTAAAGTAATTTTCTCGTTCTATCGTTTATCTCGTTTTATCGGTTATTTCGTTTCTGTCGTTTATCTCATTCCTATCGTTTATCTTGTTTCTATCGTTTTATACGTTAAGTGGTTGTTCTCGTTTCTTTTGTGGCGCTGAGTCGTTTCTAGTGATTATCGTTAATTTTACTTGTGCTTCATTATTACCGTTTATTATTCTTATTCCTATTGTGCGTTCTCGTATTACTCGTTCTTGTGGTCCTTAGACGGAGTTCGAGGGGTATCCTCTTTTCTATGCAAGAGAACTTGTGTAAATAGTAGATAATGTAAAAAAGGAAACTTAGGAGAAGTGTAACAGTTTTTTTTTTGTTTTTGTTTGTTGTATTTTAGTTTTGTACAGGAGGAGATATGTAAGGATCTGTCAAAGTATGGTAAAAGTTTAAGTTAAGGACCGAAGTGTTTTTTTTATTTATTTGTAACATTGATTGTTTTTTCGTATTTATTTGTAGCATTGATTTTTGTATATGATTGGTTGTTTGGCCTGTGTAGGAGTTTACGAGGATTGTTCGTAAACTGGTGGGGGGGGGGGGGAGTTAAGGTGTATAGGGGAATAATATACATCTTAATTCCTAGCTTAATCCCAAACAAACCACAAAATGTATATAAAGAGGATTGCTGAACAATAAAGTCAGTCTTTATCTAGTACGTGTAAGTGTCATTTAGCTCCCTAATTTCTTTTTTTTTTTTATGTTTTTCTTCTGGGCGAACTTAACTTATATGTATATATCAATTTATTGAAATTTACAACTATGTACATCAAGTAAATGAGCTGGTAACGATTACAATGACATGTAACAACTTAAAAAGAGCTACTCATCAGTAGCACTTCAATACAATTTTACACTAAAAGATCTCTAGACCATCTTCTTTTCAGACGCCTTGAAGGATTATCGGGAATGAAGTGGGAAGCAAGTTGAGAAACTAATGGATTTGAGTGGTTATGGAGCTTAATATGAAAGGATAGGTATCTGGTTTAGGCTAACTCAGCAACATATGGAACATTAAGGTCTTTATGGATAAGCTTATTGGTGCCAAAGTAAGGGGCATTTAGGATTTTTCGAAGGATTTTGGATTGTAAGGATTGGATACGAGATGAATTGAATGGTTTATTAGAGCCCCAAAGCTCAACTCCGTACGTCCAAATAGGTCTAATAACAGAATAATAATAAGTCTTTTGTAATTAACTGGGAGGTTTGATCGTTTGTCTAGTAAATGTTGAAGAAGTCTGTAACGACGAGCAGTTTCTTGTCGCTTTAGTCTGGTATGTGGATTCCAACTCAACAATATTAAAAGAGAAAAAAGAGGAGTAGAAAGTATTCTGAAGAAAGAAAAGAAATGCAGTCGAAAATCATGAAACTACGATGGGAAGAATGAAAATCAAGACTTCCAAAGAAGCCTAGCCAATGATATCCATGAGGTCCTTAGTGGACGTTTCGTGATTTATACAAATTTTAGAATTTTATGTAAGTTGGCTAAGAAATATTTAGCAACCGTTTTGAGTTTAGAGTCAACATACCGATCATTTTCTAAAGCAGGCCGATAATTATTTATGTATAGTTATTATAATAATTTTGGGATAGTTAGTTTTCTTATTATTAAAAAAACAACAATAATAAATAAAAAAATCGCGATATATCGATAAATCGTGTATCGATATTCAGAGCTCAATAATATATATATATATATATATATATATATATATATATATATATATATATATATATATATATATATTATGTTTAATAAGGTTGTTATTAAACAACGTCAATAAGGTTACAAGAACCTTATTTTGTAAGAAATCCAGACAAAATAAATGTAGTCAGAAATTTCTACCTTCATTCCATGTTTTAATTTAAGCTGACTATTCATTGGAGATGGAACACGTGCACACGAGTCAGGTTCAGAGGGTCACGAGTGGGATTCATCTTGAGAGAAGAGATAGAAAATAATTTAAGGTATTCAATTATTGGTAAAACTATTAATGGTAACGGATGTTACCATAAATATTTTAAAAGAATAACTACATTTGTAATAGTTTGGCACAAGAGCTATTCTTTATACATGTTTATAGTTAACATAATATAATTTTACTTATTTTAGTAAAATTATATTTTTAATTATTTAACTAGAAAAAAAAAAAACGATTTACAAAGAAAATTATCTTTACAGATAAAAAATATTTAATAATAACAAAAGTATTACGATTTACACAGGCAAACGATTCCACCCAATTTTTTTTGTGTTTATGTCCCCATATACTTTAACCAGTACATATAAAACTTATTAGGATTATCAAATACTTAAATAAAACCAAGCAGTATTTAACAAATTACCGACCACCTAATAAAAGACTTACAACATCATGTTCGGATGTTCAATAAAATTTGATAATCAGTAAACTCCACTCCATCCGGCGCGCTCCCTTTATGAGGCATTACAAATGATAGAAATTCTTACCGTTATGTTGACAATTTATTTCTTAAAATTAATATTTTACGGATGTGTAACAAATAAGATTAACTACGCCGGCGTTCCTCAAGGAAGTATACAAGGTCCCATCCTCTTCACGGCGTAAACAGCTGGTATCCTAGTACAGTCCTAACCATTTCACGCTGATGACACATATGTATTATTAGCGAATAATGATCCCCAACACTTTTGCTCATTGCTTTCCAAAAACTCCTAATCTTATATCATAAACGTTCAGGAATGGTGTCGAAATAAAATAACTAAAATAAATTTTTACAAATCAAATCAAATAACCTTTACTCTTCATCGTAAACTTCTTGTCCTAAATTACCCTCCCTATTCTATTTATACCAACTGAATAGATACGCTACCAAGGACTCTATCTGGACAAACGACTCACTTGGAATCCACATGACGAAAACTATTTACATTCTCACTGCATTCTTGCAACCACAAGTCATTTTCAAAATTTTCAACTTTTACTAAACAAACGTTCAAACCTTCCAATTAAGAGACTCATTTACATAGCCTATTTGGACATACGGAGTTCTCTGGGACTCAACTAAACTTTCCAATTCTTCCCTAATCTAATCTTTACAATCCATGATCTTCCGAAAAATACTGTACTGAGGATTATATGTTACAAATAGACTTATCCACAAAGACCATAACGTTTCATATATTACTGATTTACCTCAAACCAGATACCTATTATTTTTAAGTACGCCCATCTACCAATCAAATCCACTAGTCTCTCAACATACTTCCGATTCTATTCCCGATAACTTACCCAGGCGTCTGAAAACAAGATGGGCTTGAGACCTCCCAGAAAAGAACTTTTATTTGAAAGTTATTGTAATGCAGCTGTATTCATATTCCCACACTCTTACTAGATGTATATGCTCTAAACAATTGTTAATATGTAATAATAAAAGTCCAAAAAATGCATTACATGCATATTTACTGAATAGTACCCAATGAACTTTGCAGAATTAACTACAATTCGTTTTAAAAATAATAATAATACTTAAAAATATATCTACAAAATAAAATAAAGCTACGATAATAGTACGAAGGTTCTTCTTACTGACAGCGAGTAAATACTGTACTTGTTATATTTTTTACGAAAGATCTATCCTAAAAACATTTTTTTTTTTTTTTTTTTATAAGTTTTCTAGTTATAATTTATTTTTCATTATCCGTCATTTTCACAATAACGGAACACGGCGCTGTCACGATAACGCCGGAAAATGAACAGTTAACTTCAATAACACGGAAATGATAAGTTTTTACTAAAATTTTACTTCCTATAGTATGTCTGCAGAGTAAAATAAGTAGATTTTAAAAGGTATGATCTACTCCTTCATAGAAAAAAATAGATAAAACATCTCTGGGAGGAGAGGTTAACTTAAGGACAGTCATTGTCCTTGAAAGACAAGAATATTAGAAGACCAAGTTGAATTGGCCATTGAGAGAATTAAGGTTGGAAGGTTGGATAGCCAGCTGGAAAAAACAATATCTCTTCGGAACTCATTAAGTATGCTGGAAGGGAACAAAATTGCTGCAGGGCCAATTCCAGAAAATATACGATCAAAAGGAAATAACTAAAGATTGGGAATAATAATACCCATCCATAAGGAAGATATGACCAGTGACTACAGACCAGTCACTACCGCCAAATATGTCATTCTTGATTTATATATATTTTTTTTTTCAAGAATATAATTATGAAATGACTGATTTTACGGACGTACACTTACCGAAAATATTATAAGCCACCCTCAATTTAAATAAAACATAAACATTATTCTGGTACTTACTGTTCCCTAAGATTAATAATAATACCCAATTACTAATATAATTGCCTGCTCATATTACTTCTAATTCAATGTATTTGTAAATGCGACACATAATGTCGAAAGGAAAAAATATATAAAATACAAATATATAGGACAAGATAAAATAAATCTAAATATTTGCATATTTACAGAAGATTATTGTCTAGAAGGTGTAAAAATAAATGATGTTTAAAGGAAGTTTGAGTGTTATAGAACGCTAGCTGAAAGTACTCGTGCTCCGCTACGGTTTGATAATGTTAGGATTAAGCACAATTTAAATAAGTAAAAGTTAAGATTAACGTTGGTAATTGTTATTACTTAAATAAAATTAAAGTATTCCATTATTACACTAATTTTAAGAAGTAAATTTGACAATTGCAAAAGTTTATTTTTTTTTTTATTTCAACAGTCTTCCTGCGAAGCCTCCAAGCATCACTACCATCTTACCGAGCTCTGATACCAGATCATCATCTTTTCTTATGGTATCTTTCAAGTGAATATATTATCAACTTCTCAACTTTTTTTGATTTTTCGAACAATGTACATACGATGCATTAATTGGTTGAGGAGATTACGAAACTAAAGTTAATAAGGTTCTTCCCCTTATCGCTCCATCAACATATTGGCTTGTGTTATTTCATCTGATTAAAATTTATTGAGCAAAGTTAAGAAAGTGTTGACAGATAATGAAAAAGGACGTTATCAAAACGTAATCAAAAGATCTCATAAGAAATTCCCTTAGGCTGGGCAAGGGTTACGGCCAAAAGAAAAGGACTGGTAGGCCCATTTTAAAAGCTGTCCCATAACAGAGATCTATTTTATGCCTAGCATACAACTCTTCATTTACAGGGATAACTATTTCATTGGATGACGCCCAAAAAAATAGATTTTTTTTTTTGTTATTTAAAATATACAACTATATACCTATTATTATTTTATAGCACTACAACGCGATATGAGTTATGGTCAACTCTACCCATTTCAATTTTCTTTGATGTTACAAACATTTTTTCTCCTAATAAAGGAAAAATAGAATTTTCTTCATTTAATTATGTAATTTTAAAACTTATCCCTTCCTAGATGTGGTCATATTTGACCTTACGTCTATTAAGTGACCAGTACATGTTAATATAGTTAGTTATATCCTGCACTTCGCGGATGGTTACTACTTTATAAGAAAACTGGAAATATTGAAAGAAGATAATTTCCAAAAAAATATAACCCGATTTCTGTGAATTCATTAATTTTTTAATGGATACTGGGAAGAGATAGGAGGGAGAGTTTCATAAGTAAATAAATCTTAAATCCTTTTCAGAAATATTTCTCCTGGTGATATCACAAATAAATGGATTAGACCCTTCCTATTGCAATAATTGTATTAGCCTACCAATAACTGGTCAGGTGACTATAACTAGTGATTTACCCTATATTGTTTTGTTGGTAATTTGGAAAGTTATAATAACCTGAAACGATTCTAAAAACATATATTAGAATTAATTTTTAACAGAAAAAAAGGGAGGAGGGCCTATAATTTTTTCGAGGAATGTATAAGGTATTCGGAGGATAGGACGAAATTATAGTGTTTTGAAGAAATACATAAATACCGAACCCTAAAAATAGATTATAAATAAATAATATTTGTAGGAAATTTATATTGGGAGATATCTGAATCAAATGTTTTTCCAGACAGAAAACACCTTAAAAAAGGCTGGGGTTACATGGACGGAAGAGAGGAGAAAGGTTCAGAGCGAGAGAGTGAAAGAAATTCTGGAGAAGAAGGACTGAGGAAATGACCAGAAAGATAATTTTAAAACCTTATCCCCAAGGGTTATAATTAAAAAAAACTTATAAGAAAGGATAATATTAAATCTAAATTTTATGTCAAAAATGTAGCAAGAGCATAAATATATTTTTAAAATAAGCATACTTATTTATTATTATTATTGGATTGTAATAATTGTTTAAGTACCACTAATGCTGCTCCAGCCCTCAGGTGTAAGAAGGGTAAGGTTAATATAAATACATTTATTATAAAAATAAATTAAATAAAATAAAAACAAAAAAAAATAACAAATACCTAACTACCTGCTGACCCCCATTCACCTGTTCTAATTCAGTCTGTTTTAAGTCATAATATCTTTCTGAAGTCCTTCTCATTTTTCTTACTTAGGTTAGTATCAGCATATTTGATTTCTAGTCTTACATTTTAAAAAAAAGTTGTTTATGTATAATAAAATATTTAATCGTTCCCGTAATTTCCTCCCCAATCCACTCGCAAACTCCTAGTTTCCTTGCTCATCTTTCCTCACTTTGACTATGGCTGCGTGGTATATGGGGGTCTCTCTATGGGCCTCCGAGACAGGTTAAAACGAATTATGAATTGCTTCGTTCGATTTGTTTTCGGAACCCCGAGGCGTATAGGAATACCTGTACACTGTCTTGAAGTGGCTCTACCCATCCACCCGCAAACTATATTTCTGGAGTACATCCCTTTGTCAGGTAATTTATCACCATCGCCCATCCTACATTTATAATCTTTGTAAGTTCAAGTCTTCCGTCCACTTCTAATTCACAACAAGATCACCTGTACTTGCCTTTCCATCAAACTACTTTACACCAGCATTCCTTCCTAGCCCAACCCTCTGGAACACTCTCCCTCCTGAAATAAGACATACTCTTTCCTTAAGCTCATTTAAAATATTCCTTTTCCAATATCTCCTCACATCCCAGCCAGACGCCTGTCAATTTGAACAATAATTAACATTTAATTTGGTCAAATTGAATAAATCTGATAGCGGTGAATTAGTTGATAAATTTTCTTCAATAAAATATAATAATAAACCTTTATTTGTTCAATAATAGTACATAATCATTTCTTTTATAAAAATTCAAATTTTGTTTTTACTTTAATTGTTATTTTTCCTATACAAAGAAATATTCACTTCTCTTACTATCTATTAACTTCCCTCTTTACTCAATCTGCCGGAGTTCCTCAAGGAAGAATCCTCTACACATTATATACAGCTGACATCCCGACCGATCCTAGCACTGTCCTAACCACTTAGGCAGATGTCACATGTTTGTTATCAGTAAATAATGATCCCTTCATTGCATCCCAGGCACTCCAATCCCACATCATAAACCTTCAAGAATGGTGTCAAAAATGGATAATTTAAATAAATCCAAATAAATTCCATCAAATAACCTTTACCTTCGTCGTAAACCTACGACATCCTGTCCTACAGTATCCTTTAATGATATCCCTCTAATCCCTGTTGAACAGCCCCGCTACCTGGGACTCCATTTGGACAAACGTTTCACATGGAATCCACATACAAGACTAAAACGACAAGAAAGGACAAGGCCCACCATTATAGATTACTCCAACATTTACTAGACAAACGCTCAAAGCTTCGAATAAATTACAAGAGACTCATTTACATAACAGTTATTAGACCTATATGGACATACGGAGTTGAGCTTTGGGGCTCCACTAAACCATCCAATTCTTCTCGTATCCAATCCTTCCAATCCAAAATCCTTCGAATAATCCTTAATACTTTGTCACAAGTAAACTTATCCATACAGATATCAATGTTCCATAAGTTGCTGATTTAGCCCAGACCAGGATACCAATCCTTTCATAGTAAACTGCACTCCCACACGAATCCATTAGTCTCCTAACTTGCTTCACATTCGATACCTGATAACCCACCGAGGCGTCTGAAAAGAAGATGGCCAAGAGACCTTCTAGTTTAACCTTTATTGAAGTACTACTAGTGAGTAGTTCTTTACAAGTGATTTACATGTCATTATAATCATTTCCTCAAATTTACTTGATGTATATTGATGTACAGTTGTAAATATCAATAAATAGTTAAATTAAAAAAAATATATATCTATTAACTTGACAATTCTTATGTGTATAGGTATATAAGTAAATATGTGTAGTATATATAAAAATATATCATGTAACTGTAAATATATTCTTCATTCAATGTACATATAGATATAGTTTATTTTCTGTATTTATCTTTTCTTATGTTCTCATGGTTATTTTTTTATTTCATTTCTCCTTCTTATGTTATTATATTTACTGAGTTCTTTATACAATTATTTACAATTAACCGTATTTACATACCTCATGTTCTTTATTTACAAATAGCGTTGTATTTATACAATTGTATATGTATGCGATACAATATTGTTATTCTTAGGTGAAAATACCCCCCAGAATAAAGATTATTTTTTTATTTCATTTCAATATATGTTACAAAAAGCTGATGTTTTGAAATTTTTGAATGCTTTTAGAACTGATTATGAATGTTCAACATTCCAATGGAAGTGGCAATTAATTCATCATTCTAATTGTATTGATCCTTCTGCACTATCATGCGTACCTCAAGTGACAAAGTAGATTTATATTTTTAGACTTACCTCCTTAATAAATTGATAACTTTTTTTTTTTCAAAATGGAATTATAGAACAGCCTTCATGACTTTCAACTTCACATCGAGGTTGTCCGCAAAAACAACTATCATAAACTAATTACTACTTGAAGGAAGTTTTGGCTAGAAGAAAGTAACGGTACTTAAAGGGTGATTTGGTTCTTGCAGCAAGTTCTAAAACTTCTTGTTTGTATCTATTCTGCCCGTTTTCGATTTTTAAAATATTTTTTTGAATTACAGATACATCAAAAGTATGAACAAAAGAAAGAAATATTTTGTTAACTTTTAATATAGGCCGGCCATATTCGAATGAATAAATCATTAAAAAATCATGTTTTTCTACCATTTATTTATAATTTATTGTATTTTTTTTTTTATTTATTTTTTTTTTTTTTTTTTTTTTTTTTTTTTTTTTTTTTTTTTTTTTTTTTTTTTTTTTTTTTTTTTTTTTTTTTTTTTTTTAAATTTCTTAAACTTCTATATAACTTGTATATACTTTTGATAACTTCATTCTCAATGTTATTGGTTTGAATTTGTGATTTTCGTTCATTTTTGTGTAGATTTCATTATTTTGTTTTACAAATGACAGATTTCAACAGTTAAACTTATACGCATTTTATAATGCACAACTCACGTATTACAAAATTTACATGTATAATATATTATCCAAAATGCGTAAATGCGCAAAAATGCTACTAGCCTTAGAATTATATATTTTTTTTTTTTAATTAGGAAGATGTTGCAGGAAGCAGGTATGGATTTATTTTTTCGTCGTAACCAATTTTTGATCAGAAGAACGAATATATATTTTAAGCTGTTGCTAATCCTTGGATTAGCTGAAGAGAGTTGATGACGGAGCGAAATCCACATAACAGAGGATTATTGAGTATTAGAAACGAGAAGAATCCGCGCTACAAAAGGCCAGCCCTGAAACATTTTATCGGATATTTAGGAAAAGGGTTTGGTTTCAGATTGGAATACTTGACAACAGAGCTTCCTGGATCTCTTTGTGAGAGCTAATACAAAACGCGATTCGTCCAAACTTCGCTAAGTAGGTTGTAAACTCCTATTAATCCTAAAAAAAATAATGTATGTTTGAACGTAGTAATTCTAAAAATTCGTTTAAGGAAATTTTTTTTTTTTTTATAATTATAAATTATTGGATGGATATAAATATATATTTATGTAATAAAATATTGCACTACTGTTTTATTTATTTTAGTATGTATCACAAAACGATGAGTTAAATGTAATTACTCGTATATATGGTAAGATATACCATACGTACATATAAACACTATCAGAAAGTCTCAGAAAAACATTCAAAAATAACCATAAAATTGACTACACTATTACATTCAAAAATACGTTCACCACAGATAAATTATTCACCAAAACCAAAGATAATAATTTGGAATTACAGTCTAATATTGTTTACGAAATACCGTGTGAAGATATTTGTGACAAGTCTTATTTCGGTGCATCGGAACAATATCTCAAACGACGTATTTATCAACATAAATATAGTTGCACGTATATAACTAAAAACCTAAATAAACCTGACCAAACAGCTCTTAGCAAACAAAACATTTTTTAAAAATTATAATCCCAAAAATTATTCAATATGAAAAAAATTGTAATTAAAATATTAAAGTAAAGATAAACGCAGATAAAATTTAAAATCGCGCAATGAACAAAAAATCAGACATCCTAAATCTGAACACATGTTATTCCAGCTTAGTACATTCAGACTAATAATATACATCATGTAAATCAGTTACCTATATCTATAAATATACATATATATTATACAGGAATCCAGAATTCCCTTCTACTTGTATCTTGCAATTCATACCAACACTCTAGAACCGTTATAATTTAGCAGTAGATACCAATAGCATATCCACCAGTAACATTGTAAGTAGTTTCCTACTTCTCCATATTTTGTAATTATATGTTTTTATATATTTATATTGAGGCTAACTTTATGTATTGAAATAACCTGTATAACCTCTGTATGTGTGAGTGTGTGTGTTTAATAAAGTTGTTGGGGTGAAGTCAGTAAAGCAACAACTTTATCTAACCAAACTAGCTCTAGTATACTTTTTTATTACTTATTATAAATTTTAATACCGTGGATTTTTTGTAAGCTCTACACATCTTTGCGACGACTAATAGCAATATCCAGCGGTAACATTGGCATGATTATGAGAACTGTATAATCTCGAATCGTAGCCATAATATAATAATAATAATAATATTATATAATCAATGGCTGTCTTGATCCTCTTGCAAGGCACTGTTCCCACTAAGCCGGAACGACGCGGAAGGCAAGCAGGTAGGGAATACCTCAAGGTAAAAAAACTAAGTGTGGACGTTTTTCCAATAAGAAGACAATTTTAAACTTTTGGAAGAACAGGAACCATTACTAAAACATACTTTAAATGTCCCTTATAGTTTAATAGGGTTGGTATATCAGTGCAGATGTAAATAAAACAAATTTTATTACATTTTATCAAGTCGTTCTGTTTATTGGAATACGAATTTTTTTTATTAGGAAGCAAAAAACTGAAAGTTTTATTCAAATGAAATATAACAGTTTACAATTGTAACATATAAGATATTAATACATGTTTTGGTATTAAAACAATTTACACTACATAGTGAGTTAAGCTGAATGGATAAAAATTGAAATGCATTTTTGACAGTAGGAAAAATAATAAAAACCTACAAAATAAGAAGAAAAAATGATAAAATAAAATACATAATTAATTAACATTTTTTACAATAAACTTCATTAAATTTTTGAAATAATTACCTTATATAATATTATTGTTTAAATAAATTAAATTTCAAACTGAACGAATAATTTATTCTAGTATTATGTGGTTTGTACGTCTTCTTAGGGTTTGCTTGTTTTAACTGCCTATTTTTTGAACTATGGTGTTTCCTGCATTATTTAGAGAGTTTAAAAAGTTTCCGGTTTGGGTGTGAATAAATTGTATAATTGATTGAAAACATAATTAGAAAAAAAATTATCAATATAAATAAATATTAAAATTTACTAATAAATAAATAATCAAATTTAATAATAAATAAATAATCAAATTTAATAATAAATAAATAATAAAATTCACTAGTAAATAAATAATAAAATTTACTAATAAATAAATAATAAAATTTAGTAAAAAATAAATAATAAAATTTATAATTAAATAAATAATTACATTTACTATAAATAAACATAAAATTTACTAATAAATAACAAAATTTACTATGAAATAACAAAATTTACTAAGAAACTACGATTTATTTTATATTTTATTCGATAAACTATCAAGTTACTGCACTATAAAAAGGTATTGTTTTTTTTCACTTGAAATACGCATGATGCTATAGAAGGATCAATCCAATTTGGACTGAATTAATTGCCACTTCTATTGGAATTATTTTATTGGAAAACTAGTTTCGAATTCTAATCTTTCGTCTTCAGTTCTAAAACATACAATGTTTGCAACACATCAACACTATGTTACATATATTTTATATACTATAGATTTCAAACATGTAAAACAAGAAATCAAACATTGGTACTCACCTAAGAAGATCTAAGATATATCTGAAATATATCCATCGTGGAAAGGGGAAGGGGCAGGTAGATTAAATTTCAGTTAAATTTAACTTGCCTGCCCCCTTCCCTTTCCACGATGGATATATTTCAGATGTCTGTTAGATATCCTCATGTGAGTACCAATATTTGATTTCTTGTCTTATATGTTTGAAAACATTAGTATATATAATCCATATAATATAGTGCTGATACATTGAAAATTATGTATGTTTTAGAACTAAAGATGAATGTTTAGCATTCTAAACTAGTGTTCTAATAAAATAATCTCAATAGAAGTGGTAATTTATTCATCAATCCTAATTGTATTATTTTTTGATTTTTTAAAAATGTTATTATGTAATGATTTATTTATAAATATTCTTATTATTTCTTTGTATATGTTGCTTCTTGCTAAATAACCACATTAGACCGCAGTAGCTACTCCTGAGAAGACTTTGTCAATAAGTGGGCACTAAAAGACTATCAAAAGTTTCTCTTTGCAACCGCGGTGTGAAAGGCACCTTTAATTAGAAGCCTTAATCCCGATGACGTCATCTACAGGGAACATATTTACTCTGGAAGGCTAGTACAAACCTTAATAAAATACTACCCTTCATGCAAAAATCGTACCTCAAACCTGGAGAAAGTGGATACTTCTTATCTGGCGTGTATTATCCCCCGACACGAATCCGATGGTTAATTCATGGGATATTATGGTCGTCTCGTCGGCCATATTCCCCCTCCCCCCCCCACCGGATTCAGTAAACCTGCCTTGAATAAATCTAACAACAGGGTACCATTCCAAAGATTAATTCCACTTATTTTATTCATGGTAAGGAACCTTTGGTAACCTAGGTAATCATCAATAGGTTAACAACAAAATAATCAGCACGCGTTGTGTCCATATATACTTAAAAATATACACTTATAAATTATTCAGAACAACCCTTTTACCATTCTCAAACTCAGACATAGTAATAGAGGTGGGCCGACAAGTCGATAAAGTTAACTATTCTGCTGATTTTATGGACAAAAAGCCGATTAGTAGGCCATTACATTCATTTATATTTCTGAACTTAAAAATAGGTAGATTGAAATAAAAAATGCCTTTGTTGATTTTAATTTTATTTTTAAATTCATCTTCCCTACGTCGTGACGTTTAAATTCGACTTCCTGTCCTGCAGTATCCTTTAATGATATTCCACTAATCCCTGTTGAACAGATCCGCTACCTAGGACTCCACTAGGACAAACGTCTAACTTGGAATCCTCATACAAGACTAAAACGACAAGAAACTGACTGTTGTTACAGACTACTTCAACATTTACTAGACAAACGTTCAATGCTCCAACGCTCAAACAAGGGAACCTCAGTTCCCCTTGCTTGGATACCAATATTCCAAAAAAGTTTACATTTTGACTAGATAAAAAAAATGAAAAAAAAATTATATATTATATCTAACTAAAATTATACTTTTAATTAATTATTCATTAATTAATTAAAGAAATTAGCTAATATTGTACTATTTTTTTTATTATTATACTGTTGAATAATCCATTATTTCATATTACATTTTAAATGTCTGCAATTTATCAAAGAATATAATGTTCACATGGGAGGAGTAGACATATCGAACATGCTCATTGCACTTTATCGTACTCCTCTCAGATTTCACTGGTGGCACTTACCTATATTTGCTCAAATGCTAGATATATGCACCAACAATGCTTGGTTATTGTACAGGAGGGACATGAAAAACCTGTGAGAAATAAAAGGAATGGAAGTGAAAAGAAGGAGGTAAAAATAATTTAAAGAAGGAGAAGCAAAGATTCAAAGAAAGGCGAATGAGGACGAGTCAAAAATTTGAAAACAGAGATAAGTCGCCAATGGAAGATGCATCTAAACTCCAGGAATAGAGTGGATTAGACTTAGAGGGATTCGAGCAAAGACAATTCAGGAATGGGTCGAACCAAATAACAGAAAAAAAGAAATAGAGAAAAAAAGAATGTTACGAAAATACAAGCTGGAAAAAAGAGAGAATTCGAAACAAGTACTGATGGACGCGAACTTTCCCTCAAAGAATTTAAAGCCGACGTCGTCCAACAGCTAATCTGAGCCGCAGTTGTGGCTGGATCCAAGATTAGAGCCTCGACGCGCTTCGTTCGCGAACATCAATCAAATAAATCATGGAGTGTCTCCTGTAATTTGGATGACACATCAGCAGGTGGTGATCATTTTCCGAAGTTCACAGGAAAAGGAAGATGTCGCCTGTGTCTAATCAATAAAACGGTTTTCATCTGCTCAAAATGAGATAAAAGTTTATGTCTCGTTCCTAAAAGACATTGTTTCCTACAGTACCACACCACCTCCAGTACCACTAGTGCCAAGTAAACAATAGCCCATTTTTTTCTTTCATTTACGTAAGGAGTCGTCCTTCTAGTATTTTTTAGTTTCCTAAGAAGTTGTATTTTTATTTTTTTAATTTAAGACTTTCAGTTTATTATTCTTTAAAATGGTTTGTTTAAGTTAATGTGGCATTCAAGTGATAACAACTAATGTGATTCTGAAAGACTGAATTTTTTTTTCTTTAAAAATGTGGTGAGATTTCCTCGAAGTAGGGTGACAAAATCTCAGAAAACGAGAAAAATTTATTTTTGATATTATATATAATTTTATTACGCATTTATTAATTTTCAATTGTTTAACCTTCCGAATTTTCTTATACGGTAACCAGGCAAGGAGAACTACAGTTCCCATTCATTATAAATGACCATAAAAGTAACTAAAACTACTTTTGGCTGTATTGGATGTATGTGTGAAGGCCAAACTTCGGTGTTTCAAGTGATTTTTAAAAAAATGCCAATATTTCTGTTTTTGCCAGGAAAGGGTTAAATATCTAAGCTAAGTAAAGTAAATGAATATTTTTTTTTTCCTGAAAAGAACATTTTATTACACACCGTTATGCTTGTAAAAAAACAATAAACGAATCTGATTCTATACCCAACTATCTTCCATGAAAAGAAGATGACCTCGGGACCATCTCAAATAGAACTTTTAATAAAGTCACTTGAGGAACGCATAGAATGACGAATACTATTAGGATTGAAGGATTATTTGCCACTGCTATTGAAATTATTTTTATTTTTGTTTTAAAACTAGTTCCAAATGCTCAACATCCATCGTTACTTCTGAAGACATATAATACATTTCAAAACATCAGCACATTATTACAGGGAGTACCTATATATACATTTTATATATATATATATATATATATATATATATATATATATATATATATATATATATATATATATATATTTAATTTGAAATAAGAAATCAAACATACTGGCATTTACCTAAAGAGGCGAATGAACTTATGAAATATATTAATGGACTAAATGCGCAGAGGAGAAACGGTCAGAGGATAACGCCCCTTTAAGTTTTCTCTGTGACTGGTTGGCTTTCGCGTTCCTATTGAAAGAAATTTAAAATGGGACTATTGAAAATATTTTTCTGGTAGCTTAAACTTAAACCTAGATTGGTTTTTAACGATTTTATTATTTCTAATGATTCATATATTTATTTCATTTTAGGATATTTTCTACAAATGGGTTGTTGCTATAAAAGCAATTGGCATTATTCGTATTAACTTCATATGTACTAGACGTATTTTTATTTTATTCTATACAGTTGTAAATTTCAATACACTATACTACTAAAAAATAAAAAAAAAATAAAATGTAAATGCTATTGTTGAAAAAAGAAAAACTTATGTAGACCGTAACATATATATATAATGCGAGATTTTATAACCTTTAAATATGCAAATAAAGCTTCATTATTATAAATCATTTTTTATTTCTAAATATTGATGTAAACTCTAAAGCTCTAGAAGAGATACACAACTAATATTGCAGAAAGTAAACGTTATCGATCATTTTTATAAATTAATATTTTAAAAAAATATTGATTCAAATTTTCTAACAGCTTCTGAAAAAGCCTGTTAGTATTTTAAAAAGTTAACCAACCAATATTATATCTAGAAAAAAGAGATCCTACATTATATAGATTGCATTTTTTTTCTTTTAGAGATTTCCATTCAGGGCAAGAATAATAGATATTTCTGGATACCAATATTCTTAGAATCCTTTTTTGCCAGATTTTTTTTTACCATTCCCAGAATAGGTTTTCCAATTGTACCAAGAGAACAAAAAGGAATGTCCGATTCGATTTTAGGAGGTTTTTATTTTTTATATTAGATTTTATTTTTTTTATTTTTACATTAGCCGGAGAAAAAAAATTAAAATATATATATATATATCATTCTTATTATATCATGACCTTCTTATCTCGCTACTACGGACTCTCTTAAATATAAAATTAATAGTAAACTGGATTCTTCGCCTAATCATAATAAACAAATATCATCGTTTGTTAACTTAAAAATATTTATATGGAACGCACATGGATATAAAAATTTTATTAATAATGATCTTCGAATCACTGACTATGCTTTGATATATATATCGGAAACTAACGTACTGGGTAATATCGAAAAACCAAGCTGGTTGGACGACTATGAAGTGATCTTCTCTCCTGCCACCAAAAATAAAAATTATGGACGACCAGTTGGAGGCTTGGCTTGCTTTTATAACAAAGAGCAAATTAAAGTACAGGCGATAAACATCACAGAAGATTATATAGTAACATTAGTTAAAGGTGATAATTTTCTTTCGTTTATTTTCTGTTTTGTTTACATTAATCCTAAATATGATATTGCATCATTTTTAGATAATTTTGAAATTGAACTAAATCATATAAAATCGCACTATTCTAACTTCGCAGTATTAGTGGGAGGGGACTTCAATAGCAGAATAGCCAACCTTAATCAATGTCCCGCTGAACACTTACAGGGCACTTCTTTATCACACGAGAGGCAAAATCTTGACGCTACTCTAAATTCACGTGGAAAAACCCTTACCGAATTTATGGAACTGAGTTTCTTTGTAATTTTGAATGGTCTTTCAATTGGTGATCTGAAGGGGGCTTTCACTTTCGTAAGTAGTCTGGGTAAAAGCACGATTGATCATGTTTGGTGTGATGCAAAAGCCGTAGTAATTGTCAAAGATTTTGAAGTAATGCAGGACGTTACTTTTTCGGATCATTTCCCCCTCATTGTTAAACTTAAAACGTTTATACGCAATAGAGAAAAAAATAAAGAAGCATTAACTAAAATCAAGTGGGATCAGGAAAAAAAGTCTGAAATCTTTAAAAATAGTTTGATGCACTCGCCATTAATTGAAATAAACTTTGAAAAAGAAAATATAGACACAATAACAGAAAATTTAAATCACGCTATAATGAACGTTTCTCAGATAATAGGAATAAAACATAAATATATAAATAATGGCTTTACCAAAATAAATTCTAATAAACCATGGTATGACGATGAATGTAAACAATTGAAAAGTGACTTGAAAAATAGTCTTAAACTATGCAAAAAAACTGGTTTTGATAGCATCTCTATTTTACAATACGGTTATATTAAAAAAATATATAAAAACTTAACAAAAAACTAAAAAAAGAGAGCATGATAATTACTTGCTTGCTTCTTTGTATTCCACTAAAGATAGTACCACGTTTTGGAAAATAATAAATAGTTTTAAAAATAATCGTAAATTTCAACAAGATCAGATTGGTTTGAGTAAATGGGAAGACTTTCATTCAAAATTGCATCCAAATCGCATCACCTTTAATGAGTTATTATCTGATGTGGGAAACCCCTTGTTAGACTCGCACATATCTGGAAATGAAATCGTATCTGCCATAAACAAGTGTAAAAATGGCAAAGCTGCTGGCATAGATATGATTCCGTATGAAGTCTACAAATCGTTTCCTCCGAATTGGTTGTTATATCTTGAGGTTCTCTTTAATAGAATATTGTTAACTGAATATATTCCTCAGGCTTGGACGCATATAATAACTATAATGCTTTACAAGAAGGGTGATAAATCATTACCAAATAATTATCGAGGTATTGCTTTAACCAACTGTATATTAAAGATATTTACATTAATATTGTTAAATAGGCTTACGATCTGGTCAGATGATATAGGGATTATACCAGAATGCCAAGCAGGGTTCCGAAATAGGCGCGGTTGTATGGACAATATTTTCATTTTAAATTGTATAATACAAAATTATCTGACACAAAAAAAAGTATTTGTACGTTGCATTCATAGATTTGCAGAGAGCTTTTGACTCTGTAACACACAATTTACTATGGTTGAAATTATTTAAAATAGGGGTTAGTGGTAAAGTTGTGCGATTACTCATATCACTCTATAGTCGAGCTAACTTGAAAATAAAAGGTGACCATGGTACATTTACCAATGACATTGCAATTACAGAAGGCCTGTTGCAAGGGGAATCCTTGAGTCCGGCGCTATTCAATTTATTTTTGTGTGATATCGAGGAATTTTTTCAGATCTAAAGGGATCACTGGTATCCCAATTAATGAAAAAACAGATTTAATCCTACTTCTTTATGCAGATGACGTAGTTCTGTTTGGTCATTGCAACACTGATATACAAGAGAAGTTAAATGTCTTCGACGATTACTGCCTGGCTAATAGCCTTAAGATGAATTTTGAAAAAACCAAAATCCTAAAATTTTACAATGGAAGACCGAAAAAGGAAAAAACAATAATAATTAAAGGGAAAATTGTAAAATTTGTTAATGAATTTAATTATTTGGGTGTACTGTTTTCGCGATCTGGTTTATTCTTAAAACAAACAAAAAATTCTGTTTCTCGTGGAAATGCAGCAATAGGAGCGGTATTAGATACATGTAGGGGAGCAAGAATTCGAGCACAGTCAGTCCGGGGCAAGCTTAAGGGAGCAATAATTGACAGTACAATCACATACGCCGTAAATATTTGGGGTTTGAGGTATTTAGAGGAATTAGAGAAGATAAACACTAATTTCTATAAAAAGTTATTCTGTTTATCGAGATCTACACCAAATTGGCTTGTGAGGCTTGAGACTGGCTCTATTCATGCTAGTTGGCTGGCTCTTAAAATAGCTTTAAATTATTTAAGAACCATAGTCCAAATGAGTGATGATAGGCTTCCAAAGTTGTGTTTTTATAACTTAGTCAAGCTGTCTTCAAGTAGAAATGCTAATTTTAAGTATAATTGGTGTTTACAAATAAAACATTTACTGGATAAAATCGGAGAAGGGGGAATAGTTTTCGAATCAAATATAGTTAAACTCAAAGAAAAAAGTCAAACTGTATTAGAAAAATACAAAATTTATTTATTTAATTCGGATCTATCCTCTAGCCAGCAGTCGAATTTTAGCACATTCTACAATAGCATTAATCCAACCGGTTCAATCCCTGTTTACATTAATATACGGATAAATATTATTTTCACTAGAATTATTGCACAGTTAAGAACTACAGGAAAACATATAATAAAAATAACCACTCCAGATAAAATCACACGAATTAATCCTCAAAAAATCTGTATGGTTTGTAATATGAAAACTAATGAAGATCTCGGACATATTCTTTACACTTGCCCAATTTATAATGGCCTGCGTAACACTTATTACCCTTGCATTGATTCAAATGACAGTTTTCAAATACTTAATCCACAAAATGAAATAGAAGCAAAAAAACTGGCATATTTTATTTTAAATATGATTAAAATCAGAAATTTTTTTACTGAGATATAGTAGATTTAACTGTAAAATATCAGTATCATGTATATACCTATTTGCCTGAGATATGACATATATTTATATATACTTGAAAGTAGTAGTTTAATATGATCTTTGATAAAGTTTAAAGGTTTATAAAGGACATAAAAAAAAGTGTTAATTATTTTATTAGGTATTTTTTATTATTTAGATAGAAAAATATTTATTTAATTTTTATTAGTTGTATTTAATTCTTAGTTTATTCAAAGTGCTTTGGTATATTATTTGAATTATTATTATATGAGTATGTTAATGTGCATAATGTTTGTATGTTATTTCATTGTACACAATATATAGCCGAACTTCTTTGTATAGGGCATGGCCCTGCTTACAAATAAAAAAAAAAAAAAAAAAAAAAAAATATCATTCAGAGAATCTAAAAATATGAAGAGTATACAGTTAGTAAAAAAATATTGTACATCTAATATTGAAATGCTTATACATGCTTATGTTTTGTTTTTTTCAGAAGTCTGTTAACCACCTTAGATGTGTACCTATATCCTTGATTTATTGTCTTTCATTAAAATAATACTAATACATACAATCTATGTAACGTAGTACTGATGTAATGTACTATTTGTACGTTTTAGAACTGACTACGAAAGTTTAAAACTCGAAAGTACTTTTTATATAAAAAAGATCTCAATAAAAATGGCAATTAGTTCATTAATCCTAACTAATAATTTAGCTTTTTCATAATTTTAATGTACGCGGATATTTAAATCATGTTTCAATTTAATCTGAAAATCGGGACAAAAAGATACAATTCTAGATAAAATTCTTTCTTACCTAAACATATCTATACAATTATAGATATGTAAAAAGGACAAGCAATTTGTCGTTTGTGATCATTGATCATTAAAAATGCTAAACAAATCAGTACCAAATTTTAACCACATCATCTTTATAGTTCCAGATTTGCAATAATAAAATCTGCCGGTTTTCACTTAATTTGTTATTCAAAAAACTATAATATGTGAATAAAAGTTTGGAAAACCGATAGGAAGTGAGCGTCATTCTACATGAGAGGTTACAATGTTACGGTGTTATATAAACCGTGAAATTGATTAGGAACTTTGTTTATATTCAACTAAATTATCGAATAAAAGTTTAGTATATTCAAAGCACCCAATTAATTACAAAAGATTCATTTACATGAATGTGATTAGACCTATTTGTACGTACGGAGTCGACCTTTGGGGCTCTACTAAACCATCCAATTAATCCCGTATCCAATCCTTACAATCCAAAATCCTTCGAAAAATACTCAATGCTCCTTACTTTGTCACCAACAAAATTATTCATGAAGATCTTAATGTTCCATATGTTGCTGATTTAGCCTAAACCAGATACCAATCCTTTCATATTAAGCTCCATAACCACTCAAATCCATTAGTTTCTCAAAGTGCTTCTCACTCTATTCCCGACAATCCTTCAAAGCGTCTGAAAAGAAAAATGGCCTAGAGATCTTCTTTCTTAGATTTTTTTAATAAAGTGCTACTGATGAGTTCTTTTCAAGTGTTGGCATGTTATTGTAAAAGTGTTTAGCACATTTACTGGATGTATATTTGTAGAGATGTAAATTTGAGGATTCTAGTATAATTTGAAGATCGACCGATATGTGGACCACTCATTAAACTACACCATTTTCATAGGGCTAGGAAGGGTTAGCAACAATAATATTTTCAATAGTAAAAATTTAAATGTAAAAAGTTGAGCAGCAGAAAAGAAGTTTGCCACACTGTCATTTATGGTCTTATATGGTTATAAATCGAAATCCAATCAGATGAAATGAATAAAATTAGTTCTGAAGAATAACATCATTACCAAACAAAAATTTAGATCAATTGCTCTTTGATATGGTGTGTAAAAATATGATTCATGTGCCTTTAGTTGTATGCACTGATAATGCAGTCCCTTTTTCGCAAGAGTTTCATAATAGTTTCTGTCCATCTGGATTAACAACTCATACATTAAAATTTAAAATTGAATGACCAATCAGTTCAATTCCAACCATACAAAAAATAACTGCTATGCGTGAAAATATCATTGTAGAAATAACGCTCAATTGCATAATTCAATACAATATTTTTATCGTTAAACAAATTAAACTTCAATTGTCAGTTAAAATTATCAATGTTCTATACTGATAAGAGCGATGGATATTTGATTGTTAGCAATTGATTTTTAGCGACAATATGTTTCATAGTTCCTGCCTCAGCTTCAATATGAAAGGGTGGCGTCTTGTTTGCCAACTTATATTGCTACCTCAAATACACACGATTCCTTACAAATATAATATCCGTTTTCTTTACCGTTCCACCCTTTTACGTTTAAGAATCCTTCGACGAAACCCGACATTTTTTCATTTATCGTATATAACCGTTTCGAACATTTAGAGAAATATCGAGGGAATCATAAGTTATCTAATAAATACAATAACTTATGAGGGACAGAGTATTATTCTTCCACTGACAGATCATCAGTGTATGTATGATACCTTACTCGACGAAACTGGAAATAACTGGATGAATTATTTGATATATGGATTCCGGTCGAAGGTGTTCTGAAATTTATGAGAATATAACCGCCACGTGCACTATTAAGTATGTTTTTGGACAAAATTTATTTATTATTTATCAATTTATTGAAATCTACAACTGTAATTAAATAAATAAAAAATAAAAATAGTTACTGTGATTACAACTAGGATCGATGAATTATTTGCTATTTCATGATTCGAATGTAAAACATTCATCATTAGTTCCAAAACATACGAAATTTTAAAAACAATATTAATTTGTTACATAGATAATATAAAGTTTTAAAAATTGTAAGACAAGAAATCAAATACATTGGTACTCACCTAACGAGGCAAAACGGTCTTTTTAAATATATCAAGAGTAGAGAGGTAGAAACTTGAATTCCAACCATAAATACTATAGCCAGTTATAACGGATACTGTAAGATAACGATCAAAAATATTTTTTTTAAATCCTTAAAATAACTATAAACAATATATTCTTAAGACCCCCAGAGGACAAAGCTGCGCGGATGAAATATATTAAGATCCCATATTACGATCCAATATAAACCAGATTCGGGAAGGAATTAAAAAAAATAGTTTTAAATCCTGTATTTACCCAAACAAATCTCATCAAATACCTTTTACCCTTCGTCGTAAACCTACGACTTCCTGTTCTACAGTATCCTTCAATGATATTCCACTAATTCCGTTGAACAGATCTGCCTAGGACTTGGGCAAACGTCTTACTTGGAATCCATATACAAGACCGTGGGAGGGCTGTCTTAAAAAATACTAGACACACGACAAAGCAATGGACCATTTTGGTAACGGCAAACAAAGAAGGTAGAGGATTTATAACTGTTAATAACAAAAAACAAACAGCCTAAGATCGCCTGATCTAAATTTTAGATTCTAGATTAATAATGCTAGGTCAGAAATCAATAAAAATTACAATACCCATAATTAATGTACGTATTTCTATATAAGGAAAATCGGTAGGAATTTAAGCAGAACGATTCCTTTCTTTATTATATTTGCCAACTATTAGTAGATAAGTGACACTATATATATATATATATATATATATATATATATATATATATATATATATATTTTTTTTTAATTATATTTATTCATCATTTACTTGACAAACAATCAAAGCTCCCAATTCATTACAAAAGACTCATTTAAATGACCGTGATTAGACCTATTTGGACGTATGGAGTTAAGCTTTGGGGCTCATATTCGTAATCATCCAATTCATCTCGTATTCAATCCTTACAATCCAAAATCCTTTGAAAAATCCTAAATGCTCCATACTTTGTGACCAATAAACTTATCCATAAAGATCTTAAAGTTTCGTATGTTGCTGATTTAGCCCAGACCAGATACCTATCCTTCCATAGTAATGATAAACACTCCAATCCACCTATCTTCCAACTTGCTTCCCCCTCCATCTCTGATAATCCTCCGAGGCGTCAGAAAAGAAGATGGGCTAGAGACCTTTTAGTTTAGATTTTATTGAAGTGCTACTAGTGAGTAGATCTTCACAAGTTATTTACATGCCATTGTATTCACTATCAACACATTTACTTCATGTATATTATTTTATACAGTTGTAAATATCAATAAATGAAAAAAAAAAAAATGTATATCTTAGGATTGGCGATGAATGTTGAGCATTTGGAACTAGTTTTAAAATAAAAATAGAAATAATTTTAATAGTTTATAAATCCTAATTGTATTGGTCCTTCTATGCGTACCTCAAGTGACCAGTAAAAGTTTTATATGAGATTGTCCCAAGACCATCTTATTTCCTTGGAAATTAGTTGGGATAGAATCAGAAGCTGAAGGACTAGTGGATTTGAACGGTTATGGAGTTTTCTATGAAAGGATAGGTATCTGGTTTGGGCTAAATCATCAACATATGGAACATTATCGTCAATATGTATACGTTTATTTGTGACAACGTGAGGAGCATTAAGGATTTTTCGAAGGATTTTGGATTGCGAGGATTGGATAGAAGATGCAGTGGATGGTTTGGTGAAACCCAAGATCACAGCTCCGTATGCCTAAATAGGATGATTATTATTACTGTAATGTAAATGAGCCTTTTCTAATAAATCTTAGGGCGTTTTTCTAGTAACTTATGTGAATTCCTAGTTAGACATTTGTTCAGTTGGAGTCTGCTGGTATGATATATTGTTTTATTTTAGTATGTTCTTCATTTTTCTGTAAAAAAAAAAAAAAAAAAAAAAAAAAAAAAAAAAAAAAAAAAAAAAAAAAAAAAAAAAAAAAAAAAAAAAAAAAAAAAAAAAAAAAAAAAAAAAAAAAAAAAAAAAAACTGAAGAAACAGTGATTTAGAGAGAATACCCGGCTCGAGGGCTCGACTAATTGGTCAAAAAAAGCTAAATTGTGATTTTATCTCAGTGCTCAGTCCAAGCCGATTAGAGAAGGAGGTTAGATCAATGATAGTTGGACCTTTTTCACACAATAGTTTAAAATCTTGGACAGATGTAGTGATTGGTATTTGTTAAAATATTTAATGCTAGTTGTTGTAGGATTTGGATTGAAAAGTATGAAATCTTGAGAACAATAAAAATTAATATTATCTTGAGGAGAATATTAAAAAAAATATCAGAAATTGTAATATATATGTTGGGAGTTAGACATATATTTCTAAATAAAAGGCTAAGTGTAATTATGTATATGTATATATATATATATATATATATATTATATAATATATCTAGTATATATATATCTATATATATATATAAGTATTACCATGATATTCAGTTATTTTCTTTTGTTCTATTACTTTAGTGTTTTTATTATTATCTGTGTTTGTTTTTAGTACATTATTATTCTTTATTTTATTTCTTAATATTTGTTCATTATTATTTTTATTGGTTTTATTAATTTTTACATTATTTCTATTTATATCCTTATGCCAAATTTTATTAATTATTTTAGTGGGCACCATATTATCTTTTAAATCTTTAATAATTTCTTTTTTTATTTTGTTAGTATAAATTTTATCTGTTAATATTAAAGCAGTTTTTATATAGTTCTCTATAGTATTTAGTTTTTGGTGGAGGGAGTGGTGGCTGTAAAAGTTTAATAATCTATTACTTGATACTTCTTTTTGTATCCATTTTATGTTTATTCTTTCATTGCTTTTAATTAGTAACATATTTAAATATTTAATTTTATTTTCACTTTTGTTCTGTCTAGTAAATTCTAGTTTTTTATTCATATTATTAAATTTATTAAATATGTCATCTATTTCATTGTCATTATTTGTTATTATTAATAAGCCATCAATATATTTCACGATTAATATTGGTTCATCAATATTTTCTTCTTTAATACATTTCTATATTAAATAATTTAATGTAATACCACTAATATTAAGCCCCACACTCGATCCCATTGGGATTCCGTTTATTTGTCTGTAATATTCATTTTCATAAATAAAATAATTATTATTGAGACAAATCTTCATACCTTCTATATATAATTTTTTATTTTTTATTTTAGTGTGTTTTATAGTTTTATAGTGTTTTATTTTTTCCCATTTATCCTCTATTATTTTAATTGTTATATCAAGTGGTATATTAATGTATAAGTTTTTCACATCAAAGCTATTAATTACTTTGTTGTTTTTGTATTTTATTTCATTTAATTTTTTTTTCAATTCGATTGCATTTTTAATATCAAAGTTATTATCGTTATTTACTATATTTAAGGTTTCATTGAAGTATTTATTTAAATTATATGTTGGGCCATTAATATGATTAACTATTAATCTAAGATTCTCTTCTTTTTAATGCAATTTTATTAACCCATATGCCCGAGGCTTATATATATTGTTTAGTGCCAAATTATTTTTTTCTTTTTTATTTATATAGCCTTCTTTTTCTAATTTTTCCAAATATTTATTTATTTCATTGGTATAATTTTTAGTTGGGTCCACTCTTAAGTTTTCTGTATGTGTTTTTATCATTTAATATATCATACATTTTTTCGTTTAGTCTTCACTGTATATTATAGCCAATTGCTTAGTTTTGTCTGATCTTATTATTCTTATATCCTTATTGTTTTTTATAAATTTATTTAATTCCTTGATATCTTTTTATATTATACTCTCTTTTATGTTATATGTTTGACTTTTGTTATGTTTGTTTTTATTTTTATTTTTATTCAAAAAGTTACAAATGGTAGTGCTAATGTTATTTCTTAAAATGTTTTTATGGTTTTCTGTAATAAGTTCATTACTTATTATTACTTCCAGTTCTGTTATTAGGTTTATTATATCTTTATTAATTTTAACATTATTATTCACATTGAAACAAAAATTGTGTCCCAGTGAGAGTATGTTTAATATATTTTCTGGTATTGTTAGTTCAGTTTTATTTATTACTCTGTTCATTAAATATAGGGTTTTATATTTATTAATTAAGTTTTTTTCTATGTTTATTATGTTATTATTAATGTTCTGCTCATTCATATCAATATTATTAGTTATAAATGATTGTATTCAATTATTGTTTTTATTTTTTTAAACATTTGGTATTTTAATTTTATTTGTTTTGATTTTAAATTTTTTATTTATTTTCTTATTTATATTTTCTTCATCTTATTTTTTATTTTGTTGTTTATGTCTATTAATTATTATGTTTATGATATTATTAATTTCATTATGTGTTATGGAACTTTTATTACTTATAATGTGATATATTATATGCTTCCAAGTTTTATATATGGTCCAATATGCCATTTTAATTTTGAGTTTAATTATCTTCGTATAGACATTGGTAAAGAAATTATTATTATTAGTATTAAATAAAAATTCGTTGTTAAAAAGATTGTCCAACTTGACTACATTATATATCATATGTTTAGGACATATGTTATTGATTATACAATTTTTCAAATAACTAATCTTATAATAACAATTAAAAATTTTAAACAATAGATTCATAATCTTCAGACTGTTAAAAAAAAAAAAAAAATAAGAAGTATCAAGTAATATATTATTAAACTTTTACAGCCACCACCCCCTCCACCAAAAACTAAATACTATAGAGAACTATATAAAAACTGCTTTAACATTAACAGATAAAATTTACACTAACGAAATAAAAAAAGAGATTATTAAAAATTTAAAAGATAACATGGTGCCCACTAAAATAATTAATAAAATGTGGCATAAGAATATAAATATAAAGAATGTAAAAATTAATGAAACCAATAAAAATAATAATGAACAAATATTAAGAAATAAAATAATAGAGTAATAATATACTAAAAACAAACACAGATAATAATAAAAACACTAAAGTAATAGAACAAAAGAAAATAACTGGATATTATGGTAATACAGAGAATAACGAAAATAAAATAGAAAAAATAAATCAAAGTGATAAAAATAATGAAAAAATAATAAAACATATAAAAAATGCAATATATATTAAGAAATATTAAAAGATTAAAATATATACCAGAATTAATTCAAAAAGTAATCAAGAAATTAAAAAATGAAAATTTTAAAATAGACATTGCATTATATAACACAAATAAAAAAAAAATATAATAACACAGAACGAAATAGAACATACGAATAGGAAAGATGTCATATATAAGATTGACTGCTTAGATTGTAATAAACATTATATTGGAGAAACTAAGCAGAATTTATATAAAAGAATAATTCAGCATAAATATGACACTAAAAGAATAAGCAAATCAAACAGTGATAAAACAGCCCTATTAGAACACGCACAAAAACTGAACCACAAATTCAATTTTGATAACGTTAAAATCTTGCAACACAAAACCAAAACACATAATAGAAAAATAAAAGAAGCCATATACATTAATAAAACAATTAATAATGCAATAAACTATAAAACGGACACAGATAAAATAGGATCTATAAATGCTGATATAACTAACAAATTAATAATATAAGTTAAGTCCTGTGTGACTGTGCCATAGCGCTCTCTCTCAGCCTCCACTGGATTATATCAGTGATGCAGCTGATAGAACAGCACAGGGAACTCTCTGAGTCCGGCTTGCCATTCAAACTGGGGGGCTGGCTTGGATCGGGATGTTCCTTAGAGTGTTTGTGAATATTGTATATAGAGTACGAATGTAGTATAGAGAAGAAGAATTTATCTTTCTTTCCTTCTTTAATTCTTATTTTATTTATTATTTTTTATTTCTTGTACATTTTATCTTATTTCTTGTATATATTATTTTATTTCTTGTATCTTTAAGTTGTTTATTTAAAAGTTGTTTATTTTAAATTTTCTTACTTTATTTATTTTACATTATTTTATATCAGTGTACATATTGAATGTCATCAATATTACTCATTGCCATTGAGTGAAGCAGCATGTAATTAATCAAATAAAAAGATTTAAAAAAAAAATAATAATATAAGATTGGCCAACTAAGTACTAATAACAGTATTTAAGATTAGGATTAACCCTTGTACCCTTAGAGTAGAAGAGTTATTCTATAGACAATGTAAATGACACTGACACAGTGTGTTAACACCAAGAGATTGTTTTAAAGGTAAATTTATATAGAAATATAATGTAGCTTAATCGAAATTAGAATTGTATTGTTTTGATGTTTGGGAATGATTACAGTGATTTGTGAATGCTGTTTCAGTCTGATGATAGGACCTTGATCCCCAAACATGTAACATGTTTTTACCATAAATAAAGAGGAGTAAATGCTTTATATAATACATTTAATTAAATAAATTTTACTATAAAAATAATTAAAATATATAGTCTTAAGGTATGCCAAATTTTAACCAGATCGATCGATAAAATTATTTCTGCCGGATTACAAATTAAAATTTTTAACCGTATTAAAATTACTGCCATGCGTGAAAATATCATTGAAGAAATAATGCTAAATTCCAAACTTCAAAATAAGTTTTTTATCAATAAACAAATTGAATTCAATTATTCTTTGAAATAATCTAATTTCTTTATTTATGAGAGAAGGCGAAGCCGCGACGGGGTATGATAGTAAATTATATATAATGATCGCTATTGAAGACTATAATGCATTAAATTATAAACTTTTAAGCTTTATTATTATCTATATAATAGCTGAGAGTAAAAATAAATAAATATAGATCATATTTAACTAAAATAAAAAAATTGAATTATAGGCTAAAGAAATATTGGTTAACAGTAGTTATTTATATTCTCCATCCTTCTAAGAGATTTCACTGGGAATCGAACAGCTGCAGGAATCTGAGAATAGGAGGTCGGTGTATCGGAGTTTCAGCTCCAGAAATAGTCTATTCCGGCTAGGAATCGTTTAAAAATCCTATATGGTAAGAAGAAGTGGAAAAAGTCTGAGCGCGGGAACTAGCAGATGGATACAGAATTTTTAAAGCAACAATACACTTTAGGATTGGGATTCTGTGGAACTTTAACGGTAAAAGAAATATATTCTGCTCCTTCAGCTGCTGCCTAGAAATAGAAGTCTAAATATGGACATTTCGAGGCTTTGTATATAAGGATACTTAATATCTACGACATATAGGATCAAATAGATCAAATAGCTCAGGCATCAATAGATGGGGCTATTGTGTTGCTAGGGACCAGATGTATATTAATAGAAATAAAATATTAAAGAAACCCCCTTACTGTTTGTAACAACATATCATTTCTGGTATGTTGTTACCAACAACATATGTTTCTGTTCTACTGCGATCAGTAGAATATTACTAAAGGATAATGTTGGGCCTGCAGTTTAGGTTTACAACGAAGGGTGAAGTTATTTGATGGTATTCGTTTGGATTTATTTTAATTCCATTTTTGACACCATTCATGAAGGTTTTCAATATAATATTGGAGTAATTAAGTGATTGATTCGGTGACATAATCGAGGAAGTTACGAAGGATTTTAGATTGCATGGATTGAAAAAGGGAAGAATTGGAAGGTTTAACTTTCATGTAGATGAGTCTTTTGTAATTGATTGGTAGATTTGAACGCTAGCAGTTCCTTGTCTGTTAAACCTTGGACTTAAAGTAAGACGTTTGTCTTGATGGAGTTCTAGGTACCGGAATCAGTGGAATATTATTAGATAACACTGTTAGGTTCTCTATAATGAAGTACTATATCAGAAGTTCTAGAGGCCATCTCCTTTTCAGGTGCCTTGGAGGGTTATCTAGAAAGGAATGAGAAGCAAGTTGTGATACTAATGAATTTGAATGTTTGTTGAGTTCGTTCTTAAAGGATAAGATATCCAGTTTGAGCTAAGACGGAAACGTAAAGTATATTAAGATCTTTCTGGATAAGTTTGTTTGCGACGAAGAAGGAGCGTTTAGGATTTTTCTGATTGCAAGGATTGGATACGAGATGAATTGGATCGTTTAGTAGTACCCCAAATCTCAACTCTATATGTCCAAATTGGTCTAATTACTGCTACGCAAATGAGTCTTTTGTAATTAATTTGAAGGTTTGGACGTTTGTCAAGTAAATGTTGAAGTAGTCGAAAACGACGGGCAGTTTCTTGTCGTTTTAGTCTTGTATGTGGATTCCAAGTAAGACGTTCGTCTATATGGAGTCCTAGGTAGCGGATCTTTCCAACAGGGATTAGTGGAACATTATTAAAGTTTACTGTAGGACAGATAGTCGTAGGTATACGACGAACGCTAACGATTTGATGTGATTAGTTTAGATTTATTTTTATTTTTCATTTTTGACACAAATCATGAAGGTTTGTGGTATTATATTTGAGTGATTGATTTGGTGACATAATAAGGGCATTTAGGAAGTTACGAAGGATTTTGGGTTGCAAGGATTGGAAGGTTTAGTGTAACCCCAAAACCCTGAATGTCCGAATAGGTCTAACAACTGTTAAGTAAATGAATCTTTTGTAATTGATTGGCAGATTTGAACGCTAGCAGTTTCTTGTACATTAGGTCTCGTATGTGAATTTGAAGTATAAAGTATGTCTAGATGGACACAGTTCTAGCGGAAACAGTGTAATATTATTTAATGATAGTGTAGGACAGGAAGTCATAGGTTTACGAAAAAGAGTAAAGGTTATTTGATTGGTTTAGTTTGGAATTATTATAATTCTTTATTTTTGATACAAATAATCCAGGTTTGTAATATGAGATTATTGTGATTGAGATGCAATGAAAAGATCATTATTTACTGATAACACATATTTGTGGTGAGGACAGTGGTAGAAAAAAAAGTTTGGATAGTGGTGAAAAAAACAATAATGACATTGTATGATATATGGTGAGTGATCCTACATTTTTACACATTAAAATCATATTAATATTCATTTTACTGTATAATTTCAGTTGTTATAAGAAATAAAACAGATTTAGTTGCTACTATTACGCAGGAAACCAATATTTCTTTTAGATTTACTACAGAAAAAGGTACAAATCAGGGGTCGGCTAGGTACACCTACAGTTGTACTCCGTCACTCGGACATGGAATCGCAATAACAGCTGCCCAGGCAGTGGAAAATCGGTGGAAGTTATCGTGGGGCAAGAATTTATCTGCTATCAGGTGGCCGGCCGTTCCGGGGCCGTAGAAAAATGCCATCGATTGTAGAGCCATTCAGATAAAAGGCGCCTTTATCTTTTCTTTACAGCCTACTTCTTCCATTGTTTGATATTCGGAATGAATATTGATTCATCTAGAGGTGACGGAATGGATGCGAGATATCTCTGATGGCTGAAGTCATCATGAGGCAATTGTATAAAATGAGGAGCTCTCGAAACTTTTATCAATATTAATAATAATATCAAAATTTCGGTTCAGCTAATTTTTTTTTTTTTTTCCTTTTTGGTTATGAGTTGAATGATATTTACGACTGTATAGAATAGAAAATACCTATTTTATGTTATGAATTTTGGGTTATGGGGATTACTAGGAAGTTAATTTTTTTCTCTTTATGTGTGTCTTATATTTACTACGAAATTGATGGAATGGGAAGGTACCAATGAAACATGCTATACTTGTGTATAAAGTATAAAAAAAAAAAAATTTTTTTTTTTTGCTTCACAGGCTAAATACCTTATCAACCGTCAGAAACTGTAAATAGTTGTTTCATGCTTCATATTCAACGCAAACAAAATACTGCCGAGGCGTTCTGGTTCATCTCCATGAAAACTACCCCAACTCGAACTTAACTCAAACATGGCGAACTGAAAATAGCACTGCTGGTCCGCTCTCAATCCTTAGACTTAAACAATGTTGGTTGTAAGGCTTTCCTCCCGCAAGATCATAAACTCGGGATCCGAATCGATCCAACTCGGAATATATTCTTGAGACAGTTGTAAAACAGGCGAGGATGTTTGCAAGTGTCACACATATACTACTATACATCAATGCCATGTCAGAGGAATATAATTATACAAAAATATATATTTTTTATTATTTTATTTATTTGTCAGCTATTTATTGAAATTTACGGTATATAATAACATAAAAATGCACCTAGTAAATGTTCATAATGACGTGTCAATTGCTAGAAGAGCAATTATCAAATTGGTACGATAGATCAACAGACACAGATTTTCAAGGTCGAAAAATAACACAAATGCCTCAATATTTCAAGTAAAGAAATTAAAGAAACTTAAAATGAAATCAATTCAAAAACATCATAATGAAAAATTAATTTACATAACCAAATTAAAAGTGAACAGTTTTAAACAGTATAAAAAACACAGCTATTTAAAAAAACAAAAACATCTGTCCTGAACCATCTTGATTTCTAACACATGTAATTAGGTATTGAGCTAATCATAACTTTGCAAATATTTAATCTGAACAGCTGATATAAATATACATTTCAACGCTGTGTAATGTGTTTACAGGATAACTTCAGTTTACCCCATTCTGCTTTAGAATATTAACACCCCATCTTTTAAAATTTATTGTTAATTTTCTAAAATCTTTTTTTTTTTTTTTCCCATTTATTGATATTTACAATTGTACAAAATAATGTACAAGTAAATGTATTGACAGTGAATACAATGGCATGTAAATAACTTGTGAAGAACTACTCACTAGTAGCACTTCAATAAAATCTACACTAAAAGGTCTCTAGGCCATCTTCTTTTCAGACGCCTCGGAGGATTATCAGGATGGAGGAGGAGGAAGCAAGTTGGGAGACTAGTGGATTGGAGTAGTTATGGAGCTTACTATGGAAGGATAGGTATCTGGTTTGGGCTAAATCAGAAACATATGGAACATTAAGATTTTTATGGATAAGTTTATTGGTCACATAGTAAGGATGATTGAGGATTTTTCGAAGGATTTTGGATTGTAAAGATTGGATACGAGATGAATTGGATGGTTTGGTGGTACCCCAAAGCTCAACTCCGTACGTCCATATAGGTCTAATCACTTTCATGTAAATGAGTCTTTTGTAATTAATTGGGAGCTTTGAACGTTTGTCCAGTAAATGTTGAAGTAGTCTGTAACGACGGGCAGTTTCTTGTCGTTTTAGTCTTGTATGTGGATTCCAAGTAAGACGTTTGTCCAAGTAGAGTCCTAGTTAGCGGATCTGTTCAACAGGGATTAGTGGAATATCCTTAAATTCTAAAATCTTATTTTTATTTTTTCAGCTGGACATGAAGTACGATGATCAAATTGAAGTTTATCATGAACAGACTGGCGGTTGGTTGCTTTATCAAAATTTCATTTTTGTAAGTGTTGCTATTTTTACATAGTTATGTTAGGATTGATGTATTAATTGCTACTTCTATTAGGATTGTTTTATAAGCAAACTAGTTTCGAATGCTTAACATTCATTTTCAGTTCTAAAACATATAAAAGTTTTCAACTCATCAGTACTTTGTTACATAGATTAAATACACTAAAGTTTTTAAAAATGTAAGACAAGAAATCAAACATCAGTACTCACTCACCTTCGGGGGTCTAAGAGGTAACTGAAATAGGAATGGGCTTCTCACTGAATTCGTGAGAAGTGGAAGGGGGCAGGTAAGGTTAAACTTTTGTGATTTACGATGGGATTACCTTATGTCTCATTGTATTTTTCCGTTCCTATGGGAAAAAAAAAATTAAAATGAGGCTATTTGATATGTTTATCTGATCATTTAAAAGAAAACTGGATCGGTTTTTAACGATTTTATTATTTCTAATGATTCACAAATATTTAATTTTAGGCTATTGACGATCAGTAAATCAATGAGTAAAAGAATATATAAGAGCATACACTAATAAGACCCAAAACTCCAATTTCGCTATCCATCTAAATAAAAATAACTACAAATTTAATAAAGACTCGGGAGTAAAAATACTACAAGTTTTTTTTTTTTTTTTTTTTTTTTTTTTTTTTTTTTTATTATTGAAATATATGTACAATCTGCCTCAATTAAGGGCAATAGGTAACAGTGCTAAAGATGTATTCATTCATACAATATATACAAGTACTCATACACACAAAATAATGATAATAAAAGATAAAAATAAAAACAAGTAATAATTATAAAAATAAAACTAATAATTGAATTATCAAGAATAAAATGAAATAATAAGAATCAAGTAACAAATATAATAAAAAAAATAATAATAATAATAAAATAAAAATAAAATAAAAAGAATAAGATACATTCTTACTATATGTACAAAACAGACACACTCAGTTTGGGAAACCTCGAATCGCGCCTATTCCCCAACTTATTGGGGATCGGTCTAGGCCAGACCCGTAGAGATCCCAACGCTGCTCTCTCAACTGCATCACTGGTAATATCCAGTGGAGGCTGAGTGGGAGCGCTATAGCCACATATGCTCTGAGCAGAATAGTAACAAAAAGTTATTGTAAGTGCATATTTTTACCTTTTTTCAGTTTAAAAAAGAAAATAGAATTTTTGTTAGATCAACTAATCTCTCTCTCTCTCTCTCTCTCTCTCTCTCTCTCTCTCTATATATATATATATATATATATATATATATATATATATATATATATATATATATAATTTTATTAAATGATTTTTCAACTGTATTAATAAAAACACATTTAGTAAATATACTGTATACAGTACAAAATAATAGCATGGTTAGAACTTGTAGAGAAACTACCCATTGATAGTACTCTAATTGATCAACTATTAAAAAATATTTTTCGTGGGGAAAGACGGGCATGATCATATGATCACAGTAATAGGAACGGACATGTTTAAACCTTCATGATTATTAATTTTTGATGAAAGTCATACTAGAGCATCATACGACTATATATTTGTGGCACCTGTGCATTGTGGGCTAAGTCAAATTTTGTGAATTTCGAGCTATCTGCATCACTAGAATCGTAATTTTTTTCTCTTTTCTTGAGGCAAACGGGCTACGTGTTCCGTCCATTGCAATGAAGGATATTCCTTTGTGAATCGTGGGCTGATACTCCAATCTTGAACTTTTACTTGTGAAAAGCGAGTCAAGTTTACTAAACCCCTTTTGCACAACCATATAAAACAGCCATATCGCATCTATGTGCTGGGTAGCCCTTCAAAATTCTAATGCGCTACAACAGATAAATCACAGGTATTTAATTCCTGGCCATACGCACATGGAGAGAGACACCTTCTATGCATTAATGAGAAGAAACAAAAAACTTTCAAAGTCCCAATTGAACCCATCATTGAGCTCAATTAATGCGGGACATTGGAAAGAAAAAGAAATTTATTGATAACAATCTCTATAAAGAGATGGAGAGTTCCAACTTTTACAATTTTTCGTACCTTTTAAAAACCGCCTTAATTAATAGAAAAAAAAAGATAATAAATAGGGCCCTATGCATTAGGAGAAGGTAAGACGGCTTAACTATAACAAAGATGGCGGCGGTGTTCTGTACTACAAGTCGACTCTCGATATAAATGTTAATTTTCAAACAGTAAGTTTTAACATTAAGACGATTCTATGAAGATCTGAAATCTGCATCTAAGCAGGATGTGTACTCAGATTTAGGTGAAGAAGAACACGAATGAAAGAAAATTATAAGTGATTTTTTTTTTCAATGTTTTAAAAACTACCAATAAAATAATTATTTTACACATTATTATACACATGCTGTGTATGTTATTTTATTTTCTATTATTTTCTTTTATGTGAAAAAATTATATATAAAAATGTCAAAAATAAATTTTTTAAAAACGAAAAATATTATTTAATGTATATCTAATTTTTCTCAAATCTGAAAATTAGTTAACTACTTGGCTTTCAGGGGTCAATCACGTTAACATTAATCACTTAGCCCATTTCACACAAAATCGATTAGTGTAATGCGGGCTAAGAGTTCGACTTTTTTGGAATGATTAGTATCAAATATTAGAATATTGGCAAGATTTGAAAAATACCTTACCAACATAAATAGAAATGTACTATCAAGAGTTTAAGCACTACAAATTTGAATTTTTTTAACTAGACGATTTTGGAAAAAATCTCAAAATTCAATTCAGTTTTCCTAAAATCGCAATTTTTGCACTTAGCCCACTATGCACAGGTGCCACGGATATAGTCTAACTGTAATCTTATCAGTAAAAAAAAAAAAATAATAACAAATTTATAACACTTAACGTTGGTGAGAATCGATTTTTAAAATTTGACGAATTTCAAACATTTTTTCTGATGAGAGAAATGCAGTTCTGGTGCAGTGACAGTTCTGGTCACAAATCGACACTAGCACCTCTTGCAGAAGGGCTACAGAGGTATAAAGGAATAAAATAAGAGTGGAAGATCAGGGAGTCCTTTTGGTGTGATCAAGCCAGTCTTTGGAAGGTATCTGGAATAGAATGGGAAGCAAGTTGAAATACACGTGGGTTTGAATGGTTATAGATTTTACTATGAAAGGATTTGTATCTAGTTTAAGGTAAATCAGAATGGATCGACATAAATAACAACTGGGCAAAGGACCGTCTTATGTACCCTTATTTTCAGTTTTATTGGTATCTCTTGAGGTTAAAAAGTTTTCGTCTAACTACTATATGTAATTAAATAAGAATCCCCTCCTCCAAACGCCTGTTTCAATTGAAGTCCTCTAACAAGCAAGAAGCAGCTTCAAGAACTTCCATGTTATGCCCAACAGGGAAATGAATCCTAGGGATATTGATCATCTAAGAACAGAAAAGACTTCTGTGGTTCTGCGACCATTTGTAATGCCCTAGGAGGTTTTTATCCCTCACGGTCAGGACACCTTTCCCGAAAGAATGTTTTTACAGGTTGGTTTTTCTCCTTTTTTTTCTACCGAGCCAACGAAAACCGCTGCTGTGACATAACGCTGCGGTACATTTAGCGACAAAAGCAGGTTTTATATTCGTGAAATTCAGCCCTCTAAGTAATTTAATACATTGTGGAAATCCTATAACTATGGTCCTACAAACTCAATATATATATAATTAAATTAAAATAATTTTAAACGAAATATTAAAGAAATGGTTAGCATAGAAAAAATATAAAAATCGCGCAGTAAAAAAAAAAAAAATCAGACGTCCTAAATCTCAGCCCATGTTATTCTAATTTAATACATACATATTTAGAGTATACAATGATATATATAATACATCGTACTATTAACCCATTTAAATAATTGAACTCCGAGGGGCCTGAAAAGAACAGGGCCTCGAAACCTTCTAATATAGTACCTCATTATATAGAACCTTTATAAGTGCTAACAATGGGTAGTTGCTTTAAAAACAAGTGATGTGTCATTTTTATCTTCATCATCATATATACTTGATGTATAATATATATATATATATTGTATTTACAGTTGTAAATTTTAATTAAATAAAAAATAAATAAATAATTGAACAGCAAACGAAAATTCCATCTACCTGTAAAAACCCGTGAATATCACATAGTCTGGAAAACCCACGTAACCCTAATCCCATACCTTTTCTCCCAAAGTACTCTGAACACATCAGAAGAATTACATAAATTTACCTTAAATTTATATATATATATATATATATATATATATATATTATATACTATATTTATATAAAATAAAGAGGTTTGAGTTTTTAAAAAGAGGTTTTTATTGACTGACATACATTATACAAGAAAAAGCACAATTTACAGCCTAGTACAAGAACTGCGTGTTGAACATCTGTGAGTCCTACGAGTGACTATATCAGAGTGTCATCAGGCGCAGGTGGAGGTGACCTTTTATACAGTTATCTAGGAGAGGGGATAGTGTACATTTGTTTATTATCCCTAATACCATTAGGTTTCCATAACTTTTCCCCCGCCAAGTTCCGAGGTCTCCGATGGAACAAATATCTTAGTGTAAATAGGTTAGATACTATACAATAAAAATAAAAGGTTTGAACCTTATACATTTCTCAATACCTTTTACACTAAGTCATAACATTACAATAGATAACATTCTTTAAACAAAAGGGATTGGACCTTATAATTTAAGTTTATACAAAAATAAAAGGATTATATCTTGTGTACCAAGTTTAGGATTTGTACTATCTATAGTTTTACATAAATAAAAAGATTTAACTCTGTACTGAAATACAATTATCAACTTCCTATAAACAAAAGGATTAGACTTTGAATTTCCTGTTTACTAAGTCAGGATTTGTTCATTTGAAAAATAAAAAGATTAAACCTTGTACATTTAACGCTAGAATAGGATTTTATACAACTGTCAAAAACAAAAGGATTGGACTTTGAATTTCCTGTTTACTAAGTCAGGATCTGTACACTTGAAAAATAAAAAGATTAAACCTTGTCCATCTCTTAATATTAACAATAAGCTTAAACTATAAAATGTTTATACATTACAGAATTCCTTACATGCTAAAGTACAAAAGATAAAATGATATTTCTTAATACTAAACAATACATTATTTATATTACTCAATAATAATATTTTAAATCAAAATAATAATTCAAACACTCCTTTACAATAATTACAATAATTACAATTAATAATAATCTCAAAATAAAATACATACTTTTCAATGATCAATCAAAATAATATTTCAAGACAAAATAATAGTATCCTAATATTTATGATAGTGACTTCAAAATATTAATTACAAAATAAATCGGACAGAATATTACTGTGAAATAAAATAATAATTTGAATGATCTTTTACATTATTAACATTGAATATAATATTTACAACAAAATACAAAAGTCCGACTTTATTAAAATAACTACAGCATTGTCAATTTAATACAGATAATTCTTTCAATATAACATAAACATCTTTCCCTAATACCATTATATTTATTACGTTTTATTAAAATAAAAGATTTTTAAAACATTTTAATATTGTTTAAATAAAATTAAATATTTTTAATCATAACCATTATCTGAATCATTTGAGTCATTATCATCCGAGATATCCGAAATATTCACGCGAATGGATTCATTATCGTTGTCCGAAATAGATTGTTTCTTTTTTCTTTTTTTCCTAGTGGGCCTTCTAATATTGTCGATATGAGTTTTAATTGGTCTTTATCTTTTACTAATACATTTACTTTTTTAAACTTGTCCCTACTTTTTATTTTCGCTTGAGTATTTTTTAAATATTCTACGTCTCCTAATTGTTTCTGAATATCCAAAGGGTCTTCCCTATTTTTATTTAATTTTTCAGTCCTTGTTTCTTTTTCGTCATTTATTTTCGATCTAATTAATTTATGTAATAATTATTGGTCCTTAAGATATTTTAATACATATTGTTCTGTCAGGTCGATGTTTTCGTTTGATTTTAATCTGGAGGTTCCGAAAGTAATTTCATTAGGAGTTAATTTTAATTTATTGTTCAAGGTATTATTATACGCTATTACCGCTAATCTTAATTTTTGTGCATTGAACATTTATCTTTTTCTTTTCCTAGTATTCTTAATAATTCGTTTAGGGTAGAGTGGACTCTGTTCAATAATCCCAAAGAGTTTGAGTGGCTGGCTGAGGTATAATGTAAAATAATATTATTTTCTTCACAAAACTGTTTTACCAAATTATTTTTCATTTCCGTCCCCTGGTCTAATGATATTTGTAGAGGTGTGGGAAAGTATGTCATAAGTTAGTCAGTGCGTTACAGATATTAATTGCGTTTTTTGATTGTAAGGTTTGAGCAAATAAATGTTTCGAAAATGTTTCTACTGCTGTGAAAATTATGGCATTGTTAAAATTAAAAATGTCAATCATTAATTCCTGAAACGGTTTTTCTGGTGTAGGTGTAATTTGAAATTTGGTCTTTATCGGTTTACGGTCGTATTTTGTAACTTTACAAGTCTCACCTTTATTAATATATTCCGCTATTTTATTTTGCATCCCTGGAAAATAATATTCTTTTTTGAGTTTTTCAAACGTTTCATTTATACCCCTATGTTTAGTTTTGCCTAAGTGATAATTATCTATAATTTCTATTTGTTCACTAGGATTTTTGACGTCATTTACAATTTGTTTGTATTTTTTCAATTTAACTGATGGATATTGCGTTTCTATTATTTGTTGTATTGTCTTAAAATAATCTTCATACAGGTTTTCGGTTATTTCGTTAGGTGATTTACAAATTATCCCGTAAGTTTTATTAGGTTCGAGTATTTGTTCTAATAATGAGTCGATATCTGATTTAGCATAAATGTATTTAATGAAATTAATAAATGTATGATATGAAATTAATTCATATCGGCGTTTCCCGAATAGTTTAGTAAAATTTATTTTTGTATTTCCCCTTTTTATTACTATTTGATTTTTTTCTATATTTATACATTTTTCGGGTTCACAAATTCGTACTTGTTCATTACTAGATTCTTGGGAATGGATTGTTTCTAAATCTTCTTCCGGCGGTACTTCTAAGTCCTCTATTATCGCGTCATACTCGGAATTGTTTTCGTCCGCTATTTCCTGATTTAATAATTGTTCGACATCCATTTCCTTCACGTCGCTATTATGATTCAATTCGTCGCTTCCCCTGGAAAGTGCATCGGCCACGTAATTTGTTTTTCCCTGAATGTGTTTAACGTCGAATTCAAATTCCTGTAATTTCCAAACCCACTTCATTATACGCGTGTTACCATTTTTCATTGAGAAAATCCACGTTAAAGGTTTATGGTCCGTGCATAAAAAAATTTTGTACCGTATAAATAAGGCTTAAAGTGTTGGGTTGCCCATACTACCGCTAGTAATTCTTTTTCTATTGAACTATAATTTAATTCCGCATTTTGTAATACTCGGGACGCGAATGCTACTGGGTGTTCTATTTTATTTTCGTCTTTTTGTGAGAGCACGGCTCCGATGGCTTTATTACTGGCGTCTGTAGTTAATATAAATGGCCGTTCCCAATCCGGTAATTTAAAATTGGTGTATTACTCATCATTTCCGTTAGGGTTTGACATGCTTCCTTAATTTCCTTCGTGCCATAAATTTTTGTTTTTAATGAATTAGAAATCGGTCTGGTAATGTTTGCGTAATTTTTAATAAACATACTATATTACCCCGTCATGCCCAAGAATTGTCTCGTCGTCTTCTCATTACGCGGAATGGGGAAATTTAAAATTGCTTCTATCTTTTTCTCGTCTGTTTTTAATCCGTCTGGGGTTACGATGTAGCCTAAAAAGTTTAATTCGTTTTAAAAAATTCGGTTTTATCTAAATTGATAGGTTATGTTGTTCGGCTTCAAATACTCTTTTTAATCTTTATGTGTTCTTTTTCGTTTTTTTGAGTAAACTATTGTATCGTCGATGTAAATCATAGAATTGGGGATATTTTGTATCATCATCGGTTTTGAAAGGTTGGGGGTGCATTACACAAGGCAAAAGGCATACGCAAAAACTCAAAATGCCCATTTTCTGAGGAGAACGCGGTTTTAGCTATTGAATCTTTATCCATTTCAATTTGGTGAAATCCCGACGCGAGGTCTATGGTGGAAAATATTTTCGATCCCTTTAGTCTATTTAATAAATCTTCAATATTCGGTAGGAGAAATTTGTCTTTTACTGTAGCCTGATTTAGTTTCCTATAGTCTATGACCATCCTAATTTTTTTCTGTCCCGACGCGTCTGATTTTTTTGGTACAATCCAAAGCGGAGAATTATACGGCGATTTGCTTGGTCTTATTATATTGCTTTTTAATAGTTTTTGAATTTCATCGTTAATTTGTTTTTTAAATTGTTCCGGATAACGGTAATTACGCGCATAAATTGGATTTTCATTCGTTGTTATTATTTTATGTTTTATTAATCCCGTTGATTTTAAATTCTCGTCGTCCCTTTTTAATACTTCGCCATGTTGGCTAATAATTTCGATTAATTCTTCCTTTATTTCCGGACAAATATGTTCGTGGCGAATAAAGTTTTTAATTTCATTTTTATCATTAATAAAAAATAAGTCATTCTCTAATTTGAATTTTTTCTTTTTAAATTTTAATTCATTTTTTCTAAATTTATTTTTAATTTTAGTTTTTTCATTGTCTCGTAGCCTAATAAAATGTTAAACCTTTCGCTAAACGGAAACATTAAAAATTTGACTTTTTGATTAATTCCTATCAGGGGCATTAGGTCAATTATCACGCTTTGTGATCCTTCCGCCGTTCGCAAAATCCTCTTTAGAAATTTCCGAGAAACGTGGAATGTGATCGGGGTGTATATAATTTTTTGTGGCACCCGTATCAATTAGCCATTTATTTCCCATACTGTCAATTAAATTTGGTAAGTCGTTATTTAAGTTTAAGTCATGAATTTTATTTGTTTATCCTGGTTATCGTCAATGGTCTGTTTAGAATTTAAATTATTTATATCCGGTCCGGAGGTCTGCTTGTGCTTGGGCCTAATTCTAAAAAATGATCCTGTCTTTTTTCCAAAGATTCAATACGTTCTAACAATTTTTTTTTTTTTTTTCATCTTTTTCTTCCTCAATTGTATGTACCCTATTAGAAACAGTTCTCATCGAAACGGTGTTTGAATCTATTTGAGGTTGCTGGTAATTTTGCCTAATATTTCTGGAGGAGGGTGGTTTGTTAAAAAATTTATGTTGCGCCTGGGGGTCCCAAGGTTGATTATAAATCGGAGTCGTATATTCAATAGCTCGCTGTTGTGGCCGGAAGTTATGCTGGTTGTTATTGTTATAAGAATTAAAGGTTGGACCTTGTTCATGCTGATACTGTTGTGGTCGGTAGTGCTGAGGATTATTATACGACGCATATTGCTCGCGGTGATACTGATGGGGTCGGTAATTTTGATAATCATGGTGGTTGTTAAAATTTGGTCGGTACTCTTTATTTTTGTAACTATTTTCAAAATTTTTCTTTTTATAATTATTTTGAGTTGGGTTATTTTTATATTGTTTTTGGTCTCCGTAAAGTCTATGTACAATATGAGCCGCGCTGTTTCTTAATATTTCTTCTAGGTCTTCTAATGAATCGAATTTTATATGGTATATGAAGTCAGTTAGTGCTAGGTGTAAACTATGTACTGCGTGGTGGGATATCTGCTTGTCATACCTATACATTTCGTTCTGTTTGTCTAATATCTCATTGTCTGAATAAATTCGTGCATATAAATCGCATCTTTTTTGGCCCAGTCGTTCTAAGAAATCGAGTGGGTTTTCATTATGGTAGGTCCGCGTATTTAAAATTTCTGAAATTAATTGTTCCCTAGTTCTCGTGTCCTGGTACTTTTTCTTTAAGAATTTTATTTTTTCTTTTACTGTATTAAATTCCTTGTCATATACGGCGACTTTAGCTTTTCCAGTTAGTTTATTTAAGATTGTTAAAACAAGTTTAGCTTGATTTGTATTTTTATGGGTATTATCATCTTTACAATATAAATTATATAAAAATTCGCTATTTCTAATAAAATCAACTAGTTGTAACGGATTTCCGTCATATTCCGGGATTAATGCTAAATCATGATTTTTAATTTCAAGAGCCATATTATTTTCTTTTTTAACTAACGTAGAACCAGTTATTTTTGAGTTGCTTAATTTTTCTTCCAATATATTCATAAAAATGCTAAATTAATATTTTAAATTATTATACTTATTACTAACTTATATTTAAATTACAAAATTACTTAAAAAAATAAAAATAAAAATAAAAATAATTATACTTTTTCTTGATACAACGTTGTCTTCGATGTCTTCTTGATGACGCTCCATTTAGCTCCTTCCCGTCGATTCTTTAGCAAGAGGTTGTAGGTCCTTTTGGTTAAGGTATTGGAATACCAAAGCGCTCCCAAAGACTTGAAGATCTGCTGATGTACTAATACTCAGCTCCCAATCTTCTCATGCCAGTGGAAAGAGGTCTCGCTGTTCTGTATCTGAAATAAGATAGAACTGCCGCGAAGTTACGTTAACGCTTCCAAGAGTCTCTCCGTTCGGGCGCCAGCTAAATTTTGCTAAATTTGTTTTTAAAAAGAGGTTTTTAACTGACTGACATACATTATACAAGAAAAAGCACAATTTACAGCCTAGTACAAGAACTGCGTGTTGAACATCTCTGAGTCCTACGAGTGACTAAATCAGAGTGTCATCGGGCGCAGGTGGAGGTGGCCTTTTATACAGTTACCTAGGAGAGGGGATAGTGTACATTTGTTTATTATCCCTAATACCATTGGGTTTCCATAACTATATATATATGTGTGTGTGTGTGTGTTTGTAAATATGCAAGCTACTACTAAATTAGTAGTAGATAGCAAAACCACCAGTAACATTGTAAGTAGTTTCGCAATTCTCAATATTTCGCAATTATATTGTTGTTACATATTGTTACGAATGTTTTCATATATTTATATTGTTGCTAGCTTTGATTTTTAAATAACCTGGATAAGTTATACAATTTTATTGTAACCTGTTTTGTTCACTGTAGGGCATGATTATGTGAACAATATAGTCTCGAAACGTCGGCAAAATAAAGTCGTTTATTGTCTGAAGCTCAAGAACCGTATTAAACATCTAATATGAACCAGTGTTAAGAAATAATATGTTAAGAAAATATATCATAATAGCAATAAATGTTTAATAAATTTAAATAGTATCTAGTCCTATTTTGATTTGTCGGAAAGTAAAAAACTAGGACTACTTTATCGAACTACCGAATCTCTAGCAACTCCAGCTGATAACAGAATATAAGTAACCTCTCTTGTTTTTATCTTTCCTGGTGTTTCAGAAGGCGTTTAAACAACCAGCTGAACTCAAGATGTGAATCAGACCTGATAAATGTCGAAAATATTATAAATGTTAATTCACACTGACTTATAGCTTCATGCACATTGTCAAGTAACTGTGGTAAGATACTATACTCCTAATTTTAGGGCACAGGATCGAATTAGGCTTTAGGCTGAAAATTATTAGGTCTGTGGCTCAACCTCTGGAAAGTTTGTAAGTCGTTTACGACTGTTCCAACACTTACTAGGCAAGCGTTTAAAGCTCCCGATAAATTACACAAGACTTATTTACTTGTTAATAATTAGACCTGTTTAGTTGAGCTTTGGGGCTCCACTAATCCTTCCAGTTATTATCATATTCAATCCTTACAAACCAAAAATCCTTGTAAAATCTACGAAAAATCCTCAATGCTCCTTATCTCTTCACAAACAAACTTATTCATAAAGATCTAAATGTCTAATATATTTTAGTTGTATTATTTAATTTATTTAATGCTATGTACTATATTTAAACATATACATGGTGATTCCCTCTTGGCGTAAAAAAAAAGATATTAATTAAAACTAAACCTAAAATAAAGAAAAATACTGCTTACCACACCTTTCTATTCCAATCCGCTGTAGATATATGAAAATTCAACGATTTTTTTAGGGAAACCACTTTTTTTGCCATAAAAGCTAAAATATCTCGTCGATAGCTAAAATATCTACTCGAATCAAATATTTTTAAAATTGTTACTACAATTTCGGATTAAGCATTAAATTTCCTATAAGAGCAGGGTAAATACTCGCATATTTAACCAGCTTTTGAATGGTATGATCAAATAAATGATTACTTGTTGATTTCATGGAGAAATTTACTTTTGAATCCAGAAAAACAGGGTCATTTAATCTGGCATACAAATCAGATACTTAGGCAAAAAAATATTACAATCGCTTGATGCAAATCTATATTTTAAACGAAATAACCTCTTCATTGGAATAAAAATAAAAGTAAAACATTCTTGTTTATTAAAAATAAACCGTAGGTCAGTTTATGTGTCATAATGTCAGCGGTATTTTTCTAAATTTTTAGTATAGTTAACTCAATATTTTTTTTTTTTTTTTTTTATTTTTTTTTTTTTTTTTTTTTTTTTTTTTTTTTTTTTTTTTTTTTTTTTTTTTTTTTTTTTTTTTTTTTTTTTTTTTTTTTTTTTTTTTTTTTTTTTTTTTTTTTTTTTTTTTTTTTTTTTTTTTTAGGGGTTAGACACATCATTGTTATTCACTATTCACAGAAATGATAGAATTTTGGTTTATTCATTGCAAATTTCCTTTCATTCCATGATTATCATTTGTTTGCCTCAAGTCTGTTCTCTCTCTTTTCTTAAAGGTTTTATAACCGACTTAAATGATAAGGTTCCGTCACGAGATTTACTTCCTACTACTCTTGAAATGATGAAAAAAGATGTATTGGTGGAGGGGGGACAATGTACCCCAAGATTTTCTTCGAAATTTTTCTACAAGTATTCCAAGAAGAGTGGAAACAAGCCATTCAAGCCACAGGGGGCATTTAATACGTCTTATTAAATAAAAATTAAAAATTAAAATTGTAATTTAAAAACTAAAATTGTAAAAAAGGAAAATTTAAAACAGTAGATGTTTTTAACTTTTTTGTTAATAGAAAGAAATATTGAAATTTATTTTAATAAAACTTGGTTATGCTAAGTTTAGAAATGTTTATAATAGACTTCAGAACCTTCTTTAGTTATGAAAAAACAGAGGTTTTTGTAAAATTCAAATATTATATATATTTAATGTTAAAAAAAGTAACTTTGTATTTCTAGAATTCTGATTTAGAATGTACAAAAACTGAGCCCTAAGGCATTATTATACTAATGACAAATAAAAAGATATTGGGAGAATACATTTGAATCTTAAATATTAAAAACAATCTACAACATTTTATTGCTAATTATTTCTCTTTCCAATTTAATTCAAATATTATAACACGGCAACAACATAAATATCGTTTCAGGGATAATATTTCCTTATTTTCACGGTCGAGTCCATTTTATGACCCGCAATCCAACCCGCCTTCAAGGCGTAAGGAATGTCTTGCACGTTTTCTTCTAATGAGTCAATTTTGAAAGCAGTGTGATAAATTCCGTTAACTCCTGGATTCACCCACTATGACTTTCTCACAGACATTTATAAATGAAAACTTCATTTAATGTCATATAAAGAATGATTTTTACATTATGTGTCAATTGAATATTGCATCATACTAGTTAAAAGAACTCCGATCACATCGGAGCATATATATATATATATGCTCATGGATATTCTAGCTACTACTAAATTAGTAGTAGATTGCATATCCACCAGTTATATTGTAAGTAGTTTCACAATTCTCAATATTTTTGCAAGTTATATATTCTTCCGCAAGTTTTCATATATTTATATTGTTGCTAGCTTTAATTTTGAAATAACCTGGATAACTTATATAATTTTATTGCAACCTGTTTTTTTTTTTTAATGTAGGGCATGATTATGCGAACAATACTATCTTGAAACGTCGCCAAAATAAGTTGCTATATTACTGACTAAAAAGCCATACTATACATATATATATATATATATATATATATATATATATATATATATATATATATATATATAGAGAGAGAGAGAGAGAGAGAGAGAGAGAGAGAGAGAGAGGAGAGAGTATGAGAGAGGGGGGAAGTGTGTAAAAGCGAGCACTGATGTAAATATGGCGCTCCCACACTATACCATTACCATTTGCTAATTTAAGAAAGCAGTAAGCAGTTGGAACCATTCTTTCAACTAGTGTGAATGCAGCTTGAGATATTGTGCAAATTGGTGTTCATTCTGGACTTTTGGGAGTCATGTGAAATCGCTTTCGTTTCATGTTCTTATGTTTATTTTTTTTTTTAAATTCACAATGATATCTGGGAAGCGGAAATCTTAACCTACTATTTGAAGCACATCTCTAGTTATGCACGCTGTTAGTTGAATGTGATAGTGGCCATCTTTTTTAGGTGGAATTGGTGTAAATATTGGCACCCTTTCTTGGTGTAAATATGGAGTCTCATTTCCACGGGAACTTCGACAAATCTCTTGTTTGAGATATTTCAGCTTTTATAGCAAAAAACGTGGCTTCTTCAAAAAAGTCTTTGAAATATCGTATATCTGTAACGGATTGGAATAGAATGGTAAGGTATGCGGCATTTTTGATCTAGTTTCACCCAATTATTTTGGGACTCACCCTGTATATATATATATATATATATATATATATATATATATATATATATATATATATATATATATATATATATATATATATATGATTTGTTCAATAAAGTCCTTAAACACGGTATCTTTTTTGGCGAGATTGAATTTTAAATCTGAATCTCTAAGCCGAGGAAAGTAAGGTGGAGGAAACTAGCTTTCGAATAATTTGTCTAACACTCATTTAGTAACTGCCCCATTTGTGAAAAACGTAAGATAAATAAAAACCTGCCGCTTCATGTATAGAATGCAACACGACTAAAGACAAAGCACCTCGAACTTTGCGAATGTCATCTTAATTCTAACGGAAGCCAACTAATCGACCTCTTTGCTAGCCGACTACTCGGACATTGGCCATTCGTCCAAAATCTTATTAAGATATTATTGAATACAAGCTCTTTCTTAATTCATTTGTTAAATATTTATTGTTTTTTAATATAAATATATATTTTTTTAACTCTGATAGCACTTTAAAAAAAAATCATGTTTAACTCGTGGAATTTTAAAGTTTACATTCGTAATATTAGGGGAAGGTGCTGTACCTGTGGGCAATTTTCACTTATAGATTTTTCTAATTTTCGGTGCTTTATTTATCTCAGTGGTTATTGTAGCATTAGATAAGAAATTTAAGGGGCTATCGAACCCTGGTGTCTTTATTTTGAAAAGTAATTTTATTTTTACAGAAAATAATGTTTGTAACTTACTAATTAGTGTCCATAGGTACCTCCCCCCTTTGTACCTGTGGACACTATTGGTTGTACCAATGGACATTCTTTTCTTCATACGTTTATAGGGATAATTGAAATGATATTTAGAGAAACACATGAGCAATATTTTTTTATAAAATGTACTAAACAAAATAGAATATTTAAACAAGAATAAGTCGACTTGATATTATTGAAATAGAAGGCCGACTAGAAAGGTGACAACAATAAATTTAGCGTATGAAAGTAAATAGAAACTTAACTTATTTTTAAACCTTTTAACAATAAAGAAATCTTTTATGTACCTATAATTATTATTAACGAGCGTAACAGACTTTTTTTATGGAAAAATGTAATGTTTTACATAATCTTCCAGTGCCAGTTATAAAAGATGGCAGCGGTAATTTTCTTTTGATATCTCCTATTTCAATTTCATTATCAGTAGCGATATCCGGAAGAATAAATGTAGGGGTTCTATCATTTGATGAAATTTTCTTCAAGTAGCAAATGTTGAACGTGAACAAGTCTACTTTTTCTTTGATCGAAGCTATAAAATGCTTTACAACACAAAACATAGCTACCAACATATATTTCTTCATCTTCAATTTCTTTACCTTGTTCACAATCATTCATCAATTCATCCAAAAAATTACAATTCAACGCTTGATGGATCAGCCAAGATCACATTTGTGAAATCACTATTTTCACTAGTTGAATAGTTTGTTATAAATAGTGAGTGGCGAGTTTTCTCCTCTTAAAAAAAAAAGGTTATACGAATAGTAGGTATCCAGATTTAGGCATTGTATATCACGCGGAATGCCTACAAACTTTTACGAAATATTTATAATTGAAATAATGAATTACTAAACAAAGAGAAAAATCTGCTGTACCTGTGTACACTTTAACTATCTGTCCACAGGTTCAGCTGGCACTGGTGTCCACAGGTGCAACTGAACGCCATGTTATGCGAAAATCTCTGTTTCACAAAACCCGTAAGTGATAACTAATATGAAAACATATGAAGTTATGATATAATTATCGGGCAACCCAATGAAATATTGCTTCCTAGAAAATTTCAAAGTGTAGGTCTAAGAAAAATTAAAATCACTGGTTGGATTGGTCAGGATTTGGAAGAAAAAAACTTAAAAATAATAATTTCTACTAAACTATTGATCTCACAATTTTGAAAACACACGTGCAACTGTAGGGAGATGCTTGCAGCACTACCAATCTAACAATATCAATTTCCCTCCTCCCAATCTCTCTTAATTACAAATGTCCATTGGTACAACTGTGCTTTAGGTACAGCACCTTCCCCTATATTTAAATAATATGTAAAAGTTGTATTTTTTATTAATTAATTATGTATTAATGGTTGCTTGTGAAATTTTACCATCAGATAACCCCAGTTTTGAATTTAATGTTTTAAAATATTTTGAGTTTTTTTTTTTTTTAAATTATCACTAGAAATTTTCTAAAAATTGAAATTTTAACGAATTATAAAAAATACTCTCGAGCAGATCTGAGCTATAATTAAACACATTTGATCCTCCATCTTCAATATTCGAAGGGGCGAAAAACATACGACTCCCCAAGGACCGCGTCAAGTCTATGAACTATGGCTGCCTTGAGGCCTCTGTACCACCAGGTTATCGATTCTAAGGGATTTTAGGATTTCCACGGGGCACCAAGCTCTTTTTTTGGGCTTTTCCTCCTGTTTTTTTTTTGTTCCTCCCCCTTTTTTTAAGCACTCGGTAAATCACCTGAGTAGGCCCTTCCTGTACCTATTGGGTCCCGAGATAAAAAATTAGTGAGTTGCGTGTTCTTGTTGAAAATCAAGCATCGTCTGTGTTGCATGGACAAAAATCCTGGTATGAGTATTTAAAAAAAAAATATAAAAAATAGCAAAGGATGTTGTGTTTTCAACAGAAATAAATCCCTTATCATTTATAAACATACATATATATGCTAAAACGCAAACCATTGCAATAGGATCCCATTCCCTCCTTAGATCGAATACCAACTTCACTACTTTATCCCTAAATGGTCACCCTATAGCTTTCCTCTCCTCTGTTAAGAACCTAGGTTTAACTATTGGTCAAATCCTCTCATGGTCAAATCCACATTGCACAAATCTTCCGACGATCGATTGGCATCCTAAAATTACTCCACCGTTCCCGACACCTTCACACGTAAACTCTTAGTATCCTCCCTCATCTTCACCTAATTTGACTATGGATGTGTGATTTATGGTGGGCTCTTGATGATTCTTGAAGATAGATTAAAGCGTATCATGAATTGTTTCATAAGATTTGTTCGTAGAACCTCGAGACGCTCTCATGTGTCCTATCTTTACACCGAATTAAATTGGCCGCCTTTCTCGGTCAAATTACTTCCTTGGTTCATTCCTCTTCCAAGTTATTAACACACATCACCCTTCGTTTATTCACATTATCCTACATTTCAATCCAATTACTGCATACAAGATCCCTTCTCTCCGATCTCTACACCTCATCTTACAGAACTACTGCATTCCAGGGTTTCTTTCTTGCCCGTTCAGCTATTCTTCGGAATTCTCTTCCTCCTTCTATTCGCAATGCACCTTCCCTCGGAACTTTTAAAACTGCCCTCTTCCTCCACTTTTTCTCCTCCAGTCGGATGCTATCTAATTATATGGATGCTTTAATGAATTTCACCCAAGTATATAAGATATAAAAGTTTAGCTTATTTCGACAATCCTCTGATGATTATGTTATCTCTTTAAATCAGCTTAATATTACAGCTTTTAACGTGAAAAACGTGTTTTCCTCAAAAAAGTCTTAGATTTATCATATATATGCAACGGATTGGAATAGAAAGGTGAGTTCTGCGGCATTTTTCTACATTTTTGATTAAGTTTCACCCAATGTTGTTGTAAATTTGTATCTACTTTTATTTATCTTATTTTATTTACAATCTCTAGGCCAGATATAATTTATGTTCTGGCATGTACCTATTATTCTTAAGGGACTTTTTTTCTATTCTATACATATTATTCCTTTACATTGACTATGGTTGTCTGGTTTACGGTGGCCTCTCGACGGTTCTCGAGGTAAGACTGAAGCTGAATGAACTGCTTCTCCAGGTTTGTCTTCGGTAGTCCGAGGTGTTCCCATGTATCCCACCTCTATTCCCAACTCAATTGGCTTTATCCCACTTTCCGTGGACAATATTTCCATGGAACATTTCTTTAACAAATCATCAATACCCTTCAACATTTTTATATTTGCAATATGCTTCAATTCAGATCTGCAGTCGATTCAATACACACAAGATCCCGTCTTTCTGATCTGTATACCCCATCCCACAGAACTCCAACATTCAACATTCCTCTTCCGCTCACCAATCCTCTGGAACTCTATTCCTCCTGATATCAAACCTATAGCTAAATCCCTGAAAACATTCAAGTACTTCTATTTTTAGTAACTCCTTCTTATCCAAGCTGACGCTTGCTGTCTAGCTACTCAGTCAAAAAATTGTACTTTCGTTCAAGGAATCAGATTCAGATTCTGGCATAATTTAGATTCGCTTTAATATAAATTTCACTTTCTATGAATATAAAGTTTTGGGTACTTCTATTGTACATACAAATCTAATCATTGTACTAAAATATTTTATTTTATTTTCTCTCATTTTTATAATGTTATCTTATTTCCTTTTCTGTATATTTAACTTTCTATGTACATGGTGTAATTATTGTATTATTGTTTTTCATTTTTTTTTATTCTTTTTATCTATATATATATATACCGGTCTCCGGTGGGTGTGTAATATGAACAAATTTTATTACAATTCCTAAAGAAAAACAGATGTATATATATATATATATATATATATATATATATATATATATATTATATATATACACACATCTGTTTTTCTTTAGGAATTGTCCCAGAATAAAATTATTGTTCTATTCTATATATTACACACCCACCGGTCTTTTCCTGACGCATCTACTGCTCGGTGATGTTCATGAATTTGCCGCATTGTATAGGCTTCCAATTAATGAAAAAGACATATTTGCGTGGCAGTAATGAGACCCATTTGAACATGATGAGTTTTCGTATCTGATCTTTAAAACTAAGTCCTAAGTTTGGTTGGCACCGACTCCAAAAATAACTGATCATAAATTGTAAATATAATATCGATAATTTCATTGATCGCAAATAAAATATTATTTTTTATTTTTTAGTTAAGTTCTTATCCATAACGATCCTAATATACTATTGGCAAGATACATATCCTTCCATGATATACTAACTCGAATTCACGATAATATTCTATGCAGTTGAAAATATCATAAATGTATAAACATTAAAAAAAAAAAAAAAAAAAAAAAAAAAATGTACTATGGACATGTGATGTAATTATTTAATTAATAGTTATTTTAAAAAGAAATATTCAGGGAATGTATATAATATAAAATAAATGTAAATGCCAAAGGGAACCCTTGGCTAAGAAAAAAAAAATATATGAAAATTTTCTTAAATGTGTCCGCTAACATTTGCCTTAATTTGAATACATAATCTTCATATACCCTGATATATTCTGGTGAATTATCAACCATTTCATATTTTTTCTTTCACATTACTGTAAGAGGAAGTCAGTAGTAGGATGAAAATAAAAATAATTTTTAAAGAAAAAAACAAAACCGACTTCAAGATTAAACCTACTCACACGAACTAAAAAATAAAAAATAAAAAATAATATTTTAATTGCTTCAAAACAAAAACCGTTAAATGAAAATCAATGAAATTATCGATACTTATATACTTATTCACATTTTATGATCAGTTATTTTTGGAGTCGGTGCCAGCCAAGAATGGCAGTTTGATCCTGCCTCTGCAATACACTTTCGAATGGCCCGAGACAGCGGTGTGGCGGTGATGAAACAGTGGGAGGATCTTTACAATTACCATTTCTTTTCAAATTCTGTTAGTTTTGGTTGGCACCGACTCCAAAAATAACTGATCATAAATTGTGAATAGGTATATAAGTATCGATAATTTCATTGATTTTCATTTAACGGTTTTCGTTTTGAAGCAATTAAAATATTATTTTTTATTTTTTAGTTAAGTTCGTGTGAGTAGGTTTAATCTTGAAGTCGGTTTTGTTTTTTTCTCTAAAAATTATTTTTATTTTTCACTTTTTAGTGGTGAGGGTATTTTTGTTTATATAGTCAATTCTCGATCTTCAAGCTACCCTGAAAAATAGTTCCAGTTACTGAACAAAGACTTATCGAGGTTATCATTCCACTTACCTTCATGTAATTGGGAAAATTGAACACGAAATGGGAGTTGAAATCATTACGTATATTTTTCATTAATGGGTATGTGTATTTTGTTTGTACATACATATAAAATCATTCATAAAGCAAATTAAATACCTGGTACCAATTTATCATATAACTTTCAACTGAACTGAGCTTTTTTCTGAGGGTGCTTAAAAGTAGACAACGCCTTCCACCAGTGGCGATATTTCTTTATTCTTTAGGACGGAGATTTAGTTACTATGAAGATTTTAAATAATCATAATCATAAATATGTTTAAAATGTAAGGTTATATAACAGTGATTTTTATTAACTGGTTTTTAATTTTTCTTAAAAAGTGCTGCGTTGATTTCAAAATATTTTTTATGGGACTACCTCTGAAGTATGCCCTACCGGTCTAAAAAAGAATCATCAAAATTGATTAAGAATTGACGGAGGTTCTCAATTCATCTGTATTTGTTTTTTTGTATGTTACGCGATTACTCTGTCAATTCTGAATCAATTTTGATGATTATTTTTTAGATCGGTAGCGCATACTTCAGAGGTGGTCCCATAAAAAATATGTTGAAATCAATGCAGCACTTTTTAAGAAAAATAAAAAAACCCGTTAATAAGTGATTTTTGAAACTGTTTTTTTGATTTTTCTTAAAAAGTGCTGCGTTGATTTCAAAATAATTTTAATGGGACCACCTCTAAAGTATGCCCTACCGATCTAAAAAAGAATCATCAAAATTGATTCAGAATTGACAGAGTAATCGCGTAACATACAAAAAAACAAATACAGATGAGTTGAGAACCTCCTCTTTTTTGAAGTCGGTTGAAAATTCACTCCTCTTCATATCATTATCCATTAGACTCTAGTACATAAGGAAACTGTCGCATGCTATAAATGTCTGAAATTCGAATTATTTTATTTTTACATGAAAAATATTGGTACAATTTAATCACCACCTAGTGAAACTTATCATAACAGCTACAGTTTTAATTTTGAAATATATATTTTATTTTATAGTCAATTTTTTTTCTCTTTTTCCTAATATATAGATTAAAATTTCATTTCAGCATTTCAAATGTCAGCCAAACGTCAGAAATGTAAAAGATACGGTGTGAAAAAACCGAGGATTACAATCTCGAACTGTCGATGATCAAGCAAAAATTCAAGCACCATTAAAAGTTATATGAAATTAAAGTAAATTTAACCCTCCTCCCCTACACTGTTTTGTGCTGTTTTGTCGACACCTGCACTCTCCTGAGTAAGAAGGTAAGGTGGGAGGGGCCCAAATACCCTCCCAGCATGTCTTCCAGGAGCCGTCCTAGCGATAAGGTAAGTAATCTGTTGCCTTTTCTAACTTATATTCTGATTTTATCTGGAAAACTCTATGTGTGGGTCGCGTATGACCCAGGGGTAACTTATGTGTCATGAATATTATTAACTGTTTTCGTATGTCTGGTCTAATTATTTGGCTTTGCTTTGCAGCAAAGATGGCCGAAAGTCGCTTGTTTATTACGGAAGAAGATGGTTTAGCAGTGAGCAGTGAACCTGACGACGAATTTATCCCACTATTTATTCGAATTTATCGTGAACTCGTGAATGATGATGTAGCCGACGATGACGAATATATTTCTGACCAGGGAGATATATATTCGTTTTATACATCACTCTGGGGAAGACATACATTGGTCGAGACCCTAAGAAAAACCAAGAGAGACCTCTCTCCATCTATGGTCGATCCAAGAGGCCAAGCTGTTGGATTATCAAAATATTTTTATGATGACACAAAAACTATCTCGTGTTACATCCCCCCCCCAAAAAAAAAAATTAATAAATGTGTTGTACTTCTGTCCGCGATGCACTTATTAGATGCTGTAGATGAAGCCAGCCACAAACCAGAAATCATAGAATTTTACAACTCCACGTTGACAATAAGCCATTATCTTCAAAAAGAAATAGTTGAGCTAGAGCCCAAAAAATCTTCTACCTCAAAACGTGCTAGGTGCAGTGCCTGCCCTTGGAGGAAGGATCGAAAAAGTAATTCAAATTGTCAGCTTTGTCAACAATCCATTTGTGGTGAACACAAAATGGGATTGCCCATCTTTTTTGGAAAAAAACGCGAATAAATAATTTAGAAACAAGATTGGAAAAGAAGAAAACCTATATTGTTTTATAATACGTAATGTACATAGTTTAATGTAGCTTTGTAATATACTATAATTTAATTGTAAAGTAATATTTATCTGTTCGTGATTTTTTTTTCTATAACTTGTTACTTAAATTTATTACTTTTTTTTTTTACTATTGTTCGCCTTTTCATAAATAAATTTTATGTTTCTATAATTATAAGTCTTGTACTTTTTATTTTAAACCCTAAATGATTGATTTTTAAATGGCAAGGTGAATTTCACGGCCATGGGTCGTGCACGAACCAGGAGTAGCAATTGTGTCATAGGATAAAAGGGTAGGGGAGGAGGGTTAATACTGTAAAACTTTGATTTTGATATTGTTATTGAGAAATGATCGTGAAAGGCACTAGAGGCAAATGTTGGACAAAAAGTGGGGTCAAAACTATTATTTTTTTCTCGAAACTTATCGATTTTCAGCAACTTATATCTCGGAAAGGTTGGAAGTCCGAGAAATATGTAAAAGATCAATATTATAGAAAATTTACTGAGCATAAAAAAATGTATTTTCGAGATATAATCGAAAAACCCAAAAATGGGACCTTATCCCCTCCCCTCACCGTATGCTTACCCCCTAACAATAATAATAATCTTTTATTATTTTTAGGGAATAACCGTTCTCCCGAAATAAAGGTAATTTTTCATTATACACATTTACAGAAGAGTTATATGCACCATACGGCATTTGGTGAAAGGTTTCAGTAACATTAGCGATTCCTCAAGTAATAAATGAAATCCAGAATTTATAAAATATATACTTTATTGACATTGAACATGGCAGTATAACATGGCTACATGTATAGATATTCATCTATCTCACATATAACAACCCTAAACCTAGCTAATAATTAATTATTAACAATAATATTTAATAATTAGTCCTACTGATTGACTGAGTTCGGTAATTTTCAATTCAGTTTTCGGTCATGAAAATTGAGGACTGGCCATTATTCACTGTTCGCATCAAAATGGAATGGACCAGAGAATATGAAATGGTCATTTATTCATTACTCAGTCATCACTCATCAATTATTCATAGATTTCTGGCAAGTTTGCGACTCAGTAAATATGGCGATGGCGTAGCAAGCATTAATGGTGCTTTACCTGCACGAATTGTGAGAAGCCAAGGGTTTACTGGTATTGAGGGTGTAAAATTAATCATCTTAATAATATACGAAGGCAGGAATAAAGGCAGACAGTATTCTGTCTTATGGCAGTAAGACAAGTAGAATTGACAAATGATGAAGGCCATCACTGATTGTAAGGTAAATGTTATTGTATAATTATATAAGAATATTGGTAAAATGTTATAAATTAATATATCAAATATTTTTAGAAGCCTGAAGATGGAGTCAAGACACCGAAACATGTAGTTTCATATATAAAAATATAGGAGTAATGCATGAGAAATAATATTATAACTACATCTCATTCAGTATAAAATGTTATTTAATAATTAGTGGATGATATCAAATTATTATTAGAGGATATATTCTAAAATGAATAATGTGAATTCAGATATGTATTCTGACATTTCAAAGGACAGGCAAGTGAAGCAATCTATCATCAGTGACTTGAATATTTATTAATAATATCGAATGTTGTAAAATTAGTAATCTTTTATATAAAATTCTAAATTGTTACTGTAAAATATATTATTTGAAAACTGAATATCACACTTCACAATCCAGCAATGCCATCCAGTAGTGGACGTTGTTTCCTCCGCATTGGAGCGCGAAATGTACTGCACGGGAGCGTTTCTCGACGTGTAACCACAGAATACAGAATATAATAGAAGCGGTAGGTAGGTGGGGGGAGATGGCTCCCGGCAAGGAGCACTATCCCCACCACCTCAACCCCAGCTATCCCTATCAGTACCACTGTTTTTCCCGTGTTTTTTTGGAACAATTGCTAATTGTCAGGTCTCTGTTCTGTGTATGTGTTTTTTATTTTTTAATTTCTCAATTGGATTAAATAATGTCGTCTTGTGCCGCGTTTGGATGTTCTAGCAAAGAGTCCAACAAGGATTTAAACCCTCCAATAACCCTTCACCGGTACATTTTAAACGTACACAGTTTAGTTTTTCAATAAATTGAGAAACAAATCTTCCTTCCCTTTCGCCACAGTAAAAATATGTTTATTGTGGAGCTTTTTAACTTTATTGTTAAACTCCCCTATATTAACAATAATAGATATTGTAACCACATAATACAGAATATTCTGTATATTCAATTAGGATTGATAAATTAATTGCTAATTCTATTGAAATTATTTTTATTTGAAAACTAGTTTCAAATGTTAAACATTAAACCTTAAGAAGACATTTTACATCAATAATATAGTTTTAGATTTGAATAAATCTTTAAAAGGTAAACAGTTCCAATTTTACCTTTTTTTTTTTTCCTCAGCTTCCTTCAGTTGAAGAGGAACGAAATAAGTGGGTTCAAGCACTGAGGCAAGAAAAATGGAAGCTAAGAAATACAAGTGTTATTTGTTCAAAACATTTTAAAGAGGACGATTTTGACAGATCTTCTCCATTTCGAGTAAATCTAAAGAAAGGTGCAATTCAGTCGGTTTTTTGATTTCCTAGATCATTTGAGACAGACGATTATAAAGGTATATATAACTTTCTACGTTTTCCCCCTGCTTTACCAACATACGTAGGTGTTTAAACTTAAAAGTTTAATGTTGAATTTTTTATTTTTTAGGAAAGGGGACCAATAAAAAGGCTTGCGACCCCGTTGAAAAATATTAGGTCCCCAAGAGATTTAAAAAATGTTAGAGATCACTAATAAAAACATAAACGAGCTCAAAAAAAAACTTGATGAAAGATCTGTACAGCTTCGAAATACAGCTGATTCATTAAGCTTCACTGAAAATTCACTTTCTATCCACAAAAAAAAATATAGGTTGAAAAGAAAATACAAACTTAAAACCTAAGCCGAAACGTTTTGCGGTATAAGAAGAAAAACTGTGCCTACAAATAAAGCCTACAAAAACTGTGCGAAGAAAAAGAAAATAACTAATTAAATAGGGAATAGAAAATTTGCTTTCGTTACTTCTAAAATAATACCTTGGGGGAAACTCTTTTCTAGATTTTCACATTTGTTAGAAGATGGCTCTCATTACTCATTATTAATAAGATCGATCGGAATGAGATTTTTTAAAGTCCCAATCCACCATTTTTTGAAAAACATCAATGATAATATTCATAAAAATAAAATAAGATCGAAAATTAAGAAATTAGTAATTTTCTTTTGGTAATATTCTGTTTTATTTTCGTTCTTAAACTACCTACCTATGCATGAATGTGATAAATTTCTGAACAATTAGATGGAATCCAATAAAATTCGTAAGAGTTGAAGCCTAAATATTACATGATAAAGTTGTAAATAAGTCTGAGGTGGAGCAGCCCGGGGTGGAGGTGGTGGGGGGAGAGCCAGCTGAACTGGAGCCAGGGGGACCGTACGGCTTTGCTGTCTCTGCCGCTTCTACTATATTCTGTATTATGTGCGTGTAACAGACCTTTGACCGAGTCTGGCACCCAGGACTTCTTTACAAGCTCCGCAAATTCCTTCCTTTAACATACTTCTTAATTATCCGTTCCTATCTGAATGATAGAACTTTCAAAGTGAACCATAAAAATTCCTATTCTCCCCTCTTTACCCAATCTGCAGGTGTTCCTCAAGGTGGTATCCTAAGCCCCATCCTCTACACGGTGTATACAGCTGACATCCCAACTCATCCGACCACTGTCCTCACCACTTATGCTGATGACACATGTGTGTTATCAGTAAATAATTATCTATTCGTTGCATCCCAATCACTACAATCACATATCATAAATCTCTGTGCATCGAGCAGTTTCTTGGCGTATTAGTCTTGTAGGAATAAAAATATTTAAACAAAAAAACTAAACTTATATAAGGAGCATTGGGGATTTATTTAATCTGGGGTTAAAATGTAAATTTTGAGTTCAGGTAAGCAATAGGTAAAAAAAAAAAACCTCATAAAAATTAAAAGCGTTCAATTTCTACTGCATCGTACTAATATTTTATGAAAAATTGAAAAAATATATTAGTATTTTTTTTGTTACTTAAAACTTCTGCAATAAGCATCCTCTATTTGAATGCTTGTTTAAAAAAATAACTGAAAATTTATCAATATTACAAATTTTTTGAATGTGCTATTCGCTCGTTTTGCTTGTACAAAACGTCCCAGAAATGACCACTTGGTGGTGAATGCACCTAAAGTTCGGACCACACCTAACCAGCCTTTAAATTTTCGGGTGCGGTGTTTTGAATCATTTACCAAGACTTTAAATAGATAAAAATTCTATCACTTGAAGTGTTTTTACTTTGTATAATTACAATACAAAGTCTGTTTCATTCATAGAAATGAGGAATACTTAATCAGACCTCGGTGTTGCTACGATGCAACCATCTCTGCATTTATGCCCACATTTTCAATTTTTTCATAAATCAAAGTAAGATGAGTACGATACGCTTAAAAATTAATCTCAAATTTTGTGGCGAAATCCTATGCCTTTGTCAACCACACACCGCCGATCAATTAAATTTTTATTTGAAAACGAAACTGCTGAACTCGAGCTCTGTGATTAATTCTAGATTTGAAATAGATTTTGAAAAATTCGAATCATATCTGGAAGTAACAATAGATTTATTCCTCAACCTCTATCCTTGGTTTTATATGCTAGTAACAGTGCATAAGTTACAATCCCATGGCACAGAGATTGTTAATAGAATATAATTAATAGAACTTTCTCACTCTGATTCTTTTAATTCATATAAAATAATCATTTTACCACAAAACTGCAAACTTTTGTGAAAACATCCCAATTAAAAAAAATTTATTCCGAAGTAACTAGGTATCATTCCTAGCCTTCATACCAGATTGATCCAAATATTTAGGCAAATAATAAAATTTGATAATTTTTTGACAAAGATAGGTCGAGATTATTTGTCCGGATTAATGAATCGTGGCTTACTTTATTGATAGTAATAAGTAGAAGTACATAGGAGATTGTTTTACAATATTATTTATTTTTTTGTTTTTACAAAAATAACTATTGCTTTTCCAAAAGATGGTAAATTCGTTGTCCTAAAATGTTTAAACATTTTTCCTAAACACTATGACTAAAAAAAAATACAAATTAAGAACAAAATAATTTTTTCCAGTTAGAAGTGCTATTCGGCCCACTGTGCCCTGGGGGAGGAGCTTACGGTGGGGGGGGGAGGAATGAAATTTCTATTTTTGGGTTTTTTAATCACATCTCGAAAACAGTAAACTCTAGAAAAAATATGTTACAAATATAAGATACTCGTAATTGAATTTCTTACGAAATTGTTAATATACATATTTTTCGAGCTTCCGAGAAAAAAAAAAATGTTTACCTCACTTTTTGTCAAACATTTGCTTCAATTTCCAAAAATGTATAAATGAAATTAAAGAATATTTAATGCTGTACAACTTTGATTCAAACATTTTTCCTGAGAAATGATCGTGAAAGGCAGAAGAAGAAAATGTTTGACAAAAAGTGATGTAAAAATTATTGTTTTTCATTATCGTATGTCTCGAAAACCATTGGAAGTTCGTCAAATTCATTTCATAGGAAATGTTAATAGCTTTAATTTTTATTTGAAATATATTTTTTCTAGTGTCCACGGTTTTGAGATATAATCGAAAAAACCCAAAACAGGACCTTATAAAACCATTCCCTCCACCGTTAGTTCACTGCCCAGGGGCGGGACTTTTAGTGTGTTTATCTTCAAACTACTTTTTAAGAATCCATGAGGTGAAAAATAATCGCATATTCCATGCACTCTACACCCCTCATTTCAGCATTCATTGACTGAACTACATGCCATGGGATAAAAACAAGTTTCTTTAGGACCGACGTATGTTTACGCAATCTCATCATTTGGTATTATATCCGTAATTCGCTTGCTCAATTTTTTTATTTTTAATGGGCATCATAGGGGACTTTGAACTAGGATATTCTTCTATATGTTCTTCTATACAGGGTTTTCGGAAGATCGTTGGCCAATATCGGGTATATCTCGGGTAGGGAGGTTCATTTCGAACCTATTTAAGGTCACTTACCTGTATACAAAGTCTTACGGTTTTTTTTTTATGAATTTTTTCGTAGAAATTATATATATAGCCAAACCCAAACATTTATTCCTTATATCTCCTTTGTTTACTGATATATCAACACCATTTTTTTTTCTGTAATTACTAATACATTGCCCATGTAAAATAAAAAAGATTTGATGAAAAAAACAAACACACACAAAAAAAGAAGGGAGATCGGTAAATCTTGTTAAAGACAAAAAAAGAAATTAAGAACTTCCAGTTTAGGTTCAAAAAGAAAAAAAGTAAGCGCAACAGCCAAATCCAAATTGTTTTAAAAACTTCTCTATTTAATACTCTTTATAAAATACCATTTGCAGGCACGCAGCACCTCTAGTTTTGTTTTTATTTATAAAGTAACAATAATAATGAATCAAATCATATTTTTTATGCAAAACGTAACAAATAGTTGGGTTTCTTTATAGCATCTCTTTCTTTCTCGGAATTTATCAGAGTAAAGTTTATCTACATTTTTGTAAACAAAATTAAACAAATTTTAAATTATTCATAAATTTAATTTGTAGAGTATCACAGATATTGCTCAAAATGATCTCCAATATTTCTAATCCAAGCACGATATAGTTTTCTTATTTCTGTGGTAGTTGTTCTTAAAATAAATTCTTCCTTCGTTATGGTAAACGCGGTATTGATTTTTTAAATAAGTTGTTGTTTACCGAGATACCTTTTTGGCCATCGATCTTCCGAACACCTTGAATATCAATTTATTGAAATTTACAACTGTATAAATATATACATTAAGTAAATGAGCTGATAACGATTATAATAACATGCCAAAACTTGAAAAGAACCACTCATCAGTAGCACTTCAATAAAAATTCTACACTAGAAGGTCTCTAGGCCATCTTCTTTTCAGACGCCTCGGAGGCAAGTTGAGAAACTAATAGATTTGAGTGGTTAAGGAGCTTATGATGAAAGGATGGGTATCTGATTTGGGCTAACTCAGCAACATATAGAGCATTAAGGTCTTTATGGATAAGTTTATTGGTGACTAAGTAAGGGACATTTAGAATTTTTGGAAGGATTTTGGATTGACCTAGGATAAAATTATTTTTCTATTCTATTCTATAAGTACAGTTACCATAGTAACTCGACCTTTATCCTCAGTTTTATCAATAGGGACTATTTTACGTTTTTTCTTGTTCTTAACACTATTCGCCTATACGTTAATAAATATCCGAAACTTCCAATACCACTCACCAAATTCTAGTTATGCTGTTTTACAAGGATGCAACAGGTATTCAGAATGGAATTTACTATATCTAGGAACCATTCGTAAAATTCTGGAAAGATTGGATGGCACTGGCAGAGAGGCATCGCAGACTACCTGTCGAAGCGGTGTCCAATAAAGACGAGAACACGATCTATCCATTCGACTGCTGATCGGAATGCTATAATGCCTTCTGGGTCCTCGATTGCGATTGATAGGGCAGGCCCAAGTCGAATTTCTTCAGGAAGTAAAGTTAACCAAGTTTCCTGCTTTGGAGCTGTTCCCTCCGGGGCTTCGGTGGACTATCTTATCAACTTAACAACTGTCCACGAGGGGGGGGGGGGATATTCGCGCTGAACTCAGCTTTCTGAGAGAATCTCAAACTCCAAGAATGCTCACAAAATGAATATGTATCATACAACCAGATTCGTCAACATTTCGTCGTATACAATTAAGACTACTGACTTAATTTTTTGTATAATAAAACAGAGTGGACTACATTTATTACAGATATCCATAACTACATTTACATTAGTAACCGAGAGTCAAACCGACAGCTAATGTTCTGTAAACATATAACAACCTCAAAGGATACATATATTTCATACAAATTTATTTACATAAAACTTATTGATGCTATATTCAAAACGTACACTTCTACACAAATTTATTTGACCAAAAAAACAGTCTCTCATATATTTTTAGAATATTTTTAGAATATTTTTTTTACACGAAATTTATATTATAAATATATATATATATATATATATTGTTTTATAATTATTTGTACAATATATATGTAACTGTAGCAAATGTGTGCAATTAAAATAACAAGTCAAAATATGAAAAGAACTATTCATCAGTAGCACTTCAAACTAAAATTCTATACTAGAAGGTCTCTAGGCCATCTTCTTTTAAGACACCTCGGTGGATTATCGGGAATAGAGTGAGAAGTTTTAAATTTAAAACATAAATTGGGAAAACAATCTAAAATTTTTCCTTTTTCTTTATAGATGTGTTTCACTGCATTATTATTACAGTCTGTCTTACCTAATGACAATGAGTAAATAAGGATGACAAAAAATCTATTTACGCAACATGTAAAATGAAAATTCCTCGCATTAGGAAAAAATGACAAAATATCAATAACATAAAACACTAAATTGGGGACTCCATGGCCGAGTGAGTTGGGGCGAGTGTCTCAGCGCGCTCGTAACCAGAAAGTCGTGGGTTCGAATCCCACCTGGGCGGGTTAAAATTTATTTCGTGGCGGACCACGAAATGAATCTTGGCCCTCTCACCATGGCTAGTATAGGACTTCAATGGAAGTCTTGGTCCCAAAAAAAAAACACTAAATTAATTTTAAAAGAATTAGGAGATAGAGTGGTTCGATGTTGTTACCTAAATTAGCTAAAACAAATAAATAAATTGAAATCTCATTGTAAACTTGTTTGCAATATTTATAATGGCATTTCATTGAGGAAAAAAAATCGGGAAATACGGACATTTTTGGTTACCGCTACACCGTGAATTTATATTAAGAGGTCAAAATATGGTCGATATATTTCTTACGATACTCCATCCCTATTATTAATAAACAATTTCTTAAATTGATTTCTTGGTATTTTTTTTTAAATACTGCATGAGTTTATTATTCTTATTTTTTTTAAAAATAACTCTAATACGTTTCATATGCTCTGGTAGAAGTATATAGTGACGTAAACTTCTAAAAAAGAATGAAGCATTTAGCCGAGTAAATTTATAAAGGAGGAATGTAAGAAATTTATTAGGTGGAATTTTTCGCCTGTCGGTGTACCATGTTTTTAAAGTTTTATCAGAAAATATCTACTTTTCCGTAGTTTTATTTGCGAAACATCAGCGTAATGTTTACAAAAGAAAACAAATAACCTTAAATAACACCGTTAAGTTTATACGACCCATGGGCCGCGAAGTCAATAAAAAGTACATTTTCCAAGCCAAGAGATTTTCAAGGGTTCATGAGATGGAAAATCCGGTAGCCGGTGACAATATTTTCTCTCATTATTTATTAGTCAGAAACAGGCAATAATGTACGTCCAGTTAAAATTAATCTGTTTCGTAAAAATCTGTCGTGTAAAAGTAATTTTAAATAAACAAAAAACAATATCATTTTTGTTATAATTAATTTAGAATAGAAATATTTAATAATATTAATTATATAAAAACAACTATTTTTATTAGTATTAGGGTAAATCACTAGTTATGGGACTAGTTAACTGACCAGTTATGGGAAGGCTAATATAATTTTTGCAACAATCCATAATAATCCATTTATTTGTGATATAGCCAGAATAAATATTCCTGAAATAAGTTTAAGATTCATTTAGTTATGAATGAATCCCTCATATCCTATTCGGCATTAAAAAAAAAATTCCTCAAATAGTGTCCTAAAATGCAGTGGAGCGTCGATTATCCGTACGTCAGTTATCGGAAAGTTCAATTAACAGAACCTTTTTTTTTGTAATCTAACTTTAAATAAATTGATCATCTAATTGCTTATTTAGATTGTTAAAATCATTTTCATTTAAAAAAAACAAAATTAAATGAAAAACAAAATAATTTTTTCTATGAATGTCGATAAGGGAAGCGCAATTTATTTCACAGAAACTGCAAAAAATGAACTTCTATACATACCTACAATTTTGTTTACTGAGAACTGTATACTTAATTAGACTATTTCATTTGTTTGTTTCAATATCTTCCTAATCATTTAGTTCGTAATAGATCTCACCTCAAGTCTTGAATCGTTCTTTGTGAGGTTGACGCATCATTTTCTGTTTTAGAAACTACATGTCATCACCCATGCTAACAAAAAAGAAACGAGAGATATTTTCATTTAAAGACAAAATGGAAATAATAACGTGGCTAAAAAAAAGTGAATCGAGTCAGACATTAGCAATCGATTTCAAGGTTGGTAAATCAACAATAATTCTATATCAATCATCAGGTTCCCCATGATTCATATTATAATACCCCATAAGTAATACTGGCATTTTGAGTCGTAAAACTTTGAAAAAAGTGAAAAGTAAACTATTGGAAGATGGTGTTTACAAATCATATTTTTAAAAAATGAATTTCGATCATCCGAATCGGTCTTTGAAAATGAATATGGCCTCACCTTATTTCTGTAAATTAATAATATTTGCAAGTTAAGAGATTTATTGGTAGCAATGGAATACATAAAACCCATACGTTGAACCCGCTGTTGCCAAAAACACTGTATGCCTGAAAAGGCTATGTAGGTGGGAAAAAAATGTTCAAAAACTTACAGAAACTTTGAAATCTCAGCGAACATATCTAACCTAGCTAACCACCTCAAGTCTACAGTAAAGGTAAAAGGTTTCGAATCTTGGGCACTTTTTGCATCGAGGGACCGTTAAAAACTTACCGTTATGAAATTCGCATACACGAAAATTGTTTGAGCATTATTATAAGACTAAGTCTAGCATTATTTATACAATTTATTGCTGATATAGCACAATTTTTTAAGGACAATGGTGCAAGGGGGATAAGTATAGACCACTCACATGAAGTTTCCATGTTACTATTGGCTGACGATATCGTATTATTCGGTTACCAAAAAACTAAACTTCATAGAACTAGTTTTTCACAAATCTTCAAAATTAAAGTGGAGCGTTTCCACTGGGGAAACATGGAACTGGAGTACGCAAGAACTTATACATATCTTAGAGTTCCATTTTCTTCATCAGGAAAGCATAAAAAGGCTTCAGAGTTATTCATTCAGAAGGCCTAAGCTGCTTCAGCCAAAGTTAATGACATTCTTCGAAATGGAAAAAGCGAGTCATGGGAAAAACTTTTTTTTTCGATGCTACGGTGTCTTCTAATTTAATACATGATCTATTGAAGCAGTTCAAATAAAATTCATTTAGAAACATGTCGACACCCTCTCAGCGTACTCGTGATTAAGAAAATTATGAACTATTGGTCATACTTTTAATAAACTTGGAAGAGTTGATGAGGCGGGTTATGAATACGTATTACATTTCAACTGGGTCACCCAAGTGAAAACATTTGCAGAGAGTTTTGGCTGCAAGGACGAGTTCTTGAAGATCCAGGGGAACGGACTGGTAAGATACAGGGAGGGCATCATGGAAAAAATTAAGAACCACACGGCTTCAATGGATATCAATAGATCTCTGAACTCAAAATCATTACAGATACCCAGAAGCATATCTACTATTTAGAGTAAATATTTATCGTATAAAGAATCGTAAGAGACAAGAGTCATTAATTTATGCCTGAAAGACAAATCTTATGCCCTGAAAGCTAAAAAAACCTAATTCGTGGAGTGTTTGTTGAGAACTGCCTTCAACATCTGCTGTTTCATTGTTCCTCACTCCAAGAACCTAGAAATAAATACTTAAACAAGTACATTGTTGGAAACTCCGATATAACTGACATACAAAGCATTATTTCAGTTGAAACTGCTGATCATTTCAATGATATATATTTTTTCTAATTTCATTATAATACTGTTTTAAATAATTATCGGAATTAAAATGTTCCAATAGACTTTCATTCTTTCCGATAATTCTCTCCGGTTGCTCTGATGTAACTTTCCACTTGTTGATTTTGTGTCTGAAGGTTTCTCTTTCCAAAATGTCAGTTGCACAAATGCTTGTGTTTTTGTGATCCTTTCGAAGTTCTTCTAGCCAAGGTGTTGAACTCTTAAGTGAACTAACATAATCTAATATCCTTTTCAGTCGATTTTCTGGTAATCTCGTGAAATTTCCAAAGAATTTCATTCGTCTAATAAACATTTTTTATTATTATTATAAGACTGTGCGCATTCACAATTGTCTCCAGATTTCTTACCAACTTAAGAGAAAGAAAATTTCATAATCGAAATTCAATAGAAAATATGTTTTTAGAACTTGTTAATACCTAAGAAACAGTTCTATTCACGTGGCATAGAAAATTATGAACTCGTTAGCAGAAATGTATATGGAGTAAAATAGAGGGTATTTAGATAAATGAAAAATGAAATAGAACATTAGTTTTATTATTTATACTTTAAAACCATTTCAGGACAATACGTGAAATTTCTATGAAGGCATAACAAGCGAATAAGTAGTCATTTTCCAACAACCTGATAGTTATAGTCAATTATTTTGTGTTCCAGGTGACCCGGTACTTTATTTACCTTCAAATTTGAGACATTTATGACGGAATAGAACCTCTGGATCAGCCGTTTAGAAGAATCTATTCCATGATCAAACATGCTATCCCAGATACTGGTCAGAGAGACTGGCAGAGGCTACGGATCGGAGGAACCCTAAAGTTCGGAAAAGTCAGTAGGTAAATTATCGAGGGGTGCAAACTTATTGCTGGTCTGGGTGGTTGGTGCTGGTTTTATTTTGCTGGGCTGCAGCAGATTTATTGCGGGTTTTAGGCGGCGAATACTTTTTTTTGGGCTGGAGGCTGTATTTTTTTTTTCTTTATCATTTGAGTTCTCAGAGTCATTCTAATTAGGTATCTTTGCGTATTGAAAGACTTTTTCGTATAAGATCTTGAAACGTGAACTCAAGGTCAGTTATCGATCTAATGTCAATTCTGCATTAATAAAAATAATACATTCAAATTATGAGGTGTATACCAGAGTTGAAGACATGAAACTGCTCGGCGTTTCCGACTACTCGAAAATTTACTAGACAAGCGTTCAAAACTCATAGTAAACTACAAAAGACTTATTTACACGACAGTAATTATACCAATTTGTGCATGCGGAGCAGAGCTGTGGGGCTCCAGTAAACCTTCTAATTCTTCTCGTATCCAATCCTTACAATCCAAAATCTTATGAAAAATCTGAAATGCTCCTTATTATGTCACAAACAAAAGTACCCATAAAGATCTTAATGCTCCACACGGTGCTGATTTGACTCAAACCAGATACCTATCCTTTCATAGTAAGTAGCTCCATACCCAATCGAATCCACTAGTCGTCCAACTTGCCCCAGACTCTATTCCCGATAATCCTTCCAGCGGTCTGAAAAGAATTTGACAAAGAGACCTTTTAATGTAGAACTATTAAAGTGCTACTAGTGAGTAGTTCTTTACATGTTATTGATATGTCATTGTAATCATTTAACTCATATTTACTTGTTTTACAAAATGTATATAGTTGTAAATACCAATAAATATAAAAGAAAACAAACAAAAAAAATATGTAAGGAGAATAAACTATCTCGGAAGGATTTTAAAATAAACTATCATTCCTTTTATTTCCCCTATTTTTTATTTGTATTAAGGACTTACCAATAATCATCCACCATTTACAAAATCGTTTTTATTGTGATGATTTACGATCATCTTCCTCTTCTTAACTAAACATACTTAGAATATTGAAACTCTCTGATCAGATCGAAACTGGATGGAAGAGACTAATGAACTGTCCCATCAGATATATCATATGACGGCTTTACATTAATTTCTTATGTCAAATACTTCTTAGGTCAATGCATATTTCAGTATAAAACCCAATTTTTAACATGATTTTCTTACTCTGCGTTCCACCAACCCTCTTTTCAAAACCAACTATACTCCTACACATCGAACTGCATTCTTTGAATTTGGGTTTCTTGGCCGTACTTTTTTACCTTCTCCAATATAAATCTTCAGAGCAAATGTACCCATGTTATGTCTTTGTCTTTTTTATTTATTTTTGTAGTTTACAAATGTTATTCCTTGTAAATTATCATAATAATGTGATCGCCCTATAAATTGTACTTCATGTTATCCTTATTTTTTGGGAAGAATCATACCAGATTAAAATTCATTTTCTAATTCCTTAATAAATAGAATACATAAAGATTACACTTCTGACCTGAACTTTAGTCAAGCTTTGATATCAGTGACTCCCCAACCACCATAGAGAGAGGACGTCTGGCAGCTCCTAGGGATTATCCTCACCTTTCTATTGTTCATCTGGTCTCAGTTGTTCCACAGCACCCGAGCAGGTAAGACGTTGTTTTCCCTCGGTCTACAATAAGTGTTACACTAACAAACAAAAGCGGCACAGAATAGCTGAAGGAGGCACAGAAGGACCTGCGGCTGATCGATATAGTAAATTTTGAAGATCGTAACGAATGCCGGACTAGAATCAGCAATAATACGTGTGAGCGAAGAACATCACGACAACCTGGGTAAAAAGTGGACGGGGCAACGGAGGAAGGAGCGTTGCGAGAAAATAAAGAGAGTCTAGGAAGAGAAAAGGAGGAACAATGGCAAATGAAATGACTTAACGTTCAATTGGTCTCCTCAATATATATTCGTCATAATTATTATTAATAATTAATGCGAATGAGCCTCTGAGGACTACGTAAAGCATTCACTTTTTTTGAGCCTTTTTGATCTTCCATATCTCTTTTATTTTTCCACGGTGTGCTTTCATCCTATCTTCCGACGATTCGGTTTCTGTTTTCATTTTCCTTTCTACCTGACAGACTTCCCATTTGTCTACCTTATGTCTGAATTGGGTTCTATTTGATAAACCTCTCTTAGTTATTCCAGCTTCCTAAAGATCCTTGCTTACTTCAGCTATCTATCCCATATTCTTGATCACTTCTTTATATTCCATAATCTGTTTAGTTGGACGTGAGTTGTCCATCCTCTTGATATGTGTCCGAAGAATCTCAACCGTCTCTTCGTCATGTCGTGAAGTATGTCTAAGCCTATATCCTACGCCCGTCTTATTCGGCCCTAATAATATTAATAAATACGTATTTTTTTGAAGATGTGTTTAACCAAAAATTATTGTCGCCAAGTTTTGCGATTGTATAAATCTCATCGCTTGAAGCATTAATGCATTCATCGAATTAATTTGGCTATTGAGCTTAGTAGGACCCGTATCGACAATTTCATGAAACTTTTCTTTAATTACTGCACCGCGGATAAGGCTGGGCCTAATATACACAGGACATTACCCAAGTTTCCATTATTATAAACGAAGAATCCAGAGGCAAAAGGCAAATGCCGGTTCATTGTCCAGAGATGAGGGATTGAGCCCTTTATAAGGGAATAAAATATTCTAAAACATAAAAGAAGGGAAAAAAAAAGAACTTTCCGATTCAAATGATCCCATCCGGTCTTACCTGTAATAATATTATTCTTCCTGGGTGGGATTCAGATGTCTGAGGTTTCCTCCGAATATTTGCATACTGCTCCGATTAGAATTCAGCATAAATCACCTGTCCTTTTGGCCAGGGCTTTTCCACAGCCAGGGACCGTCCCCTCCCACCTGGACGGAGAAATTCAGAATCAAAAAGCCGGGTTGGTCCCTCTATCGGCCCGGAAAATCGATGGAAAATATATTCAAACTAAGCACAGACCGTTTTTATTTTATTTTTTTAAATGATCTTTTATTCATTATTCCAACTATTAAAAGTTAGAATTGAAAAAACAACAACTCAATATAATGTATTGAGAAATTCAGCAGATTAAGTAAATTAAATCGGTAAATAAATAACAATAATCTAAAACTTTTTTTTGTTTTGGCGTAATTTCGAAATCATAGTAATGTTATGAGAAAAAATATGCCAAAAAATTCTGTATATTCTATTCATTAAGAGAAAATATGCAATAAAAACTAGGTATTCATGTGGAGGATTACTCGAATTGTACTCCCCTGAGCTATTTTTAATCTTATAATATCTGTTGCCGTGCAAGGAAGTAGATTAATAATTATAATTGCTCTCATTATAATGATTCTCATAGAAATAAAAAAAATATTTATCATTTTAAGAAAGGAAGTCTTTGAAAGAAATAGGCAAAATAATTTCCGGAAATCTCTCTGAGGCCAGGAAACCATCAACAGGTTTAAAGAAACTGGGTACGCAATTCGCTACGTTGATAGACAAATGGCAGCAACAAAAATATTTTTATTAAATAACATGGACAAATTAATCACGCCATCGGATGAGACAGAAGTATTAATAAAAGATGGATCAAATAGTTTATGACAGCCTTCATTACAATAAAATATCTGATCCTACCCAAAGCATAATAAAAAAGAATAATGAAATAGCTTTGATTTACCGGCCATAAAAAAAAAAAAAAAAAAAAAAAATCAATATAATAAAATATAATAACAATGCCTTAACACCCAAAATTTATGGTATTCGAAAAATAACTAAACCTAATATCCTACTCAGACCTATAGTGTCATTTTTAAACTCTGCGACTTTTGGGTTATCTAAATTCCTGAGATTTCAAATAAAGCAAAAATAGATAATAACTGAAACGTGAAAAATTCGTTTCGGTTCAAAGGTTTCGTCGAGAAACAAAAAATTCTGACAGATAATAAATTAATATCCTCAGACATTATTTCTCTCTTTACCAATGTGAAAAAAAGAGATTGCCATAATGGCGGTCTTGGTGATATGGGAACATATTACTAAATTCACGTTAGTCCGGCCAACGTATAAAGTTTTCTGTGGAGAAGGAATTGGCGGATACCATTATATTAATAGATACCAAAATAGTCCGAGTATGTATAATACCAAATTGGCCACAAATATTGTATAGAAAGTAGCAAATAGTGCACAGTTCTATACATACAATCAAAACCAAATATGTGTTTTATTTTGAGAGGGTTATGAATAATGGATGATAAAAGATAATAACACGATTAGCACAGGAAATGATTGCTCCAAACTGAATCAAGCATATCATAATATCCTAAAAGCAAAAATGTAACTCGACATCGAAGGAAATCAAGAACCCAAGGCTTCAACGTCGACTGCTACAGCAACTAGGCCCAATAGTAGGGGAAGATGCTACTTGTGCCATCGAAAAATCGATTCCAAGGTAAAAAATTCGTGTAATACCTGTGGATAATTTATATGTCCAAAACATACAAAAAATAATCCTGTATGTATAAATTGTTTAAATGTTGAAAATTAATAATTGTTTTTTAATTTTATTTCTTTTTAAAATATTTTTTGCTTTCATGTTTTTTTTATAAATATAAAAGTAAATTTATTTTATTACTATTAATTTTTTTTTTGTTGGTAAATCAATAATTTTTATGATAAAAATGTACAAATTTACTAAACAATTTATTAACAAATAAACAAAAATTATTTTTTTATTCGTTTTTACCACTCAGTCCTTAACGTTTTACAATTACCAATTACAAATACCTGTTACACCCTAATAACAGGTGTGAATCACAATTTGAAAGAAAAAAAAATTATAATGTAGAACAAATAGCTTTGAATATACGATCAGCAGTGTGACTAACTTATTCTAAGCAGATAATAGTACAAACTTTATTACAGTGGCCAATTTCTACTCAAAAATGGCGTGATATTTATTTTCGTGTATGCTGCATCTACAAAGACATTAAAATTCTAAATTCTGTTTCACTCATGTAAGTAGTGCCGTGTATCGCATTCATTTTAAAATATACTTAATATATAACTGTTGTATACTTACATACTCTCATTTAATCTGTAATGTACTATATCATTTATTACAGCAATAAAAATTTCTAATTTGTTTCTATAACATTTTTTTTTTTAAACAAACTTTTAACAATCCGTACAATATATTATATTGTATCCATTTAAGAAGTATTGCATAAAGTATCTTTGTAACTTTATATTACAAACTATATATGTTGCGAAACTATTCTAATGTATTACAAACTCCAGAAGGCGAAAACATGCATTTGATTATTTCTTGTTTCATACATGATAAGATATTCAAGAAAAGAAAAAAAAAGCCAAAGAACATTTCGAAACTATCTCTGTTCGACTTACCGGCATAGAAGTGCTGCTAGTTCCAATAGATCTCTGAAAAAAAAAAAAATATTAAATACTTTTTAGGTTCATAAGAAAAAGTTTATATTATCAATTCGTTTGTAAATAATATATTCTAGTTAAGTTCATAAATATCAAGCTCATCTACTGTTGCTCTAAAATCCAGGTACGGTACCTTCCTGCAAACTCAGTACCTGATAACCTGGCAGACGGGATTTATCGGTGACCTGTGAAAATAATGAATCCCTTTAAACAGCAAGAATTTCTGTCTAAGTTCAAAACCCTATGCAGGTGTTCAGTGTTAATTTGTTTTCCGATATCCTGACACATTTCTGCCTTTCTGAAGAAAGTTCCTAACAGTGAAGACTTTAGTAATGTTAATGTAGGGGTGATTGGATGGGATAGGATGGCAATGAATATGGCACCTTACTGATCCACATAACGCATAGTTTGTGGGACTCTACTGTATATAAAATAAACCTAACGGGAGAATGGACCACAGCTAATGAGTGAGCTCTGGAGTTATTTCAACAGAAGGGGCTAAGAAGAATTTATAATCCAATAAGCGATGGACATACCTGGATAATCGGGCACAACGAGGAAACTTTCTGCTATGTAAGGAGTCAGACATACACAATTTTAAAAAACCCATAATGACCACGACGGGAGAAGCAAGTAGAGATAATAGGGGAAGAAAAAGACCCGCCGAGAAATATTATGAAAGCATCGAGTATGGATTCAACTGGGTCGGTAAACCAAGGTTGTGATGGCAGGCCTATCTTGAGGGCAAGATTCATGAGTTTTAGTGCCATGAGAGAAGAAGAGGAATAATATATAATAAATAGATGTTATCATATGTTCAAAGAGAAACCAAAACAATATAAAGAAATAAGCAACTAACCAGTTGATAAAACAGGACCAATTATAAGAGTCTTGGGACATTGCGAAGAGCTACTGTCGGTTGATGAGCAGCAGTAACTTTCTTTACTCTGCTCCAATATGATACTCAAATTTGAATTCTCATGAGCAGTTTTCTTCAACACGGTTTCTTCAGAGCTTGTTTTCTGAGGGCTACTATTAAACATACACTATATTTTTATAAAATGAAAAGTAGGTACAAACATTATAGTACAATCAAAATGTAATGATTACTTTGATAGTTAAGGGAAGAAAATGAAAGTTTTAATGAATTAATCTTACCGGATTTCCTTTTAATTCTAATTTCTTTGTTTGACATTCTACAGTATTTGCCATCACCAAAGATTATTTCACAATTTTAAAATAAAAATGTAATAACGGCTATATATAAAATTATTCTATGAGAGGATTTCACCAAAAAATGCTTAATTCAAAATACCAAACAACAGATTACTATAGCAATGTAGGTTTTCCTACCTAGTAACAGGGGAATGAGTTATTGTTTAACCCGCTAGTTAAACAACGCCAGTCCCCTACATGGGACCAAATTTGTCAAATTAACTACAGATGGCCTATGGGTGCCAAGGCATTCATACACATTGATATTAATTGATAACCTCATATAAACATTTCTTTACCACAAAACGTGTTTCAGTATGAATGAATCCAGTTAAAAGTGTTGTTTATGAAGTTGTGTCACTTTATCAATATTTATGGCAATACGACGGTAAGTGATGCATTCCTAACTTTAATAACTTTTTAGTTATGTTATCCTAAATGTGTTTACTGTCTGTATTTGTAGTTGTTTATTTCGTTTTAAATGCTCCCGAAGGAGCCCTAAAGTTCGAGGTCCCCTGTAGATGGACTTTGGGCTGTACCTGTAGTGACGAACCACTAACTAGTTATTTACTAATTTTCTTTATGTTTTTTTTTTCCTTTTCTCTATCTTGTATATTGTTTTTACATGGTCCCTTCGTCGCAAATGCGGCAGAGAGTCTGAAACACAAGCACATATGCTGAGAATTTGCCCCAACAACTCCCTTCTCATAACACGCCGTCATCACAGAGTTAAAAAAAAATAATGAGGCTCCTTGATGAGAAAGATTTTTCCTGCTTTGATGAGGTATATTGCATCGATACCGATGAGATTCTAGCAGTCAGTTGCTCCTGAGACGTCGACGAGGTAAGACGTGTTTTAACATAGCTCAGCTAAAAAGTGCGTCCATGGTGGTATGCGTGATTGGTTGAGGCCCGACGGACACTCGTGCGACTCGGGACTCCCTTTCCGTAGTGGATTTTGGAAAATGTTTTCCAAAAAAAAATAAAACTGTTGTTATTGTTAATTATTGTTGTTGTTATTGACTAATTGTTATAAATTGTGGACTAGTGTGTTATTATATATTGTTTTAGTAGACAAAAGACAATTGTTTTCAAAAAATTGCATACAGGAAAAAATGGGTTTTTGAAATCCTGATTATACGTAAATAATTATCCTATCATCCTATTGTACAAAAATGGAGATAGGAAGTCAGAACAAATTAGAGCAGATTCAGGAGTCCACAATACCACAGAAAGTGGTCGGAAAAGTGGAAAAACAAGATGGCGTCGCCTTAGAGGAGGACAAAATGGCGGCGGCCTTAGACAGGAAGAAAAGGAGACTCTCAGTGGTCTTAAACGTGTCATCGGAGACTTCCCCATCAGGGAAGTCTTCAGATAAGAAAAAAACCTTTGGAAAGGCTGAAACGTCCACGGAAAAAGACAAGGGGACCTCCCAGAAGAAATTCTGGCTGAGTTCCGCAGGCTTATTATTGTGTTCCAAGCGAGGCTCAGGAAAACTCAACTGGATAAAGAAGTGGAGGAGGTCCTATGCAGATGCATCATTGAGACTGCGGATCTACTGACAAGAGAGGTTATAAAAAATTACTCTCTCAAAGCAAAGAATGAAGTCCTTCAAGACCTGATGACGAAATGGCGTTTAGAGGAGAAGGCGGTGTCGTCCAGAACCGTGACGAGGACAGTCCTCCAAGATGATGAATTTGTTGGAGGATTGCAGAAGACGATGGCCAGAGGGGTCATCGACACCGCCTTGGCCATTACAGATGAGAAAATGGAGGAGAGAGAAAAGTACGAGAGGACACTGGCTGATAAGGAAAGTGCCATCGAGACGTTGAGAAGGAAGAAAGGACTGTGGATCACCATTAAGGAACCCAAGCCAGGGTCCTCCAAAAGTAAATATGGAGATCTAACCCCTGTCCCATGCCCCTCGAGGAATGAAGGGAATAAAATCGCAAGTGGGAAGGACCCAAAGAACAAGGATGTGAAACGGAGGGAGAGCACGAAGAAAAGCCGTACACCATTGTTGAAAAGAAAAGTGACCAAGGAAGAAGAAGGAACGCAGAGACTTACGTATGCTAATATTTTGGCAAAAGTACCCCAGGGGATCCCAAAGAAGCCGGAAGAGACGGCCACTTGCATCACCCTCAATAGACAGCGTGAGCAGAGGTCGCCGGGAAGCTTATGGCAGCAACTCCCAGAGAAATTAAAGTTTGAGAGCCTGGGCGCAAAGGTAAAAGTGTTGCGTGCGACCCAGACCGGAAAAGTCCTGGTCAAGACAGAAGGTGCTGACCAGGCCAGACGGATCATGGATTAGGAGTTGCTGAAGACCAAAGGTATAGAAGTAAGGTTGACCAAAACGAAGAGACCCAGATTAGAAGTCAGAAGGGTCCCGAAACATTGGGATGGACCAACCTTAGAGGAATGCCTCTGGGTAAGACGACTCTCAACAAGCCACAAGAAGAGGGGGCCGGCTAGGAATGGACGGTGGGTGGCATGCCAGAAGGGCGCCACGTTGAGAAAGTTCTTCCCCACCGTCCAGAGGAGATTAGAAGCGAGATGGGTCCTCCTTGACTACTGGGTCTCGCAGATACTCACAGGCACGGCGGGTTCCGGGGAAAACTCAATGAGCATGTGGTAGAAATCGACACCCGGTGCCCGACTTGTGGAGTCTTAGAGACAGCGGAACACGTAGTGTTATCCTGCACCGAGATGGAAGGATACCGTGGCAGGTTGTCGAGGAAAACCAAAACCGGGATCATCGCCCTCGTCGAAGCGGACTTCCCCCGACTAATAGAAGAAGAGAATTACTCCTGCTTTAGGGAATTTGTCTACGGGTGGAAGGAAGTGGTGAGCCCTCCGCACTTCACCTTAGGTAAACTTATCCCCGCGGTCGGCGAGCCACCGTCTGAAGAAGAAGTGGACCAGAGACCGTGAGGACGAGCAGGACTGGACGGATGCTGTGGACCAGGAGGGCTGGACAGGACGGATGCAGCGGACCAGGAGGGCTGGACCGGGCTTACCGTCTGGAAAAATAAAAGGATAAGGTGCGGCTTATGAGCACCACAGGAGATAAAAGATGGTGCGGTCGCTAAAGCGTAGTGAGCATCGCCGGGCCGCACCATAGAATTGTTCCCAAAAAAATAAATGTGTCCTCACTCATTATGTAAATAAAATTTTGTTAATAAAGAGTTTCATTGGCGGCAGCGGCATATATAAAACCCATATGTTTAACCCGCTGCCGTGAAGACCCCGTATGTCTGAAAAGGCAAGGTAGGGAGAAAAAAAAAAAGAAAAAAAGAGCTCCCGGAGTAGCTTCTCGACCGTCACAGAGAGAGGACCTACGCTGGGATGTTCCTGGAGATTACCCCCACTTTTCTAGCTATCTTCTAGAGTCACGAGCTGAGTTCTTAGCCACGTTAGAGGTAAGACGGGTTTTACACGAGCTCCTGATAGGGTGCTATTTTATGGTGTGGTGCGTGTTAGGTTGAGGCCCGACGGACACTAGTGTAACTAGGGCTAATGGCAGCCGCCATGGAAGGAAATAAAAGGAGACTGTCTAAGGTGGAGACGGCCATATACATCACCCTAAGAGGGAACAGTGAGCAGTGGACGCCGAGTAACCTATGGCAGCAGCTCCCGGGAAAGGTCCCGCTTGGTGGGAAATGCGACATGGATGCTTGGGCTAGTTATGCTCCGAACCTTGTGAGGATTTGGAATTTTGCCATGTAGAAGAAATGTAAATGGTTTTTATCCACATCCTACTTATAAGCTTCGTATATAATTTAAATAGAAGAAAATATGTATTCTTATCAATAAGCAAGCCGTGGTGCATTTCCTGCTCGGCGGGTGCGGCTCGTCTCTCCTTGGGGGTGCGCCTCTGTTCGTGGAACCCTTCCTGACCCTAATCTTCTGTGAAAATATACCTATATATATAACTACGCAGGCATTGATGACCCTAGGGTTTTATGCCTATAAACCCCAACAAACAAACAAACAACCTGGGAGTCAGGTTTAAAAAGAAGTTTGATCCAACACCTTACCTGGAGTATCTAGTATAGGGTGACCCTATCAATCAACGGTATAAGTAGAATAGGTGGTGCTTTTTGGGGCCTCAGATACCCAGCAACAATGACCATTTATAAAGGCGTGGTCTTGGGTATATTAAGGAATGCATCCCCAGCGTGGAGCAGAAACCTCGCACAACCGCAGAAGAGGAAACTGGCCACCATACAGTGACTGGCTCTGCTGCGTGTCACGAAGGCGTACAGGAAGGTGTCGCTTAAAAGCATGAAAAGATACTTGGCTACAAGGTGTCACAAATTTGGCTTTACGCCAGTATGTGTCCGCTGTGACAGGGAACACAACGTTTAGTAAGCAAAAGGGGCTTAAATGCATCGATTGTAGTGGGGACCACCATCCTTTAGACAATGTCCTATCCCTACCCTGTCTAGCGGACCAATAAGAGGGTTTGTAAAACCGAAGTACCCCAAGATAGGACGATCCTCCCCACCCCAAACATGGGTTTTCCCTACTACCCGGTTATCAACCCTTAGACACTAGAAGTGCTCACCCATCCACCGATTTCCAAAATAAGTTTATAGAGTCATCACCTTTTTTCTGAGCGGGAAAAGTCTCGCTGTACAGGTTCGTAACAAATATTCTACCTCAATCCCTCTCACTTGCGGTGTGCCTCAAGGAGCAGTATTATCAATACTACTGTTTAATATATGTTTTTTTTGCATGAAAAACGGTATGCAAACGGCTTTTGCCGACGATATAGCTATCACCAGCAGTAGTAGAAGATCCACCCGAGCAGTCTGGCCGAAGCTGCCTGTTCGAAGATTCTTCATCGGCTGGATTTTTGAAACACCCAAGTAAATCTAACAAAAACGGATTGTGTAGTGTTTTTACTTCAGTGTGGTAAGAAATCAAAACTGCCGAAGTCCCAGAATTCAAAACCACCATCGCCCCCTCCAGCTCCATCGTGCACCTTAGGGTAACACTTGACAGCCTTTAGTTTTCAACCTACAGCTGCAAGGCACACCTTAAGGTTGTAGGTCATTATAATCGTATTACACACATTTACTAGTATATGTTGTATAGAGCTGTCAATATCAGTAAATAATTTTTAAAAAATGTTTTCAAATAAACTGTATTTTATTTAACAGCTATCATATCCTTCACAGTTATGGCAAATCAACTGTTTCTATGATGTTATTTTTATTTAATTTTACAACTGTAAATTTAAGAATACACCCTGAAAAACGTGTGTTGATTGATCAAACGAGTTACTTATGAAATAAAATATATGTTGCTAATTTTAATCATGATAAGAACTATTTTTATAAGTATAATAAAAATTCTTTATGGTATATTACTGTATACCACTTATCTCTTGATTTGTACACCATAACCTTATACGATATAAATCCTGTTCAATTTAACCTTAAATAGAAAATATGACAACCCTTTCTACCTCCATGATCTAGATACAGAGAACATTAAGGAAGATGAAATGGCAGATAGGCAACGGGCCCTACTCACAATAGCTCGGTCCCTTGAAGGTCTAGCGGTGGACCTATCCTCTCCTGATAAAGTACACGTGAATTGGACAGTATTCAGGATGTTAATTAAATCCAAATTAACGCCATGGAAGTTTTATTAGTCCCGTTAATTAATTCTTCCCGTAGCCTCTAAATCCTAAATTGAAGTTTACAGTATTTTATGGTTTATACAAGAACGATAATATAAACTTTCACTTACTATAAAATAGTACAACTGAAAAATGGTATTGAACCATATACCACAATAAAAAACAAAAAACTATACATGGAAGGACTAAAATTATGTTTACATTATATAATAAGGCAATTAATGGGGCGTATAAAAAAAAAATGACCGTTTTATCAAATTCCAGAGTTCAAAAGTCTGTAAATATCATAATGCTATTTATTATTTACCAATACTTAATTAACCCTTTAGAGCATTCTCTAACCTTGTTTACTGATACTGGACTTTTTAAAAAAAATCCTTAGTTCACTTATTTATTTCAAAGAAGAAACATGGCAGTGTCCTACGAAATACTCGTAATTTTAAGACATTACTGAAAAAAAAAATTCCACAGCCGCTGAAGCAACTCGTGAAACTATTAAATATGAAGGGGAAGGTATCCTTGAAGAGCGCACTGCGCGGCGTTTGTTTGAAAAATTTAGAAATGGAGATACGACGTTGGAAAGGAAGAAGGGCTCCGGGCGGCCATTAATGGATATTGATGAGGTTCTGAAGGAAGCTGTTGAGTCAAATCCGTCCAAAAGTACTCGCTAACTTGCCAGGGAGTGTAGTGTGTCGAAAGACACTGTTAGTCGCCATCTTCTCTCCATTGGGAAGGTGAAAACGTCCTGTAGACAGGTCTCTTACGAACTTACTCTTCAACAATCAGCAGAAAAGTTTACAGAACTTCATGGGTTTGAACTCCTGCCTCATCCACTATATAGTCCAGACCTCGCACCTTCAGATTACTACTAGTTTCGATCCACGATCCATTTTCTTCAAGGGAAAAAAATTGATAATTTTGCGGAAGTTGAAAATGCAGTCCAAGAGTTCTTTGACAGCCATCCCAAGGAATGGTATCAGCGTGGCATCGAGCAATTGGCTAGAAGATGGGTAATGATTGTAGATAACAATGGACTATACTTTGAGTATTAATTGTATTTTATATCAAAAAAATAATAATACAAATATTTGTTTAAGAAACGGTCATTTTTTTTATACACTCCATTAGATGGAGTAACAATCGGCTCTAACCTTAGCGTAAATTTCAGTGGTATATGGTTGAACTATCTAATCGATGAATGTTTAAATAAACTAAATAATAAACCATTAGTATTACATAAATCCATTGATGATTTATTCATTATAAATTAAAAAGGATCAAAACGATAATCCATTATATATATTTAATGAATTCAATAATAAAAAAGAATTTACCATAGAAAAATCTATAAGAACACAATAAACTTTTTAGATATGACTATTATTTTGGATAGTAACCAAATTAAAATAAAATGGTTCAAAAAGACTACAAAAACTAATAGATTACTAAATTACTACAGCTAACACCCTAAACACCAAATATTAAACACTATAAAGAATGTAATATTCAAAGCTATAGCCATAACAGACATTGAATACATCAACGAAAAAATTTATAAAAAATACTGGAAGGCAATTTAATACCAAAACATATAATTAACAAATATTGGTATAAGAACTTAAGTACAAAAAATAAAAAAGAGGGTAAAATAAATATAAACCATTTAGCCACACCATCAGGAAATAATTTAAAATACAATAAACAAACAAAAGGTAGAAACACTCAAAAGAAAATAACCGATTTCTACATCAATAAAAATAACAAAAACACAATAGAACATTTCAGGAATAATATAGATTCAATAGACAATACAAATAATACACCATTTAAAAATAATAGAAATAATCCGATTTTTTTCCATAAAATAACATATATACTTGGACTTGCTAATAAAATAATCAATAAACTCAAAAAAATCGATTTTAATAAAAAAAAAAACACAGCCTCAATCAATAATAAAAAAATAAATCATCAACATCATACACAGAAAAAATAATAAAATAGACCCAATATATGTAGGGGAAACCAAGCAAAAACGAGAAAATAGAATCAAACAGCACAATTCCGATACTAAAAAATTAAAAATATCAATAAGACAGCATTGGCACAACATACCATTAATAATAATCACATATTCAATTTTAATAAAACTAAGATATTATTTTACGAAAACAATAATAAAAGAAGAAAAATTTTAGAGTCCATTTTTATTACAAAAAATTAGACAAAACAGTGAATTTTAAAACGGACATGTCAAAAATAGGAGCCCACTCTGCACTGTTAGTAAACAAACAATATTTAATTCAACCTTTGGACCTAAATGTAGTCAGTTATAGAAATGTTTAAGTAATTATAACAATTGAAATGATAGTATAAATAATAAAAAATTTTGCAAAATGAAAGTAGTGAAATGTACAGTATAGTGTTTTAATATTATTGCAAAAATGATGATATTCAGATGTTGTAAAAAAATTGACAAGACTATTCAGTCGAAAATATTATATTCTTTGACCAAATCAAAATGATTGTAGATGCCACAGAATAATAGTTCATATATATCGTATATTAGATAGATTGCAGGTTAAATATTGTCATAACTAATTTTCGTATTTATTATCCATTTATGTTTTTAGGGGTTGAAAATGTGGCATAGGCCATGAATCGTGTAACATAGTTATTTAAATATAATTGTGATGGGAGATAATATTGCTAATTAATATTCCTTAGTCCAACTAACGCTTATTAATTAATTATTACATAACAATTTACCTTTTTTAAGGCCAAAAATATATTTTTATTTTATTATAATGAAATATATCACAGATTCTAGATACTCATTGTCAGACTAATACGGCGCACAGAGGGGCAAACACGGAAAAAACTCTAAAAATGACTTCATTATTTTTGTCGTGTTTGATGGGTCATGTATTCATTATCAGTTGGTATAAACGTTTCTAGTATGTTTTTTTCAATTTCATTTTTATTTGCAACTCTGAGGCCTTCTAAAGTTGGACAATATTATTCCACTCCAAAGTGGCCTATTTCTATTGAGCTGCAATTTGGGTCACTGTGGATTTATTTTTATAGATAAACCTATGAAACTTGACAGATTTGTAGTTGAAACACTAAAGAATAATTAAAAAATAGTAGATTGGTCCTATGGATGAATTAAAAAAAAAATAAAAAAATACAAGAGCGAGAGGAGAAAAATAACCAGAGTTTTTTAACAAGTGTGGTCCTAACCACCATCATAAAGCTTATACCACAACTATAAGCTTATAGTATAAGGATAAATAATATTCCTTTAAATTTTATTGACAACAGTGCAAAAAAACAACGATTGTTTACAAAGTTGAGATTAGCCTGTTCGTGATCCCTATGTTTGTTTATGTACAAACACTATATACTAAACCTAAAGAAGGGATTCAGAGATACAAATGAAGTGATCTAATTCTCAAATGATCAAACAAATATTCAGGGATAGATGTCTAAGTTCATTTTTTGCATATTCTGAGAAATAGTTATTTTTTGTTCCCCCTATAGATGCTTATGGAAAAAAATAATTTAATTTCTTTTTAATATAATAATTTTAGCAATACAAATGAGTGATTATATGATCAATTTAATTAAAATTACACTACAGAAAAAAAATGACTATACAATATATACTAACAAAGGAGAATTTAGTTATAAGGTGTATTTTACAAAAAGCAATTTAATTTAAACACCGTAAACATCAAATTTTAAACACTATATTAATATTCAAAGCAATTAGCAGAGAATATATCAAAGAAATTAAAAAGAATATTTATAAAATCATGGAAGACAATTTCATACCGAAACATATAATAAACAAATATTGGTATAAATATTTAAACACAAAAAATAATAATAAGGATAAAATACATACAAACCAATGAGCCACACCACCCGGTAACAAAGTAAAAGGTAAAAAACAAATAAAAGATATAAATACTCAAAAAAAAAAAAAAAAAAAATTGATTTTTACATCTATAATAATAACAAAAATATAATAGAGCATGTAAAGAATAATACAGATTCAATGGACAACATAAATAATACACCAAAAATGAGAAATAATATAAATAACAATATAAATATAAATAATATAAATATAAACAATATAATATAAATATAAACAATATAATATAAATATAAACAATATAAATAATCCGAATATGTTCCATAGAATAACATATATACCAGGACTCACCAATAAGATAATCAACAAACTCAAAAAATTTGATTTCAATAAAAAAACAGCCCCAATTAATAAAAACAAAATCATTAACATCATAAACAGGAAAAACAAGATAATAGACCCTATGCAAAAAAATAATTTAATCTATAAAATTGAGTGCAATACATGTAATTATATATATATATATATATATATATATCGGAGAAACCAAACAAAAACTTAAAAATAGAATCAAACAGCATAATTCAGACACCAAAAACATAAAAAATATCAATAAAACAGCATTGGCACAACATGCAATAAACAATAATCACAAATTCAATTTTTAAAAAAACCAACATTTTATTTTATGAATAAAACAGTTACAAAAGAAAAATTTTGGAATCTATCTTCATAACAAAAAATTTGGACACAGCTATAAATTTCAAAAGAGGCACACACAAAATAGGAGCCCACTATGCACTATTGATAAACAAATTGAATATTTAAACGTTAACCTTTAGACCTTATTGCAGTAAGAGACAGTGATAAATGTATGTAGTAATGTGATCCATATTAAAGTTCAAATAGAGATTTTTCATTATTTAAGGTAATTATAGTAATTTAACAATAGCCATAACAATAATAATAAATTTTGCAAAATCATAGCAGTGCAATAGAACATTATACATTTTTCATATTTTTTATTTATTTAAATATATACATTGTTTTTATTTGTTTATTCATTTAAGTTTTAATGTATGTAGAAAAGTGACATGATACTTACCAGTGACAAGACTTTTTTAGTCGTTAAAAGATGTTATTTGTTCAATCAGATGGATCTATATATTATTGGACACTGTAAGGTAATTCATTAATTATATATAATGTACATTGATGAATATTGTTTCACATAAATATACTTTATTCGCATTAGTCGAGCATATATGTTTTTGCATGTTTCAGGGCTTGAAAATGTGGCAATAGCCATGAAACGTCGCAAACTTTAGATAATCATGTTTATATTATATGTTTTTTGATAAATAATGATGGGAGATTAAATTGCTTTTTGTAAAATACACCTTATAAAAAAATGACGTTCGGATTATTGACACTCCAGTCTGCTTTCTTCTCAAAAAGTGTTAACATACATTCACATTATGAATACAATCAAAATAAAATATTCAGATCTCTGTGAGGTATTTTTTAGTGGCTTTTCATTAAAAACTTTTATACGCGAGAAGTATCCTTTGGAATCGGATGATTTGATTACTTTAAAAGATTGATATTATGATGTGTTTCATAAGCTACTAGAATCATTAGATCCCTACATTACGTACAAGAGGCCTCAACTCTAGGCCTCTATGTTATGTTTGTTTATACGTAATAACACTATCCTATGAAAATTTTCCTATTACGAGACCTTTAATCAGCCTCGGAAAATCCAACTGTCTAAAAACGGTAACGACCATAGAACTGAATGCAACAAATTGGAAAGCGATAGCCCAAGGTAGGCAAAGGTGTAGCAGGCTGGTAAACGCGTCCAAAAATCAATAAGGCCCGTGCAGAAAAAAAAAAAAAAAATTTTCCAAATTAATATAGTGTAATTTAACAATTTAGTTTTTCACCAATTATCAGTTGAGTAAAATAGAGCTTTGTACTTGTAAGTAATACTTTGGTCTTATTTCAGTTAGAGGTCCATTTTGAATTTTAGCTATTTTAATGTTAACAAGCTTTTAGATTTCTATTCGTTACCTCAGGAAACTTGGAGCCGGTAAATTAGGTTCATATACCCACTGGCACGGACCTTTCCGTAAGAGATCGGAAACGCCACAGGATAAGTAAATATTTGTATTTTTTTAAAATTTAATTTGATAGAAATATTGACTCCGACGAAATATTGAAATCAGAGTAATTATTTTGATTGTAATTAAGAAAAGGTAATAATTCATTATAATGTTGGAACAATGTTTTTATTATTATTACATATTTATATTTTTTTTTCTTTAAAAACCGGTTAACAATGAGCCGCGCGGATATCATATTTTATTTTGTATCACATTATTTCTTATCTTCCATTACTTCCAATGATCCTTCATTCTCTCTTACTGCTGCAACTTCTCTCTTCCGTCCACCCCCAAGCCTATGCCTCATTCTTTCCTCCACAAGCACTGTTTTTTAAGTCGGTCGCTGAAGCTCTCGGTCCAGACACTCACTGTCAGTGATTCCAAGTCTCGTAAGTTCTTCTTTCATCTGCTTATAACCTCTCTGCTAGTCAAAGTATAGATTTTATCAAATATTCGTTTGTTCAACCTTTTGTGATACATCCTCACCATGCACCCGTTGAAACTTAGTAGTATTTTCCTCAGAATTTTTGCAAGGCCTCAGCCCTGTCGTTTATTTCTTTATTCCATGCCAGTCTATAGCCTGTGATATTCTTGGGCTGTAAATTCTTCCTAATATTCGACTTTCGATCGTCAGGAGCTTTTGTTGTTCCACCTTCAGGCGCGAGAAATTTGTTGTTTCCACGCCATACAAATTCACTGACTTTACCATTTAAATCATTGTAGTGCTTTATTTTCGCGTGAATGAACAAATTCTATTTTATTCTAGAAATTTTAGATACAATTGAAATTTAATTATTCTTTGATTATATTCTAAAAAAGGCTTTGTGATATTGCCGTTACTTATAGTCCTAATTATAGCAGATTGAAATATATTATTAAAATTTAAATTAAAAAAAAAAAGGATCACTATTGATTGTTATTTTTTTAATCCAATTAAAATGAATAGAACAATGCAAGGTTATATATCATAATAGATCAGTCTCTTCCGACCATGCGAAGGAAACAGACCGCAGGAAAACAGAGCCGGTTGTTGCCAGCGAATGTGATTTATCACGGCACGTCTTATCGTTGTGTGGGCAGATCTCTGAGGGGTGGCGTGCACTGCTCCACTGCTTTCAGTATTGTATACTGATTCCCACTCAAGTCAGGAACCTAGGATCGTCGGCTAATATATGGTCCCGTCAAATAGAATTTTATTACAGAAACAAGAAAGAATATAGAAGAAATAATTCTTTTCTAAATACAAGTTATTACTGCTCCGTACACAAACTATATCTTCGGAACATTACAATTGGACTTTACAAATGAGTTATTTTCCGATAATTTACGATCTTATTTTTAATGTAATTATTATCTCCTATAGTGAAAAAATAATTGAGTTTTAATTTATAATAAACGATTTCGATAGTTTAAATAGTATGTTTTGGTTCAAGTTACGTATTTACTAGGGAGGTAAGAGACACAACAGTCAGTCTGGGCCAGACCTCCCTTGAAGAAGTAATAACGCACAGATCTTTCACTGAGATCTTCAAGACGTACCGGCAAGCTGCTTTTTATTGTTCACTTTTTTTATTTTAGTTTTATTCTAGTTTATTTTATTTTAATTTATTTATTTTTTCTCACACTTTCTTTGTCATCACTATATGAGATTTTTGCGTTAATTATTAGGACAGACCTTTTTTTTTATATCTTTAAATTTAATTTCTATACATATAATTTTTCTCACCAATTATTTTGTATGTATGTGTGTATTTATATACTCATTTCTGATAAATATAATATTTATGTTGGTGCATCTATGGTTTCAATTTTCTTTGTTCTTTTTTTTTAAATTTTATTAAATTTTTTCAGGTTTCCCAAACTTTAGAATTAATGTTTGGGATATATAATTTTTTTTTTCTGTAATCAATTGGGCATTTTTCTTAGATAATTTTTACCAGCGTTCATTAGAGTTGGGAACTGTTTTTTTTTTTCAAAAGTAAAAAGCCCCCCTCCCCAACAGTGGGTATAGGCGTGGCACAAAAGAATCTGAAGATGGGGTGTCCTCAGGGTTCAGTGCTAGGGCCACAAATCTGGAAAATTGTTTTTGATGAATTTGTAAGAAGAGTGAACGAAAGCGATTGATTGCCCCTTTGCGATTGCGATTGAGTAGCTCCCCGACCGTTGAAGAGGAAGGACGCACGCTGGGCTGCTCTCGGGGATTATCCCCACTTTTCCAGACGTCTCCTAGACTCAGTCTTCTACCAGAGCTCGTGGAGGTAAGACGTGTTTTTCATAGTCTCCCCATAAAAGTGCGTTTTTTATGGTGATGTGCGTGTTAGGTTGAGGCCCGACGGACACTAGTGCGACTCGGGTCTCCCTACCGTAGTGGGGTTCTTTGAAAAATTTTCAAAAAACCAAAACTATTGTTATTGTTGTTATTATTATTTTTATTATAGACATATTGTTACTAGTGAGGACAGGAGTGTTAATATAGTAGTTTTAGGTGATAGGAAAGAAGATAAAGAAATTAGAAAAATCATAAACCTACCAGGGAAAATAGGGTTTTCGAAAACCCGATTTCTACGTAATATATTACGTAAAAAATGATGGCAGCATCAAAATCACTTATGGATGAGATAGAGGAGGTGGAAAAACGGGAAAGGACGCAGGAGGAGCCAAAACCGCAGAGAATGACTACGGAGAAAGAAATTCAAGATGGCGGCCCCACAGAAGAGAACAAAATGGCGGCTATAAACGATACTAAGAAAAGAAGACTTTCTTTGGTGTCGATCGTTTCATCGGAGGCTTCCCCATCAGGGAAGTCCCCAGAGAAGAAGAAATCGGCAGGTCAGGCAGAGATATCCGCGGAAGAAGACGAGGACCTCCTCCCGGAAGAAATTTTGGCGGAATCACGCAGACTGGTGATTATGTTTCAGGCGAGACTCAGAAAGGCCCAGCTTGAAAAGGAACTTGAGGGGGTCCTATGCAGGTGTATTGTAGAGACCGCGGACCTCCTGACCAAGGAGGTAATAAAGAATAATGCCCTTAAAGCAAAGAACGAGGCCCTGCAGGAGGTGATGGGCAATTGGCTGGATTAGAAGGCGGTGTCACCCAGAACGGTGACCAGGGCAGTCCTCGAAGATGAAGAATTTGAGGGAGGACTGCAGAGGAAGGTAGCGAGAGGGGTAGTAGACACCGCCATCGCCATAACAGATGACAAAATGGCGGAGGAAAAGGAAGTGTTTGAGAGGACCCTGGCTGAGAAGGACAAAGTCATACAGGAACTGAAGAGAAAGAAAAACGTGAAAAGCCAGAACAGAAGGTGCTGACAAGGCCAAGAAGATCATAGACTGGGAGCTGCTGAAGAGCAGGGGTATCGAGGCGAGGCTGGCCAAGACGAAGAGGCCTCGCCTGGAAATAAGAGGAGTCCTCAAACACTGGGACGAATCCACGGTGGAAGCATACCTCTGGGGTAAGACGGAGCTACAGAAGCCGGAAGAATCGGGGGCCAGGAAGGAGTGGCTGAAAACATGTTTCTTCACTCCGGCAAGGGGCTCCTCCCAGTAGTTAGTAAGGTCCTGGAGCACCTGATAGTAACCAGCCTTAGACCGGTCCTGAATGCGGCGAGTCATCCACGGCAGTTCGGCTCGACCCGTGGCTAGGAAACCACTGATGCGTTGCTGAGGGTACGCCAGGATGTGGAGGAAAGGGCGGAGAAGTACGTGATGCTCATGTTATTCGACATCTCCTCCGCCTTTGATAGCGTGTGGTGGCCGGGCGTGCTCCAGCAACTGCAAAGGTTAGACTCCCCCAGCAACCTATACTCCCTCGTCAGTAGTTACCTGAGTACAAGGAGTGTAAAGATAAGAGGTAACTACTACGAGGTGGAGAGAGGAATAGAAAGAGGATGTCCACAGGGTTTGGTCCTCGGGCCGGCCCTGTGGAAGCTAGTCTTTGATGAGTTGTTGGGGGAGCTGCAGGAGAGAGGGTTCCTTGCCACGGCCTACGTCGACGACCTGGCAGTAATCGTGGCCGCATATAGCAGAGCCAGAATCAAGACAGAAGCGGAGAGGTGCGCCAGTTTTGTAGAGGAGTGGTGTGTGAGGAGGAAGTTGAGTATGGCGGCAGCTAAGACCCAGGCCATATTCGTTAAGGGCTCCACGGATAGGGCTCACCCTATCACCCTGAATATTGGAAACGAGAGAATAAGACCAGGTGAGGAGGTAACATACCTAGGAGTTAGGTTTAGGAAGAAGTTTGACCTAACCCCTCACCTGGAGTACTTGAAGGATAGGGTGACCCAATCAATCAATGGATTAAGTAGGAAGGGGGTGCAAGCCAGAAAGGAGCCACTCTGAGGAAGTTCTTCCCCACTGTCCAAAAGAGTTTGGAAGCGAGATGGGTCCTTCCAGACTGCTGGGTCTCGCAGATGCTGACAGGACACGGCGGGTTCCGGGGAAAGTTAAATGCACATGGAAAGGAAATCGACACCCGGTGCCCGACTTGTGGAGTCCCAGAGACAGCAGAACACGTTGTGTTGTCCAGCACCGAGATGGAAGGACACCGTGCCAGGTTGTCGAGGAAAACAGGGATCTACGCCCTCGTCAAAGCGGACTTCCCCCGACTCGTTGAAGAGGACAACTATCCCTACTTCAGGGAATTTGTCTACGGGTGGAAGGAAGTGGTGGGCCCTACACATTTTACCTTAGGTAGGCCCATCCCTGCGGTCGGCGAGCCACCGGAAGAGGATGATGAAGAAGATGTCGAATAGAGACTGTGAGGACGTGGAGGACCGTACGGATGCGGTGGACCAGGAGGGCTGGACCAGGCGGACCAGACGGATCCAGTCCTCGGGAGAATTGGAGTGGACCGGACGGATGCGGCGAGAAAAGAGTGAAGTGTTCAAATACCTTGGCGTGATGTGAGAGGAATGCATGAGAATACAGTCGCATGTGCAGATGGTGGGTGAAAGTGCTATAAGAACGGTTGAGCAAATGACATTAGTATGAGAAAGAGATTTGTGGATCTTCTATACAGTGGATCATTTCTGGCGGTAATGTTATATGGAGCAGGAGCCTGGGGACATAGGCTTACGGTATGGACGAGGAGGAGTGCCCAGAGAAAGGTATTGTTGAGAATGACAAAGGCGTATAGGAGTCATAATCACAGGATGGTCTGGAGGTGATTGCAGGTAAATGCAGTAGCTCCCCGAATGTGCTAGAGGACGGACGATCGCTATCGAGCGGATGGAGGATAATGGAGGGATTATCCTCACCATTCCAGCTGCCTTCAGGACTCAGTCATCTCTTAGCTTCTGGTGATGTAGGACGTGAAATACACGTGCTCCGTAATAGAGTGCTTGTGGAATGGTGTACGTGCATGGTTTAGGCCCGATGGACATTCGTGCGACTCGGGGCTCCCTGCGTGAATTTTTTTGGGAAGTTTCCCAAAAACGTTTATAAAAGACCTATTGTTTTTGTTGACTTTTTCGTTATTTGTTGAGTTTTAATTGACTATTATCGGTAGTGGGAAGGTATTTTGGTAAAAATAGTTTTAAGTGTTAAAAAAGGAAAAATAGACAATTTCAAAAGAAAATAGTAATTAGGAAAAATAGGGTTCTGGAAAACCCTATTTTACGTATTACAACACGTAAAATTGGATGCTAACATCCAAATCTGTAAAAATGGCCGCAGAGAGGTCGAATAAAAAATATATTGTAGAGGATATCCCAAAACCATAGAAGGAGAGAGTAGAGGACCATATCCAAGATGGCGGCGAACCAGAAGACAAACTGGCGGCCACCATAGAAGGAAAAAAAAGGAGGTGGTTGAGTCCGTAAGTGCGAATAGTATGAATGTCCCAAAGTGGACAAGGCACATGATGCTTGAGTGTAAAAAATATGGGCGGGAAAGAGAGAGGATGTATGAAAAAATGAGAAGTGCGGGATTAGAAATAAATTTTAGGGGGTGCGTAAGCGTGAAGGGTATTGAATGGTTTAATGAGTTTGTAAAAAACGTGATGGCACGATTGGAGGAAAGTGAGAGAGCAGGGCGGATGGGGGAAGGACTGTCATAAGTATTTATTTATTTATGGTTTTACTTATTTGTTTAGTTATTTCATTATGTATTTATTTATTTCCTTGTCTAGTCAGTAGTTAGTAGTATGTTATTTATTGAGGAATGATTGGTGAACGAATGAGTGTAAAAATTAGCCAAAGCATGGAGTGGATGGATAAGTGTGAGTGAGGTGTCAAGCAGGCAGTAACGGGTACGTATCCCGCCCTTCCCTAAATGAAATAACAAACCTAGTGTTAGTAAGTTAAATTTCAGATGTTTACAACTTTGCATCAGTTAGGAATCTTTTAATTTGTAGGTCTTACTGAGAAGCAGATTCTCGTTAAGATAATTCCAGATTGCGTATCTCATAATTAATTCTTTTAGGGGAGCAAATATGATGAACATTTGCATTAAATATCAACTGAAACAATAAAGATTCTTAAAAAACAAAACAAAAAATATTTGTTATCTTTATTCAAAACTGGTTTTTTCAGGGAGTATACGTTTTTGCGTATTTATTACAATTTATATTTAATCAACCTTTACTGATAAAAAAGCTTAATAAAATGGAATTCACAATGTTAATAAGACCCCCCCCCCCCACAAAAGAATTATTTTCAATATAGAAGTCAATAATGCAAGTCGTTGTCATTTTTCTCTTCCACTTCAACAAAAGAGAGCTATTCATAGTCGTCATTCCATCTCGCCTTTGAGCTGAAATTCTCATTCAGTCCTATATTCGTTTCGTTTCTTATTTCTAATAAAAAAAACATATTTCAACAAACTGATTACAATACTTTAACTGTTTTTAAACCATTTCAAATGATAACAAAGGAAATAATGTAAATAAAAAGGAAATAATGTAAATCAATTTGATTTGATCAGTTACTAATTTACGTCTCAAATACTCTTTAGTCGATGTACCAGTTCTGTTACTCCCCAGATAAAGTTTACCTTCTCCCATGATCATGAATCTTGAATTAAGTTACAGAGACGAACTTCTTAGATGTATTGACGAAAATATGGAACTACCATGCATCTCTATCAGCAATACTATCTCCAAGCACCTTTAGCGCCCACCTTCCAAACCTTCCACTCTTTCTCCACAGTTCTTCAGAGATTTATCCTTTACCCGTTCGTTCATAAAATCCAATGATCGCAATAATGTTAATAAAGCTGATAAAAGTGACAAAACTGTGATCATGGATGGATCTTATTATAACGCAAGAATGCAATCTCCTCTCTGACCGGGGCCCTATTCCATCACTAATATCTAAATTTAATTAAAACTTTAAATACCTTAAAGAATCCAAACAGATCAGTTGTCCTTTCTGTAGAAACCTTATCTCATATAATTCTATAGCCTCTGTTTTTATCAACTTCCAAGATTTACTAACCCAATACCCCTCCCCGTCCTATTACTTCTAGTATCAATTCACTTTTCCTTCCCTCTCTTCAAATCCTTATCCATGGTAAGCTTTATGATATCCAAATTTCCTTTTACCTACTATAAAAAATATCATCCTTTAGCATTAATTTAAATTTCATCCTAGTCTCCTGAGAAATTGAAATTCTGTTTAAAAACATACACATACACAATGACCTCCACATCATAAGCAATCATTGGTCATCCCTAGAACCTCAAATTCCTTAACCGTTCCTAATTCCTTATATTACATACGTATGTAATAATATTATAATTACATAGATATAATTGTTCTATTTATAATTATATATATATTATAAATATATTTTATTATAAAACATCCGGACATTCTATGGGCAATCCACTTGTACTAATCTTTCCAACATTATTCTTAATAATCTCTTGTACTTCATTACACCATTATTTCCTAAAAACATTATTTTTATTAATAAATATGTCGACGACCTATATCTCAAAAATATTCCTTCAATCCTTTCAGCTTTCAATCCATGTCACCCTCTAATAGACTTTACTATTGAAAGGAAGTCAATTCCCTTTCTTTCCTTGGCCTCCAAGTCACTAGAAATCCTGACCACACTATATCCACCGATTGGTAAACAATACCCATCTAAAAGCAGACAGTTAAACTTCTATTCTCAACACCCTTACCATCTAGAAAATAGTGGTGCCAAGAATCTCATCCATTGCTGCCTCTCCCAAAGAAATCCTTCACTCAAGTGCTTAACCCCTTTCAAATTACCTCAATCGTCTGTCTTTTTCCTTCCAAGTATCCCACACTTCCACCCCCTTTTTTCATGTACTGGGGGTATTCCCTCCTGAAATATCCCTCAGCCTCCAAACTTTCTAAACATTCTTTATCGTTTAACCAGATCGTTAATAAAAAAAAAAAAAAAAAAAAAATCTATCCCCAATCCTAAAAACAACGTTAATTATAATTAACGATGGATAATTATCAAAATCCATTTATATCCATCTTGAACCTAAGACAGACAACCATTAAGTATATTCCCCACAAATATTCCGAGGTATTAAATATTCTTCGAATACAAATAATATATCTACATCTTTCCTTTTGTCCTCCTGCATATATCGTTTATTATGTATTATATTTTTTATGTTATTATATATATTTTTTAAAATTATTTAATTTAATTTAACCTCACACATTAATTTCTTAGACCTCACTTTATTTTTTAACTGCCACTCTATTAAAAGTTCTTTAACTTGGAAATGTTTTTCCTTACTCCTCAATGCATCCTAGAATATCTTTTTGTGCCATTATGTTGCAGACTGCCTTTCGTGAATTCATTAAATGGCAAAAAAAATATAAATATTATTAATTATAGTTATCTCATTGTTAATAAGAATATAGTTATCTTTAATCAGCCAGATCAGTATGCTGTGTATAATAAAGTTGGGCAACCATATGTTTTTTATATTAATAAAGCATTGTAATATATTATCTCATTAAAATATTCTGCCTCAAGAACAGAAGACAAGTGGTAAGAGTCTGCGGAAGTCGGTTCCCATGGTAATTCGTAATAGGAAGAATAGCGGAAGTCCGCTAGTTAGAGTGACGTGCAGATTATTCCGCGTGCAGAGACGGATTACTAGCCAAATAAGACCCTGAAAAACAAGGGGTCCCGGCAGAGAGTAACTCATAACTAAGGTGATGGTCCTACTGAGAAAAAAAATTCCACGCATCACTAGATCGCGGAAACCTTAAAGAAACCTCATCGGTCAGGACATCAAACCAGTGGTTCACCTCAGAAACCACCGAAATTTTTGGCCGTGATTTTGTTCATTATGTCAACGTGCAATCAGGATCGTTGCCAACTAAAATGAGAACCAGCAGGGGTAAGAAGAGAAATAAGGATAGGATGCTGACGCGATGTCGGGCAGGATGTAGGGAAGAGAAGACGCCTGCGCATGTGATACAGTGGTGTCACTGCACCCATGGCGGACGCATTTTACGACATAACGCCGCGTGTAAGCTAATCGGAATGCGTTGACTACAAAGAGATGGAAAGTGCTATATGAGCCTAGAGTAGAGTCAGATCCTGGCCCCCGGGTGCCTGACATCGTGACCTGTAAAGATGGTGTGGGACTCATATCGGATGCCCAAGTTGTCAGTGGCGGAAAGCCCTTGAATACTCTTCATGAGACCAAGAGCCTGAAGTATGCTGGCAATGAGATTCTGAATTATGCAGGCAACGAAAGTCTTATGGCAGAAATTGCCGACAGGCTGAAAGTGCCACATGATCATTTGGTAGTGTCTACGATCATGATAAACTGGAAGGGGATACTGGATCCGCAGAACTAGGCCGATCTCATCTCCTTTGGGATCCCACCAGAGATCCTGAAGGGGGTGGTGACATGTGTGCTCCAGAGCATCAGCACTAACTGGAACTAGTTCAACAGAATGACCAGAGAAGTCATAAGTCAATGCCCAGGGCTGCCCCTCAAATGTTACCGCATCCTGGCTGTGAACGGCGGGTATCGGAGTACCGTCGGAATCAGCTAGGCTGCACGCGATGGACTTAGAGGTGGTGAGCAACCATGCAAGATCCGTCGGTAGAAGAGGGATGACAGAGTGGCGGCGTGGACACACGAGTCACAGGCTGCGGATAAGAAGGTCGAAGCGGCGACGAAGGAGGGCAGTGACACAGCAGATAGGCCCCTTTGAAGCCCCCACTGTAAATGCGTAGGAATGTGTGGTTTTATTGGGAAAGAATCCCACACCCTTCGATATAGAAAAGTTACCTTTTAGCATATTTCCACCTAAACATCATAAATATAAAAAATAAAATAATAAAAAAAAATACTGTATGTGACATCATATACCACCATTTGACTCCGTCAGAGAGGGTTTCCTAGTCTTCTTGGAGGCCGCCTGAACACTTGAGCTAGAGCTGGATGAGGGGTAGACCAAGTTCCATCCACATTATCCAACTGAGGATAATGTACCTAAGGTGGAGGTAAAGAAAAGAAAATGGATGGATAACAGTCACCAAAAAATCCCTAAACTTTGAAATGATAGGATAGGATTCGAAATTTACTTTATCAAATTGATATATAAACGTTATAGTTTGAAACTTAATACTATTTATTTTGCTCAGTTTGAAATTCGTTTATAATTTATAATTTATCGATATCGTATTTGTTTTATCTCTAGTGAAAATAGTCATCTTCAATTGTTTATAACTTATTATTTTCTTTGTGCAATCCAAAACATATCTTTACTTTATACATCTGAAACCCATTCTTACTTAGTTTATGTACGTATACAAAATATACTTTCCCAATACCTATATCCTATTGTCAAGTTAGGTATTGATATACTTTTATAGCTTTTGATAGTAAATCTAAGTTTACTTTTTCAATAAGCTTTAAAAAATAAATACAAACAGTTTTAAAAGCATTTCGTCCTTGATTTTTGTGTATTATTTTAAATGCATCATATTACCCGCGCCTTGGGGTTATATGACGCAAATAGGTACCCCCGGAAAATGCCATTTTTTGGAAAAACTAAATAAATTTACATCCATGATTCTCAGATACATACAAATCAATATTGTCAACATCTTAGGTGTGTTTTGGAGTAAGTAACTGAAGAAGTTTCAATGCCATAATTCTCCCATAGGTTCGTTGCAATATTCTACTCCATCCTATTTATTTCTCCTTATCAAGGCATATTGAGATATATATCTATTCAGCAAAATCATTTTTTTTTTTTTTTTTTAATAAAATAAAATTAATCTACATAGGTTTTCTAATAGATTAATAATAGATGAACTGTTTCCAAATTATTTTTATAGAATTGACTCATAATAATAATTTTTAGGGGTCAACATCCCACCAATGCAGGGTCGAGACCAGGCAAATGATCCGACAGAGAATGCATTGGAAGAGGTCCATTAGGCTCGCCCTATTTGTGCCGATTACAGATGAAGACGCCCGGCTGCCGAATCTGCCCCGTTAGATAGGGATTTTACGGTTTTATCGGGCCGAATAGTGCAGGGTTTGAGTTTTTAGTAATTTCTTTATAATGACTTAAGATAACACAGGTGCTCTATGTAAAATCTTAGAAACCCTATAACAGTGGCTTGAGTTTTTGCGGCATTCAATGTTAATTTGTTAATGTTTGCCCAGGCACAGATTTTCTCTAGGTCTTCCAGAATTTTGGAAAACGCAGCTAGTAACTCGGATGAAGGTAAAGGAAAGCAAATTATTGTAATATTGTAATTTGATTTAATTTAACCATCAACATTCACAATTATTTGTAAATTTGTAAAAGTTATGAAAAAACCAAAAACATATTTGTAATTTTGAGTTTTAAAATTGTATTTCTAGGTTTTGACATGTCTATTTTGACTAGTCAGAACTGTTTATTAAAACTGTTCTAAAACCTACCATATGAGCATTCTCTGTGACTCGCTTCCTGGCTGCTTTGCACAATTAGCAATCTTTCTCGAGAACAACACCTTTCGAGTTCATCAGGTTGCAGCAAACTCCTTCAGTCTTCCGTCAGTTCTAACAGTTATACTTTTATTTGTAATTGTCTATCAACTTTTCATTATTATTTACCTACAATGGCACGCTCACGAAAACAAATTAAACGTCAACCTCAGCGCAACTTCCCCTTCAGCAGCGCAGAAGTATTCGACGAAGACGACGTAACTCCTCTTCGCCCATAAAGAACATTCTCAGTAGTATTTATCAGGTTGTTTCGGCAAAACGATCAAACCTCCCAATTCATTACAAAAGACGTATTTTCATGACTTTTATTAGACCTATTTTGACGTACGGAGTTGAGCTTTGGGGCTCCACTGAACCACCCAATTCATCTCGTATCGAATCCTAACAATCCAAAATCCTTCGAAAAATCCTAAATGCCCTTAACTTTGTCACCGATAAGCTTATCAATAATAACCTTAATGTTCCATATGTTGCTAGGTTAGCCCAAACCAGATACCTATCCTTTGATAGTAAGCTCCAGAACCACTAAATCCATTAGTTTCTCAACTTGCTTCCCACTACATTCCCGATAATCCTTCTAGGCCTCTGAAAAGAAGATGGTCTAGAGATCTTCAATTGTAGAATTTTATTGAACTGCTACTGATGAGTAGTTCTTTTCAAGTTTTAACATGTCATTGTAATCGTTTTTAGCTCATTCACTTGTACATATTTTTTAGTTGAAATTTCAATAAATTGATATATATATATATATATATATATATATATATATATATATATATATATATATATTTTGTATTTTTGTTAATATCACAATGCTTTAGAATCAGTTAATATATAATCGTCATTTTTTCATAAAAATGGCCATAAGAACATATATGGCACTACTATTAAAGTAAGTCAGGACTTAAGAGCACCTGTAATTAGCTGCTTATACAGGGTGAGTATCTCTTAGTGTAAAAAAAAAAATTGGGTTAAACTAGATCAAAAATGTAGCTAAATGCCGCAAATCTCACCTTTCTATTCCAATCCGTTGCATATATACGATAAATCGAAGACTTTTTTGAGGAAATCACGTTTTTTCCCATAAAAACTGTAATATCTCCATTTTGTCTAAATATTTTTCAAATTTTGGCCACATTTTCAGATTTAGCATTAAATTCCCTATAAGAACAGAGTACACGTAACCTTGAATTTTACAAACTTAGTATCTAAAGAACAGCTTGATCTTCACCTTATTTGGGGAAGTCACAATGTCTTATTTACTTCAACGCTCACCGTTTTTCGTAAAAACTATCCACAAAACGTCAAATCTCACAAAAACTTGCAAATTTAATCAGCTTTCGAATGATATGTTAAACGTAATGATTTTGTTTCAATTTCATGGAGATATTTAATTTTGAAACCGAAAAAACATGGTGTTCTCATTTTGTATACAAATCAGTTACTTGGGTAAATAAAACATTATGACAATCCCTTAATGGAAATGTGCATTTTAAACATAATAAACTCTTCATTGGAATAAAAAGCAAGGGAAAAAATGATTGTTTAATAGAAAATAAAGGAAAACTGTCAATAAAGCGACACTACATCAGAGGATCTCATGTTATTACATTTATTTATTTATTATTATTATTTAGGATTTATTTTATTAGATTTTCAATGTAATGTTTAAAACCCAGTGATAATGAACATAGACCTTAGTTTTGCCCTTAGCTACTGAATGCAGGTTGTGTCTAAGAATACTACTTTTTGAAGTATGGGCAGATGAGTCTGTTTTTACAGGGGATGGCATTTCTACCAATCCATGTATATCGTTATTATGAATGGTCGAAATGCCTTCCCCTGTAAAAATGAGACTCACCTAGCCATAAATCACATAATAAATAAATAAATGTATTAACATGAGATCCTCTGATGTAGTGTCGCTTTATTGACAGTTTTCCTTTATTTTCTATTAAACAATCATTTTTTCCTTTGCTTTGTATTCCAATGAAGAGTTTATTATGTTTAAAATGCACATTTCCATTAAGGGATTGTCATAATGTTTTATTTACCCAAGTAACTGATTTGTATACAAAATGAGAACACCATGTTTTTTCGGTTTCAAAATTAAATATCTCCATGAAATTGAAACAAAATCATTACGTTTAACATATCATTCGAAAGCTGATTAAATTTGCAAGTTTTTGTGAGATTTGACGTTTTGTGGATAGTTTTTACGAAAAACGGTGAGCGTTGAAGTAAATAAGACATTGTGACTTCCCCAAATAAGGTGAAGATCAAGCTGTTCTTTAGATACCAAGTTTGTAAAATTCAAGGTTACGTGTACTCTGTTCTTATAGGGAATTTAATGCTAAATCTGAAAATGTGGCCAAAATTTGAAAAATATTTAGACAAAATGGAGATATTACAGTTTTTATGGGAAAAAACGTGATTTCCTCAAAAAAGTCTTCGATTTATCGTATATCTGCAACGGATTGGAATAGAAAGGTGAGATTTGCGGCATTTAGCTACATTTTTGATCTAGTTTAACCCAATTTTTTTTTTTATACTAAGAGATACTCACCCTTTATAAACAGTCTGGATCCAGATCTCAGTAAGATCACACCGTCATAGTTTTAATCGCTGAAATCGATAGTTGATTTTTGTGTTGAGAATCATCGCTCACTTGGTGGTTGGGAAAACTATTCATCTGGAATTGATGCTGGTTTCGCTGAAAAAATCGGAAAGATTCGATTGGGTAACCATCAGATAGGACTAATCATCGTGAATGTTAAAAAAGGGAAAGGATAGTTATTTAAAATCGTTTAGTAACTGAGAAATATCTTATTTCAATTTCTTTATTTTATTTCATTACAAATACAGCTAGTGTAAAAAGTATTGGAACAACAACAAAAAATTTAAAATAAATTTCAGAGAGAATTGTTCGTACAGCTGTTATGAACAAAATGGGAATAAACTCTAAATTAAATATATATTGCAGATATTATGACATTTCAGCTTTAGTGATAAATAATTTTATTAGTATCAGGAAATGCCAGAAAAACATGCGCAACGTAGTTTTGGAACACTATAATATTGATTTATAAAATAAGGAAACGCATTTAAAATTTTCAAGTGTTATGATCAAATTACGGCCAGTGGTCGTAGGACACTTATCAGGTCCTAGATATATTCAGTGTAGTTTATATTTAACGATGGAGCTGAGAGAAAAAGGAATTCGTAATGAATTACAAAAAAAAAAAAAAAAGAAGATATAATCGATAAAAAGTGCAACAGTTCGCGTAAAATAAAAATAAAATTGTTAAATTGAAGTCATGTAAACGTTATTAAATTTAATGGCTGTTTGGGAAAATTTTCCAAAATAACAAAAGTCAATAGTTGTTGCTGATAAACTAATTGTTACTTGTGTGAATAAACAGGAGCCTTATAGAGTTTTTGTGTCTAAAAATCCATAAAAATGGCCGCAGAAGACGGCGACAAATTTTATAATATTAAGGAACCTCGAAAACCCTAAAGGGACCATGGTGAACATGGTGAGGTTGAGCAAGATGGCATCAAGCATGAGATACAATGGCTGCGTCCGTAGAAGGAAAGAAAAAGCGACATCCACGTCAGAAGGAGAAGGCAACGAGAATAAAGGAGGAACGAGGACCTTCTCCCGGAGGAAATTCTCGCTGTCTCGTAGACTAATAATGGTGTTTCAGGTAGAAAAAGAATTAGAGAGGGTCGTCTGCAGATGTATCCTCGAGACGGCGGACCCTCTGACAAGGGAAGTAGGGAAGAACAACACCTTAAAGGCAAAGTGCGGGATTATGGGGAGTAGCTCTTCAAAAAAAATCTTCCGGTATTAAGGTAGATAACCCAGGTCCAGTCCCAAGTGACTAAGTCATCCACCTCGTGTGTCAAAGACTAAGTTGCTTTTAGAATGTGTATCTATCGATCTTAGGTCATAAAAGCGATGCCCCGGAAGTTCTTCTCCTAGGAGATGGCCCTCTAGAGATCGTTGTCAGTGGCTTTTTCATGATGCGCTTCCTTAAAAAAACCTGTCTGTATTCATTGAAGATCGATGTACGTAGGTTTCGGCTTTTCATCTGAGAGGCTTAAGATCAATGAGGAAAGATATTTGTGAATTTCTATAAGCCAGATAAGTCATAACGAGATATGAGGAATGTGAAAATAAAAGGATTACAGGCCATTCAAGGAAACTAAATGCTGGAACTAAGAAAAAACTGATAAAGAAAGCATTGAAAAATACTGATGTTAGCTTTCAGAGATTGACTTTTTTAAGATCCAATCAAGATCCAGAAATAACTATCGAAAGAAGAATGGGAACGTATCAATCTAGATTTGGATAGGAACCTCTTTCGTTTTATGTTTAGACGTCTTTAAGGTAGGATCGATGGGATTGTGCTTTATACCTATTAAAGAGTAGTATTGTGCCATGAAAGAAAACTAATGTTATCTTAAATTTAAGTAGGAGCATTGATAAGACTTCAAACAAAGAAGTATCAGTATTTTATTTACAACTCGGTGTTTCCCCATCTAGACCTTAAACCATCATTCACACGAAATTATTCCGATACTATGCTTAAGATGCCAAACAAAGTAACAGTCGAGGCCCGTTGTGGGAACGAAATTGTATGAACATGATTTCAGGCTGAGTACAAGTTTAAGAAAACTTAAGCCATTCGTTCTACACCCTGTGCCCCTCCAGTATAAAGAAAATTATCGCTACTGCACCAACTTCGGAGTTCTCAACTCATTTGCATACTAAGACACCTCTGGAAGTGTTATGGCTTTTTCAAATTGTCTCCGCCTCTTAAAAATTCGGAATAACTCAGAGAGAAAAAAAAAAAAAAAATAAATAATGAATCAAGTTAGAAGTGAAAAATTCCTCCTCCCCTTTAAACATTATCAGGACTGGGCAACGCCTCATGACATCTTGTTATCCTCTATACGGGACAAAATATTTTAAATAATTTAATTTGTAAATATCTTTATTTTTTTTTTCAGTTTGTTATTTAATTTTAAGGAAGGAAAAAAAAAAGTCGATTTTTTGTTTATTGCTTTTATATAATATGCTAATTTAAGTTACCATTTCAAAAAAAAAAAAAAAAAAAAAAAAGAGACATCAACATCAGAGAAGTCTCCTCAGAAGGAGAAGGCAGCGGGAATGAAGGAGGACGAGCACCTTCTCCCGGAGGAAATTCTAGCTGAGTCTCGTAGACTAATAATGGTGTTTCAGCGAGAAAAAGAATTGGAGGGGGTCCTCTGCAGATGTATCCTCGAGACGGCGGACCGTCTGGTAAGAGAAGTAATGAAGAACAACACCTAGAAGGCAAAGTGCAGGATTATGGGGAGTAGCTCTCCAACAGTCATAGAGAGAGGACCAACGCTCTACGCTTCTAGGGATTATCCCTACCTTTCACGGAGGCTTCAGCTATCAGTCTGCCTTCAGACGTCTCCGAGGTGAGAACTTTTTTATAGTGGCTCTAAATAAAGTGACGTCTATGGTGGTGTGCGTGTTAGGTTGAGGCCCAACGGACACTAGTGCGACTCTGGACACCCTACCTTAGTGGTTTTTGGAAAAATTTTCCAAAAAAAACAATAACAAAGTGTTGTTGATATTGTCGTTGTTGTTATTAACTATTTGTAATTGAGTGTGGACAGGAGCATTGTTAAAGTTGTTTTTAGTTGTTAAGAGTTAACTGACTGAAATAATTTTTTTTGGAAATCCAACGATATAATTCAATAATATGGATGAACGACATTGCAAATAAGTAGTAGTTTTCATTTGTAATAGTTAACTATATTTACAAATGTTACTGTTTTAAATAAGGAAATTTAACGCTTAATTTTAACTTCATTAATATATTTTTGAAATGCCACCGCGTGACACCGTCTTCAAACCTTTTTGATTACAGACACTTGTATCTATATTAACTTTTCCAGCAAAAGCTTTCAGCTGCTAATAACTGCCATTTTAGTAATTATATCGATTTTTCTTTCAGATTCAACTACATTGCTAACCTCTACAGTATAACGAAAAATGAATTTTATGTGGAAATAAATCATAGCAAAAAATTACATATCACCGAATCCCATTCACTGTTGAAAAGAACAATATCTAGTTAAAGGATTTTATAAATATCATTGCCTTAATCCCTTAGAAGCTCTAATCAAAAGAAAATGCATCTATACACTAACAATTGCGTTACTGTTTTCAGTGTCAATGCTGGTTATATTTGAGCCATAGAGACTGAAATAGTTTTTTATTTATTAAACATGGACAATGTCAGTATTTGTTAATACTGGATTTTATTTAGTAATTTTATTGTTTTAAATAAATCAATTTAAATTATAATTTTAATTTCATTACAATATTTTTAACATGACACCGCATGTCACCGGTACCATAATAGTTGTTAACTAACACTTGTATCTATACTAACTTTACCGGCACAATTGTCTGCTATGTTAACAATTGATAATTTTTCCTTTTCCGGTACTCTGAAATCACGTTTGTAGCAGAGATTGCGGTGAGATTATGTGGAAAGCGAAACACTGCAAATATTAAAAAAAAAAAAACTAACTTCCGGCCAGACCACCAGACAATTAAAAAAGTTAAGATTAGCTTCTGCAAGAAAGAGACCACTAGCACATGATGAGTCCTCAGCATGTTTAATTGACTATAAATTAGCTAAGTGCAAATATAATTTGACCCAAAAAAGTGCGATGAGTTTAAGTTACGAAATATATCCCTCGTATTATCCCCTATAAGAAAGAAGAATTGAATCTGAAAAAAAAAGGAAAGAAGAAATTCAATTATATTTTAAAAGATAAATTGGGCGGATTGTGGATGGGCCAAAATCTGGTTTGGTTTTGGGACCTCGAATGACGGAAATACGGCAAGATTTTTTTTTAAATTACCGACAAGAAAATTCTGTGATTAGTTCAGGATTTGAGTTAGATTTTGAAAAATTCTAATCATATCTGGAAGTGACAACAGATTTGTAACTTAACCTCTATTCTTGGTTTTATATGCTTGTAACAGTTCATAAGTTACTATTCCATGGCTCAGAGATTGTTAATAGAACTTAATTAATTGAACATTCTCACTCTGATTCTTTTAATAAATATAAATAATCGTTTTACCACAAAACTGCAAATTTTTGTGAACATATTCCAATGAAAAAAAAATACATACCGAAGTATCTAGGTATCATACCAGATTAATCAAAATATTTATGTAAATAATGAAATTTTAAATTTGATAATTTGTTGACAACGATAAATCGAGATTATTAGTCCCGATTATTGATTCGTGGCTTATTTTATTTTATTGTTACGAGTAGAAGTTAGTAGGAGATTGTTTTAAAAAATTAATTAAAAAAAAAAAAATTTTAACAAAAATACCATTATTTTTTCTAAAATATTGGAAATTCGTTGTCCTAAAATGTTTTAAACATTTTTCCTAAACACCGCGACTAAAAAAAAAAAAAAAAAAAAAAAAAAAAAAAAAAAGAAATTGAAATTGGAACAAAACATTTTTTTCCAGTTAGAAGTCTATTCGGCCCACTGTGCGGCGGATATACTCGTATCTACGGAAGAAGACGAGGTCTTGAAGAATGACAAGATCGAGACAAGGCTAGCCAAGCCCAAAGGGCCTCGCCTGGAAGTAAGAGGAGTCCTGAAGGACTGGGACGGAGCCACCTTAGAGACCGCCTGCATCTCCACTCCGGCAAGGGGCAGTCTCTCGAGGACTTGGATTCTTGAGGCACACCCCGCTTTGAGGTACGTCCGGATGTCCGTGACCCCGGAGGATGTTAGCGGAAGTTGGTGGTCCCTGTCTGAGTGATCAGAGATCACCTCGTTAATCCACCATGCTTACAGTGTCAGGACTACGGGTATATTGCCAAGCAATGTAAAAAGAAGGTGGCATGCAGTGCACAGGGACCACTGCATAGGATTGGACGTGCTCTCACCATACGGCGCTAGTGGGGATACTCGGCGCCTCCCTTGATTCCCTGGTTTATTTTTTCTTTTTTAAGACTTTTTCAAGTTATGTTACATATCGTTTTCAAATATAAGCTTGCTTTATCTCCTTCAGTCCAGCCAGTCTCCCTCTTGCATTCTTCTATTCTTCATTCTTCCGTGACGCCCTTAACACAAGTCAAACTCCTCGTCCGACATTTACCTTTTCTTTCTGGGTTCCATTCCATGAAATGTTTTAATTCTCATAATTTTAACTGTTAAGGGGTTATTTTCCATTTGTTTCGCAATCTTAATTTCAATATTTGAAACAACACATAAATGCCTCCAATAATCCATTTCGAGGACTAGAAGTCTACTTGTTGATTCTCCTTAATCTTCCACGATTCGCCTGAATAAAGTGTCAGAATTTCTTTTACCAAATTTTATATGTTTTATTTTTGATTTTTAATACACTAAGTTGCTCCCTAGTACGGAAAATAACATTCTAGTTATAATCCTACCGTTGTGTATGCTTCTTTCAATGACCTTGTATATCGTTCCTATAACACTCATCTCATTATTTGGGAAATATTTCATTCAGTTATAATTTTATTTTACAAATGGTGTTTTAAATACTTCATTACATTAACTTGATCATAAAATAGCAGAGGACTATTGTTGTTGAGTAAGTTCAAAATTTTAATCAGTTCTGGTTGCTACAGAGGCTATTTTCATCATAAAATACAATGAAATCGATTACTAGCAAGCACACGACCGAGATATCGGTTAGAGGAGGATCCAGATTTGAGAAGGAACCCTCACTCCAGTAAAAGGTATATGACATGAGGGTTGGGGGTAAGCGAATAGTAAACAGCTTGTCGATTCTCTACACGCAACGTCTGTTTACACCGTCAATAGGGAATAAAATCTTGAAAGAACTCTTAGAGGACTCGACCTTATAGAATAACACTCTTTTCCTCTGCAACCCAATAAAAAAAAAAATAATAATAAACATTATTAAGTATCAAACTCATACAATTATATAATTACAACAGCAATTCTAACATTGAATGAAGAAACAGTTCAATTATTTGCCACTTCGTTATGGCAAGTTTCATAAAAAGTAGAGTAAAGAAACCATAGTTGTCTAATGAATAACCATTAAAACTACAATAACATTGAAAGATTTTAGTATAGGTTAGAGATAATTTAAATTTTGAAGCAACATTTTAATATATAATATTGGATAATAAACATTTGTTGAAATACCAACAGCTAATATATAGGAATACACCCATTGTGCTTGCCGCGCACGGACTATGGACAAATCGCTAAGCTATGTCCAAAAGAGGTTGCATGCATGAAAGTGCACGGGGACAGGGCATTATCCAAGTATTTCACAGAAAAAGGATAAGGAACTTCCCCTGCAGTAGGTAAATGACGCCAAGGCAGGCTAACATAGAAGAATACATAGCCATTATGGCGGCAGTCGTACTCACATATAGAAGTGCGATATACTCTTCCGTCAGTAACTCCTGGAGCACAGCCTGGGGTTCAGTGCAAAGAGGAGAATTCGCAGTAAGACGGGGGAGAGGATACGTCAGAGGAAGAGCTATAGAAGAATAGGAGGTGAGGTTTTAACTCTAATAATTAACGATGCTGCTTGGGGGCCATCAGAAAAGGGGGCCACCAGAGTACTTTCCGGTCCCATGGCGGACATTAACACAGCTAAAGAGAGAGTTTTAGCAGATCGGTATAACCTCTACCTATAAGCATAGGCTGAGATTATACCGAAACTTATGGGAAGAAGAGATCCTCGGACGATTTCATAGTCAAAGAATCAGGGAAGAATCCCTGGGGAATACCGTACAGGGTGGTACTGGGCAAGTTTAAGCCGCTGCAGCTACTGGCGGCCATTCGAGTACTTCTCACCTGGAGAACCTAAAAGATAGGGTGACCCTATCAATCATTAGACTCAACAGAATAGGTGAAAATCTAAGTGAGCATGTGAATGAGATCGAACACCGGTGCCCGACTTGTAGTATCCCAGAGAAGCCCGAGCATGGTCTTGTTCTGCACTGCTATAAAAAGGATACCGTGACAGGTTGTTTCGGAAAAAAGGAATTTTTGCCTCCTCGAAGCAGACTTTCCCCGTCTGATGGAAGAAGAGAATTATAATAAAGGAAGTGGTTAGCCCTACACACTTCAACTTTCGCTGTCGGCGAGGCACCCTCATAGAAGGAAGATGATCAGGACCCTGAGGAAGCTAGATCTCACGTAGATACCTCACCAAAGGTTTAAACAGGGTGAGGTCACTAAGGCGTGTTTATTTTTGCACGATATGCTCGGTTGAATACCATTTTTCTTCTGTTTACCTCATTTACCTCACTAAATATATAAACCTTTTTACTTTTTCGGATGAATAACCGTCAATATCCATAGCAGTACTATCTCATGGAGTGTACTGATGATTCTATTTTTATTTAACCTCAAATTTATTCTCCTGTGATCAAATATTGTTACTCAAAGCCAAGGGTCAGATCGTTGAAGAAATGTGTTCCTTGGCTGAAAATGAGGTAGCACTTCAGCTTGAAACCAGTAAAGCTGAAGCATCAACTTCGTCTAATGGGAGTAAAAATAAGGATAAGGAGGGTTTTTGGTCCCATTACCAAGAGGTGTTTACTCAACCTCCTGAAACTCCTTAACTTAGCCATATCAGTCAAGGTTAGGTGTGAATCGGAACTTAATAGGTACCTGCAAGAACCAAACTTGGATGCAGCTCTTGGAGAACAAGTACCTTCATATTGGTTTTCCAGCCCATACACACAGCTTAAACAACTTGCTGTGAAATATCTGTGTATCCCCCCATCCACAGTGTTCTGTGAAAGATTGTTAAGTACGGCAGGAAACATTTGTGATACTAAAAGAAATAGGTTGGACCCAGAAAGAGTGAAAATGCTTGTATTCTTAAATAAGAATTTGTAAAAAAAAGTTTTATTTTTGTACATGTGCATAGAGATTAAATTTTAATTAGCTTCATTTGTTGAATGTTGTAGATGTAAGTGGCAATATTGTATATAGTAGATAATGTTCAATTATTTTGTTTCTGAATATATATGTTTTTTCTAAAAATTTGGATTTTTTTTAATGTGGTATCGGTATCGAGAATCAAGAATCGATTTGTTGGTATCGGTATCGGTATCGAGAATCGAAAAATTTTGGAATCGACACATGACTGATTAAAACTATTCTAAAACCAACCATATGAGCATTCTCTGTGACTCGCTTCCTAACTGCTTTGCACAGATAGCAATCTTTCTCGAGAACATCACCTTTCGAGTTCATCAGGTTGCAGCAAACTCCTTCAGTATTCCGTCAGTTCTAAAAGTTATACTTTTATTTGTAATTAACTTTCAACTTTTCATTATTATTTACCTACAATGGCACGCTCACGAAAACAAATTAAACGTCAACCTCAGTGCAACTTCCACTTCAGCAGCGCAGAAGTATTCGACGAAGACGACGTAACACCTCTTCGCCCATAAAGAACATTCTCAGTAGTATTTATCAGGTTGTTTCGGCAAAACGATCAAACCTCCCAATTCATTACAAAAGACGTATTTACATGACTGTTATTAGACCTATATATATTAGATTTATATCTAATAAACACACTGCTTGTCTAAGCGTTGTGACGCCAGATGTTTCACACGAAGTCCTTGTATTAGGCTATAAATTGTGCTTTTTCATGTATAATGTATGTCAGTCAATAAAAACCTCTTTTTAAAAACTCAGTCCCGCGAACCTTTTATTTAGCTGGCGCCCGAACGGAGGGACATTTGGAAGCGTTAACGTAACTTCGCGGCAGTTCTATCTTATTCCAGGTACAGAACAGCGAGACCTCTTTCCACTGGCATGAGAAGATTGGGAGCTGAGTATATTAGTACATCAGCAGATCTTCAAGTCTTTGGGAGCGCTTTGGTATTCTAATACCTTGACCAAAAAGACCTACAACCTCTTGCTAAAGAATCGACGGGAAGGAGCTAAAGGGAGCGTCATCAAGAAGACATCGAAGACAACGTTGTATCAAGAAAAAGTATAATTAATTTTATTTTTATTTTTATTCTAAGTAATTTTGTAATTTAAATATAAGTTAGTAATAAGTATAATAATTTAAAATATTAATTTAGCATTTTTATGAATATATTGGAAGAAAAATTAAGCAACTTAAAAATAACTGGTTCTACGTTAGTTGAAAAAGAAAATAATATGGCTCTTGAAATTAAAAATCATGATTTAGCATTAATCCCGGAATATGACGGAAATCCGTTACAACTAGTTGATTTTATTAGAAATAGCGAATTTTTATATAATTTATACTGTAAAGATGATAATACCCATAAAAATACAAACCAAGCTAAACTTGTTTTAACGATCTTAAATAAACTAACTGGAAAAGCTAAAGTCGCCGTATACGACAAGGAATTTAATACAGTAGAAGAAATAATAAAATTCTTAAAGAAAAAGTACCAGGACACGAGAACTAGGGAACAATTAATTTCGGAAATTTTAAATACGCGGACTTACCATAATGAAAACCCACTCGATTTCTTAGAACGACTGGGCCAAAAAAGATGCGATTTATATGCGCGAATATACTCTGACAATGAGATATTAGACAAACAGGACGAAATGTATAGGTATGACAAGCAGATATCCCACCACGCAGTACATAGTTTACACCCAGCACTAACGGACTTCATTTATCATATTAAATTTGACTCATTAGAGGACCTAGAAGAAATATTAAGAAACAGCGCGGCTCACATCGTACATAGAATTTATGGCGATAAAAAACACCAAAAAAACCCAGTTCAAAATAATTACAAAAAGAAAAATTTTGAAAATAATTACAAAAATAAAGAGTACCGACCAAAATTTAACAACCACTATGATTATCAAAATTACCGACCCCATCAGTACCACCGCGAGCAATATACGTCGTATAATAATCCCCAACATTACCGACAGCAACAGTATCAGTATGAGCAAGGTCCAACCTCTAATTCTTATAACAATAACAACCAACATAACTTCCGGCCACAACAGCGAGCTATTGAATATACGACTCCGATTTATAATCAACCGTGGGACCCCCAGTCGCAACATAAATTTTTTAACAAACCACCCTCCAGAAATATTAGGCAAAATTACCAACAACCGCAAATAGATTCTAACACCCGTTTCGATGAGAACTGTTTGTAATAGGGTACATACAATTGAAGAAGAAAAAGACGAAAAAAATTAAATTATTGTTAGAGCGGATTGAATCTTTGGAAAAAAGACAGGATCATTTTTTAGAATTAGGCCCGAGCACAAGCAGACCTCCGGACCGGATATAAACAATTTAAATTCTAAACCAGATAAACAAACAGATAACCAGGATAAACGAATAGAAATTCATGACTTGAACTTAAACAACGACTTACCGAACTTAATTGACAGTATGGGAAATAAATGGCTAATTGATACGGGTGCCACAAAAAATTATATACACCCCGATCACATTCCACGTTTCTCGGAAATTTCTAAAGAGGATTTTGCGATTCGAACACCTACGGGAACGGCGGAAGGATCACAAAGCGTGATAATTGACCTAATGCCCCTGATAGGAATTAATCAAAAAGTCAAATTTTTAATATTTCCGTTTAGCGAAAGGTTTAATATTTTATTGGGCTACGAGACAATGAAAAAACTAAAATTAAAAATCAATTTAGAAAAAAATGAATTAAAATTTAAAAAGAAAAAATTCAAATTAGAGAATGACTTATTTTTTATTAATGATAAAAACGAAATTAAAAACTTAATTCGCCACGAACATATTAGTCCGGAAATAAAGGAAGAATTAATCGAAATTATTAGCCAACATGGCGAAGTATTAAAAAGGGACGACGCGAATTTAAAATCAACAGGGTTAATAAAACATAAAATAATAACAACGAATGAAAATCCAATTTATACGCGTAATTACCGTTACCCGGAACAATTTAAAAAACAAATTAATGATGAAGTTCAAAAACTATTAAAGAGTAATATCATAAGACCTAGCAAATCGCCGTATAATTCTCCGCTTTGGATCGTACCGAAAAAATCAGACGCGTCGGGACAGAAAAAAATTAGAATGGTGATCGACTATAGGAAATTAAATCAGGCTACAGTAAAAGACAAATTTCCCCTACCGAATATTGAAGATTTATTAAATAGACTAAAGGGATCGAAAATATTTTCTACCATAGACATCGCGTCGGGAATTCACCAAATTGAAATGGATAAAGATTCAATAGCTAAAACCGCGTTTTCCACCGAAAATGGACATTTTGAGTTTCTACGTATGCCTTTTGGCTTTTGTAATGCACCCCAACCTTTCAGAGAGCGATGACGATGATGATACAAAATATCCCCAATTCTATGATTTACATCGACGATATAATAGTCTACTCAAAAAACGAAAAAGAACATTTAAAAGATTTAAAAAGAGTATTTGAAGCCCTAAAAGAACATAACCTATCAATACAATTAGATAAACGGAATTTTTTAAAACAGAATTAAACTTTTCAGGCTACATCGTAACCCCAGACGGATTAAAAACAGACGAGAAAAAGATAGAAGCAATTTTAAATTTCCCCATTCCGCGTAATGAAAAGACGACAAGACAATTCTTGGGCATGACGGGATACTATAGAAAGTTTATTAAAAATTACGCAAAAATTACCAGACCGATTTCTAATTCTTTAAAAACTAAAATTTATGGCACGAAGGAAATTAAGAAAGCATGTCAAACCCTAACGGAAATGATGAGTAACACACCAATTTTAAATTACCCGGATTGGGAACGGCCATTTATATTAACAACAGATGCCAGTAATAAAGCCATCGGAGCTGTGGTCTCACAAAAAGACGAAAATGAAATAGAACACCCAGTAGCATTCGCGTCCCGAGTATTACAAAATGCGGAATTAAATTATAGTTCAATAGAGAAAGAATTACTAGCGGTAGTATGGGCAACCCAACACTTTAAGCCTTATTTATACGGTACAAAATTTCTTTTATGCACAGACCATAAACCTTTAACGTGGATTTTTTCAATGAAAAATGGTAACACGCGCATAATGAAGTGGGTTTGGAAATTACAAGAATTTGAATTCGAAGTTAAACACATTCAGGGAAAAACAAATTACGTGGCCGAAGCACTTTCCAGGGGAAGCGACGAATTGAATCATAATAGCGACGTGGAGGAAATGGACGTCGAAGAATTATTAAATCAGGAAATAGCGGACGAAAACAATTCCGAGTATGACGCGATAATAGAGGACTTAGAAGTACCGCCGGAAGATGATTTAGAGACAATCCATTCCCAGGAATCTAGTAACGAACAAGTACGAATTTGTGAACCCGAAAAATGTATAAACATAGAAAAAAATCAAATAATTATAAAAAGGGGAAATACAAAAATTAATTTCACTAAACCATTTGGAAAACGCCGATACGAATTAAACATTTATGCTAAATCAGATATCGCTTCATTATTAGAACAGATACTAGAACCTAATAAAACATACGGGATAATTTGTAAATCACCTAACGAAATAACCGAAAATTTATATGACGATTATTTTAGAACAATACAACAAATAATAGAAACGGAATATCCATCGGTTAAATTGAAAAAATACAAACAAATTGTAAATGACGTCGAAAATCCTAATGAACAAATAGAAATTATAGATAATTATCATTTAGACAAAACAAAGCATAGGGGTATAAACGAAACATTCGAAAAACTTAAAAAAGAATATTATTTTCCAGGGATGCAAAATAAAATAGCGGAGTATATTAATAAATGCGAAACTTGTAAAGTTACGAAATATGACCGAAAACCTATAAAGACCAAATTTCAAATTACACCTACACCAGAAAGACCGTTTCAGGAATTAATGATTGACATTTTTAATTTTAACAACGCAATAATTTTCACAGCAGTAGACACATTTTCGAAACATTTATTTGCTCAAACCCTACAATCAAAGAACGCAATTAATATTTGTAACGCACTGACTAACTATATGGCATACTTTCCCACACCTCTACAAATATCATTAGACCAAGGGACGGAAATGAAAAAATAATTTAGTAAAACAGTTTTGTGAAGAAAATAATATTATCTTACATTATACCTCAGCCAGCCACTCAAACTCTTTGGGATTATTGAACAGAGTCCACTCTACCCTAAACGAATTATTAAGAATACTAGGAAAAGAAAAAGATAAATGTTCAATGCAACAAAAATTAAGATTAGCGGTAATAGCGTATAATAATACCTTGAACAATAAATTAAAATTAACTCCTAATGAAATTACTTTTGGAACCTCCAGATTAGAATCAAACGAAAACATCGACCTGACAGAACAATATATGTATTAAAATATCATAAGGACCAACAATTATTACATAAATTAATTAGATCGAAAATAAATGACGAAAAAGAGACAAGGACCGAAAAATTAAATATAAATAGGGAAGACCCTTTGGATATTCAGGAACAATTAGGAGACGTAGAATATTTAAAAAATACTCAAGCGAAAATAAAAAGTAGGGACAAATTTAAAAAAGTAAATGTATTAGTAAAAGACAAAAGACCAATCAAAACTCATATTGACAATATTAAAAGGCCCACTAGAAAAAAACCGAAAAAGAAACAATCTATTTCAGATGACGATAGCGAATCTCTTCGTGTAAACATTTCGGATAATTACGATTCAGACAGTGGTTCTGATTAAAAATATTTAATTTTATTTAAACGATATTAAAATATTTTAAAAATCTTTTATTTTAAAAATAATAAATGCAATGGTATTGGGAGTAATGTTTATGTTATATTGAAAGAATTATCTGTATTAAATTGACAATGCTGCTGTAGTTATTTTAATAAAGTCGGACTTCTGTATTTTGTTGTAAAATATTATATTCAATGTTAATAATGTAAAAGATCATTCAAATTATTATTTTATTTCACAGTAATATTCTGTCCGATTTATTTTGTAATTAATATTTTGAAGTCACTATCATAAAAATTAGGATACTATTATTTTGTCTTGAAATATTATTTTGATTGATCATTGAAAAAGTATGTATTTTATTTTGAAATTATTATTAATTGTAATTATTGTAAAGGAGTGTTTGAATTATTATTTTGATTTAAAATATTATTATTTTAATTGAGTAATTTTGAAGCTAAAAGTATTATTTGTAATAGAGGAAACTGATTCAAAGACTCTTATTTTATTTTTCCTTTTATTTAAATAATGTATAGATATGAATTGTTTAGTATTAAGAAATGTCCTGTTATCTTTTAGTTATAAGGAAAATTGTACTTTAGCATGTAAGGAATTTTGTAATGTATAAACATTTTATATAGTTTAAGCTTATTGTTAATATTAAGAGATGGGCAAGGTTTAATCTTTTTATTTTTCAAGTGAACAAATCCTGACTTAGTAAACAGGAAGTTCAAAGTCTAATCCTTTTGTTTATAGGAAGTTGATAATTGTATTTCAGTACAGAGTTTAATCTTTTTATTTATGTAAAAGTATAGATAGTACAAATCCTAAACTTGATACACAAGATATAATCCTTTTATTTTTGTATAAACTTAAAATTATAAGGTCCAATCCCTTTTGTTTATAGAATGTTATCTATTGTAATGTTATGACTTAGTGTAAAAGGTATTGAGAAATGTATAAGGTTCAAACCTTTTATTTTTATTGTATAGAATCTAACCTATTTACACTAAGATATTTGTTCCATCGGAGACCTCGGAACTTGGGGGGGGGGGGGGAGAAGTTATGGAAACCCAATGGTATTAGAGATAATAAATAAATGTACACTATCCCCTCTCCTAGATAACTGTATAAAAGGGGCACCCCCACCTTCGCCCGGTGACACTCTGCTCGTCTAAGCGTTGTGACGCCAGATGTTCAACACGAAGTCCTTGTATTAGGCTATAAATTGTGCTTTTTCTTGTATAATGTATGTCAGTCAATAAAAACCTCTTTTTAAAAACTCAGTCCCGCGAACCTTTTATTTAGCTATATATATATTTGTATTTTTGTTAATATTACAATGCTTTAGAATCAGTTAATGTATAATCGTCATTTTTTAATAAAATGGCCATAAGAACATATATGGCACTACTATTAAAGTCAGTCAGGACTTAAGAGCACCTGTAATTAGCTGCTTATATAAACAGTCTGGATCCAGATCTCATTAAGATCACACCGCCATAGTTTTGATCGCTGAAATCGATAGTTGATTTTTGTGTTGAGAATCATTGCTCAATTGGTGGTTGAGAAAACTATTCATCTGGAATTGATGCTGGTTTCGCTGAAAAAAATCGGAAAGATTCGATTGGGTAACCATCAGATAGGACTAATCATCGTGAATGTTAAAAAATGGAAAGGATAGTCATTTAAAATTATTTAGTAACTGAGAAATATCTTATTTCAAGTGCTTTATTTTATTTCATTACAAATACAGCTAGTGTAAAAATTATTGGAACAACAACAAAAAATTTAAAATAAATTTCCAGAGAGTATTGTTCGTACAGCTGTTATAAACAAAATGGGAATAAACTCTAAATTATATATGTATTGCAGATATCATGACATTGCAGCTTTAGTGATAACTAATTTTATTAGTATCAAGAAATCCCACAAAAACATGCGCAACATAGTTTTGGAACACTATAATATTTATTTATAAAATAAGGAAACGCATTTAAAATTTTCATGTGTTATGATCAAATTACGGCCAGTGGTTGTAGGACACTTATCAGGTCCTAGATATATTCAGTGTAGTTTATATTTAACGATGGAGCTTAGAGAAAAAGAATTCTTAATGAATTACCCTCCTCTTTTCATCAGAAGGCAACAGTTAATCAGTTCATACCTCTCCAAAATAGTTTACCAACCTTCAAATCCTGCTTTTGACTATATTCTTTCTCCAAAACATCTGCAATTATATCAACGAAACCCACGGCAACCAGCTCCTCTAGCTATCCGCCAAAGAAACGCTATTCTTTCTTTACCATAATTGAATGTTGAAGAAGACAACCTTTATTACCACGTATCACCTTAGAGAACAAAGATACCTTTGATAGATCTCAGACATACAAAGCTAAAGAATGAAGAGTCTAAAGAAGCAAAGAGATATAAGGCCAGCGAAATAATCCAGTCCTATTCAAACAAACAAATAGTGTACACTGACGGATCCAAGCAAGGAGACAATGTCGGATTATCAGCCGTCTTCAACAATACTGTTTTCCAACAAAGACTCACTCCAATAGCGTCTATATTTACAGCAGAAATGCAGGCAATTCGCGTAGCCCTATACCAAGCAATCTCTTCACAGCATAAAGAATTTCTGATATGCACCGACTCACTCTCCTCACTGAAGTATATAATGAAACGAAACAAACAGGGACCGCTGCTACAAAAAATTTTCCAATATATAGATATTCTCGAAACGCTTGGCAAAACAATCACATTTCTCTGGGTCCCAGCTCACACAGGAATCTTGGGAAATGAGAAGGCTGACCAGCCTGCTAAAGAAGCTCCCCTGAGTAATACAACCCAGGAGAACATATTGGAGCCGCAGGATATCAAAACATGGCTAAAAAGAAAAGTCAACACAGATTGGGAAAGCATATGGAAGTCTGAGTCGACTAATAATAAGTTAAGAGCCATTAAGGATACGACAAAGAAATAGTGTACTGCCAGCCGTGGGAATAGAAGAGAAGAAGTGGTGCTGACCAGGATGAGAATAGGACATACCAACCTTACACATGCCTATCTCATCAATAAGATACCGCCACCGGTGTGCCCAACCTGCAATACCCAACTCACCGTGCAACATATCGTAGAAGAATGTCCAGATTACAAATCCCATTTTAATTCGAAAGATCTGGCTAGAAATATGAAACTATCCCTCGAAAACAACCGGCGTAACATAGAGAAAATTGTTTCCATTATAAAAGAAGTGAACCTGTACAACAAAATTTAATTACCAGGTTATGGTTATTGTATTTTTAGTTTACTTTATAATTGGCACATAACTTTTATTATTATAACAACAATATTGTTTTTAACATTGTAATAGCAAGCTAATATTATACAACTTAAACCTTCATTATAATACATATGAAGAAGAATGAGAAAGGAAAAAAAAAAAAAAAAAAAAAACAAAATTATATATATATATTTTTAAAAAAAAAAAATTATATAAAAAATAAATTTAAAAAAAAACAACAAATAAATAAAAAAAATAAAATATATACAAATAAAGGAATAGAAGGGAAAAATGTATAGTCACATGCAAAATAATTAAGAAATAAGTATAATATAATGTACAACCTAAGAGCAAGGGCGTAATAACCTCAGCTGTTGATCGACCTATAACCTGATCCTATCCTATCCTATCTTTCAACTATGTTTACACCACATACGAACTGCAATAACATTGAACATGGCAAACATATACACAGCACTTTAGATGTACCCCTTCAACTGACATTACCTCTACCTCCCTTCACACCAGCTCAAGTTGCCGAACAAATAAAAAAACTACCGAAAAGAAAAGCTCCTGGCTATGATCAGATCACTGCTACAGTACTCCAGCAAATGCCTAGGAAAGCTCTAGTGTTCTTAACTACTATTTACAACGCAATACTAAGGACTACTAAATTCCCTCTACAGTGGAAATACGCACATATTACAATGATTCACAAACCAAACAAAGATAAAAATGTCCCCTCATCATACCGACCTATTAGCTTACTTCCTGTCTGTTCCAAAATTTTCGAGCATTTATTATACAAAAGACTCTCTGATATACTAACAAACCTGAAAATAATACCAGACCATCAATTTGGATTTAGAACACAACATTCGACTATATACCAATTACACAGAGTTATTGACTACATATGCACGGCACTAGAGCACAAATTGTATGCAACTGGAGTATTTCTAGATGTTGCTCAAGCTTTAGACAGAGTCTGGCACCAAGGGGTTTTCTTTAAACTAAAGACGATACTCCCACCGACCTACTATCTTATTCTACAGTCCTTTCTTTCTAATAGATCTTTCTTTGTCCGTCAAGGCTCAAAGCTTTCTTCTATCAAGTTGGCGTCAGCAGGAGTGCCACAAGGCTCTGTGCTTGCTCCATTACTCTACATCATGTACACACACGACATTCCAATTAGCTCTGACATTCTTACAGCGACATATGCAGACGACACAGCAATTTTAATAAGAGATAAAAATTCGAATCATGCTTCACTGACTCTACAGCATTAGTTGTCAAAATTACATGACTGGCTTAATATTTGGACATATAATACGGATAAAGTACATATAAATTACGGCAAATCGCAACACATTACATTTACACTTCGACTTGAAACATGCCCATCAGTTTTTTCTTGACAACACACCAATTCCTCAAACAGACACTGTACACTACCTTGGTCTTTTGACGTTTGACCGAAGAGTGGCATGGGGTCCACATATAAAGAAAAAAATTAAAACGCTTAACCAAAGACTAAGACTTTTATATTCACTCCTCTCCAAACGTCCAACTCTACATCTTAAACAAAAAATTAACACTTATACTTACTTTCTAAAACCTATTTGGACATACGCTTCTCAGATATATGGGACAGCTAAAAAGACACATATTAACAAACTAAAAACAATTACAAAAGCCCCATGGTAAGTAAGCAACATAATTTTACATACTGGCCTACGCATAGCAACAGTTAAAGAACAAATACCAACCTACTACAAACGATTTCACGAAAAACTACATGGGCATCCTAATACACTAATAAACAACATGGCCACAACACATATTCCCGACAGCACACAGAGAAGACTAAAAAGGACCTGGATGAGAGACCTCCTTGACCAGTGGCGCTCTTGCTCTTGACCGGCCCTCAGGGGCCAAACCCTCCCTCTCCCCCCAATCACATCCACAGAAGATAACCTTGTTGACAATATGAACTTCATGATGGCGTCGAAAGGTTGTAAAAAATGCTAAAGCAATTTTATATAAATTACAATTCAAACAACAATTTTATTATAATTTTACCAAAATGATTGAATGATTGTAAGAAACTTTCTATATTCTACAAAACTTGATACGAAGCAGTGTGTACTTAGTCCAGTGATGGGCAAACTACGGCCCGCGGGCCAAGTGCGGGCCTTCGGGCTAACCAAACCGGCCCGCGGCATGGTCACACACAATTATACATAAGACAAAGTTTATTTTCTGCAAAGCTAGAATAGAATTATTGTTTTCTTCTCGTTGCGTTCTGAATCTACCGTTGTACCATATAAGTTGAGTGTAATGAGATAAAGTTTATTAGTTGTAAAACTTTGTTTTGTCCAATTTTTTCAGCCCGCCTAGATATTTTTCTATTTCATCCGGCCCTCCCCTTAAAAAGTTTGCCCATCTCTGACTTAGACAATGCACGTCAAGAAATTTCGCTTTTTAGGGGGCCAAATAGGGCCTCAAATCTCGAGTAAAGTTTTTTTTTTTTATAAGGATTTAGTTTTCCTATAACCGATAAAAGTAAATATTTACTTTTTCCCTTTCTTTCCCGGCCCCACTGGCCCTTTTCCTGTCCGGCCCACCGGGCGATTTCCCGGTATCCCGGTGGCCCGATCCGCCCCTGTCCTTGACTAACATAATGAAATAATAATAAAGACTGGAGGTGCCGCTGGGTTCTGCTCCCTCTCATGCCTTTCAAGCCATGTATATTCGTATAGCAAACTCACTGGTTGTCAAATTTTAATTGACAGGTGTGAATAAATATATTAAGTAAAAAAAAAAAAAAAAATAAAAAAATGAAATAGGCTAATTTAAGTTACCATTTAAAGACATCAACCTCAGAGAAGTCGAGACGGCGGACCTTCTGACACGGGAAGTAATGAAGAACACAATAGGTAAAGGCAAAGTGCGGGATTATGAGGCTACGCTCCTAGGGATTATCCCTACCTTTCTCAGAGGCTTCAGCAATCAGTCTTCCTTCAGACGTCTTCGAGGTGAGAACTTTCTTACAGTGGCTCTAAATAAACTGACGTCTATGGTGGTGTGAGTGTTAGGTTGAGGCCCAACGGACACTAGTGCGACTCGGGACTCCCTACCTTAGTGGTTTTGGGAAAAATTTTCCAACAACACTTCCAAAACAAAGTGTTGTTGTTGTTATTAACTATTTGTAACTGAGTGTGGGCAGGAGCATTGGTAAAGTTGTTTTTAGTAGTTAAGAGTTATATATTGACTCTTAAAAACTGGAAGGAAACATCCAAAACTGTTAAAATGGCCGCAGAAGACGCAGATAAGGATTACTATATTCAGAAAGCTCCAAAACCTCAGAGAGATAGCAGTAACGAGAAAATCTTCAGCAACGCCTCATGATATCTTGTTCCACTCGTTACGGGACAAAATATTTTAAATAATTTTATTTGTAAATATTTTTATTATTTTTTTCAGTTTATTCAATTTTAAGGAAGAAAAAAAAAAAGAAAAGTAGATTTTTTGTTTATTGCTTTTATAAAATAGGCTAATTCAAGTTACCATTTCAAAAAAAAAAGAGACTTCAACGTCGAAAAGTCTCCACAGAAGGAGAAGGCAGCGGGAATAAAGGAGGACGAGGACCTTCTTCCGGAGGAAATTCTAGCTAAGTCTCGTAGACTAATAATGGTGTTTCAGCTAGAAAAGGAACTGGAGAGGGTTCTCTGCAGATGTATCCTCGAGACGGCGGACCGCCTGGTAAGAGAAGTAATGAAGAACAACACCTTGAAGGCAGAGTGCGGGATTATGGGGAGTAGCTCTCCAACTGTCATAGACAGAGGACCAACGCTGCTACGCTCCTAGGGATTATCCCTACCTTTCACAGAGGCTTCAGCAATCAGTCTTCCTTCAGACGTCTCCGAGGTAAGAACTTTCTTATAGTGGCTCTAAATAAAGTGACGTGTATGGTGGTATGCGTGTTAGGTTGAGGTCCAACGGACACTAGTGCGACTCGGGACTCTCTACCTTAGTGGTTTTTGGAAAAATTTTATTTGTCAAGCCTCTGTTGATTGGAATATGAACCAATCAAACATTATGTACGTATTTGTATGTATTTACATCCAGTGAGATTACAGCTCAAGTCCACGACAATCGACGTGTTGTTATCTCACTACTGTTATATCTGTTTTACCATTCTTAGCTTTACGCGTCATCAAACAGTTAACAATAGATGAAGACAGGTGTTTACGCTTAGTTTAAAAAATATATTATTTAATTCTTTTTTTTTTTTGTCAACAGTCAACTTTAATTTTTTTTCTCTTCTTCACCTTTCCAATTATGAATGTCAAACTATTAGTTGTAATTTAGAATATTATTTTTTTTTGTTAATGTTAGCACCTAAGTCTCATTTAGTGAATTTATAATTTAAATAAACAAAAAAAAAATAGAAGGAGAAATGAGGATCGCCTGTTTATAGTGTTGGAACTCTTATCGCTGAAGGTTGGACTTTGTGGGGCAAAAGCTCGAACAGTCAGTTGGAATAGAGATCGCAGCCTGGACGCATCGAAATCACCGCTTACATATGTATATAATATATATTCAGTTGGACAAGATCTCGCAACCAGGACGCATGGAAGTCACCGCATACATATATATATAATATATATTTTTTGTCTCAGGATCCTGAAATCGCTTGGTACGCACCGCCGCCGCTACAGTCTGAGCGTCGAACATTGAAATTCGACTGTTTGGAAATAATCGCCTTGGGACGTTGGTTGCATTCTATGATATGAGGTCGCTTGGAAGAAAATGCCGAAACTCAGTCTTCACTTCATAAAAAATAGTATTCGTGAGTTAGTGGACTTATATTTAATAATTATTTTCCTAATAGTAATTCAAATATCCTTTGTTTAAGTTAATGGTTTTGTTTAAAATATTTTCTTTATTTTCTTTCTATATTTGTTTGGTTAATTGAAGGTTTTCAATCAATGTATATTCTTTGTTTGATTTTATTTATTTATTGTGTAAATATATGTGACATAATTGGAAAGACTTATTTCTTTTTTTTATAGGTTTCCTAATTTTTATTTTATTTTAATAATTGATATTTGTAGAACCAGCTGGAAAGGGGATAGTGGTAGGCAGCCAATTACGGTAAGCCCCTCTTCCCAACATATTTTGGTCTGCTCCGAGCCGGATATTAAAAGAAAAAAAAAAAGTATAATATTTTGGTCAACTTCGAGCCGAATATTTAAAAAATAATAATTTTGGTCCTCCGATTGCCTGGTCATTCTGGTGAGTATACTTATTATTTTTTTATATAGTCATACAATACCGCATATTATTATTTAGCATGGCACCTAAAAGTAATCTCGAATCGGAATACGCGGATTTAGAGGTCGAAGTCGAGGAATTATCCATCAATATAAAGAAAACACATAATATTGCCAGTGAGTTTCAAAATGATTATTCAAAGGAAAAAATATTTCAGGCGCGCCTTTTACGATTAGATAATGAGTTTGAGAAATTTGAAATACGATTTTTGGCTTTGAAAAAATTAAGTAAACAACTCTCTAAGAATTTCGATAGTTATCAACTTCTAAAAGAAACCACTTATACTATGTATTACGAAACGTTAGCTTTTGGTAGTAAATTTAATCAGGACAGTAATGATAGTAAAAACCGCACATTATCGGAAACATCTAAAAATAATAATTTTCTCAAACTACCAGCTCTTACTATTCCGACTTTCGATGGAAACGTGAACAATTGGCCTTGTTTCAGAGATACCTTCATTTCGTTGATACTTTCTAACTCTAATATCGATAATATTGAAAAATTCCATTATCTCAAATCTTCATTAAAAGGAGCAGCTTCTCAGGTTATCGCCGCAATCGCTATTACATTTGATGGATACGATCAAGCCTGGGATGCTTTATTAAAACGCTATAATAATAAACGCATTTTAGCCACTAACCACTTAATAAAAATTTTAAATTTCAAACCTATTGCTAAAATAAATTTAAAATATTTAGAAGAATTTTCTTCAGTCGTTCTTGAGAGCGCGAATGCCCTTTTAAATTTAAACTTACCGGATCTGGCGGGTTTCATTCTATGCACATTAGGGCTTAGATTAGTCGATAATCGAACAAGAGAAAAGTTCGAAGCGGAACAGATTGATAAAATGGCTATCCCAGTTTTTAAGATTTGTCCGAGTTTATTCAAAACCAATATGTGCAATTTCAAACAAATTCTATTACTGGCCCAGCTCCAAATTTTGAAAATAAATTGTATAGCCACCCTAAACAGGTGTTAATGTCGATGAAGGTTTCGGATCAATCAATCAATTGTCCCGTTTGCTCAAAGGATCATAAAATTTTGGAGTGCTCACAATTTCGTTCGCTTTCTCCTCGCCAAAGATATGATCAAATAAAATCGCTCAATCGTTGTATTAATTGTTGCTCAGCGGGACATAGGGCTCGAGAGTGTACCTCAAAGGGATCGTGTCGATGTTGTAATGGTAAACATCACACGTTGTTACATTTTTCAGACTTTGAAACGCAAAATAGAAAATTAAATTCACATTTAGGGAGTTCTAAACAACCAATAACAAACAAAAACTCAGTTCGCATTCAAGGGAGTTGGGTGCTGTGTCGTCATTGGACGTTCCTAATACGTCGCCACCCGCGGATAAAGGAACAGTATTATCCGCGACACACTCGGAAGCCTCTGATATTTTGTTAGGTACAGCCATCGCGCAAGTCAAAGACAAATTTGGTAATTTTAATCGCGTACGCCTTTTAATTGATAGTGGATCACAACGTTCATTTATAACTGCTGAGTGTGTTCGTCGCTTGTCGCTTATTCCATATCCTAAAAAACAGCAGTTAATGGGTTTAGGACATCAAACCATATTGGGTAGTGATTCAAGTGTTACGTGTATTTTGAAACCTAATCTAGATAGTTCACCGCAAGTTAGTACAACCGCAATAGTAATCGATAAAATTTGTTCGGACTTACCGTCTCGTTATATTGCCCATGACATTCGATCACATTTAAAAGAATTTGAGTTGGCTGACCCTGATTTCAATGTACCAGGGCCTATCGATTTTTTGTTAGGAGCCGATCTATTCGGTGTCATTTTCAAAGTTAATTCCGTCAAACTACCTAAAAGTTTGCCTTACGCAATGGAAACAATTTTCGGTTGGGTTTTGATTGGAAAAACTTCTTCACTCCAAAACGATGATGTCACATCTCTTGTGAGCACTGAAAGAGATAAGAGGGATATGCAACAACTTATGTCCAAATTTTGGGAAGTCGAAGAAGTCGCGGGTAAAGCTCTGGTTGACCCTACGCATATCAAATGTGAGGAACTTTTCGGGAAAACCCATTACAGAGATGAACAAGGTCGCTATGTCGTCCAATTACCGTTCTTTAATAAACCTTGTCCATTAGAAAAATAAAAATTCGGTGCCCTTAATCGTGTTCAAAAATTGGAGCAAAAGTTTCTTAGAAACCCTAAGCTAAAGGACGAATATGATAAAGTCATACGCGACTATTTAGATAAAGGTTATGCTAGACCTGCGGTCCGGCCGGGTCATTGCTTTTTGCCGCATGGGTTGTGAAAGATAGCACCACAACAAAACTTCGGGTAGTTTTTGATGCGTCGTACTCTACATCTCAGGGCTCTTTAAATGACCAATTAATGGTAGGTCCCAAATTACAAAACGACATAAGGGAAATTTTGCTCCGTTTTCGACTTCCACGTTTCGTTATGACCACAGATATTAGCCAAATGTATTTGCGAATTTCGGTGTCCCCGTTGCATCGATCATTCCAGCATTTTTTTTACCGTTTTGATACCACAGATGCTGTAACTGAATATGAATTCAAAAGTTTACCTTTTGGATTAGCTTGTTCTCCTTATTTGGCTATAAGAGTTTTGAATCAGTTGATTCAGGACGAAGGTAATCCTTATCCGCTTGCTGGTAAAAGTTTGAAAAATATCCGTACTGAAAAGAACAATCGGAATCATGGTCCCTTAACTTTGAATGAACGATCACGGTCATTAAATAGCTTAGTTAGAACAATTCAACATTACCATTTCCAACCAAAACCTCCTGCTGCTATAGAGCAATTACATTCTTTTCGTGATTCTCTGGGTATCCTTAGGGTGGGCGGTCGTCTTCAAAACGCTCCAGTGCCTTATGAAATGAAACACCCAATTTTGTTGCCTCAAAAATGTCATTTTGTAAATTTATTGATTGACCATTATCATATAATGTACCTCCATGCGGGTCCGCAACTTCTTTTATCTTTGATTCGACGAAAATATTGGGTTCTTTCCGCTCGTCGAAGAATCAGAGCTCGAGTTCACCAATGTTTAAAATGTCATCGCATTCGTGTTGCTACCTTTGCCCCTCTAATGGGGAATCTTCCAGTAACAAGATTCGAACAAGGGCGCGCATTTCTTAACGCAGGCGTGGACTTCGCAGGTCCTTTTCCCATTCGGGAATCAAACCGTCGCAAGGCAGCCTTAGGGAAAGCTTATTATGCCCTTTTTATTTGTTTTGCAACTAAAGCGATCCACATCGAAGTCGTGTCCCAGCTAAGTACGGAAGCATTTCTTGCAAGTGTTGACCGGTTTGTTTCTCGTCGAGGCGTTCCCAGTAAAATGTTTTCTGACAATGCCACCAATTTCGTTGGAGCTAAACGGTTGTTAAAGGAATGGCGTTATTGGTGGAATAATCAAGAGATGCAAAGTCAAATTCAGCAACATTTAATTTCGCGTGGTGTTGAATGGAACTTTATACCTCCGCATGCACCACATTTTGGAGGCCTATGGGAGGCTGGGGTAAAATCCTTAAAATCTCATCTCATACGAATTTTAGATTACCAACCGTTAACTTTTGAGGAAATGACAACTGTAGGTACACGGGTAGAAGCTGTGTTGAACTCTCGACCTATTTGTCCAATGACAGCAAGTCTTGATGACTTTGATTCGTTAACACCTGGGCATTTTCTGGTTGGTGAACCACTGGTGTCATTACCTGCACCAAACTTTTCGGATCGCAAACTGCATCTTCTTAATCGATGGCAATTTCTCAGAAGATGTACTACTGATTTATGGAAGAGATGGAGACTGGACTACATCTCTAATTTGCAAAATCGCACTAAATGGTCGGTTAAAAGTCCAAATGTTAAAACCGGGACTCTAGTGATTTTGAAAGAGCAGAACGTTCCAATACTTTGTTGGCCTACCGGGCGAGTCATAAAATGCTTTCCAGGTAGAGACGGAATGGTAAGAGTGGTCAAAATAAAAACGGTCAATGGTAAATTCGTTCGACCAGTGTCTAGTTTAGCACCTCTTCTTCCTACAAAAGATCCATTGTCATCATGAAAATTTTAATAAAATTTTGGTGGGCGGAATGTTTACGCTTAGTTTAAAAAATATATTATTTAATTCTTTTTTTTTTGTCAACAGTCAACTTTAATTTTTTTTCTCTTCTTCACCTTTCCAATTATGAATGTCAAACTATTAGTTGTAATTTAGAATATTATTTTTTTTGTTAATGTTAGCACCTAAGTCTCATTTAGTGAATTTATAATTTAAATAAACAAAAAAAATAGAAGGAGAAATGAGGATCGCCTGTTTATAGTGTTGGAACTCTTATCGCTGAAGGTTGGACTTTGTGGGGCAAAAGCTCGAACAGTCAGTTGGAATAGAGATCGCAGCCTGGACGCATCGAAATCACCGCTTACATATGTATATAATATATATTCAGTTGGACAAGATCTCGCAACCAGGACGCATGGAAGTCACCGCATACATATATATATATATATATATATTTTTTGTCTCAGGATCCTGAAATCGCTTGGTACGCACCGCCGCCGCTACAGTCTGAGCGTCGAACATTGAAATTCGACTGTTTGGAAATAATCGCCTTGGGACGTTGGTTGCATTCTATGAATGAGGTCGCTTGGAAGAAAATGCCGAAAACTCAGTCTTCACTTCATAAAAAATAGTATTCGTGAGTTAGTGGACTTATATTTAATAATTATTTTCCTAATAGTAATTCAAATATCCTTTGTTTAAGTTAATGGTTTTGTTTAAAATATTTTCTTTATTTTCTTTCTATATTTGTTTGGTTAATTGAAGGTTTTCAATCAATGTATATTCTTTGTTTGATTTTTTATTTATTTATTGTGTAAATATATGTGACATAATTGGAAAGACTTATTTCTTTTTTTTTTATAGGTTTCCTAATTTTTATTTTATTTTAATAATTGATATTTGTAGAACCAGCTGGAAAGGGGATAGTGGTAGGCAGCCAATTACGGTAAGCCCCTCTTCCCAACAACAGGTATTTTCCGTGCAAGCTTTGTCGCAAGATATGTAAGTTGATGATATCGTTACTTGTTCGGATTCCCTAGGAGGAGCTTAAATACTTCAGAAACAATTAATACGTATCTTGGAAAAAGGTGGATTTCAGTTAAGAAAGTGGGCCAAATTTCAGATTTGAAATTTTTGATATGTTTATAGTTCAATGATAATAACTAAAGTCAAAATATTCAGTTTCATAATAGTAAAAAAAAAACACGTTATAACGTTCCTTATTCTATAAGAATTAAAAGTTTAAATTTATGTTATTGGCAAAATAATTGAGATTTATGGCTGATTATCTTTTATTTTATTTTTTTCAGTTAAGAATGTGGGCCAGTAGCTCTCAATTTCTGCTAAATGTGATTCCAGAGGAACATCGTGACCAGTAAATGAAATTGAATCCCCAAGATGACTTTTCAATTAATCAAAATTTTGGGGATGCATTGGGACTCATCTAACGACATGTTCTCTTATCATATACATGATTTGCCCACGGTTAACACTAAGCGCTCCATACTATCAACAATCGCCAGAATCTACGATCACTTAGGTTATCTTTCTCCTGTAGTATTCTACGCCAATGTTATAATGCAAGAACTTTGGAAACATGGTCTGAAGTGGGATGCTCCTATACCAACAGACATAAACAACAGGTGGACTACATTTATTCAAGAACTAAAATCTATATCAGTAATTAAAATACCGAGAAGCCTTTAACTAAAAACAGCTCTGAAAACCCAAGGAATAAGATTCTGTGAGGCCTCAGAACAAGGATATGCAGCAATGCTATTTCTTCGGGTCGAACAAACTAATAGTGAAGTTCGTTTCTCTTGTTCCTAAAAAAAACAAAAAAAACTTGCTCCTATCAAAACTATTACAATTCCCCGTCTCGAATTGTGAGGAGCCCACCTATTAGCGCTACCATATTACTCCATAAAGGATTTTTTACGGCGTTTGAAGGTTGACGAAATTTTCATGTTCACATATTCAACTATAGTTTTAAGGTGGTTGAATACATTGCCCCATTGAATTGTACAAATATTAGAAAAAAATGAGGAGTCATATTGGTTTCATGTGGATTCGTCTCACAATCCCGCTAACTGTGCTTTAAGAGGAATGACGCGTTTAATTTTTTTGAAATACCCGCTATGGTGGGTGGGTCCCAAATGGCTACTTTAACAGACAGCCGAATAGTCAAAGTCAGCAAACGCTACTACAAATGTACTTCCAGAAAGTTCGACAAGACCATTATCCTGACATCGAACGTTCAAGGAAACGCTTATTATTGGGGTAGTTGGTCAGAGAGATTCCCCATTCATTAAATTATTAAGAATAGTCGCTTACTGCCTTCGATTTATTCATAATATATAAACACTTTATTACAGAACAACAGGAGCCTTAACTGTTCCAGAGATTCACATAGCCGAGGTCAACCTTATTCGATTGATTCAGCAACAATATTTCCCCAAATATCTCACTGAGCCAGCTATACAACGCAATTAGTGATGGAATACTGGGGGCTAGAGGCAGACTTTGTCACTCCGATCTCGCCCCAAAAATATCATTTGTCTAATATCTTAGTTGATTATTTCCACAATATTACACTTCACGGAGGTTTACAGATGATTTAATCATCTTTAGGTCAAAAATTTGGATTCTCTTATCCAGGCGTTTAATAAAGAGTCGTATATTCAAGTATCTCAAGTGTTTTAAATTAAAGGCAAAACCCTCGCCCCTCAGGATTTGCCGGCTGCTCGGGTCACTGGTGGAAGAGCCTTTTTAAATGTTGGAGTGGATTATGCCGGTCCTTTCCAGTTGGAATTTTCCACCAGAGGGAATTCTCCAACCACTAAAGATTACATATGCTTATTTATCTGTTTAGCAACAAGAGCATTACATCTGGAGATAGTTTCAAGTCTTAGCACTGATGCCTTTTTAGCTTAACTGGATCGAATTGTAGGCAGACGAGGCAAACCTATTAATACCTACTCCGATTTTGGAACAAATTTCGTAGGAGCAGTACGAGAGATGAAGGATCTTGGAAGATTGGTTTCGAGTACAATCAAATCAAGATATGATAGCAAATCATCTGGTGAACAGAGAAATAGCATGGCACTTTAACCCCCCCCCCTCCCCCGCAGCTCCCCACTTTGGAGGCAGGGGTTAAATCAGTAAAGCACCACTTAACAAGAACTTTATCTTCGACACCATATACGTTTGAAGAATTTTACACAATTGTCATCCAAATTTGATTCTCGTCCACCATATCCACTATTATCCGAGCCAGAAGAGTTCGAATACCTAACTCTAAGTCATTTCTTAATAGGCGATTGTTTAACATCACAATCACGACTGGACAAATGTCAATGAATGCAGATGGCAGCTGATACAGATACGTACACAACATTTTTGAACGAAGTGGCACCATGGTTTTTTGAATAGCCTACAGCAAAAAACTAAATGGACAAAACAAGATCCGTACTCACCGAAAATTGGTGATTTGGTTTTAATTCATCAAAAAACAGTTTATCTCTTTCCTGGCCAACGGCGCGGATAGCAGCGTTACATAAAGGTGCTGATGACGTTGTGAAAGTGGTCACTATTAAAACAATTAATAGAGAATTTTAGCGTCCCGTTGTCAACATAATCCCGCTTCTTAATGCTGAAAGTGATGAACAGTTCTGAAGATTAAAATTTTCATAAAATCTCCTGAAAATTTGGGTGGGTGGGATGTTCAGGCCCGAATCTAATAATAATACATATGGTAAATATTTAGTGATTTATTTTTATTAGATTCGGGGCCGACCAATGGATAATATATAATTTACATAATTAAGAAAAGTGTAAGAAAAGTAAACAACATTAGTTTCTTTATGAATTTAGTTTTTTATATTTTGTTTTATCCACTTCCCTTATGAGAGAAATTTTTAATTTCCATCCGTAAGGTCATCCGTATTACTTATTGTTCTAAAGTGAGACAGATTGTATAGATTCAATAAACCACACTAATCTAAAAAAAATGTGAGAAAATAAATCAAACGTTTCATATCTGGTTATTGCTTTTTCCCTAATGTAAAAAATATAGCAGAAATTAACCACTTTCAACATGGATTTTATTTTCTGTACATATAATTTGTTATTTTCACATTATTATTTTCTTATTTTTCTATTTAATAAGAGAAGGTGTAACAGAAGTTAATATTAGTTTGAAAATGTATTTAGAGTTTGTGTGTAAATGAAGAAGCATAACATTTTCCCTCGAAAGGTAGCGACTGAAAATTCGTAATAAATCTGAGCAAGTCTTGAATCAATAAATGATATTCTGGAGGCGTAAAGGGGCTAGAGCACCTCATCGATAGCGGTACTAAAAATTTTAATTGACTAACCATATTTTCAAGGTCGTATATTTCAATCAATACATAATAAAAAAATCGTATCCAGATTGTATGTCTAAATCATATTTTAAATTTGCAAAATAATATAGAACCAGTATTTTCGCAAAGATATCAAAAACATGTTATAGTTAAAATGAATCACAGAAAATATGCATTATCATACGGATCCAGACTTTACTCATGAACGTGTGCGGAAACGAACAGAATACTGAAACCGAAGAAATGATTGACGCAGGGATTGAATGACGGAAGAGGAAGCCAGAAAATACTGAAAGTAGAAGGAAGGAAAGAGCCACTTTAAATCCGCACAGAACCAGGAAACAGAGGCATCCCATGGGATCACGAAGATAAATCGTGCAACGCAAGTGAACAGCCGTGTAAGTGAACAGCCAGACCTTGGAATCCCTAGGGATACACTCATACGCTGCACAATGATCAAGGTAAGGAAAAAAAATAGAAGAAAAGTTAGGCTGAAGGTTTCAAAAGGCCTGGTTCTTTTTTGAGAAAAGAGAATAAAAGCAAATAGAGGAAAATGAAGACATGAAAAAAAAAATGAGGGCTAAAAAAATAAATGGAGAGAAATATGGTAATAAAAAACGATAGAAGAGTCGAAAATTTTACAAAAATTGAAAAAAAAAATGAAATAAGAAGAAACGAAAGAGCAAAATTATAAATAGTGAAAAACTGATAAAAACTAAAAACTGAATAAGGCGGATGTTTGAAATTGAGGGGTGAGAAACTTCAATTAAAAAAAAAAGAAAAAGAAAGTAATACTTAAAACCTGCCTAAAAGTGGGGGAGAACGGAATTCCCATAACGGGATACAAAAGTTCTTGAGAAATATTCTAAGAAGCGAAAGAAAAGAAAGAACAAGCATAGACATGGACTTAAGATTGGTTCGCGGAGTGTTCAGAGTATTCTGCACCCGGCTGCAGCCATTTTATAAGTGATCCAATGTATTAGCACTGGAGAAGTATTTCCTAAAGAATATAGAAACATGTATGTAACTTTTTTTTTTTTTTTTTTTTTTTTTTAATAATAATTCATTTTAACAAACATGAAAACTCAGTTTTATTTATTTTTATTCATTTAAAACCAGATGAATTTAAATGATACGCGTACTTTTTAAGACTGTATTTCTTTTTTTAAAATTTATTTTTCAATAATATTTTACCAGTAGCGATTATCTTTTTTATATCTGTCGAAATTTTCTTTTTATGTACATGCGTTTCCGGCCAACATGGAAGAGATACCCATTAGTTTTATCATGTATCAAAAATGTTAGTGGATTGCGTGTATACGTTGCATGATATGTAGAATCCATTATTTATTGCTCCTACTTACTGAATCGTGATATAAACAATAAAACAATAAAAATTGTAAAGATTATTAAGACTTTAAAATAAAAAATAATTGAAGAGGTGTGTGAGATGACTGTATAAGTATGTAAAGTATACTAATTATATGGTGATTCAGTTAGTTATTCTATAATCATTTTTTTTTTTTTTTTTTTTTTTTTTGGCAAGCGAAAACTGTGTATAGGATAATTTAAATATTTACTGAAAAACTAATTTGCAGTTATAATTATGATTTACTATAGTAAACATGAAGTTTAAATACCGGTACATCAATATCAATTCATATCTTATAACTGTCGCAGAGTCCACCTCGTTAACACTTTATAAACATGTTCATTATAACTTCCACAGGATCGTAAAATATACGTTCAACACCTTTTTCCTTTTCTTTTTGTGGGAGATCTAATCCATAACAATTCTTTATGGGGGTCATGGGACATGAATACTCGAGGTAAAATAATTGAAAAATTTCTCGATCGCTCCAATTTTCTCTTACTTAATACTGAATTATCTATCTTTGTAAAGCTACGGAACTTTTTCAGCTCTGGACATTTCCTTCTGTAGTCCTACGGTACGTAATTCTATAGACTGGACAGTTCACTGACCTTTTCAGCAGTGATCATTTTTCACTCCTTATTCAATTTTTAAATGTTAAAACGCATCACATAAAACAGAAATGGGTCCTAGGCAAAGCAAATTGGTCTCTTTTCACCTCTTAAGCAAAACCTCCTTTGCTGATTCCTTTCGAAATGAATGAATGAAAATACAAGCAGGTAGCGTGTCGATAACAAAGACATCAGGCGTACCAAAAAGACATAATTTTCCATGGTTTAATGATACCTGTTGAAGTGCTATAAAGGATAGACTTAAAGCCTATAAAAAATTTCAAGAATCCATGAATCTAGAAAATAGAATTTAAAAAACAAAGAGCTCTATTCAGGAAAAACGTTCAATCACTCTAAAAGTGAATCATAGAAAAAAATTTTCAATTCCATAAATTCAATTACAAATACGACTTAAGTATGGGACTAAGTGCGTAAAATCACCAAACACCTGAATTCAAATATTGCTTGCGCCTAAATTCAAGTTATAACCCGTGGTATCAGAAAATGTTCATCATTTGGAAAATTACTTAAAATCCTATATTACAGAAACCAAATATAGAACCATTGGTCAGATAAGAATAGCCGGGAATGCCTTACTAAAAATAAATATTTAAAACGATATTTTAATTAAATGAAAATTATAATTGATACATATCAAATAGTATGAGATTGGAATGTATATACTACACTGGAATGTATATCATATACAACATATGATAACGGTAAAAGAAAATAATTGAAAAATTATATTATTCATAAGAATAGATATTTATCGCTTTAAAATATCTTAGAATACGATGATAGCCTAATGATCTATGATTGAACATAGATGACCGTAGAAGAAAAATGCAGGAAATATTAAATGACAAAAATAATACCCAAATAAAGAGTTAGAAAAAGAACACGTAACTAAAAATGAAAAAAAAAACAACATTTTAGCAACAAATAACATATACCAACCAAGTGCATACGGTTTGATATAATTACATAAAAAAGAATAATAAGGATCGGGAGGGTCCAAAATCGATATGGTCCGAAAAATATAAAAATCGACAGGAAGGGGAGCAGCCGAAAAATTATACTTTACTGGTCCAACCTTCAGATTTAAGAAATAATTTAATATAAGCTTGGATAAATTAAATTATAAAAATGATTTTGATATAAGAAATGTAATAGAATTAAAAAATAAATTAAATGAAATTATAATAGTAATACAGTTATTGATTGCTTTTATGTAATGAATTTATACACAAAAATATCCTTAGAATTTACAATAAAAATTATAGAAGAAATATGGGAACAAATAAAACCAAACACGAATATCAAAAATAAGAAACTATAGATAGAAAGACCTAAAAGTTGTCTACATAATAATTATTTTGTATATGGAAAGGAATATTATAGACAAATTAACGGTATCAACTTTAGATACTGACTAACTCAACTGCCATGAAGTACTTTTAAGAAATAAATAAAAAATAGAAATTAAAATTATTAAAAATTTCATTTATAATCTCCATTTATTACCAGAACTATTTATTTGTAAACACTATAATTTATTGCCAACTGATTTTCAAACTATTTCAGTGGTCTCCTCACTAAAATATTTTATTCCTCTGCTAAGAAAAAATCAATCAATAGATTTGAAGGTACTAACATTACTTTTATTCGTTCAATGTTTTAACCAACTGCTCTGTAGAAACTGAATGTAACTTATTTCTCACCATATCGTTTGAGAAAACTTTGTTAGTGAGCAGCGAAGAAACATTCAAATGATCGGAGTAATACCCATGTATTTAGTTGAATGTAAGGTACTCACGTTTGAGTTATAGGTGTGAACTGTCTGGAATCTCTCATCACCGGCGTATGTTGCAGCTCCAACAGTGAGCAGGTTGTAGTCCTTTCTACGAATCCAAGAGATCTATAAAAAAAAAAAGAAGAATTTCACGTATAACATAGCTCAATGATAAGATATAAGAGGATAAGTGATTGGAGATAGCTATTCCTTTGTATAAAAGAAATTAAGCAGAAAAAATCTATGCTCCCAAACCTCCCTCTAAATGTGGGATCATTCAGAAAGACTAATATCTACCTGACCTATTCTTTCAACCTCCAATGGAAATGGTACGATTAGCGGAAAAGACCTGGCTTGCATAAACGGATTTATGAAGCAGAAACCTTAGATGTTTGAACACTGAAAAGGCCTCAAAGACGATTATAGAACAGAATGTTTAATCTCAAGAGAGCGGCATACGGTTTTGATTTATTAAGAGATTGGTAGACTTTAATAATAGAACGAAATATTTTGTGAATATGAGAGATGAAGGATCTTGGAAGATTGGTTTCGAGTACAATCAAATCAAGATATGATAGCAAATCATCTGGTGAACAGAGAAATAGCATGGCACTTTAACCCCCCCCCCCTCCCCCGCAGCTCCCCACTTTGGAGGCAGGGGTTAAATCAGTAAAGCACCACTTAACAAGAAACTTTATCTTCGAACACCATATACGTTTGAAGAATTTTTACACAATTGTCATCCAAATTTGATTCTCGTCCACCATATCCACTATTATCCGAGCCAGAAGAGTTCGAATACCTAACTCTAAGTCATTTCTTAATAGGCGATTGTTTAACATCACAATCACGACTGGACAAATGTCAATGAATGCAGATGGCAGCTGATACAGATACGTACACAACATTTTTGAACGAAGGGGCACCATGGTTTTTTTGAATAGCCTACAGCAAAAAACTTAAATGGACAAACAAGATCCGTACTCACCGAAAATTGGTGATTTGGTTTTAATTCATCAAAAACAGTTTATCCTCTCTTCCTGGCCAACGGCGCGGATAGCAGCGTTACATAAAGGTGCTGATGACGTTGTGAAAGTGGTCACTATTAAAACAATTAATATAGAATTTTTTAGCGTCCCGTTGTCAACATAATCCCGCTTCTTATGCTGAAAGTGATGAACAGTTCTGAAGATTTAAAATTTTCATAAAATCTCCTGAAAATTTGGGTGGGTGGGATGTTCAGGGGCCCGAATCTAATAATAATACATATGGTAAATATTTAGTGATTTATTTTTATTAGATTCGGGGCCGACCAATGGATAATATATAATTTACATAATTAAGAAAAGTGTAAGAAAAGTAAACAACATTAGTTTCTTTATGAATTTAGTTTTTTTATATTTTGTTTTTATCCACTTCCCTTATGAGAGAAATTTTTTAATTTCCATCCGTAAGGTCATCCGTATTACTTATTGTTCTAAAGTGAGACAGATTGTATAGATTCAATAAACCACACTAAATTTTTAAATATAAAGTATATTTTGAGGTAATATAAATAATATATAATATGATTGTATGTTCGAAAATTCATAAAGTAAAATTTGCCAAAACTAATATAGAACCAGTATTTTAGCAACAGATATCAAAAACATGTATAGTGTAAAAGGAATCACAGAAAATATGCATTATCATACGGATCCAGACTTTACTCATGAACGGTGCGGAAAAAACGAACAGAATACTGAAACCGAAGAAATGATTGACGCAGGGATTGAAATGACGGAAGAGGAAGCCAGAAAATACTGAAAGTAGAAGGAAGGAAACCAAGAGCCACTTTAAATCCGCACAGAACCAGGAAACAGAGGGCATCCCATGGGATCACGAAGATAAATCGTGGCAAACGCAAGTGGAACAGCCGTGTAAGTGAACAGCCAGACCTTGGAATCCCTAGGGATACACTCATACGCTGCACAATGATCAAGGTAAGGAAAAAAAAATAGAAGAAAAGTTAGGCTGAAGTTTCAAAAGGCCTGGTTCTTTTTTGAGAAAAGAGAATAAAGCAAATAGAGGAAAATGAAGACATGAAAAAAAAAATGAGGGCTAAAAAAAATAAATGGAGAGAAATATGGTAATAAAAAACGATAGAAGAGTCGAAAATTTTACAAAAATTGAAAAAAAAAAAAAAAATGAAATAAAGAAGAAACGAAAGAGCAAAATTAATAAATAGTGAAAAACTGATAAAAACTAAAAAAAAAAAACAAAACTGAATAAGGCGGATGTTTGAAATTGAGGGTGAGAAACTTCAATTAAAAAAAAAAAGAAAAAGAAAGTAATACTTAAAACCTGCCTAAAAAGTGGGGGAGAACGGAATTCCATAACGGGATACCAAAAGTTCTTGAGAAATATTCTAAGGAAGCGAAAAGAAAAGAAAGAACAAGCATAGACATGGACTTAAGATTGGTTCGCGGAGTGTTCAGAGTATTCGGCACCCGGCTGCAGCCATTTTATAAGTGATCCAATGTATTAGCACTGGAGAAGTATTTCCTAAAGAATATAGAAAATAACATGTATGTAACTTTTTTTTTTTTTTTTTTTTTTTTTTTAATAATAATTCATTTTAACAAACATGAAAACTCAGTTTTATTTATTTTTATCATTTAAAACCAGATGAATTTAAATGATACGGCGTACTTTTTAAGACTGTATTTCTTTTTTTTAAAATTTATTTTTCAATAATATTTTACCAGTAGCGATTATCTTTTTTTATATCTGTCGAAATTTTCTTTTTATGTACATGCGTTTCCGGCCAACATGGAAGAGATACCCATTAGTTTTATCATGTATCAAAAATGTTAGTGGATTGCGTGTATACGTTGCCATGATAGGTAGAATCCATTATTTATTGCTCCTACTTACTGAATCGTGATATAAACAATAAAACAATAAAAATTGTAAAGATTATTAAGACTATAATAGAAAAATAATTGAAGAGGTGTGTGAGATGACTGTATAAGTATGTAAAGTATACTAATTATATGGTGATTCAGTTAGTTATTCTATAATCATTTTTTTTTTTTTTTTTTTTTTTTTTTTTTTTTTTTTTTTTTTTTTTTTTTTTTTTTTTTTTTTTTTTTTTTTTTTTTTGGCAAGCGAAAACTGTGTATAGGATAATTTAAATATTTACTGAAAAACTAATTTGCAGTTATAATTATGATTTACTATAGTAAACATGAAGTTTAAATACCGGTACATCAATATCAATTCATATCTTATAACTGTCGCAGAGTCCACCTCGTTAACACTTTATAAACATGTTCATTATAACTTCCACAGGATCGTAAAATATACGTTTTTCAACCACCTTTTTCCTTTTCTTTTTGTGGGAGATCTAATCCATAACAATTCTTTATGGGGGTCATGGGACATGAATACTCGAGGTAAAATAATTGAAAAATTTCTCGATCGCTCCAATTTTCTCTTACTTAAAAATACTGAATTATCTATCCTTTGTAAAGCTACGGAACTTTTTCAGCTCTGGACATTTCCTTCTGTAGTCCTACGGTACGTAAATATATATATATATATATATATATATATATATATATATATAAGTTACACTATATATTTTTCCTTAGATATTTTTAATTTTAAGCTTTGACTCCTAACCATTGTAATCTATTTCTTAGAAACCCCTCGTGGGAACTTGCTCTCCTGTGAACTGTAATGTTAGCATAAAGCTTCCTAGAAGAAGCCATTGTAACCCTTTATAAACCTCAAGAAATTTTGTAATTCTCTCTCAGTACATCCAGAGCCGTCTCCACGCCACTCTTCTTTCTGATATTGTAACTTTTATTGAATAAACTTCTTTTTTTAAAAAAGTCTTTACTTTTAAATTGAAGATAACTGGCGCAGTCGGTAGGACATCGTCAAACTTGAGGGCATATCAAGGATCAGTATCAACTGTTTGCTGACGAGTCCATTCAGAGGAAGACGAGACGTTAAACTGGCATGGATCTGACTATCGAAGTCATCTTAGTGTAAGTGATTTTTTTTTTATTTAAGAGATATTATCTCAATATTAAACTTTTTTTTTATTTTTCAATTTAATAATTTTGAATAAAATCTATTCTATTTTTAAAGAAAAGGTTATGATTTCATTACTATAACTATAAAGAAATATTTTGTTATTTAAAATATAATTTTTTATTTAATATTAAGTTAAATATTAAGTTACTGTATATTAAGGATAAATTTAATTTTCATTTCATATTATTTTAATTTCATTGCATACTATCTCATTTTATTTTTTGTTTGTTATATTAAATATTTTATAAAAATGGCACCTCCCACATTAAAGAAAGAGTATCTAGAGATGATACCTGATTTCCATGGTGACCCTATGTCACTAACGCGATTTCTAGAAATTTCGATAAATTAATAAACAAATTTTATAATCACGAAAATACTGCCGATTTCCAAAACGATTATTTAATAGGATCAATTCGTGCTAAAATTAAAGGAGCTGCCGCCGACATGGTTAATAGTAAATATATCAATACCTGGGACGATATTAAAAATGCGTTAAAACAAGGGTACGCCGACAAACGCGACGCGTACACTCTAAATATTGAAATGGCGGGAATGAAACAAGGCAACGAAACCCCTTTCGAATTTTATAATAAAATACAAAAAAAATTACAGTTGCAAATTAGTTATTTAAGGAGCGAAATGCCGATGGAGGCGTTAGTCCTCACGAAATATATCGAAAAATTAGCACTAAGAGTTTTGTTAAAAGGACTGAAAGAACCGCTTGGCTCTTTCATGAGAACCAAAAATCCGATAGACCTAAATCAGGCAATAAACATGCTAACGAACGATTTTCAATTTGTCATCGACACTTATCGCCCACACCAAAACCATAACAAACCAATACACAAAAATCGCCAACAATTTATAAACTATTTCCCAGTAAACCAGTACAAAGCAATTCAACCTGCTAAAAATGTAATCTCAAATCAGTATAGACCCCAACAACCTAATCAGTATAGACCCCAACAACCTAATCAATATAGACCCCAACAACCTAATCAATATATACCACACCAATATCATCAATATAGACCCCAACAACCTAATCAGTCAACCCCTATGAGTGTCAATAGTAATTATAGAAGTAATTCCCAATATCAGAGACAACCTGATCAAAGTGTAAAATTTAAATCTTTTCTCAATACCCCAGTTCGGAAAAACCCAAACCTAGAAATTGAAGAACTTCATAATCTAAACTCGGAACAGTCCGTAAGTGAATCCCAAATTACTGAATTACCAAATGCTCAACCACCCGACTATCCCACTGTATCATTTCCAGACGATCATCAAGAAAATCAACAATACACTGATCAAAATAATCTGGATAGTGATCAAAGTAATTTTTTAGATCCCAGCCTAGCACAGGAACCATGGACGTAATAGACCTATTTAATTTAACCCGTTTTAGTGCTCTTCCATATATAATTCCACCAAAGTCAAACTTAAAAATTCTAATAGACACTGCGTGCACAAAATCGCTTGTATCCGTCCTTGTAGCAAATAAATATTTTTTTAATAACATTACTCACGAACCATTTAAACTTACTAGCGCGCACGGTTCTTCTATACAAAATTTTAACGCTAATGTAGATTCATCTAAATTATTTCCCAACACCAAAACTCCCCTGAAATTTGGCATTTTTGACTTCCATCCTAAATTCGATTTATTGTTTGGAACAGACAGTCTTAAATTATTAGGTGCGAAAATTGATTTAGTAAATGATATACTAATCACACCTTTTGGCAATTTAACAATTCATTATGACAACAGACCCCCTCAATCTGAATATACTTACATCTTAAACAACGATTCTGAAACCGTAATCAAAATTCCAATCAAAAATATCTCAAATGGAGAAGGAATCATTCCTCATACCGATTTCAATAATTGTCTTAAAATTCATGAAGGTTTAATTTCAATTAAAAATAACGAAGCTATATGTACGGTAAAAAATAATTCGGATCGGTCATTTAGATTAACTATTAAAACCCCAATCCTTGTGAAACCAATCAGAATTTTTAAAAATAACGAATCTCATAATATAAATTTAATTAAAACAAAAGAATCAGATTTCAATGAAGTCAAAAATCTTATTCGCACGGACCATTTAAACGAAGAAGAAAAAAAAGAAATTCAAAATTTAATAAAACAATATTCTGATCTATTTTATTTAAAAGGTACTCCACTAACTGCAAATACGCAAATCAAACATAAAATCCTAACTAAAGACGAGATCCCAGTCTATACTAAAAATTACCGATATCCTCAAATATTTCAAAACGAAGTGAAAAGACAAATTGACGAAATGCTAGAGCAACAAATCATTCGCCCTTCTTTTTCACCTTACAATAGTCCAATTTGGGTAGTTCCAAAAAAATTAGACCAATCGGGAATACAAAAGTGGAGAATAGTAATTGATTATAGGAAATTAAATGAGAAAACGGTCGATGATAAGTATCCTATTCCGCATATAACCGAACTGCTGGATAAATTAGGCAAAAGCAGTTACTTTTCAACAATCGACCTAACAAGTTCGTTTCATCAAATTTTATTGGATGAAGAGAGTATCCCTAAAACAGCATTCTCAACCGTAAACGGTCATTACGAGTTCCTAAGGTTACCTTTTGGATTAAAAAATAGTCCACCAACATTTATGAGAGTGATTAACAACATACTCATGGGCGTTCCAAATTGTGTTGCCTATTTAGATGATATAATAATTTACAGTACGTCCCTTCAGGAGCATTTATCAATTTTAAAGCAAGTTTTTAAAAAACTAAGAGAATCTAACTTAAAAATTCAGCCCGATAAAACCGAATTTCTAAAAAAGGAAATAGAATATTTAGGACATCTCGTCACATCAAACGGAGTAAAACCAAACCCTAATAAAATCCTTGCTATAAAAAATTATCCCATACCGAAGACTACTAAACAAATTAAAGCTTTCCTTGGACTACTAGGATATTATCGCCGTTTTATTCCAAATTTTGCACACCTCACAAAACCTTTGACCCAATGTTTAAAAAAAGGATCGAAAATTAACATCGCGGATAAAAATTATTTAGATAGTTTTGAAACCAGTAAAAATATTTTGATTAATAATCCCATCCTGCAATATCCGGACTTCAACAAAACATTTTGTTTAACGACAGATGCATCAAACGTAGCCTTGGGCGCTGTATTGTCACAGACGCACGGAGGACGAGATCTTCCGATAGCTTACGCGAGCCGTACTTTAAACGAAAGTGAATCAAAACTGTCCACTATTGAACGCGAACTTCTAGCTATTGTTTGGGCTACCAAATATTTCCGACCATATCTTTATGGCAGAAAATTTATCATTCAAACGGATCACAAACCACTTCAGTGGTTACAATCATTAAAAGATCCAAACTCAAAATTATATCGTTGGAAACTAAAACTCGAAGAATTTAATTTTGAAATAAAATATAAGAAAGGTCATGAAAACAAAGTCGCTGACGCACTATCGCGAGTAGAAATTAATTTAACAGAATCTGAAGACCCTGATACTATTATTAATGATTTAATAGAACAATTTTACCGCGAAAATGAAACATCGGAAAATGCATCTCTTATCGTAAATTTTGATGAAAATGAAAATTTAGATAATATAACAGAAGAATCTGAAACAAATTCCGTTCACTCTAATACTTTAGGAAATACAATAATCGAAATACCAATAGCAGACTCTCCAGTAAATTTAGGAAAAAATCAGATTATTTTAAATTTAGTTGATATTAATCCCGCGAAACCCAAAATCGAAAAACTGTTTAATAATACTAAAAACAGAATTATCGCTCAGATATCAAAGGAAAATTTCGAACAAGATATAATAAAATTAATTAAAGAATTCGTTGAACCAAAAGTTAAATATTATTTATTCTTTGAAACTGATTTTTATACCCAATTTTATGAAACCATGGTAAAATATTTTAAACATTCGGAATTAAATTTTGTAAAAACTACAAGTAGATTAATCGATATTCAAGATCCTGATGAACAAAATAGTTTAATAAATGATTACCACATTGGCAAAACAAACCACCGCGGTTCGGAGGAAACATTTAATCGAATAAAAAGATTGTATTATTGGCCTAATATGAAAAACTTAATTCGAATTCAAATTAATAATTGCGAAATTTGTACGGTATCAAAATATGATCGGAATCCTTTAAAACTCCAATATAACGTTACTCAAACACCATCTAAACCATTTGAAATAGTTCACATGGATACAATCACACTAGAAAACAAAAAATATTTAACTCTAATCGACTCCTTTTCAAAATTTGCGCAAGTTTATAAATTAAAAAATGGTCAAGCAACTGAAGTCGTTAATAAATTAATTTCTCATTTTTCTCATCACGGGTTACCAAAACAAATAATAACAGATAACGGTTTAGAATTTAGAAACTCATTATTATCCGATTTATTAAAATTACACAGAATCCAACTACATTATACAGCTACTCAATCACCTCAATCAAACGGACCCATTGAAAGATTTCATAGCACATTAATAGAACATTTACGGTTATTAAATAATAGAGACGAATTCAAAAAAGACGCAATGGAAAAAAAAAAAATAAATATGCCGTACTCGCGTATAACAACACTATTCATTCCATCACACAACTAAAGCCAATCGAAATAATATCTGGACATTTAGATATAGACTCGCCCGTTGCAATAGATCTCAATAATCAAATCATAAATGATTATGTTGCAAAACATAAAGAAAGAGTAAAAATTTTGCATGAACAAATAAATCATAGGAATCAGGTAGCAAAAGAAAAATATATAACCAGGATGAATAAAAATCGCGAAGAATTGCCAAACGAAATCCCGGAAACAGTATTTGTAGCTAATAGGCAAAAACAATCAAAATTAAAAAATAAATTTAAAAAGGAAAAGATTAAAAAAATAATTAAACATAATAAAACCGCTTTAATCGATAAAAAACATTATAACACGCGAGAAAAAATTCATTTAAAAAATATAAAGACCCGCAGAAAAAAGACAAACGTACCATGTTGGTAGACCCCCAGATGAAAGAGCTGGACCGAGTCAGCATTCTTAGAACTGAGATAAAGCACTCGCACCGGACACATTCTTTCGCTTAAGACAAGCTATAATTACAAGCTATAATAATTATGTTTATTTAAAACTAATTTTTTTTAATATTAGTAAATAATTTTTTTTTTGTGCTTTAAAATAATTTTATTTTTCTTTAAAATAAAAAGCATAAGAAATAATTTAATATAAATAATAATTTAATATACACAATAAGGTCGCTGGATACGACTTATATTGATGTGAAAAGATGGCTGTTAAAATGCCCAAACTATATCACAATAATAAAAAAAAGAGAAAAAAAAAAAAAGAGCATTAGAAATAATTCAATATACACAATAAGGTCGCTGGATACGACTTATGTTGATGTGAAAAGATGGCAGTTAAAATGCCCAAACTATATAACAATAATAAAAAATAAAGAATGATAAAAAGAATAATTATTGTTGATAAACAACATAACGTGTTCAAAGAATATGAACTCTTCCTAGTTTAAGAGATGGCATTATAAGCCTAATTATGGAAAATATTTTATACAATAAAATAGTATAATTAAATGATTAGACTTTAATTTTTATAACTTAATTTTAATTTAATAATAATAATTTAATAATAATTTAATTTAATTTACATAACCAATATTCGATAAACAGTGATTTGATTAGTCAATTTAATAATACTATTAAAACCATACAAGAGAATACGCTGCATATTGCACGAAAAATTAATGATACGGAACCGTAGTTAACTTGTTAACAATTAAAGAATTATTAGATCACATCCAACTTATTTTCTCTTTAATTTCTACTACTATTTCTGATATAGAAACTTCTTTAACATTTTGTAAATTAAATATTCTACATCCAGCTATAATTAATACAAAAACATTGTTTCAAGAATTAGAAAAGATAGCTCCACATTACAATAACAAATTTCTTTATCCATTTCAATTTAAATTTATCCTAGATATAGAACGCACAATATCTGTACAATGTGCTTTGCATGAAAATGAGATTATTTATACTTTAGCACTTCCATTTTTGAAGAAACTGTTTATAGTTTGTATAATTTATACCCCATTCCATCTATTGTAAAGGATGAAATCATAACAATAATTCCAAAGTTCAAATATCTCTTAAATATTAATAACAACTTTAAATTTCTTAATCATCAATGTATCAAAAGAAACAGCATTCACCACTGTCATACAGCTGACTTATCTCACCACGATGACTTATGTATTCAAGATATTTTACAAAAATCATCCAGTGTAAATTGTCTTTACACACGTCTACATCAAGAAGAAAACCACATCGAAGAAATCCCAGGAACACGCTACATTCTCATAGCATTTTACAACCCGGATGATCTTCAAGTTCAACAAGAAAAAGAAACAGTAAACTATCATATGACAGGAATTTATTTAGTTAAAACAAACTTTAATTCAATTTTGTATCATAATAAAACTGTATTTTCATCCAGTCAAACTCATGGTTCTCTAACATTGTTTGATAAACAAACTTTAAATATTCAAGCCTCACAGCTTTTAAACACTACATTAGAAATTAAAAATTTAAAATTTCATGAATTACAAACCTCACATCTTTCACATCTTGTATCAACAAAACATACCTATAACTCTAACACTCTACACATAATTATTTTGTGGATAATTTTTATTTGTATTATCATCTTTATATTAACCTTTGTAACTTTTATTTATTATTTTTACAAAACTAGAATTGTAACTCATTTCACCCAAAGCAGTGAAATTCGTATCTAGGTGGGGAGGAGTTACACTATATATTTTTCCTTAGATATTTTTAATTTTAAGCTTTGACTCCTAACCATTGTAATCTATTTCTTAGAAACCCCTCGTGGGAACTTGCTCTCCTGTGAACTGTAATGTTAGCATAAAGCTTCCTAGAAGAAGCCATTGTAACCCTTTATAAACCTCAAGAAATTTTGTAATTCTCTCTCAGTACATCCAGAGCCGTCTCCACGCCACTCTTCTTTCTGATATTGTAACTTTTATTGAATAAACTTCTTTTTTAAAAAAGTCTTTACTTTTAAATTGAAGATAACTTATATATATATATATATATATATATATATATATATATTCAATTCTAATTTAGTTGGGAGATGGGTCACTACGACTACTGGGAAGTTGGAAACAGCGAGAGAAGGTAAACTTCCTAACAAGATACTGTGCCCTTCGATTCTTGAAGTTAATTATCCCGCTTTGGAAAAGTTGTTAATTATGTCTCTCTTATGCAAAATAATGATCCATATCATTGTAAGTTGAACTTTTTAGTTGGCTTGCTTATCTTAAAAAAAAATGTATATATATGTATATATATATATAATTATATTTAGATGTATGTATCATCGACTCTATTTTTTCACCTGTTTCACACTGTCACAAGCTGTGTTTAAAAATAAGTTGATAAAAAAAACAATTTTTGTGCGGTAATATAGAAATCAGAACCTTAGAACAGAAAGACGATATCACAATTCCAATTTATTAAAAGAAAGGCTCAAAACTATTAAATTGTTGATACAAATACAAAGATTCGGTTGGTACTTATTTACTTTGCCGATTATCACCTAATTAATTAAACCTTTCTAGTCTTATATTGATCTTTTAACCTTCCACCAGTCGCCCCGTTGCATATTGTACAACCCGACTTGTTTTCCTTCTCTCTCGCTTCCGGTAAACTTCTTGGAAAATTTACTTTATCTATTCCTCGAAACACTCTTCTATTTGCCACCAGTAATTGCCTCCTGCTTCTGATAAAGAAACTGTTGGAAAATATTTAGATCACTAAAATGGTTATCACTAATGACACTGAATCAAAAAATCTTTTAGAAGTTAACGATAACTGTTTTATTTGCTGTCTAAGTTACGTATTAGAAATTGAAAAAAAATTACTCTGGAAAATTAAAGAATAACACTACATAACAGAATGTAAATTTATATCTGGCATAGAGATTTTTGAAAAAAAAAAAAAAATATATATATATATATATATATATATATATATATAAAAAAAAAAAAAATCCTTAATGCTCCTCGCTTTGTCACAAATAAAATTATCCATAAAGACCTTAATGTTCCATATGTTGCTGATTTAGCCCACAACAGATACCTATCCTTTCATAGTAAGCTCCATAACCACTCAAATCCACTAGTTTCTCAACTTGCTTCCAACTCCATTCCTGATAATCTTCCGAGGTGGTTGAAAAGAGGATGATTTAAAGATCTTCTAGAGTACAATGTTTAATGAAGTGCTACTGATGAGCAGTTCTTTTCAAGTGTTGACATGTTATTGTAATCGCTATTAACACATTTATTTGATGTATATATTTGAACAATTGTAAATTTCAATAAATATATATATATATATATATATATATATATATATAATATAAATTAAAATTAAAAAAATAGAAAATAGCTCCTAAAAGGTAGTTCCTAGCGACAAATCTTATTGCATACATTTATACATGTTATTAAATATTTGTACATATACAATTGTTACATTGTTACATGTATGCTTACATGTAATTGCTACATTGCACAGTATTTTCATTGCTAAATAAGTAGATAACTCGAATTTATATATTTTATACTTGCTTAAAAGAATATTTACATGGTATAACTATTTACATTTTTTTTTTTTTTCATAAGCATTACAAAATAAAATAAAAGATACTCCTCTGGTTCTGGGCACTTTAAACACCTGCTTTCATTTATGCCATTTTCTCCAATGCATTCACAACAACCATCATGAAACCAACGATAGCTGACAGCACCCATTGACTGACAGGACCCCTTACACTTATTCCACGGCATGCACTGGCTTAAATACGCAACGGAACAGTTCAATGTGATCATCATATCTTTCCTTGGATCGACCTCTTGTTCCACGTTTATGGTACGATACTTGAAAGTTTTATCTAAATCTGGATGATAGTGTGAGGTGTCAATGTCAACCGAAAATTTAATGGATTCCAACGCTGCTGAGCATCTGCTTCAGATATAACTTGGAATAGATTTGGTATAGCTTCAGGAAGATCTTCGACATAACTTTTACTGCTCAACGCAGTAGCTACTTAAACTTGCTTAAAAGAATATTTACATGGTATAACTATTTACAACTTTTTTTTTTCATAAGCATTAAAAAATAAAATAAAAGGAATGTTTTGTTTCCAAAAGGAAGACAATCATCGTTCGGTATGGAGCCATTCATTTCCAATTGCAAGCCATGGCACTAATATTGTGTCAGTCTCAGATTTAGAAAACTATTTACAAAAACCATCAAAACCATGAATTTTATTTTTCCTCGCCGTAATCTATTTCAACGCACTAACTGTGTGATATGGTTTAGGACACATACCAACACATGAACAGCATTCACTACACGAATGACTCAAACAGCTGAAGCATTCTTTACAACATGAACAATTCTTCAAATCACACTTACAAGACTGTGTAATCATGTGTTTGCTCACAATGCTAGCACAAACAGCTTCTTTACAGCATTCACTCATTTTTGATAAAAGAAATATGGTAAATACCGCAGATGTTAACTCCAAAACCACGGGGAAAGAACGAATTTTTCTGTATTTCTATAAAATGACACTAAATCAATGATCGATTCCACGTTACATTTTTCATTCTAACCTATATAGCTCCTCACCAGTAGGTCCTGGTGAGAAACGTTATACAACAAAAGACACTCTCCAATAAATTTCTCATCAGGAAACTGTCTTCAGTTTCCAATACAAGAAACAGTAACAGATGTTGAATCTTGAATCAAGATGTGAAATCTTGAGAGTAAAAAAACCGTTATACAAGAAAACTTAAGACCCAAAAGACATATCAATGTGAAAATTAGATGAGATTAGTTTAAATTATTCATATAGTTACACTCGGAACTCTATTAATCCTGATCTTCACTAGCCAAGCCATCTTTTTATTTAAATAACGTATCATTTTTCCTTTCTCATATACTATTCGATTGGCAAAAAAAAAAAATTAGGCATGATTACATAACAAAAAAAAAAAAAAAAAAAAAAAAAGAAAAAATTGTAAAAAAAAACTATAAATTATAAATTTAATTTAATATAAGTTAATTTAATATAAGTAAAAAAGTTATAAAAATGTGAAAGAGGACATTCCAATTTTTTATTTATATTTTTTGCCTTATTAGTTGTAAAATTTTTGTAGCACCATTAGTGTTTTTAGTTTATCATAATTTTACAAAACTATTTATTTTCTTTTATGCAATTACTATGGGAGATTTTTTTGTTTTTTTTTTGTTAATATTTTGAAATACTTCTTTTTTTCTGTTTTTATGTATATTTACTTTCTGTATGTACAGAACATTAAGAAATATTATTATTTTAAACTGTGGCTTATTATTCATCAATGGTGTCGATTTTTCTTTGTTTTGAATTCTTCTAAAGTTTTTCCCAATTTTTAAAATTAGTAGTTGGGCTATATTCTTTTTTTTTTTTTAATTAGCTGTGGGCATTTTTCTTAGATAATTGTTTTTGTTAACAGCGTTCATTGGGGGTGGATATTGTTTTCTTCAAAAGTGAAAAGCCCCCCTCCCCAACACTTGCAAATAAGTGTGAATTCAGCCAGATGATCTCTCAACCGATTGGTTCAACAACTAAAAGACGCCAAACTTTCTCTGGTCGGACGAATGCATTTAGAAGCCCAGGGGAGTTTACCGGCACAACTTTATGATCTTCACATTGATAAGTCAATTTTATTTCATTTGGCTTAGATTCCTTCCAATTATTTTTCCTCTACAATTACGAAACTTTTTTCAAGTGATCTTGTATACAGTTGAAAACCCACAGCGTAATTTTAAATCAGACGAAGTCACGTTTCGATCTGAATTAGAAACGGTTAACCCACGAGCTTTGACTCAATACATTGAGAGGATGTGTATCCTCATGTTCGATAAATGGACTCCAGAAAAAATACCTGAGGAATAGACAGAGTCACTAGTCTGTTCAATGTACAATGAGTGAAGCCGAACTATTTGCAGTGATTGATGGAATATCCCTCCTTTTACTAAGTGCTCTCTAAAGCGATAAACCAGGTTGGTCAACTGATTATATATTTGTTGAGCAGATATATGTATCAATCTAATCCAAAGTAGAAATATTAGTACACTTAAGTACATTCAATAGCTTTCCACACCTTTAAAAAATAATTAGGCATAACTAATGATCATAACTGAATACATTGATATCACAAAGGGTGTTTTGCAAGGAGATCCACTTTCCCCGTTGCTTTTTTCGTTCTTTATTAATGATCTGGAAGAGTTCTTTATTAAAAACAGTTGCAATGGAATATCTATAGACCACAAATCAGAAATATCAACTCTACTGTTTGCAGACGATTTAGTAATTTTCTCAGCTTCTGCTGTAGATCTTCAAAAAAAGCTGAATATTATGGAAACTTACTGTGAACAAAACAAACTTACTCTTAATGTTAATAAAAGCAAAATTATTATTAGCCGAAAAGGCGGAAGAGTTAGACATAGTTCATTCACATTCGCTAAGCAGCCCATAGAGATAGTTAAAAAAACACATATATTTAGGTATGCCTTTAACTCCAAAAGGCGTCTTGGCCGATGCAGCAAACAATGCAGTTCTAAGAAGTATCACCGCGGGACATTGCACGAAGAAGGTAATGGCAAATTCAAGAATGACTTCCTGGGAAGCAAGGATAGAATTATACCGGTCGACAGTTCTCAGTACACTGCTATATGGGGCGGAAGTATGGGGACTTAGGTACTTCTGTCTTTTGGGAAAAGCCCAGAGCAACTTTTTCAAAATATCATTATACTGGCCTAGAAACACTCCTAACTACATAATAAAAAAAAGAAACCGATTGAATTAATATCAGTTTTCATGTCCTAAAACCAACGATAAACTGGTGGACTAAACTGCTAGAAATGCCAGAAGACAGAATTACAAAAAAATGTTACCTTAAACTAATGTCCATATCTTCATCATATTCAGATCCAGTACATAATTGGGTTTTACAATTGAAAAACTTGATATATGAATTCGGATGCACAAGATTCAAAAATAATTGAGGAAAGCAGTAAAGCTATTCTAGAATCCTAAAGACAGAAACTCATAAAAGAGGACCATATCAGTATCAACAACTCTGACTAGTGAGCCATTTAAGAGTTGGAGGAACAAAACTAATCCAAATATATCATAAAGGCACATATTGTATAAATTCCGAGGATGACTGTACTCTCTGTAACCTTAAACAGAAGGAAGACTTATTTCATTTGATATTATTTGCCCACATTATGCTTAGTTAATGGATAATTATATTAATCCAATCGTAGGACCAAATTATAATAGAGATTCCCTGGTATTTGTGCTGGAAGTGGATAGCACGCCAAAGCTAAACCTCATTTTTTATTTGTTTGTAAATTTACTTAAAAACGAGAAGTTTTATAAGAAACGAATGAAGGTAAAGAAACATATATAAGATATGTAATATCAACCGATTATTGTATTTTCATTTTGTATCTATGAAACTAAGGAATAATTCTGTGTATTTTTAGTTTTATTGAATTATAATGGAAGATTATGCTTTATGTATATGTATGTATGCTTGTGTATGTGGGTGTGTATGTATATATATAGTTATTTTTGTGAATTTAGTTATTTGGTTAGTTTATTTAGTTATTTAGGCCAATTCCTTGCTATGAGATGTATCTCTACAAGCAATAAAAATTATCTATCTATCTATCTATCAAACCCTTTCCTGAAAATCCCATATTGCATAAGTAAAAAAAATATATATATATTTAGGAGGAAGTGGGAAAAGTTCACTCATGCCAACGTCACTGATCTTGTCAAAGTCATTGCTGCTACTGTTTTCTGATAAGTGGATTATCATTTCTTCAACCCTTTCTAAAATAATGCCATCTAATTCAGCTTGCGTCTTAGTTATCTGATGTGTATGTTTCAAAACAATCGACCATTCCGCACTTGAGATTAAGTTATTTTTTTCATTAATTAATTCAATCACATACATCCAAGGCAACCGTACTTTCCACCACCTTACTGAAAGAAATAGAGGGAGCGTTGTGTGTTTTCTCATTCTCAAAATATTAGACACTTATCACCATTTTACGAGCTTGCGAAGTGAGCACCTTACGATTTGATGTGCTGTATTCCCCGACATTATATAACACAAACTAAAAACGCAAAAACACAGTGCGACCTGTATGAGAGGCGAAACTGTAATGATCCTCTCCAGACAGGTGCGGAAATAATCGGCTACCCTGCCTGGGTTTGGGCTTGACCAGCCACGGCTTCTTCCCTCCACTTTTCTCCGAGTGTCATTAGCCAGTGCTCAGACTATAAAACTATTTCATCTCTCCTGTCATCTCCTTCCCACGAGTAAACTCCTAGTATCCCCCAATTTGACTTTGGGTACGCGATATTTGGTGGGCTCTCGATGGTTCTTGAAGGCAGATTAAAACTGATCACGAATTGCTTTTTAAGGTTTGTCTTTGGAACCTTAAGACGTTCCCATGTTTATTATCTTTATACGGAGTTGTGTTGGCTCTCCCTCTCCTCATTCCTTTCTTGCCCGATCCTCTATTCTCTGTAATTCTTTCCCTCCTTGCAATCGCAACGCTCCTTCGCTTGAAACATTCAAAACTTTCTTGTTCTAACACCTTCTTTCTCTCCAAACTTGAGCTTTCTAATTATATGGATGTCTTATAATGTCATTCTAGTTCACCAGAAAGGAAACAGTAGCCTATTTTTTTTTGTCTTCGTATGATAACGTATTTACTTTCTTGTTCTTTCTTTACAATTTTGTTTATTATATTTATTTCTATATTAACTTTTTTTTTTAATCTTTTTTTATGTAAATCTGTATTCACTTTTATTGATCTTGTTGTATTTTTAAAAAATCTAGGGCGGAAAAGATTTTACTTTATGTTATTTTTCAAAATAAACCTATCAAAACAATTTTCGGACTTTTTAGCAGATGTTCTTGGTAACAATATTGATTTTAACTTTCATACTTATATTGAAAAATGTATCAAAAGTGTTTTATAAATATCCATTACTCTTATTATTTTTCTTTTTTACCTGGTAAATGTAGTATAAATATGCACGGATGAAGTTTTCTTAGGTTTAGTGCTAAGGGAATTTATCTCAAAACAATGTTTTCTTCCAATTCTGTTCTATTTTTTTTTTTTTTTTACTCTGCACTCTTAAGCATTAAGATTACCTGAAACCGCACGTACTATATTTAAAATTATGTATACGTTTGTATTACACATCAATAACCTTTTCCATGATAAACCAGACTCTGTAACAATACTGAGAGGAATTTCAAACGGGAGAACTTCATTCATTGGACATGTCTTGCACGATTACAAATTTGGACTAGTTGCAAAACCCCTTGGTAGTTAATCAAACTTCACTAGACTGTGAAATGCGAGGCCTAATATCGCAAACTTTACCACCCACAGACTCAAATTGCACTTCTAGCTGGCATCTATTCTGAAATTATAAAACTGTTACAAACAAATTATACAGTTTTATTCGGAAATTAAAATTAAAAATTAAATTAAATTAAAAAGTTCTTTAAAAAGGTAAGGATTATTAGATTTTTTGAGGGATCACCAATCTCTCCTGTAATTGTGGGAACACCAATCTTGGATTGTAGAAGAACTGAAAAATGTGTATTGACTGATGAGACGAAAGTAGCCTTTACAGACCAGATGGTCGGGTAAGAGTTTGGAGAAAGCCTGGAGGTACAGTCAGTGCTGCAAGTTAAAAAGTGAGCCATTTGGGAGGGGATCTGTCATGTTCTAGGGTGGCATATCTTGGGAGGCTTGTCCCGAGTTAGTCCTAATCCAAAGAGGGGTATTGAATGCTTTGAGGTATGTGGAAATGATTCTTCATTGATCATGCAGTGCCTTTTATGTCGTTCATAAGCTCTGAATGGTTGCTCATGCATGATAATGCCCGTCTTCACAAGGTAAGATATGTTTCTGAATACCTAAATACTACAAATACACACAACAAAAAGTCCTGGCCTTAACCCAATCTAGCACGAATTGGATCATCTCAACCAATAGGCACCAATAGGTCACGAGATTTACCTCCTACTACCCTTGAAATGCTGAAGACTGATGTATTAGAGGAGTAAGACAATATACCCCAAACTTTTCTTCGAAATCATTTTACAAGTATACCAAGACGAGTGGAAAAATTGATTCATGACAAAAGAGGGGACAATACGTCTTATTAAATGTAAATTAACTTTTTTTTTTTTTGTTTATTGGAAGAAATATTGTAATTTATTTTAATATAACGTATGTCCAGTTTAGAAATATTCATTATAGTCTTCAGAACCTTTCTTTCTTATAAAAAAAAAAAAAAAAAAAAAAACCCAGAGGTTTTTGTATAATTTAAATATTTCAAAGTTTTGCGATACCTTTGACAGGGAGTATATATATCAATATAAAGAGTGACTAGAAAATAGATGCGGGATCGAACTACTGTCCGAAAAGCCGTTTTCGAGTTATACTAAATTTTAAGATTTTATAAAATTAACGTCCTTCATACGTTAAACCAGTTATAAAAATTTGTTGTATGAGATGAAAACTTTAGTATCTGATCTAAATGTACACTGTACCCACAATAGAGGACCTCAGAAACAGGATAATACATGCAGCACAAGAAATTCAAGCCTCTCTTAGGAATTCGGCGGTAGTAAAATCAGCTGTAATAAATAAACTAAGAAATGTATTAATAAAAATAAAAAATGTAGTTTCAAACAAATTATCCTATATTAAAGTATGATTTTGTATTTGTAGTATTTTTATTGCTTTTTCCTTCCTCCTCTTTAATAGTCATACTTTTGCCAATTCTTAACTGATTTGTGATTTTTACACCTCATTTGAAAGGTGATGAAACGTAGATGTTTCCTAATTATTTTGTACGACAAATTTGTAGGTGATTTTTCTAGTAAACTGAAGTTTTTGAGATGAACGAAGATTGAACTATTTTGAAGCTTATTGCATGAGATGATGTCAGTAATGTACATTTTAGTATCAACTGTGAAACCAAAAAAAAAAAAAAAAATCAGATAAAACACTCAATTGTTAAGTTTCATGACTTGTTTAACGTATGAAGGACGTTAATTTTATAAATTCTTAAAAACTAGTGTAACTCGAAAACGGCTAATTTTCGAACAGTAGTTCTTATAGTAAAATCGACTCAAATTAGCCTGTACTATCTTCCCCTACCGGCTCCACATCTATTTTCTAGTCACCCTGTGTAAATTACAAAACAAGTAAGCTCTATCAAGGTATACAAGGATATACAGACGAGCTGAATGTGGTTCGAACCATTACCTACTAAGATCCCCTTGTACTTTCCCGTGTATAAATACAAACAAACTAACAGAAAAAAAGGCAGGACTGCAGATAAATTAACAGAGGACAGATATAAAGTAGAATTTTTACAGGAAGAAAGTATCCAATCATTATAAAAAATTGAAGAAACAGTCAGAGAATTTAATATATAATGAATTCGATAAACAGCGTATGAGGTTCTCGGTGTTAAGTCTAGATATACCATGCGTGCATTATCCAGTCGGCACGCATCGTATAGCGTGCAGATTGGATAGCAGAAGATTTATGCGATGGAATTCAAAGGAAAAAGCAAGCCTACCTCAAGTGGCTTAGTACAAATATGATAAGGATAGAGACTTGTAAGGAAGAAATTAAAGCTACAAGTAGAGTTAAATGAATGGTGAGAAAGAACATGTGCAAACATAAACAGTAGTCTGGGATTTGGACAAGCAGCTGCAGAATGGTCCAATGGTGCTGAGAGGATTGAAGAAAGAGAAGAAACAACACTCTAAGCTAAATATAATAAAATAGAGGATTGGACAGAATATTTCAGGATGTTATTGAAGGAGCAGAGGAACCCTTCACTGGCACTTCTCTATCTATTACACAAGAGCAAATGAGGTTAGAAATAAAGAAGTTGAAAAAAGGAAAAGCTCTCGGCCCAGGTGGTGTTAGTGCTGAAGTAATTAAATATGGAAGTAATAAATAGACTAAAAAATAGTGGACCTTATCAACATAATTTTAAAAGGTGACCCTATACCACAAGAGATGAAACTAGGATATATAACTCCAATATTTAAGAAAGGAAATAAAAAAGAACCCAGTAATTATAGAGGGATATACGTGACAAACCCAATTATGAAAATACTAGGCAGAACTATCAAGAACATGTTAGAGAAAAAATTTGCTCAAACCGAAGAGAAATATGATTTACAGTAGGGAGATCCTGCAATGACCACTTATTTACACTAAGATAGATTTTAGAACAGCAGACAGCGTCCCACGAAAATTACTATGGGAATCTCTTGAAAAATTCAATATGAACTCTGATTTTGCATGTCCCCAACTATGTTTAAGATATATGTTGACAGATGTCAAGAGAATTGGTCAGAAAGATGCTGCAAAATGGAAATAACAATGAAAAATACACATCTATTTAAGTTAATATTTGCTGCTGACCAGTTAATTATTGCAAGATGAATTTGAGATTGCATACATGTTCAGAAAATTAACCGAACAGTATGAGAGGTGGGGAATAAAGATAAACTATAACAAAACAAAATATATGTCAACAGAAAGCGATGAGGTAAGTGACCCAGTTTAAACAAATTTAAGTAGGGTCAACCAATTCTGCTACCTAGGCACTATTCTCGAACGCAATGGGAGAGCGACAGAGGAAGTGAAGAGGAGGATAACCGATGGACGGAAAGCTATTGGAATGTTAAATTCAATCCTCTGGAGTGGAAACATATGTAACAATGTTAAAAAAATAATATATAAGGCCCTGGTAGAAAGCATAATGCTATACAGCTCAGAAACATGGCCTCTAGAAAAATTGCAAGGCAAAAGATTTCTGGCTGTGGAGATGGATTTTTGGAGATCAGCTACAATCTCAAGGATTCGACGAATCCGAAATGAGATTATAAGAAAAATAATGGAAGTTAAGAGGAATGTGGAAGATGGTCGAGCGAGATGGGTCGAGGTTCTCAATGCAAAAAAAAACAAAAAACGACTTAACTTAAAATGTTAAAAACATAAATAAAACAGAATAAGCACAACACGCTATAAAAAATAAACATTAATGTTAAGGCGATTATAAGTAATTATCTTTTATTTTCTACGTATTGTTTATTTTCTATTAAAATGCAAAGACTTTGCTACTCTGTTTATTTCGTTAATTCTTCTCCTGTTATTGTGTTAAATTTAACTATTTAGACCTCTTGGCTCCCTCTATCATTATCAGCGTTAATCTTTATTTTATTAGTGTTTCCGCTAGATCGCAGTCTATTATAATACGTAAATTTTAGTACCAACGGACCTAGTCATTTTGTAATAGTTCAGTTCTGTTCTTGCTTCCGAGTTGAGCACACTATCGCTATCTTCTCCGTTCTCTAAAGCACATGTGTACAGTTTAATTTTATTTTTCTGTTTCTTTTGTATTCCTGTTTTGAACGTTCGCAATTGGTCAGACGTCAGTCGTCTAAAATTTCACCACAATAAATGGTCAGAAAGGCGGTTCAAGAAAGTACAGAACTTCCTGATTTCCGAGTTACAATGAAGAGAAAATCCCGTTTCCTTGGTAGCGATTTCACTGTGTCAGAGCTCTGGTCGTGGCATTTTGAAATCAGGGAAGCAGCTAAATTCTCCGAGGGACGACAAGAAATTTGGTAAGTGGATTTTTTATTCCTGTTCTTACTTGTTCCCCAATCCAGCGTAAAGTTTTTTCACAGTCGACCGTGAATCCCCTACATTCATTTAATTAAAAACAACTAATATATTATTTTATGAAAACAATAGTAAAATAAGAAAAAAAAATAGAATCAATTTTCATAACAAAAACTATAAAATCAGTCAATTTTAATACAGATATAACAGAAATTAGATCACATTATGCACTATTGATAAATAAACTAAACATATAATTAACCTTTACAACTAATATATAAATCAGTTTCAGTATGGACAAGTAAGGCATAACGTTATAATGTTTTTTTTTTTTTTTGTAATACTTCAGATATTTCATGAAATAAGGTAAATGTAATACTTTTAAATTACTGTAAACGTATAATTATAAATTTTTCAATATCAGTAATGATATGTATAATAAATGATTTAAACATTATTGCGGAAATGTGTTTCTGATAATGGTAATGATTAATGAGACTTTCAGTCGAAATAAATATTTGTTGACAATGTAGTAATGTTAAGGTAATACAGGATCATAATATATTTGTATGTATTATATATAAATAGGAAGGAAAAAATTATCGTTATGGTTGTCATATCACAGTTTCATTAATTCTTTTCCATGTTTGTATTTTATGTGTTTAGGGCTTGAAAATATGACATAAGCCATGAAACGTTGCCCACTTGGTTGTACAAATATAATTTCTGAAATATAAAATTAATCTCCGGAGATAAATTTGCTTTAATTTCCTTATAATTCGATAACATTCTTTATTTATTTTTTTATTAGAGTATTAAGACAAGAAAACCAACCAGTATGAACATGTATTGTGGTAAAAAATAATCTTTATTCTGGCACAACAAAAGTTCATTGAGAATAACAAAAAATAAAATTATAATGAAAAGCATATGCAAACAGCTTTGGCAGATATAATTGAAATAATACTCCTTTTTCCCATTGCGAGTCGTCTAGGATCTGAGTTTGAATTTTAGTAGGATTTATTGATTTTTAGAGACAATTTTAATAAATTCTGCACCAAGTAGCGTTGATCTAGTACATGAAAAATTTCATTGTTATCAAAAATGAAAAAAATATCTTTATAATTGACCGAACTGTAATAATTGCCCCGATTTCTGGAAACAGAGATATGGCAAATCAAAAGGGTCAAAAAGTTCAAATAACTTGGCGAGACCATACAAGCGAATGGTCTAGAGTAGGATGAAATGAAAGATCGGATCTCAAAAATGGAGAGAGCATATGGTTCGACAAGAACCATTTACAATAAGAAGTTCTTATCCTGGAATACCAAAATAAAGCACTACAACACCGTGGTGAAGACAGGATGTCTATATGCCAGGGAGTGTCCGTCCATGAACTGCTGGATAAACTAGAAGTCTTGGAAAGAAGAATCCTTAGAAAAATTATGGGTGCTGTTCAAACAGAAAGTGGATGGAAACATAAAAGTAACGAAGAAGTTTATAAGAAAGCAGAAAAAATCTCCGAGACAATGAAGAAGAGGATGTTGACATTTCTCGGACACATGTACAGAATGGACCAAAAGAGACTTGCCAAACGGATATTCGATTACTTATATACGGATAATGGATTCCAACGCTGCTGAGCATCTGCTTCAGATATAACTTGGAATAGATTTGGTATAGCTTCAGGAAGATCTTCGACATAATTTTTACTGCTCAACGCAGTAGCTACTTAAACTTGCTTAAAAGAATATTTACATGGTATAACTATTTACAACTTTTTTTTTTTTTCATAAGCATTGAAAAATAAAATAAAAGGAATGTTTTGTTTCAAAAAGGAAGAAAAATAGACATTTTTATTTTCATGAATCATCGTTCGGTATGGAGCCATTCATTTCCAATTGCGAACCATGGCACTAATATTGTGTCAGTCTCAGATTCAGAAATCTATTTACAAAAACCATCAAAACCATGAATTTTATTTTTCCTCGCCGTAATCTATTTCAAAGCACTAACTGTGTGATATAGTTTAGGACACATACCAACACATGAACAGCATTCACTACACGAATGACTCAAACAGCTGAAGCATTCTTTACAACATGAACAGTTCTTCAAATCACACTTACAAGACTGTGTAATCATGTGTTTGCTCACAATGCTAGCACAAACAGCTTCTTTACAGCATTCACTCATTTTTGATAAAAGACATATGGTAAATACCGCAGATGTTAACTCCAAAACCACGGGGAAAGAACGAATTTTTCTGTATTTCTATAAAATGACACTAAATCAATGATCGATTCCACGTTACATTTTTCATTCTAACCTATATAGCTCCTCACCAGTAAGGTCCTGGTGAGAAACAAAAGACACTCTCCAATAAATTTCTCATCAGGAAACTGTCTTCGGTTTCCGATACAAGAAACACTAACAGATGTTGAATCTTGAATCAAGATGTGAAATCTTGAGAGTAAAAAAAACGTTATACAAGAAAACTTAAGACCCAAAAGACATATCAATGTGAAAATTAGATGAGATTAGTTTAAATTATTCATATAGTTACACTCGGAACTCTATTAATCCTGATCTTCACTAGCCAAGCCTTCTTTTTATTTTAATAACGTATCATTTTTTCTTTCTCACATACTATTCGATTGCCAAAAAAAATATTAGGCATGATTACATAACAAAAAAAAAAAAAAGAGAAAAAAAGAGAAAAATTTGTAAAACTATAAATTATAAATTTAATTTAATATAAGTTAATTTATAAAAGTTATAAAAATGTGAAAGAGGACATTCCAATTTTTTATTTATATTTTTTGCCTTATTAGTTGTAAAATTTTTGTAGCACCATTAGTGAACTTGATGCGGGAATGTAATATTCGAAAAGTAATTATTAATTAATAATATTTCTTTTTTCATTAATGAACAGCAATAAAATATCAATGTTCTGCATCAAAATACTCCCTTCCCTTGAAGTGTACTGAACACGAATCCGAAGTCAGAAAATCTCGATCAGGCTCTATTTTTTGTCAAATTTGTGTTTTAGTTTAAAAAATGAGGTGTTCTTCGGCATTTCGAGCAGTTGTTATCATTGAAAGCTTTAAAGACAAATTATAAAAACCTATTTGATTTTGAATCTTTTATAATGTACATTGTTGAAGAATTGCTTTTATCATAAGTAAGGCCATGGGTTGCGGCATGTCTTTAAAAATTCATTTTTTGCTCTCTTCCCAGCTTGGGAGCAGTTTAAGATGAACACGGAGAACGATTTCATCAAGAGATAGTCCAAATGGAAAAAAGGTACAGCGGTAAATGCAATGAGAAGATGCTTGCCGACTACTGTTGGACACTACAGCAGGGGACCCGTTATGTAGAGTACAAAAGGAAAAAATATAAACGTTAATTACTTTCAGTATTAAATATTATTATTTCATATGTTACCATTTTTCACCAAAAAAAAAAAAGTGTTATAAAAATATATGGAAAAAGTGCTATTTCAGTCGTTTTTTTTTTTTAAACGACTTCCAATCTCTAAAAAATGGTGCTTGATAAATTTTCTTTTTGCTATTGGTTTGAACTCAGCATACTTGTAAATATAAAATTCACAAAAAACAGTTCATGAGAGGGAAACAAAAATAATAAAAAATATGCTATTCCAAGTTTTTTTTTTTTTTTTTTTTTTTTTTTTTCAAAAATGACGTATACTTTCTTGAAAATGATGCTAGATAGAATTTTTTTTTTTTTTATTGTTAAGAGCGTTAGTGAACGGACAGTTAAAATCTTGAAATCCAGTTATCCCCCGTAAAAACATTTACCATGTAAATATGTTATACTTTATAATAAATAATGTTGTTTTTATGTATAAATATTTTCCATAAGTCTACAGATAACAGTCCAAGTTATACATCATCTTCAGTTACGCATTATGGGTTCAAGTTAAGTATTAAAGTACGACTCTTGAGCTTAAGCCACAACAAAGTCAGTCTAGGCCAGACCTCTCTACAAGAAAGATGGAGGCGGTATTCACGTCCAGATATCTTCACCCAACAGAGGCGATTTTTTGGGTGCTTTCACCGATTTGGGTAACTTGAACCAAGACTTCGTAATATTTAATTAAAATTAATATTTTATTTCTTCTCCTATTTTTATTTATTTTTTTATTATGAAAATAATTTTAGTTTATTTTAGTATAATTTTAATTTATGTTAATAATTATAGTGAAAATCTTTTCTTTTTCCTCTTTTGTATGTAAACGCTATAGGAGTTTTTTTTTTCTAGTTTTATATTACTTTTTCCTAACAATTTTTTTATATGTATATGTTCATAAATTTAGAATTTAAAAATATAATTATTTTATTATAGGTGTTCTTCCAGTACTTTTTTTTTTTTTTTTTTTTTTTTTTTTTTTTTTGTGAAGGTAGTATTACATTGAACCATGATAGATTTGTTATGTATTTTTCAGATGTCTTTTTTTTAATTTTTTTTTTTTTAATTTCAGTTTTCCCAATTATCATATAAAACATATAATTGGGGATCGTTCGGCTTATCTCTTGAACTTTAGGCGGGTATTGTTTGTCAGAAGAGAAAAGCACCCTTTTCCTAATACCCTCATCAACAAATTTTTAAATATGACGAGATGTGATGACTGTATATCGTCCATAGAAATGTAAAAATACGCGGTTTTTGCATTCGATCTATAGCGATTCGTTATACTGATTTGGCATCGACCCTTTGACAGGTTTATTCTTCCCATTTACAGAGTGTATATAGATTCGAGAATTCGCTAAAACGTATATCAGTCCTAAACGAATTTGTAAAATAATAAAAAAATGTGTTTTTTTCACATTTGATACTTATTGTAATATTGTAAATTTCATTTATATACATATTATTTCGGCTGTTGCTGAATTACGAGGTCGGGAAACACTCATGGGGTAAAGCTGTATAAAGTGGGTACCCTTAACTGGGGGGAAAAACTGGTTGTTGAGCATGATTTCGGCCAAATCTCATCCTTTCACACCCGTTGGCCTAGTAACTGTACATCCTCACCTAAGTACTCAACCCGAGACCCTTCATGGATTTTAGTGGTACATGTTCATTATATGTACAGTTAGTTGAAGAACTACGTCAGCTTAACATTTTTTTTTTTTTATGGACATGTACATGTGACTATCTGAGAAAACCACAGTAATCCTGAAGATGGAGCAAATGTAATCCGAAACATGTTAAAGAGAGTAAAAGATAAATAGGAGTTATGCCTTTTAAATGAAACATTTTTTTTTTTTTTTTTTAAATCAAATATATTATATTAATGAATTTATATGGGAGACGATCTTAAAATATAACTAACTCTAATTCCAATTACGTCGAACATCGAACTAAAAAATTATCTGAAAGAGAAGTAAGAAGATATATATACAATTAAAAACCTAGTGAAGCGTCTTTTGCTTTTGGATTAATCGACCATCTTTGGAATTACACGAACACACTGAAACAGTAACGACCGTTTTTAGGAAAAGGAGAGAAAAATTTTATGGACACATATATTGAATAGAAAAGGACAGAATTACAAGAAGAAGCTTCATCATTGCAAACACCGACAAAAAAAATGGACTACCGAAGTAGAAGACCTTGTTCAGCTGAACCTCACGAGAAACGATATACATTATCAGCAAACATTTGATACCTGAATTAGAAAACATACTGTTGAATAAAAACTCACATTGAATAGAAGAAGAAGCAAGTGGACCGAACAACGAAAGAGAGAACATTGTGAACGCGTGAAGAGATTTCGGGAGGAGCGAAGGAACAACCAAAGGACTAAGAAGTCAAGAAGGAAACCAAGTTCATTCGCACTCTTAGAAAGGGAATAATTGTCAATAACAATAATAAAAATATATTTTGTTACTTGTTGGTGGTTTGATTTAGAATGATTTTTGATCCCGATTGCGGGAAATTATAGTTGCCGAAACATGTTGTTAAAGAAGTATGATCCCAAGAGATTGAATTACCAAAATAGTCTCATTTTTTATAGATTTAAACTATTTATCAATAATATAATAATATACATAAATTATTGACAAAACAGTGTGAGATTTCACTGAATTGACGTGGAAACATTAATATGATGGCGGCAGGTCATTAGAATCGTTCCTCAAACCATAAAAAAAAAAGGAAGAGAAAAAAAGCAACTGTTGAAAAGGTAGATATTCAAATATTCATAAGAGCCCCCCTCCAAAAAAAAAAAAGGAAAAAAATTCGAGTGGACACAGTCCAATCAAACATGGACAGGACCAACTGATAACTGGATATTGTCAATCCGTCAGGCGGGCAACGATAGCACTGATTGGAGCAGTCAACTACGTGCGCTCGCGTGTCAAATGAATCCACCACCCGATATCTTCAAATCCATCGAGATCATGAAACACTTTCAACAATCACGATAAAAAATAATTACTATTTCGCTCGAAAATATAATTCGTTATCGTGATTTTTGACGATTAAGTTGATCGGAAAATAATAAAATTTATACAAGACCGCTCCTTGACAAGGGACACATATAATTCTGATTTTTCCTCCCCCCCATTATTTCCCTCAAAAAGAATCTATATTCCTACATATCAAAATCACCAGATTTAACTATCTTTTCACTTATAAACTAAATAGTTGATATCTCCTTTTTTTTTTTTTTTTTTTTTTTTTTTTTTTTTTTTTTTTTAATAGCTACATATATTACTAAATTTAATGCTTTTTTTATTGATGAGGTCGTCATGAATGATTGGTGTGATTAAATAAACTAGAAAGTCTCTACAGAAACGTGTTCACAGCATATAACAAAATAAAATAACACTTTATTAAGGAGGTTACAAAGAAAACTTATCTAGGCAGGTTTAAATCTAATCCGTGGCCTTCCCACCTTGGTAGGTTGGTAACCTGTATGATGTCACGCCCTTCCTGCCCAACTTGGAGCACATGAGAACATAGAAACCCAAGGAAACAAAAAAACAAATGAAAACGGTTGCTATCACAGCACATAAAAGAACTCAAAAAAATAAAATAAAATAACAAAACCAATACTTGTAATGTTTAACAGCGTGGAAGTCTAGTTGTTAATCTACGGGAAATTGATCCCTTTACTGCTTGTTCAACATTGCAGACTTATTTCAGAGTTTGCCTTAACTCCCAATAAGGGGGTGAAGGGATAAGCTCGATTCGGGATTCCCCAGGCTGAGCGTGTTTGTAGTACACATAGCATAGCATGAATATAACATAATAATTTTCATTACTTAATTATTTCATTAATTTTGATGATTCTTATATGATTATTAGTTTTATTTTTATGATGATTATTTATTATATTTTTATATTTTATAATTGTTAATTGTGTATGTGTGTGGGTATATAAATTGTAAATTTATGCCAATAAAAGTTTCTAAAACCGTTAAAAAAAATTTCAGAGCTCTGATGGAAGAAACATCTATCCCGCCATACGAAACTACACCAGCAAACAGTGCGATGAAAAAGAAAAAGAAAAAGATTCTAGAAAGTTTATCGCTTCTTGTCATTAAACAAGAGACTCTTCAGATTGAAGGGCGATTGAACCATATGGGCTATCACCTCTTTCAAAAGTAAATTAGGCCCCCAGAAATTTCGATACAAAAACCTGTACACCTACTGGCAGTCCAACGGACAGCTGCCGTACATCATCAACATTCATTTTAAGAAGAAAACATTCATCACAGAAATCTTAATCTTCCTATGTCGCGAAAAGGATGAAAGCTGTACCACATCGGTGCTTTCCTTTCACTCTGGATTTATTTTTTCCGACCTTCAGGAAATCGAGACGGTAGAACTGCAAGAACCAGAGTTTTAAAAGCCGATAAAAAAAAAAATTGAGAGCTGTGATGGAAGAAACCTCTATCCCGCCATACGAAACTACACCAGCAAAGAGTGTGATGAAAAAGAAAAAGAAAAAGATAAAGTTTTAGAAATTTTATCGCTTCTTGTCATTAAACAAGAGACTCTTCAGAAAGAAGGGCGATTGAACCGTATGGGCTATCTTATCTTTCAAAAGTAACTTCGGCCCCCAGAAATTTCGATACAACAACCTGTAGGCCTACTGGCAGTCCAACGGACAACTGCCGCACATCAGCAACGTCTCCATATGTCGTGAAAAAGACGGAAGCTATACCACATCGATGCGTTCCCTTGACCCTGGATCTATCTCCTCTGACTTTCAGGAAATCGAGACGGTTGAACTGAAAAAACCAAACGGTTGGATCCTAATCCCAATTGGGAGCAGAGGTATGAAGATCGTGCAGACGTTTTCCTCATTGATCTCTCACCCAGCGTCCATTTTCTTATGAACTTTTCTACACCTGAATCTTTAACATCGCGCTGAAGATGAAATTATATTTAGTTTTTTATTATATTCTTTATAATAAAGTCTATTAATTAATTTTTTTATTTATATTTTCTTCCATATTTCTTAACTGATAGATCACATGACTATGCTGCGAACATTTAGAATGTAGTTCTATACTATTATTTTTCGCTGACATTGAAATACCATTATAGAAGCTCATGTAAAAATTAAAGTAAAAACAAAGCAGAATTACTTTGAGCAAAATTAAGAAACTGAAAATTTTATATCTAATGAAAGCCACGCAAAAAATATTTTAAGGCTTAAATAGAACAATTTAATAGGAAGAATTCTAGAATTTATAATATTTTGAACATTTTTAATCAACTGTAAGTCTCTTCCGGTCTATGATAACTAACATCAGAAGCATGTCAACATAAAAAACGAAATCATTCGACCCTAATGTGTGTGCTATGTACACAATGGACTTGGGCCATCCAGATGTAGGCATCTGTTACATGTCACATTACATCTATATATATATATAAAATATATTTATATATTTATAGTATGATATAATTATACTTATATAATTATATTATATAAGCCCGATAATTTAATTTTTAATTTTAAATTTGTTTTACGTTATCTCCTATAGTGATAAATAAACTGTGTTTTAATCTGTAATAAATAATTGTCTAATAGTTTTCATAGTGCGTTTCTTAGTTTATTTACAATTATGTTTTAATTCCATTTTTTTTTATTCATTTATTATTCAAATATTTGTAGAATCATTTAATTAGAATTTTTTTTTTTTTTTTTTTTTTTGCAAATAATTATAGCAGATTTGGTTTTAGTTTATAATAATTTTTCATCAAAAATTCTTCTTCTTTTTTTATGTATATTGTATTCATTACAGGAGATTTTTTTTTTTTTGTTTCTAGTTTTGAATTTCTTTTTTTCTCACCATATTTCGTTTAGTTGTTTTTTTTTTTTAAAATGTATATATTCATGTACACAGCAATTGAAAATATAATTACTTTTAAGTTGGTGTCCCTCTATAATGGGAATAATTTTCTTGTTTTGTTTCTTTTTATTGAATTTATTTCCAGGTTTCCCAATTTTAAATTCAGTAAATTGGTAAAATTCTTTTTTGTTTTCTCTCTCCCTAATTTATAGTTGGCATTGTTCGGCAGATAATTTTTTTACCAGCGCTCACTTGGGTCGATAGTTTTTTTTTTTTTTTTTTAAGTGAAACGCCCCCTCTCCAACAGTGTATATTCATTCATTTAATTATTTTTTATTTAATACTGTATTAACAAAAAACTTTGAATTTCTGAATTTGAATCAAAATATTTAAAAAAACAAAGTGAAACTTTAATTGAGGAGGACGTTGATCTAATTTACAAATTGTTCCGCTGCTCAGATAATTAATATAGTTGCTGTAACGATCCATTCAATTTGGACACCTTAAGGGAGAACGTCGCCTCCATTATATATCTTACAAGACTTTCCCTTAGAAAAGCGGGAGAAAAATTCTTGAAGGGCATTAGGGAGGTTAAAGGGCTCAATGGAGGGTGACGCGTGAGGGGGGGGGGGGGGGGGAGAGGGTGTAGACGCAATACTCCATGGCCACCTCAAAATTCTTCTTGTCCATAATTCACCTCCACTTCATCAAATTCCTTTGAACCCTTTTCTGTCGCCGGTAGACATACCACCTTATTCTTTTGAAATTTCGTTCCCGCACCCCATTCACCAGATATTAGCTCCAAGAAGGTGTTATCACTTCAACCCAGTATATGAAAGCCAGAGATTTATGACATCCTAGGTATTCGTAATTAGTACAGTAATTGTGCAATAATTTTGAAAACAACAGGATGAGCCTCATTTTGTTTGTAAAAATATTAATACTCTGATGGGCTAAATTTTCAATACAAGCTAGTATCCTACAGTTTGTTATATAAATTTCAAGGATTACACATAAAATTTGCTACGATAAGAGCACTTGTTGGCCGTCCTTGGCCGATGTAAGCCTTTAAAAGATATCATTATTAACTGGTGTTTTTATAAATGTTCCCAAACCTCATCTGGACTGGTGTATGTGGCAGCTGGATTGTTTCATATGAGTAATACATAGATCGCCACTCTATTCGGCAGCATTTCCTTCTATGTTTCATGTCTCTAACTCATTTCTTTAATTGTATATATTAATAATAAAATCAAGAACATAAATAAATAAAAACAGACCACACAGATAAATAGAGCCAAAAAAGACTCGATTTATAAAATAAATTGTAAAAACTTTAATACGCACTATATTGGGAAAACCGAACGAAACTCAAAAAAAAAAAAAAAAAAGAGTTAACTATCACAAATATGATTGCAATAAAATCAATAAAAAAAGAAAATTAGAACAATACTGCAATAAGTGGACATGCACACAAATTTAAACTTGAGTTTAATTTTGAAAATACAAGAATCTTAAATCATATAACTAAATCAAATATCCATAATTAATGTTAATTATTAACAAAAAATGTAAATACAATACAGTAATGGAGTGTTTGTTTAAGCACCAAATTAAATGGTCAATATGAAAAAGAACTAAACAAACAATAATAAAAGATGAACATTGCTCAGTCGTACGTATGGCTGTAAGACAGTATAGATAGATTAAGTGAAAACAATCACAGTTTGTAAGTAAAAATTTAAGTATAATTGAATAAGATAAATTTGTACAGTTGATAAAGTGTTGATAGATATAATTAAAGTCTTTAGATCCTGAAGATGGAGACGAAGACTCCGAAACATGTTGAGTGAAATATTAATGATTAAATAGGAGTTATGCCTTATAATGATGATAAATTACCTCTCCTTCAACAAAATAGTTAATTATTAATTAATTTTATATATTTTATTATAGGAAAAAAAAAAGCGATTTGTAGTGCTACTTTGAACAAAGTTGTTGATACGCTTTAGATGACTAAACTTATTAAAATGTTTTAACATTGTGTTATCGCCTGTTATATTTGGTAAATATAAACGATTAGTTTCATTCATTCATTTTATTCATATTTATAATAAAAACTATTTCAGATTCATGACTTTGTTATATAGTTAAAATTGATTTCGGCTTGATCATGAGCAAAAAAGAATATAGTTTTTCAGGCACAGGTAAAATAAACAAATTCAGGACAGTAAAATAAAATTAAACAAAAATAATCAATCTGATTTTAAAATGTAACATTTAAATTGACATGGTGAGATAACACCAGAAGAATAGAAAGTTTAATGATGGGATGGAATATCCCAAAACACGTCACATATTGTGAAGATTAATTGTTTTAAGAGTTTTTGCTAAAAATAAGGTGTATAAGATAATATAAAAGTAATCAAATTTTAATTGAAAATTGTAAGTTCCATAAGAAATTTTGTTCATTTGCTTCTAGTAATTTTTGCCATTTTATTTTGGTTTTCGTTGTGTGTTTTGTTAGATAAGGGTCATTGTTCCTTAAAAACTAAATAAAGTTTATGTCAATAGTACGTAAATTAATTTAAGGGCTATATTTTTATAAAAGCTCTCAACATTAGTAAAAATATATGTGCTTTTATTATTTAAGTTTTATCAAAATCTGGTGATGAAGTGAACCCAATTTTTGAAAGCATTTTACTGAAAAGTAATTTTTAAATAAATGTTTTTTGACTCAAAACAAAAATAAAAAAAAATGTAAAAATATTTTTAAATAACTTAAATCTTACTCCTCCGTCCCTCGTATTGAAGAGGGATCGTTCATACGGGATTTTGAAGCTGAGTTGTGTAGCTATCATTTCGTCCAAGAAAATTTAAAATATCCACAAAAATAAGCTGCAGTACAAAATGTGCAAAAAATTTTCAAAATAGCCCCCGGTTGCGGTAAATGATAATGGTTATTATAAAGATAAAAGAGTGTTAGAAATATGCATGTGGGATGTGAGGATAATCTGGCTCGAGCTATGTTTTTGCAGATGTCCTCACAGCAGATTCGAAGCTGAGCTGGATATAAAGAAAATGGTGCTCAATGCAGGTAAGAGCAAGGTTATGCATAGTGGCCGATATGAAGAGAATGTAGCCGCAACGCAACGCAATCCAACGCAAAGGAGAAACATAGTAAATGATGATAAAATAAATGAGGAGAATTATATTAAATAATATTAATAATCCGTAATTGATGGTAAGATACATAGCCGACGTGTCAAATGCCACTAATAATAAAATTGAAATGGAAACAAAATTTAAAAATTTTAATAAAATGCATACAAAAAAAAAAAAAAAGATTTACAACAGAAGATAAAATAAGATATTTAAATATATTAGTATAACCCGGATTATCTCAGTTTAGAAGAAGGCTCAAAACTATGTATCAAAGGATATATGTCACATGTTCTTCGAATAGGTGCCGTAAACCGGCCTGACTTTGCACCTGTGAGTTAACTTTGCACCATGTTCACCAAAAAGTTTCAGTTGAAGAAAAAGTGTTTTACTGGTGTTTAAATGAGGGATATTTTATATTTTTTACTTACTTATGAGAACACTGATTGGGTCTAAGGAATTATCAAGTTAATCCTAATTACCTGCCATGTTTCATAACAGTTAGTTGATTGTAGTACTTCAACAGGTGTTATTGTTTTGTGGGATAAATTCGTGCTTTCAACTACTAAATATTTCTCAAATCGAGTAAGTTTTGCATTCATTTTATTTTATAATTATTGTCATGGTATTTGAAAATAAAAAAGAATCCCTTTTTTTATATGAATTAAGTATGACTTTGCACCAAGTATTTAGTACAAAATCACCTCCCAGATCACTCAAATATAATAAAGTTATTTGAGCCTTATTTCACTTGTAAACATTCACACCAACAGTTATGTAATATTTGTTTATATTCAGAAAATGCATATTGGTGAGCACGTCGTTGTAATATATGAGGGGTCTTTAAACCCTAGAAAAATCACAAAATTTTGCAAAGAATGAACCAATCCTGGAAGTGGCCATCGAATGTAGACGGAGCAGAATATGGTTGGGATGAAGTCTTAGGCGGTATTGCTCTTCCTAAACCAATCAATAAACGAGGATATTTTGAAGTTAAGGAGTTAACAGGCTGGTAAAAATGCAAAATATTTTGGATGACATCTCTTTTTTTGTTATTAGCTTTTTTGTCATCTATGTGCAAGTATACTAAAGAATGCTGTTAGAATTTAGCCTAGTTAAAGCTTTAACCTGTTTCAAGTCCCTGTGCTCGTTTTTGTTTTTTAATATTTTTTTTTTTATAACCATGGTAGATTGCTTGACTTTTAACTACTACTATCGAGTTTGGCACCAGAATACGTTTCTGCTTTTTTAATTGAAAACATATGGGGGTGCAAAGTCAGGGGTATCCGGTTGACATTGCACCAAAGTTTAAAGACAATAAAATTAATTATAAGTTTTGTAAATTTTGCAATTCTAAGATTAAGCGATGAATCAACAGCATTTTTAAGCTATTTATTGAAAGCAAGTATTTTAATACGTGCATTATAAACATTATTGATAGGTTATTTTTACGGTATATATTTACATTGATATGTACAATAATTTTTCGGTTATAGCAAATATAGGTTTATGATAACTAAAGTAGATAACGTAGTTCTTTACTGGTAAGGATGATATTACGTGCAAGCACCAAATGAATACAACTACTTGTTGTACTAGAATGTTTGTTATTAATGATTCACACTAGAATAATATTAATAATAATAATATTATTATTAGTATTATAATAAATATTATTACAATTGATAATGATATTAATATCAATTCACATTGGACTCTAGTGTAGCAGCATGAAGTAAGCTAATATTAGAAAAAATAATAATATTAATTTTCTTTTATTAACGAGTAGCAATAAAATAATTGTAACGAGAGTTAACAATAATATAATTATAAAATATAAAATGAGGACGCAAAGTGGGCCAAATGAGCTAAAACTGCTTAAAATACATTTTTATAGTTCTTTTTTTCGTTAAATAAGCGATAAATATATGTGTACTATTCTTTAAGACTAATAGTTGCAGAGAGTTTTGTTGATTGCTTAACAACGGGTATCCTCCAGAATAAAAAATGGCGAAAAGAAAAAAAGAAATTTATTATACATATATATACAATATATACTAACAAAGGTGAATTTAGTTATAAGGTGTATTTTAATGATTATTAGTTAAATCATTTAATCAATGAATGTTTTAAACAATTAAATAATAAACCTCTGGCATTATATAAATATATTGATGATTTGTTAATTATAATTAAAAATGAACATATCGATAATTTGGTACAAACATTCAATGAATTCAATAATAAAATGGAATTTACCGTAGAAAAATCAATAAATAACACTATTAACTTTCTAGTCCTGATCATTATTTTGGACAATAACCATATAAAATCAAAATCGTTCAAGAAAACAACAAAAACCAATAGATTACTAAATTACCACAATAAACACCCTAAACATCAAATTTTAAACACCATAAATAATGTAATATTCAAAGCAATAGCAATAACTGACATAGAATATATCAAAGAAATTTAAAAGAATATTTATAAAATCATGGAAGATAATTTCATACCGAAACATATAATAAACAAATATTGGTATAAAAATTTAAAAACAAAAAAAAATAATAAGGATAAAATACATACAAACCAATTAGCCATACCATCCGGTAACAAAATAAAAGATAACAAACAAATAAAAGATACAAATACTCAGAAGAAAATAACTGATTTTTACATCAATAATAATGACAAAAATATAACATAGCATGTAAAGAAAAATACAGATTCAATCGACAACACAAATAATACACCAAAAATGAGAAATAATATAAATAATCCGAATATGTTCCATAGAATGATGTTATATGTATATACCATATACATATATGGTATACACCTGCGACATAAATGGTGAGTACGGTATATACATACATGGTATATACATATATGGTATATACATATATGGTATAAACATATGGTTCAAGAAGCATAGCATCGTTTTACAGTGAATGTGTGGGCTGGGATAATAGGGGACCGACTCATTGGGCCACATTTTTTGCCCAGCAGATTGAATATACATATATGGAGGTATATATAAATTAACAAATAATAGTATATATGTATATACCAGGACTCACAAATAAGATAATCAACAAACTCAAAAAATTTGATTTTAATAAAAAAACAGCCCCAGGTAATAAAAACAAAATCATTAACATCATAAACAGGAAAAACAAGATAATAGACCCTATGCAAAAAAAAAAACAAGATAATTTAATCTATAAAATTGAGTGCAATACATGTAATAATATATACATCGGAGAAACCAAACAAAAACTTGAAAACAGAATCAAACAGCATAATTCAGACACAAAAAACATAAAAAATATCAATAAAACAGCATTGGCACAACATGCAATAAACTAAATTTATGATTATTGTTTTAAAAAACAACATTTTATTTTATGAAAAAAACAGTTACAAAAGAAAAATTTTGGAATCCATCTTCATAGCAAAAAATTTGGACACAGCTATAAATTTCAAAGCAGACACACAAAAAATAGGAGCCCACTATGCACTACTGATAAACAAACTGAATATATAAACGTTAACCTTTAGACATTATTGCAGTAAGAAACAGTGATAAATGTATGTAGTAATGTGATCCATATTAAAATTCAAATATATTTTTTTCGTTATTTAAGGTATTTATAGTAATTTAACAATAGCCATAACAATAATATATTTTGCGAAATCATAGCAGTGCAATAAAACATTATACATTTTTTATTTATTAAAGTTTTTTATATTTATATTGTTTTTATTCGTTTATTTATTTAAGTTTTAATGTATGTAGAAAAGAGACATGATACTTACCAGTGACAAGACTTTTTAGTCGTTAAAAGATGTTATTTGTTCAATCAGATGGATCTATATATTATTGGACACTGTAAGGTAATTCATTAATTACATATAATGAACATTGATGAATATAGTTTCACATAAATATACTTTATTCTCATTTGTCGTGCATGTGTGTTTTTGCATGTTTCAGGGCTTGAAAATGTGGCAGAGGCCATGAAACGTCGCAAAAAATTTTTAGATAATCATGTTTTTATTACATGATTTTTAATAAATAATGACGGGAGAATAAATTGCTTTTTGTAAAATACACCTTATAAAGAAATTTATTTTTAATGAATTTTAATTAAAAATCGTCATTATTTTATTTCAATTTCGTCATTAGCATATTTTTTTTTCTATTATTCTGAAGTTAGTGGAGTATGAACCGAGGCGATTTTGAAAATTGACTAAGTTAAATTTTGACTTTTTGATTTTCCGATATATATCCTACAATATTTGTTTCTTTTTAACTCCAACGCTAAGCCTTTCTTAATAGTGTATACAAACAGACTATGCAATGATAAGGGGCGTCGACTTGCGTCCTTCCCAGAGCTCCCTAACCCTTATTTTACAACCGTCCATATTCAGAGTATACATGCTCTACCGTGTTGCAGGAAAACTATGCAGCTTAGGCCGGCTTATTTCTAATGATCATTATGGTTATTGCTTACTTCTCTAAGCAATACTGATAGCCATATTTTAATTTTAATTTTACAGATGCATGCAGCAAGAAATAAGGTCCATTCCTATAAATTTGAGAAATTCGCTTTAGAAACTTATGAGCTGTTTATCACCCTCTAACATTGGTATTATATACCATCATCGATCCATATGATTTTTCTCCATAGATGTGAGAAGAGGCCCAGGAAGCGAGAAAAAAAGATTTAAAAAAAAAAAAAAAATAGACGTAACTATACTGGAAAATGTTACAGATCTTCAACCAACGAAGATATTGTGCCCAATCTACTTTTGTCTTCGGATCCGTATATATGATCCTTGCGACCTCATTGGCATTCATCAGGAATGCTTGAATTAGAAAATGATGCAAAAGAAATGATCATGGTTAAAAGTAGTGGTGAGGATTTTTTACTTTGTACATGAAAATTTTTCCCAATTTTTCGGATTAATATTTATTAGTTTTAATAAAAATTGGAAGTAATAAACGATATCGTTTTATAAGTTGTTATTGTTTTCATAAATCAGTCTCTACCCAGATACATGTTTTGATAGCTTGAAGCCATAGTCAACTTTTTTTGTTTTTTAAATCATCACTTACTTAATTATCGCGGGAAGTCGGGGTTAATTAATTATAACAGATTAGTTTGTTTGTTTTTTTTTTCGTTTAAATGTCGACAAACCGTAATTTATTTAATTTTTTAGATATTCCGATCGATGAAAAAGGGATTAAACACGTATAGCTGACGTACCGGTAAACTGATTGAATTGCAGATTTTTTAAATTCGATAGGGCACATCAAAAATCATAGAAAATAATACCCATAGAATCAATTTTTGGGCAAACTATCAGTCAACAGAGCAAAATCCTGAAGCAGAGGGGAAAAACATACTTCAGATTCGAATTCCTTGAAAACATACCCATACGAAATTTGAAGTCAATGTAATAATTTTTAGAGGGTCAAAATGCGATGTCCACAAAAAACACCTTTTCGTCCCACTGTGGGACGGTTGCACTCTTGAAACCAAGTTAGTCCCCTTAAATCATGTGCCATGTTAAAAAGCAAACATACTATGAATGCTAAATAGAATTTAAAACATGTAGCAATTAATAGAGTATTTAGTTTTTTAAACCAATACTCCCTCCAATAAAAATCGGATACTATAGAAAATTATATTAACTCATATATAAAGTTAACGATGATATGCAGATGAAATATAAAGGGGAAATTATAAATCATATGAAAGATAATATGGTACCCGATAAATGAAGAAATACAATATAACATAAAAACATAAATATAACTAACCAATGACATCGATTATAAAATAATAAATAAATAAAGATGAAACAATGAATGATAATATTGACAATAATAAAGAAAATAATACATAAATCCATACAAAAAATACGGATGAAATAAATAAAACGATTAATAACAAAAGAACTAAAGAAAAAATAACAAAACATCAAATAAAATACAACAAAAAAAAATGTACGTAAAGTTACTGCATTTCTGTAAAACATTTGTAATTTCTGGTTACATACAGAAATTAACTAAACAAAAAAATATTGCATTATATAATACAAATAAAATAAAAACATAGTAAAACTGAATAATAATAAACCAGAAAAAATAAATAAAAAAGTAATAGAATAAACTGTATGAGTTATCATAAAACGTTGAAGAAACTAAACTAATTTTTTATAAAAGAATAAACTAACACAAAACTATAAAAAGAAATAAGAAAACATCAAAGCAGCATTATTAGGCCAAGCAAAATATATGGGACAAAGATTGTATTACGAATATACAGAAATTCGTAATTAAGAAATTAAAACACACAACACGTTCAAATTTGATTCATAAGTTTTAAACTTCACATTTTCATGAAGGAAGATTTTCTATGAATCATTTTCTTAATATTTCCCCTGATCTAAAATAAAATCCTCGACTGCAAGAGAATCAAACATTTTATGCAGGTTATATTCCGAATGTGGAAGAAAAAAATAAATAAATGAAAAACTAAGAAAGCCTAAGACAGAAACGATAATAAAAACGGCCTCAACGATAACGGCTTTGTATCGAAGTCATAGATAGATGTCACAAAACGGAAGTCAGCATGAGGCTTTTCTATCCTAGACTACCTCGATACCTTGCTCTGTCTACATTGCCAGAACTATTGCCAGTCCAGGGTTCTGCTAGAAAGATATTGAATGGTAGAAAGAAATGCTATTGATATTTCAAAGATTGAAAAAGGAGTGACATCGTGCTGCGAACATTGTAACTCTAACATTAAGCAAGGAGTAGCCGTTAAACCTAGATATTTAGAAAAATCTCTGCAATTGCGGCGTGCCATCAAATGGACCACGAATACGCTGCTGTGAGTAAGCATGGATATAAAAAGGGAGGCTGAGAAGAACGCAATATCAATACTGCTCCGCATACATCGACAGTGTTGTATAGTGTGCGAGCCTCAGTGGCTTCAAGGTAAGAGGTAGCAACTGAGAAGTCGAGAGAAGTACAGGAAGCGGATGCCCCAAGGGTTCGTTCCTTGTTCTGATTTTATAAGGAAAACACTTGAGGAGCAATTTTAGACACAAAAATGTAAATCATTTCAAAGTGATCACATTAAATTAATTGTTACGACAATCATTCTGACTCAAAAATCTGGAAGAATGCGATTAATGATTGTTCACACTTGAGATTCTTGGGAGTATTTTTTCAACAAGTAAAAAGTTTATTATATAATATAAAGGTGTAATATATAAAAATATAAAAACAACTATTCTCCCATCATTTACTTAACATCACAATATATATGATAGTTTATAAAAAAATTTTTCTTCTTACGACGTTTCGTGGCATTGCCACATTATCAAGCCCTGAAAATATGCAAAAAACATACATGTATGACATAACGCGAATATGGTACAACATCAACATTCAACTACTGTACATTATATAAAAACTTATGAATTACCTTACAATCCTCATACTCATATGATGCTTATCCAATATAATATCAATCGACTTAAAAAAGTCTTGTCTTAGTGTCATGTCTAATCTACACACATATAATTTTAATGTAAAAAACAAATAAATTCAATAAATAAATTATGAAAAGATTACAACGTACAATTGCACTATTTATTATTATGCAAAATTTACTATTATAGTGTATCTATAGTTAATAAATGTAATTACCTTGAAAATAATGAAAGTATTTTTTCTATATGAGCTGAAAACTTTTTGGTTATATTTCTCCATAATTGCTCTGTCTGTTACTACTGATGGGTCTAAAGGTTAATGTCTATATATCTAGTTTGTTTATTAGTAGTGCATAGTGGGCTCCTATTTTTTGTGTATCAGTTTTGAAATTTACTGCTGTGTCCAAATTTTTTTTATGAATATGGATTCCAAAATTTTCCTTTTGTAACTATTTTTTTCATAAAATAAAATGTCGGTTTTTTTAAAATTGAATTTATGGTTATTATTTATAGCATGTTGTGCTAATGCTGTTTTATTGATATTTTTTATGTTTTTGGTATCTGAATTATGTTGTCTGATTCTGTTTTCAAGTTTTTGTTTAGTTTCTCCGATATATATATTATTACATGTGTTGCATTCTATTTTATATATTAAATTACTTTTTTGCATATGGTCTATTATCTTATTTTTCTTGTTTATTATGTTCATGATTTTGTTATTATTAATTGGGGCTGTTTTTTTTATTAAAATCAAATTTTTTTGAGTTTATGAATTATTTTATTGGTGAGTCCAGGTATGTATGTTATTCTATGGAACATCTTTGGATAATTTATATTATTTCTCATTGTCGTTGTGTTATTTATGTTGTCTATTGCACCTGTTATATTCTTTGCATGCTCTATTACATTTTTATTATCATTATTAATGTAAAAATCGGTTATTTTCTTTTGAATACTTATTTCTTTTATTTGTTTATTTTCTATTATTTTGTTACTGGATTGTGTGACTATTTGGTTTATATGTATTTTATCTTTATTGTTATTTTTTGTTTTTAATTTTTGTACCAATATTTGTTAATAATATGTTTAGGTATGAAATTATCTACTAAGATTTTATAAATATTTGTTTTAATTTCTTTAATATATTCTATGTCAGTTGTGGCTATTGCTTTGAATATTAGATTATTTATAGTGTTTAAAATTTGGTGCTTAGGGTGTTTGCTGTGGTAATTAAGTAATCTATTAGTTTTTGTTGTTTTCTTGAACCATTTTGTTTTTATGTGGTTATTGTCCAAAATAATGGTCAAAAAAGTTGATGGTGTTATTTATTGATTTTTCAACTGTAAATTTTTCCATTTTATTATTGAATCCATTAAAGGTTTGTACTAAATTATCGACATGTTCATTTTTAATTATAATTAGCAAATCATCAATATATTTATATTTATGCAAAAGTTTTCCCCTAATGATGATGGTATATTTACTATCAATATGAATCATTACACATAAGTAATAGAGTGATAAATAAGACGAAAGTAAATATACCCACTAATATATTAAATGTTTTATCATTAGGGGAAAACTTTTGCATAAATATCAACAACAACAAACACATACTTAACAAAGAGATTATTAGACTGATAGCAGATTTAGAAACCATTATTGAAAATGACAATACCACAGATAACCATAAAAACTGTTTAAGAAACAATATCAACATATCACTCAATAGTTATATAGATAAATATAAAAATAAAAATATTAACAATTTTTCGGCATTAGATTACATCATAAATAAAGACATCAACCATTTAAAATTATTTATAAAAAAGAATCCAAACATTATATTTGTAAGATCAGATAAAACTAAGCAAATAACCATAATGGATAAAGAAGATTATGATATAAAAATTCTTAATTTACTAAATGATAAAAAAATTTACAGAACAATTAGAACAGATCCAGGAAATAATATAGCCAAAAACATTATAAAATATCTAAACAACTTAGAAAAATCTGGATATATGACCAAGAAAGAAAAGAATAATATAGCACCTAACACTTTCACCACACCAATAGCTCATGGACTAATAAAATTACATAAAGCTGACCATAATTTAAGATTAATAATAAATGGAAAAAATGGCCCCATAGAAAAGCTTAATATTTATTTTAATAAAACATTATCACATCTCAACAATAATAACAAATATGACGAAAAAAACTCCATAGATTTAAAAAACCATTTATCCAAATTTAAACCTAATGATTTAATTAATCACACACTGATTAGCCTGGATGTCAAAAGTTTATTCACGAATATACCAATAGACACATGTTTAAAAGTCATTAATGATAAATGGAATGATATAGAGCCATATACCGCAATAAAGAATAAAAAGATATACATGGAAGGGCTTAAATTATGTTTACATAATAATTATTTCATGTATAATGAACATTATTATAGGCAATTAGATGGAGTACCAATGGGTTCGAACTTGAGTGTAAATTTTAGTGGTATATGGTTAAATCATTTAATCAATGAATGTTTTAATAAATTAAAAAATAAACCATTAGCTTTGTATAAATATATTGATGATTTGCTAATTATAATTAAAAATGAACATGTCGATAATTTAGTACAAACCTTTAATGGATTCAATAATAAAATGGAATTTACAGTTGAAAAATCAATAAATAACACCATCAACTTTTTAGACATGACCATTATTTTGGACAATAACCATAAAAACAAAATGGTTCAAGAAAACAACAAAAACTAATAGATTACTTAATTACCACAGCAAACACCCTAAGCACCAAATTTTAAACACTATAAATAATCTAATATTCAAAGCAATAGCCACAACTGACATAGAATATATTAAAGAAATTAAAACAAATATTTATAAAATCTTAGTAGATAATTTCATACCTAAACATATTATTAACAAATATTGGTACAAAAAATTTAAATACAAAAAATAACAATAAAGATAAAATACATATAAACCAAATAGTCACACAATCCAGTAACAAAATAATAGAAAATAAACAAATAAAAGAAATAAATATTCAAAAGAAAATAACCGATTTTTACATTAATAATGATAATAAAAATGTAATAGAGCATGCAAAGAATATAACAGGTGCAATAGACAACATAAATAACACAACGACAATGAGAAATAATATAAATTATCCAAAGATGTTCCATAGAATAACATACATACCTGGACTCACCAATAAAATAATTCATAAACTCAAAAAATTTGATTTTAATAAAAAAACAGCCCCAATTAATAATAACAAAATCATGAACATAATAAACAAGAAAAATAAGATAATAGACCATATGCAAAAAAGTAATTTAATATATAAAATAGAATGCAACACATGTAATAATATATATATCGGAGAAACTAAACAAAAACTTGAAAACAGAATCAGACAACATAATTCAGATACCAAAAACATAAAAAATATCAATAAAACAGCATTAGCACAACATGCTATAAATAATAACCATAAATTCAATTTTAAAAAAACCGACATTTTATTTTATGAAAAAAATAGTTACAAAAGGAAAATTTTGGAATCCATATTCATAACAAAAAATTTGGACACAGCAGTAAATTTCAAAACTGATACACAAAAAATAGGAGCCCACTATGCACTACTAATAAACAAACTAGATATATATACATTAACCTTTAGACCCATCAGTAGTAACAGACAGAGCAATTATGGAGAAATATAACCAAAAAGTTTTCAGCTCATATAGAAAAAATACTTTCATTATTTTCAAGGTAATTACATTCATTAACTATAGATACACTATAATAGTAAATTTTGCATAATAATAAATAGTGCAATTGTACGTTGTAATCTTTTCATAATTTATTTATTGAATTTATTTGTTTTTTACATTAAAATTATATGTGTGTAGATTAGACATGACACTAAGACAAGACTTTTTTAAGTCGATTGATATTATATTGGATAAGCATCATATGAGTATGAGGATTGTAAGGTAATTCATAAGTTTTTATATAATGTACAGTAGTTGAATGTTGATGTTGTACCATATTCGCGTTATGTCATACATGTATGTTTTTTTGCATATTTTCAGGGCTTGATAATGTGGCAATGCCACGAAACGTCGCAAGAAGAAAAAAATTTTTATAAACTATCATATATATTGTGATGTTAAGTAAATGATGGGAGAATAGTTGTTTTTATATTTTTATATATTACACCTTTATATTATAATAATATCTCCTTAGTAATTATATATTGTATAATAAGTTTATTATAAAGTAAATATGAAAATAATTACATAACTTTGCACATGGTATTGGGAGAGCTTCTGGTTCCAGCAAGATGTTATGGCAACACAACCCCGTCTTCCATGCGTTATTCTCCAGATGTTCCCCGGACAGGTGGTCTCCTGATATAAGAATTTGCGATTTTTTTCTATGTAGGAACCTTAAGGCCGAGGTGTTTAAGCATCGGCCAAACACACTGGAAGATCTCAAGACTGCAATTGAGGAAGGAATCGTTCAGATAACCCCTAGGATGTGTGATCTATGGTAGGCTATTGATGATTCTTAAAATCTCTAGGCTAGATATGATTTATTTTCTGTCAACTTTTTTACAGTAAAAACGTAGTAATTGTTTATAAAAAGGGAAAATTTCATTTCAAAGTGATCAATTAAACCCAATAACACAAATGATACTGCAGGATACGAATAAACTTTCCGCTTCAGATCTAGGCGTTAGGTTATCGAAACCTCGGATACCAAAGACCCAAAGGCAAAACTATGGCTACATCGCCAGCTATAGAGAAAACGTTTCCAGCACTGAATTTAATAACGATTTATTCGCCCGCATTTCAGATTACTTAGCTACACTCACAACTTTCAAGAACACCACCGAGATTATTTAACTGAAATAATTTTATAGAAATTTTATTTTATTTTATAGAATTGTTTTCATTTCTTTACAAAAACTAAAACCTGACAAATAATCCCTTTAATAATAATATCAGGTAATCTCCACAGAGGAGTCATAGCCTTGACAAGTATTTATGTCCTAAATTAAAGATGGAAGAAGATAAAAATAAGGGGGTTGGTGGGTCAGGCACAGAAGTGGGAAGAAGTCGTCAGGGGTTAGGAAAGTGATCTAAGAATCTGTACATTGAACCTTCAAACCGGAGAAAAAATCTTGAAAGACACTCAAGTGACCTTCAGCAGTTGTAAATCTGATATATTGTCCTATAAAATGGATTTAGAAACAGAATTGGTGATGATAGTTTTATAAATTTTGTAAGATCTTTCAGTTTCTTTTTACATTTTGAAACACATTTAGACAGCTTGAATTTAAATTTGTATAATGAATCCTTTCCTGATTATTGCTTAAGATCCAGGCCGGCTATAAAAGTTATACGGTAGAGCAATTGGAGGTTGTCTATTTAATCCAAGAATTTAATTATAGTTGAGTATTTGTTTAAACAAATGTTAATAAGTATAATGTTAATTTCCAATTTACCTAACAAAAATATATTAATTTTGTTTTTAATGATATTTATTGTATTATCTATTCATTAATATCCTTACAAAGTAAAACCATAAAGGTCAAACTCCTCTCAAAGACTCCTCTGAAGACCAATTCCAAGAGTAGTCTTTAGTGTACTAGTATTACTACTAGAAGTACATGTGTGTATATATTATATTGTGCAATTAATTAAACAGGACGATCAGTCAAATCCGCGCTACAAATCATAATTAGTCAAGACCTCCCGTAGCATCAACCACTGGTCATCTCGGTGTGTTGGTGATGCTCTCCGGTTCAAGATGGGCAATGCATCTTCCGTCACATCGGCCTATCTCAGTCTTGTTCCGCCGGCTCTTCCCTTGCCATGCATAATTTCCTCTGGGAAACTCACTTAAAGATAAAGCATCATCCACTTTAATCTACGAGAAGGCTCTGCGAGCACCTTTAAGACTTAAAAACGCCGACCTAAATTATAACCGCAACACCAAATTTTTTTACCAAAATACGCTCATGTCTGAGAACTGATAAGCGAACACTATCACCTTTCCGCTTTGCACGCTAGGCCTACCACGTGTCAAGCTCTGATCTGCGCTCGATACTGGATTATTTCCTTACGGCAACTCATAAGGAAAGTGATTCATCGCTGTCTCACCTGCCATCGCTTCCGAGCTTCGATTGAACAACCTATTATGGCTGATTTACCATCGTGACGAGTCCAGCCTGGTAGACCTTTTCACAACACTGGCGTTGATTTCGCCATACCCTTTCAAGTACGCGAATCTTGCCTCCGTATGTCCACCATCACGAAAAGATACTTGTGTGTGTTGTATGTACAGCAACCAAAGCTGTCCATCTCGAGTTCTCTTCAAAACTTTCAACCGATGTTATCCTGGCAATGATTATTCGGAAAATATTATAGGCCTTGGGTAGTAAAAATGCTTTTACAAACAAGTCACGAAGAAAATTTCGTAAGCGAATAAACTAAAATAGTAAATTCATGAATATGACTAAGTGGGGAATTGTTGAATAATCGCGATCTTTTGCCCTTTCAAATTTCCCGGGTTTTGCTATTCCTTCGATGGGGGGGGGGGGGGGGGGCTCCTGGTGGCAGGATTCTGCCTTGGATAGTGCTGAGGATAAAAGTGTTATTGGTGAACTCCAGTCTGAATTCATGGACTTCACTTTCAGTGCTTAGAATTGAGCTTGATTATGTCTCATTTGACTCCTTTAAATGACAACTGTGGTAATATCAGTCACGATTCCCAGCTCAATAGTGCAGCAGGTAATTCTTTATTGCATTCTCTTCCGAAGATTTAAATTGACAATTTCAATGGTAAGGGTGATTTTGATCTATTCAATTCCAAATTTCAAACTTTAATTCATCAGAATATAAGCTTATCAGTGGTTTCTAAGTTTCATTTTTTGGTATCTCTGCTTGAAGGGGAACCTCTAAGGTTGATTAGGGCATATCCTATTACTTCTGAGGGGTACGATGCTGTCTTAAATCTTTTAATCTCTAAATATCAAAATAAAAGGGCTTCAATTAATGAGTGCTTGGACAGGATATTGGATCTTTCTTCCATTGCTGCCAATGTAGCTTCCCTCCAAGGTTTTCTTGATACTTATCTTACTAGTGTTCAAACTTTAAAGTGCTATCAAGTGGATATAGAGTCGGGGAATGCTGAGTTGCTAGTTAGATTACTTCTTCGGAAATTAGATAAAACTCTTCGCTTGAGATTTGAGCAAAATTTGGGTGGAACCTTTCCTAAACTGGATAAATTAATTAGTTTCATAAAAGATCAATTAAATGTTTATAAAAATTCAGAGCTCTCTAAACCTGCTACTGTTAGCTTGGTCCCAAAAAGGAATATGTCTTCCTTTCATACTGCTTTGGCGGACACTAAGCTTGTGTGTATATTTTGCAAAGGTGATCACAAAAAATATGCTTGTCCTCTTTTCTTAAGCTTAAATGTTAAGCAGCGCCATAAGAAGGTAAAATCACTTAAGCTTTGTTTTAATTGCTTGTCTAAACATTTTAATCATAAGTGTAATTCTGTAAACACTTGTGCCAAGTGCCTTAACCCTTATCCTGGCAATGGGAACTACAGTTCCCATCAACTTTGGTCAATATTTATAAAGTAACTAGCTGGATGGGGGTCTCGCGAACAGTGTTGTCCTTTTAAGCAAACCCTTTTCTTCAAGTTGGCAGCCCTGCAAGGTGGGCGGAATGTGATGAGCTTAGCTATTCGACAATATTTGTGGCAAAGTCCAGTTTGGCTGATAGACATCGTTGGCTTGGCTAGTCAGGTATGTTTACAACCATTTTTTATTAGTTATTCTTTGTTTCTCAGAACTGTGATCTGTTGATTCTTATAGATTGAGTTGTTTTCTAAAAGAAACAGTTAAAAAATAGTCGAAATTTCCATTCGCACTTTTATAATCGAAGAAATTAAAATGGGAACCTCAGTACCCCTTGCCAGGATACCAGTAAACTTCAATGGGAATCTCAGTTCCCCTTGCCAGGTTACAAGTATACCTACTAGGGGAACCTCTGTTCCCCTTGCTTAGATATCGTTTACATTTTGACTAGATTAAAAAAAAAAATTATATATTATATCTAACTAAAATTATACTTTTAATTAATTATTCATTAATTGCTTAAACAAATTAGCTAATATTGTACTATTATTTTATTATTATACTGTCGAATAGTGTATTATTTCATATTACAGCATCAATGTCCGCAATTTAGCAAAGAACATAATGCTCACATGGGAGGAGTAGACATATGGGACATGCTCATTGCACTTTATAGTACTCCTCTCAGATCCAACCGGTGGTACTTTGCTCAAATGTTCGACATTTGCACCAACAACGCTTGGTTATTATACAGGAGGGACATGAAAAACCTGCGAGAAATAAAAGGAATGGAAGTGAAAAGAAGGAGGCAGAAAAAAATTTAAAGAAGGAGTAGCAAAGAAAGGCGATTACGGAAAAGTCAACAATTTGAAAACAGAGATAAGTCGCCCATGGAAGATGCATCTAAACTCCAGGAACTGAGAGGATTCGAGCAAAATATAGGAGAAAATGCAGGAATGGGTCGAACCAAAGAACAGAAAAAAATATATATAGAGAGAAAGAAAGAATGTTACTAAAACACTAGCTGGAAAAAATAGAGAATTCAAAACAAATACTGATGGACGCGAACTTTCCCTCAAAGAATTTAAAGCCGACATCACCCAACAGCTCATCCGAGCCGCAGTTGTGCTGGATCCAAGATTAGAGCCTCGTCGCGCTTCATTCCCAAACATCAACTAAATAAATCATGAAGTGTCTCCTGTAATTTGGATGACACATTAACAGGAGGTGATCATTTTCCGAAGTTCACAGTCAAGCCTGTGTCAAATCAATAAAACGGTTTTCAGCTGCTCAAAATGTGATAAAAGGTTATGTCCCGTTCCTAAAAGAAATTGTTTCCTACAGTACCACATCACCTTCAGTACCACTAATGCCAAGTAAACAATAGGCCTTTTTTTCTTTCATTTACTTAGGAGTCCTCCTTCTAGTATTTTTTATTTTCATAAGAAGTTGTATTTTTATTTTTTTTTAATTTAAGACTTTGGGTTTATTATTCTTTAAAATGTTTTGTTTTAGTTAATGTGGCATTCAAGTGATAACAACTAATGTGATTTTAAAAGACTGAATTGTTTTTTTCTTTAAAAATGTGCTGTGATCTCCTAGAAGTAGGGTGACAAAATCTCAGAAAACAAAAGATATTTATTTTTAATATAATATATAATTTTATTACACATTTATTGATTTTTAATTTTTTAACCTTTCTAATTTTACTATACGGCGACCTGGCAAAGGGAACCACAGTTCCCCTTTTGTTGCAAGAGCAACATTACGGTAACCTGGCAAGGGGAACTACAGTTCCCATTTATTATAAATGACCATAAAAGTAATTAAAATTAGTTTTGGCCGAGTTGGATAGTCGTTTCAGTATGTGTGAAGGCCAAACTTCGGTGTTTTCAAGTGATTTTCAAAAAAATCCCAAAATTTCTGTTTTTGCCAGGAAAAGGGATAAACGTCACCATTCTCTTTTACATTTTGATGAACCTAATTCTAATTCTTCATCTAATGCCAATAAAGCATCTCAAAGTTTTAAGCCTGATGGGCATTCCACTCTTCATGCTTCCGATTCTGTTGGAGCACCTTCTCTTAATACCTCGCTTGCCATGCCTATGAGTCCTGTTTCTCTTTCTCATAAGTCTCAAAGTTTGTCTTCCAAACCAAATGTTTCGCTTGCTTGTGAACAGTTCACTTCAACTGTTTTACTCGCAACAGTTAAAGTTAGGATTTTTTCTTCACCTCATAATTACATTATTGTACGTGGCCTGCTGGACCCAGCAAGTTATGCTAGTTTTATATGAATTTGATGTCCCGTCCAGGGTAGATGTGTTGCTTGGCGCCGACGTATCTGCTTTTATTTTGGAAACCAGAGTTGCGTCTCTTGGGGAGGGTATGCCATTTCTTTACAAGACTTGTTTAGGGTATGTTCTTATTGGTTCAGCTCCTGCACTTGCTTCCACTCCTGAGGAGGTGACGGGTCTTATCACTTGCCATGTTTCTGATAACAAACAGGTCTCCAATCTCATCAAAAAATTTTCTGAAATTGATCAACCGCCTCTTCTCCCTCCTAGAAAAGATGACCTTCTCTGCGAGCAAATTTATTCCGAAACCACGACATTCTGACATCACGAGATTCTGAAGGTCGTTATATGGTGCACTTACCTTTTCGCCCTACTGTATTGCCCCTAGGGGATTCAGCCGGTACTGCTCGCAAATGTTTTGTTTCGCTGAAGAAACGTTTTTTTTTTCCAAAAATCCTGAGTATTTCATGAAGTACCGGGAATGCATCGATGAGTATTTACGTGCGGGCCATTTAGTGCTTGTTGATAATCCAGATGTCTTAAAAAATCCACATTATGTATTGCCAAATCACGGAGTCTTCAAGCGCCACGGAGATACTGAGAGTATTCGGGTGTTTTTTAATGCCAGTCAGCCCACCTCAAATGGTTTATCCCTAAATGATGTCCTGCTTCCTGGACCTAAGTTGCAGAATTCTATTCCTGATTTGCTTGTTAATTTTCGGATTTTTCCTTATGTTTTTCTCTTGCGATATTCGCCAAATGTATCGTCAAATAAGCTTGTATCCACCTCATCGCCATTTTCATTTGGTTTATCGGCGTGAGAACCCTTTGGAGTCTCTTCGTTTATACCAGCTCACCACAGTTACTTTTGGTGTCGGCCCTTCAGCCTTTCAGGCCATTCGAACCCTCCAGCAGTTGGCTTTGGATGAAGGTTGGAGGTACCCTCGTGCTGCTTCTGCACTGAAGGAGAGAACCTACATCGACGATCATCTAAATGGTAATTACACTTTAGAAGAAGCTCAGACGCTCATGGCGGAGCTTAAAAAACTCCTCATGCTTGGTGGTTTTGAGTTGCGTAAGTGGACTAGTAATCACCCCTCGTTACTTGCTGATTTGCCAGAGAATCAGAAGCTCTCCATTTTTTTGGCCTCATTGGTTGGAATTCTGGGTGTCTCATGGGATCCCCAATTGAATAAATTTCTTCTCGAATTTAAATTGGATATTTCATCAAATAATTCATGCACTAAAAGATCAGTTCTCTCCCAGCTCTCTCAGATTTATGATCCCTGTGGGTGGATTTCCCCAATTGTTCTTTGGGCAAAAATTTTTGTGCGAGATATTTGGCTTACCCAGCTCTCTTGGGACGAACCCTTACCCCTTTCCATGTGCAATAGGTGGAAAAGTTTTCTTGATCAGGTTTCACTGATGCCGCCTATAGAAATTAATCATCCTCTCTTTCCCTCTAAGGGTATTCATCGCTTGGTTGGGTTTTCAGAAGTAGATACTGGTTTTTAACAGCTAAATAAAGTACTCCTTCATGATTCTTAGAAATATGCTAAATATATACTTATGTGAAGCTCAATGATATTAAGGATAATAGACAAATGTATGATATCCTAAACAACCCTATAAAAGGTTACCTCCACCTGGCCTCGGTGACATTCTACCGTCGTACGTAGAGACGTGCAGATGTTATGCCCGAAGTTTTCTTCTAGGTTATAAAATAGTGCTTGTATCTTGTATCAATGTATGTACTTCAGAATACAGCCTCTTTTTAAAAACTCAATGCCGCGTTCCTTTTATTTAGCTGGCGCCCGAAAGGAGGGACTTTTGGAAGCTTTAACGTAACTTCGCGGCAGTTCTATCTTATTTCAGGTACAGAACAGCGAGACCTCTTTCCACTGGCATGAGAAGATTGGGAGCTGAGTATTAGGAGAATACATCAGCAGATCTTCAAGTCTTTGGGAGCGCTTTGGTATTCTAACACCTTGACCAAAAGGACTTACAACCTCTTGCTAAAGAATCAACGGGAAGGAGCTGAAGGCCGCTTTCTTCGAGAAGAGGTCGAAGACATCGTTGTATCAAGAACAAGTATAATTAATTAATTTTATTTTTATTTTTAAGTAATTTTGTAATTTAGATATAATTAGTAATAAGTATAATAATTTAAAATATTAATTTAGCATTTATTTTTATGAATAAGTTGGAAGAAAAATTAAGAAATTTAAAAATAACAGGTTCTACGTTAATTAAAAAAGATAATATGGCTCTAGAAATTAAAAATCACGACCTAGCATTAATCCCGGAGTATGACGGAAATCAGTTACAACTAGTAGATTTTATTAGAAATAGTGAATTTTTGTATAACTTATATTGCAAAGAAGATAATACGCATTAAAATACCAATTAAGCTAAATTAGTTTTAACAATTTTAAATAAAATAACAGTAAAAGCTTAAGTCGCCGTATATGACAAAGAATTCAGTACCGTCAGAGAAATAATAAAATTTTTAAAGAAAAAATACCAGGATACAAGAACTCGGGAACAGTTAATTTCGGAAATTTTAAATACGCGTACATATCATAATGAGAACCCACTCGATTTCCTAGAACGACTGGGCCAGAAAAGATGTGATTTATATGCACGTATTTATTCAGATAACGAAATAATTGACAAACAGGACGAAATGTACAGATACGACAAACAAATATCTCACCACGCGGTCCATAGTCTACACCCGGCATTAACTGACTTTATCTACCACATTAAATTAGATTCGTTAGAAGACCTCGAGGAAATATTGAGAAATAGCGCGGCTCACATCGTACACAGACTTTACGGAGACAAAAAACAGTATAAAAATAACCAAGCGCAAACTAATTATAAAAAGAAAAATTTTGAGACTAATCAAAATAAAGAATATAGACTAAATTTTAATAACCACCATGATTAACAAAATTACCGACCCCAACAGTATCACCGCGAACAATATTCAACATTTAATAATTATAATAATCCGCAACAATACCGACCACAGCAGTATCTGCATGAACAAGGTCCAACCTTTAATTCCTTTAACAATAATAATCAGCATAACTTCCGGCCACAACAGCGAGCTATAGAATATCAAACACCGATTTATAATGAACAATGGGACCCTCAGTCACAGTATAAATTTTTTAATAAACCGGCTTCTAGAAATTTTAGACAAAATTATCAACAACCCCAAGTAGATTCAAACACAGTATCGATGAAAACGGTATCTAACAAGGTGCACGCGATAAAGGAAGAGAAAGATGAAAAAATAAAATTATTATTAGAACGTATAGAGTCACTGGAAAAAAAGACAGGATCATTTTTTAGACTTAGGCCCAAGCAAGAGCAGACCTCCGGACCAGATATAAATAATCATTTAAATTCTAAACAGACCGTTGAACATAAGCAGAATAAACAAATAGAAATACATGATTTAAATTTAAGCAACGACTTACCAAATTTAATCGACAGTATGGGAAATAAATGGCTAATTGATACGGGTGCCACAAAAAATTATATACACCCCAATCACATCCCACGTTTCTCGGAAATTTCTAAAAAAGACTTCGTGATAAAAACCCCTACGGGAAGGGCGGAAGGATCACAAAGCGTGATAATTAACCTAATGCCCCTGATAGGAATTAATCAAAAAGCCAAATTTTTAATATTTCCGTTTAGCGAAAGATTTAACATTTTATTAGGCTACGGAACTATGAAAAAACTAAAATTAAAAATAAATTTAGAAAAAAATAAATTAAAATTTAAAAAGAAAAAATTCAAATTAGAAAATGATTTATTCTTTATTGATGATAAAATCGAAATTAAAAACTTAATTCGCCACTAACATATTAGTCCGGAAATAAAGGAAGAATTAATCGAAATTATTAGCCAACATGGCGAAGTATTAAAAAGGGACGACGAGAATTTAAAATCGACGGGATTAATTAAACACAAAATAATAACTACTAATAATAACCCCATATACACCCGAAATTATCGCTATCCGGAGCAATTTAAAAAACAGATAAATGAAGAAGTGCAAAAATTATTAAAAAACAAAATAATAAGACCAAGTAAATCGCCGTATAATTCCCCGCTTTGGATTGCACCAAAAAAACCAGACGCGTCGGTACAAAAAAAAATTAGGATGGTAATCGACTATAGGAAGTTAAATCAGGCAACCGTAAAAGACAAATTTCCCCTACCGAACATTGAGGACTTATTAAATAGATTAAATGTATCGAAAATATTTTCCACAATAGACCTCGCGTCAGGGTTTCACTAAATTGAAATGGACGAACAATCAATAGCTAAAACCGCGTTCTCCACTGAAAATGGGCATTTCGAGTTTTTGCGTATGCCTTTTGGCTTGTGTAATGCACCCCCAACCTCTCAAAGAGCAATGACAATGATGATACAAAATATTCCCAATTCAATGATTCATATCGACGATGTAATAGTTTATTCAAAAAATGAAGAAGAGCATTTAAAAGACTTAAAAAGAGTATTTGAAGCCCTAAAATAACATAACCTCTCAATACAATTAGATAAAACAGAATTTTTCAAAACCGAATTAAACTTTTTAGGCTACATCGTAACCCCGGACGGATTGAAAGCAGACGGGAAAAAGATTGAAGCAATTTTAAATTTCCCTATTCCGTGTAATGAAAAGACGACGAGACAATTCCTTGGCATGACGGGGTACTATCGAAAATTTATTAAAAATTACGCTAAAATTTCCAGACCGACCGATTTCAAATTCATTAAAAACTAAAATATATGGCACGAAGGAAATTAAGGAAGCATGTCAAACCCTAACAGAAATGATGAGTAACACACCAATTTTAAAATACCCAGATTGGGAACGGCCATTTATACTAACTACAGATGCCAGTAATAAAGCCATTGGAGCCGTGCTCTTACAAAAAGATGAAAATGGAATAGAACACCCCATAGCATTCGCGTCACGAGTATTACAAAATGCAGAATTAAATTATATTTCAATAGAAAAAGAATTACTAGCGGTAATATGGGCAACCCAGCACTTTAAGCCTTATTTATACGGTACAAAATTTCTTTTATGCACAGATCATAAACCTTTAACATGGATTTTCTCGATGAAAAATGGTAACACGCGTATAATGAAGTGGATATGGAAATTACAGGAATTTGAATTTGACGTTAAAAATATTCAGGGAAAAGCTAATTACGTGGCCGATGCACTTTCCAGGGGAAGCGACGAATTGAATCATACTAGCAATGAGGAGGAAATGGATGTCGAACAATTATTAAATCAGGAAATAGCGGATGAAAACAATTCCGAATACGAAGTGATAATAGAGGACCTAGAAGTACCGCCGAAAGAAGATTTAGAGACAATCCATTCCCAGGAATCTAGTAATGAACAAGTACGAATTTGTGAACCGGAAAAATGCATAAATATAGAAAAAAATCAAATAGTTATAAAAAGGGGAAATACAAAAATTAATTTCACTAAACCATTTGGAAAACGGAGATATGAACCAATCGTTTATGGAAAATCGGACATTGCCCCGTTATTACAACAAATTCTCGAACCAAATAAAACATACGGAATAATATGTGAATCTCTCAACGAAATAACCGAAACTTTGTATGAAGAATATTTTAAAACCATTCAACAAATAGTCGAAACAGAAAACCAGTCGAATAAATTGAAAAAATATAAACGAATAGTAAACGACGTCGAAAACGCGAACGAGCAATTAGAGATAATAGGTACATACCATTTGGGTAAAACTAAACTTAGAGGTATAAATGAAACTTTTGAAAAACTTAAAAGAGAATACTATTTTCCAAAATAAAATAACGGAATATATTAATAAATGTGAAACCTGTAAAGTTACAAAATATGATCGTAAACCCATAAAAACAAAATTTCAGATTACACCAACACCAGAAAGACCGTTTCAGGAATAAATGATTGATATTTTTAATTTTAACAATGCAATAATTTTCACAGCAGTCGACACATTTTCAAAACATCTATTTGCTCAGACTTTACAATCAAAGAACGCAATTAATATCTGTAATGCACTGACTAACTATATGACGTATTTTCCGACACCGTTACAAATATTATTAGAACAAGGGACTAAGATGAAGAGTAACTTAGTTAACGCAATTTTGTGAAGAAAATAATATTATCTTACATTACACTTCTGCTAATCATTCAAACTCTTTAGGATTATTGAACAGAGTCCATTCTACCTTAAACGAATTATTAAGAATAATAGGAGAGGAGAGAAATAAATATCCAATGCATCAAAAATTAAGACTAGCAGTAATAGCTTATAATAATACATTAAACAATAAATTAAAACTAGCACCAAACGAAATTACCTTTGGAACCACCAAATTAGAATCAGATAAAAATATTAACTTAACAGAACAATACGTACTAAAATACCATAGAGACCAAGAACTACTACATAAATTAATTAGGACTAAAATAAATAATGAAAAAGAAAAGAGAACGGAAAAACTCAATGAAAATAGAGAAGGCTCCGTAGATATTCCAAAACAGTTATGAGATATCGAATACTTAAAAAATACTCAATCTAAAATAAAAAGTAAAAATAAGTTTAAAAAAGTAAATATTCTAGTAAAGGATAAAAGACCGATTAAAACCCATATTGACAATATTAAAAGGCCCAATAGAAAAAAAAGGAAAAAGAAACAATATATTTCAGATCACGATAGTGAATCTCTTAGCGTTAATATTTCGGATGCTTCGGATAATTACGACTCGGATGACTCAGATAATGGTTCTGATTAAAAATACTTAATTTATTTTTAAAAATATTAAAATGTCTAAAAACCTTTTATTTTAATAAAATGTAATAAATGTAATGGTATTAAGAAGAAGTGTTTGTATTGTACTAAAAGAATTATCTGTATTAAACTGACAATGCTGTAGTTTATTTTTAATAAAGTCGGACTTTTGTATTTTGCTGTAAAATATTATATTCAATGTTAACAATGTAAAAGATCATTCAAATTATTATTTTATTTCACGGTAATATTCTGTTTGATTTACTTTGTAATTAATATTTTGTAGTCACTATAATAAATATTGGAATACTACTATTTGTCTTGAAATATTATTTTGATTGATCATTGAGAAAATTATATATTTTTTTATGAAATTATTATTAATTGTAATTAAAAGAGTATTTGAATTATTATTTTGATTTAAAATATTGTTGTTTTAATTGAGTAATTTTTAATTTAGAAGTAGTATTCGTAATAGAAGAAAGTAATTCAAAGACTCTTATTTTATTTTTTTTCTTTTGTTTAATAATGTATAGATATGAATTGTTTAGTATTAAGAAATATTCTGTTATCTTTTAGTTATTAGGAAAATTGTACTTTAGCATGTAAGTAACCTATGTGTAAACATGATATTTTTGTAAATAATTTAAGCTTATTTTTAATATTAAGAGATGGACAAGGTCTAATCCTTTTGTTTTGACAATGGTATAAAATCCCATTTTAGTGTTAGACGTACAAGGGTTAATCTTTTTATTTTTCAAATGTACAGATCCTAACTTAGTAAACAGGAAACTCAAAGTCTAATCCTTTTGTTTTTATAAAAATCACTAGAGTATCAAGAGACATACAAGGTCTAATCCTTTATTTTTGTATAAGCTTAGAGTATAAGGTCCAATCCCTTTTGTTCATAGAATATTAGGACTTAGTTTAAAAGGTATTAAGAAATGTATAAGGTTCAAACCTTTTATTTTATTGTATAGAATCTAACCTATTTACACTAAGATATTTGTTCCATCGGAGACCTCGGAACTCGAAGGGGGGGAGGAGTTATGTGAAGCTCAATGGTATTAAGGATAATAAACAAATGTATGATATCCGCTCTCCCAAATAACCCTATAAAAGGTCACCTCCACCTGGCCTCGGTGACATTCTACCGTCGTACTTAGAGACGTGCAGATGTTATGTCCGAAGTTTTTTCTAGGTTATAAAATTGTGCTTTTATCTTGTATCAATGTATGTACTTCTGAATAAAGCCTCTTTTTAAAAACTCAATCCCGCGATCCTTGTATTTAGCTATATGCATAATATTAAGCTAAACAGATTATGTGATAATCTTTCAATGAAATAACCTCTGATTTTATGATTTTGCTGGTAATTACATACAAATTTATTTACTGTGTAAAAAGTCGCATTTTTAGTGAGGATCAGAATAAAAAAAAAATTTCATCTGCTAAACAACTTATTAAAATGAAGTTTCATTTTAAGTTAGATTAAAAAATAATTATACTGACCACAATACAAGTCTAAGTGAAAATAGTCTGAAAGTGTCAAATTGTATCTTTATTAATGGGGAATTTTTAGGTTGTAACAAATCATAATGCTTGTAATAAACTGGTAAGAAAGGGTTTATAACAAAGTTGCAAAAAGACTATTGTTGGACACTTGTCCCAAAATTTCACAGCAGTTAAGAGGAACGTTTTGAAGAATTTAATGTTTTGATAATAGGTAATACGAATTCACAGCGTACGCTGGCCAATACTTCAGTATCTCATAGTATACACTATAGTTGATGTTTCATTTATATACGAATTCTGACGTACCAGTGCAAACAGGAAAAAGATAAAAAGATAAATTATTCACCAAAATCAAAATACAACAGGGAATAAAACATTTCAACCAAAGTACATTAGTTTCTAAAGGAAAGAAATAGACGAAGCATGACCTTATACTTATCCCAAATCCCAACAGTATTCCCGCCATCCTATCAGCTTTTAACTCATGCCATCCTCCCCTCCGTTTCACTGTAGAACTTGAAATTAATAATTCCTTACCTTTCTTAGACCTACTTGTTATTAGAAATCCTGACAACTCTATATCCACCAATTGGTATACTAAATCTACTAACTCAGGTAGACTATTAAATTTCCACTCCCAACACCCCTATCATCAAAAAATTAATACTGCAAAAAACCTCATCCACCGTAGTCTTTCCCTTTCCAATCCCCAATTCCACGCTTCTAATACCATCCGAATAAAAAACATACTCAGCTCTAATAACTTCCCCATAACCATTATCAACAAACTCCTTAATAACTACAATAACCAATCATCTACTACCCCCTCCTTATCCAACTCCCTATTACCCCCGCCCCTATATCTATATAGATCCCTCCCCTATATACCCATCCTTTCAGATAAAATACAAAAGTCTCTACGCCCAATCTTCCCCAATCTACGCCTAGGCCTCAAGCCCCACAACAAACTCTTGAATATTTACTCCAAACTTAAAGATCCCATACCACTTCCTCTCTGTTCCAATGTCATTTACTGTATCCCCTGTGCCTTCCCTAAATTGCAATTCCTCCTATATTGGTGAGACTAAAAACCATCTAAAAACCCGCATCTCACAACATAAACGCTCTATAACATCCCTTAACCCGTTTGCAACAAAACTTTCTGAACATTCCTAATCCCTTAACCATAATTTTGACTTTGAAAAAACACCCATCCTAGACTCCTTTAACAACTTAGAAAAACGATTAATTTGCGACTCTATCCACATCCACCTTGAACCCTTACCTGTTAATCAAAAAATAGATAAGGAATGCATTTCCCACACGTATTCCCAAGTTTTAAACCTTCTCAAAAAACCCTAATTTTCTCCTAGTGTTTATTTATATATTTAAATGTTATTAATACGGTACTATCTTCCTTACTCCACTTTTTTCTACTCCCTTCCTCCCTCTCGTTTTATTGATACTTCAACGCGCCAAATCAATATCACCGTATTGTACTTCATAAACGAATATTTTCCCGCTTCCACCTTTGTCTGTAGTTTAGATACCCGACGCTAGATCACTCCACGCTCCTTTCCGCCCTTGTAATCTGTCAGCCACTTCCCCCTGTCTTCAGTTTGTTTGTTTACCATTACCTGAACGTAAATCTTTATAAAAATATTTTCCTTTTTTTTTTTTTTTTTTATTGTCCTTATGGCCTTTAGATACTGCCTTTATGTTACTATCCTTACTCTTATACATTTATTTATTTATCATTTTATGTTTATTCATTTTTATAGTTTTTTTTTTCTCCACTCATTCCTATGTTTTGTGGTGTGTGTTTATTCATATATTTTTACAATGTAGTCATATCTTTTTGCTTGTTTTCTTTTCTTCTAGCCCTTATGAAGACTTGCAATGCAAATCGAAACGTTGGCTTTAATAATTAAAATAAAATAACAATTTTATTTAGATCTGCTGAGTATCTATGACTGCCTACCCTAACTATCTACATCTCCTATATATTACAGTCAACTATACCTTATGAATAGGAAAGAAATAGACTGTCTGCATACGGCTATACTCATAGAAAAGTAAAACTGTATACATTCAAATGAAAGTAAAATTTTGTAGTAGGTAGAACACTAAGTTAAGACTATGATTGTGTAGAATTCGTCATTAAGGTAAGTTCAGACGAACAAGATCTGATAAGAACGTTGATAGCTCGTAAGATTCTGGGACCATCAAAAAAACACCTTTACAATCACTCTGAGATCTATTTCCTATTTTAACACTAAAGAAAAGAATATTACCATCCAAATTTCATAATGGAGATGAAATTTTCTAGTAGGAAGAAGACTAAGGTAAGACTCTAATTATGTATAATTTGTCATTAAGGTATAATCAGATAAACGACATTTAATATCAATATTGATAATTTGTAAGATACTACTAATTAAAGAAACCATGTTAACAATTTCGCCTTGCACTGACATTAGAAAAATTTTAATGAATGTAAAATGAAATTTTCTAGAGGGGAGAAGTCTAAGGTAAGACTATAATTCTGTAGAATTTGTCATTATGGTATGTTTAGATGAACAACACTTGATATCAATGTTGATAGTTTGTAATATACTCGAACCATTTTAAGAAAACATTGCAAATGAGCGTTTATCAAGCTGGAAGATTTCTTAACCGATTGTCGCAGCATCCAGAAGCAATTTAACTAAGAAAAACAATTCAATACAGTATCTTGTTAAAGATTTGTGCAAAACCTACGCTATCTCTCTGAGATTTGTTTCCCATTTTACCCATTTATGATCAGATGAACGACATTTAATATAAATGTTGATAGTTTTTAAGATACTCGAACCAATTAAAGAAACCATCTTTACAATTTTGCCTTGCACTGACATTAGAAACATTCTAATGAATGTAAAATAAAATTTTCTAGCGGGGAGAAGTCTAAGGTAAGACTATAATTATGTAAAATTTGTCATTAAGGTATGATCAGATGAACGACATTTAATATCAATGTTGATAGTTTGTAAGGTACTCGAACCAATTAAAGAAACCATCTTTACCATTTTGCCTTGCACTGACATTAGAAATATTCTAATGAATGTAAAATAAAATTTTCTAGAATGGTGAAGTCTAAATTAAGACTATAAATATGTAGGATTTGTCATTAAGGTATGATCAGATGAACGACATTTAATATCAATGTTAATAGTTTGTAAGATACTCGAACCATTTAAAGAAAACATTGCAAATGAGCGTTGATCAAGCTGGAAGATTTCTTAACTGACTGTCGCAGCATCCAGATGCAATTTAACTAAGAAAAACAATTCTAAACGGTATCTTGTTAAAGATTTTTGCAAAACCTATGCAATCTCTCTGAGATTTGTTTCCCAATTTGCCTTGTTTGACATTAAAAACTTTCTAATAAAGGTAAAATTTTCTAGTACGGAAAAAACCTAAGATAAAATTATAATTAAGAAGAACTCATCATTAAAATAAGTTCTGAAGAACAAAATCTAATATCGATGATGATAGCTTGTAAGAATCTTGAGCCATTTTAAGAAAAATACCTATCACCCAAGAGGGATAAGTGAAGACCATAATTATGTAAAATTTGTCATTAAGGTATGATCAGATGAACGACATTTAATATCAATGTTGATTGTTTGTAAGATACTCGAGCCAATTAAAGAAACCATCTTTACCATTTTGCTTTGCACTGACATTAGAAATATTCTAATGAATGTAAAATACAATTTTCTAGCAGGGAGAAGTCTAAGGTAAGACTATAATTATGTAAAATTTGTCATTAAGGTATGATCAGATGAACGACATTTAATATCAATGTTAATAGTTTGTAATATTCTCGAACCATTTAAAGAAAACATTTTAAATGAGCATTTAAGAAGCTGGAAGATTTCTTAACTGATTGTTGCAGCATCCAGATGGAATTTAACTAAGAAAAACAATTCTATACAGTATCTTGTTAAAGATTTGTGCAAAACCTATGCAATCTCTCTGAGACTTATTTCCTATTTAGCCTTGCTTGACGATACAAACTTTCTAATGAAGGTAAAATTTTCTAGCACGGAAAAAACCTAAGATAAAATTATAATTAAGAAGAACTTATCATTAAAATAAGTTCTGAAGAACGAAATCTAATATCGATAATGATAGCTTGTAATATTCTCGAACCATTTAAAGAAAACATTGCAAATGAGTGTTGATCAAGCTGGAAGATTTCTTAACCTATTGTCTCACCATCCAGAAGCAATTCAACTAAGAAAAACAATTTTATACAGTATCTTGTTAAAGATTTTTGCAAAACCTATACAATCTCTCTGAGATTCGTTTCCCATTTTGCCTTGCTTGATATTAAAAACTTTCTAATGAAGGTAAAATTTTCTAGTACGGAAAAAACCTAAGATAAAACTATAATTAAGAAGAACTCATCATTAAAATAAGTTCTGAAGAACAAAATCTAATATCGATGATGATAGCATGAAAGAGACTCGAGCCATTTTATGAAAAATAACCCAAGAGGGCTAGGTGAAGACCATAATTAAATGTAATTCATCATTTAGATATGATCAGATGAATGACATTTAATATCAATAATGATAGTTTGTAAGATACTCGAACCAATTAAAGAAACCATCTTTACCATTTTGCCTTGCACTGACATTAGAAACATTCTTATGAATATAAAATTTAATTTTCTAGAATGGAGATTTCTAAATTAGGACTATAATTACGTAGGATTTGTCATTAAGGTATGATCAGATGAACGACATTCAATATCAATGTTGATAGTTTGTAAAATACTTGAACCAATTAAAAAAATCATATTTACCATTTTGCCTTGAACTAACATTAGAAACATTCAAATGAATATAAAATAAAATTTTCTAGAATGGTGAAGTCTAAATTAAGACTATAAATATGTAGGATTTGTCATTAAGGTATGATCAGATGAACGACATTTAATATCAATGTTAATAGTTTGTAATATTCTCGAACCATTTAAAGAAAACATTTTAAATGAGCATTTAAGAAGCTGGAAGATTTCTTAACTGATTGTTGCAGCATCCAGATGGAATTTAACTAAGAAAAACAATTCTTTATAATTTGTAATATAGCCTTTAATGATATATTACGCAAAATTAAGGCTAAATTCTTTCAATTGAAAAAGAAGAGCCCATTATAACCTCCACACCTGTTGCCAGCCCTAGTCAATCGTCTCAGGGTGTGGTTTCTCATTACCGCCAATTAATTTGCCAACTTTCTCAAGCGATATAGAACAGTTGCCTGAATTCTTCTCGCTTTTCTCCTCCCTAGTTCACGACAACCCGTCTCTGAAACCGATACAGCGTTTTCATTTTCTGAGGTCCAATTTAAGCGAGAGTGCTCTTTCAGTCATTTCCAATTTTCAACTTACAACTGAAAATTACCAGTTTGCCTTTTCAGCTCTAATTTCCAGGTACCAAAATCCCAGAAGAATAGCACAGGCATACTTGAACAAAATATTGCATTTTAAACCCATCAGTTCAAGTTCTTTAGTTAATTTAAAAAATTTCCTAGAAATACATCAAAAATCGGTGCAGTCTATCAAGGCGCTACCTATCAATGATTTAGCAAATTTTATTTTGTTAGCCCTCTCATTAAACAACCTGGACTCCCGCACTTCAAAAGCTTTCGAGGATCAATATTCTGCTAAATCGGTCCCTTTGTTTGATGATTTGCTAAATTTCGTTAGCAAATTAAAACGCTGGAGATAATTTCTTCCCCCAGCAATCAAAATAGAAGCCTAGAGTTAATTCATTAATTGTCAACACTAGTCCTGTTCCTTCACCACAATCAGATAGAACTCGGGCGGCACCTTCTAATTCTTCTAATTTTAAATGTATTTCTTGTCGTAAACCGCATTCTTTGTCTTCCTGTTTCAAGTTTTTATCCCTCACTCGAGATAAAAAAAAATTGAAATCCTGAAGAAACTTTAACGGTGTTTCAGTTGTCTAGGTCCACACTTAAAAAGTAATTGCAATTCCAAGTTTTCCTGTCGTAAATGCTATTCCCGTGAACATCACACACTTCTGCATCCTTCAAAAGTTGTAAATTCAAATGTGCATTTGAATTCCGCGCCTAATCGCGCATCAGATCATGCTAATCACACTTCGAGTGAACTAGCATCCTCTTCCGCTGGTCAATCACCAGCTGATTCTTCACCATCTCTTAGTTGTAGTACCTCCGCACTTCACGTGACTTCACTGCTAGGTAACTTTCGTGCACGTATTTTTGATAATCACTTAGGTTACATTCCTGGCAGAGGGGTCATAGGTCCGGGGTCGCAACTTTCCTTTATTTCCCAACGGCTTTTTGACCAATTGGGTCAAAAAATACGTGATATGCTCATTACGGTTTCGGGTATCGGTGGGCGAGGTTTCCAACTCCCCGGGCACAGTTGCATGCGACATTTTTTCCGCATTTTCTGCGAGGCACATTTTTAAATTTAATTGTCAAAGAAAATATACACATTGATCCACATTTCTCATTAGCAATCGAACCATTTTAAGAAAACGTTGCAAATGAGCGTTGATCAAGTTTTAGATTTCTTAACCGATTGTCGCAGCATCCAGAAGCAATTCAACTAAGAAATACAATTGTATACAGTATCTTGTTAAAGATTTGTGCAAAACCTATGCAATCTTTCTGAGAATTTTTTCCCATTTTGCCTTGCTTGACATTACTAACTTTTTAATGAAGATAAAATTTTCTAGTACGGAACAACCTAAGATAAAACTACAGTTAAGAAGAACTTATTATTAAAATAAGTTCTGAAGAACAAAATCTAATATCGATGATGATAGCTTGTAATATTCTCGAACCATTTAAAGAAAACATTGCAAATGAGTATTGATGTTGGTTAAGATTTGTGCAAAACTTATGCAATCTCTCTGAGAATTATTTCCCATTTAGCCTTGCTTGACATTACTAACTTTTTAATGAAGGTAAAATTTTCTAGTACAGAAAAACCCTAAGATAAACCTATTATTAAGAAGAACTCATTAAAATAAGTTCTGAAGAACAAAATCTAATATCGGTTATGATAGTTTGTAATATACTCGAACCATTTAAAGAAAAATTGCAAATGAGCGTTGATCAAGCTAGAAGATTTCTTAACCGAGTGTCGCAGCATCGAAAAGCAATTCAACTAAGAAAAACAATTCTGTACAGTATCTTGTTAAAGATTTGTGCAAAACTTATGCAATCACTCTGAGAATTATCTCCTTTTTTGCTTTGCTTGTTTAGGTTATCTTCTCAAGAATATCTCCCCAAGGATGCGAAACCTCGTTTTGATATTTTCCAATACAGTCCATTTTCTCGAGGCCGATGCGAGTTTTTTGCATCGGAATTATCATTCTTTTCGTCAACATTTTTGGTGTAAGGGCTAGTTGCACCGGGAATTCATAGGGTGCGTCTATTACGATATACTAGATCTTTTCTCCTTTCCCCCCTTCACAAAAGCGCCGATTGGCGCGAACACACCGCCCACCAAAATAAAGAAATATACAAACACTCTGAGATATATTTCCTATTTTGACACTAAGGGAAAAGAAAGATACCTCCAATATTGGCTTGTACTTTAGCAGGCAACCAGAAAGTCGCACACACATTTAACTCATCAAACGTCTAGATAAGACTTTCTCGCTTAAATTGGAATACAACCAATTTTTTCAAGAATATTTGGATCTGAACCACATGACCGTTCCCACGCAAGCTACTTTATACGTTATTTCTCATCACGTTATTATGAAGCTGACAAATTATGGAAGAAAATTCGTGTTGATTTCAATGCGGCTAGCCCCGACTCAACTTTCGTTCAATAATTGTTTGATGAAATGACCCAAATTACAGCTGGATGTTTCCGATATACTACTCAACTTTTGATTTTCCCGAATCGCCTTATGCTGTTGCAAAAGGAATTATCAAATCCTTGTAAGAGGTATATGTTTTGGAGTGATTCCCACAAGCTGATGCGCATCATTCCACAAACCTTCTTAGATGTTCAGGGGGATGATATCAATATGGGTTATGGGCGTGTAGGTGCTTCTGAGGAACAGATGGAAGCAAACGTTAGCTTTGATTGTCACAATATATCACGAGGAGGGTTCACACTTACGAAAGATTCGTCATCCTATACTTCTGAGTTTCTTCAACAAAGAACGATAGGAGGGAGATTTGAAGGATATGCTCATCGGATTTCATTGATATGTGCAGAGAAGCCATTACAAAAAAGAAATAGAAATGAAAGAATGAATGAATTAGTAGCATTGGCATCGGATTCGTCGGAACGTGTTCGAAGACCTGATTTACTCTGGAGTTATTGCTTTACTTTTGGTATTTTCTGTGCCTTAAGAGCTACTTATAAGATTCCAGCCTCTATCATAGATGAGGGTTTCATTACGAAATTACAGAGTAATGGTCTAAACGTAACAATCTCTCAGTATAATACTCGGAATAGGTATTTAAGGCTACATTATCCAATTATGTGGTTATGTGATGATGTTGGTGGTCGACTGAGTCCTCCCTCGCTTGAAAGATCAGATGGTACTTGGACGAAACTTCCGGATTCTAAGTTTGTTCCCGGTGGGTTGTGTCGTTCTATATATTTTGAATTATCGCGTACTAATGTTAGAATGTATGTTCTAGATCACATTAATAATAAGTTATCTGAGATTATCAAACAAATTAAAATTGAAAGTACGATTGAAAACGGACAACGTATTGAATCACATGTAATAAAGAAATTATTTAGAGAGTATTACCCACCTGTAGTGGTATTTGATTGTTGTCAATTAGAAGCGTATCAGTTATTTTTATCATATTATCTTGCTAGAATGTCTAAGGAGGAAATTCTGGAATCGATGAGAATAGAGAATTCAAGTTTAATGCATGATGTTAAGGGATTATCAGGAGAAATAGAGAAATGGTTGGACAAGCGACGAATACATGCAAGTGAATCTGCTTATCTAAAGTTGCAACAATTTGGAATTAAGGTAGGGGATCAGCTACGTTTTTCAAAGTTTGCTGAGCAAAGATTGTTACAATCTGTTTTAGATGTTAATACTATGATTGAGGAGGAAGAAGATCTAAATGCCAAAGTAATTGATCGTTTATTAAATCAAGATTTTAAAAAAGTTTTTTTTGAAACTTACACATGATTTAATTTATCTGATAGTGTATGAACTCAACTCTGAATATGAGTGTAGTCCAACGTTGGATGAAAGTACTTTGATAGAATCACTATCGCGTTCATGTTATCCAGGATCTCTTGAATTTGAGTTGGTGAAAACATTTGGTTTGGTGACAGAACTTCATGAGCATGTAGGACCGGGTGAGAGTTATTTTAAGCGTGATTATTCAGCGACTAGAATTTCCGAACCAATGATAATTCAAGGTATTAATATTTTACGAAGTCACGGTGAGGCTCCTTTACAAATTTTTTTGGATGTGTGTGGATTAGGAGTATAGGATCGAACGAGATTTCTTAATATTATTAGATGGAGAAGGAGATATGATGGTCTCGATTACGTAATTTCTATTCAACCTAGGACGTTTTTTTTCATTTATACTGGACTTAGTCAAGTTGCGAAGTACTTCCGGACGCTTCGATTTGATGGGACTAAAGTTAGCCTGACTAATATTGCGTTAACATTTATCCAGCATGTTGGGTCCTCATATATTTTATGATATATTTTATACCCAATGTATCATTCATCAAGGAACTTAGTGAATGTGTGGATTCCAGAACTTACTTTGGCATGGATGTCTACATATTAGTTCACATTCGGGATGGGTACCGAATCAAGGGGAATAGCCATTGTGTCCCATCTTTCCAAAAGACAAATGTATCGGCAAGTTTTACTTCATGAGCAAGATCGACACATTTAATGGAAACCAGAACCTGCTGCTACCGTGCAGGAAGCCGATTTTAAATCAGCTTGTCCAAGATGAAGGACACCACTTTCCTTTGGCTACTCAAGCCCAATTAAAAAAGGCTTACATTGACGATATCAATACAGGTGTGAATGATATTTACTCTGCTGTTGCCTTAAGAGTGCAGCTCAAGCATCTACTTTTGCCCGGTGGCATTTAATTACGCAAATGGTCTTCAGGACATCACCAAATGCTTCGTGAATTACCTCCCGACCATTTGGAATCCACTGTGCTTTTCAATGATGAGGACAACGCCCTTAAAATTTTGAAACCATCCCACGACTAGTATATATAGTCTCTGTAAAGAGACTATATATACTAAAGATTTTGTCTTTGTAAAGATTTAGTACAAAAACTATACAAAATCTCTGAGATTTATTTCCTATTTTGTCTAGCTCTGACATTACAAACTTTCAAATGAAAGTAAATGTTTCTAGTTAAGAGAAAACTAAAGTAAGATTAAAATTAAGTAGAAGTGATCATTAAGGTAAGTTCAGATAAACAGCATTTGATATCAACGTCGATAGTTAGAGACTGGAGCCATTCAAATAAAAACGAATCTATACTGTCTCTTTGTAAAGATTTGTACAAAAACTATACACAATCTTTGAGATTTATTTCCGATTTCGCCTTGTTCTGACATTACAAAATTTATAATGAAGGTAAAATTTGCTAGTAGAGACAAAGTAAAGGTGATAAAATAAATCAATAACATTCATTATTAATGTAGGTCCAGATGAACAACAATGATATCAGATGTTAATCTGAACTTACATTAACAATAAATTTTATTAAATTATTGTCTTACCTTAGCTCCATCTCTAGAATGTATTTCCTATTTTGAAAACGATAAAAAGGACCGTCTTCCCCATTCTGCCTTGCTTGACATTTGATTTTTAAAACAACTGTATTGAGTTTAATAGTTTATTCCCTTGTATCATTGTTCCACTTCTAAGAAAAAATATAAATTAGGATATAGTTCAAAAAGTATTTTTATGTTTTTGTCTTTTACAATTACAAAAAAAAGCATTTGCCAGACCGTAAGGATAGACCGTCGGCGGCAGTAATTAGGATATAGTTTATCAAAAAAAGTATTTTTTCATTTTTCCTATACAGTCCATTTTTATTTCTGTATTTATTTATTCTCTATTTTTCACAATGCCTATAGAAGACAAAAAATATCATTATTCAAGCACAACTATTGGCAAAGAGGGAAACGATATTTGCTGATATAATTAGTAGATACGATGAAATTAAGGGTTCCACTCTTTCGGATATTTTTACTGTCCAAGTGCATTACGAGGATTTACCCTCCCTTCAAGTCAAATTTGAGGGGGTGAATGAAAAATTAAGCGACCTTAATGCTCTTTTATCCAAACAAAATCATGTGGATACTCAAGCCCCTGCAATTGCTTTCAATAGTGTGTTAACCAAAATTAAATCTAAGTATTTGCAATTGAAAAAAAAAGAACCTATTGCAACTTCTACAACGGTTGCCAGCCCTATTCATTTGGCTCAGGGTGCTTTCTCCTTACCACCAATCAATTTACCAACCTTTTCAGGCGATATACAGCAGTGGCCTGAATTTTTCTCGTTGTTCACGGCCCTTGTTCACGACAACCCGACTCTAACCCCCATACAGCGCTTTCTTTATCTAAGATCCAACTTAAAGGGGAGTGCTCTTTCCGTAATTTCTAACTTTCAACTCACAGCTGAAAATTACGACCTTGCTTTTTCAGCTCTAGTACACAGGTTCCAAAACCCCAGGAGGATAGCCCAGGCATATCTGAACCAAATCTTACACTTTAAGCCCGTCAGTTCAAATTCATTAATTAACTTAAAAACTTTTCTTGAGGTACATCAGAATTCGGTGCAGGCTATCAAGGCGCTACCAATCGACGATTTAGCAAATTTTATTTTGTTAACCCTCGCATTAAATAATTTAGACCCCCGCACATCTAAGGCTTTCGATGACTTGCTAAATTTCATTACCAAACAAATTAAAACGCTGGAGATTATTTCTCCCCCCCCCCCAGCAATCTACATAGAAACACTAAAGTTAATTCGCTAATTGCTAGCACTAGTCCTGATACTTCACCGCAATCAGATTGTGCTCGGGCCGCACCTTATAATTCTTCTAAACTAAGATGCATTCTTTGTCGTAAGCCGCATTCCTTATCTTCCTGTTTCGAATTTTCTCATCTCACTCGAGATCAAAAAATTGATATCATTAAAAGGCATAAACGGTGCTTTAATTGCTTGTGTCCGCACCTTAAGGGTAATTGCAATTCCAAATTTTCGTGTCGTAAGTGTAATTCACCAGAGCATCATACACTTTTGCATTCCGTCAAAGCAGTAAATTCAAATCTCCTTTTGAATTCCGCGTCTAGTCGCGCATCAGCTCATGCTGATCACATCTCAAGTGAACCAGCATCCGTTTCCACTGGTCAAGCACCAGTTGACTCCTCCTTGTCTCTGAGTTGTAGTACTTCCGGCAGTCACGGGACTTCACTCCTAGGAACCTTCCGTGCACGAATCTTTAATTCTCACTTAGGTTACATTCCAGTCCGTGGGGTCATCGATCCGGGGTCGCAGCTATCATTTATTTCCAAGCGCCTCTTTGACCAATTAGGTCAAAAAATCCAGGATATGCCTATTACCGTTTCAGGTATAGGTGGGCGTGTTTCCAATTCTCCTGGCACAGTCTCGTGTCACATCTTCTCCAGGTTTTCCCAGAGGCACGTTCTTGTAAACACGTCCATGGTTCCTCATATTGCTGACCATCTGCCTCCTAAAGGCCTTACTCCTGAAATTGCTCACGCGTTTGAGCATTTAAATTTGGCAGATCCTGACTTTTATCAATCTGACAAGATTGACCTTCTCTTAGGTGCCGATGTATACCCGCAAATATTATTGCCTCACCCGTTTATTCCAAGGTCTATTGGTCTAATTGCTGTCAGTATCATTTTTGGTAGGACAATCATAGGTCCTGTCCAAACCCCGTCGCGGAATCAATTCACTACCTCTTTAATTTCCGTTAGCCAGATAGCCCAAGATCTCCAGAAGTTTTGGGAAGTTGAGGATGTTCTTACTCCAGTTCCTCGTAACCCTCTTGATGACCATGCCGAGCGACGTTTCGTTGCCACTCACCTCCGGGACCTTGAGGGACGTTATTCCGTCGCTCTCCCCCTTTAAGCCAGAAGCGACTCTGTTAGCAGACAATCGGAAGGTCGCAGAACACTCCCTCATTAGGCTCCTCAGACGTCTCGACAAGACCCATGCCCTTAGAGCAGAATACAACCAGTTTCGTTCGGGTTTTTCGTTTCGGACATTATCATTTTTTTCCTATACAGTACTTATCATAAGAATATGTAGATAGCGTTGGTAACGAAATATTATTTTTACAGACAGATAGATGGACTACAAAAAGGAAAATAAAACTAAATATTTGGTCATATATCCTAGGCAAGTGACCTATTTCTTAATAAGTAATTACATTAATGGCTTGAATCAATTTTTGTGCCATGTAACATTTCTCAAGATTTTTCGGAACAAAAAACGAATTAATTTTACCTACAGCTTGTAAAAAGGGGAAAAACTTCTGACATCAAGGAAAGCTGTTTGTTATCCCATTGTTGTACCAGTGTACCGATGTGTGAAGTATTTCAGGATAGAAAATAGCATATTGTACTGTGTCCGATAAAATCAGGCGAATGGACATTATAGGTAGGGTACTTGTCTTCTTTCATTATGAAGAACAATCCTTCAACATTATAAATTATAAAATTACATATACATATATACATATTGTTAAAGAAAATAGAGAGTTATGCATATTTTTACTATTGGCCGTATCAAAGCCAGCTCATATATGATCCAATAACAATTACTACTTTGATTTATTCTTGTACACTTCTAAAGAAAAAATTGACTAATTATTTTGTCATAAATCATGAATGAATGATCATTGAGAATACCAAGAACGTAGCGATTGGGGAAGTACCCTAGTCATGTAGTAGCTGTTTGGCTTTGTGATTAGAAGATTTTACTGAAAAACACGTGTAAACGAATAAATGTTACCGATAGCATGAAAAATGGGGAAAAAATGTGGTTAAGGGAGACTAAATTTTTTATCCGAAAAAAGTATTAATAAATTATGAATCATGTCAAAGGATTAATGATTAATAAAATCAAACAAATAGCCATTATAGGGAACTACTTTTCTTTTAGTTGATATTAATTAAACTTATTTTAACATATCGAGTTGAGCTTTAGGGCTCTACTAAACCTTCCAAATCTTCTTGTATTCAATCCTTACTGTCCAAAACCTTCGGAAAATCCCAAATGCTTCTCATCATGTCAAAAAGCGTATCCATAATGATTCAGATGTTCCAAATATTGCAGATTTGGCCCAAAACTATCCTTCCATGAAAGCTACATTCCCACTTTGGTCCACTAGTCTCCCACTCGATGCTCAATAATCCTCTTTGTGGTGTGAAAATAAGGTGGCCTCGGGACATTCTAATGTAGAACATTTATTTAAGTTCTACAAACGGGTAGTTCTTTACAAGTTATTGTATATTTTTCACCACAAATTTATTTTGTCATATTTTTTACATTAGTGTAAATATAAATAATGGTTAAAAAAAATAAAAAATATAAATAGTAAGAAAAAAAGGGAGACCTATATATTTATCTAACATTACAATGGCATTTAGTATGTTTAAAATGGACACAACTTTACATAGTGAAGAAAAAAAAAGCTTAGAAGATTAAGATAAAACAATTTTTTGTCAAATTCCGCCATCTTAAAATCCTTAAGGACGAAAACTAATTCGAATTGTGGAAGAAGAGAGTGGCCAAGGATCTCCTTCGGCCTCAAAAAATCTTCAGATCGTGGCAGATATGTAAAACTCGTTTTCATCCTCAAGGATGCTGTTTTAACTGTTTTTAAGTTATCCGAAGAATAAACATTAAAACCCACTCTGTTAGAAGTCCAGTAGCTTTTACTTGTTTCCTTCATTCCAGTACACCAGTTAACGAACAATATGACCCTATATTTCTATAAATTTTAGATAATTGTCTTTAGAAAATTAACCTCGAACATTTTTTGAAAACATCAAAGCCCACTCTGTTAGAAGTCCAGTAGCTTTTACTTGTTTGCTTCATTCCAGTACACCACTTAACGAAAAATATGACCATATATTTCTATAAATTTTAGATAATTGTCTTCAGAAAATTAACCTCGAACATTTTTTGAAAACATCAAAGCCCACTCTGTTAGAAGTCCAGTAGCTTTTACTTGTTTGCTTCATTCCAGTACACCACTTAACGAACAATATGACCATATATTTCTATAAATTTTAGATAATTGTCTTCAGAAAATTAACCTCAAACATTTTTTGAAAACATCAAAGCCCACTCTGTTAGAAGTCCAGTAGCTTTTACTTGTTTGCTTCATTCCAGTACACCACTTAACAAACAATATGACCATATATTTCTATAAATTTTAGATAATTGTCATCAGAAAATTAACCTCGAACATTTTTTGAAAACATCAAAGCCCACTCTGTCAGAAGTCCAGTAGTTTTTACTTGTTTGCTTCATTCCAGTACACCACTTGACGAACAATATGACCATATATTTCTATAAATTTTAGATGATTGTCTTCAGAAAATTAACCTCAAACATTTTTTGAAAACATCAAAGCCCACTCTGTTAGAAGTCCAGTAGCTTTTACTTGTTTGCTTCATTCCAGTACACCACTTAACGAACAATATGACCATATATTTCTATAAATTTTAGATAATTGTCTTCAGAAAATTAACCTCGAACATTTTTTGAAAACATCAAAGCCCACTCTGTCAGAAGTCCAGTAGCTTTTACTTGTTTGCTTCATTCCAGTACACCACTTAAGGAACAATATGACCATATATTTCTATAAATTTTAGATAATTGTCTTCAGAAAATTAACCTCGAACATTTTTTGAAAACATTAAAGCCCACTCTGTTAGAAGTCCAGTAGCTTTTACTTGTTTGCTTCATTCCAGTACACCACTTAACGAACAATATGACCATATATTTTCTATAAATTTTAGATAATTGTCTTCAGAAAATTAACCTCGAACATTTTTTGAAAACATCAAAGCCCACTCTGTTAGAAGTCCAGTAGCTTTTACTTGTTTTACTTGTTTGCTTCATTCCAGTACACCACTTAACGAACAATATGACCATATATTTCTATAAATTTTAGATAATTGTCTTCAGAAAATTAACCTCGAACATTTTTTGAAAACATCAAAGCCCACTCTGTTAGAAGTCCAGTAGCTTTTACTTGTTTGCTTCATTCCAGTACACCACTTAACGAACAATATGACCATATATTTCTATAAATTTTAGATAATTGTCTTCAGAAAATTAACCTCGAACATTTTTTGAAAACATCAAAGCCCACTCTGTTAGAAGTCCAGTAGCTTTTACTTGTTTGCTTCATTCCAGTACACCACTTAACGAAAAATATGACCATATATTTCTATAAATTTTAGATAATTGTCTTCAGAAAATTAACCTCGAACATTTTTTGAAAACATCAAAGCCCACTCTGTTAGAAGTCCAGTAGCTTTTACTTGTTTGCTTCATTCCAGTACACCACTTAACGAACAATATGACCATATATTTCTATAAATTTTAGATAATTGTCTTCAGAAAATTAACCTCGAACATTTTTTGAAAACATCAAAGCCCACTCTGTCAGAAGTCCAGTAGCTTTTACATGTTTGCTTCATTCCAGTACACCACTTAACGAAAAATATGACCATATATTTCTATAAATTTTAGATAATTGTCTTCAGAAAATTAACCTCGAACATTTTTTGAAAACATCAAAGCCCACTCTGTTAGAAGTCCAGTAGCTTTTACTTGTTTCCTTCATTCCAGTACACCACTTAACGAACAATATGACCATATATTTCTATAAATTTTAGATAATTGTCTTCAGAAAATTAACCTCAAACATTTTTTGAAAACATCAAAGCCCACTCTGTTAGAAGTCCAGTAGCTTTTACTTGTTTGCTTCATTCCAGTACACCACTTAACGAAACAATATGACCATATATTTCTATAAATTTTAGATAATTGTCTCAGAAAATTAACCTTAAACATTTTTTGAAAACATCAAAGCCCACTCTGTTAGAAGTCCAGTAGCTTTTACTTGTTTGCTTCATTCCAGTACACCACTTAACGAACAATATGACCATATATTTCTATAAATTTTAGATAATGTCTTCAGAAAATTAACCTCGAACATTTTTTGAAAACATCAAAGCCCACTCTGTTAGAAGTCCAGTAGCTTTTACTTGTTTGCTTCATTCCAGTACACCACTTAACGAACAATATGACCATATATTTCTATAAATTTTAGATAATTGTCTTTAGAAAATTAACCTCGAACATTTTTTGAAAACATTAAAGCCCACTCTGTCAGAAGTCCAGTAGCTTTTACTTGTTTGCTTCATTCCAGTACACCACTTAACGAAAAATATGACCATATATTTCTATAAATTTTAGATAATTGTCTTCAGAAAATTAACCTCGAACATTTTTTGAAAACATCAAAGCCCACTCTGTTAGAAGTCCAGTAGCTTTTACTTGTTTGCTTCATTCCAGTACCACCACTTAACGAACAATATGACCATATATTTCTATAAATTTTAGATAATTGTCTTCAGAAAATTAACCTCGAAACATTTTTTGAAAACATCAAAGCCCACTCTGTTAGAAGTCCAGTAGCTTTTACTTGTTTGCTTCATTCCAGTACACCACTTAACGAACAATATGACCATATATTTCTATAAATTTTAGATAATTGTCTTCAGAAAATTAACCTCGAACATTTTTTGAAAACATCAAAGCCCACTCTGTCAGAAGTCCAGTAGCTTTTACTTGTTTGCTTCATTCCAGTACACCACTTAACGAACAATATGACCATATATTTCTATAAATTTTAGATAATTGTCTTCAGAAAATTAACCTCGAACATTTTTTGAAAACATCAAAGCCCACTCTGTTAGAAGTCCAGTAGCTTTTACTTGTTTTCTTCATTCCAGTACACCACTTAACGAAAAATATGACCATATATTTCTATAAATTTTAGATAATTGTCTTCAGAAAATTAACCTCAAACATTTTTTGAAAACATCAAAGCCCACTCTGTTAGAAGTGCAGTAGCTTTTACTTGTTTGCTTCATTCCAGTAAACCACTTAACGAACAATATGACCATATATTTCTATAAATTTTAGATAATTGTCTTCAGAAAATTAACCTCGAACATTTTTTGAAAACATCAAAGCCCACTCTGTTAGAAGTCCAGTAGCTTTTACTTGTTTTCTTCATTCCAGTACACCACTTAACGAACAATATGACCATATATTTCTATAAATTTTAGATAATTGTCTTCAGAAAATTAACCTCGAACATTTTTTGAAAACATCAAAGCCCACTCTGTTAGAAGTCCAGTAGCTTTTACTTGTTTGCTTCATTCCAGTACACCACTTAACGAACAATATGACCATATATTTCTATAAATTTTAGATAATTGTCTTCAGAAAATTAACCTCGAACATTTTTTGAAAACATCAAAGCCCACTCTGTCAGAAGTCCAGTAGCTTTTACTTGTTTGCTTCATTCCAGTACACCACTTAACGAAAATATGACCATATATTTCTATAAATTTTAGATAATTGTCTTCAGAAAATTAACCTCGAACATTTTTTGAAAACATCAAAGCCCACTCTGTTAGAAGTCCAGTAGCTTTTACTTGTTTCTTCTTCATTCCAGTACACCACTTAACGAACAATATGACCATATATTTCTATAAATTTTAGATAATTGTCTTTAGAAAATTAACCTCGAACATTTTTTTGAAAACATCAAAGCCCACTCTGTTAGAAGTCCAGTAGCTTTTACTTGTTTGCTTCATTCCAGTACACCACTTAACGAACAATATGACCATATATTTCTATAAATTTTAGATAATTGTCTTCAGAAAATTAACCTCGAACATTTTTGAAAACATCAAAGCCCACTCTGTCAGAAGTCCAGTAGCTTTTACTTGTTTGCTTCATTCCAGTACACCACTTAACGAACAATATGACCATATATTTCTATAAATTTTAGATAATTGTCTTCAGAAAATTAACCTCGAACATTTTTTGAAAACATTAAAGCCCACTCTGTTAGAAGTCCAGTAGCTTTTACTTGTTTTCTTCATTCCAGTACACCACTTAACGAAAAATATGACCATATATTTCTATAAATTTTAGATAATTGTCTTCAGAAAATTAACCTTAAACATTTTTTGAAAACATCAAAGCCCACTCTGTTAGAAGTCCAGTAGCTTTTACTTGTTTGCTTCATTCCAGTACACCACGTAACGAACAATATGACCATATATTTCTATAAATTTTAGATAATTGTCTTCAGAAAATTAACCTCGAACATTTTTTGAAAACATCAAAGCCCACTCTGTCAGAAATCCAGTAGCTTTTACTTGTTTGCTGCATTCCAGTACACCACTTAACGAACAATATGACCATATATTTCTATAAATTTTAGATAATTGTCTTCAGAAAATTAACCTCAAATATTTTTTGAAAACATCAAAGCCCACTCTGTTAGAAATTCAGTAGCTTTACTTGTTTGCTTCATTCCAGTACACCACTCAACGAAGAATATGACTATATATTTTTATACATTTTAGATAATTGTCTTTATAAAATTAACCTCAAACATTATTTAAAACATCAAAGCCCATTTTGATTCATTTGGTTTGTTTGGTTAATGTGAAATGAGAATTGATTTTAATGTAACATTGTTTTCAGTCTGATGATGGAATAGCATACCCCGAAAAATGTCACGTTGTTGTGAAGATAAGCTGATATAAGAGAAGTTTTTGCAAAAATAATGTGTATTAGATATGTATATATATATATATATATATATATATATATATATATATATATATATATAGAGAGAGAGAGAGAGCGCGAGAGAGGTATGTTTAATAAGGTTATTGAGGTTTAGTCAAACTGAACTTTTTACTAAACCTCAAGAATTTTATTAATCATCTAATAGAAGCATTCAAGAAATATATCCTTGTATATATATATATATAGAGAGAGAGAGAGAGAGTGAGAGAGAGAGAAAGGAAAAGGTGTAAAAATGTGCACACCTTCCTAGTAGCTATGAAGCCATTTGCTAATTTAAGACAGAAGTGAGCAATTGGAACTATTCTTTTAAGAAGTGTGGATGCATCTTGAGTTATTGTGGAAATTGACGTTTATTCAGGTCTGCAAACTTTTGAGAAGTATGTGAAATCGCTTTTCTTTTTTTTTTTTTTTTGATGTTCTTAAATGTTTAGTAAAACAGTGATCAAAACTCAAATATAAAATAAAATCTGGGATGATCTAAGGGAATTCTTACAAAAAATTACTGGAGGAAAAGAAATATATCTAATATGTGATATGAATGCAAGAGTTGGTAAAGAATAGGGAAATTTGGTGAAGCTAAAAGAAATGATAATGGAGAAAGGGTAATCCAGATCTGCGAACAACAGGATCTAAATATAAATAACACCTTCTTTGAACATAAAGACATACATACATAAATTCACGTGGCACAGTGAGAGCAGAATACTAAAGTCCATGATAGATTATGTAATTACAAAACAAGTTAGCTCTATCATGGTATCCATTAGGTACATTTTAAGTTCAACATTTTTTTTTTGCTTTTCCTGTATATCTCAGGATTTATTTCTTTATTTCTAAACACTGCAAGTGACGATAAAAACCTTGTGATTCAAGTTCGACAGCTATTAAAGAGAGAAATAGTTTTTGCCGATATCAGTAGTAGGTGGGATCATTATGAGGACTTGCCATCTCTTCAAACCAAATTTGAAGGAGCAAAAAAAAAATTAATGACCTTAATGCTGTTTGTTAATTTATACACAAACATACCAATAGAATTCAGCATAAAATAAAAAAAGAAGAAAACTGGAATGAAATTAAACCATATATTAATTCTAAAAATAAATAATACGCAATAAGCAGTATAATTATAAATTATATTTTTAATTTAAAACTGACTTCACTACTCTGAAATTTGCATATATTTCGTAGATATACGAGTATATCCCTGTAAAGTTACATACATAACAAGTGTTTCAATATGTAATTACTTAATATGGACTAAAACGCTTGAATAAAATTAATAAAACATCTTGAAGTATTTCATTTCTTCATGGTTGATATGAATTTACAGTGTACAACGGCCACTAGTTAAATATCTCATACTGGATATGATAATTGATTTTTCATTTTAATACGTTTCGTGAAGTCCCATACCAAAAAAAGTAAAAATATAAAACAATTCTTGAAAAAAATCAAAATCCTGACAAAGAAATTTTGCGTCTGAGAACGAAATATTGACTGAGTATATACGGATATACTCGTAGGAAAGCTAAATCTAACAACTTAGTATTTTCCCTAAAAAAAAAAAAAAAAAAATTAATAATAATAATAGTAAAATGAATTAAAAAACAGGACAAATTTCGAAACCACAAAAAAAGTGGTAATTTTTGGCAGAACAACTGTCCAAGAAATTAATTCTTGTTTTTTGTTTCCAGAACAATAATATTTTAAAACGTTCTGTTAAATAGTTCATTCATTAGATTACTGTTTAATTAGTCAGTAAAAACTGCTCAATATGTCAACGATTTTACTGGGCATAGCGAGGATGGGAATATTCTCAGAAAAAAATAAATAATATATATATATATATATATATATATATATATATATATATATATATATATATATATATATATATATATATATATATATATATATATATATATATATATATATATATATGTATATATATATATATACAGGGTGAGTATCTCTTAGTGTAAAAAAAAAAAATTGGGTGAAACTAGATCAAAAGTGTAGCCAAATGCCGCAGACCACCTTTCTATTCCAATCCGTTGCAGATATATGGTAAATAAACGATTTTTTGGAGGAAAGCATGTTTTTTACGATAAAAGCTGTAATATCTCCATTTTGTTTAAATATTTTTCAAATATTGATCACATTTTCGGATTTAGCAATAAATTTCCTATAAGATCGGAGTAATTTAACCTTGAATTTTACAAACTTGGGACCTAAAAAATATCTTTATCTTCACCTAATTTAGGGAAGTTACAATTTCTTATAATACTTCAGCGCTCACTGCTTTTCATAAAAACAATCCACAAAACTGCAAAGCTCTCAAAAACTTACAAATTTAATAAGCTTTCAAATGATATGTTAAACGTAATGATTTTGTTTTAATTTCATGGAGAAATTTACTTTTGAAACCGAAAAAAAACATGGTGTTCTCATTTAGCATACAAATCAGGTACTTTGGTAAATAAGACATTATGATAATCGCTTGATGAAAATCTGTATTTTAAATAAAAGAAACACTTCATTAGAATAAAAAGCAAAGAAAAAATATAATATTTATTGACATAAATTTTAGGCCAGTTCAGGTATTCATAATAACAACAGCGACTTTGACCTCTCTCAGTACTAAGCACATTATCGCTATTTCATAGTTATTTTCCTGTTTATTTTGAAATGGGAGGGGATTATTGTTTATTATTTTATTTTTATTTTGATATAATGATTGAAAGTTTGATTTGGAAATTAAGAAGCTACAGAGATAAAAGTGTCACTATCATTAGAAAGACCCTTGCTAATATTGCTTATCCTTAGCTTGAGGGCCCATTTTATTTATTGGGATTATTTTTTTCTGTTTGGCAATACACCTGCGAAGATGGCAACGTTCACAAATGGTGAGTACGCTGACATACATTTTTTTGTATGGTTTTTGTAATGGAAACGCGAGTGCAGCGCGGCGGGAGTACCAACTTAGGTTTCCAGATAGGCGCCTCCCCTCTACGATAGTGTTTTTCACGAACTCATCAACGTTTATCTGAAACAGGTTCCGTTCATAAGTTACGTCAAGAATTGGGACAAGTTCCTCATGATGTTGAACTCGAAGAGGAAATTATTGATATAGTAAATGAAAATCCCAGTGTTTCATCAAGAGACTTGGCCCGTGAAATTGGTATCTCCCAAAGGTCAGTTATCAACATTTTGCACCGAGAACATTTTCACCCATATCATTTCACACAAGTACAAGGGCTAGAACCTAATGATCATGTACATAGAATACAATTTTGCCGCTGGCTTTTAAATAGAGACATTCAAGAACACCAGTTTCTGAGGAAAATTTTATGGACAGATGAGTCTCTTTTTACAAGGGAAGGAATTTTTAACGTCCACAACCGGCACTACTGGGCAGCTGAAAACCCACATATGGTTCAAGAAGCATCTTTCCAGCATCGTTTTACAGTGAATGTGTGGGCTGGGATAATAGGGGACCGACTCATTGGGCCACATTTTTTGCCCAGCAGATTGAATGGAGAAAGTTATTTGGATTTTTTACAAAATATTCTACCACAACTTATTCACGACATTCCACTTGATGTTCAGCAAAACATAATATTCCAACACGATGGTGCTCCTCCACATCATTCGGCAGCAGTACGGGAATGGCTGAACCAACGATATTCGACCTGGATAGGTAGAAATGGTGTGATACATTGGCCAGCTAGGTCACCTGACTTAGCTCCAATGGACTTTTATGTGTGGGGCTACATAAAAAGCGAGGTATATGCCAGAGAAGTGACCAGCATTGAGGTCCTAAAGACGAGAATTCTGGAGGCCGGAGCCAAATTGCAACAGCGTCTGACTTTAGCAGTGACCGTAGGGGCTGTGAGAAAGAGAGCAAGAAGCTGCATTCGAAATAATGGAGGACATTTTGAAAATTTAATAAAATAACGGACTCTGGCGGCGCTTTATTAACAGTGATTCTTTTATTTTCAAATTAACAAATTTTTTCTTTGCTTTTTATTCTAATGAAGTGTTTCTTTTATTTAAAATACAGATTTTCATCAAGCGATTATCATAATGTCTTATTTACCAAAGTACCTGATTTGTATGCTAAATGAGAACACCATGTTTTTTTCGGTTTCAAAAGTAAATTTCTCCATGAAATTAAAACAAAATCATTACTTTTAACATATCATTTGAAAGCTTATTAAATTTGTAAGTTTTTGAGAGCTTTGCAGTTTTGTGGATTGTTTTTATGAAAAGCAGTGAGCGCTGAAGTATTATAAGAAATTGTAACTTCCCTAAATTAGGTGAAGATAAAGATATTTGTTAGGTCCCAAGTTTGTAAAATTCAAGGTTAAATTACTCCGATCTTATAGGAAATTTATTGCTAAATCCGAAAATGTGATCAATATTTGAAAAATATTTAAACAAAATGGAGATATTACAGCTTTTATCGTAAAAAAACATGCTTTCCTCCAAAAAATCGTTTATTTACCATATATCTGCAACGGATTGGAATAGAAAGGTGAGGTCTGCGGCATTTGGCTACACTTTTGATCTAGTTTCACCCAATTTTTTTTTTTACGCTAAGAGATACTCACCCTGTATATGACACCAAAAAAATAAGTAAATCAAACAATAATAAAACAGCCCTATCAGAACACGCACAAAAACTGAACCACAAATTTAATTTTGATAAGGTAAAAATCCTACAACATGAAAGAAAAACACATAATAGAAAAATAAAAGAAGCAATATACATAAATAAAACAATCAATAATGCAGTTAACTACAAAACAGACACTGATAAAATAGGAACAATATATGCAGGTATAATTAATAAATTAATAATATAGATTGACCAACTAAGGACTAATTACAATAGTTAGTTTGTGATTGACCCTTGTACCCATAAGGTTGAAGAGTTATTATTTAGATATGTAAATGGAACTTACACGGTGTGTTAAAACCAAGAAAAAATTTTTAAAGGTAAAATTATAATGATATATAAAGTGTAAATTAAATTAAGAATTTATTGGTTTGATGTTAAAAATAATATTGTAGTGAAATTATAATGAAATACTGTTTCAGTCTGAGGATAAAGAGGAGTGAATGCCATGAATAATGAAATAATTTCAATATATGTAACTCCTTCATTGAAGAATTGATTATATATATATATATATATATATATATATATATATATATATATATATATATATATATATATATATATATATATATATGTATATACATATTCTTTCCCTTACGAAAAAAATTATATTAATCCACCGGATGTCGTAAAATGTAATAAATAATTTTGAAGTGAGAATGTACATCTTTTACAATAAGTTATCTGTTATAAAATTAGTCAATAGGATTTCGTTAAAACTTATAGTTTACTGTTCATTTTAAGAGTCACCTTCAACAGAAATAGACAGTCTTACGAACTTCAATAAAATTAAGAATTGAATATCATTAAGAGACTTCAATGTAACACTTTAATTTGGTACACTTCCCATTTAGTTGCGACCATCATTATAAAAATATTATAAATTATCTTTGAACAACAAAAACGTAATTTTTTACAGAAAAGGGAAAAATTCATTTCAATTTAATCTTGATAGATTCCAAAAGTCTCTTATTCATGATAAATACAAACATATTACAGTTTTTGTGATATTACGATTCTTAGTATTCAAATAATGTTTCATAAAACGACAAGAAAAAATATCAGTATTAGACAAAGGCTAATATCTATACGAGCTATAAGTTTAAGGTTGAAGATATACGAAACTCCTAAAACAAATAATATTTTAATAATAATCATAGAAGAAACAATTGATTACAATAATAAAAATATAGTTAATCTACATTGAATAAACAACATCTTATATAAGTGCTAACTTGAAAAACAAGAATATACGCAATGTCTCTGAGAATTATTTCCTATTTTGCCTTGCTCCGACAATACTAACACGCTAATGAAGAAAATTTTCTAGAACGAAAAAGGTGAAGGACGGGGGTAAGTGAAATGTCTAAATAAATTAGTAGAAGTGCGTACTAAAAATATATATTTAATCATCATTATTACGATTTCTAAAACTAAAATTTCATTCCAGAAAAAAATGAAGATAGGGTTTCAAAATTATCATTTACCAATTTTAAAGCAAACATTAAAATCTGCGCCAGCAACTACTTCATTCACAAATTTGATTTCAAAAAAGCCAATATTTTATTTTATGAAAAAAATAGTAAAAGAAGAAAAAATATATAATCAAAATTTTTAACAAAAAAAAAAAAAAAATCATAAATTAGCAATTAATTTAAAACAGATATATGGAAACCAATACATTTCTTACGGAATTAAGAATTCAGGCGAAATGCTATGTTTAAGATAATCCATTATTTACAAGTGTGACGTTTCTATTATATGGTGCATAGAAAATAGCTTGAGGCCCATAATGGAGCCCATATTTTATCCATGACATTTCAGCAAACACTCCAAGCCTCTAATTAACATACTCGACCCCTGCTATGGCAATTACCAACCAAGAACACATACCTAAATGGTTATTACGAAAATCATTGAACCATATAAACATTATCGAAAAAGATTAGAAAAGAAAAACAGTATGAAAATAAAAAAAAAAAGATTAAAAATAAACAGTTCTGTTAATTATTTTGCGGCGAACAGATCTAGAAATAGAATCAAACAGCACAATTCGGACACCAAAAATATCGACAAGACTGTATTGGCACAACATCCAATCAATAATAATCACAAATTTAATTTTATTAAAAAAAACAATTATAGAAGAAAAATTTTAGGATCTATTTTTATTATAAACAATTTGGACAAAGCAGTGAATTTTAAAACAGGCACACAAAATGTAGGAGCCCACTATTCACTATTAATAAACAAATTAAAAATTAAACTTAACCTTTAGACCTTTAGTCAGTGATAGTGATAGACAATATGTGATCCATGATTAAACGTTCTTTGAGATTTATCATTTTTAAGGTACTTATAATATTTAAATAGAAATAATGACAATAATAAATTATGCAAAATTATATCAGTGGAATAGAAGAGTATATTTTTTAATTTTTAAAATTTGCAGAAATGATGACAATTAGATGTACTACAATTGATAAGACTGTTTAGTCGTTAAGATTATGTTCATTAGACCGATCCAAATGTATGTAATAGGACACAGAATGGTAATTCGTTCATTATTTATAATTTAATGTATATAGTTGGTAACCAAAATGTTCAGAGACTTTCAAGTAACTCTTGCGGATAATAGACTGCAATATCAGTGCTTAGAACTAAAGAACCAAAAATGATATTTTTACACACAATTTAAAACAGGAAAGGATCGAAATTTTGAGTATTATTACCAATACATGATTTGATTTTTGTAGTCATTTTTAACCATATATATAACAGTATGGCAAACCACGTTTCTGTAACTGTCATTTTTATTAATGTAGAAATCGGTCATTTTATTTTGAGTGTTTCTATTTTTTTATTGAGTGTTTAAATCTTTCTAATATTTTGTATTTAAGTTCTGATACCAATTTTAACCATCATAAAAATTTTATAACTGATGATGGAGCATTTTTTTAGAAACATGTAGCTTCGAATGTCAAATAACTACTTAAGTATCCTGTCTTTTATATATTTATAATTTGTTATTTACACTTCCCTGATATCAGAAAGTTTATCAGGAACTAACATTACTGGTGGTTCAGCGTTATATTAATTCTAATTTAACATAATATTATTACAAAATCGATTTAGTGTCTTATATTTTGATATTTTCTTATTTCCACTTCATTATTTCCTTATTTCTCATTTTAATATTAGAAGGTAAACAGAAGTTAATATTACTTTGAACAGGGATTTAGAGTTTCTCCGTAAATGAAGGAGAATAACCTTTCCCCTCTAAAAGTAGCGACTAAAACACCGAAATAAATCGGAACAAGGTTAGAATCGATAAAGGAGTTGCGTTTTATTTTTATTTTTTTGAATTGGTGATTCTATTTTTATTTATTTATTTTTAAAGAATCAAGAGAAAAAGCATTAGTTTCAAGAATATACTATAGAGGTAGAATAAGAGGATAAGGCCCAAAACAGTTGAGTCAAGTACCTTCAGCCGGTCTGCAGTGCCCTAGGGCATTAGGTCGGAACAGAAAGGGAATGAGACAACCTGATATAACCAAACTCTACCAACCAAGGAAAGACAAACCTCAGAGGTTTAAGAGGTAAGGTTAAAAGCATTGTGGATCGGAAATGAAAAATAAAGAAAATAAGTTCTATAAAACAAGTAAAAATATTATATTACATTATATAAGGAGATTATTAAGTGTTATAAGGAAATTGAAGCAAATATATCTCCTAACTTTAATTTTAGTAATTTTAGTAATAGTCAACCTTTGTGCTAAAATGTAATTCAGTCTCAATAAGGACGAGTAAGGTACATTATAGTGTGTTCTTTGAGTAATAATTGGAATATTTTATCAAATAAGGTAAATATAATACTTTTATATTACTGTAAACATATAATAATCAATTTTTTTGGGAAAGAATGAATTGTATAATCTAATCTATCTTTTATATCAAAAAGAATTATTCATCAAATATCATAGAAAAGTACAATAATATTCAAACAAATCCAAAAACGAGTTGAATCCTGATTGTTTATACGGAAAAAAGCATTTAATCCTTTGTTTAATTTTTATTTGGGACTTATTTTATTCTTATATTGTTCTAAAACCAGTCACTATAACAAAAGTCGGTCTTTATATTGGAAAATTATTCATTTATGATTTTATATTCATTAACAATATAATAATAATTCACGCGTTGACGATGTTAGTTATATATTTATACTGGTAAGGAAATATTAATAATTTCATTAATGCGATTTCCAAAATTTATCCTACATCCAAAAAAAAGTAGTTCACTAAACAAAAAAAAAATAATAAAAATAATAATAATAATAATTCTTTTTATAAAAGCATATAAAGTGAATGGAACTAATTATAACTGGATTTTTTTATTTATTTATTGATATTTATGACTGTACAAAATAATATTCATAAAATAAATAATGTTAATAGTGAATACAATGGCATGTAAATAACTTGTGAAGAACTACTCACTAGTAGCACTTCAAAAACAATCTACTCGAAAAGGTCTCTAGGCCATATTGTTTTCAGACGCCTCGGAGGATTATCGAGAATGGAGTAGGAAACAAGTTGGGAGACTAGTGGATTGGAGTGGTTATGGAGCTTTTTATGGAAGGATAGGAATCTAGTCTGGGCTAAATCAGCAATATAAGGAACATTAAGATCTTTATGGATAGGTTTAATGGTCAAAAAGTAGGGAGCATTGAGGATTCTTCAAAGGATTTTAGATTTTAAGGTAAAGGATTGGATACGAGATGAATTGGATAGTTTAGTGGAGCCCCCAAAGCTCAACTCCGTACGTCCAAATAGATCTAATCACAGGCATGTAAATGAGTCGTTTGCAATTAATTGGGAGCTTAGAACGTTTCTATTTAAACAATAGTAGTAATAATAATACATTTTGCAAATTGATATTAGTGGAATAGTACAGTATAGTGTTTTAATATTATTGCAGGAAAGATAATATTCTGATGTAATAAGAATGATAAGGCCATTCAGTCGATAATATAATATTCTTTAGACCTAATCCAAATGTTTGTACAAGGACACAAAATAGTAATTCATGCAATATATATAATGCATATTGGATTAATAGCAGTTTATTATTGTTATAACTATTTCGATATTCATCATCCGTATATGTTTTTCATGTTTCAGAGCTATGCCAAGAGGTGAGGGTGGACAAAATTCGCAAACCCTTAAAATCTTATAGAAAATTACACGCTGAACAAAACATTTCCTGTGGACATGGGTCCGGAAATGCACCTATGAAAAGTTATGGCAAGAAAAGGAAAGCATTTTTTTTTTTTTCCTATTGTAAGCAAAGGATGTGTTTGAGTTAATGAAGAAGATAAGTAGTAAATATATATATATATATATATATATATATATATATATATATATATATATATATATTTTTTTTTTTTTTTTTTTTTTTTTTTTTAATTTAAGTAAAATGCTTAGTTTTTCTAATATTTTTTTGTTTCAAAAGTAGGCACCCAAATCAGCCCATACTATCATTATATTGTTGCTCAGATTAGAGGCGATATTGCTCATCACGGTTTCTAATATTCGTCTCCTTTGGGGTGGCCCAGCAAATGAAACACATATACATGGCGTTTGTTCCAGATAAAATGTTGGTTTTATTTTTATTTCTTTTATTAACACTACCATCCAGCATTGTGCACATTTCAAAACTAACCGTGTAAATTTGATTGCTTTCGAATTTCATTTCAAAGGTTTGGAGGTGGCAAATTTTATCTTTCACTGCTGTTTCTTTTTTGAAAATTAATTTTATGGGTTTGCAATACATGGTCGAAGATGAACCTTCAAGCAACATTTCGATTTCTTACTTCTACCTATTTCAGAGCCGCCATAGCTATTTAAAAAAAATATCCGTCAGTTCTTGATGCATTTTTAAACATTTGTTTCTAACGGTACGACCGAAACTGTTGTTGAATCCCCATTTACATTTAAGTTTGAACTCATTACCCTATTTCCAAACTTGCCATTTTTAATACGCTCTTTACTGTTAGTTGAAGGAGTTCTTGTAAATTTATTCAAGCGCTAACTTCAAGAGCGATAATACTATTAGAAAGCAGGGAATGTTCCGTAAAAGTTAATGAATAGAAGCTAGGAAAGCAGTCGTTATGCAAACCATACCGTATTTTCTATCGGTCACACATAAATCCATGCATAAAGCTAGACCTGGAAAAGGTCTTATCGGTTTCGTTCTCCACCTAAGATTGTCCAGACATCTCTACAGCAAAACGTCATTCAACAGATGCAGTGTTCACATCAAGATCCTTTAATCGTTTTTTTTTTCTGGTTTTTTTGGAAGATTCTTCGAAAAGAGTTTCCGTTCTTCCGCCTGTTCGGTTTGGTCCTGGTTTGACTGCACTGATTTCGGGAATAATTTGCAATTGAAGTTCGTGCTAAACTCAAGAGGCATATCCCTGACGAAATATATTACGACTCCTTTCGACCTCATTCAATTTTTAATTGAATTTGAAGCAAAATAACCGACTAATTGTAGATGTTTCTATTTCCAATTGGTAGTTAGACTCTTCCACGTCTTTCAACGAATGTAGTTTATAAGTGACTACAGCTATTTGAGCTGATTTTTTGTGGGAAAAACATATTTCAGCACCTGGTCATTGTCCTAATTTTTGCTTTCTCAACAAAAAATAATAATAAAACAGTCCCGGCGCAGTTAAAATTCATGGAAAATCAAAGCATATATACCAAGCAACAAGAATATGAAAAAACGACAAAAGGATATTTGAGGATTTTTTTAAAAGCCTCTTCAAAGTTTGAACAATTTTCAAACTGGTCAACGAAACTTTACACGCAGGCAATGAATATAATAAGTGCTCAGCGTACCAATTAAAGTAGTATATTTTACAATAGATACCTTGACCTGTATTTTGAATCGTTAACAATAGATATTTTTTATCCAATGAGATGTGTATGGAACAAAATATAATTTGCGGCTAATACGGTATAGATCGCGTAACGAAAATGCTCCTGAAGTTTTTCGATTGTGTTGACTTAAACTATTATGTAAACAATGAGATAATCATACTGAACAGTTGTCTAAGGTTTATTTAGAAATATCAAAAGGTAATACTTCGATTTTTGATTTTTGTTCATTGACGAAGCACTGTGCGTCGCCTAAAAAAGAATTATATAGCATAATTTTTTAAAATATAATAATGATGGGAGATAATATTGCAATTTAATACACCTTATATATATATATATATATATATATATATATATATATATATATATATATATATATATATATATATATATATATATATACACATAAAATAAATCAAAAATTCACTATAATAGTAGAGGTTAAGAAATAATCACAAAGATATTATTGATAATTGTAAGTTATGGATTTTCGTCCTTTTGTTTTTTGTGATTTTTTTTTTTTTATTCATTCAAGATTTCTTAGTGTATTTTGGTTTTTAAGGACCAATGTCCCTAGAAAAGTAAACTAACTTTATAGTAATTGATATTTTTTTTGTAAGTAAGAGCTGTGATTAAAAATGCTCAGCTATTTTTGACAAAAGCTTATAGATTTTTAGAAATTTTTTATGATACGTCCTCATCTGGTGATGAAGCGAACCAAATTAGAGGATTCGTTGTTATTTTTCTGAAAAAGTTAATTTTTTTTTTTTTTTAATTTTTTGTTTTTAAACATGAAAAAAATAGGAATCCTAAATATAATGAATAATTTTAAAATCCTAAACATCGCTAATTATAGGGATAACATAGAACATAGCTTCTAGACAAACGTTATTGAGACAAACATCTGCCATGAAATAACAACCCTTTCCTACCTCGTATCGAAGATAACGGAATCGCTCATACAGAAATTTAAAGCTTAGCTGTGTAGTTAATGTTTGGCTCGAGAGAATTTGAAATATCTGCCAAAAGCAAACGCTCTGCAGTGCATGTTTTACGGCACCTTTTAAAATAATCAGGGAACCATTCCATACGTAACGCAAATGAACTGGGATTCCTTTAAGACTATATTTTTCGTTCATAGATTACTGTTATTGGGGGTCATCGTTCAGGAGTCATTGTTCAAGCATTAATTTTGTTTAAAACAGGACCGCATAGTAATGAATCATGATTCAACTGAACATGTTTCTCAAAACAAAGAGTTTTCAGAAACTTTATAAAAATTTACATTTTTGTAGTGAACATATTAAGTCAATTTAGGGAAGAAGATAACACGCTTCCGCTCAACTTTATTCACCAACTAAATTACAACCTCCATTATACTTTAGTGGGGAGGGGGGGAAGTGCACGTCCTCCCCTTCAGAAGGTTCGCCCTTCACCCCCCCCCCCCCCCCCCCCCCTTTGTTATGTAACGATCTACAATAGTCTGCCTCTTGTTTTTGTATATATAATGTGAATTTTAAAATGTATGAACTTACATCTCTTATTTAAGACATTTCGCGTATTTACTATGAAAAATAGAAATGAAATGAAAAATAAACACTATTCAAAAATATGCTGTCCCCTTAGAATAAGAATAGTGCATAATTATATAGAATTGTATCCGTTATTTACATATTAAAACATCACTAACTCACAAGGGGACGTTTGCAGTTGCAACTCACAGATTTGAATGCCGATTTTCGTGTAGGTAGTAGGGACCTATAATAGTGCAAAACTAGAGTTATACCCGCCAATGGGCATTAGGAGCCTAGAGAAAAAATAAAAATCACGTTTTATTTTTTTGCTCAGCCCAAACAAATTGACAGAAAAAAAAATAAAAAAAATTAGTCAGTAACTAGATAGGAAATCAATTTCTCCCAACCTGGTCATAGATATGCTTATCTATAGGGTGTTTCAGGGTTAGGTAGCCAAACTGAAAATTTGAAATTAGCTTCTCAAACAAGAAAAAAAAAATTTGTTATGGAGGTATACCGAATAAAAAATGTGTAGTATACGGGCCCCCGTTATTCGATACCAGATTCTATGACAGATATTCTACTTTTAGTAAACATATGACTTAATCTTTAAATATAATTAACTTACTTCTCAGATAAAAAACAATACAGATTATAAATATTGTTTAATAAGTACAATTTTAAGTGGCTTTTAAAAACAATTAATAATGAAGAAAGCGCAGTTAGTTTTTTTCAGGAAAAGGACACTATTTCGAAAGAAAAGGTATGCAGTAATGGACATTCTATCAAATTACTCAGATATTTATACGTATAATATTATAATACAGCAACACAGAGGTATACAAACATGTAGAAAAGATAACTGACGAAATTAGGAACAGGAGACTGATGTTCTGTGGGCACATACAAAGAATGAGTCCAAGCAGATTAAAAAGAAAAATTGTGCAACATTTTGAAAAATTAAAAGGCAAATGGGTTTGCTGGCTTCAGAAGGTACATGAAGATCTAAAAGAAATTGGCCTTCATAAAGAAGAAATTGAAGACAGAACAAGCTATAGACAAAAAATTAAAGAGTGGGAAGGTTTCCAAGACAAAGCCGTTCCAAAAAGACAGAGGAGAAAATGGACGGCAGAAGAGAGGAAAGAGAAAAGTAAACAGATGAAAGAGTATTGGAGAAATCGTAAAGCTAACTTGGTGGCTTATATGTGGTCCTTAGCTGGCCTGTAACGAATAATAATAATAATTCTAATACATATATATTATATAATTAAAACAAGAGGAACCCTTTGATGAAATTTTAAAAGATATAAGAAAATTTTGGTTAGGACAAAATATTTAATGGCAAATAAACATAGGTTTATAGTTGTACAGTTCTCTTTATATTATCACTTTTATCTGGTATCAAATAGTACACAAATACCCGTATAGTACACAAGTACAGATACCACATCTAAAGATTTTCATTGTTAAAAATTATTTAGGCAGAGTAAAAAATAAAAAAAAATTAACGTGTACCACTAACAACCCATGAATGGTCTTCACGCATGAAGGGCTCAGTACATAGGTAAGGATGTACTGTTACTAGGCCAATGGTTGTGAAAGGAGGAGATTTGACCTATATCACGCTCAACCACCTGGGTTTTCCCCATTTAAGGGTACTTGGCAAAAGCTGGGTGTGCCCCAGGAGGGTTTCCCGACCTCGAAATCGTTCTATGACCGAAATAACAGAAAATAAATTTTCTGTCTGCAGTCGGACTCGAACTCGGGAACTTGGTAGGCAAGTGCCTTACCTAATGAGCTACCCCACCTCTTTATTGAGGCATAGTAATTAAATAAAAACTTAAAAATTGTTCGCACCAATCGACGCTCTTGTGAAAAAGAAAAAAGAGGAAAAAATAAATTGTACATAGTCACGCCCTCTACCGAATTTCTTAGCTCAACTGGCCCTTTAGTGTTACAATAACTACGTAGATAACTGACTTTCCGACTCTCGCATAGTTAAATACACCTTCTTATCTGGTCCACTAATTCCAGCAGGACCAGATGTCATTCTTTGTCTGTCTTCTGTAGCTGAGCGAGCATATTTACATTTTATGCCCAAGGCTAAGATTAACTTTCCTAAGTTTTCCTTAAAAGTGTTTTCGTATGTTATTTACCACAGACATTATTTTCCCTTGCAAATGAGTGGTGATCAAAGTGGAAGATTTCTCAACCGATTATGTCAGTATACAGGAACAAATCAGCCACCGGTGAATTACTTAGGGGCCCCCGAGACTGCGGCTGAGAGAAGCAGCGGCTCCTGTAAAATGGGTGAGTGATTTACAATTTTATTATTGGTTTAGATTTCTTCTATCAAAAGTTTCCTAGAATCGAACTTTGTGCTGCTGTACTTCTTATCGATTTAGTGAAGACAGTTCGTTCAGTCCGTTATCCTAAACCCTGGTCTAACATCCAGCTTTCTCGTATTCTACCACAGCACTCGCCAGGTTGCACACATCTCCTCATACACTTAACACCTTTGTATCTCACTGACTTGCTCACATCACGAACGATTCCCCGTCCAACTTGTCATGGTCACATTGCCATAGTACGTTGAATCCTGCCGATATGGCCTCTAGGGGTCTTACCTCTACTTAGTACGCGCACGCCAAAAACTTCTGTTTATGGACTCAAGGTCCCTCCTTTTTGACCAATTGTCAGGAGAAATGGCCTCCCCCCTATTCTGACGCTGACTTGAACATCACAACTGTTCCGGAGCTCAAGGTTAATACCATTTCGCTCATCGCGTCACAACCTGATTTGACCTTTGAGCAATTTTCCTCTCGGTTTTCTTCTTTCCTTCGTTTTCAACTTTCCGTAGCGTGGATAAACAGTATCATATCTAACTGTCGATCTCGCAGAATGTCAAAACCGGTTTTACATGGCCTCTTAGCTGTCTCCGAGTTGCAAGACGCCTTGTTCGCAATCATACTACGTACTCAGTCCGAGCATTTTCATGATTCACTTCTCAATAGTCGTGCCGGTAAGCTGGCAATGCTGCTTTGCAGCCTGACTCCTTTCCTCGATAGGTTAGGTATTCTCAGGGTGGGCGGCCGACTTAAGAATTCCGATCTAAATTACGATTCCCGTCACCCAATTTTACTGTCTAAATCCGGTCATCTGTCTCAATTGATTGGCAAGCACTTTCATGTTTCCGCCCTACACGCTGGGCCTTTTACTTGCCAAGCTCTCATTTGTAGTCGTTATTGGATTCTATGGATTCTTATGGGATAATAATTAAGTAAATATTATGTTGTTCAGAGTTATTTTCTTGAGCACGATCGGCATCTTTCTTCAACTGCAGCAGTGGCAGAACGGAACTGAATATGTGTTCTTTTTTCACAAGATTCAGCTATTCTTCTTCGTAAAGAATTAATTATTCATATTACATTTCAGCTGTCCCACTATTTAATTATTACCTTTAACGATGGATGAAAAAGCTCGCGAAAAAATATTAAAGGTTTTGAAAACCGCAGAAACCAAACGTCAAAACAATTTTGCCGACATCACCAAATCTTTGGATGAGATAAAAAATGCGACTGTATCTGATATCGATCTTGTTCACTCATATTATGATGATTCATTATCCCTCCAAAAGAAGTTAAACACTTACAGATGAAATTATTGAAATTACAACCTGGACCCCGATGATACCGTTGAAACTACCAAAGTTTCATCCTCGTTTCGAACCATTCTCTTTACAATCCAAGCCAAGTACCATTAGCTGAAAAAACAAGAAACTGCCCCCTCAATAAAAAATGAAAATATAAAATCGACTAATAATAAACCACCCTAAATTACTCAGCACATGCCTCCCATTACCATTTCTACATTTACCGGTAATACTGAAGAGTGGAGCGAATTTTTCTCAATTTTTAATTCCCTTGTCCATGAGAATTCTCAATTGATAAACATTCAGAAGTTCCATTATTTACGTACATCGGTCTCTTACGAAGTTTAGGAATCATTCGTCCGCCCGCGATTCTTTTGGAGGCCTCCGGGAAGTCGCGGAAGTACATCGGCGGCTACATCCAGGTGTGATTTTTTCTGTAATATTTGGTTCGGTTATCTTCTGAATAAGGTTTCCCCAAAATTGCGAACACTCATTTTTATAGTTTTAAATACAGTCCATTACCTAAAGGCCGATGCGAGTTTTGAGGAGTCACATCGGAAAATATCACGATCTTTCATTAAAAAAAAAAAAAATATATATATATATATATATATATATATATATATATATATATATATATATATATATATTACAGAAGTACTATTTTTTATCATTATATTACAATACAGCAAACCAGTTTTAAATAATTAGCGAACACCCTAAAGTCAAAAATTTACAGGAGTTTATAGTTTTATCAGACCTGAAATTAATGAACCAAAGGAATCCAATAGTCTGCAGTATTGACAAATTATTTGTCAATGTAATATTTAACAAGATGTACAACATGGAATCCACCAAAGAATTGGATATTTGTTGTTAAAAACGTGTTTTTTGACGTTGTAAATGTTAATTATTAAAATAGTCCACAATTCCTAAATTGTCAGGGATTTATTGCAGTACGTATATTTTTTTTAAATTTTATCACTGCAAAAACAACATTCAGGTAAAATATGGTAGAAAACGATAATTGTTTCTAGCTCATTGATAGATGACCATATATGCGATATAGTTGCTTTGTGGCATCATTTGTAAATTATTATTTATAAAAATGTTATCTTCTATTCTGTTTATTTCCACCTGCAGTGAATGTTCAATTACCTGGATCGTACGACTTTAAACAAGAACAGCCTCGAGAGGAAATGTAAACATTTCAATTTTGAAATCATGATAAGAATAAATAGCAGCCCATGAATTATTCTCTATTTCTTTGTATATAATTCTAGAGTTGTAGAACATTTCTCTAAAACATCAGATAATGAATTTGGAAGAAACCAAAAAGTTAGGGCAAGCAAAACTATAAGTATTTTGGAAACTAACTACAAGTATCCGTAATATTGACAAATCATTTGTATATTTAACATTTAACGAGATTATATATATATATATATATATATATATATATATATATATATACCATATATATATATATATATATATATATATATATAATCGGTAAATTATATTACAGCTTTGTTGCAGATTAGATAAATTGTTTATGTTAATCCATATGGTATTGTATTGTTTAAATGTAAATGAATGATTGTGATGCATATACTGTTTCAGTCTTAAGGTGGGATCATAGTCCCGAAACATGTAACATGATAATGATTGTTACAGTGAGGAGTATTTATATATATATATATTACAGCTTTGTGACATGATTCGTTAATAAATTAAAATGTTTTCTTCTATTCTATTCCACCATTGAAATTATTCCAATACCCCACTTTAGAAAAAAATGGTCCTTTTGTTTCAGGGAAGAGGTAAGGATTTCAATTTCAAAACCCCTCCACTAATAATGAAAATAAATGGTTTATGTTTGTAGAAGGTTATTAATGGAGTTGATATTCCTGTGTCGATATTCCTGAGATACAAATTTTTACATCGAAACTTAACATTCAGTATTCTACTTAGGATTTTCGTAATGAAATGAAATCAATTTTCTTCTACCACAATTCCATTAAAAGCTCACGTTCGATTTGGATAATGCTGATGATATCAAAATGATTTGCAATATCATTCTTTGTATTACGGAGAATAATATTGATTTCGAAAATTTCAATAAAAATGAGAAAGAAGTTGTTGAAGAAAAAATGGAAAAGTCTGATACGAAGATAATATACCTAGTGATGAGGAATGCATCAAGTACAATTAATTTGAGGATAGAATTTTTTTTATGTTTTATGAATCACAAAGACCAATTTAAAACTTAGAGATCTATTACTAACCTAATGATTAGGAAGGAACTGAGAGAAACAAATGAAATGGTCTAGAAGTTCATTTTTTGTAGTTTCTGAGAAATAAATAGAGTTTCCTAAATAGACATTCATAGAATAAATTATTTTGTTTATCATTTAATTTAATTTTTAATTTGTACAATCTTCTTCGCGGACGATCAGATGGTTATGGCTCAGGATAAAGAAGACCTAATGTTAATGATGAGGAAGCTCATGCGATGTTACAAAGCCGGGGGAATGAAGGAATGAGAAGGATAGAAGGAGAAAAATGTTAACAAGTAGAAGAATTAAAATATTTGGGCTCCATTCAGGATATGGTAGGAGGATGTAAAAGAGAAATACAGATCAGATTTGGAATGACTAGGAAGGCAATACGCATATTGTATCCGGTTTTGTGGAGGAGGAACTTATCTAAAAAGGAATAAGAAACGGATTTTTTCAATCATTGATTGAAAGCATCCTCACATATGGCGCAGAAACATGGTCCCTCACCAAGAGTATTAGGGATACATTTAATGTAGTTGAGATGGACTACTGGAGGAGGTGTATACAAAAAACCAGAGCAAATAGCGTAAGAAATGAAGATACAAGAGGGAAAATGGAAATTACGGAGAGCGTAAGGGAATATGTTATGAAGAAGAAGATTTCCTGAAATAGTTAGAAAATGCAACCCTTCCAGAAATAGAAGAAGAGGACGACCAGCAAGGAGATGGGAGGATGAGATAGCGAAGGAAATGGCAGGAAGAGGTCTGAGGGACAGTGATTGGTAGGACAAAGAACTGTGGCAGCATAGTTTGACCTGACGGAAACCCAACGAAGGGAAACACCGTTAATAAGAAAAATAAAAAATAAAATTGATCTTAACAATACAAATAAGTAATTAGATGATCAATTTAATTACAATTACATACCAAAAAAAAAGGGTTCCGTTAATTGAACGTTCCGATAATTGACGTTCGGATAATCGACGCTCCACTGCATACAGAATAAGAACATTCTAAAAATGTAAGAACCAGACCATATAATTTATTATTACATTTAACTTTAGTGATTGGGGCAGCAAAAAAATTTGAAACAGAAATAGATTCTTGGGAATATTTTTTCAACAACCAAATATTTGATATTATTACATGTATAACAAAATATACAAACAATTAGATAACTTTGAACAATAATTGGATTTAATAATGAAAATGAAATTCAGCGCGAAAGATATGCAGAATGAACAAATAAGTGTGAATCAAAAGCATTTATAAGGTTTTTGTACCTGGTAAATGTGTTTAGGGGTAATTGACAAAATCTTCATGATCTCCCGGCAACAGGTGGAACTGAAGAAATTTTTCGGTTTGTGATGCGAACTAAGTGAAAAAAGGTTGACAAAATATTTTTGTGAAGATTGTAACATTTATTTATGTTAAAAAGTTTCAAAAATTTCCCGTCAAAACTAGATAAATAGAATGAGTGAATTATATGATGTTTATTAATAGATAAAATATTATAATAATATTTAAACTATCAATTTCATTAATGTGTATTTTTATTGGCATTAATTTAGAAATGGAATAAATTCATTTAGAAGATTTGAGTTCATGTATACACTGTAATGAAAAAAAATGTTGCAATCTGATGATGGGAAAGTGATCCCGAAACATGTAAATATTAAGAAAAAAAAAATATCCAAGCGAATGCATGAAATATTTGAAATCATTAGTCTATAATAAAAATAAAAATAAATTGATTAGATTGAAAATCTAATAAAATAAATCCTAAATAATAATAATAAATAAATAAATGTAATAAAATAAAATCCTTTGATCTGGTGTCGGTTTATTGACAGTTTCCTTTATTTTCTATTAAACAATAAATTTTTTCTTTGAATATTATTTCAATGAAGAGTTTATTAGGTTTAAAATGCATATTTCTATTAAGCGATTATCATAATGTCTTATTTACACAAGTAAATGGTTTGTATAAGAAATGAAAACACCATTTTTTACCGGTTTTCTAAGTAAATTTCTTCATGAAACCTATTTGGTTTATTAGTTTGATCATACTATCAAACTGGTAAAATTTGTAAGATTTGTGAGATTTGCAGTTTTGTGGATAGTTTTAAGTTCCCTAAATAAGGCGAAGATCAAGCTGTACTTTAGGTACAGGTTTGTAAAATTCAAGGTTACACGAACTCTGCTTTTATAGGAATTTTTTTTTTTTTTTTTTTGAAATTTACAACTGTACAAAATATATACATTAAGTAAATGTATTGACAACGATTATAATAACATGTAAAAACTTAAAAAGAACTACTCATCAGTAGCACTTTATTAAAAATTCTACACTAGAAGGTCTCTAGGTCATCTTCGTATCAGACGCCTCGGAGGATTATTAGGAATGGAGTGGAAAGCAAGATTAGAAACTAACGGATCTGAGTGGTTATGGAGCTTACTATGGAAGGATAGGTATCTGGTCTGGGCTAAATCAACAGCATATGGAACATTAAGGTCTTTATGGATAAGTTTATTGGTGACAAAGTAAAGGGCATTTAGGATTTTTCGAAGGATTTTGGATTGAATAAGAGATGAATTGGATGGTTTAGTGGAGCCCCAAAGATCAACTCCGTATGTCCAAATTGGTCTAATTATTGTTATGTTAATAAGCCTTTTGTAATTAATTGGGAGCTTTGAACGTTTGTCTAGTAAATGTTGATGTATTCTGTAACGACGGGCAGTTATATGAAATTTAATGCTAAATTCAAAAAAAAATTTGATCAAAATTTAAAAAATGTTTAAACAAAATGGAGATATCACGGCTTTTATGGTAAGAAAAACTTGGCTTCCTCAAAATAGTTTTTGAATTATCGTATATCTGCAACGGATTGGGATAGAAAAGTAAGGTCTGCGGCATTTTATTTTATTTTTGATCCAGTTACACCCTTTTTTTTTTTTTTTTTTTTACATGCACTTACCAGAACCAAAACGTACTAACTACAACTTCTCAATCAAATCAGGACAAAGTTTTTTTTCTTCCTTGGGACGCCAGGAAGCAAAAGACATCCAGACCACTTATAAATTCGGAAGTTGTTACTCTTGCAGATGATGCATACTCCGGAGGTAAAAAGCGCTAGTTGGCAGAAGTAGGGCAGCGTAGGGAATGATTGAAGGGCTGGTGTGATAAGGGACAAAGGCGAGGAAGGGCTGCTAGAGATTTGTGTCGACCTACTCAGCCCTTATCTACGGAAAAAAAAAACCGGCCAGTTCTATGTCAGCCGTTTGTCTCATTAATACACTGCTTGGCTACGATTCTATTAATCTAGTTCAATAGTTGCAACAGAAATAAATAATATTTGTTAAGGACTAAAAACAATGGACTGGGTTCGTCTATTATACAATGCATTGTAACAAAAGTAAAAACTCGTTGAGTCGAAAAGCTCGGTAAATCGAAGTGAACCCCATTTCCCGATTACGTTTATCTAGTGTATTGTATCAAGTATCCCCCAACTGTTAAACACAGCAGTTGTTACGGCCGTTAAAAATTAATAAAATCTTTAAATTTTAACGTCCTCGAAATGGGTTAAAAATAAATATTTTTTTATTTTGATATAATTTCACATATTAGGGTTTTTTAGTGCTTTGATTCTATATTTGAGGTCAGTTTTTCAGCACCCTAAAGCCGGTTAGTGTCGTGAGCATAAAGAAACTATTTTTATTTCAAAAATCATACAAAACTATAATTTTACGTGAAAGAAATAACTTTTTTCATCTTCAATGAGTGCTGAAAAAATAAAAATAAAACGTGATTTTCATTTTTTTTTTTTTCTCGCCGGTGGCTATAACTCTAGTTTTCCACTATTATAGGTCCCTACTACCAACACGAAAATCATTCATTCAAATCTGTGAGTTCAAGTCAAAACGTCTCCTTGTTATAATTTTACCCAAAATATAAATATCATGAATTAGAGTCATATTATGATTGTGTTATCTTTATTTAGACAGATTAGTATGCTGAGTATGTAGCAACTCAATAAAGCTGGGCAGAAGTATGTTTTTATATCAATATAGCATATATCTCTCTACTTACCTGTTCTCATACGTTCGCTAATTTTGCCGTGCTGTTACGATTGGCAATTTCATCTGACCACCGTCTATTAGTTTGTGTTTTAACCATTTCAAGAAATTTGATCCTGTTGACTACTGTCCAAAATCCCGCATTAAATTCCAGTGTACATTTGCACTGGTATCCTCCTTTAAAATTCGTATCCATGTATTCTTTTTCTGTTTTTAGAGAATGTGTTGGAAAAATTTTTTTGTCAGTATTCTTTCATCCATTCTCATAAAATGTTCACAAAATGTCAATCTGCGTTTCCTTATTGCATCACTCAACCTTTCAATGTTTCGATATATTTTCATACATCAATATATGTATATAAACCTGTACCACTAACAACCCGTGAAGGGCCATAGGTTCAGTACATAGGTAAGTATGTACTGTTACTAGGGCAACGGTTATGAACGGAGAAGATTTGGTCTAAATCAGGCTCAAACACCAGGTTTTTCCCTAATTAAGGGTACCCAATTGGTACCTAAAGAACAGCTTGATCTTTAACTTATTTAGGAATGTTACAATTCTTATAATACTTCAACGCTCACCGTTATTTGAAAAAAAAACAATCCACGAAACTGCAAATCTCACAAAAACTAGCTACTTTAACCAGGTTTCAATTGGTACGATTAAATTAATTATACCATATTAATTTCATAGAGAAATTTTCTTATAAAACCGGAAAAAACATAGTGTTTTCATTTTGCAAACAAATCAGTTACTTTTCTTAATAAGACATTAAGATAATTGCTTAAAAAAAATTTGGATTTAAAAAAAAATGAACTCTTCACTGAAATGAAAAGCATTGACAAACATTTATTGTTGATTAGAAAAAAAAAAAAGGAAAACTGTCAATTCACCGCCACCAGATCAAAGGTGTTTTATTAGATTTTTTGTACAAGGTCTAGAACCCAATGATAATGGACATTAATTCCGCCGTTGGCTTATGAATAGAGATATTGAAGAACACACTTTTTTGAGGTGAATTTTATGGACAGATGAGATTTTTTTTACAGTGGAATTCATTTTCAACGTTCACAGTATACAGCACTGGACAACTAACCCCTACATGACCCAACAAGTATTATTGCAGCATCGTTAACAGGGAGCGCATGGGCTTGAATATAAATGGACTGACTCATTGGGCCATATATTTTGCCTCACAGATTGAATTGCCTAAGTACCTGAAGTACAGGAAAACATGATTCTCCTACAACATGGTGCTCCTCCACATTATTCAAAGCAGTACGAAAATGAAAAACCAACGATACCCCTGATCGATAGGTAAAATGGTGTCAAAAGTCACCTGACTGAACTGCAATGGACTTTTATGGGTGGGGCTACACGAAAAGCGAAGTAAATGCTACAGAAGTGACCAGCATTGAGGTACTAAAAACAAGGATTCTAAGGACTTGTGCCAAAATTCGGTAGCGTCCAAAGGGCTGAGAATCTTTTGGAATGACGGATTTTGTAAATCGAGTAAAATAACTGTCTCCTCTGATCTTACAACAAAGCTACCACCGCCAACGAGACTACGTAAAAAACTTGACACCCAACTTGTTTGAAGTACGCGCTCAACTAGTTGAAATAAAGTGAATTACGAATGGTGCCAAAGCTGCTGCTCAAGCACCAAAATCATAAAATACAAAAGTAAAATATATTCAAAAATTAACTAAAAAATTTAAAAAACGAAAATTTTGAAATAGGTATAGCTTTATATAACACAAATGGAATAAAGATTATGATCACAAACAATGAAATAGATCACAAAGATAAAAAATATGTTATATATATTGGGTTGTTTCACATGAAACGTCCGATTTTATAATATTTGAAATACATAGAGGATTTTGCGAGTCTCTGTTGTTTACTTCCAAGGTTCACATATCATAATCAAGCAGTTACTAATCCTCTACTTTTCTTTTATAAACATTAGCTTCCCAATCAATTACACACTGTTTAGTATACCTTCAAATATGAACATGGAAACACGCGATTTTTGTGTAATATTTTTTTATGAGTTTAAACTAGGTCGTTCGGCAGCTGAGGCTGCTAGAAACATCTGTAAGCCGTTTGGGGAAGGGAGTGTAAATGAACGAACCATTCGCCGTTGGTTTGCTAAGTTTTCGACTGGGGATACCAACTTGGAAAACCAGCCCCGAGGAAGACCTCCAACTGTAATTAGAGAGGTGAGACCATTACCTCTACAACCTACTGCAATGAAATTGGCCAAATGCACGAAAAATTATTGAAAAAACAACCTGGATTGGTAAATCGGAAGGGCCCTATACTCCTACACGACAACGCTAGACCCCACGTTTCAAAACTTACCATGCATAAATTGAAAGAGCTGGGGTACGAAGTTCTTCCGCACCCACCATATTCTCCTGACTTGTCTCCAACAGATTATCACCTTTTCAGGAATTTAGACAACTTCTGCAGAGGAAAAATTTTTGCAAATGATACTGAAATCAAAGGTGCGTTTTCAGATTTTGTTTCACTTCAAAGCTCAGAGTTTTTCAAATCCGGGATAAAAAGTTGTTGTCACGTTGGGAAAAATGTGTAGAAAAAGAAGGTAAATACTTCGAATAAAATTATATTGTTTTCATATTGTATTTTTACTAAAACCCCTTTTACCTTGAAAACGGACATTTCATGTGAAACAACCCAATAAAATTAACTGTCTCGATTGCAATAAACATTACAAAGATGACGAAATTTGTATAAAAACATAAATATGATTGTACAAAGATCTGTGTATCAAATAATAATAAAACAACACTATTAGAAAATACACAAAATTTAAACCACCATTTTGATTTTGAAAAAATAGAAATAATACAACACGAAACAAAAATACACAACAGAAAAATTAAAGAGGCGATATATATAAATAAGACAATAGATAAAGCAATAAGCTATAAAACTGATACTGAAAAAATATGATCAATATATGCAAATGTAATTGACAAATTAAAAATATAAGATTGGCCAACTTGGAAATAAAAATAATCAAGAAACAGAATGAAGAATAGAGCCTTGAACCCTAGTGGGATGAGGATTTTAAATGTGACTGTTAAAGTAGAATTGGTGGTTAACGCCGGATGAATAAATGGGTAAATTATATTATATTTGTATTGTTGGATAATTTAGTTGAATTAATTCATATTGTTGTATTGTTTATATGGAAGTGAATGGATTGTGAAGTAAATATTGTTTCAGTCTGAAGATAGGACGTGGGTACCGAAACATGTAACAAAATATGATAATTGTTAAAGAGGACTAATTGTGAAATTAAGTAGATAAAGTGAATTGAATATATTAGAAATAACTTTGTTTTTGAACAAAATCCCTTAGTTATAAGGCTGGCTTTGTCTACCAAGCTTAGATGTGATTTTATGATATTACAAAAAAAGATTATTGGATAATTATCTTTTATTTTATTGCTGGATCGCTTTTCCATTTAATAGGAAATACGATGGCCACGAAGATTTTTTGACCATTAATAACAATTGTGGTCGTTGAGTGTAATAATAATTGTAACGGAAGTTTTCATAAACACGATTTATAATTATTTGCAAATTCAAGATTTTAGTTGTTTTTTTTCAAGATTAAAAATTAGATTTTAGGTTGTTTATTATGCACGTAGTTTCGTAATGTATTTACATTATAAATACCAATCTCTATAAAACGACATAGAACCAATAGCTTACTGAGGGATATCTCAATTGATTCCACAAGTATATACCTCGTTGTTACAACCTGACGATAGATAACTTATATATTCTTTTAATCTCGATTCAATAGCGAGCTTCTGCATAAATCCAATAGATAGAGCTAGTGTTAAATTTATGGAGCTTCTTCTGTTATCCAAGATGAGCTGTATTGAAACAGAACTTTGTTTAGTTAGTTGTATTGTTGTATTATTCAGTTACGAAACATTTTCAAACGCCAAAAAAATCAACTCCAACAAAAGTAATAGAAAATTTATCAATTGTTAGTGACAATATAAAAGATTATCGGTACCTAACTCACAAATAATAATATAACTTATTTTGCTATCGAAGGCAATGACAAGAAATGAGCGAAGAATTTTTCTGAATCCGACAAAAATTTATTTTTTAGATTGTGGAGAAACACAAAAATGTGCTTAACTTAACAGAAACAATCTCTAATATTTTTCATTTAACGAAGTTGGCAATTTCCCTATCGGTAACCGTAAAAAAAACTACCTAAACCCACTTTAAAAAATGTTTTTAACAGTCGTCCCCCTAGTAAACTACTTTCTCGTCAAATATTAAAATGATTTGCCTACAATAGAAAAAGAGTAAACAATGTTTAGAGATTAGTTTTAAAAGAAATAGTTCCAATTCCAAAGTAGAATATTTAAAATAATTGAATTACTTTAACACTGTAGACTAAGTGTTAATAAGGACCTACATTGTGATATTAGAAAATGTGTATAAACCACAACAAATGAGAAATCTGAAAATGCGACTGAAGTACCGAAACATGTAGTAACAAGCAGCATAAATAAATTAGGAGTTGTGCCGAAAAAATTTATATTGAAAATAATTTTGAATGATTTTTGGATTGGGGTAGGGAGGGGGTCTAAAAAGAAACCCTTGAAATAATATAGCATCATACATAAAAAGTAGTACAATAGCAGACCTCAAAAGATGTTAAACTTCAACAAGGGGTATGATATGAAAACATTATCTGAAAAATACAATTTTTAGGGGAGAGGAGAAAGTCCCTTGTCATATTTAGAATGCCAAATAAAAGATGAAAATCACATCAGTAGTATAGTACACGGATTATATAAAGTAAACTTTTCAAAAATGTAAGACAAGATATCAAACATAAGTGCTCACCTCAGAAGATCTAAGAGATAAATGAAATATATCCATCGTGAGAAGGGAAAGGAGGCAGGTAGGTTTTTGGGGTTTATTATGAAATTTCCCTTATGCTTCATTGGATTTTTCGGTTCCTATTGGAAACAAATTTAAAATGGGGCTATTGGAAATGTTAAAATTTATCCTTTTAAATTTGTTTCTAATAGGAACGGAAAAATCCAATGAGTCATAAGGGAAATCACATAGTAAGTCCCAGAAATTTAACCTACCAGCCCCTTTCCTCTTCTCACGACGGATATATTTCAGTTGTCTCTCAGATCTCCTGATCTCTCAGATTTATAGCACTCGAAAGTAGTATTCTAATAAAAATCATCCCAATAGTAGAGGCAATTAATTCATCAATTCTAATTGTATTGATTCTTCTATACCATTATGCGTACCTCAAGTGAAAAAACAGATGTTGCAAGTGTAGTTTTCCTTTTCACTGTATCATTTTTTAAGAATATTATATAGTTCACAGGTCCTTATTTTAAATTATACTGAATCAAAAATAAGTATATCAATGGAGAGAATACTAATAATCCTAATACACCAATTATTACTTCAGCGATTGTAAGACGAAATTGGCAAACACAAGCCCTCCTTAGCTTTGAGTTCTACCAAAACCCTGTCGGGGACACCACATCAAACGTCCTTAAGCCAACTGAATAATTCCCCCCCCCCCCCCCCCCCTAGAGGCGGGACTTAGACCCGAAGAGACCATCCCAGAGCCCTCCAAACTCCAGCAAAAGCCTCCAAGACATCAAACCAAGTTCAAACACCGGACAGAGATGAAGGAATCACGGGCGAAGTGCGCAATCATCTTCTCTCCCTCATTAAGATTTCTTTTAATTATTTAATCACTACAGGATTTCACCAAAAAAAAAAAAAAATAATAATAATAAAATAATAAAATAAAATAAATAATGAAAATCTATGATTGTTATTAGTTTTATTACTTACAAGGGGACGTTTGCAGTTGTAACTCACATATTTGAAGGTCGCAGAATATCCCCTTATTGAAATATCTCAAGTTATAGCTGACCTCGGATTTTTTCATTCACATCAGTTTTTGTCCACTAAAATATAAATTAAATCCAATGTTATATGCATGGATAAAAAGCAAATGTATGCTGATTCTTGTGATTCTATTTCTATTGTAATCGGTTGAACACAGCAGTTGTTATGCCTTTTAGAAATTCTTGATGAAAACTCAACTTCAAAATTTTCGAAGGGGGTAAAAAATAAATATTTTTTAATTTTGATAAAATTTCACTTATAATGTTTTATGGTGCGCTAAATCCAGATTTGAGGTCAGTTGTTCATGAAAAAAAGTTTCCACTGATTTACAGCGGATTTCCTTGGAATTTTGTCATTTTTTTTAGAGTTTTCGAGCATCCTAAAGCCGGGTGGTGTCTTAAGCATAACGAATGTATTTTTATATCAAATACCTTACATAACTGCAATTAATTGTGAAAGAATCATTTCTCTATCTTGACTGAGAGCTGAGAAAAAAAATAATACGTGATTTTCATATTTTATTGTTTTTCTCGGCTCCTAATGCCCATTGGCGGCTATAACTCTAGTTTTGCTCTATTACAGGTCCCTACTACCCACACAAAAATCGGCATTCAAATCTGTGAGTTACAAGTGCAAACGTCCCCTTGTAAGTAAGAAATAGAACTAATAACAATCATAGCTTTTCATTATTTATTCATTACTATTAATTTCTAATCAATTATATAATTAACTTCAGATATTCTTCTAATTATGTAAACAGCTATTAATTCTGAAATAATATGTATATAAACATCAGAAAAAAAGGGGAAGGAAAAAAAAAATGTGTTGTTACGAATTGGAGTTGGCTTAGATGCAACCGCTTATCAATTTCATGTCGTTTTTTGCATGAACAATTGATTTTACCGTAAGATAAATTTCGAAATTTAAGTAACCAAATACTGTAGTTCTGGCTCATTGATTCCGAATGATCTTGTTGACCATCCATCAGAGCGAGGAGCCAGTGAAATATACCCGGGGCTGGAGGCTGCGAAGAGATCGGTGAAATGGATCAGATGGTGGGGAGGTGATTTGTCTGTGGTGATATTCGCCGTTTTCCTTGATCGCTATCCAGTCCCTACACCACCACTAATCTTTTATTTTTGTTAAAATTAATCCAGTTTACAGGTCATCTTTGATAGATTGAGTAATCTAACAAGTTATGAAACGAGCTCGCGAAGTGTCGGTAGCAAAATTTATCAAATAGGTTGCTAGAGATAAAAAAATTTTTATTTATACTAAAAAACAATGCTTCCTAACTCCATTGGGTATACTTAACAAAGTTCTCGGTGTCACTGATAATAACAATAATTCATATTATTCGTAGCACTAGTTTAATTACAAAATAATTGAACACAAATTACTATTTTTTTTTATTATTGCCATCTTGTTTTTTTTTTTTTGTTATTTCTATATTTCCCACCTCTGAATTATTAAAATATTACAAACAAATATCCCAAATAATGTTTTTTTAGTATATTCTTATTCATATTTTAGTTAAATGTAACATATTGCTTTTCCAGGTAAAAAAGTATCATCTTAACGTTAAATAGCGGTATAATTGGTAGTGAAGTATAATACTATAAATGGATTAAATTTAAATTTTGGCATAATTATAATTTCCTAGATTTAACTGCAACACCCATAATTCTCGAGATTTTCCTGGTTTCTACCTTAAATCCTTTCTATGTTTATATTCATATTAATATTATTTATTAAACGTGAGACATTAAGGATTAAGGAAATCAATGTTTTTCCTTGTCAATCACAAATTTTAAAAAGTAAGTTTTCTAACTTTTTTGTTTATTGGAAAAATATTGTAATTTATGTTAATAAAAATTGTTTATGTCTAGTTTAGGAATGTTTATTACAGACTTTAGAACCTTTCTTTATTATAAAAAAAAAAAAAAATACGTCATAAAATTCAAATATTTCAAAATGTTGCGATACTTTTGACGGAGAGTTTATTATCATAAACTTTTATTTTGCAAACTGGGTAGAATTGTTTTGGCTGAATTTTATATGAATATATCTAATATTTATTATTTTGTTTAAATTATAAAAAAATTAACTAATTCTTATCATTTTTTTTTTATGTAATGTGTATTATAAATAATAAAAATCAAAGTTGCACTCAGCGTTGTTTTTGGTCATCAGTAATGAATATATATATATATATATATATATATATATATATATATATATATATATATATATATATATATATATATATATATATATATATAACCATTATATGTGTATGTAATGGATTGCTGTTGTTTATTGGGGCTTAACGTCCGTAGGTACTTCAACTAGGGCAGAAAGGATGAGTTATCCAACAGGTTACCAACCTATTCTAGCCAGGATGGGAAGATCAAGATTCATTCGTTGATCCACCACGAAACAAATTTTAACCCGGCCACATGGGATTCGAACCCACGACCTTCAGCACCGAGCGCGCGAGACCCGTAAGTCTTCCTATCCCGATCCGCTACCCTCTGGAACACTTTTCTACTTCTTATGTTGTATATTAAATGAACATTAATTATGCAATTTTATTTACCATTAGCCATATTTATACGTCACACGTTCTTCATATATAAATAGCGTTGTTAGAAATGATATCAACCAGACTGTTATTCAACTTTATTATAGATTTTTGTTTTTCTTAGGGGACAATATGTCCCAGGATAAAGTTTATTTTTTCATTTATTCATTTCATTATATGTCTACAGGGTGTCCCGAATTTAAATGGCAAAACTTCAGAAACTTATAGGGGACCGAAAAACTAAGACAAAAAGTCCTTTAGATATTTGCTCGTTTTTGCTTAGTTTTAGAGAAAATCGCAAAAAAAGAAACAAAACAAAAATGTTACAGGTAGCGATTACACTGGACAACAAAATTTAACTTTTTGTCTGTTAAATGAATAACAATGGCTGTTTCTTTTAGAATTTGGTGCTCTGATTGCAAATTGGAAAAGCATTTTTGTCTCAGAGGCAAGGATTTTGTGTAATTTCATAATAAAGAAATAATATAGTGTTAAAACAAGCAATTTTATTTATCAGCTTTCATACCGCACATTAAACCAAAATGTAGCCTTTGATGATTTCCTGCTGTATTTTGCGACTGGTACATCTCTTTTCAAAGACCAATAATAGGCTGCCAACATATTTGGATTCCACTTTCCTTGGCATCGTTTCTCCAGAGTGGATATCTCTTCATGGAATCTCTCACCGCGTTCATCACTCACAGCCCCAAGATTTTAAAGAAAGAAATCCAAACGCGAGTCAAGAAAATGTATTTTTAGAGACATATTCCATCCCAAAGCCTTATAATTTTGTAGAAGATCACAAACTAGCTATCTGTAGTTTTGTGCTTTTTGATTTCCTAAAAATTCTTTCACAACATTTTTTAAAGAAATCTAAACTGATATTTCGGCTTCATTCAAATATTCCTCAAAGTCTTGATGCTTCATAAGCTCCCTTATTCGTGGACCAAAAAATACACCTTCTTTTATTTTCGCATCACTGATCTGAGGAAATGTGGCTTTTAAATATAGAAATCCAGGGCCACTTTTATCCAGTGCCTTAACAAAAATTTTCATCAAACCGAGTTTGATGTGCAATGGTGGAAGATAAACGTTTTCTGGGTTTACTAGGGGTTCGAAAAGTACATTTTTTTTCTCCAGGTACAAGATTTCTTTTAAGCCATTCCTTCTTTATATAATGGTTTATACGATATCTTCTGTCCCACTCACACAGAAAACAACCAAATTTTGTATAACCTGATTGATTGAAGACTAAACAAAAGTCCTAACACTTTGAGGTCTCCACACACATTCCAATAATGCTTCTGGTATTGAATCTCGGACAGTAAAATCTTCATATTGTCATATGTCTCTTTCATATGGGCTGCATAGGCAATGGGGAGCATTGCCTATTTGAAGGGGAACAGCTTTGAATCTAAGTTTGGAGGAATCTATGAACAGCCTCTATCCTTTAGGATTATGATTATATCCTAATTCACCCATTAATGCATCAATATCTGTGCAAAATATTAAATGATCTTTTACAGAAAAAAAGCGAAAGAGTTCTTGTTCCCGTTGGCGATAAATAGATATATTAGAGCCTGTTGAAACTTGTTGGCTAAATATGCTTTAAGAGTTCAGACGAATTATTTGTTATCTCTATTGCATCCAATATTATCGTGCATTAGTGGTGAGCCTTATTTAGAGCAAATAAATAGAATATATTAATCAAGACACGTTCATAGTTATGAAATATCACTTTTTTTTTTTTTTTTTTTTTTTTTTTTTTTTTTTTTTTTTTTTTTTTTTTTTTTTTTTTTTTTTTTTTTTTTTTTTTTTTTTTTTTTTTTTTTTTTTTTTATTTTTTTTTTTATTTATTGAAATTTACAACTGTATAAAATATATACATTATTAAGGCGTGCAAATAACATGTGAAGAACTATTCACAAGTAGCACTTCAATAAATTCTACACTAAAAGGTCTCTAGGCCATCTTCTTTTCAGACGCCTCGACGGATTATCAGGAATGGAATAGGAAGCAAGTTGGGAGACTAGTGGATTGGAGTGGTTATGAAGCTTACTATGGAAGGATAGGTATCTGGTTTGGGCTAAATCAGCAACACATAGGACATTAAGATCTTTATGAATAAGTTTATTTGTAACGAAGTAAGGAGCATTAAGGATTTTTTGAAGGATTTTGGATTGTAAGGATTGGATACGAGAAGAATTAGAAGGTTTAGTTGAGCCCTAGAGCTCAACTCCGTATGTCCAAATAGGTCTGATTACAGTCATGTAAATGAGTCTTTTGTAGGAAATCGGGAGTTTTGAACGTCTGTCTAGTAAATGTTGAAGAAGTCGAAAACGACGAGCAGTTTCCTGTCGTTTAAGTCTTGTATGAGGATTCCAAGTTAAACGTTTGTCCAGTTGAAGTCCTAGATAGCGGATCTGTTCAACAGGGATCAGTGGAATATTTTTTTAAATTTAAAATTACAAAAAATCTGAGCCCCAAGGACAACTTTGACGGTCATATTCGGAATTACCATAGCAGAATACATATGAAAAAGCCACATTTACCTATTTAACAAAAATACTATTGACCAGTGTTATCACCTCTCAAAGTTCGTCGTGAGATATGTAAACACTTAATGTTATCCTTTACATTCTTTTATTTGTTTACATTTTGGCTTCCTTCTAGGATTATAATTCCTAAATCAGTCTTTAGTCAGTTATTCAGATATTTTTGTGAGAATAGCATCAGCCACAATGCCGCATACATATTCTAATGTTGAATACGCTGATATGATTTTTGTGTAAGGTTTTTGTAACAGTAATGCTTTAGAAGCGGTGCGGGAGTATGCGCGCCGATTTCCAAATAGAAGAGTGCCTAATCGACGAGTCTTTTCGTTAACTTTTAATAGACTTCGAGAGACTAGGTCATTCTTAATACGTAATAATGGCGACCAAGTCCAGGCAGCAATAAGAACAGATTATCGGAGAAGAAATTGTGTCCAACGTCACTTCGATAACAATCCTGAGACTAGCATTTAATGCTCCGAAGAGCATCTGCCGCATTAGCAATATCGCGGCAAGCAATATGTCGAACTTTGAAAAGTGATAATCGCTACCCATACCATCTTCAAAAAGTTCAGAATTTATTACCTCAATATATATATATATATATATATATATATATATATATATATATATATATATATATATATATATATATATATATTGATACAGATTATTTTTTTTTTTAATAAAAAAATAAAATAAAGTAAGATAACATAAAAAGAACCTGGCATTTTTTTTTTTTTGAAAAAGAACAGATGATAGATGAGTTTAAAAAGATAAGAAATAGAGTAAGATTGTAAATTTGAATAAAAAAAGTTGTGTTCCAAGAAAAAAGTATTTTATTGATTTGTGAAGTGTTTGACTTATGTTACTAGGATAAGTCCTTCTTTTTTATTAATAGTTTTCGCTATTATCCTTTTAATAAAAAAATAGCGTGGCGTCCGAGACTATTTTAAGTCGAACCTCGCCGTCTCCACTGGGCTTAAGGCAACAGTGTGCGGTGTAAATTTTTATAAGTTTCAAAACTTGACCGTAACAATATATATATTCATTTCCCTTCATAAATATGAAGAACAAGATCTATCATTGGCATTTTAAAATATCATATTTAAACGTAAAGGTTCGATTTAAGATTCGGTATAATTTACAGAGAACATCTCCGATATTTAGTATTGAACACTTTGTTTCTTAATAAAACATTTTATTCAGGGATAGGTGCGAAAAGAAAATCGTTCAAACTTCTAAAAACTTATTTCATTAAAAATTAGCTTATAAAGTTTGAACAAATATCTAACTATCAAATTGCAATGTCGTAGAACTTTTCACATTAAATTGTAGCAGGGTTCCCGAGGGGTGGGGGATCGGCTTTATTATGATGTCGTTTTCATCGACAGGGGCCGACACCGATTTGGAATATCAATGATTTTCAACCTCGGTTCCCCTGTGTTATCTATGGCGGCAGTGAAGTCAGATAAAATGTGTTTACAAGTAATGTTTTCGAAATTAGTTGTGTGGTTCCGGCTCACAATTCCACCGACGAAATGACAGTTCATACACTGGTAAATAGCTTATATCACATATATAAATGAATACGAAAAACTTTGAAAAAAAAAATTATTTTTTACCAAAAATTGAAACTAAACGCCAACATTTTCACAAAAAGCAGGCCGCCCATAGGCAACAACATTATTTTAAACGGATTAAACATACCCTGATCAAAATCAATTAAACCTTTGTTTAACTCTGTTAAGTTCACTAGCTTTCACAGAATACATAAAGAATAAAATAGAAAAAGCTAAGAACATGGTATCCACTATGTTCCTTTATTTCAATAAAAATCGTAAACCCAAAAACATACATATACTATAGTTTATGTTTTAGTTTTTTTTGTATGTATATTTTATGTACATGGTTTTGAAAAATAAAATTCATTATAAGTTGGTGTTAATTTTCTTTGTTTTTTATATATATATATATTTTTTTTTTTTTTTTTTTTTTTTTTTATTGAATTTAATTTCAGGTTTTCCTAATTTTTAAGCTCAATAGATGGGTAAATTTCTCTCTTTTTTTTCTATAATTTATAGTTGGACATTTTAGCAGATATATATATATATATTTTTTTTTTTACCAGCGCTCACTGGGGTTGTGAGAATCGTTTTTCAAAGGTGAAAAGCCCCTCCCCCCCCCCCCCCAACATTAACAACAATAACTGCCCTTAAGAAATAACCATTCACCGTAGACTATGCTACGATTGTTCTAAATCTATTACTAGCAACTCGTTCACTTATCGCGGCAAGGAGTCACTTCAATCAGCTACACAATTCAATTCCTCATCGAAATCAACCCCCGCCATTGACGTATAATCGGTTTAGTACGTTCTATCATCGAGAGCTAAGCGGCTTTGCTCTGACAACGGTATCTCCGCTCAACAGGTGACGAACTACTCCCGACCCATCGACGTCGCCCTGTTTTCGCTAATTGTCAACCGACAGCAATTCGTTTCGGAGATAAGTCCCAACAGAGGACCATGGAACTTCAATAGAGAATGAGGTTTCACTAATACTCATTAGTCCATTGGATAGGACAATGCGAGTACACAGTCTATAAAACAATATGGAGCGTTATGGAATAAGCTTCAGAATGGCCCAGAAGCTCAATGTTTTCTGAAATGGCGAAAACTTATTTATTTATTTATTTCCCTTCCTTGCCTCTCGGCTACACGGGTTTTGCAGGGATGGCTTGTAGCCATCACTGCTGGTTTTAGCAGTTTAGCATAACATTTCAATATTACTTTTAACATTGCAAGAATAAATTTTCTTAAACATTTAACAGAACATTTCAATATTACATTTAACATTTAATATTTCAAGATTACACTACACGTTTAAAATAACATTTAATATTTAAAATACATTAAACGCTTTACATAACTACATACTTGTGTTTAATACAATATACCTTATATCTAATACAACAACCTATATTTAATACAACATACTATATTAAAATTAACTACATACTAACTATAACATACTATAATACATAATAATAATAACTACATAATAACTATAACATACTAATTTAAAATAACAACATACCTATATCAATTTTTATTTATTTTTTTTAATTTTATAGCTTTACATTTACGTTTATATAGGCTTTATTCGGTGATGGGGTTGTCGTCAGCATCATTCCTGTCCAGGGTTCTTTCTGGGGCGTGGCCCCTTCTTCCAAGGTTGAAGTCCCGCACTTCAGTTTTCCAACCATACACAAAACTTTTGTAATACGGGTAGTTTTCAGCTGATACTAGTTGAGGGAAATCACTCTCCGTTAGAACATACAGCTGAAGAACATGTAGCTTGGCTCTCAATGCCTCAAAGGCAGTGCATGAATTTACCACATGTTCAGCGTTCTCCGGTACACCACAGCTGGGACAAAGCGGGTCAATATTTTAACCATGTTTCTGGAGCTTGGCTCGAAAGCCCCCGTGCCCTGTGAGAAACTGTGAGATCCAGTAATCCGGGAGTACCGAAGTTGCTTGAAGACGTGACCTAACAGTGGGGAAATATTTTCTAAGAGTAGCCCCTTTCGGGGTTGTTACCCACCGCCTGTTCCATTCTTCTATCGTGTACTCTCGGATTATCTCCAACCATTCCTTGGATTTGCGTCGATCAGAGACCGGAGATAATTTGGTAGTCCCACCGAGCCTTCCCTTTTCATTTTAAATTTAAAACCATCTTCTTGCAGTACAAGATCAAGAGGTACCCCTCCTGCTAAGACCTGGACCCCCTCATGAGACACTGATCGGTACGCCCTGGTGACTCGCAGCAGAGAATTACGCTGAATTGTTGCCAGCCTACTCATCTGTCTGCGTGACAGATTTTGGTACCAGGCGGGAGATACATACCGTAGGATACCAAGTATCACTCCTTTATATATCGCCATCGTAGCTGGGTATCTGAGGCCCCACAAGGCGCCCCCTAACCTACTGAGACAGTTCAATGATAAGGCTGTCCTATTGGCAAGGTATTCCAAATGAGGCGTTACATCAAAATTTCTTCTTATTTTCACACCCAGGTAGGTGACAGTCTCAGTTGGACGTATTCATTCTCCTTCAATTCTAATAATAGGGTTAGGCCTACACTTATTTCCTTTCAGAAGAATGGCCTGTGTTTTTGCAGCCGCCATTTTCATCTTCTGTTTACTACACCATCTACTAACTAAGCCAGCACATCTTTCAGCTTCTTGCGTCAATTGGACTATACTGCCCCGCAAAGGAGGCTGGGGCCCAACCTCACCTAGGTGGGGGGGGGGAAGACCCCCAGAATCCAATTGCCTATCTCCACGTCCGTGCCCTTGGGTACACGTGCGGGGTGGACACCATCTCATCGGCATGCCGATGGGGTGGTGACTAACGGAGAAGGCAGACGGACGGTCATCTGGTTAGGCTCGGCATGTCATGGAAACTTCAAACCTTTAAACAATATGGATAGTTCAGAGAAGAAGATTGTATATTCGGGACTCGAAACCGAAGAACCCCGGACGGCACCCTTGCAGGGGGGTACGTCGGGTGAAGCTACCTGCTCCTCTCGCGTGGATAGCCAGGCGCGGCAGGAACCAAGTGTTACTGGTGAGACAGAAGAAAGGGAAGGAAGCCCAAAAGAACAGAGACCAAAGAGAGTTAGATCAGAAGGGGATGAAGCAACAACACCATTGGGTGTTGAGGAAATTTTTGAGTGGATAGGTGCACAGAGTGAAGGGGGAGCGAAAGAATGGAGATCGAGTAAGATAAAAAGGACTAAAAAGCCGAGAAGGCACTCTTTTGTGTCATCACCAAAACAGTTAAGAGGGATGGTTAGGGAGTCGTATGTAGTTAATGAGTATTGTCGGGAGATTGATGTGTTTCTTGATGATGAAAATCAGTATACAAATAGAACGTTATATACAAAGGATAAGATGCATCAAACATACCTATTGCCTAGATTGGAACGACTTCAGGAAGTAAGGAACAAATGGGAAGAGGAATCTAAGAGGATGAGGAGGTGTGAATGGGTAGAGGGAAAAATTGTGAGTATGAAGCAAGAAATCAAAAGGATGTACTCGGCAGAGTGGAAGAAAGAAATGAGGGATATGCTAAATGAAATTGTGGAGGACAGAGTAAAAGAAGTAGTTAGAGAAGTAAGGAAAGAAATGCAGGATTTGGTGAAGAAAGTAGCACAGGAACAGGGTGTTATAATGAGGAGCCTGGAAGAGATGGATCAAAATAGAAAAGAAGATGAGGAAAGATTGCGGAATTCTGTGAGGACGGAGTTAAGAAAAAATAGAGAAGAAACGACGAGTAAATTTGAGGATGTTAGACATATGTTTGCAGATGTTAAAGGAGCTATGGACGCCTTAAATGGAAACATGGGTGTTCTAAAGGAACGAGTAAAGGAGATGCCTTAGAGTAAAATAGACCAAGTAATGGAAGGGGTAGGACAGCTTGGAAAGGTTGATATCACGAGTGATATCAGGAAAATTGGGGAGGAGATTCAAGTAGTGAGAGAAAAAACTGAAGAGGCGGCAAAGGCTTTGGTAAGTCAAAAACCTATAAGGGATAAAAGCGTAGAGTCCTTGAAGAGTGAAAGAACTGCGGAATGGGTAACAGTAGTTAAAAGGAAAAAACGAAGACCCCAAGTGGATGTTGAATTCCCCAAGGGAGGGGAAAAGAAGAAGAAGGAAGATTTAGTGAGTTGCCTTGACAAGAGAGAAGGTAATATAAGAGTGGTGAATATGAGAAGACAAGGGAAGAATATGGTGGTAGAACTACATGACAGGAAAGATCTTGAAGAGTTGAAGAAAAATGAAAAGTTGAAGGAAGCGGGTTTTATAGTGGATGGAGAGCCGAGGTTAAGAAGACTTAGGATTATAATCAGAGGAGTAGATAGGGATATATCAAGAGATAACTTAGTAAAAGCGGTAGCAAGTAGAAACCATGAGCTGTTTGAGGGAATTGAAGTGGATAAAAGGAAGGAGGCTTTTACGCCGGAAATAGAATTGGGTAGGAGAAATAGATTTACGATGTCATGGGTCGTAAGGGTGAAAGAGAACCTTTTTATGAAAATGATGAAGAAAAGAAGGATTTTTATTGGGGTATGGTCCTGTCGGGTGGAGGAGTTTGTAACACCGATTAGGTGCTACAGATGTCAAGATTTTGGGCACCATCAGAGGAGGTGTTGTAGGGCAATAACTTGTCTTAAGAGTGGAGAAGAAGGACACAGAGGAGAGAACTGTCAGAGAGAAATTAGGTGCGCAAATTGTAAGAGATATAATATGAGAGAAGTGGGACATTCTACCTTATGGTAAAGATGTCCCATAATGGTTAGAGAAAAGGCTATAGTAAAGAGGATCACTTCTTATGAATGTGAGCCAGATACTGAAGCTATGGAAGTTGTAGAGGGAGTAACAGAACAGAGAAGAGAAGGAGAAACAGAACTTGAACAACTATGATAGGTGAAACAAGAAAGAATAAAAAGAGAAAAGAAGCGAAGGCGAGGATCATACAGAATATTGCAGATAGGGCAAAGAATGTAACTGTGGAACTTAGAACTAAAGCTGTATTAGAAGACATTGATGTAATTGCTATGCAGGAGCCATATACCTCGAGATATAATAAAGTTATTACAGGGTTTGGAGTAGCGAGTAAGGTGATAAGTGGAGAAAAACAAGAGGAAAGAGCCTGGGCTGGAACAGTTATTATAAACCCAGAAATAAGTGCGTTACAATTTGGAGAACTTTCGAATAGCCATTGTGTGGTGATAGAGGTACTACCGAAGGGTTGCGAGGGCTTCTACATAGTAAATATATATTGCCGATATAAAGATGAGATTGAGGAGTACTTGATAATGATGGATAAGGCATTAACGAAACTTAAAGGGAAACCAATATTGATCACCATGGATGCCAATGCGAAAAACCCCAGTTGGGGTGGACGTATCCTTGATGAAAGAGGGAGAAGATTGGAAGAAGTGATAGCAAGATGGGAGCTGAAGATTTTGAACGATATATCTCAAGGACCGACTTATATTAAAGGGAATGGATCATCTTATATCGATGTAACGTTAGCGACAAAAGAACTAGTGGATAGAGTAAGAGGATGGAATATTAGATGGGATTGGCCATCGAGTAGTCATGCGGTAATTGAAGTTGAAAAGGAACAAGAATAACAACTAGAATGGGAAAGGAAGAGAAGAGGTGGAGTTTGAAGAATGTAGACTGGGAAGAGTACAGGAAGGTACTTGCAGAGGGCAAAGAACAAGCTGAAATGTTTCAGGTGAATACTAGGAGCTCGGTATCAAAGTATGCGGAATATATAGAAGCTTGGATCTTAAGAGCGGCAAATAGAACAATGAAGAAAATAAAGCCAAATCCGAGGAAAGTGAGATGGTGGAATAAGGACCTACAAGGTAGAAGAAGAGAGGTTCTAAGAGTAAGGAAAGAAATGTGTGAAAAAGATGATGGATGGGGGAAACTAAGGGGATGATGGAGAAGAGGTGGAAAAAAATGAGAAGAGAATATCGAAACGAAATTGAGGTGGCTAGGAAACCTAGCTGGGAAGATTTTGTAACAAAGGAGTTCAAAAAAGGACCATGGAATATTGTGTACTAACTGGCGAAGGGAAAGATTAAGCCTAGTGGAGTGATGATGGCAATAGGAGATGATCTGAAGGACTATACTTGGGAAGAATCAGTAGAAAGGTTGTTAAATGGACTGATAATTGATGATGAGGAAGATACAGAAGAACAAAAAAATATAAGGAGGGAGGAATATAGAAGACGAGAACCCGGACAAGGGAGAGTACTAGTGACGGAGCAGAAAGTAGACGACGAGCTTTATAAATGTAAAAAAGGGAAGGCACCCGGTAGAGATGGAGTGATGGTGGAAATGATAAAGGAAGGATGGAAGATATTAAAAGCTTCAATATGTAAGCTCTTTCAGGGATGCTTTGACAAAGGAGTGTTCCCAAATAGATAAGAGCCCTCCTTAAGAGTGAGGATAAAGACAAAACTAAAATAAAGTCTTATAGGCCGATTTGTCTGTTGCCGGTAATGGGTAAGTTACTGGAAAGAGTGATTGTGAGTGAAATGTATGACACGTTTGTGAGGGATATGGAAAGGAATCAATTCGGCTTCATGCCGAAAAGGAGTACGGAGGATGCAATGAATAGAATAAAAGAAGTTATAGAGAGTAGAAGAGAAAAATATATAGTGGGGATTTTTATAGATATGGCATCGGCGTTTGATAAAGTTTGGTGGCCAAGTATTTTGAGGATACTAGGTAAATATAGGATAAAAAGAGGTTGCTTTAGGATAATAAAAGATTACCTAAGGAATAGAGAAGTGGAAATGGTAGAGGCTGGAAGAGTGGTCAGTAAGAAGGTGAATAGAGGGTGCCCGCAGGGATCCGTACTTGGTCCTCAAATGTGGAAAATTTTGATCAATGAATTGATCCTTTTGATCAAAGAGAGATGGGAGATAATAGCATATGCGGACGACTGCGTGGTCATTGTATGGGGCGAGTCTAGAAGAGAACTTGAGGTAGAAGTGGGAAAGTTGCTTGAATGTATGATAAAATGGTGTGACGCAAATAAGATAGAGATATCTAAGGAAAAAACACAGGCGATGTTTTTAAAAGGAAATATGCAAAGAGACCCAACCTTAACTGCTGGTGGAGAAACGATAAAGACAGTGAAGCGGCTCAAGTATCTTGGAATAAAATGGGAGAGAGGCTGGAAGGTGAATGTGCATATTGTCGAGGTAACACAAAAAGCGAATAACATCTTTAGAAGTATCATAAATATGATTAGGGTTGCTTGGAATGTGGAGATACAAGAGGCAATGGATAAAATATACGAAGGAGTATATGTGCCAATTGTGCTGTATGGAGTGGGAGCCTGGTTTGACAGGATCATAAAAAGTAAAGGGAAACCGAAGATGGTTAGTGGACAAAGAATTACGGCAATTGTAATAACAGGTGCATATAGAACGGTGTCTAGTGAAGCTCTTATGGTAATAGCAGGTAAAATACCATTGGATATTGAGGCAGAGGCGAGATGGGTTAAAAGGAGGTTCCTAAAGAAAGAAATTGATCAATGGGAAGACACGCAACTAAGTAAAGAAGGCATCAAGAACCAGATAAAGGAGTTGAAGATAGAGAGATGGCAGAAGAGATGGGAGGTGTCCAAGGCTGGTCTATGGACCAGACGGATACTTCCAAACATCAGGGAGAGACTGGAAATGACAGAATTAAAACCAGGACATTATATGAGCCAGATATTGAGTGGGCATGGGGATTTTGGGAGCTTCTTGATAAAGAGAGGATTGACAGACAAAGAGACTTGTGAGTGTGGGGAGAATGAAACCTTAATGCATGTTATGGTGGAATGTGCCTTATACAACGAGGAAAGAAGCCGGTGGCCAGAGATGGAAGATAGGTATGATATTAAAGAATGGATAAAGGAAGAACGAATCAAACAAATGAAGATCATAGTAGAAAAAATCTTAAAGAAGAAAAAGAGTAGACAGCTGGAATAGGAATAGGAGGAGACTGACGGATGGCTGGACGTAAGGGGACGGTTATCGGCAGGACCTTGCCCGGGTTCCTGCTGTCCCACTACCGCTCTGCTCCATGGGCATCCTCCCATGGACCAGAGTGTGTCAGTAAAGCCGTAGGGGCTGTGTGAGTGTTTACACTCCCAGTCCCGGGCCGGTGACCATTCCTGCCTTAAAGATATTTATATCAAAATGGTACTACGGGGGTGGCTCAATAACATCAGAGCCACTATGGGTTGGTGGCCAGGAGTACTTGTACTGCCTGGTCACAGACGTAGTGGCGTGGTTAGATCCCTTTCGAGGGGGAGCTAGATAGGGGTTATGCCCCGGCCAAACTGACACGACACAGCAGACTAAAGGTCAAAAACCTTCGGGTTAGAACCTCTGCAATGGTTGTCTTCTTATATATAATTGGACTATACTGTTGGCAGACACCACGACTGCCAGATCGTCGACATAGGCAATCGCGGGGAACCGTTCTTCCTCGAGTATAGCCAACATATCATTGAAGACTAACTTCCACAGGGCCCCGGACCAAGGACAGAGCCCTGAGGACAGCCCCTCTCGACTACATCTTCATACTCATAAAAGTTTCCGCGTATCAATGGCTTGCTCATGTCAGAACTGGCTGCAAGCTCTTAAGCAGCAAGTTTTCCAGCACTTTACTCATAACAGGTAGGAGGCAAATAGGTCTATATGACTTCGCTAGTCGCTTGTCATTGCCTACTCCCTTATAGAGAAGTCTAATATCAGCAGTTTTCCATAGTTTCGGGAAGTATCCCTTATCTAAGCAATCATTGAAAACCGCTAATTGCCTATCTTCTATGTAGGGAATACTGTTCTTGAGTATAGCCGTGTCTATACAATCCAATCCTGGTGCTCAACCCACTTTCTGACTGTCCACGCTATTCCGAAGATCCCATATGTCCCATGATGGGCACATATCAGTACCAGATGGATACGTAGTAGTACGTCTCATAAATGCTTCTTCATCATTGTCTTCGGATGGGTTGTCTCTAGGGTATGTCGCCTGGATGAATATCCTTGCCGATTCTTCTGGTGTTACTGCCTGTTCATCTCCTTGCTTCAATGATGCAATCACCTGTAGTGGAGTAAGCTTGCCAAAGGCAGTCCTATAAGGAATAGCCCAGGAATTCTTAGCCGACTCTTCCTCAATAAAATTGTCCCGAGACTTTCGCTTTTGTGAGCGCACCTGGTTTCGATATACTCGGGCCTTAGACCTGAACTCTTCACGGAAGACAGTACACCTCTCGTCGCAACTACATCTCTGATACAATCGCCGAGCCTTATACACCTCTCTCTTTAAGGTGGTTAATCCCGGTGTCCACCATGGGACTGTTCGAGCTCTCGCCTTCCTGTGCTGGAGAGAGTCCTCTGCAGCATCGAGGATGACATTTGTGAGCTTAGACACTATATAGTCCAGGTGATCTGTATCATCCGTCTCTGCTGGATCCCATTCTTCATCAATCAATTTTCCCTCCAACTTAGCACGAAAGGTACTCCATTCTCCTTTTCGAGTAACGCAACTTTTAGAAGAATCCACCAGGAGGTCCTGAATCGCGTGAGAAATGTATTTTACAAGATGTCTAATACTCTACTAGCCAAGCAAGAAATAACAAAGACGCCAAATCCTGGACAAGCATATCAATAAAATAACTGAAGCCGAAATGAGATTTCTTCGAAGAGTTGTTGATGAAACGAGGAGAGACAGAGTGCGGAATGAGACCATTCGCGAAACCTTAAGAGTGAGACCAGCCAAATACATTCCTTAGGGAAGACAGCATAAGTGGTTCGGCTATGGCCAAGAGAATTACTTGGAATCATAAAGAATATAGGAAATGGTGAGAGACTACTCTACGCATTACGGCAATAGTAGATTAAAAAGAAAAAAAAAATGTTTCAGTTTCTATTTCGCCTTCAAATTTTTTACAAACAACCATCTACTGACAGTTAGGATTATAAATATGTTTTTTTAAAATTTGACTATCATTAGTATTATCAGATGATTCTTAATCAGCCCGTTGAATTGCAACATTAATCTTCTTTGTTAAAATGATTTTCAGCCCCTTCTTTGTTCATTATGTTATGTGGAACATGAAAAGAATAGAATATTAAATGATCATTATGGAACATTATGATTAGACTGAGCCTTGATCTGAGATCTGCCGTGGAAATATAGAAGAAAACCGCCTAATGTCATGGATGACAGAAAAACGAATAGCAAACACATAAAAGGTGTCGCATCGTGAAAGAGACCACGAGGAGTACGTGGGAAAAAGGACTGAGAGAGTTATATGAAGAATAGGGAAGGAGGAACCAAATGGCACAAGATGAAGACCACTGGAACAGAACGAACCGCACACATACATTGATAGCATGTAATATGGTAATATTTTGTTAAAATAATATCGTGCAATTTCAATAATTTCAAAAAAAGTTTCAATTATATAACTCTGAAGTAAAGAATTTTACTCCTTTTTTTAAATACGCCGACAATGTAGAAACAGAGTAATCTAGGTTTTTACCTAATAATGAGAAAGGTATTTTCCCGTTAACATATTTTAAAATAAAATTAATTTATAGAATAAGTAAAATGTTTTGCTTATAAGTTGTATAAAGTCGATTATTGTTTCTGTAATTTCAGAATGATTTCTTTCTGGAAAATAAACTATTTTATACAGGTGAAGAATATGTTAATTTTATGTAAGTTTCTCCAAACTTAACAAAAAAAAATTAATATATTGTATACAGAGATATTATAATATGACGAAATATTTTATAATTTAAACCCCATGCAAAAATCTATTGTAAATCATGTGAAAGCATATATACTGGCGAAACTAAACATAAGCTAGAAAACAGAATTGAAGAGCTCTGATATAGAAAACGTAAAAAAAAAAAATCTTATTTTTTATATCATTCTTATAGAGAAGGTTGAAATGTATTAGTTTTAAAAGAGTTGACCTGGTACGTGCTCTAGCATGAAAAAAGGTAAATTATATAAAATAATGAGAAATGTTAATCCCGAAACATATCATATTATGCTGAATTAATATGAAGATATTTAGGAGTGAATGCTGGACAAATTGACATAGATAAAGCTGTAAATTTCAAAAAAAGATGTAACAAAAATAGAAGCGCAGTATGGTTTATTATTAAACAAACTAAAAATAAAAAATAAATATAAAGGTAATAAGAAGAGAAAAATAATTTAAACATAAACAATTACCACAATACTTTATTATCCAAACCAACCTTTGTACGTTACACCTTATATAAGATGTTGAAATCGAGCAGGCGCTATAGAGTGATTACGAAATTTCGATCAAGCTTTCCGACAATTTAGACAAAATATTCAAGGAACCTCCGAAGAAAATTGACTGTAAGTACTTAAATGTGCTGAAGTGGATATGCCACTTAAAATTTACATGACTGTGAAATTTTTTGAGGTTTTACCGTTGCTTTTGCAACGATGAACAAGTTGGAAGCACTGGGTCCATCACTTGTATCCGCGCGTGACCGGAATGCTTCTCTTGACCCGAGGTTCCCTCTCTTCCCAACTCGTCTAAAAAGTCCTTTAGTCAACCCCGTTAGTTTTTTCTTCTTTTTTTTTTTTTTTTTTTTTAAGTATGCGCATCACCCACTCAATTCCGACTCTATAGGCGAGAAAAATAAAAAAAAAAATTTCGAAACTTTTTCTAACCTCTAATAATTCATAGCATACAATTAGCCCAATACAACATGAGAAGAATTATATTATGAAATCTATACTGTTATATAAAACGACAAGGCACTTTTCGTTTGTGGTCACTATCCACGAAAACTACTTAAACAATCAGAACCAAATTTTAAATACACCATCTTCATACTTCAAGTAGGGTTTGGCAATAATAAGATTTACAGATTCTCAGTTCAATCGTTATTAAAAAAGTGATAAATTTGTAGGGTGTTATACAGCCATTCCTTAAACCTTACTTTCCCTTTAACGTTCCTTACACCTCCCTTACAACTTGTTTTCTGTTCAAAGATGTGACTTTAAGGTGCCAACCTTACTCTAAGTATTACCTCTTTGTTTATGTTTTAAAAAATTTGGAGAAAACGAGTCCGATAATATTTCATTGATTATTTGGCAGTTTCTTCATATTGTCACCAATTTGTTTAATAAAATTACTTTAAAAAAAAAAAACTTTCTTCATGGATGATGGTATGATTGAATTCATGAACTATTCAAGTGAAGAAAATGAGTTAGGAGGTGTAGATACATACGTGATCAGAAAAACCCATTCGAGAAATACTCTGACATGGATTTCCGTAAAAGGTAAGACAGCAGAGCAAAAAGGATACACTTGTAAGCTGCCATCCAAAAATAACTCGCAGAGGTCAACCCATGAGGCAACCATTTATTGAAAGACATTTTATTTCAATTAAATCGTAATTTAAAAAGCTGTAAATATCTGGCGCGACATGTGGATCTCAATAAAGTTTAAAAACCGACCGATATACCGCTAACAATATATGAAATGTTCTCAGTTCATCCGAATTACCAATTCATACATCAAAATTAAACACAAAAATGTTCAATTATAACACCTAAAAATTGTGACTTTCCATGAAAATATAACTGAGGCTATAATTCTCTATGGAACAGCAACTGGAAGAATCGCATCTAATCCTAGAATAACAAATGATTCTTAGTGATTTAATATTTAAATTAAAACGATTAAAATTTATTTTTCTATTAAAATTTATAAAATAAAGGCTCATTGCCATAATATCGGAAGGTAAAACTACAAATGAAAAAAAAATAGGATGTCTTATAAATTCATTTTTACAAACCAACTTTATAAATTACTAGATTTTTTCGATAAATAAATAGAAATTTAATTATTAGCGCAAAGGATCTATAAATTCATTAGTCATAAACGCGGGCAAAGCCCGCCAATTTCATACAAAATTGTATAAATTTTGTGGTAAGTCTACCCACCATTTGAATTATGTAATTCTTTTGTCATAAAATTGGACAGTCCTCCCAATTTTTGTGAGTGGTATGTTCACGCCATTAGGCATCCTTTGTAAAATAAATTGATATTTTCAAAATTAAAAAATAAAACTAGATCTCCCAGTATCTCCACGGATGGATGTATGACCACGAATACAGCATTGAATGTGCTAAGGAAGATACATCCATAATTATACATACAATAAAAAACAAAGACGTATTTGAATTTGAGTAGGTGAGAATATTAGACGTTGACAAGAATAAAAAAAAATAAAATAAAAAGGCTCATTCTCGAAATTATGAAAAAGATGATAGCACGATACAAGAAACGATTATTCAAAACCAAGTATATCTAAAATACAATAATAACGTAGATAAATTAATACTTTCAAAACAAAAACGCGGGCGAAGCCGCGACGGGGTATGCTAGTTATGAAATACCTTCCTAAAATGTAATTAAGAGTTTTATTTCAGACTGCTCTAAAACTGACATAACAGGTAAAGGAAGTCTGAGCTGAAACATTGGTTTATAAATATTAAGGTTTCCGGAAAATCATGGAAGCTTTCTTGTTTTCTTTCAATTACTTATCTGTATAATGACTGTTTATATTTAAGTACTCCATTTTTTTCAGAACGACTTTTCTAATTATTTAGATGACATTTCCTTACAGCAGCAGATTGAAATGTGGTTCCAATTCGATAGATGTCGAGCTCATTATAGCAGAGTTGCTCGAGCTTGGCTGGATATAAATTATCCACAACGATGGATTGGACGTGGAGGAGTAGTACCTTGGCCACACAGGTCACCTGATATGACACCCTTGGATTTCTTAGTATGGGGAACCTTGAAGCAGAAAGTTTATTCGGTGTCAATCAACTCAAGAGAGCAATTAAAAGACCGAATCAGAGATGCAGTGCACCAAATATCATCAGAACAATGTTTAGCTGCAATTTATCGAGTGAGTGCTAGATGTAATGCTTGCATTACATGCATATTTTTTTCACAATTGAGTACGTTAAGCTAAAGGCCAACATTAAAAATGTAATACAATACTAACTAAGAAAAAATAATATTTTCAAAATAAAAAAATAAAATTAGGAGACAATTTATCAAACGTAGTCTACCAAATAGTTTGTAAGAATTATAAGGGAACATACGTAAATGATTTTAAGGAGGTGAGAATATTGGACGTTGAAAAGAATCAACAGAAAAAAAAAGGCTCATTCTCGAAATTAGGAAAAAGATGATAAGACGATTATTAAAAACTTAACCAAGTTGAAGCCGCCGTCAAGTCCGCTAAAACTTTGTTGTATCGTCTACAGAAATAGTGTCTACCGTCGAATTGTATGCTACTCTCTTTGCCCGTACTGAGGCCATCCTCAACAGTCGTCCTATTTGCTCGCTATCTTCCGACCCCAATGAAGCCTCTACGTACTTGAGCCCGGGACATTTCCTCATAGGTGCTCCGCTTTTGTCAAGAGCTGAAATTCCTCTTTCTGAGGATCTTGATTTTACATCCAGGTGGAAAATTATTTCCAATCACTCACAATATTTCTGGCGATGTTGGTCAAAGGAATACCTGAACACGCTGACGGAGCGTTCTATGACCTGATATTCCAAACCGCTAAAACAGGGCGACGTCGTATGAATGAATGAAATATTTTTGATTGATAAGGCATGTTTATAGAAGACATCATTGCTCATTATCCTCATAAATAATTTAATCTCCTTGTATAATAAATACATGTATTTTCTATATATTTATTTTTAGTTACAGAAAATATATGTTAGTTATAGAATATATAGAATTTATGTAATTCGACTCTGAACTCTTTGGCCGGACTGCTTAGTGCCCATGTATAGTAGTTTCAAATTCAAAATGCGAGAGAGTGTGCTACTCATTTCGATTTAATCCTTTATATGAGAATACAAGATCTGAAAGTTGTGTTAAAGATGACGTTGTATAAATGTTTTTAGAAATTGGTTTCTGATCAACTTTCGTAAAATGGCAGTAGCGTACCGGCTCACCACCTCGCCTTCTCAAGCTGCGCCTTCTGTATCTGAGCTACCGAGATAGACAGGAGTAGGTGGTCTTACTGGCCTGGAGTTTCGGGGTGCCTAACATTGTGCGTAGCTTGAGAAAAATTTTTATGATTTGGTTATTTCCAGCTCTGAAGAGGGCGCCATGAGATTACTAAATCGAAACATCAATTAGTAAAGCGATAATAAGAACAGAATAAAATGGTTTTAGAAGAAAGATCTGGCACATTATAATAAAGAAAAATATAATAAATAATTTTAGAGGTTTTCTATACAAGCATTTTGATATTATATACATTCATATGTATAAAAGTGCTATTTTAATCGATTTTATGAAAGTAACATCGATATATCAAACTGATAGTTTGAAAGACGCATGAGGCAGTCTTTAATTTGACAGAGTAAAGACGCTCTGCCCTGGTCGAACCTGATAGCCAGCTCGAGTAATGGAGATAGCACTAAACCCAATGCCATCCAATTTGCCATCTTAGCACCAATATATTGTTATAATCTAACCAATCATCTAAAATAAAATTAATAAGAAGATTTAAAAACATACAAGAGATGTTAAAGTTGAAAGCAATCACAGATTGTAAGGTATATGTTATTGTATAACTATGAGAATTGATATAATATAATGTCATAAATTGATGTATTTAAAATTTTTAAACAACCTGAAGATGGAGCCAAGACTCCGAAACATTTAGTTTCATATATAAATAAATAGAAGTTATGCCTAAGAATTTACATTATAATTACATCTCCTTTAACATAAAAAATGTCATATAACAATACTTATATTTAAAGTTCATATCAATAACCGACTGCTGGTCGAAATCGATTCTCAGTGACGGGAAATCCCATCGGAAGGTGAACCCTGACAGGGTACTAACGAAGAAACCTTAGTCAATAAAGACTGACATAATCAGCAAATTCATGGCGCATCTCCATTCGACGCAATCTACAATTCAATGAAGATTCGTTAAGACTCCAACTGGTCAGTCCGCTATCGAACCTGGTCTAATTGCTAAGCTTAATTTATCGCGAAGCGGCTGGGGGCAGTCAATCACAACCCCCCAAAAGCTTATCCGCCGCCTCCACATAAAACCCGACCGAGCTAAGACTTGATGGCCGCCAGTAACTCATTCGACCACCGTTAATTGCCGCTTCCCTCCTTCGGGAGTAGATTCCAATCGTTGGCTCACCTTGTGCAAGGCTCCACACCCGTGGGCTATCAGCAACCATCTATAGAGGAAAATCTGTCGAAGAACGCATTTTCCTTCTTCATTTCCTTCTGTTTATGTATTCAATATGAATATGTCTCAATAACTACGGTATTTTGTTTTCACATCGCCTCTTTATCAGGCACGACTTCATACTCCACTTGGCATAGTGGAACTGGAAGCGTTCCATAAATGTTCCAATTCTTCTTCTCTATCTCTCTTTCTCCGCTGAAATAGATACCTGAACTCCCAAACCGCAATGTATCAACCTGCATCCGTATAAGTGAGCTAGGAAATTCATAATCAATACAATGCTCAATAATTACCTTGTGGTTGTTGTTTAGTATTAATGGAAAAAAGCTGCTGATGGTTTCCATTGCCCTGATACTTAAACTTCATTGATAACAATTATAACAATATCAATTCAATGTCCCTAAAAGACGTAGAGTTGTAAAAAAAACAATGCTGAAAGAAGTAGTTATGTGCCCAACTTCATTGTTTTTAAAAAAATAATAAATTTAACTTAACGACGAAACCTATTGTGAATCATTTTAAAACTTATGAATATTATATTAAATGTAATAGAAATCGAATGCAAATTTATAAAGAATATTTTTAATATATTTCTGATGTCATTTATTGTAATGAATTATTATCAGAGATGGGACGACTATGACTTTGGACGGCTAGTCAGCTGGCAAACAGCCTGATTGACCTTTTTTTATGTCTAGAAATATAAATGCATAAAATGGCCGACTAGTCGGCGCTCTTTGCCGACTAGTCAACAACTAGTCGCCATCTACAGAAGCAGCCGATAAGTCGGCTTTCCATCTCTAATAATTATTGTTGATCCTATGGCTTGAGAATAAAGCTTAGCCAAGAAACGTTGCAGAAATAAGAAATATAGAAATTTTCTATATTAGGAGAAATTATATTCTCTTTCATTTTCTACATACAAATATATTTTTTATTTATTGATTTATTTTTAATGACAATGTGTAATAATCACAGAAAAGAGTTTTAGAATACTGAAGATTGGAATAAAATCCCAAAACATGTTGAAGATAAATCAGAATAAATGAGGAGTTATGCCACTAAATTAAATTAATATATATATAAATAAATTTAAATTTTTATTTATATAAATAAATAAATTTTTTTATTTTGATTTTTGGATCCTAAAAGAACAAAGCATTTGGCATAACTCCTAGTTTATTTATAAGTATGTTGCTACATGTTTCAGGAATATGAAGTATGAAAGTTAATACAATAGATAGAACTATTAATAATAATTACAATAGATTAAAATACATACCACATTTAACTAGACAAATAATTAGAAAATTCAATAACGAAAATTTTATATGGAGCATATAATAAAATATAAAAATATAACAAAAAACAAAGGATAATAGGGCCCATAAATGAGGGAGGTGAATATAGAATCAGATGTAACAACGAGTTATACCAATAGTTGAAAAGCATAACATCAGCAATGAGAAAGGGAAGGCTCATATTTTACGGTCACGTAGTCAGAATGGACAACCAGAGACTAACCTCAAGAATTTTTAACACCAAATCTAGAGGAAAAGGGACCAACTCCTAACGGGTAAAACAGGTTCGAAAAGATCTGGAACTTCTAGGAATCAATCCTTAAGTTGTTTCCAGAGATAACTACCGAACCCTCATCAGCACATTAGATGCTCTCAGGTTCGTGACGGCTAAAGCGTTGTGAATCGCGGTTAGCGCGAGAATGAAGAGTTACAGGGCTTAAGGGGAAGGCCGCCAGAGATAGGAACCGCGTGGTCTAAGGGGGCCAAAACTAAAAAACTAAAAAAATAAAAAAAATAAAAAAATAATAAAAAAAATAAAATAAAATAAATAAATAAATATAAGATAGCCAAATGGAATAAAAAGGATCCCATTTATAAAATCAATTGTAAAAATTTCGAAAAATATTACATAGACGAGACAAAACAAATTTTAATAAAAAGAATTAATCAACATAAATATGACTGAAATAGATTTAATAAAAAATTATATTTAAAAAACTGCACTATACAAACATGCTCAAAAATTAAAACATGAATTTGATTTCGAAAACACCACTGTTAATCACTTCCCACATATTCCCCCATTTTGATTATGGTAGTGTGGTGTATGGAGGTCTCTCGGAATCTCAGGATGCAAGATTAAAGAAAATAGTGAACTGTTGCCTGAGATTCGTTCAGGGGATACCACGCCATGAACATGTTTCTCAACGCTATACCAAATTAAAATGGTTATTTCCCTCCTCCCGACCACAGTACTTCCTTGGTTCCTTTACAGACCTCTTTCCTCTGAGACACCTCTCTACATTATCAAAGCATTAACATTAAAGTCATCAGTGAGTTCCCGCAAAACTAGATCCCATCCTTCTGACCTTTGCTTAACTCCCTTTCATACAGTATCATTCAAACGATCCTTCATAGTTAGAACCTCTGATTTCTGGAACTCCCTCCCATCCAACTTACGCCATTCCTCCACTCTCAATACCTTTAAATCCCGACTCTTCCTTTACTTATTAGGTATTCAGTCAAATAATCAAATAGAAGAAGTTTTAAAGGGCGATAAGTTAATTTTTAATTTTAATTTTTTTTTCCCGTTATCTCCTATAGTGAGAAATTAACAGTGTTTTAATTTATAATAAATCATTTTCAATGGTTTAAATAAAATGTTTATGGTTCAAGTTTACATATCATCGACACACGGGTTCAAGTTAAGTATTTACTCGGGAGATAAGAGACACCAAACGTCCCTAGCAGAAAGAAGGGCTATTTACTCACCGGTCTTCAACGATCTTCGAGACGCATCGGCAGACAGTTTTTTTTTATTTTCACCCCTGCTTATGGAATGGAAAATGGAAGAAGTGACTCACCGAATGAAGGAGATCTACACCAAGAATTAGGGTATTGTAACTCTCTTTAAGTAACTTAAGGAACCCATAGGATCATAAAAATAAATTTAAAAAAAAGGAAAAAAGGACATTCCAAATTTTATATTTTAATTTTGCCTTTAATTGTAAAAATAGTTTTTTTTTTTTGTTTTTTTTTTTTGCGGGGGCATCATTAGTTTTTAGTTTATAATAATTTTACTTAACCATTTCTTTCCTTTTATTTAATCATTATGGGAGATTTTTTTGTTTTTGTTTCTAATTTGAAGTTCTTCTTTTTGTTTGTATTTTACTTCTTTCACCATATTTTTGTTAGTATGTATATTTATGTACAACTTTGAGAAATATAATAATTTTAAACTGGTGTTTATCAATGGTGTAGATTTTTCTTTTTTTTTATTTGAATGAATTCATTTTAGGTTTTCCAAATTTTAAAAATTAGTGGTTGGGCTTTATTCTCTTTTTTTTTTTTGTAACAAACTTTGAGCATTTTTCTTAGATAATATTTTTGTTACAGCGTTCATTGGAGTTGGGAATGGTTTCATTCAAAAGTGAAAAGCCCCCCTCCCCAACAAGAAGAATATATTCAACAATGAGATAGGAATATTCAGTATATAACTTCAATGTAATTTTGTTTTGGTTTTTATTTTTGTCATTACTTATATTATTATCCCAGATTACATTTATCATTTTTATATTATACTGATAAGATGTATTTTAACTCTGTTTACGGTATTTTTTTTATTTTTATCTGTTTTTATTTGCCTACCTTATTTTAAATTTTTTGCCTTAAGATCCAATTTTTTTTCTCTAGCAATTTGTAAAGAGGGATTAATTTATTTTATTTTATTTATTTATTTATTTATTTATTGGTTGGCTCTACAGCCCTAGATGGGCCTTGGCCTCACGCAGAAGAGATGACCATTGGAGTTTATCCATAGCTTTTCTTCGCCATCCTCTCACTCCCAGATTTTTCAGGTCCGCCTCCACATTATCCTGCCACCTTATTAAAGAGGGATTAATACTATTTGTAAAATCATAATTTCAATTTTAATATTGTTAAATAGCTAAATATTTTGTCCTTAATAATATCCGGCTGCTAGACTACCATTATATTGTTCATTATAATTATTCTTAAGGGGCAATGGCCCCAGGATAAAACTTATTTTCATTTCATTTTCATTTTAAATCGTGTACATAAAACACATAATAGAAAATTATTAGAGGCAATATATATTAACAAAACAATAGATAAAGCTGACAATTATAAAACAAATATTGAAAAAATAGGAACCAATTAAGTACGAAAAATATAATAGAAATTAAATGCATAATTTAACCTTGTAATTTAATAATAAATTAACATATAAAAGAAAAAAAAAATTAAAAGAATTAAATAATAATAAAATAAATAAGCAGGTGACGGATTTTAAATACCTGGGAGCCCACCTTAACGATTATAGAAGGGTAGATGGAGACATTAAGTAAAGAATAAGGACAGCTGGAAGCTGCTTTTATTCCCTCAAGACAGGCTTCCTGGACAAGAAAGAAGTCACAATGGCAACTAAGAAAGTAGTCTTCAAGAATACTTTCCTCCCTATTCTAACTTATGCAAGCGAGTCTTGGACCCTCACTTCCAATCACAAAAGCCGAATCCAAGCCATGGAAATGCGCTATTCAAGAAAAATAGAGGAGAAAACAAGAAGAGATCGTGTGAGGATCACTACTATAATAAAAAACTTATACCTGAGGCCTGCAGAAGAAATTATCCAAGAAAACCAACTCAGGTAGTTTGGGCACTTCTCGCGAATGGCTGAAGACAAAATTGCCAGAGTTACCCACGAGGCTAGAATAGAGGGAATACGACCACAAGGAAGACCTGGGAGGAAGCAATCAAAGAGGCCTTTAACAAAAGAGGAATGGACTGGAGGAGGAGGGGGCTTCTTGGATCAGGCTCTATAAGAAGGAACCTCACACCGCTCGGCGGTAAAAAAGGGTTGGATTAAGAGAAGAGAAGAGAAAAATAAATAAAAATGAATATTATTAACGATACAAAAGAAATAGAAATAACCAATTGATTGATATAATTACAGAAATAAATAGTTTTAGTTGATAAGAGTAAACCATCAAATAAACATTGTTCAGTAGATTGGCAGTTCGTGTGGACTTGTAATATGATGAGACAATGTGCTAATAAACACAGCTATTGAGGTAAATAAAAAATTGTATCTAGATTTGTAAAGCTAATTATGTAAATTAATGTACTGGGAAAATATTTTAGAAGCCTGAAGATTGGACTAAAGCCCTGAAACATGATGCTACATACTTATGAATAAACTAGGAGTTATGCCAAAAAAAAAAGAGTTGTATGCATTGTGAAATCCTCTTCAGCATAAATTGTAATTAAATAACTAAGGATATAAATGACGCATTAGAAATTCTTCCATACATGTTTCCTTATACACTCTTCACGATTATTTTTCTTCTAAAATTGTTGTGACGTATCTTTCGTTGAACAAGCGGTGCTAAAGAAAGCTGGAAACATTTGAGAAAAAAGAAAAACATTTGAAGATACTAGAACAGCGGAATCAGCGCTAGTAAGTAGCACGGTCTAACACTATAAGTGGGTTCTTATCTTCTACTATCTAGAACAGCCTTGAACCGAATCGCAAGAGAGTTTTACAATAATTCAAGCCCCAACCCAACATACAGAAATGAAACATATTATTTTAACCTCTAAAACCAGCCTGTAATTTTAATTATAAAAAAGCTTCCAGGACCGTACAAAAGAGAAATCCCCATTAACTCTTAGAATTTCTTAATCCATTAGTTATTCGAAAGAAAATTGTATTTCAAAAAATATTTAGAAATAAGTTCTAGCTATAGCAGCATTCATAGTAGTTATTTTTATAGTTATTATTTAGTATTAAGTAATGTTCAAAATAAAAAATATGGCCTAACTTTAATGTGTGGTTAATTAATGATGTTTTGTTTTTATCTGTTTTTTCTTATGTTTTTACAGTCATTTTTATATGACTCGATATATAATTATACGAATATTTAAATGATGAATATTTTATATGGCTTTATATATAAATATAAATAAACGTCGATGTAATCGCATTGTTTAAACTAAAGAACAGCGGAGTACCGAGCTGTATGTAACAATCGAGGTATTGGTATCTACGTTACTCTTTTTTCATCAAGCACTCTAACGAGTACATTACTGTAGTTTATATCATTTTATAATTTTTTTTTTTTGTATGAACCAAACTCTGGTAAATAGAATCAGATGTAAAATAAATGGGGGCGATGTCCGTGTTTGGCCCAAGGTCGCAGAAGATTGTGTTGCAGAATACAATAAAACAATCCATAGTTCAACTAAATTTGAACCCTCATATTTACTTTTTGGACAACAATCATACATTAGTCCTCCAGAGACAGTACCGGAAAGAGATTTAGCAAAAGATAGAGAAGAGGGCTTCCGAAATTCTACGAAGAGTTTTGAAACAAACAAATGCAGAGTTGATAAAAACCGAAGAATGCATGAGTTTAATATTGGCGATATGGTATATGTGGAAAATGGAAATAAGTTAAATCGAAAAAAACAGACAAGATTAGGATAGGACCCTTTCATATTTTGCAACGCATAACCTCATAATTTATGAAGTTGGATGCGGTAAGAAAAAGCAGATCTCAAATTGTTTTCATTCTAGAAAGTTGTGTCCTTTTCCGTGGAAAAAAAATGACCTCAGAATGGGAGGTGTAAATAGACTATACTGATAGTCTATTTTGGCTAATCATCTGTTTTGTTCACTATACCAGTGTGTGTGGCAGGTTATTCTTGCAGAGGTTAGAAGACTGGATAGTTAGTTGGTGTTTATGACTTTCTTTTCTGAGTTTAACTACTTGTAATTTAATTATTCTTTACAGGTACGCTTAGCTAATTATGTTTGTTAATTATTCCATGAGATATATGTTAATTTATTGTTAATTCTTTACAGAATAATAAAATCTGTTTTTAAACCAAGAGTTCATTTGAAAACCAACTTACATTTATTTATATATTCATGTATTACTGTATACTGTTTATAAATCTATCTGTTTAGATTGATAAGTATGTTGTGCGAAATGTAGCAACCCATTTGATACGGGCACTATAACTTCATAAAGTGTTTCCTGATTAATTCTGTAAACATTTAATTGAGCCTATTTAGCTTTAGAAAACTCCGAACTACAATAAAACATTATATTTTCAAATATTTGAAACTTTTATTCAAGTCAATTTTTCTGTCCAAACCCCGCTTTTATACCACACAGTGAGAATATTGCTAGAAAGGCTATGTTTTTCCACAACACACCGAAGCTTATCGCTGAATGCCAGAGAAGATGAAAACGTCTGTGTCGCGACAGATTGCATTCACATTATAATACCTAGCTGTAAAGAATCGATATAGTTTCAGATTACTTTCAGGGTTTTCAGATTACTTCACCTTGTTTAACTCTATGACTGGACAATAAAAAGACAGAAGAGATAAATACTGCTGAAAAAAGAGAACACAGCCAAAGAAAAAGAATAAGAAGGAGAAACAGCTCCTAAACAGGCACCAAATCTTTAAGTGTTTCATGACTTGTAGTCCAGTAAAATAAGGGTTTGCCTAAGAAAAAACTGCCGAAATTTATTCTCAACGGATTTTTATGTTTTTTAGGGTGCTGAATCCAAATCTGAAGTTTGCTACCACGGCAGACGTCGGCTTCATATCCAAAATTATTAAAAACTACCCAAAATACCTGTTATTTTCGATTTTTACCTATAACATAAAAACCAAGCTTTTTTTTAATGTTAATTGTAGCTGGATTTACTACCTACAAAATGAAAAAAAAAACTTGGGTAAAAGCACGCTGAAAAACCGTACTCTTGTGAAATCCACATTTTTCGCTATAAATCCGAAACTATTTGTTCGATCTGAAATTTCATTGTTTCATCTCAAAGCTGGTTAAATTTGCGATTAGATCATGTATATATATATAATTTATATTATACACCGTAAAAAGCCCACACTAGCACACTGAACATGTCATATTTTGTCTAAATATACACTATACATGCTAGCGTGGGTGTTTTACTTTTTTCGAATAAAAGCTTCGTTTTCGTGTTATATGTAAAAAAACGAAAATAACCGGTATTTTGGGCGTTTTTTGTTATTTTGGGTAAGAAGCTGACGACTGCCGTAGTAGCAAACTTCAGATACGGATTTACCACAAAAAACATAAATATCCGTTGAGAATCAAAGAAAACAGACTTTAGGAGCCTTATTTTACTGGACTTTTGATACTAGTTAAGACACGATTCGTAAACCACCAAAGCCTTGACATCTATAAACGTCATAAACACACTGACTTGCTGTTCGGGCTTGTGATAATTATGAGTTAGTCAAAGCAGAGCCAACCCATTTGAAAAAAGAATTTGAGGAAATGGATGTATTCACTGTTAACCGACAAATCAGAAGATACCTAAAGTCTGGAAACGTAGGATGTAAAGAGCTGAAGGAGGAAATGCAAATGCCTTAAGCCTACCTTCCATATGTTGGAGTGGCAACTGACAAAATTAAAGAGATCCTACAGGAGAATGATATAAAGGTGATTTTCAGATCGCATAAGAAATCAGCCACATATCTCGGACAGAGGAAGGTTAGAGAGTAGCGGAATCTGTCAAGGTAAAACTATGGTATATACGTTAGTATGGTAAAACACGTTAGTATTTGTATTAAGATGCAGGAATTCTACAAGGTAAAAGTCATCGTAAGATTTGACGAAATTAATTTAGTCAGAGGGGTCAAACAAGGCGACAGCTTAGGTCCTCTGCTATTTATACTTTATACGGATGAAATAGCAGCAATCTGCAAAATACTGAAGGAGGTTAACAGTGAATAGTGGAACTCACGCAGTACCAAATGGTCATGCCACTGCCACTATCATCTTATGTTTTTTTTTTTTTTTTATCATATTTTATATTTAGATGACGTTTTCGTTTATAATTATTTTTCCATATTATTATTCTCCAATTTTTATTTTCACGACCTGCAAATAAATGAAATCCCTCTTCTTCAAGCATATCATGGAATGATAGTTCTTTGGTTTGAGCTAATCCAGCGACTTATGGGACGCTAAAAGAGATAATGAAGAGGTATATGGAGCTACACTGCTGTCTGTTATTAATTTTTTTAAAATATTAATAATATATTTCGTATCAGGCGTTAAGTAATACACAACATATAGCATCATCTATTGTCGTATAAATTTAATAGAATATTAACTTGGCAATTTTACAAAATAAAATGCGCTCGGCTGCATCAAAGATGCCAGGACATAGTTAACCGTTATTCAAAGGGCTGCTATAGCCATCACTGACCTTTGATCTTCTAATTTCACTTGACTTTCGCTTCCTGAGGATTGAGGCCATTACTTGGCGGGTAATGGCTTCCTGCCGGGGCTCAAATATAAACAATTTTGTCGGCGATAGTTGGCGGGAAAATTCAAAAAGTCTTCCCCTCTCCTCACCCTGTCCCCTTAATCTTATTACCAAATAATGGTTATTAATTGAGATGAACGAAATTTTTTTCGGAACCGCGGGAAAAGTTTGCCATTTTCAAAAATCATAGTTAAATTATAGTTTTACTTCGTCGCTTTAATTGATTTTATTCATTTATATTCACAACGGTACCCCAACAAAGACCTCCTTCAGGGATTCCTTACTCATTCCTATTCGCAAAGCTGCTTCTCTTACTTCCCTAATAATAATTTATTTTTAGACATTTTAGACAATCGACATTCCGTAAATATGTAAATAATTAAGTAAATATTTAGGATTATTTTATGCGATTGCATTTTATGTTACTAATTTTTTTTTCCTCTCGACAATATATACCGTAATTACTGCAATACAGAATTACTTGGTCACCAGTTTCGGGATATAATCATACAAGCGCTGACCAAACTAGACTGTGGCTCACTTAGTTAGTTTTTGTTTTTATTTATCTGCAAATATAATCAGAAGAACGAATGTTTGAAAACTGACTGGGAAATTTTCAGCAGTAAACGAAAGGCAAAAAACACTTTCTGGCGTTATGCTGCGGGTTTTGTATTGATTGATGCGATTTTAGAAACATTATTTCTTGTTTAGCGAACACTATTCACAAAAACATGAATAAGCGTGATAATTATTAAAATAATAAATATTAAAATTATATTCAGACGGAGCTGAAGACGTAAACGGCATAATAATTGAAACCACCTAACGATATCAGATTGTTTAAATTTTATGGAAATTCTGGTATTGGAAAGGATGGCATACCTAGGATAGTAGTTGGATTTACAATAATGTTTAAATATTTGTAAATTAAAAAAAAATATAATAGTTAGGACTACAATGTAAAGAATAGTTGATTTTATACATTATTCCTTGTTGTTGTTATCTTTCTCCCTTCTTCTTAGGTTCAAATCTTCCAAGTTACATTAAATAATAGTAAATTGGTTTATTACAGATTAATATGATCATTTTTCTTATTTTACTTTATTCTAAGATTTATTTTTATTTTTATTTATATTTATATTTACCTTTTTTTTATTCTTTTTTTTTACTTATGCTTTTCTTCGTTTTCATTTTTTTTTTATTATACTTTTTTCGTTTTTTTGTTTTTATTTTTACGTTAACTTTTTTTTTTTTTTTTTTTTTTTTTTTTGTTTTTATCTATCAGCATGATAGACGGAATTTTTTTTTTTCCGTATTCGTGTTTTTTCATGGCATTTTTAAAATTTTATTTATTTATTTTTTTTAATCAACTGTATTGATAAAACATACAAATATTGGATATTACAATTCGCCTCATTCAAGGGCATACAACATTAGGGATGGTAATGCATTTTTACAATTTATAAAATAAAAACGAACAAATGACTCTAAATACCTAAATATGCAAAAAGAAAATAAATAAATGAATTCAAGAATAAAAATTAAAATATAACCATACTGGAGGTGGAATAATGAAACAAGCATTTCCTGGTATTTATAGGGATGACACAAGGAGATCCCAAAGTTGCTAACATTCCAATAAAACGTTAAAAATCCATGGAAGACTGAGAGCAATATATTGTTAATTTATTTATTTATTTATTTTTTTTTTTTTTGTATATTCCTATATAAACTAAACGCTATATAAACATCATTATTGTTAATAAATAAATTAAAAATAATGTAAAAATCATTATAATTATCAAAATGATTCTCCTTAATTACAAAAGTACAACATTTAATTTTCGTCATACAACGTGTTTCCTGTCATATTATCTCTCAATCTACCTAAGGAACGTAATCCAAAATAAAGAAACAAATTTTTTGATAAAATTGTCAAATTTAATATTACAAGTACACAACTATATCTAAATACACTTATATAATTAATAATGGATATTGATTTTTATAAAGGTAATAATCATTTTTCTTCTTTTTTTTTAATATTAATTTTATATAAATTATTTTTTTCTTTTTTTATATTTTCCTACACTAAAATAAGTATATTTTAATTCATATTTAAAATGTCTATACAGATGAATATAAAAATCCTTGTATTTTTGATTTTAATATTCCTTCAACTGTTATATATGCTAATTTACACTTGTTTCTATAACTATATATGTATTACTAATAACAATTAACTATTAATATTGTACAATTAGTCCTTATTTTTTCTTTTCATAAATCGATACATTGTTTCATTTTTCAATTGCGATAAGTTCTCGTACGGTAAAAATATTAACAAAATGGAGTTGACTAATTGAATGTAGGCCTTAATCATAAATTATTTTACAATTATGATTCAAAGTTGCTTTTTAATCAACATTATTTTTTTTTGTTAACCAATTATTCAGACATGATTAATTAGATATATATAAAATATAAGATGTAAATTCATAATTGCGTTTATCAATTTATTCTTTAATATTTCCTTATTAAACACAATTCTTATAGTTTTGCTATTTAACAGCAGTTATATATATATATATATATATATATATATATATATATATATATATATATATATATATATATATATTGAAAAATAAATTGAAAAAATATTACATTAAATAATAGAAAAGTCCAGATTACATTTATACAATATATATAAGGTAACTAGACAAAAATAATAGGATACGAACTTAATAAATTTTAAAAATTATATATACAACTTCAAAAATAGTAAAAAAAATATATTTTCCAACATTTCCTCGATAAACACAATTTCTATAATTTTATTTTTAAATTACTTAAACTTTAAACATTCTTTATAAAAAAAAAAATTATACAAAATTAAGTTTTAAATATATCGTTAGTAAACGATGCTTGAAAAAACAAAATTTAGAAAAATGTGGAATCTAGTACATACTGCTCCATAAATGAGAAAAGAAAAAATAAATATACATACTCAAAAGTACCTAAAACTTTATTTTTGAATATTGAACGCACTATCAATGATTTTAATATATGATAAATTAATAATATATATTGATATAACAAATTATATTATTAATAGTTATCTCACAGTGCATAGCGGTACTAGGGGATTTGGATTATCATGATGATAACATTACTATGTCTTAAGAAAATAAATTATATAAAATTAAGTTTAAAAAAAAATGAAAAAAAATATACAATAAATTATCGAACTACCAATGTCTCATCGCTACAGTATACAGAAGAAATAAAAAATGGCAATTAAAAAAATTTAACAGTAATGTATTTAAAAAAAAATTAAATATACATGAAAAATGAAACTTCATATAGAAGAACTGAAAAAACAAATATATTTTCAAACCATATCGAGTCATAAATATAAACCAATTTAATTAATAGTATTTCGAACTAACCTTAAAATAATGTTTTGAAATGGATTCATTTATATAAATGAAGTAATTTATATATAATTAGTAATATACATAACACATATTGATAAATTCTACCAAAATTTTTATGCTTTTCAATAATAATGGATTTTAAAAATTAGAAGACTTATAGTGATTGATTTTATCACTAGACAATAGAATTATGATTTTTTAGTGTCATAGTATATAGTTTTTGTTGTTGATTATAAACATTTCAGGGCTTGAAAATGTGTCAAAAGCCAGGATAACGCTTTACAGTTGCAATACAGGGATATTTGACAATAAGTATTTATATCAGGAGAAAATTTTTCTATTCCATTTCTTATATCTATATATATATTTCAGTACCAATAACTTTATTATTACAACATTTCCATCCTATTTTTATTTATTTTTAAACTTTATTTTTATTTTATTTTTTTATTTATTTTTTAATTTTTTTTTATTTATTATTTTTTTTTTTTTACAGTAAGCCCTTTAGGCCAGATAAGCTACCTGGGGTTTTATTTATAAAGTACCAAACAGACTAATGTACATAAAAAGTATCTATAAAAAAAAATATAATAATAAACTAATAAAATTTAAATAAAACAATTATTACAATTCCATAACTAATAAAAAATAAAAAAAAAAAATACATAGCTATCGTTTCATTAAGATTTTTTTTAACCGATTAGTGAAATGTGATTCAAATGTTGATTATATTGAATAAATGTGCTATTTTTTATTTTATCATTTTTCATACAACTAAGCGCTTATTGATATGATGTATATATAAAATATAATGTAAAAAAGTATTGTTAATTATTTAAAAACGCTTTACAGTTGTGATACAGAGATATCTGAAAATAAGTATTTATATCAGGAGACAATTTTCTATTCCATTTCTTATAAATATATATTTTTGTTAGTATCAATAACATTATTTTTGCAACATTTCCTTTACAAAAAAACACGATTTCAATAATTCTGTTTATTTCTTTTTTGAATTATTTAAACCTTTTACTAACTATTTATATAGAGTATTTATTATTTAAATCAATTATATAGCTAATTAATTAATTACTATTATCCATTTTTATCAATTTTTTGTTTTAATAACAATAAGCCCTTCAGGCCAAACAGCTACCTGGATTTTATTTATAAAGTACAAAACAGACTAATGTACATAAAATTATCTATTAAAAAAAAAAAAAAAAAAAAAAAAAAAAAAAAAAAAAAAATATATATATATATATATATATATATATATATATATATATATATATATATAAAATAGTGAACTAATAAAATTTAAATAAAGCATAACAACTACAATTCCATAAATATGATATAAAATAACAACATAGCTAGGCGCTTATTGATATCATGTTTAACGCTATAAAATACAATTTAAAAAAGTACTGTTAATTATTTAAAAATGAGATTAAAATCAAAATATGCCTAGATAGTAATTTTTTTTTTTTTACAGTTAACTTTTTTGGACAAATAGTAATAGCTTTCTGGGTCTCATTCATACAGTCAAATGAATATAAACTTATCTTTATTAACTAATAAAATGTAAATAGAAAATAATATTTACAATTCCATAAATGTGTTAAGAAACTAATAATACACAGCTATTGTTTCATTACTTTTTTTTTTGTAACAAATTAGTAAAAAACTGATTTAAATGTTGATTCTTAAAATTTATCATTCTTTATAAAAATAAGCTCATAATGGCATGATGTGCGCTATAAAAAATAAACAAAAAAACGTAATTTATTTACTTACAGCAGTAAGACTAAAATATGCCATCATTTCTATAATTACTTTTTGTTTATGATTTTTGTTAATTTTTAAATAATTACGATCTTAAAATAAAGCAAGTACTTTTTTATTTTATGTTGATTAAAATTTAAAGAAAAAAAAAATAAAACAATTAGTATTTATGCTTTCTTTATTAATAATAATTTCTTTTGTATATACAATATTTATCAGCAAGTTTCATATTGAAAATAAAACTGTTGTAACATTTCTTAATGTATAAAATGTTTTCATATCCATATTTTGTACTCGATCTTGATCCAAATTCATCATAATTTATCCGAAAAATCCTTTTACGTGACTGGTTATATCTTCATTCAATTCTTGATCTTAGACGTTAGAGCTTCCCCGGGTTAATATCAATAATTAAAAATGGACTTTTTTAACATTTTATCTGAGATGTCAATATTTTTTTTTTCGTATCTTATAGCTGTGTCGTTTCGATTACTGCCTTGTTTAGTAAATATTTATTTTCTGGCGGCGATAACATAAATTATAACATTACCACCCCGATATGCCCAACCGGACATGTGCTTTCATCATTAATGAACTATAGGACAAGGTTTTCTTTAATATTTTCTTTTTTAGTATTGAAGATATCTTCATCTGATTCATTAGCATAGAAAATTGTCTGTGATATTCCGAGTGTTAGCGTTGATTTGAACAGCAATTATTTTCCATAACTACTTCGTTTTTTTTTTAAATCTCGATGACAAAGTCATTGTATGATTAGATTCTATAGCAAATTACTTTTTTATGTGAATTTCGAACTGTTTCTTCATTGGAAAGTTTTCGAAATATAAAAAATTATTTTCTAATATTAATATGTTTTGATTTTTCATACAACTGAAAATTTTTTCTAACTATGGATCTTATTCCGAGTTAAACTTCTTTAATAATGAAACTTGCAGAGGTCTGTTGTTTCTACTGTTTCAAACATTTTTTTTTTTTTATTTAATCAATCATCTCAGTAAACCCCTCTTCTCTGTTCTGACCGGAACTGAGGCCATCTCTGATTTACGGTTAATCCGTAAGAGGTACTCTTCTAGGAGGTATTCTTCAGGTGATACTCATGGGAATTAAAGATGTTTTGTTTATAAATGCTACCACACATATGTTATACACAAAAAAAGTAGACTTTAGGAACTTTTGTACCCATCGAAAACTTAATGCTCACACACATTGTTTGAAGAATAATTAGTTATCATTCCAAAATATCTGAAATCTGTCTCTCCATGTTCAACGTTGAATCTATGTCCTTTCTCGACAGTCTAATAGCTAAAGTTTGTTATTACACTTATGAGCTGTTGTTTTTTTGCGTCTTCCACTTCTGAAATCCTGCATCGTCTTCGCACCCCTTCTTCCATGAAAATTATAACTTCAAGACATTCGTTACTTTTTTTTTTAGACATTCCTACTTTGCCTTATACCGGAAACCAAATCCCCAAAGGTAACGTTGAAAGTCGTGTTTTACGCATTGATTTTCGATTTGTTCATTCAATTCGTTGTTTCACAAAAGGTAGATGAAAGTAGTTTCTGATAAGCTTTCGTCACCATGAAAATGATATGCTTGACGTTATCAAACTCGAAATCTCTCCGCTGTTCCCTTGAATAGTGATGTATACCAGTTCTTCAAAAAAATTGAATGCAAATTTTAAAAATACATACAAAAAAAAAGAAGAGAAAAAGGCTTTTATTTAACTTGGTTACACGGGATAGACCGTTTAACCCGAGGCTGCTAAAAGAACGGTTAAGAGAGGTTCTAATGCATGTCATGCATTTTTTGGCAGTTTGTTTTGATATCTATATTGATCAGAGGGAATTTCACTCAAAAGTTTTTTTCAATATATTTTTTTCTTTCTTCGGCACTAACTTGTATCTTGAAAAAAAAAATATGATAACTGAAGAAAAGGCGATTTCTAATATTAAACTAAATTCATAAATCGTCTAAATTTATTTGCTGATCGGCTAGCGACGGTGAAACTATCGGAGATCTACTAAATTTATTTCCATTTATTTATTATCTTAGATCTATTAATTTCTAAGGACAGCTCTGAAGAAGTTATGCTAGGATATTGTTTTCTCAGGAATTTATAAAGAATAATTTCTTATTTTCTCATTGAAAATGAGGGGTTTTATTTAAAGTATATAAATCATGGCAAAAATTAAAAATTTAATTTTAATTGGATTATCAATAATAAATAAAATAAGTACGTACTTTATTTTTTCTTGACTCGCGAAGTTAATTTTTTATTATTATTTTATCCATTTATGCCTAATTTTCCTTTCTGTTCGAAATAATGCCATATTTATTTTGTTCACAATTTATCCTAATACTTATAATTATGAAGTTTTATATGTTTTATAATTATTTTTTTAGGTAAAATGTGTTTTCTTGTGATAACAGAGTAAATTCATGGTCATCCTGGTAAGGTACCTCAGGTTATTCTAATAGATCTGCCAACGTTGGTGGACAGAGAAGTGTACACAATAATACCTTGTGATATTGTCTTTTCGTAGCTCACAGTTATTTTTTCTTGCACCAGTTAACGATATTATAAAAATAAATTAACATTTACTTACAAAATAATCTCACATTAATCTTTAACTATATTATTTCCTACATATTATGCAATATCTACTTAGCTAGAATATGTCGAAAGAGAATAGATTTTATATATACATACGAATCAAGGATGGGCTTTCTTTGGTTCTAGGATAAGAGGGGATGAATCCGAAAATTTTTCTTTGGTTCTAGGGTGAAACTAGAGAGGGCAGATGAATCCGAAATATGGTAAATAAACGGAGGAAAGCATGGATTGTAATATCATGAAAATCTGTATTTTAAATAAAAGAAACACTTCATTAGAATAAAAAGCAAAGAAAAAATATAATATTTATTGACATAAATTTTAGGCCAGTTCAGGTATTCATAATAACAACAGCGACTTTGACCTCTCTCAGTACTAAGCACATTATCGCTATTTCATAGTTATTTTCCTGTTTATTTTGAAATGGGAGGGGATTATTGTTTATTATTTTATTTTTATTTGATATAATGATTGAAAGTTTGATTTGGAAATTAAGAAGCTACAGAGATAAAAGTGTCACTATCATTAGAAAGACCCTTGCTAATATTGCTTATCCTTAGCTTGAGGGCCCATTTTATTTATTGGGATTATTTTTTTCTGTTTGGCAATACACCTGCGAAGATGGCAACGTTCACAAATGGTGAGTACGCTGACATACATTTTTTGTATGGTTTTTGTAATGGAAACGCGAGTGCAGCGCGGCGGGAGTACCAACTTAGGTTTCCAGATAGGCGCCTCCCCTCATATATAATAAAAGGTTATAGATCTAAGCGGTATGATAGTTTAAAAAAAAAATGTTAATAATAGTTTTCTGTCAAATCGCACCTACCGAATTTATTTACGGGGAGCAGTAAGGTTTTTTTTTACCATATATCTGCAACGGATTGGAATAGAAAGGTGAGGTCTGCGGCATTTGGCTACACTTTTGATCTAGTTTCACCCAATTTTTTTTTTTACGCAGAAAACCCTGGGTTACTTTATTTTAAAAAAAAAATGATTATGAAAATTTAAGGTAAATAAAATCTTGTTACCGTAAAGGATTTTTTCATATGTTTTCTAAGACATTATAAAGTTACACAAAATGTCAAGTCCATGTTTGCTCATTGCTAGATTTTTAAATATTTAATTCTTTAATAAATTTCAAGAGAATTGACCATGCGCGTAAACACCGCGATGAAAAAAAATAATCTGATGATGGCAATGCATCCCGAAAAATGTTACTATGATGAATAAACAATAAAAGAAAATTTGAGGAGTGAACGCCGAAGTCAGTTTATTAATAGATTTTTAAATTTAGTCCTTGAATTTGTATGTTGGTCTGAAATCGTTGACTGAAACGAACAGAAATAATAAAATCATTGAAACTATTCTGTCACGACTGTATTTATAAAATATTCAAGATACGATTTTGTTTCGGAAATGCTCAGATCTTTTTCTTTTTTTATAGGAAACTTTTCTTCTTTTGTCTTGTTTTCTCGTTATACGTATCTTCTAATAATCTCTAACAGATTTCTCGTTCTTAGCTTGTCCTTCGTTTTCCCTATTCGGAAATCTTTCAGGTGTGTTGATCTTTATTCTCATATCCTTGGAAGACTTTTTCTCTTAAATTTCATCAGTTCATTAATTCCCCCGTTATCTTCTTCCGGCCCTAATTAGTTTAGTTTCGCTAATATTTATTTCCATATTCAGTCGTCTCAATTCTCTCAGTAGGATTCGGAGGTTTAATTGGAGACTTCTTCCATTATTCCTGAATAAAAAAATATCGTCCGTATATGCTAGGAGTAGACAAATATTATACGGAACAAGTTATGGGATACCAAGTGTTTTGATAGTTTTAAAAACACGCCTAGCCACGGCTTCTACATCAAGAAGACAAATGATGAAGTTAATTAGAAAGAAGAATCTCTTTCCGGCAAGGCTCCTGATGAATGCAGTCAAAAGTAACATGCAACCCGACGGTCTAAAAACCAGCTGCGTAATAAGAAAAAGCCACCCGAGCCAAGTGTTGATCTTAATGGACTAAACGAATAAGCAGTAATAGAATGGAATTTTTATGGAAACTTCATGATCATCCTTGTAAGGTACCTGGGATTAGTCTGAAGGAACGCCAGTATAAAATATATCAGAAGAGTTCTAATAGATTTGCCTACGTTGGTGGACACAGAAGTTTACACGAGAATACCTAGTGATATTGTCATTCCGTAGCTCGCTGTAATTTTTCTTGCAACAGTTAACGATATAACTAAAATAAATTATCTTTTACTAATAAAATAATCTCACAATAATATTTAACAATATTATTTGCTACTTTCAGGTGTGTTAATCTATATTCTCATATCCTTGAATGAATTTTTCGCTTAAAATCCATCTGTTTATGAAGCTCTTTCCGGCAAGGTAAATTGACTATTATTTGTGACCAAAATAATATTGGCATACATACGAAATATGGCAAATCAAATAGTAAGCAATATGCACTCCGGTTTTTTTACTTTCAATGTTTTAATCCGTTTCAATTCGCGGATTATTAGACAGATTTACTCAGTAAATTGTAAAGTGCAACGTATTTCAATACTTTTTTTTCTCTTTTAAACTTTTATAATTCAAGAACACTATGTGGTGTTCAATTGAAGGTATATAATACAAATGAAATTTAAAATTTAAATTCTTAAATATTAAATTTTATTAATTCAATTTTGCGCAAGGGAATTGCAAAACTGCCATTGTAATATTATAATAGAAGCTCTTGTAAAATTAAATGTGAAAGCGAAAGGGAAATTACTTCCCGCAAAATTATATATTGACAATTTTAAATTTAGAGAAAGGCCCGCAACAAAGATTTTAAGGCTTACAGGGAACAATTTAGTAGGAGGACTTCTAGAATTCATAACAGTTTTTAATCATCTGCTAATATCTCCGATCTATTGATAACTAACCTCAGAAAAACGCCAACATAAAAAACGAAATCATTCGACCCCGAAGTATATGACGTGTTACCAATAGACTTGGACCATCTATCTTAGACATTGTATGTCACATTACATCAAGCATCATATTAAGGATTCGGATAGTTCTGATTAGAGCCATAATAAAATTTTTTTAGGGGAACAGGTAAAACTAATGTTGATTAAGTATTAAAATTTTAAACGATTCATCAAAATTTAAGTGAATAATAACTAAAAAAAAAAGACATTATCTAAATAAATATACATATATATATATATATATATATATATATATATATATATATATATATATTTTTTTTTTTTTTTTTTTTTTTTTTTTTGAAGAGAAAAGATTTGACCCGGTCGGGATTCGAACCCAAGTTTCCACCTCTCTAGCGTGGCGCCTTATCCAACTAGGCGCCACGAATCCCGACCGGGTCAAATCTTTTCTCTTCAAAAATAAAATAATATATTTAATAATATTGATTTATATCAAGAAAAATTACATATATATATACCGGTGACGGATTGTCAATAGATCCAAGTTAAATGTAATGTTCGAAATGAACATTCATCCCCGGAATCACATCGCGATTTGCGAGTGCCCGGGGGTTATGGATCACTGAAGAGAGAGGATTTGCCTGTTTCGGATACGACCCCGGTGGCCTAGTTGGATAAGGCGCCACGCTAGAGAGGTGGAAACTTGGGTTCGAATCCCGACCGGGTCAAATCTTTTCTCTTCAAAAATAAAATAATATATTTAATAATATTGATTTATATCAAGAAAAATTACATATATATATATATATATATATATATATATATATATATATATATATTTTTTTTTTTTTTTTTTTTTTTTTTTTTGAAGAGACAAGATTTGACCCGGTCGGGATTCGAACCCAAGTTTCCACCTCTCTAGCGTGGCGCCTTATCCAACTAGGCCACCGGTGTCGTATCCGAACCTGGCAAATAATCTCTCTTCAGTGATCCATAACCCCCGGGCACTCGCAAATCGCGATGTGATTCCGGGGATGAATGCTCATTCATATAAATAATATGTTTAATAATATTGATTATATCAAGAAAAATTACATATATATATATATATATATATATATATATATATATATATATATATATATATATATATATATATATATATATGGATAAATTTCTTGACTGTTACTATTAAATGTTTAGTAAGGTTCTTGAGGTTCAGTCATAAAATAAAAAAACAACTATTTTGGCGACGTTTCGAGACTATATTGTTCTCATATCCACTAGTGACATTGGCATAATCATGAGAACAATATAGTTTCAAAACGTCGCCAAAATAGTTGTTTTTTTTATTTTATGACTGAACCTCAAGAACCTTACTAAACATATATATACAGCTATTCACTGATTATAATCCTGAAAATGTGATTGATACTTAAAATACGTTAAATGCTTATTGTTTTATCTGTAGATAATGTGAAAATATCATTTTCATAATATACAGTGGGCAAAAAAAGTCTGGAAACACTTACTACAGTTTGGTAATGTGGTCTTTATTTTTTTTGTTTCCAATATTTTTTTTTCGCTTTTCGTTACACTTTTTGACGGCCGTCTAAGCCGAAAATGTTAAATCTACTTTCGTCCGAGAAAATAACAGATTCCCAGAACGTACTGCTTTTGTACGTACAGGCTTTTGTACTACTGTACTGAACGTACAGGCTTTTGTACTACTGTACTGAACGTACAGGCTTTTGTACGTACTGTTTAACAAATCCCAAATGGCGCTAACGAATGGTTTCTTCATGGCGATTCGACCAAATAAATACCTTTCCGTAACTTACACACCATAACCACGAGACATGTTTGTAGCAATTCGGAGATATCTTTTTATAATTTTAGATACTGTACCCATGTTTTTACTAACAGTGTTCCCAATTTCACAGTATTGCCTTGATTTCGTAAAGAAACTATTAACTTGTGAATGGCTTTTGGCACTTCCATCATGAATGCTAATCACAGACTAAAAGGATTTTTAATCATAAGACTTTGTTTCTGACCTTTGTCCTTAAAGCCCACAGCGAGTATAATCAGTTGTTATTGTTGAAATGTTTTGTTTTCTTTCATTACATAAGTGTTTCCAGACTTTTTTTGCTATAAAGGGTATTTTTTTTTTTACTTCAACCTTTTCTGTTGACTTGATATACATTCAGTGATATATTATGTTAAAATTAAAGATTAATGCTTCTTGTGTAAAATAAGAGTAGTTTCACAATGGGAAATTTAGACAGGAGAAACATAAGCATAAGAATTTTTTTGCCAAGTGTATTATGTAAATGTTATTACATTTATGTATTTATTCAATTGTTCAATATGTAGTTCTACAAAGTTTGTTTGTTGTTACGATAATTCTATCAAAGAAACTTTTTATTAAATATATCTATATATCTAAGTACACCCTTAAAAGTAACGGATTTGATTAAATTAAAACTTACTATCAATACAAATTATGCCTTGTTAAACTCAATTAAATTTTTATCTGTTAGTTTATTATTTAAAATAAATTTATAAAACTAAAAAAACCTTTGGAGTTTTGAACGCGAGCGCCCTATTCAAGGCACCAGAGAAGAAGCTATCCAAAGTAATAACATTTTTATTTAAATAAGTCAAATTCAAATAAGTTTAAAGTTAACAACATGCCTAATATTACGTGGATTATCAGCTCTCCTCCTAAATTTGTTCATTAAGAACGACTCGGCTGATTTTAATAGAATTTGGTAAATACGTTTCTTTCATACTTACTAATATTTTTAAATGAAAATTATTTTTGGTTTTTGTGTGCCATTGAACACAATAAAATTAACTAATTTATTCCCCTTCAATAGATTTCTAGGAAAAGGTCTATAGGAATCCTTCGAAAAATGATTTTCGGTGTATTTTGATAATATGACACCACAGACAGAAAACGCAACCGTTGCTGCTTTGTCACATCCTACATATAAAAATAAAGGATGATATGCCTAAAAACAGAAACACGTTAAAAACTATTAATGGCAGCATGAAAAAAGGCAAGCCAAGCCAGTTCCTATCCATAACCCAAAATAAGAAACAACTAAACTTCAAGATTTCTTTGATTTTGGCTATGCTCTACATCATCAAAAGCATTGTTTTTTCATTAGTTTCACTTACACTTTAAGTTCAACTTTATTTATTTCCTATTTCTAAACGCTGCAACTGTAAACAATTTTCATTATGGCCACCTACGATAAAATCACAAGGTTCAAGCTCAACAGCTATCAAAGAAGGAAACAGTTTTTGCCGACCTTACTAGTAGGTGGGATCAAATAAAATCTTCCACTGTTTCGGACATTTCCACTGTCCAAGCCCATTATGAGGACTTGTCCTTAAACAAAATTTGTAGCGAAGACAAAGTTTTAAAAGTATAGTTTAAAAATATATTAAATCTTACAACTTTCTTAACCACGGCTTCTACATCAAGAAGACTAACATTGAAGCTGATAGGAAAGCTGAACCTCTGTCCGGCAAGGCTCCTGATAAATGTAGTCGAAAGCAACAGTCTAAAAACCAGCTACGTAATAAGAAAAGTTATCCGAGCCACGTGTAGTGTTCTACTTCCACCTTTAGATAAAACTAAAAATGAACTTTCATAGTTCATTATTTTAGTTAATTAATTACTGATTATTTCCCCAAGGGTAAAGACCGCTAGCAAAAGGTCTGTTAGAATCGTTTGAAAAATGATTTTCAATGTATCTTAATAATATGGAGCCACAGACTGAAAACACAACCGTTGCTGCTTTGTCGCATCCAACGTATAAAAATAAATAGATGATATGTCTAGAATCAGAAACACGTTAAAAACTATTAATGGTAGCACACGAAAAAAGGCAAGCCAAGCCTGTTCCTATCCATAACCCAAAATCAGAAACAACTAAATCTTAAGATTTCTTTAATTTTGGCTATGATCTACATCCTTAACAGCGTTAGATCCGCAATAAATGAAGCGGAGCTCAATATTCAGCAATTCTTTCATGAAGATTTAAACGAATTAGAACTACTTAACAAATACCGCCAAATCGGAAGGTGTATCTAAACATAATAAACAACACCCCAATTCCATCATAAGCTCCAGTAGAAAGATTGTTTTCCTTCTCATGACAAATTTGCCAAAATCAAATAGAATGTCAGACGAAATGTTTGAAAGAACAGTAATATTAAAAATTTATAATTCAATATTTATTTGTCCTCGACACATGAAAAGAAACGGAGGGTCCCATATCGAAGATACAATACAAGTCCTGTTGAAGCTTGAGCCCATACGGTGGCTCAAATACAACTGCAGACTTCTGCATCACCTCTTGTCATAAATGAACGTATACTACCACCGATTGGACGTGTAGCTCCTAAAATGCGAAAACTCGTAGCTCAAGAAACGGACCCCCTATCGATGCCTTATCTAAATTTATAAGGATGGTTTTCTGCAACAAGATTGAGCACTAACAATCTCTTGTCACCGGGAAATTTAAAGAAATTTGCCAACTACAAGGTAGGTAGGGCACTCACGAGCCCTTTTATGAATTTTATGCGCATGAAGGGTTCCTTGATGTTCGACTGGTTCCTAACTTCAATCGTTTCAAAGAACTAACATGAAACATTCAATGTCAATGGAAATTTAGCGGACACTCTCTTTTCTTTTGAGATATCTCCTCAAATTAACCGTCCCTGTTCGGGCGCCAAAATGTAACTTTCCAGCGATAGAAAAATTTCAACCGCACACAGTTGCCTCAAGTGCAGTGGAGACTGTTCAGCCACCGGTCTTCTATAAAGCAAAAGATAACGACTGAATATTATACTAATATAAGACTATAAGTATTAAATCGACATAGGTGCGGTTACATGAAAAAAACAAAAAAAACATTGACAACATTTGTCGAAATTAACAAGAGAAATACCAACAATTAGGCGTAGCAATAAATGTCAATAAGACCGAATTCACGTCCTCCGATGTCCACAACGTGGAGCATAGTACTAGGGAAGTATTGAAAAAAGCTAAATACTTTAAATATCTTGGAAGCATAATTGGAATAGTCGCCTGCTGAAATAGGGAAAAAAGAATATGGAATAAATTTATTTATAATTTAAATTTAAATAAATTTATGGGCAGTAGAGAATAGGTTGAGTCTGAATCCAGAGAAAATAAAGGCAATCCTCATTGGGTCAAAACCTCACCTAAAAACCCTTCCCTACTATCCACTGCTTTTCCTCAATAACCGACCAATTCAATTTCTAAAATTTGATTAAAAATCTGGGAGTAACGTTTGATCAACATCTTTTTTTGGAATAATCATATTTCTCAAATCACGAGGAAATCTATTTCTATACTTAAACTACTTTTCCATTACCGGGATTCAATACCACTAAGTACTCGTTAACTTTTAATATCATCTCTTGCTTTTCCCAAATTTGACTATGGATGCATACTATATAGAGGAGTGTTTAGTGAGCATAAAATGAGATGTAAAAGATTAATGAACGGTATTTTTAGATTTATTTTTGGGATTTCTAGACGTTCTCATATATCTCAATGGTATTCTGAAATTGGTTGGCTTTACCCCAGTTATCGACGTCAATACTTCCTAGGTGCACTCATATTTCTATCCTTGAAAACCAAAAAAAAAAAAACACCTATATCCATGACCTCCTTACCCTGCGCTCCTCCATCCACCTCTTAAATACTAGAACCCAGCCCATCAACCTGTACACTCCGGCGCATCGAACTGCATCCTTCGAGAAATCCTTTATTTCCTCTTTATGGAATTCATTGCCCATCTCAATTCGAACATGAATATTTATGTTATAAACATTATAATAGTACACATAAGATGTATCCTTTTAAAAAATGTCTTCATTTATTTTGGAACTCATAATTTAATTAATAATCAAGTTTTAATATTATTATTAATATTTATTATAAATAATTATCATAGCCAGACGATTGTTTTATGTATTCTACTCATTTGTTATTCTTAGGAGACAAGTTGTATAATTAAAAACTATTTCAATATGTATTACTCCAAAGTTATGTCAGAAAAGAATTTTATTGAATATTTTATTTAGTTGAATGATATTATTTTTACTTATAATTTTATCAATTTTATTTTAATTTGATTCCTTTGGATAATACACCGATTTGTGGAAATTTGATATATAGTATGTAGGAATCAAAAAACAGGTAGTTACAACTGTAGTGGAAATTTCCAAATTGTAGCGAACAACTTTACCCTTTTCAATTAAATATCATTATTCAACCTACCACAAATAAATAAAAATAACGAAATTTAATTTTTTCTTATATAAAAAAAAAAATTCAATCCAGCTATGTTGATAAATAAAAATAAAATAAAAATCTGTAAACAAAGATTAATTGTTTGAACTATTTTGAGTGAGCCAATACGAGCCATGTTGGAGTTTGTTGAGTCAATATTTTGCTGAGGGAAAACAAAGCGTATTCACAACAAAAGACATTTTTGGATAAAATACTCTCAGATGCTTTCCTGCTTTGATCATTTACAGAGCAGCATCTAATAAAAAGAAATAGACTTTTTCATGTAGTACACCATCCGGTCAAAGAAGACTCATAGAGTCGTTGAAAAACCGTGCAATTTTTGTATTATTGCAATTTTCCACATCCTGGCTATTTAAAAGGATAGGTTTTGAAGGAGAATCTGGGCAGGGACTTCCAATAATAATATTGACAATGTATCGGCCTTCAACATCAATTGTCTCGTTTACTGAAACCCAAATTGGCCCTTCCTTGACATTTTCGCAAGATTTTCTTGATATGTGTCTTGCAGCTAGTTTTTTCTCAATGTGGATTCATCTTTTTTTTTTTTTTTTTTTTCAATGTACTTTTCCTAAAGTATTTAAGAGAGGGATTGTTAGTTTTACTCAATGGAATGTCAGCCTGCTCGATATCAATATGTATTAAAGGTCGACTTACGCTATCCGCTTGAGGTAGATGAAACTTTGCTTAAATTTTTACGTTTTCTCTTTGTTTGATTTGTGAGATCCTGTGCCAATGTGCTGGGTCACTTGAAATCGTTGCGTAGTAGATACAGCCTTGTCACAGGAAGCGGTATATAAAATGTCTCCATCACTTCCGAATGCTTCGTTTGGAAACTCGCGAAGATATTTTAAAACTCGTTCTGTGGTCGTTTGTTTTTTTTTGGTGACTTTCCCCATTTCAAAAAAATAATGAAAATAAAGTAAACCATAAAACAAAATTTTCAAATCGTGTTTGGCAAGAGTAGAACGCACCTAATGGCTCACAGATAAAAACTGAATAAGAAATAGGTTTAGTTCTGGTGATTAAGAGGAAAAATCAAGGGAGGAGGAATTTCCGAATTGTTTTGTAGGTTTTGGTTCTGAGAAGCGATTAACAGCAACAATAGAGGGTCCAATCCTTGTGAAAGATGGATTCTTACCTCACTCATCATTCAAGTTACGTTTCAAAGAAATATAAAAATGAACAAATATGCATCAAAATATGTAATAATTCACAAAATATGTAAAAAAAAAAAAAAAAAAAAAAAAAAAAAATGTAAAAATTAAGTCCAATATGTAAATTTTAATTGCCTTAATTTGATCCCAATAGTGTTAAAACATATAACATGAGTTGCTACTAGGTGCTATCCAGGTCAGGAACCGATATGTATTTACATGGAAATCCTAGCCCTACATATTATCAATAAAAATTATCCATTTTTTAACTCAATTAAATTTTGTATCTTTTATTTATTATTTAAAATAAATTTATAAACGAAAAAATTTTAAGAGTTTGAGCGCGAGCGTCCTATTTAAGGCCCCAGAGAAGAAGCTATCGAAATCGTTTAAGTGTGTTGATTTGTTTAATTAATTCGCAAAACCTGTGACATATTTTTTTAATTTGTTATAATAGCGAATGGTGAGAAGGGTGGTGAGAGGATGGGGTGCTAAATTTGTTCTTTAAAAACGACTCGGCTGATTTTAATAGAATTTAATAATTAGGTTTCTTTCATACTTACTAATATTTTGTGTGTCATTAAAAACAATTAAATTAACTAATTAATTCCGCTTCAATTGATTCCTAGCAAAAGGCCTATAGGAATCCTTCGAAAAATGACTTTCGGTGTATTTTGATAATATGACACCACAGACTGAAAACGCAACCGTTGCCGCTTTGTCACATCCTACTTATACAAATAAACGATGATATGCCTTGAATCAAAAACACGTTAAGAAATCTTAATGGAAGCACATGAAAAAAGACAAGCCAAGCCACTTCCTATCCATAACCCAAAATAAGAAACAAATAAATTTCACGATTTCTTTGATTTTGGCTATTCTACTCATTCTCAAAAGCATTGCTTTTTGATTAGATTCACTTATACTTGTTCGCGCCAATCGCCGCTCTTGTGAAAAGGAAAAAGAGGAAAAAATATATTTTACACAGTCACGCCCTCTATCGAATTTCTTGGGTATACTGGCCCTTTAGTTTTACAATAACTACCTAGAGCCGGTAAGTCGGCGGTTATATCGAGGTGAGTGATTTTTTCTGTAATATTTGGTTAGGTTACCTTCTGATTAAGATCTCCCCAAAGGTGCGAACACTCATTTTTATAGTTTTCAATACAGACCATTTTCCAAAGGTCGATGCGAATTTGCGGAGTCGCATCGAAAAATATCTCGATCTTTCACTATAGACTCTACTGTGTATATTGCAATTTCCTTCTTATTTCTATACTACAATTTGTAATGCCTGCAGAAGATAAAAATCTTATATTTCAAAAAGGGAAACTGTTTTCGCGGACATTACTAGCAGATAGGACGAAATTAAAGGTCCCAAAAATTAAAAAATTAAAAATTAAAGGTTAAACATGCCTAACCACGGCTTCTACATCAGGAAGACTAATATTGAAGCTGATAGGAAAGCTGAAGCTCTGTCCAGCACGGCTCCTGATGAATGTAGTCAAAAGCAACATGCAACAATCTAGAACCCAGCTACGTAATAAGAAAAAGTCATCCGAGCCACGTGTAGTGTCTACTTCCACCTTTAGATAAAAATAAAAATGAACTTTAGCAACGAAACAGAAACTAATTAACTTAAATAATTATTTTGGTTAACTAATTCATTCCCAAGAGTAAAGACCGCTATCAAAAGGTCTAATGGAATCGTTCGAAAAATGATTTTCAATGTATCTTAATAATATGGCACCACAGACTGAAAACGCAACCGTTTCTACTTTGCCTCATCCAACGTATAAAAATAAATGGATTATATGTCTAGAACCAGAAACACGTTAAAAACTATTAATGGTACGACATGAAAAAAGTCATGCCAAGGCTGTTCGTATCTGTAACCCAAAATTAGAAACAACTTAATTTCAAGATTTCATTGATTTTGCTATGCTCAACATCCTCAACAGCATTGGATCCTCAATGAAGGAAGCGGAGCTCAAAATTCGGGAATTCTTTCATGAAGAGTTAAACGAATTAGAACTACTTAACAAATACCCGCCAATTTGGAAGGTGTATCTAAACAAAATAAACAATACCCCGATTCTATCATAAGCTCCAGTAGAAAGATTGTTTTCCTTTCCATAACGAATTTGCCAAATCAAATAGAATGTCAGACGAAATGTTTGAAAGAACAGTATTATTAAAAATTTATAATTCGATATTTATTTGTCCTCGACACATGAAAAGAAACGCAGGGTCCCATATCGAAGATTCAATACAAGTCCTTTTGAAGCTTGAGCCCATACAACACAACTGTAGTCTTCTGCATCACCTCTTGACATGAAAAAAGACATAATTTCAAGATTTCATTGATTTGGCTATGCTCTACATCCTCAACAGCATTGGATCCTCAATGAATGAAGCGGAGCTCAAAATTCGGGAATTCTCTCATGAAGATTTAAACGAATTAGAACTATTAAACAAATACCCGACAATTCGTAAAGTGTATCCAAAGTACAATACACCAATTCCAACTTCAGCTTCAGGAGAAAGATTGTTTGATTGTACGAGTAGAAACGCTTCAGAAACTCAATTTTGAAGTATTGAATCATCCTCCATATAGTCCCGATCTCGCTCCATCTGATTTTCACTTGTTTGGTCCACTCAAACAGGCAATTAGGGGCCGTCGATTTGCCTCGGACGAAGCATTGAAAGAAGCGGTGCATTCCTGGCTCGCATCTCAACCCAAAACCTTCTTCCATGAGGGCATCAGGAAACTTGAACAACGTTGGACCAAGTGCGTTGAAAAGCAAGGGGACTATGTCGAAAAATGATGTACTTGTAAGTTTCCTATTTCATTTCAATAAAATTTTATAACTATATTGCGGATAATTATTGACTTACCCTCGTAGCTAGGGCGCTCCATGAGCCTGCTTATGGATCTTGTGCGCATGAAAGGTTCCTGACTTCAATCGTTCCAAAGAAATAACATAAAACATTCAATGTGAACGGAAATTCAGCGGAAACCCTCTCTTCTTTTGAGATATCTCCACAAATTATTCGCAGCTACCTGGTTGGCCAATCCGCCTTAAGGCTAACTCACAACGAATTTTGATTTTCGAAAGCCTTCATCTCGTTTAACAACTGAGTACTCCTCTGTGCATGTAATGAATTCTCATTCTAATAGTTTTTAATAAAAATCTTATAACTTTCGATTTAATTTTAAAGGTGTCTACGAGACCATACAGCAAAACGACTTTATACTTATATAAGACAATAAGTATTAAATCGACATAGATACGGTTGAATGAAAAAAACGTTGACCACATTTGCCGAAATATAAGTCAATAAGATCGATTTCACATCCCCCAATGTCGACAACGTAGAGCATATTAAAAAGAGCTAAATACTTTAAATATCTCGAAAGCATAATTGAAATGAACGCCTGCTGGAATATGGCAAAAGAGAATTGCAAATAGCAAACAAAAAAAAGTTAGGAAGTAGGAACATCATTCCCGAACAAAAAGAAATATGAACGTGGCCCAAGAGGGAAATGTGCTGTAGACTGAAGAATATGCAGGGGTCCCATTAAAAACTTGTGTTAAGGAAAGAAACTGCATTGAGGACAGTCAAAAAAAAAAAAATTATATAATAAATAAATTTTAATAATTCAATAAACGGTTTGGATTCTGAAGAAAGTAGATTTGACTGGCGACTGGGTAAAACCCGAAACCTTTCCAAATTGTAACGAACAGCTTTACCCTTTTAAATTAAATATAATTATTCAACCAGCACAAATAATTAAAAATAGACTAAATTTGTTCTTATATACAAATAAAATGCAATTAGCTATGTTTAAAATAAAAATCAGAAGACAAAGATTAATTGTTTGAACTATTTTCAGTGAGCCAACACGACCCATGTTGGAGTTTGTTGAGTCAATATTTTGCTGAGGGAAAACAAAGCGTATCTTCAACAAAACGCTCCATCAAACAAAGGGTGTAAATGGTGTTTTATGTTATTTTCCGTCCTCCCACTTCAGGCGCCTTGTTAAACATTAATTAAATCAGGCATCTTGATAGCTTGCAGAGATAATATTTGTTGAAGAAGATTTTAAAAAGAGTTAACGAAACCCCCTTAAGTCAACTAGATTGTGAAGAAATGTTTGTTCTCAATTTAAAAACAACCAGCAGAAATGATTAACTTTTACAGTTAATTTAAGCGGACTATAGATAAGTATGGCTTATAGGTCATGAACAGGAAACAATAAATAAAAAATTTATGTAAAAAAAAGAATATATATTTAAATATTGTGGCGATCTAGTATCCATGATGGATTAAACAGTGGAATGTTGAACGATGTATAAAACACGTCATCGGCGGATGAGAGGAAAAATAAATATCAAGATCACGAAGTAAGAATCGAAAAGGCCGTGGACAATACAAAACAAAGCAATCTCCTTTTGAGATAAGGAAAGAAAGTACATTGTGGACAATAAAAAAAAATAATTAAATAATAATAAATAAATAAATTTTAATAACTTAATAAATTGAACAGTTTGGATTTCGTGGAAAGCAGATTTGACTGGGGATTTGGTGACATCCGGAAAGTGAAGAATTATTTTATTCTTATTATTTTTTATATCGAACCTTGATATAGCAAATTCCTTAATAAATCGAAGTTTTTCTATTCCCCTTTGATCTGCCAACCATTCCTATCTTATTTTTATCTCTACATATCGAGGGATTGGTTAAGAAGACCTTGATAAACCGAATTTTCGAAGATTCCTTACCTTACACCGCAACGCTACAAAACAATGTTTTTACCGGAAAAACCTCTATAAATTAAAGTCAGTAAATAACTAGAGTTTAAACTGATTAAAGATTCTACGAAGGATTAACTGTTACTCCCATCCTGATATTTGTTTCATAAACCATACAGTAAATTATAAAACTGAAATACAAGAAATAGGCACTAGTTATGCTAACTTTATAAATAGATCAGAAATATAATTAAATCAAATATCCATAAATATAAATTGTATTTAAAAATAAAAATATAAATATAGTTAACAATACAGTAATAGTCTAAATATAGAATGTTTGTGTAAGCACCAAATGAAATGAATTAAACAAACAATAACAAAAAGTGAACATTGCTCAGTTGAGTGTCAGTAAGGACTAAGTGAATGAAATCACAGTTGTAAGTAGAAATAATAAGCATAATTGAATGGGATTAGATTGTATAGTTGAGATAATGTTGTAAATGGATATAATTCAAGTTCTGTTTACTCCGAAACATGTAGAGAGAAATTAAAAAAAAAAAAAAAAATAAATAAAAAAAAAAAAAAAAAAAAAAAAACAGCGGCAGGATTGGTCAGTTTCCAAAGAGAAGTTAATTGAAAATAAGGAATAATTGGTGGAGTCAATTATCAAAAGAAACTTGTGTGTGATTCTTTTAAATTCATTTGATAAAATATAAAAATGTATGAGATACTAGGTATAGGAATATAATAATTAGAAAAAACAAACATGTCATGAAACAAACTGCTGAAAAAACAGTGATTAAGTAAACAGTTTTCAAGTTTAGTAATGGAGTTGAAAAATGAGGATATAAATTATAAATGTGCCTTTTCAGTATATTACTTACGATTAAGGATTTTTTGATTCCAAAAATCAATCCTTAAGAGACGTATTGGTATCGAAATCGGTGATTATAAATTGGTATCGATCGGTTCCTGGCATATATCAATTATGTGATCATTCCCTAATTAAAAAAAAAAAAAATAATAACACAAACTGTACCACTACAACTCATGAAGGGTTTTTGGTTCAGGGCTTAGGTAAAGATGTACTGTGACAGGGCAAACTGTTGTGAAAGTATTCGAATAGAATTCACGTTCAACCGCCAGGTTTTTCCCCAATTAAGGGTAGTCAAATTTTTTAGAGGCCGATTGGGCTCCCGACCTCGAAGTCAATCCATAGCCGAAATGAATATAAATAGTCTGCCTTCAGCCGGACTCGAACTCTGGTCCGGGAGCATGGTATTCAATCGCCTTACCCATTGAGTTATCGCGCCACCCGTGCTATGATTTTGTGATAAATAACTATATAGTAATAAAACTATTATGCAAAGAAAGTAAGAAAGCAAGAAAGCAAAACACATAGTAGAAAAATAAAAGAGGCAATTTACATCAATAAAACAATTAATAATACTGTTAACTACAAAACAGACACAGATAAAATAGGAGCAGTGTATGCAGGAATAATTAATAAATTAACATTATAGATTGACCAACTATGGACTATAAACAATAGTTTGAGATTGACCCTTGTACCCATTAGGTAGAAGTATTGTTATTTTAGATATGTAAAAGGAACAGACACGGTGTGATAACACCATGAAGAAATTACTGTTAAAGGTAAAATTATAATGATATGTTAAGGGCAAATTAATCTAGGAGTTGTATTGATTGATGTTATTAATAGAATAGTAGTGTAATTATAAGAAATACTGTTTTCAGTCTGAGGATGGGACAAAGTTCCCGAAACATGTAACTTAATTGAGGAATAATAAAGAGGAGTGATGCCAAAATAAGTGTGATATTTCTATCAATAACCTATGTTTAATAATCCCAGAGTAAAAATATACCCCGAAGAAATACAGTTCGATCTCTTGTTACAGCTGAATATCCACCAATATTGGAAAGAAATGGTACTGACCAGTGGACTGTGTTCGGTGTCTCCGCCATGGGACGTTTTGTTACAGTGGTCAAATTTTCTGGTGAAGTCCTGCCTGCATCAGGGCTGATACAGGGTGAAGTGCCAGTGTTGCTCCAGGACGTTCCACACTAGCTGCGCCGACTTATCCGACGAGGAGCAAGTCATCACCTGCTACTAATGTTTCTGAAACGCGAGACACCATCAGAGAAGCTTCGCGATTTTCAACTTTAATTTAAACTCCCCAGCAGCGATCCCTGAGCCGTATTGAGGAAAAAAGAAGTTCTCCATAATCTTTACTGATTCAGAAAATTTTACATAAGTGAATGTGAAGCTTCATAATCTTCGTAATCTTTTTCGATACACATCTAGTCAACGAAGAGGTAACTGATTCTGATAACTACGTGTGTCTACGCTGCATCCTGTCTCAGATATCGAAAAGGAAGCGAAAGTTATACAGCGAACCTCGTGCTTTGAAGAGGAACGAAAAATGCACGGAACTGAACTACAACAACAAACGAAGGTACACTACATGCTACATATGCTGCTGCCACTACCACAATGCTTGTGTAGGCTTGCCGGACATAGACATTGTCTCCCTCCGTTGTTTGGACTGCCTCGAACACAACAGGCCCATCAAAAGAAGACTATTTCCACCTTTTCCACCTCATCCTTATCCTTCTTCCTTCTAGAAGAGCGGATTCAATGCCAGCGAAGCAACATTACCAGTGAAAATAAGATTTAATGTAACGTGATAATTTTTTAAAATGTGATATGTGTCCTCCGTTTTAGTCTCAAGAGTGATTTTTAAGAATTTTGTAAATTATAAATTATTGTAAAATTTTGCTGATGGGAGTAATATTGTGGTTTAATTTTTTATATATCTTTAAATGTTGCTAACTGAATGTAAAATTATATTGAATTAAAAATAAGAACATTTTATGTAGAACTTGTATATCTACATATAAAATCAATATATATATTTTAAATTTAAATCTTATTTTTTTATTCAATTTCCCTTGTTTTAATAGTCATGTATTTAGATTTGCGAAGGTTGATGAAATGGAACAGATGTCAAGCAGACATTTAATAAATATAGTATTATATTTTTATAATTTATGACTCATATTTTTATTGGAAAAAAATTATGGCACTAAAGATTTATAATTTAAAATAAAAAAAAAAATTGGTGCATCTACAATTTTCTATCATACGGATTCTTTAAATATAATATTCGTTCCATAAGCTTCTACCCTATTAATCATGAAATCAATAAACAAACTCAACGAAACATAATTATTACAAAAAAACATATTTTCGTCTAAATATTTAAATTAAAAATTTTTAATTGTTAAAATTTAAACCTTTTCAGAATATATGAGTAATCTGATTAAAAAAAAAAAAAAAAATTAAAAAGGAATAACTAAAAAAATAAATAATAATAGTGCTTATATATATATATATATATATATATATATATATATATATATATATATATATATATATATATATATATATTTCTATTAATCTATCCATTTCAACATAACACGCTGAGACATCACCTGTTTAAATTGAAAAAAGAAAATTGATATTAAGATTTTTTGTGAGTAAAATTTACCTACATAACTTAAATATGAGAATTCAAAATTAGGCGTATTGAATTAAAAAGTCAAAAGTCAGTGAGATTCTTCAAGGTTTTTACGAGACCGTATTTGTTATAAGTAACAAAAAAAGTTTTTAATAATGATAAGAAGTACAGGAAAATATGTTTAACTTTATTTATAAAATCGGTAGACCATTGTCAGATTATTTTCCTTCAATCACAAAACAAGGGATGTGAACTAAATTGCGGTGACTCTGAAGATAAATACAAAGGAAAAACTGGACGACATATAAGAGCATACAACATTAAGATGCAACAATAATTGGACTTTGTAATAATAATAGCACTTTTGTTTTTATTTTTATAAGCGTCCATATACGATCTTAACATTAACAAAAACAACCTAATATCCAAATTAATTGCAAAACATGCAATAATATATATATAGGTGAAACGAAACAAAAACTAGAAAATAGAATTAAATAGCAACGTTCAGATACAAAAAACGTAAAAACATTAAACAAACAGCATTGGCACAACATGCCATTAATGATAATCATCCATTTAATTTTAATGAAACCAATATATTATTTCATGAAAAGAACAATAAAAGAAGAAAAATATTGGAATAAATTTTCATAACAAAAAATATAGACATATCAGTAAATTTTAATACGGATATAACAAAAATTCGAACTCATTATGCGCTATTGAATAATAATTTAATAAAACTTGTACCTATATGTAAGCCAGTTTCAATATGGACAAATAGGTACATTATAATGTGTTCTTTGACTAAATATTCGGATATTTTATCGAATAAGGTAAATTTAATAAATTTAAATTACTGTAAACATAATAATGCATTTTGAAAGCTGAGTAATACGATATGTGCAGTAGATAATTTAAATATTATTGCAGAAATGATGATTCTGATAGATGAATATGATTGACGAGACTTTTGATTCGAAATAAATATTTATTAACAATGTAGAAGTGTTAAGGTAAAACATTATGATAATATATTCGTATACATTATAAATAGATAGAAAGTAAAATAATGATGTCCATAACAAATTTTCATTAATTGTTATTAATTTTGTGTTTTATGTATTTCTTTTTTTGTGGGTTTTTATTTTATCATATATAGTGTAGTTTAAATAAATTTTAAAAAATACACACACGCACATAAAAGTAGGTTGTAGAAGTTTTTTGAATATTTATGATAATATTTTCTTAATATAATATTATTATTATCATAGTTCTTATGATAGGATATTATCTATACTGTAACTTTGGGTATTACCACTAATCCCAGTATCATAATAGAAATAGTGTCGGATATCTTGTAAGATAATTTTGTATACAATCTGCAATCAACTTTTCAATAATATTTTTTGTTTACTAAAGATAAATAGCAATAAGAAATGACGGACAGCATTAAATATTTATTTGAACAAGGTTCAAACAGAACAGCATTATCACGTTGTTTGTTATAATGTCGATAAGGATAAACTTCAATAACAAGCAAGATATATTTGAACGAAGTTCAAACATGAAAACCTTGAAATATTAACAATAAACATATTGAAAGATAACTAGTCAAAACAAACTTAATATACATAGAGAGGCAAGAATTCCAGTTTCATCATTTTCTAGGTTTTTTCGCCTCCATATACTTTATCCAGGGTATATGAAACGTTATCAGAAATATTTAAAAAAATTATTAACTCGAAGGCATAAGTATTTACATTATTTACTTATGTTACAAAGCAATTTTAAATTTAAATATTTGAAATTAATAGGGTTAATTAATGAGACCAATGCTCCTTGCTCTCATTACTAGTAGTATGTGTATTGTTCCAATGTGATTTTGAATAAATTCATTTACTTTAATTTAAAAAAAAAAAAAAAAAAAAAAAAAAAAAACACAAACAACAAATTTAATTGACACAAGCATGTATTTTTTGTAAAATTTCTAAATTCTATTTATGTAAAATAAAAGAAAATGAAGAAGTGCATATAGAGTGGGTCAAAAACGTATTGGCACACCCGCTTTTTTTCTAATATCTTAAAAGTATAAATGCTAATTGTTTGTTACTTAATTTGTTTAAAAAGTAGCATACAACTTTTATTTTTGAGTGGCAATCGATTGAACTTTTTGAAAACAAACTGTAATTAAAAAAAACTAAATAAGAATTTCAAGGGACAGAAAAGTATTGGTACAGTTGTACAAACTTAGATAATAAGTTCTTTATTTGCATTACCACATACTTTAATTATTTCAGTCCGATATACAAACCAAAATGTATACGATTATTTTACACTATATTATAAATAGTTCAGTGTTAATAAAATGGGGAAAACACAAAAGAATTGTTTATAATTATGAATCCGTATGGTTGAATTGCGTTTTCGCGGATTTAGTTATTGTAAAATTACGTATAAACTTGATATAAGTTTTAGGACACTTAGGAACATCATAAAATAGAATAATGAGATGGATTCATTTGCTAAGAAATGACGCTCAGGGAGACAACAAACGTTTTCTGAAAAGGAAATAAAAATAGTTATAAAAATATAATGGCAAAAACACTCTCTATTTATGCCTCTAAAATAGCATAACAGATTGCATCAGCATCTATCACAACTTTTATCTTGAAAACAGTAAAGGACGTAATCCAGTTTTAATTATTGTTGGAGAGTTCAAAGAAAGAAACCATTCGTAATCGATGACAATAAAAAAAATGTACTGATTTTGACATAATCGACATAAAGGGATACTGGAGTTTTTGGCAAATACAATTTTAAAGCAAATACAACGTTTTTGACTCTGATAGCCATAAAAATGTATGGGAAGACCAAACAGAGAATTTCAAATAAGCAATGTTAGGCCAACAATAAACACGGAGTCAGGAGCATTTAAGTTTGGGATTGCGTGTCGTGAAACGGAGTGGGAGACTTGAACTTCATTGAAGGTATTATGAATGCAGATAAATATCTTAGCATTTTGCGCCATAATTTGAATAGCAGTGCTGAAAAGATGATGAACAGGGACACAAATATCTTCCTGCAAAATAACGATCAGAAGCATACTACTGATAAAACAGAGGTGTGGTTGCTTTCTAATGTTCGGAGATAAATCAAAACTCCTCCCCAGTCCCCGAATTTAAATAGAGCACTTATGTATTTTTAAGACCGCAAAGATAAAAATCTCCCAAATCACAGCTTAAAACTGTTTTACAGCAAGAATGGGATAAAATTCCATCTGGAGTAACCCACCAAGTTGTTTCCTTAATAGTAGGAAGACTTCAGGTCATAATAGTTGCAAATTGTATGGTAACAAAATATTAAGATGTACATAAAATTTAATAAATTATTTATCAAAATAAAAATGTCTGCTGAGCCAATGCTTTTTTGACCCACTGTATGTTGAATGATTTTCTTAGTTCTTACAGTTATATCGGGTAAATCACTATTTATTTTATATAACTTTACAACTTTAAACCACCAATTTCGGGTTGCAAAGCTCGCTTAAAACACGGTTTTTGCTACTTTTAAATAAACTAAAAACCTTTGTATTTCTTTAACTTGACGTACCAATATATATATTTTAAATAAATATCAATTATTTTACATCTTTTCATTACTGAACGGATTAGTATACTATGTCTGTCCAACAACAACTTGCCAACAACTGCTCCAACTTCACTTCCGCCTCCGAAGCATGTAAAAGATGCTTCTCATGTTAAAACTACTGAACTTAAAATATAACACCCTCTTCACCACTAATATGAAAGTACGCGAGGATAACCTTTTTAGCAAATTCACAGGGTCCTACGCATGTATATCTGATTTTTCCAGCTATCTGTACAAACAATTCCGATAACAAGGCCGTAGGAAGAAACATCCTGCCAGAGTATTTACAATACTAATCAACAGCTCTTTTTTGGCTCCGAGCTCTCGATCTCAAACGTTCTACTGTGCAAGAACATAGTCAACAGGAACTAAACATCCTCAATCCGACATCTTACTGCATCGTTTCCACCTCTATCTGAGGAACGCATCAAAGACATTGGAGGATTCTTCCCCTGCGCCGACGACGCTGCACCAATTGATGTAAACAACCACAAACTGTACGAAGAAATTCCATGTCTAGGAGTTATGATGCCATCTGCAATGCACTTAGGAATACCGAACCAGGCCCATATGCTTCAAGACTAACCACCACCTATAAAGTGAAATCCAACTTAATAGAATACAAAATTCTAGGTTACAGACGATCTGAAGCGCAGTTATTCGCTTACGAGTGTGAAATCACCTCCACGACGTTCGCTGAAACAGTTGATGACACACGCAGTCATCTCTACAATAAGAACTGAAGGCTCTCAAACACAAACAATTCTACAAGAGTTCATTGAAACTCAAGCCACAATGCTTCTTAACAAGCAAGAAACCCCGTATAACCACGTTCATACGCCCGTTCTCGCACTTCGGCGCATCACTATTCTACTCATCACGTCCCATCCTTCCTGCCCTAGTTGGAATACATAAGGACGTTAAGCGCCAAAAAACAACAACTAGTTAAGGTCACTTCACCAGTTATGGGCAGGCTAATACAATTATCGCAATGGTAAGGGACTAATCCATTTATTTGAGGTATCACCAGGATATATTAATATCTCTGAAAAAGATTTAATATTAATTTACTAGTAAAACCTTGTTTTAATTCATTTCAACAAGTTATCTGTTGTTATTCAGTTATTTTAAGTGCACAGTTTTATATTTATTTAGTATAGTCATGTTTTATATTATAATTAGCTTGTTCTCAGTCATTTGAGCACGAAGATTTGTGTAGTTTAAATTCATGTAATAATGTAATTTTTTTTTTGTTTCTTTAAATATTTAAATATTACATGTATATTTAGATTGATGTAGTATGCTGCGTGAAATGTAGAGACCCATTCAGAATGGGCAGCACCACTTAAAAATGTGTTTCTCCCTCCTATATGAGAATTTAGAAATATTTAAAATTATTCTTATTTTGATTTGCCCAATTTGGGTTGACAAGGTTCGTAAAACTTATTCCATTATGGAAACTATCGCTATAGATTACAAATCTATTAACCATCAATACCATGATAAAAAAAAAAAATGTTATAGTTCATTTTAAAATTTTGTTTGTCGAAGTAAATAAAAGATTTATTAATAGATTAATAAATTTAAAAAATAAATAAAAAAACTGATATTAGTGGCAAAACATTAGTAATTGAAATTTTAAAATGCTCAAAACATAATCATTACGTATTAATAGGTTCTCAGTTGTTAGTGCACCTTATAAGTATAAAATATTTGAACATTATTCACTAGGACTTTAAATAGGCTAAGTGCATTTTATTATAATTGACAATGTGCATACTAATGTAAACCAATTTAATTGTAATGTCAGATTGTAAAAATTGTTGTGATGGTGTAATTCAAATTATTTTCGGTATCCTGAAGATGCGAAGAGATATCACTAAGGATTTATGTACATCTATAAATCCTGTAAAAATTGCCATGTTTACAGATCCCTATCTGCTAAATATATCGTCTCAACATATATTCCAAGGATCCTATCATAAGAAAAACACAAGGATATGCCTCAATGTTAAAATACTCGCAAAAGAGCGAGGGATCTGGAAAAAGTCGTGCGGATAAAATGAAATGAAGAAGCTGATGAGGCAGCCAAAGAAGCAGCAATTTCCTCACCACATGTCCAAAGTATCTGTACCCCTTCAGGCATACAACTTTTTAGAATATCGTGCCAAGGATACTTGGGTAGAAAAAAATCATAGACATAATAAATTAAAAAGTATTAAAAGCGACCAATGGAATACATACCGTCGAAAAAATAGAAAAGAAGAAGTGATCGCAAGATAAAGGATTGGCCATACTCTCCTTACATACAGCTGGTCTCACCGAAGTGTTTATCTTGTAACAAGTCCTTTAACAGACATATTGTTGAGGAATACCACAGTACAAAGCCTACTTCCAGCAGAATGGCTTGAAAGAAAACTTCCGACTATGCTTCGAAATATCAAATCCAATCTTTCTCAAACAATATAGTTTATTTGCAAAAAAAAAATTATAAAAAAAATAAGGGACAGGACACACCTTGGATGTCGAAGACCTTGGATGTTAAGCGTCCAAAAATGAATGAATTAAGGCTTAAACTTCAAGTTGAGATTTGGGGCTCCACCAAACCATCTAACTCATCTCGTATCCAATCCTTGCAATCCAAAATTCTTCGGAAAATCCTTAATGCCCCCTACTTTGTCACAAATAAACTTATCCATAAATACCTCAATGTTCCATATGTTACTGATTTAGCCCAAACCAGATACCTATCCTTTCATAGTAAACTCCATAACCATTCAAATCCACTAGTCTCTCAACTTGCTTCCTATTCTATTCCTGACAACCCTCCGAGGCGTCTGAAAAGAAAATGGCGTCGGGACCTTCTCAAATAGAACTTTTATTGAAGTGCTACCAATGAGTAGTTGCTTCACAAGCAATTGTCATTTTATTATTTTTTGTCATTATCACATTTACTGGATGTATGTTTTTATGTACAGTTGTAAATTTCAATAAATAGATATATAAAAAAAAAAAAAAAATTCAAGTATCTTAATAAATTTAGCCCTGATGAAGTCTTGCAATGCAATTCGAAACGTCGGCATAATAAATTAAAATTTATTTTTATTTGCTGTGTATCTATGACTGCATACCCCAACTACCTACAATACTTCTCAGTCAACAAATACCCCATCAATTTAAATTGTAATAGAAATCAGAAAAAAAATATTAACATATAATATAACATTTAAGAATAATAACTGCTGTCTACAATATAATGCAACATTCCAAACCAACCTTTTTACTGTATCTACCCATAACTATAAAATCATTTTTAATTATAGCGTTATGAACAGACCTTCTTTAAGCATAGTTTATGCTGGATCCATTTATAAAATATACAATACACATAACACATACTGATAAATTTTTCAACCGTTTTTATTATTTTTTTCTTCAGTAATAATTGGTTTAACGAAATTAAGAAACTTATGGTGAATCACTCTATTTCTGGAACATTCATTTATATTTAAATCAATAAAAATTAATTAGTATAATTATGAAGTATAGTTTATATAGTTTGAAGTCATATTACATATTTTTTTGTTTTTAATTATAAATATATTAGGGCTCGAATATGTGACAAAAACTAAGATGAAATACATGGATATTTTCTAATAAACGTTTATAACAGGAAAATTATTTTTCTAATGAATATATCATTTAATTGTATAGTATATAATTAATATTCAATTAGTTATAAATTGTTTAAGAATTCAGCAGCATCGACTGTAACACCTAAATAATTTATTATAAACAATTAATAAATAATATCTATATATTATAATAAATAATCAATAATGTCTTTATTATTCATTACTGTTGCTATTCATTAAACGTATTAAAAAAACTTACCTTCACCTCTTCAGTATCATTACTAAGGCTGTGAAATATACGCGATAAAAACTAAAAATATATGCACACATATTTGAAAAACTATTGGGCAAAATACCGAAAATATGCAACTATCACAAGAACTAAAAAAAAAAAAAAAACTGGTTTAATATATGAAAGGGTATATCAGTTCCAACAGAAGTACAAAACTAATTGGTATTAAAACTAGAATATTTTGGTCCGGTGGCAGTTTGTGTAACAAATTGTTTTTTTTTTTTTTTTTTTTTTTTTCAAATTTTGATTTCTCACCTTAGGTTTATTTGTGATTTACTGATTTTATGACCTTTGTTAATAAAATCCCTGTATTAGTTGATACAACTTTATAAAAAAACAATATAAAACGTCTCCATCACCCTTAAAAGATTAACTTTTTTTCTATTGTTTTGAGATAACTTGGATAAATTATGAAGTTTTCAATATTTGCTAAAGTGCATTTAAAAAACCTAGGAAAAAAAACAAACAAATATCCTAGAACACAAGACAAAAATAACACATGCAGAAAATGGAGATAGTAATATATGAAATCGTTAACATCGAAATATCGATTGTATGAGCTGCGTACAAAGCTACAAGAACCTGTGTTTATCAAAACAATGGCTTATTTAAATATAAAGAACTCAATTATTATTTTGTGTAACCAAATATTTCATTTCTTGATTTTTTTTTTTTTTTTTTTTTTTTTTGATTTTTTTTTTTTTTTTTTTTTTTTTTTTTTTTTTTTTTTTTTTTTTTTTTTGAGATATCTTGGATTAATTATGAATTTTTCAATATAAAGTGTATTTATAATTTAATAAATAAATAAATAATAAATAAAAGTTTAATTAAACGTTAAAATTTAAAATGCATTTAAAAACCTAGTAAAAAAAAAACAAAGCATAAATATCCTAGAACACAAGAAAAAAATAACACATGCAAAAAATGGAGATAATTATAATTAAAAATGTATTTTAAAAAATATAATTTTAAATAATATACCTGGTTTGGATTAGGTTATATGAAATCTTTAACATCGAAATATCGAAGTTAAAACTGAAAATAAGTCCAGGCTAAATTGCTTGATGTGATTAAAAAACTATCAGAAAAATTAACTGCTGAAAAGTTTCCGACCTAACAAAGATACAAGACATTTTTTTCTGATTTTGTTTTTTTTTATTTTTCAACAGTCTCCTTGTGACTCTACACCCCTCTCCCAGCGATGCTCCCATCTCTGTAACCCATCCAAATAGTATTCGGTGTTTTTCTCTGCAAAATAATTGTTTATCTTCATGTTGATGTCGGAATGCCATTATCACAATTCTTGTTCGAAATTTGAATACCGGAATCAAATAATTTCAATACAGGTTGGTGTGTTTCAATTGTAAGCCCGAGATATTACCAATCATTATTTATAAATGTTAAACGGAATTATTTGGGAAAAAAAAAAGTTTCAAGGAAATGTAGTTTTATAAAGAAAAAAGTACATCTTTTTCGGTTCAATCTCTAAATATATATATCGCAATCTTATTTAAACTATTTAATTATACTTTTCGTTCAAATTCTTTTTAATTTATGAGAGGGTAATACGCAAAAAACGACGCAATTCGAAATATTTTCCTAATGTACAGAACATTTTTTTATAATTCACTTATCGGAATTATCGATTTTTTTTTAATATTTTGATTAAAAATATTAAAATATATTAAATTAATATAAATCTCATTGTTGGCATAAAATGTAAAAAATTTCAAAATTTCATTTTAAACTATTACAACTGTCTAAAACAAATTATACAAAAATAATGACGGGAGATATAAGATTATGCCTAGCTCAAAATTCTATTAAAAAAATTACGATCTGCCACTTTTGGATTTTTAAATTTTTTTTTTTTTATTGTTAATAGAAATTTTAATAATAGAAAAAAATGTTTATGTTTGAAAAAGCATGACAATTAATTTATTAATGAGCTCAATACGTACCTTTAGGTTATGTATATTCAGTAAAAACATTATCGGCTTATTCTGTTTTCAAATATACGTCTTACATTAATAATTAGCTAATCTGTACTTACAGATAATGCAGAAACAATACAACCTGACAATCTCGAGATGTTTTCAAGGCGAATTCTTCCAGCAGAATGTCCCTTTTAATTCTTTAATACCATTAGGTTCCGAGTCTAAGGTCTTAGTGTGACTAAAGTCCCAACAAAACAACTAAAATCGTAAACAGCTAGTTTCCTGTACATATAATATTCTGCGTTTTAGATATATTCAAATAAGAGAAAACAATATTTTAAATATTTTCATATCGAAATCGTGCCCACCGTATTTTTTAATATTATTATTTCTTACTTATTTTAAGCCATTGATTAAAATTATATATACAGTCATAATCATAGGTATTCGTATACTTGTATTAGTTTTATTTTCTTTAGTTTAATTTTGTATATAATACATTTTTATTTTACTTAAAAATACAGAGGCTCCCAGTCAAAATGAGACCAGGATATTTATAGATATTTTTGAATAAATAAATAGTTCAAATTATATTACATTAAAAACAATAATTTATTTTAAACACGTAACATCCTATAACATATAAATTCGTACATAAACGTGTAGAAATAAACAAGGATTTAATCATAAAAATAAAACACAATTGTCAACCGTTTCTTATCTCACAGTGAAAATTATACACCTTTTTTTCCTCCCAATATTTGTTTACTTTAAACTATTTTATTTTAGTTAAACTAGTATCAAAAGTGTTTGGCCCTCTTCAAAGCGAGTTGAACAAAATCTGCCATGTTTTAGAACTTTTTTCAATAATGAGAGCACAAAGAACCTGAGTTAGTCATTCAACATTTTAATGATGGGAAATCTTTAAATCAAATAACCGAAATTATTTTAAAACGCCATTCAACTGTCCCGCATGTAGAGGAGAGACCTAGCAAGGAAAAGCGCATTGCCAAAAACAAAAATGTTAAAAGCACTAGAAAAATTATAAGTGATAGTGATGAGACTTGGATCGCCAGGGAAATTAAAAAAAAAAAAACAGGTTTGTATGCACCTATCTAACTGCTTAGGTAAGCCAGTAAGTTCATAAAAAATGGAGCATCTCCTAAGAATAAATAAATTACATGGATGAAGTATCTCAAAAGAAACATTTTATTCGAAAATCTAAAATTTATAATGCAATTTGCAAATGAATATTTACTGAAGGACCCTGGGTTTTGGACAAATGTAATGTTTGGTGATGGAAGTTATTTCTGAGTACGATGGGCGTTGCTGTGTGGAGGAAACCAGGTAACGAAATTTACGCCTGTGAAACATTCTCTTTCTCACTACAAATTGTACCAATTTCACTGTGAGACATTTTACAAAACATTACATTCATAGAATAGATTTTTTTTAAAAATAACATTGACCAAATTAAGCATAATAACTTATCTATACTATTATATAAAAGGACAAGGCATTTTTCGTTTGTGATATCTAACCGCGAAAAATATTGAACCAATATGTGCCAAATTTTAACCACCATCCTCATAGTTGCAGGAAGGTTAATAACAATAAAATCTACAGGCACTATACTATAAACAGGTAGAGTTTAAGAAAGTTTTATGGAGCAAAACCTCGTTCTGGGCACCCAAAAGTTTTTTTTGCACTAGATGAATTGTTGATTATTAGGAAAATCTGAGGAATATTGCTTTAAAAATAGCTGCTGATGCACGTTTTATGAATTGTCAATGCTAGTATTGTAAACAATGAACTCAGAAGAAACAATTTGCATTGCCATTCAGCACCTAAGAAATATTTTGTAAGAAAACAGAATCAAAAAATGATCTTTATGCAAAGGAAAATGTTAATCGCCCCGTTCGATTTTGGGAGTAGGTCTTATTTACTGACGAGCGCAAAAAAGACTGTTTTTGTTTAACAGGTTGCAGATCGCGTAGAAGAGAGAGAATCAAATTCAAGAACTTAGTCACTGTCAAATATGAAATAGGTTCTGTGATGGTTTGGGTGTGTGTGGGTGCCTCTGGGGTAAGATATTTGAAGTTAATTAAAAGGATAATGGAGTCTATCAAACATAGAGGCATGTTTCAAGAAATTAGGTTGAAAAATAATAGCTAACAGCCTAAACATGAAATTTAAAATAATCATCCAATACCAAAAGAACTTTTGGGTGGCCGGAACAAAGTTTTGCACCATAATGTTAACGTGTTGGGAACTAATCAAAACATAACATACCCATCTGACTTTTCACATTTTCTTAGTAGTAATGTGAATTCCACTAATAGAGGTAAAAACAAAAATTGTACCATTTACAGAGGCAATTTCCACAAAAAATGATACCACTTATAGAGGTGAAAGCATTCTAGTTTAAGAGTTTATTCAAGTGAAAAATTATGGGATCAAGAGTTTCGAACCACTTATAGAAGTACAGTTGCTCCCAGTCAAATTGATACACCAGGATATTTATAGATTTCTTTGAATAAATGATTAGTTCAAATTATATTACATTAAAAAAAAATAATGTATTGTGATCACTAAACATCCAAGTAGTATGTACTTTGTATATAAATATACAAAAATAAGCAGGGATATAATTATAAAAATAAAACACATTTGTTCACGATTACTTATCTCACAGTGAAAATGATACACCTTAGTTTTTCCCAATATTTGTTTACCTTAAACTAATTTACTTTAGTTTTACTCTTATAATGGGGGCACACAGAACACTAAACAGACGTGAGTTGGTCATTCAACACTATCTTCAAATCAAATTGCTAAAATTATTTTAAGAAGCTGTTCAACTGTCCAGCATATAGTGGAGAGAACCACGAAGGAAAAGCTCATTGCCATAAAAAAAGGTTAAAGCACTATAAACATTTCAACTGATAGGGATGAAACTTAAAACGTCACGTAAATTAAAAGAAATCCACCTTTGAGTGCACCCATAATAGCTACTAAATTACCTAAACGCTAAAAGTGCAGAAATAGTACGATGTGTTCTAAGAAAAAATAAATTTCATGGACGAGGAGCTAGGTGAAAACATTTCATCAGAAAAAAAATCAAGCAGTTAGGATACAATTTCTAAATGAATATTTACTGAAGGGCCCTGAGTTTTGGACAACCCTAATATTTGCTGATGAAAGTAAATTTTAATATTTTTGGGTATGACGGCCGTTAAGTGTGATGAAAACAGGAGAAGAGCTAGCAAAAAAAAAAAAGTTACACACAATTAAGAAACATTGAGGTAGGAGTGTTATGGTGTGGGGGTGAATGGCGGCTTCTAGTGTGGTTAATATTAAAATGAAAAAAATAATCTTTATTCTGGGACGTATTGTCCCCTAAGAATAACAAAATTGTGTCATAAAATAGTACAATGGTCTGGCATATATATTTTCATACAAAGGTATTTATAAATGAGGAACAATAGACATGCAAATACAGTTAAGTAAATAATTGTCTAAATAACTTTAATAAATAAGATAACATAAGAAGGATAAATTAAATAATACTAAAAAAAAAATAAAATAAATAACCCTGAGAAAATGAGAAAAGATATATACAGGGGATGAACTATGTCTATATGTACATTGGATGAAGAAAATATTTACAGAGATTACGATATATACTTATATACACTGCACTCATTCACTTATACACCTTTACACTCAACTATACACATATGAATTGTCGATAGATAAAATTTCTTTGTTTAGGAAAAACATTTAAAGTAAAAAATAAAAAAATAAAAATAAAGATAAGAAAAAGAATTTTTATAAAAAAATAAATAAAAGATTATTATTATATGAAAGAAAATTTATGAGTCAATTCACCGGTATCAAATTTATTCGATTTGATCATATTTAATAATAATTACTGTTCATATCGACTGGCATCTGACTGGGATAAGAGGAGATATTGGAAAAGGAGTGTTTTTAATGAGCTTAAGGAAGGGGTATGTCTTATTTCAGGAGGGAGGGTGTTTCAGAGGGTAGTGGATCGGGCTAGGAAGGAATAGTGGTATAATGTTGTTCTATGGAAAGGCAAGTATAGGTCAGAGGAACGTGATCTTGTTGTGAATCGGGAGTAGAAGGAAGACTTAAATTTCAACAGATTATAAATGTAGGATGGGCGATGGTGATAAATGACTTGATAAAGGAATGAACCTAGGAAGTATGATTTCCGTGTGGATGGGTAGAGCCACTTCAAGTCCATGTACAGGTGTGAGACATGGGATCGCCTCGGGGTTCCAAAAACAAATCGAACGAAGCAATTCATAATTCGTTTTAACCTCTCTTGGAGTCCCACAGAGAGACCCCCAAACACCACGCAGCCATAGTCGAAGAGAGGAAAGATGAGCGAGGAAACTAGGAAATATTCATTTTATAGATGGAATAGTTAACAAGCATGTTTACGAAGACGTTTTAAGAGGAATCTTGAAACAAAGCGTGGAAAAAATGTGACCCAAAGATGCTTTGTTTTTACCAGGATAATCACCAAACCCACAACTATGTTAGTTAAGGAATAGGTCCTTTATAAATGCCTCAATTTATTTTAAACTCCAGTACAGGCACCAGAAATAAATATGACATCACCTGTAGGAAAAATTAGAGGTAGATATTAGAAAACATAAGATTTCCAGAAGAGAAGAGTTTAAAAAATATCCACTCGAAGAATGAAACAAGATAAGCCCGAGATCCATAAAAAAAAAAAAAAAAAAAAAAATGGTCAACTCCATTTCAAATAGACTAAAAGAAATGGGCGAAAGTAAATAATTTACTTCAAGGTGTTGAACTAAATAAAAACTATTCAAAAATCAACGAGAAGTGAGGTGTATCATATTGACTGTGAGGTGAAATTCTTGTTCATATTTCGTTTGTAATTTTTTTATAAATAATCAAAGTTGAATATTTTAACTTTGTTTTTCGTACTGGTTAAAAATTGATTTAAAGAAACGTGTTGATTAATTTTTGGATTTCTTTCCTGCAGCCGTCTAAGTTATTCTTTATTTTTTCATACTCTCTACAGGGAGTATCAATTTCACTGTGAGATACTGTATTCCACTTATCAAGGTTCGACAGTGTAACAAAATTTCAAAATAAAACTACTTACATAAAAAAAAAAAAAAAAAAAAAAAAAAAAAAAAAAAAAAAAAAAAAAAAAAAAAAAAAAAAAAAAAAAAAAATAAAACCAAAAAAATAAAAAAAAATGTATAAGTATTTTAATAATGGGTGTACACTGATTTTTTTTATTAACTGTTTATAAATTTACATTCTGTTATGTAATGTTATTCTTAACAACATGGGGACAATATACCCAGAGTATTTTTTTTTTTCCCCCAAATATTTCCATAACCTTGACATCAAATCAAACCGTTTTCGTAAAACTGCTGTAAAAGATTTTTCGATTCAGTGCTATCAGTGATAACCATTTTTTAAAGGGTAGTAGCCCCTTTTAGTGCTTCCCATGAGATAAATCTTTTGGTAATAGGAGCTCCTGAGGGTTGGTAGGCACGCCACCTTCCCAAACTATCCTCTTCCCCCCCCTCTTCTACCCCCCCCCCCCCCCCCCGACCACGCTTCTACCTCTCTCTCCCCCTCAGCCGAAAGAAAACTGAGAAGCCTCATAACGCCATTATCCAGTTTTCTATGGAACATATTGATATGGATTTATTAAACAATACAGTGTTTTGTAAAAAAAAAAAATAAATAAAATAAAAAATTACAGGTCTGACATCAAAAACAATTGATAATATTTATTTAGTTGATAAATATTTGCTATACTCAGGTATAAGGTATTTTTTTGAGATGGTCTGACTGGTCGGTAAAGCCGTCTAATCGGCTTCTTGCATAATCGGTGACTAGTCGGCACAAAGCACCGACTAGTCGGCCACTTCATTCATTTATATTTCTGCGCATAAATTATGTTCCTTTCATGGTAATTTCCAGAACCAATCAAATCCACTAGTTTCTCAACTTGCTTCCCAATCCATTCCCGATAATTCTCCGAGGTGTCAATAAAGAAAATGGCCTAGAAATCTTATAGCGTTGAATTTTTATCCGAGATGAATTGGATGGTTTAGTGGAGCCCTAAAGCTCAACTCCGCACATCAAAATAGGTCTTATCACAGTCATGTATACGAGTCTTTTGTAATTAATTGGGAGCTTTGAACGTTTGTCTAGTAAATGTTGATGTAGTCTGTAACGACGAGCAATTTCTAGTCGTTTTAGTCTTGTATGTGGATTTCATACGTTTATCCAAGTGGAGTCTAGGTTAATTAAAATGAAAACATCGCCTTCATTGATATTTCTTTTTTGTTTTTAAATTGTTTTATTGAATAAACATTAAAAGTTGTCTCTTAAAAGGCAATGAACAATATGGATGAGAAAGAATCTATTCATACAATATATACAATGAAATTAAATAAATTTTATTGATATTAATATAAATTAAATCATAAAATCAAAATATAAACAATGATAATAATAAAAGAGCAAAAAAAAAAGCATTTAAAAGTTATTGATAATAATTTTATTTAAGATTTACCATTACGATTTTTGTAATTTAATCCAGGAATGTGAATCCAGTTTTTAGATAAAATTCCAATTTAAGATTTTACTCAATGATCTCTTTTGGCTATTATTTTATTGATATTATTCGTTAATTCTATTTCTAACATATTTATAGTCGATTGTAGACCTTTTAAGTCAATAGGAATGCCGACTGTGTTTTATTAGACTAAATTTTAGTTTTCTTAAATTTATACAGTATGAGTACCTCTTAGTGTAAAAAAAAAAAATTGGGTGAAATAAGATCAAAAATGAAGAAAAATGCCTCAGACCATTAAATTCCAATCCGTTGCAGATATAAGATAATTCAAAGATATTTTTAAAGAAACCACGTTTTTTACCACAAAAGTTGTACTATCTCTAGTTTGTTTAAATATTGTATTTTAAATTAGAAATGCCTTCCTTTGTAAAAACAGAAACATCTGTTCATAAAATTCACCTTAAAAAAGTGGTATTCTTCATCATAATCTGCATTCAGAAACTAACGGCCAAATTGAGGTCTATGTTCATTATCATTGGATTTTAAAGATTATCTTATAAAATAAATCCTAAATAATAATAATAAATAAATAACAAAATAATAATAATAAATGACGACATGGCGATATAAACGGACGATGACCAGGCTGCGGTCGACCAGCTGGAAGTACTCAATGAATGTACGGAAAAAGTAGGGTTACAAATTTCATTTGAGAAAACTAAATTCTTTTGTTTAAAAACAGAGATTATAAGCTTGAAAACAAAATATGGTAAAATCAACAAGTTCCCATACTTTAAGTACCTCGGAGAATTCATCGAACCGACAGCTATTGAAAAAATCTCACAGCAACATCGCATACAAAAATTAAAAGAGAATTAAGGTTAATACAAAACCTCTACAACAAAAAATCAATGACAAGAAGAACAAAAATTCGACACTACAATACGGTCGTAAAACCAACAATTCTCTACGCAAGTGAAACACTAACCCTTAACAGGAAACAACAACTTCAGGAAATCAAAAAAGAAGGTAGAAAGATCATCAGGAAAATTCTAGGAGGAAGACATACCCAGGACGGTTACAGGTTACAAAAAATTAAAACTACAGAAAATTATTCAAACATTGAAATTGATATTAAGAAAAAGAGAATGAAATTCTTCGGTCATCTCAGCCGACTACCAGAAAATCGACTGACGAAAAAAATTATAAACTATGTAACTTCACTTAAGAATTCCTCACCATGGCTAGATGAAATACGAAAAGACCTCAAAAATACAAACATAAGGCCAGCAGACATTTTAGAAAGAAACATCTTTAGACGAAAAGTAGACAAATGGGAAATTGTACCAGAGTAACCAAAACAAAAACAGTACACACCAAAGTGGTCAGAAGAGCGTTAACAAGCCTTTTCTGAAAGAATGAAGGCCTACTGGAGGAATAAGAAGAACCCAAAGAAAAATTGATTGAGTTAATTGCGTAACGTCTTCCATTTCTGAGGAGAATTCGCGGAAAAAAAATAAATAAATAAACGCAATAACATAAAATCCTTTGATCTGGTGCCGTTTTATTGACAGTTTTCCTCTATTTTCTATTGAACCATAAATTTTTTCTTTGCATTTTATTCCGATGAAGAGTTTATTATGTTTACAATGCATACTTCTATTAAATGATTAACATGTCTTATTTACACAAGTAACTGATTTGAATGCCAAATGAAAATACTATGTTTATTGTAAATTTCTTTATGAAATCGATACGGAATCAATGATTTGACCAATCATTGATAACCAAATTAAAGTAAAGATCAAGCAAGCTGTTCTTTAGTTCAAAATCCAATGTTACATTTACCCTTCTCTTATAGGAAATTTTATGCTATATCCAAAACTGTGGTCAAAATTTAAAAATATTTAAACAAAATGGGGATATTTGTGGTAAAAAAACGTGGTTTCTTCAAAAAAAAATCTTCGAATTATCGTATATCTGCAACGGATTGGAATATAAAGGTAAGGTCTTTATATTTATCTAAGTATTCCAAAATACGGCTGCACGAATAATAAAGGATTTTTCAAAGACAGCGGTTCGATGAGAAGGGATATACAAATGGGCTGAGATCTGGTATTTAAAATATAAATATATAAACATAATAATATACAAACATAAACACATCAATAAAGTATTAAGGGGATCAGAAAATTTCCGTCTGAGCACTTTTTACTCATTATTTTCTGTTTACAATTCACAGCATTAATGTAATGCTGTTACATTCAAAATTGGTATTTAATAAAAACAAATAAATTATGATTTAAAATTTCGTTATTTAAAATAGCATGGTAGTATATTTAAATACTGATCTGTTTTTTACTTATCTCGTTAATAATTAAAAAAGAATGATTTTTAAAATAATCCGGTAACACGTTTTTAATGATTTATTTCTTCGTTAAAAAGATCATGGTGGCAGTAATAAATAACTAAAAAAAGACACTGATACTTTTAGCCGAAAGAAAATGAACATTTGTCAGAGAAAAATAACATTTATTTAACATTTGTAGCTACATGTTTCGGAGATAATGTTCCATCATCAGGCTTCTAATTTTTTTTAAAAACACAATCTATAACATTATACCAATAGTTCTACAATTATATATTAATGTGTCATTTACCTCTAAATCTGTGATTATTTTCACATTTTCAATTCTCCATGTTATAAGCCATTATATAATATAAGACAGAATCCTAGTTGAAAGTGATGATGTTAATTTCTGCTATATTTTCTCATGGGAAGTGGAAATAAGAAAACATAAAAAACCTGTGATATACTTTCTCACATTTATTTATAAACTGATATGTTTTATTGAATTAATTATACAATCTGTCTCACTTTAGCACAAAAAGTAATATGGATGACAAAGAATCCATTCACAAAATATGTATACTGAAATTGAAACAACAAATACAAATATATAAAACACCAAATCCATGTAGAAATAAATCTTGCTAAGTTTCATAACACTTTTACAAGTTGTAAATTTTATCACTTAAATTGATAGAACAAATATAAATATGTAAAACACCAAATCCATGTATAAATTAATCTTCTTAAGTTTTATAACACTTTTACACATAAGATTAGATGAAATAAGAAACATGAATTGATAAAACACTTAATCCTTTATGAAACTCATTTTGTGAACTTCTGTTTCACTTATTTAGATTTAAGGAGTCTAAATATCATATAACACACTAAACAACACAATCCAAGTTCAAACTGTAGAAGTGATTGTTTACATGTGAGGTTATAGGAATGAACTATCGAAAAATGTAAACTCGAAGTGAAGCGTAAGGATCGAACTGGTCGGTGTAGCGCGGGTCAACCTAGTTTGGTGGTGTCGCCGATCCGCACCGTTACCAAAAAATCAATTAAGTAGTTTTCTTTTTTTTTTTTGGTAAGTTTATTTTATTTATTTATTGCTGATCCATTGCATTCGTTAATGTTTTTTCTCCTTAAACCTTGCGGAGTCCCTGGACTCTAGCAGATATAAACAGTTTCATAACTAATGCAATTTACGTGTTTCCCTTTACCTTCTTAGGGTGAGGGGACGCGCCATTTACAGCCTTCCTCGAATTCAAGTCGGTGTTACAATTACTTTAGAGTCCGTGGGACTCCGCGACGCAGTTTGTGCTATATTTTTAATTTTGCAAATATGTCCAGGAATCCAGAATACGTTAGAACTACAGATGCTAACTATGAGGAGACCCTACTAAAATGGCTTGAGGAATCTGACACAGTTTTGAGATCAAGAGTGTGATCCTCAAAGCTATGTTCCTACCGAGAATGCTGTCACACTCAAGAAGTTTTACCAAGAAATCATAGAAAGTATTGTTTTATTTCTAATCCAAAAAACCAATATGCTTGCTATGTTCTAATAAACTGTATGTTCAATCCATTGAACATCTGGATGGGTTCTAAAATAATGTTTTTTTAAAGAACATTTCTACCAATGTCAATTTTTTCCATATGAAATTTAGAAGTTAACATATGTTAGTTTGTTATAGTTTAGACCTAAAGCATTAAGTTTCTAGCTGAAAGTTTTATATTTTTGGTTCAGACACTCCAATCCCATATCAAAAACCTTCAAGAATGGTATCGAAAATATAGAATCAAAATAAATCCAAATAAATCCCATCAAATAACCTTTACCATTCGTCGTAAACCTATGACTTCCTGTCCTTCAGTACCCTTTAATGATGTCCCATTAATCCCCGTTAAACAGATCCGCTTACTAGGACTCCATCTGGACAAACGTCTTACTTGGAATCCACACACAAGACTAAAACGACAAGAAACTGCCCGTCGTTTTCGACTACTTCAACATTTACTTGACAAACGTTCAAAGCTCCCAATTAATTACAAAAGACTAATATACATGACTGTGATTAGACCTATCTGGACGTACGGAGATGAGCTTTGGGGCTCCACTAAACCATCCAATTCATCTCGTATCCAATCCTTACAATCCAAAATCCTTAGAGAAATCCTAACTGCTCCTTACTTCGTCACAAACAAACTTATCCACAAAGATTTTTATATACCTTACGTTTCTGACTTAGCTCGAACCGGATATCTATCCTTTCATAGCGAACTCCACAATCATTCAAACCCATCAGTATCACAACTTGCTTCTCATTCCATTCCAGATAACCCTCCGAGGCGTCTGAAAAGAAGATGGCCTCGAGACCTTCTAATATAATACTTCATTATATAAAACCTTTATAAGTGCTACCAATGGGTAGTTGCTTTAAAAACAAGTGATGAGTCATTTTTATCATTATTATCATATTTACTTGATGTAAAATATATTATATATACAGTTGTTAATTTCAATTTAAAAAAATAAATAAATAAAATATTTTTGGTTCGTTTTAAAAAAATAATAATCAAAGTGTAATAATGTTTATTTTCGTCAGAAAAATTATTATTTTGAGTTTTATATCTTGATTGCTTTACTTTGTTATTCGGTTGGTTACAAATAAATTATTTTGTGTCTATAAATGCCTTTGATTATTTTAACATATATAACAATAAGTCATGGATATATCTATCTATATATCTATTTCAATTTAAATTTTAAACACAATAGAATCGAATTACTTAACTTAATAATTTAATCAAATTAAACATTAATGATTATTCGAAACAAAATTGTGGGAAAATAGGTGTTTCAAAATTGATTTTTTTTTCATTCAAACCAATATAGCTCCTAAACGGCAGGTCCCAGAACAAATGTTCAGTAACAATGACTATTTTCCATTAAATTTCTGATAAGAAAACATTCGGAAAATTTTTGATCCGAGCTATAGGGGAATAGCGTGTCGATATGTTACATTTTTGGGGGGTTGGAAGAACACACATAAAAAATTATAGTTTTTCAGCCAAAGGACATATCCTGAACATTTAAATAAAAGTAATATTTTCCCCTATTAATTTTATTTATTTTTCTATCTCTTTCCCCTTCCCTATATCCTTTTCATCCCCCCCCCCTTTATTCTTATTTCTTATCAACATCTGTTCCACACTGTTCATTCCTATCTCTTTGTTTAATGATTCATCTTCTTTGTTTTATATAAAAAAAACCTGTTTAGAGTCCTAAACCAAGCCCCCTCCCCTCTGTAACCTATTGTTGTTTTCATGCCTCAGTGCTCTTAATTTCATGACAGAGTATGGTTATGTTTATCTACATTTCAGATCATTTGAAATCGTTTATTAACTCTATTATCATTCATTCAACATAGCTCTTTAGTTATATAAAAGACATATCTATGTCAGAATACAAAATACAATGGAGCGCCTATTATCCGAGCGTCAGTTATCGGAACGTTCAATTAACGGAACATTTTTTGGAATGTAATTTCTATTAAATTGATCATCTAATTACTGATTTGTATTGTTAAAATTATTTTTATTTAAAAATAAAATAAAATGAAAAACAAAACTTTCTTTACTATGAATGTCTATAAAGGACGCTCTATTTATTTAACAGAAAATACAAAAACTGAACTATACATACGTACAATTTTGTTTACTGAGAACTGTATACTTAATTAGACCATTTCATTTGCTTCTCTAAACATCTTCCTAATCATTTGGTTGGTAATAGATCTCACCTTGAGTCTTAAATCGTTCTTTGTGGGATATACATCGCCTTTGTGATCACTTTTTGTTTTAAAAACTACATGCCAGTATGTTTCAGCGCCAACGAAAAGGAAACGAGAGCTCTTTTCATTTATAGACAAAATGGAAATCATCAAAATCGTAGGGTTGTAAATCAGACATATCGATTTCGGGGTTGTAAATCAACAATAACGGGAATCAAAAATAATTCTAAATCAATCATCAGGTATCCCATAATCCACGAGCAGTTTGAGTCGTAAAGCTTTGAAAAACACGAAAAGAGATCTGTTCGAAGATGTTTGCACATAATAATTTTTTATTTTTTTTTATTTTTTAACGAATTTCGATTATCCGAACCACCCCTGACAACATTAGTTCGGATAATCGACGCTCTACTATATAACGAATGTGTAATTTATAGGTGGAATTGACTGAGGCTTATTTTAACTGCACTAAAAGCTTATCTAATTTGAAAGATCTATTTTGTTTTCACTCATTTCCCAAAAATCAACTGATCTTGCAATTAAAAAAAAAAAAAAATTGGAGTTTTTTTTTTATTTCCATGAAAAAGGTAAAGATCCTCGATAAAATTATCCTGTGTACGCTATTTCAAATTGAGATGTATCGCGGAAAACTCTGTAAAATGGCCCGGGGGAAACTTGTGGTGGCTTCATGTGGTTCCTCTTCCGTTGATATGTCCAGCCCAGGCACAGTGGTTACGGAGTCATGAAATCACGCCGTTTTGTTCCGTGAATCCTCTCTAACAAACTAAATATTTCTACAAGGTATCGTACCAAATAGACAGACGAATATTCCTAATTTTTAAATAAGGGAATGTTTTCAATGCATAATGTCGAAGGTGGTGGCAGCATAGAACCTTCGGGTTCGCTAAGAATTTATGGTATTTTGTTTTCTATTAACTAATTTTGAAATTTTCAAATGCAATGGTTTAAAAAATTTCACTTTCACCAAAAATTTCACCAGATTTTTTTTAAAAAAATTAATAATTAATATTAACAACTGTACTACAAATTGTAGAAATTAGGCGATTGAGTGAAAAAATGATTAAAAAAACATGTCAGTAACGACCCATTGGAAAGACTTCCGCATTATAGGGTCTCTGGGACGTCTTCTTTTCAGACACTGCAGGTTATCGCAAACAGTTAGGAGACCATTAGATTTGAGTTAGTATTCGAAAAAAAACAAACATATATATCTATAACTACTAATCATATATTTGTTAGTGGGTGTTAGAGAGAGAGAGAGAGAGAGAAAGAGAGAGAGAGAGAGAGAGAGAGAGAGAGAGAGAGAGAGAGAGAGAGAGAGAGAAAGAGAGAGAGAGAGTGAGAGAGAGTGAGTGTGTAAGAGTGAGAGAGAGAGAGAGAGTAATATGCCCTAAGCCGGTCTCCTCTGATAAAACAGACCCTCCTGGCCCCCCATTTTCTTGATGTCTAGTATAATCAAGTGATAATAGTAGCTTAGTTACGTACCACTCAATGTTGGAGCGCACGCTTCTCGTGTAACTTCTCAATTCGTGTTTTTTGTAGAAAAAGTATCCCTTACTATTGTAAAGGGATTTTGTTATTCTACCTGGATATTCGCATGTAAACATTTCAAATAATAAAAAATTCTTTATTGCTTAAATAATTGCTTAGGTAATGCTTAAGGCTGTTTATTTTAGAGAGAGAGAGAGAGAGAGAGAGAGAGAGAGAGAGAGAGAGAGAGAGAGAGAGAGAGAGAGAGAGAGAGAGAGAGAGAGAGAGAGAGAGAGAGAGAGATAGAGAGAGAGAGAGAGAGAGAGAGAGAGAGAGAGAGAGAGAGAGAGAGAGAGAGAGAGAGAGAGAGAGAGAGAGAGAGAAGAGAGAGAGAGAGAGAGAGAGAGAGAGAATTTGAATTTCAGTATTTGAAACTTACTTAATAGAAGTGACTAGGGATGGCTATTGATATACGATATATCGAAATAACGATATTTTTCTTTGATTACAAATAATCCGATATTCTTGTATCGAAAATTCAATTATTTTATTACGAAAAAAAAAAAAAAAAAAACACCTTAAAAAAGGAATGTTTTGAAACTATGTGAATTGTAATACACTTTCTCACATTCGAGAAGATGAAATAAGAAAATATTAAAATGTAAGACACTATATATTATATTCAAGTCTTTTATTGAATCAATACTACAATCTGTCCAAACTTACAATCAGTGCAATAAGTAATATAGAAAACAAAGAACCCAATATGTACTATGGAAATTTCGCACCTTAGGGAGACGGCAATAACAAAATATAAATATATAAAATACTAAATACTTGCAGTAAGTAATGTTAACTTGTATTGTATTTATTCACATCAGGGAAGAGATAATGAGAAAATATTAATATGCAAAACACTAAATGTTTGTTGAAACTGATGTTAACCTCTTTTACAACTCACATTTTAGAAGACCAGTGGTTCGAAGCCGTTATCTTAATTAACTAAAACTAAAGAGTATATCCTGTATATTCAGAGCTCAAAATATGGTCGATATGGGACACCGATATTTTTCTTTTAATGCGTTATTACTTAATTGACTAATAAATTTAAGAGGCTACACTATTTAATGGATAATCGATAGCTCATAAAAACACATTTGATTGATCGATATCCCTCACTCGATAATTAATTACACCGATAGTGACCTTTGCGAGGTGAGCAGTAATTAAGCAATCTCGGGCACAAAGGACCAAGGGACAGGAAGAGATGTAGGTCGGTTCCCTTTTGTAAAGAAATCCTTTGATTTAGAAGAGGCTGGTCCAGGGCTGCCCGCTGGAAGAGATCCCTTCCATCAACCAATCTCATCCCTTACCTGTTAAATATCCCTCTTTTTATCTCGAACAAACAGAGGGAGCGAATATACATGCAGATTACATTTTGAATGAGAATGATTGGAAGTAGCCCTTTAAAGAATTCATGTGTATGTTTATATGTGTTTGAGTGAGAGAGAGAGAGAGAGAGAGAGAAGAGAGAGAGAGAGAGAGAGAGAGAGAGAGAGAGAGAGAGAGAGAGAGAGAGAGAGAGAGAGAGAGAGAGAGAGAGAGAGAGAGAGAGAGAGAGAGAGAGAGAGAGAGAGAGAGAGAGAGAGAGAGAGAGAGAGAGAGAGAGAGAGAGAGAGAGAGAGAGAGAGAGAGAGAGAGAGAGAGAGAGAGAGAGAGAGAGAGAGAGAGAGAGAGAGAGAGAGAGAGAGAGAGAGAGAGAGAGAGAGAGAGAGAGAGAGAGAGAGAGAGAGAGAGAGAGAGAGAGAGAGAGAGAGAGAGAGAGAGAGAGAGAGAGAGAGAGAGAGAGAGAGAGAGAGAGAGAGAGAGAGAGAGAGAGAGAGAGAGAGAGAGAGAGAGAGAGAGAGAGAGAGAGAGAGAGAGAGAGAGAGAGAGAGAGAGAGAGAGAGAGAGAGAGAGAGAGAGAGAGAGAGAGAGAGAGAGAGAGAGAGAGAGAGAGAGAGAGAGAGAGAGAGAGAGAGAGAGAGAGAGAGAGAGAGAGAGAGAGAGAGAGAGTAATATGCCCTAAGCCGGTCTCCTCTGTTAAAACAGACCCTCCTGGCCCCCCATTTTCTTGATGTCTAGTATAATCAAGTGATAATAGTAGCTTAGTTACGTACCACTCAATGTTGGTGCGCACGCTTCTCGTGTAACTTCTCAATCCGCCCTTCCGTGTTCTTTGTTGAAAAAGTATGCCTTTCAATAGATTTTGTTATTCTACCTGGATATTCGCATGTAAACATTTCAACCAATAAAAAATTCTTTATTGCTTAGGTAATGCTTAAGGCTGTTTATTTTTAAACCGTTTCATCTGCATGTTTTGCTTAAAAATTTATCGGGTTCAAATCTGCTATAGTAACCCGAATCGGACCACTTACCATTCCATTTTTTACCTCCCATTTCATTTTAAATCTCCCTAAGGCCTTAATATTCTGTATGCTGCTGACTTAGCCCAAAGCAGATACCTATGCTTACATAGTAAATCCATATCCACCCAAATGTCATAGTCTCGCAACATGATTCACACTCGATTCCCGATAAGATGGGCAGGAGACCTTTTAATGTTCAACTTTTTATTGAAGTGCTACTTATGAGTAGGTTTTTACAAGTTTCTAACATGTCATTGCAGGGCCGGAACTAAAAGATTTGTCGGTGGGGGGGGCAAAGATCAGTTTACCGCCCCCATCACCCCCTCCCTCCTTCCTCCACCATTAAAAGGCAATACACCAGTAAGCTTTTTTTTCCTATAAATTTATGGATATTTACAACTGTATACATTAAGTAAAAGTGTTTATAATGACTACAATAGCATGTCAAAACATGAAAAGAACTACTCATCAGGAGCACTTTTTAAGCTATTTTAAAATTAAATAATATTGGTTGTGATGTTATTATTTTGAAAACGTTATTAAGAACTTGTTATTTTTATTTTAGAAACTTTTCAAAATTTGCCACCCCCTAAAATCTGCCACCAGGGGCATGTGCTCTTCTTTAGTTCCTGTTAAAATGTGCCTCACTTTAGTTTAGTCATTGTATCCATTTTCCACACATTTACTTGTTGTATATATTGTTTACAGTTGTATTGAAATATGATACAACTGAAGAAGTAGCAAAAGAAAATAGTCTTATACCTACAATTTTGAATAATGGTATTGAAGAAAATGATCACAATTACTGGGGAAGATTAAGGAAAATCCTAAAGGAATTTATGGTTAAATTGTGTTTTGTGCTTGCACCGGGATCGTGTGGATTTTGTTGGAAGTGGTGTGCTATTATTTACAAGAGAATATTCTTAAATGATATTCAACTTGTAAATTTAGTACATAAATCTTAATTGATATGTTACAGCAACACCATAAGATCTGCTAAATTTCTGAACGTTTTTAACTCTCAAACCCGGATATTGACCAATCATACAGAAGCTAATTGGCTCATTGGAAATAGCATGTGTTCAATGCCTAATACCAATGCATACATTTCATATAACAACCCAAAATATAAAAATAAACAAAGTCTTTTCTTGCAAAGCCATAAGTAAATAAAAATATAACTTTTATAACTCAAAAGAATTATTATTAAACTACCATTTTTAATGAGTGCTCCTTTAAAAACTAGTTAAGTAATCGACAGATCTATTTTAATTTTTGATTAAATAATAATCATAAACACAAATTTCATTTAAAGATTAAATATCATCATATAAAACTCACATAATTAAAGGTTAAAAAGTACAGGAAGAGTACAAGTACAAAATATTGTGGACAATATTTCAAAGGCATATGACAAAAATGGAATAAATGGAACTATAATCACTCAAAAGTGTGGAATTAATTAATCAGGTTATTAAACCCCTGAGTTTTATTTTATATAAATTAACAGTTTAAATATTAATTTATTTTTAATTCAAATACGCCATTCTGTTTTTTAATTAATAGTTTATTACTAATTTATTTCATATTTTTTTCATAAACTGATTTTTTTAATTGTTTTTTTTTAATTAATTTTTTTAAGTTAACTAAATATGTTTATATTCGTTGTTAGAATTATTTAGTTTTTCATATGTCAGTTTATCATTAGTTTTATTTTTGTTAAATATATTGTATATTTATGTAATTTAAATATTTTATTTGATATTTTTAATTGCTAATTATTTTAGTCATTGTGGCAAGCTTAACTACTAAACATTTTTCATAACACTATTTGTAAATAAATAAATAAACCATTAATCTACAAATGAATAATTATACTATCAGAAAATTATCTATTTTTTTAAGAATAGATAGACTAGATACTTATCCCTAAGTATTCCACAGAAATGGCTGATAGATCATAAAGTTGTCATGCTCATATTCATAATATTCCTCCAAAATTAAAAGCTTAGAGAGAGTTTTAAAAAAACTCTAGAGTTTTAAAAAAAAATAAAAGGATTGAAGGGTCAATAAGTTTTATTGTGTTGTAGTTATTTAACTACAAATATAATATAATATAAAGTATTTACTTTATATGATTTCATTTATATTCATTTATAAAGACATATTATACGGATTATTTTTTTATTAGTTATTGATTGAAATTTACAACTGTATATACAATATAAAAATATAATTCATCAAGTAAATGTGATGATAATGATAAAAAAGACTGGTAACTTGTTTTTAAAGCGAATACCCATTGGTAGCACTTATAAAGAAGTACTATATTAGAAGGTCCCAAGGCCATCTTTTCAGGTGCCTTGGAGGGTTATCTGGAATGGAATTGGAAGCAAGTTGTGATACAAATGGATTTGAATGGTTGCGGAGTTTACTATGAAATGATAGATATCTGGTTTGAGCTAAATCAGAAACGTAAGGTATATTAAGATCTTTGTACATAAGTTAGTTTGTAACCAAGTAAGGAGCATATAGGATTTTTCTAAGGATTGGATACAAGATGAATTGGATGGTTTAGTGCAGCCCCAAAGCTCAACTTTGGATCAAAACAAATCTTAATTTAAGCCAAATTTTAGAATAATAAATATATTCATGAAAACATAATGATTTATATCCCAAATTTATCAAATGAAGAATACTATGTTTTATTTTCCTACATAAACTTATAAAATATTAATGTGATAAGTTTGTTTATGCTGTATCATAATTCTTTGTACCTCAAGATGGATAATGATAATAACATAAATCATTGTTGTATCTCCTAATTCATGCAATTCAACATATTCCCTAGGAGATGAGAGAAACCAATATTTTTTATAAACATTTAAATTACAGTTTTACTCATTCATTTTTAAATACGAACTATATCGCATTCTTGTTGAAGTTTTTAATCATAAAATAAATATAAAAAACAATGTTCCATTGAGCACCAATGTTTATAATACTTATATATATTTTTAAAACTTCTAAACAAATGATTTTTTCTGGAGATTTTTACAAAACAAATATTTTTTCTTTTATATTGAAAAGATAATAGAACAGAGCGAAGTAACTATTATGTTGGTAACAATGGAGAAGAAAGTTCAGATTGAGTCAGTCTGCTGCGAGCTACCACTTGCAGTGCCTATTAAATTTTTTTCAGCTATAATGCTTCTTTTTTTTTACAAACACTTCATCATATTTTTGATTCTGAGGATAATAATACAAAACACGGTGAATTACTTACTGGTCTCTTCACTTATGGAGGTTTTCGATGACAAGGTAATTAGCACGGATATCTAAGATTGTAAGATGCTATATTTTGTATTTATAATTTGTTTAAGATGCCATGTTTAAAAAAATTCATAATGTTGGTTTCTCTTTATCCCCTAGGAAGATTTTGGAATACAACTGATTTACAAGAAGCAACTATGATGAACATATTTATCATTACTTGGAATTACATAAATTTATGGCACAGCATATACAAACTCATTGCATTAGTGATTTATAAGTTTATTTAGGATAATTATGAAAAGTGCCTCTTGTATGGTGTCTTTGGTATATATAGCTTGCTGTTTCCATGAATACAATTATTATAAAATTTGTTTTAAATCCATATAATATATCTTCATATAACATCATGTTTGAATAATATAAATTATATGTTCCAACACTTGAAAAATTTTATTATAAATATATATATATATATATATATATATATATATATAAATATATATATATATAACTTTATATTATACTCTAGATTACCTTATATATAATAGTTTATCTTAATTTTATAATCTGAAATATCTGTTGAGTAAATGTTTATAGTATACTGAAGTCTACTGTTTGTTTTACTCTGTCAAAGCCTTGACCTTCTTTGTGTATCAAAAAGCAATGTTAAATAATGGACTGATGCTTTGAAATAATACAGAATAATTTAAATAAATTTAAATATCGAAACGATTTTTTTTAAAACCAATTTGGGTTGACAAATAACTAATTGAAGATAATATTTTAAATACCATTAGTTATTGTATTTATGAAACATTAAAGAATCTGGCCGGTCACTTTTTTAAGTTTTAATCATTTTTTCATCTTTCCTTAATTTATAATCAGGAACTCAAAGCTGTTTTTTGTATGACTAGTGTTGGGTACTGAAATATATTATTAAATTCCTTTGCTATCTATGGATTAGTGTAAATAAAAAAAAAATTAAAAAATATTTTTTTAGTTTGTCTGTTATTTTCTAACAGTTGGTCATTTAAAAAAAAAAAAATGATTCAATATATACAATCAGTTATAACAAGGAATGAACTTAAGGATTTTAATTTTTAGTGTTTGGCAGTATCTTTGTAAGTTTTCTTGTAGTTTTCAATTGCCTGGATTTTGGTCTTTAAGGCATAGTAGTTGAGAGGAAAAATTATTACGTTACTGACTGAACAACTTGTTTTACTGTGGGAAGATTGGGATGAGTAAACTTAGAGGATATTATTGAGTATCTGGGGTTTTTGATAATGATTCTCATACATTTATTTTGAATAACTTCAAATTTTCTGTAATTTTTTTTCAGACGTATAAAAAAATAGGTTGAATAGGTTTAAGTTGGGTGGATTACAGGTTCAACATTAACTTGTTTCTGTTGGATAATTGAGAGTGCTCGTTGAAATAGTGAGACATTTTGCATATCAGATTTTATTTAAAAGTGAGGTATCTGTCTTGCTCTACACTAAGGTAATTTGTTGAATGCACCAATAGTATACTACAATTGTCTATGGATACAAGATTATATATTGTAGATATTTGAGATATTGTATGCAAATATGCATATGATTTTTAAAATGGAAGAAAATAGAAGGGTTATTACAAAATATAAAATGATAATAATAATTAAAAAAATTGTAAAGAAACTTGATTAAAAAAATATATATAATAATAATATCCCATAGTATTGAGTGCACTAAAGTGCTTCAATTTCCAATAAAAATAATTTTTTTGAATGAGTATCATTTTTTAAGTGTCATATATGTTGATATCATTTAATGTATCATGACAAGTGCATGTTGATCAATAATACTTCATTTCATAATTAATTCACGATATTCAAGTATTTTCTAATACTATTTTAGTTCCGTATAACAATTTTCAATCCATATAAGCAAGATATGTTGCATTAGATTTGCAAGTTGTGATATGAGTCACATGATTGTATAAGTCGTTGGTGAAACCTATAGTTTTGTAGTTATGGTAAGTAGTGTCATTGGAGTTCCCAGTGAGGATATGAGAGAGGTGTATTCTCCTCCCTTCTAAACATTGAGATAATAAAACAAAAAAAATTTATAAAGTCAGTACATTGGTAGTGAAATAATAATAATAAAGGTTTATTTACAATTTAAAAATTCATGTTCCTACCTTATATCCTCTACCTGATTAATATAGTTTTATACATAATGAATAAGCATTACATTTTAAAGTTGTTATTCGAACAGTAGGAAATTTTTTTTAAAAAAATCTACATAGCAAAAAAAAAGATATTATCTTATACACTTCATTTTAGCAAAAACTCCTCTTATATCAATTAATCTTCACAACAGTGTGACATGTTTCGGGATATTTGGATCCTACCATCAGACCTTTTTTCTTCTGGTGTTATCCCACCATGTAAATTTAAACTGTTACATTTTAAAATACTTGACCTACTAAAGTGTAGAAGTTTAAATTGACATGGTGGGATAACACCAGAAAAAAAAAAAAATCTGATGATGGGATAACATATCCCGAAACTTGTCAGATCGTAGCAGAGATTAATTGATATAAGAGGAGTTGTAATAATAAAGTGTATAAGATAATATATTTAACATTATGTACTCCTTTATTGAAGAAATAAAGAAATATATATGAGTACAAATAAATAAAAATAACTTATTTTTAATTCAAAAAAACTATCTAATATGTATATAAAATAACAAATATTTGTAGATAACTAACAAGAGTTGTTACCTGATTTATTGAAGGAGTATAGGTTCTGTACTTCTGTGGGTGAATCTTTTTATGTGTGTTTTATTGTAATTACCAATTTCTTAACAAAGTAAAGTTTTAGAATTAGTTGTTTTTTCAAAATATATTTTAGTTTGATCATAATTGAAAAGTTTTATAAGTGTGATATTAAGATCGAGCAGCATGTTTGATATTTTTTGTTTATTGAGGGTTATCAATAACCCTTTGCACTCATTAACCGGTTATAATCCGGCAAAATAAAAATGCAATTCCACTCAGATTATAAATTCCACTTGTCTGGCACAGGACTCATAAGCCGGGTAGAGACCAGCATTATTTTTTTCAAGATCCTCTCTTGAAGATAATATTGTTTTATTGATTTTTTTTTTATTGTTTGTGTTTGTATTTTAATATTGTACTTAAAGTAATAAACAAAAGTTTAAACAATTTATACATATATTATTTATGCCTTTTAAAAAATATTGAGTATCATGCTACAGAAAAGTGTAAAAAACGATCTGAGTGCCGGGGGAGGAAAATAGTCCCAGCCACCTGAGTGAAAGCCACGAAAAGAATTGCTGGCTCATACCGGCATATGAGTTCTGTGCCAGACAGTGGGTTCGCGGCTTCGTAGTACAAAGGACCTCATACACAAACCTTGGATTCTTTCAATTTTACTTTAGACTGTGACACAAGTTGAGCTTCACACATGCGAGGCATATGTAATCTGAGCTCAAATAACTGTTGTGTATAATATAAGTTTATTTTAAGGCTTAATTTTTATTATATGTTAAAGTAAGGGAACATTTTTAACATCGTTTTTTTTAGCTTTGCCTATTTTATTGTTTATGTGTTCTGTGAAGATTTGTTATCTGTCAAGTGTATAAACTCAGGTATTTAAGTGATTTTGATCAATGGATGTTTTCTCAATTTTAAATTATGCATTATTCTATGAGTGGCCTATGTTTTATGAAAATAATGGCTTCTGATTTGCTTGTGAACAATATTAGTTTCAACTTTTGGTAATAAATAATTTATTTTTTAAAAGTTTTTACTAACCTGTTTTCTATTGTGTCAATGTGGTAAGAGGCTGTTTGTAATGCTGTGTCATTTGCACTTATGGATATCATTAAGTAAGGATGTCTTGGTAAGTCAGGCAGGAACAGGTTGAAAGGAATTGGGGATAGACGAAAGCAGGAAGCGTAAATACTTTGTAGGAGAGTGAGTTGGTAATGTGAATTAAGTATGGATGGAGTTTGTACACTATCAGTTTATGAATGAGACCGGTGTGGCAGACGTTGCCAAATGCTTTTTCTAGGTCTTGCAGAAGCATCCATGTTTTTTTTTTTTTTTTTTTTTTTTTTTGAAAGCTTTTGTAATGAAGTCGACAAGACAAGCTGATTGTTCAACAGTGGAATTGTGTGCCCTGAATCCGAACTGTTCTCCTAAAATGAGATTGTTCTCTCCGAAGTGGTTGCGGATACGGCTTAAGAGTGATCATTTAAAGATTTTAGAAATTATGTTTAATATACTCATGGGTCGGTAATGGTAGGGAAATATTCTTTCAAGATCAACGGTTACATATGAAAATTATGTGGTTCGCATCAACACTCAACCACCAGGTTTTTCCTACAATTAAAACAGCCGACTTTAACATAGAGGTTCTCCGAACTCCTAAATAGACAAGCTGTATAGCTTCCATAATAAAATAAATTTACTGCCTCCAGCTGTAATGAAGTATTCAAATATTTTAATACTATCCAATTCAATTTTGATTATGAATTAATGAAATGAAACTGCCTAAGAGTATATATTTAGGGAGTGGAGATATTCTTTGTAATCGTGGAGGTGGCGTTGTTAGGTTACTGTGGTTGAGGTGATGGTGTAAGAGAACTTAACGACACTTGGGGGTAGAGAAAGAGCGTAGAGCCGTCTTTTTACAGCTACTTGTGAGGTTTAAACCTACACACCAAACTCACAGTGGTACAAGGTTACAATATATCTTTCTTGTGGCCAAACGATAGAAACCTTATATGAAAATTTAAATGCCACTGGCCCAGTGTATGTATCGTAACGATGTATTCATCACTTTCTCTATTACTTAATCCCCATGAGTGAGAGAGAAAGTAATATTTTACCTATAAAAAAAATAATATTTCTTTTTTCCTTTACCTGGTATTTTATCACTACCTTTACCTGGTAGTTATCACTTTTTGAAGGTTTGTATAGTTTAAAAAAAAAAAAACATCCCTAAGATACTGCTGTTTATTTTAAAAATACCTTAGCAAATTACTCTAGTGTCAGGTATCACAAAGGTTCACTCTTCTGAACAGATTTTCTGGCTCAAATATGGTCAATCAATGGGTACCAAAGTAGAAGAAAACTGAAGATAAAAATAATACATCTTTCAAGTTCCATCATTTTTTTTCTATTATCTTCGTTACAAGAATATTCATATTCATTATAGAACTCTTACTGTTTATTGTTCCTGATATCATTTCTTTACTTGAAAATTTCTATTATATTAGTTATATTTCACAGATACCTATAAATAATGTCCAGACAAATCATTTGGACCAGATGGGATTCTAATGTGCCTCGAGTGGAATAGACAGAAGGGGGAAAAGGCGTTTAAGAGAAACAATCTTGTTTCCAATCGTTTACCAATTCCTCCTCGACTTTTATTCATCGCCTTCGCATGATATCAAAATCACTATAATTTATCAAAAATCATGTATGGTTTGTTTATTAATTAATTTTATCAATCATAAAAACACGAGACAACCATAAAAAGTATTTTTTGTATAGCCTTCGAAATATATAGCTTGATATTTTCATGAACATAACTTTTATCATAAAATTTGCCTTAAAAACATATTATATATCTTTAAATATTATTACTGCTAAATAATAATAATAAGAAGAAGAAGTATTTTTTCTAAAACATGAGAAAACTCTTCTCTTCTTTCTTTTTCACCATTTTATTGATATTTACAACTGTAATAACAAATGTTATTACAAATGTACAACTGTAATTGAAAATTTTTTGGGAAAGTAAATACAGCGACATGACAATAACTTGTAAAGCAACGACCCACTGGCGGCACATAAATATAAGTTCTACGTTAGAAGGTCTCTTGGCCGTCCTCTTTTCAGAAGCGTCGGAGGTTTATCGAGAATAGAGTTGGAAACAAGTTGAGAGACTAGTGGGTTTGAGTGGTTAAGGAGTTTAAACTTCCGAATTATATACCAGGTTGTTGTTTATATTTAACAAATTTTAGGATGTTCAATTTTCTTATTCGTAAAAATATATTACATTTTATTTTAGCTATTTATTGATATTTACAACTGTATACATTATATACAAGTAAATTTGAGGAACATTATTACAAAATGTAAAGAACTACACACTAGTAGCACTTCAACAGTTCTACATTTGAAGTTCTCTTGACGATCTTCTTTTCAAACGGAGGATTATCGGGAATTGAGTTTGAGGCAAGTTGGGAGAGTAGTGAATTTGAGTGGGTATGGAACTTACTAGAACTCACTGTTTTGGCTATAACATTTAGAGCAATAAGTTCTTTATAGATAAGCTTATTTGTGACAAAGTTAGGAGTATTTAGTATTTTTCGAAAGATGTCCTTCCGCCTTCTTAAAATAGTATCTTTAAGGACGAAAACTAATAGGATTGTTAATTGTTAAATCTTGAAAAAGAAAATAAATAAATAGTTTCCTTAGGAACGAAAACTAATTTTAAGTGGCCAAGGAGAACTAATGAGAATGGCCAAGGATGTTCTTCGGTTGCCAAAAATCGTAAGATTCTGGCAGATCTGCAAAACAGTATACTTTTGGGATATACTTATATTCATCTTAAAAACCGCTAAATCCTAATATATTTCAACATGGTATCCTTAAGGACGAAAACTAATGATTAGTGGGGAAGGAAAGAGGTCAAGGATTTCCTTCGGCCGCCAAAAATCGTCAGATCCTGGCAGATCAACAGTATCCTTATTGTAGGAACAGTATACAAAATAAGGAGCATTTTTAGAAGGATTTCGGATTATAAGGATACGAGATGAATAGGAAGGTTTAGTTGAGACCCAGAGCTCAACTCCGTACGTCCTTGTAGGCCTAACTACTTACATGTAACTGGGTCTCTAATAATTAATCGGAAGGCTTGAACGTTTGTTTAGTGAATGTTGAAGAAGTCGAAAACGACGGGCAGTTTCTTGCCTTTTTAGTCAGGTATACTTTTGATAATATGAAACTGAACGGATCGAGTATCAAGTGTAATAGGCGTAGTTAGAATTTCATTATTGTAATTCTAATCACAGAAAGAAAAATTAATGATAAAATGAAGAAAACAAAATAAGCCGCCTCTAACTATAGTAGAAATAAAATAAAATGTAATAAATGATATCATAAAATAAATTATAAAGTACATAGTAGAAATATAAGAAATCTATAACCAATTTTAACTAATCACTATTTAATGTGCTATTTTCTCTAGGAGTTAGAAGTTCCACAATATTGATTGGAAACAAGCCTGTTAAGGTTGGTGATTCAGTGCACGGCTACAACCATTTAATAGTTGTGAGCGATTTCCGAGCTTAATCGCCGTGAAATAGAAGAATTCTAGACGAGAGGCCACTTTAATGGCCGAACATCAGCAACAATAAACTCTTATCTTTAATTATTTACATTTAATAACGCAATAAATCTGTTTTTGTATTAAATTGTATTACATAAGAAAATAATAAATAAACAAATAAGTGGAATATGAATTTAATGTCGTGTTTATGGCTTGTAGTGACCATTGTGATGATTACAATAAACTTCTATATTTGGCGATTCCGAGGCCATTCCATCCAATTTCTGATGGCTTGATGGGTGATCGGAAAATAAAAGGGCTAAGAGAGCCTTTTTGAGAGTGGGGAAGAATTTTCCGTGTAAGGATGGGTATCTTAGTGGGCCTAACTATCAACATATGTTTAAAATCATAAATTTATTAATAATATAATAGTATGAGCATCGAGCATTTTGCAAAAGATGTATCAAAGTTAATAGTAAAGGGGAATTGGACCAAAAAAGGGCTAAACCTTGAACTCCAAAAAATAAAAAGGTCTAACAGAACATTGTTCACCACCTTTACGTCTAAATGTGGTAAACATTTCGAGGAAGAGAAACAGTTCCGGGTTTGAATGGGGATATTTTCAAAAGGGTTGAAAATTGAAAACGATTTTAGCTGTTAGTTCAAATAATTCGGGAACCGTTACTTTTACCACATTTTATGTTCTATTCATCATTAAAGCAAATGAAATTATTTTATTGTAATTCAAGGTTCTATGTTAATTTCCCATTACTATAAGGTATGAGATGAATTGTCTGGTTTAGTACAGCCCCTAACTCAGCTCCTTATCTTCAATTTTAATATTTTTTAAAATAATTTTAATGTGAATAAGTGAAGCGTGCATCGTTTTTGAGACACCCTGTGTATTAAAAATAATTAAGATGTGTTAGCGCTTTTATCGGATTTTAAGAGTTTTTAAAAATATTTTTGGTGGATATGAAACAGTTGGCATTTTTTAATTATTTATTTATTATAAGAAATCTGAAAATGCATCTTGTAAATATGCACTAATTATAATGTAATGTAATGACATGAAAAAGACTTGTAAAGGAACTACCCATTGGTAGCACTCTAATGATCGTTCTACAGTAAAAGATCCTGAGGTCATCTTCTTTTCCTACACCACGGAGGATTGCCAGGAATGTAATGGGAAGCAAATTGAGAAACAAGTGGATTTGGGTGAGTATTTAGTTCATTGCGTAAGGAAAAGTATTTGTTTCGTGCCAAAGTAGCGACAGATAAAAAATTTTAAATAAGATGGCGACAGTAGGCCTACTTCATCAGACGTCATGTAGGCGACAATGGTTTTGCTTTAGACAACTTTCTAGGCAAGACAAGTTTTCCAGACATCACAGATTTCTTTTTTATGACAAATTAATTACATATATCTCTATTTATAGTTATTATTTATATATTTTGTTTTTCAATTTTTTTCTTTTCTTTTTAGACCTACTGAGACCACGGGGCTCGTATCTATTCTTCGGTGAGGATCTTCTTCATTCTCTTCTAGTATTCCTTCATTTTTTGACTATGAGCCAGCTTTCTCTCCTCTGTCCATTTGGTCCCTGTGACCTTCTTACTGGTGAAGGACATGGAGAAAACTCCTTGTTGGAAGGTTCACCGGAACTGCAGTCAGTCTTGTGTTATATCCGGTGGGATCCCTAGTTGTTCTAGATCTGACTTCACTGATGCGATCCACTTGTTATAGGAGGCCTTCCCTCGACCTGCTACTAAGAACCTTTAGGTTAATCTTTCGGAGTTCATACAGGATATTCTCTTGGTGTTTATACAGCTCATCATTTTGCCGTATCCTGTAGGTGCCATTCTCTTCCTGACTGGTCCTAGTATCCTACTTAGGATTTTCCTCTCTTTGACTGAGTCATACAAAACAGATGGATTTACTACTGACAATGAGTTGCAGTGCCTTTTTGTATTTCAATATATTATAGTTTTGGCTAAATTGTAAATAACTTTTTTTTTTAATAAACATGTTTATCGAATAGAATAGAAAGATAATTTTATTCTGGGACAAAGTCCCTTAAGAATAACAGATAAGTTAAATCTGGTCAGAGATGATGAGATAAAAAGAAAAAAAAGAATGTTATATTCATAGAAAGTGAAATTTATATTAAATGGAATCTTAATTATGCAAGAACTGAATCAGAATCTGATTCGAGCAATGCAAGAACATTATTTTGATTGAGTAGGTAGAGAGTCAGCAAGCGTCAGCTTCAAGCAGAGGAGGTATTGAAAATAGAAGTATTTTAATGTTTACAGGGGCTTAGCTTGTTTGATATGAAGAGAATAGAGTTATAGAGAGCGGTTCAGTGGAAGACGAAGGATCGTTGGAATGTGGAAGTTCTATCGGATGGGGTATACAGATCTGAAAGACGGGATGTATGTATTGAAATGACTGCAGATCTGAATTGAAGTATATTGTAAATATAAAATGGTTGAAGGGTATTGATAATTTGGTAAAGGAATGTTCTATTAAATATTGTCTACGGAAAGTAGAAGTTTTTTTTCAACTACCAACCTCCTAAGTTATACTCTCTTAAAACCGAAATTTTTGCTATGGCCCTTAGAATTCGGATTAAGGAGATTCAACTGTATTTTATATTTCAACTCTTCATAGATTAAACTGTATATTACATAAAAATGGACTGAAAAATAATAATAAAATATAATTTACTCACAGTTCCATCGCAGAGGTTACGAACAGTGCAGGGTAGGATAGCTTTGCTCCCGGCCTGGGCGTCAACAACGCTACCATTGCGTGTAATGAAGTAGACGTTCTGTCCTTTGGCTTTGGTCCAGGTTTTTACTTCATCAGAGTTGACACCTAAAACAATAACAATTCCCAACGGTCAATTAAAGACAATTTATTAACAATTAAATAGAATAATAACAATGTATCTAATTTTTATACTCTTATTAAAAGTAGTCATAATTAAAATGAAGCATATGCTCCATCAATATTTTGAAAAAATGCAAAAGGTATGATGGTAGTAATTTGAATTCCGAACATTAAAATAACAAAAACTTAAACAATTAATATATTTAGCATTAATAATGAAATAGAAACCATATATTTTTTTTCTTTTTCAATTATTGATATTTACAACTGTACAAAATGGCATGCAAATAACTTGTGAAGAACTACTCACTAGTAGCACTTCAATAAAATCTACTCTAAAAGGTCTCTAGGCCATCTTCTTTTCAGACGCCTCGGAGGATTATCAGGGATGGAGGAGGAAGCAAGTTGGAAGACTAGTGGATTGGAGTGGATATGGAGCTTACTATGGAAGGATAGGTATCCGGTTTGGGCTAAATAAAAAAGATATGGAACATTAAGATCTTTAAGGATAAGTTTATTGGTCACAAAGTAAGGAGCATTGAGGATTTTTCGAAGGATTTTGGATTGTAAGGATTGGATTCGAGATGAATTGGATGGTTTAGTAGAGCCCCAAAGCTCAACTCCGTAAGTCCAAATAGGTCTAATCACAGTCATGTAAATGAGTCTTTTGTAATTAATTGGGAGCTTTGAACGTTTGTCTAGTAAATGTTGAAGTAGTCTGAAACGACGGGCAGTTTCTTGTCGTTTTAGTCTTGAGAAACCGTAATAAAACCAAAATTTGACTGTAGTGAACACTTTAAAGTTCAACACATTACTAATTACACTGTTCAGCATCAAAATCTTCTCTTGAACAAAAATGTTGTTTTATAATGTTTTGAAGTTTGCTGAACACGAATCCGAAGTCAGAAAATCTCAATCAGGCACTTTTTTTTGTCAAATTTGTGTTTTATGCCAAAAAATGAGGTGTTTTTCGACATTTTGAGCATTTGTTTATCATTGAAAGCTTTAAAAAAAAATAAAAAGAACTATTTGATTTTGAAACTTTTATAATGTATTACAAAATGAAAAAAAAAATGGAGAGCATAAGTATTAGGCTTTGTTGCATAAATGACATTGTTTAATAATTTATAATATAAGGCCATGGGTTGCAGTATGTCCTCAAAAAATCATTTTTTGCACTTCCCTTCCAGCTTGGGAGCAGTGAAATTGAAGAACAATTTCAACAACAGATGGCACGAATGAAAAAAAAGTATAGCGGTAAATGTAATGATAAGATGCTTGCTTGTGACATTTTATCCAAATAGAAAAATAAAAAACCGTAACCTTCAAATTTGTCCTGACCATAAGGTGAACAATTTGTTTTTTAAATTGACAAAAACTGACTACGAATTACGGTAAAACGGTTAACCGAAATATTGAAATATTAGGAAGCAAGTTGGGAGACTAGTGGATTGGAGTGGTTATGGAGCTTACTATGGGAGGATAGGTATCTGGTTTGAGCTAAATCAGCAACATATAGAACATTAAGATCTTTATGGATAAGTTTAATGGTCACAAAGTAAGCAGCATTGAGAGTAGAGCCCCAAAGCTCAATTCCGTACGTCCAAATAGGTCTAATCACATTTATGTAAATGAGTCTTTTTTAATTAATTGGGAGCTTTGAAAGTTTGTCTAGCAAATGTTCAAGTAGTCTGTAACAACTGGCAGTTTCCTTGTATGTGGATTCCAAGTTAAACGTTTGTCCAAGTGGAGTCCTAGATAGCAGTGGATCTGTTCAACAGGGATTAGTGGTATAAAATTAAATTTAAAAAAAAAGATTCAAGGAAACTACCTTTGTAGATTTTTTTTTCTGATATACAAAAATGATGTCAGATTCTAATTCAGCACCCTCAAAAACATTTAAAAATGTTTATTCAATAAAAAAAAAAAAATTATCATTTTTCAGGAGGGAGAGCGATACTTTAGAATTGAAAGGATCGGATGCATTAAATGTTCGAAAATCTACCTGTCCCTATAATTCTAGTACTTAGGTTCATTCAGATAGGACTAAGTACGATCTTGCAAAATAAAAGCTTGTTGTGCATTGAAAGTAGAGAAACTCTACCTGTTTTTGGTATAGTTGACTGAATCATCTGTTATATTATTGTCATCCAAGTCTAGTAGGTTGGTTCCCATTCACATAAACTCGGTTCGTATATCATCTATCGTATGCATCATATTTGGGTAATGGAATATTTCTTAATAGGAACTTCAGTGAAAATGGAATGTCATGTGCGTGAATATTGCAAATAGGTGATACTAATGGGTCTCATGATTTTGGATTGGGCGACTGTTCATTAATATCGAATCAAGGACATACAGAGTTGAGCTTTGGGGCCCCACTAAACCGTACCAATCCTTGCAATTCAAAATCCTTAATGCTCCTTTCACTGTCACAGATAAAAGTTATCTATAAAGACCATAATGTTCCGTATGTTGCTGATTTGGCCCAAACAAGAAACCTATCCCTTCATAGTGAACTCCATACCCACTCAAATCCACAAGTCTCCCAACTTGCCTCACACTCAACCAGATAGTCCACCGATGCATCTGAAAATAAGATGGATTGAAGTGCTCTTAGTGAGTAGTTCTTTACATGCTATTGTAATCCTCAAATTTACTTGTATATAATGTATGCAATTGTAAATATCAATGAATAGCTAAAAAAAAAATTTTAATATATTTTCTTGAATTAGACAAGTGATTATCCTAAAAATTTGTTAAATATAAACAAAAAACCGGTATATAGTTCAGAAGTTAGCGATTACGAATTAAATGAGTCGAACTGTGATAGAAAATCAAACTCTAGCGATTCACACCGAACTACCGAAACACGAAGAAAAAAAAAAAAGTATAAATGGAAAAGTTTTCAACCTCTAATTCCTAATCACTGGGTCGCATGATTTTTTTTTTTTGTTTTCTTTTCCTATTGCCCCGAAATTCGGAGCGAGTGACGTGACCAAGTCCCATTAAGTACGAAATATACTTTTGTATTGGGGGGAGGGGGGTTAGTACTCATGTCAGAACGCAGAGATATATAAGAAGAAGGAATACTATTTCAATCTCGTTTTGTGAAGTAATTTAAATAAACATCAAGTATTTACACACGTAATAAATTAATATAAACCAAAACAAATTAGTGGCAGAAAATGAATGAAACGTAGAAGAAATGAAAGTAAGGCTAAGGGCGGAAAATTATTGATTTCTTTTGTAAAATTGAAGTATACAATTTTGAATTTGGTTTTTGGAATAAGTGTTTACTTAAGGTGCAAAATTTATTATTTGTCGAAGACAAGCGTAAAATGGAAAAAATCAAAGATGCCGGGTTTCTTAGAAGTATTTATGGCGCACCTCAGTTGCCAGGATCAAAAATAAATTATTGTAAGCCTAACCAAATTTGATATGGTGCTGCCTAAAATTGGTCACAAGGAATACGAAACTAAGACTAGTCATTATACAGATGAAGATTTTTTTTTTTTTTATATATATATATATATATAAAAAAATCTATATATTATATATATATATATATATATATATATATACTTTATAGATATTTAAAACTGTATACAATGTATACAATACGTAAATGAGCATTAAGATAATTGCAAGACAAGTCAATAACTTTTGAAGAACTACCTGTTAGTGTCACTTCTTGTTAATGTTCTACATTAGAAAGTCCCTAGGTCTTCTTTTCAAACGCCGCGAAGGGTTATCGGGAATGTATTGGGAAGCAAGATGGGAGACAAGTGGGTTGGGTTCGTAGCTTGTTGAGAGGATAGTTAACTTGTTTCGGTCAAATCTGCAACATATGGTACATTTAGATCTTAAGGATAAGTTTATTTATGATATAATAAGGAGCATTGAGGACTTTACAAAGGATTTTGGATTCTAAAGATTGGATAGTGAAGAATTGTAAGGTTTAGTAGAGCCCAAAAGCTCAACTCAGTGTGTCCGAAGGATCTAATTACTGTCATGTAAATATGTGTTTAGCAAATAGTTTTGAGCTTTGTAAGCTTATCTAGTAAATGCTGGAGTAGTGGAATACGACAAGCAGTTTCATGTCTTTCACGTCTCGAAGGAGGATTCCAAGTAAGACGTTTGTCCAGATGGAGTCTTAGCGGATCTGTTCAACTGGGATCAGTGCTCATGAAGTTATATTTCAAAATTTGTTAATATCCTTGGGTGCAGTAATGTGACGTACAATTGCATCCGAAAAAAATGGACCATAGACAGAAATAAATCTGATGGAACAAGGTCCGGAATAGATGGTGGGTGTGGAATTTCAAGATAGTGAATAATTTCAAGATGTGGGAGGTAGATAATTTCAAGATTCTTAAGCTTTTCCTTGGTCTGATGGGAGTTACGTGGCCGGATATTGTCTTGCTAGAGCATAAACTCATATGCGGTATTTAAAACGCCCCGACAATTTCGAGTATTTACAAACTATTTGCTGTGGAGATTAGAGTATATTGTACGTCAATCAAGAACAAATTCATGATGGATTACTCAGTCATAGTTTCAAAGAGAGCCCTTATTCATTTCCTTGGAGATGTCTCCAAAGACAATTTTTAAAAACAACAACGCACGATTTTCTCGTTAAGGACACCTTCTTCAATTATATAAATTTTCCGAACTGATTGGGCGGTTTGACAAGAATCACTTTTGAGACTTCTGAACTAATAATTTAGACCGTCTATGGTTGATAAATAATTTTTGATTAGTGCAGTAAAGAAATTGTTTTGGTTGACAATAAGTAAGACAAACGTGTTTATAGCTCTTGGGATTGGCATTATTTTGACGAAGAAGTAATTGTTTTAATTAGATTTTACGCAAAAGGGGATTAGGTTCTTAAATAAAACTTATTTTGGCACAACTCCTAATTTATTTATTTAGCTACTACACTCAGTGTTAATACTACACTTACCTATATTATGATAGGTATCTGGTTTCGGCTAAATCAGTAACATAAGAAACATTAGGATCTTTATGGATAAGGTTATTGTTCCCAAAGTAAGGGGCATTGAGGATTTTTTTAAGGATTTTGGATTGTAAGGATTGGATACGAGATGCATTGGATGGTTTAGTGGAGCTCCAAAGCTCAACTCCGTACGTCCAAATAGGTCTAATCACAGTCATGTAAATGAGTCTTTTATAATTAATTGGGAGCATTGAACGTTTATCAAGTAAATAATGAAGTAGTCTGTAACGACGAGCAGTTTCTTGTCGTTTTAGCCTTGTATGTGGATTCCAAGTAAGACGTTTGTCCAAATGGAGTCCTAGGTAGCGGATCTGTTCGACAGGGATTAGTGGAATATCATAAATGATACTGTAGAACAAGAAATTGTAGGTTTATGACGAAGGGTCAAGGTTATTTGATGGGATTTGTTTGGAATTGGGATTTATTTTAATTCTTACATTATTAATTAAAATTTGTTTATAGATATTTTTCTCGTTCCTTTTTACTATATGTTTAGCTCAAATGATTCAATATAACACAAGCAAACATATACATTAAAAATTAAACTAGCACCCGCGTGGATAGAAGATACTTTAAACTTTCTCGAAAGGGGTACGAAGTGATAATGAATTGCGTAAAAGGTCACAAGGGAATTTAGTTTGCTGGAATTTAGGGTAATGAGTTTGCTGACGAGTTAGGCAAATGACCTATAAAAAGTGGGTTAAGTCCCTCATTTACCATAACTCTCACTCCCGTTAAATTTAATATCGGAAAACAAACTGTCAAAAGGAGGTGTAATCGCTTAATTATAACGCAACATTCACACTAGGCTAGGGGAATCAGTGGAAATTTCTGGAAGAATAAATTATTATTACGAAATCGACAACTGACTTATGTGTTTATAATGACTCGAAGAAAAATAAAGACTAATAAATTCGATAGTTCCTTTGCTTGCTCATGATCGCCTCTAAAATGGGGTTTAAGATAACTGAAAGTTTAAGTGAAAAAGTTAAAATTAGAGTTGGGCCTACCAAGACTCCTTTTATAATATCCATAAATCGCAAATAGCATCATTATTTAAGAAAAAAAATCATGATTATTGGTACCAAACGAAGTATACTCACTTATTTTTCAGGTTCCGTTAGGAAAATAAAAATAAAAAAACCTATTACTTAGAATTCACCTATCAGACTGAAGACAAGATATTGACGAGGGGAAGAGGTCAAGCTGTGACATTGAGAATCGTGTTTATTCTTGCAACGCCACCTCCTCCAATGCACATATATAATAAAATTAAAATATCACTTGATTTACGTAGTTCATTTATTCATTATGTAATTTATGTAATTTATGTAAATTTTCCTAAAAAAATATTTTAGTCTGTAAATTAAGTAGCCAGGTTTATTCTTTCAATAACAAAAAATCCAAGAGAATTTTTTTTTTTTTTTATTTATTTATTGGTAAGCAGGGCCATGCACTATACAAAGGAGTTCGATTATTTATTATGTACATTATAATACAAACATTATGTACATTCTAATACTATACATATTATAATCCGAATAATATAACAAAGAACATATAATTATAATTTAAATACTAACAATAAGAAGAAAATACACATTTTACAATCTTCAAAATAAACAATGATTAATAAAAGAATTTGCACTTTATTATTTCATTTTTGAACCTTTAAAGTTTATCAAAGCTCATATTTGACTATCCCTACTTTCAAATATATACATATCATATTTCAGGCAAATAGGTGAATGCATAATCCTGATATTCTACAGTTAATATTACTATAGTTCAGTGAAAAGAAAAGTTCTAATTCTAATTATATTCATAAATCCTCAATGCTCCTTACTTTGTCACCAATAAACTTATCCATAAAGATCTTAATGTTCAATAAGTTGCTGATTTAGCCCAAACCAGATACCTATCCTTTCATAGTAAGCTCTATAACCACTCAAATCCCCTAATTTCTCAACTTACCACACCATTCCCGATAATCCTCCGTGCTGTCTGAAAGAAGATGGCCCGGAGACCTTTTATTGTAGAATTTTTATTAAAGTGCTGCTGGTGAGTAGTTCGATTCAAGTTTTGTCACGTAGTTAACAGAACATTTACTTGATGTATATATTTTGTACAGTTGTAAATTTTAATAAATTGTTATAATAAAAAAAAAAAAAATATATTCATAATAAAATATGCTAGTTTTTTTTGTTTCTGTATCATTTTGTGGAGTAAGTATATGGAAATTGTCATTTGAATTAATCCTGGGGTAATAAGTGTCTCGCAGGTCATTATAAATTGGGCAAGTATAAAGAATATGTCCGAGGTCTTCATTAGTTTTCATATTACAAACCGTACAGATTTCCTGTGAATTAATTTGTGTAATTTTATCTGGAGTAGTTATTTTTATTATATGTTTTCCTGTAGTTCTTAGCTGTGCAACAATTCTAGTTAGAATAATATTAAGCTTTATATTAATGTAAACAAGGATGGAACCGGTTGGATTAATGCTATGGTAGAATGTGCTAAAATTCGACTGCTGGTTAGAAAATAGATTAGGTTTGTCTTTTTCTAACACTTTTTAACTATACATTATATATATATATAAATATATATATATATATATATATATATATATATATATATATATATATATATATATATATATATGAATGTATATTCAAAAACTATTTCCCCTCATCCGATTTTATCCAATAATTTTTGTAGTTGTAAACACCTATTATACGTAGTAGCAACAGAACTTCTACTTGAATAAGACAGATTGGCTAAATTATAAAAACACTAAATTATCATTCATTTCGACTATGTTTTTTAAAAATAATTTAAAGCAATTTTAAGAGGCAGTCAACTAGTATGACTAGAGTATAACAAAAAAGCCAAGAGTATAACCATATAATTAAGTATAATTAAAAAAAATGGATTCAAATAATAATATGAGTATATATGTAATATGTATATATATATATATAAAGAACTCAGCAACTGCCTTTTCTATTACAGAACTATATATAAAGCAGTTATATGGTCTCGAGAGAGAAGGGCCAATTAACAGAGCAGAAGCAGTCTTGTCCACTCTTCAAATATTTAGAAGGATATTTCGAGAGGTTCCTTGCCTCATCAACATTGTGTAAGAATCGTACACCAACTCAAGTATTATATCATTCCAATATAACGTTATATTATAAAAAAAAAAAAATTAATAATAATAATAATCATGAATACAAAGTGAATGACATCAGTTTTCGCAGACTTTTCTTATTCTTTTGTTTATTGCCCTAATGATATTCAACTAGAGCAGAAAAATGATAAACTTTAAAGAAAATTATTACAATAACATGTCAAGACCTACTCATTATGAGAACTTCAAGAAATGTTCTACATTAGAAGGTCCCTAGACCATCTTTTTTTTTCAGAAGCCTCGGAGGAATACTGGGAATTGAGTGTGAAGCAAGTTGAGAGACTAGCCTATGCTATGAAAGTATGCGTAGAAATATCATTGTATTTCTCACCGGAACACCGGCTGGAGAAATGGCTTTTATTGCTAATATCACAACGAATTCTTATTTTACTACCATTTCGATTTAAAAGACTAAAATTTCCAATTCTTTTGTTATTAAAAGTAACAAATCGCAAGGCCAGACTTTTAAAAACATAAAAAAATAAATCTTCTGATTGACTGTTTCTTTCACGGTCACTTATAAATAGCTCTCTCCAAAACTGGAAAACCTTCAGTCAGATCATTCTCATAATATTGGGAGATAAAACTCGTGTACTTGATTTATTCGGATGTCTTAATAAATATTTTCTCCTTTTTTTAATGCTTTTTACGATACAAGATTTTTATTGCTGAATAAATAAAACTTCAGTTATTAGTTATAATTAGCGAAGTTATGACAAAGGGCGAAGCTGTAATATATATTACATACATATGTGCGTGTATATAAATCATAAATAAATAAATTAGGTATTTATAAATAAGTAATGATGGGGTTGTGGTGTCATTAAGTAATGATAGTGCAATAATCCACCACCACTCCAAATGTCATTAATCTAAACCGAAACATTGGCCCACCTACGCGATAAAGCCTTTTCGGCAAAAACATATCCACAGTACACATCTGTCTATGCTCTAAAAACTTCAGACCAGGCATCCTTCCCCCCTTCCCTTCCTAAAGTTCATAAATGGAAGGAGATAACGCGGAAATCCTATTTAGCATTTTCTTCACGTCTTAGGCTTGTTTTATATTATACGACACAACACGTAGCATATCAGACACGGCACGGTCAGACAAATACATGGTGTATTTATATTATCAGACACAGCGCGTTCCAGCACGGACCGGGAGCACAGGCGAAGCAGAGATTTTTTTTTTTTAATGACTTTTTGTTTATAGTATATTACTTCATAATAGTGTTTAGTCATTGGTTTTTTACATTTAGTGCATGCTTTCTTGACATTTTTTTATCTTTATGTATTGGACAAATAACACATCTGGACTAAACTTAATGACTAAACACTATTATGAAGTAATATACTATAAACAAAAAGTCATTAAAGTCATTAAAAGTCATAAAAAGTCATTAATCTTCGCATAATTTAATATATTATATAATATATAAAATTTTATAAATAATAATATATATATATATATTTATATTAATATAAAACTAATATATATATAGTATATTAAATATATATATATAATATATATATATATATTGTTAACTAATTGATGATTTTAAACTTATTTAAACTTATAAATTTAACTAATTGAAGGTCTTTTGTTTATCAAAAAAAAATTTGTATTGAAGTATGCAATTCGGCATTATTTTTTTAAAGATAATTTCACGCATAGTAGTAATTTTAACCTGGTTAAAATTGTATTTATTAGGTGTTCGAAGATTGCGTAAAATCGTAACTCGAAATCCAATTTTTAATTTTAATGATTTCATCTGGTTAGTTTTTAATATGTATAAATTATCTATCCATAAAAGTTATATTAAATTAAACTTTTATTATTTTAAATTTAACTATTGCTAAATCTTCTTATAACCAACAATGGGGGTTAAAATTTAGTATAATTAGTAATTTTAGTGGTTAGTGATCTCAAACAAAAAATGCTTGTCCTTTTATATGATAGTATAGATTACTGCTAATGTTATTGGTATTAATTATGATAATAATATTTTATTACGTTATTCATTTTTTTTTTTTTTTTTATGTAGTTGCACGGCACTAGTAAATAAATGTAAATATTCATTATGTAAAAAAAAAAAATTATAATCACTTCTTTTATGTTACAATATTCTTGATCAGGTGATAATATCCATAATACGTTAATTGATAACAGCTAATATTCCCCAGACAAGGATAATTTCTCACTAGATCAATTAATATACCATTGTATATTGCCATTTAAACGTCCTGGCGGCTGAAAACTGGATAACTGAAATATACCTATTTTGAGAAGGGGAAGGGGGCAGGTAAGTTAAATTTTTTGGGATTTCCCTTATGACTCATTGGATTTTTCCGTTCCTATTGGAAACAAATTTAAAATGGGGCTATTGGAAATGTTTATCTGGTCATTTACATATTTTACTTTACTTTACTTAATTAATTATTTTACTTATTGTTTGCAGCTGCAAAGTTGCATTTCTGTTTTTATTCCTTTGTATCTGAATAAAACCTAGAATTCTCACAACGTCATCGGGACTTTAAAAAAAAAAAAATTATTGCTGTCTGCAAAACGGTGGGTGAGAACACTTGGGGATGAATTCCCTTTTATTGTAGAAGCCGCATTTTTCTATTTTAAAATTATTTTCTCGGCCAATTTCGTTAAATTTTGTTTCTTGATTTTTTTTTTTTTTTTTTTAATTTTATTTCAAAATATAAACTGGAATAATAGCTGTTACTATTTCCAAACATATTTACATATATCACCAATACCTATATAAAAAAAATCGAATGCTTTTTTTTAATAGGATATTCGATTTGATTTTTTTCGATTATAAAAATAAATTGGGTATGCATTCTTGGTTGGCACACTGTATAAGAAAAAAGATTGATACTTTTTTTTTTCTTCATTTCAATTAATTCATGGGAAAGAATAATTTAGGTGTATAGCAAATAAAGAAATTATTTTTTTAAAAAATTTTACTGTTATAAAGAAAATATGCATACAGACAGGTGAAAAATTCCGCACAATTTATGTTTTCATTTTCTCGGCTAATGTTTTCGTCTTCGCTTGAGGTTAACGTACCTTTGTATTTTGACCAGGGCATATGAAGCATACTAGGAATATATATATATATATATATATATATATATATATATATATATATATATATTCCTCACATTAAATTTTTATTTATTAATTTTTTAATTTATTGTGTAATGATTACAATTTGCCACAAATGTGAGCAATACGTAATATAGATGACTCCATGATTACATTCACATGTTATATACTATAAAAACAAATAAAATGTAAAAAGGAAAATATATATGTATGCATAAAACGAAATAATAATAATAATAAAATTAAAATTAAAAAATTACTCTATATATATACATATATATTTATTACACTATATAATACATAAAGACAATATATATTCACTCAAAATGCACTGGTTGAAATAGGAATGTTAGTAGGAATGAATACGCATTCCAATAACTAACATTATCATTAATATTGAATAAAAAGAGTTCGCAACGGGAGGAAGGGGGGGGGTGGAATTATTTTAAATTGACGTGAAGAGGAAAGTTTAATAAATGCAAAAAAAAAAAAAATTAGTATTGTGATTGCTATTGCACTGCGAACATAGGAAAAAATATCATTCATTATCGGGATATTTTGCTCTATTATTTAAAAAAAAGGAAACCATGCTGCAGAATCCCTTTAAAAAAATTGTAGTGTTTATGGGAATGATTCCTTTACCAAACGCACCTGTAAAAATTGGTTTGCTAAATTTCATTCAGGAAATTTTGACATGAATGACGCTCACTGTCTGGGCCCACAAGAAATTGAAACGAGCTATTGTCATAAGGACAAACAATTGATTCAACTCTATACTGTTCGCAATTAACAAAGTCGGATCAATCAATTAAAAAAAGAACAGGCAAATCGAAAGGATGTTGTTTTTCACCAAGACAACGCAAGGGCCGTAAATGAAAAAATATTCTGAAAACTACTAAAAATGCCAGTGCTACTGTCCCCAACTCAATATGACAACAAACTTTTCGCTATAAATAACATTTATATTCCCAAAGAGCCTACTATGGTTTGTTCAGTTTTTTATTGGTAAAAAAGTATCTAAAAGTTCTTCAGCATTGAAAAATGAGGTAAATGTCAGGAGTGTTGCCTCACGGACGTCATTCCACGGTGAAGGGGAGATTTTTATGTTAAATGCAGAAACCTGTTCCTTATGAGTGCAATAAGACAACATTTTTGAATATGGAAACTAAATTATACATTCCTAAACATTTCTGGCTAAGAGTTATATTTTACCAGCCTTACTATCCCTTACTTCCTATCCCTTACTACTATACCTTATTTCCTTACTAACCCAATAAGAAATTCTAATCAAAATTAGATGTCCTATGATATAATTGTATTGCAGTCCATAGAAAATTGAGACCCATGACCTAAAAATCGCTTTTGATATAAAAAAAAAAACTCATGATTGCAAAGTATTTTTCAAACATTTAACATACTTAAGAAATGATACATTTTTTTTTATTTTTTTTAATCTTGTTTCTCATTTATTGATATTTACAAATGTACAAAATAATATACATCAAGTAAATGTGTTGATAGTGAATAAAATGGCATGTAAATAACTTGTGAAGAACTTCTCAATAGTAGCACTTCAATAAAAATCTACACTGAAAGATCTCGAGGTAATCTTATTTTCAGACGACTCGGAGGATTAACGGGAATGGAGTGGGAAGTAAGTTGGGAGACTAGTGGATTGGAGTGGTTATAGAGCTTACTATGGAAGGATCTAGTCTGGGCTAAGTCAGCAACATAAGGAACATTAAGATCTTTATGGATAAGTTTATTGATCACAAAGTAAGGAGCATTGAGGATTTTTCGAAGGATTTTGAATTCTTACAGGGTACGAGATGAATTGGATGGTTTCGTTGAACCCCAAAGCTCAACTCCGTACGTCTGAATAGGTCTAATCACAGTCATGTAAATGAGTTTTTGCAATAAATTGGGATCTTTGATCGTTGTAACGACGAGCGGTTTCTTGTCGTTTTAGACTTGTATGCGGATCAAGAAAAATAAAGTTCATCTCTAAACCCAAAAGGGCAATTTTTATTAGAATGACCTATAAAGCAATAAAATTCATTCTCTTTTGTCTCATAGCGAGCTCACAACACATTTACTTACGCCTCTATCCTTGCGGGGCAATTATGACCAACCCAGATTAACGGTTATTCTAATTGCATATTGAGTACTGCTTATTGGGCTGTTTAATTGTGCACATAACTCGTACTAGCAACACATTGTTTGCCTATTGTATATTGTCTAGTATATAGTTTCATTATCCTGGAATAATTTCAAAGCTGATATGTTAAAATTTCTCATATCTGAGAGGCTGTTCCCCCATTCGAAGAACAAGCTGAGCATTGATAAATGGGCGGAGGGGGGAGAAAGCGGAGAACTTCGGAGCAAAAACTAATTAATTAATTCTTATTCGACCGCCAACTTTCCAAGGGTTAATTAAAATGTTATCCTGAAATATTCTGTTTTCTGCATCGGTTATTCAGAACAATACGAAAACTCGAGCTAATAAGTCATAACATTGTATCGAAAGTGGAATAGGGATTTAATGAGTGTTTGTAATTTAAAATTAGCCAATTCGAAGAAAAAAATAATGTTTCAGTATGAAAAAAATCTTTTTATTGGGTTGTCTGACAATATAATGCATGTTCGTTTTTTTATTTATTTATTTACTTTTTTTAATCTTTTATGTTATAAACTGTATAGATGGAGAAGATTATCAGGGATGCAGTCAAACAGGAACACCACGTCTAAGAAGAAATTCTTCAATACGTGCCAACGTTTCAACCTGCCATGCAGGTCTTCTTCAGGGCTAAAATGAACAGAATACTAGATGTGACACAAATAACAGACCGATAAATAGATGGCAAATGGAATACAGAATGGCATGGATAAAAAACATATACAAAAAAAACGCATAGAAAAGATCAGATACATAAATAAGTAATAATACAAAGCAGCAAGGTAAGATTAAGGACAAGACAGGAATGATAAGGGGAAAAATAAAAAAATAAAATAAAATAAAAATTAATGGTAATGGATAAAAGAATAATAAATGAACAATAAAAAAGGACAGAAGGAAATGTAATGTAAAAAAAATAAATAAAATAAAAATATTTAAATATGGGAAAGAACGAGGGAAATAATGTAGAAGGTGATAAAAGTAAAGAAACGGATAAAAAAATATAAAGGTGAAGGAAAATAAAAGTGGAAAAATAAAAGGAAAACGAAAAAATGGCAAAGAACACTTGTGAGGAGACGAACGATGACTGATGTGAAACGGTAAGAACAGCTGGGCAGGTAAAAGGGAGAAAAGGCGCGGAACACATGGATGCAGAATAGGAAAATGTAACAAAAATATAAAAGAAAAATGAACAACAGAGAGACTATAAGATAACAAAAAAATAAACTAACAAATACAAACAGAACAAAATGAGATACATACAATAATACCAATGCCATCATGATCAGGGTGCAACACAAAGACGTGGTGTTCCTCTTTCACTACATCCCTGATCAACTTCTCCTCCAATCACCATAACAGTCAACTATACGTTTATCATTATAAACTTTAAATGTTTAATTAAAAAAAAAACCTACGACTTCCTGCCCTACAGTCTCCTTCAATGATATACCACTAATTCCTGTTGAACAGATCCGCTACCTTGGACTCCATTTTAACACACGTCTTACTTGGAATCCACACACAAGACTAAAACTACAAGAATCTGCATGTAAATATAGACTCCAACATTTACTATACAAACTTTCAAACCTTCTAATAAATAACAAAAAAAACTCTTGCATGACAGTAACTAGACCTATTTGTACATTCGGAGTTGAGCTTTGGGGCTCCACTAAACCTTTCAATTCTTTTAGTATCCAATCCTTAAAGTCCAAATTCGTAAAATCCTCAATCCTCCTTATTACGACACAAATAAACTTATCCATAGAGATTATTCCATATATTACTGATTTAGCCCAAACCGGATACCTATACTTTCATGGTAAGCTCCATACTATGGACCCTAATGGTATAAAAATAATTAGAAAAACGGAAAGGACTTATGTGCAAACCCAATATTTAATTGTTCGAGTTTACTAAATTTTATTGAATAGTAGAAAATGTTTGTTATATCCAACAATCTTCGTTTTTTGTCACGATATTTTCTGTCAGAAGTAAAATTCTAAATTGTCGATTCAGAGTAATAGTTTGAGTTTGAGGGTTAGATACTTGAAATAGCACTAATTCTATATTTGCATTGTTTTTTTGTTTTGCCTCCAATGGTTTACGTTCCAGCAAAAAATATATACCATAAGCAAACACCAGCGGATCTCCTCAGGTTTTCCCTTTCTTGTGTGAAGGAAGGCAGTGGGTTCATGAGTCCTCAGCCTGATTATTTAAAGTTTTTTTAAAATTTATATTTATATATATTTTACTTATTTATTTTTAATTGTTTCCAATTCTACTCGTATACAATCCTTACAGAATACAGAATCCTCAATGCTCCTAATTTTCAAAATTAACTGATCCATAACGATCTAGATGTCCTATATGTTGCAGATTTGGCCCAAACAATATACATATTCTTCCATGGCAAGCTGCATACCCACTTGAATCCACTAGCCTCTCAATCGATTCCCGAGAACCCTCTGAGGCGTTTAAAGAGATAGCGACGAGACCTTCTAGTGTAAAACATTTATTAATGTACAAATGATGAGTAGTTCTTCAAAAATTATTTGAAAAAGTCGTGGTAATCATTTCACCGCAAATTTAATTGTTGTATATAATATATACAGTTGTAAATATCAATAAATAGTTTATAAAAAAAAATGTTTTGTTCCTAAAACAAGCTTACTGTAAACATTAAAACAAAAAAAGTTAATATAAAAAAAAAGACTAAACAAGTTTAATATATTTACGTTGTCATAGTGTGTTGACCGATTATTATTGTGTTTCAGTAAGCAGACCATATATCTGTTTGTTCTGCATGAAGCTGTGCAAACACAGATGGAGATTACCTATCCAACAGGCTTTGGCTAAATAAATTTCGAAGATTGCTATCACCAAATGGAACAGGCTCCGGTCGTATCGTGTTCTCATCAATCATGTCAGCTGTGGATGTTTTCAAGAGGAAAAAATATATATGTATGCATAAAGTATTTTAGTCTGAATTAAACTTCTTTTTTTTTCATACATTTTTCCAACATGAATACTGTAGTGAATAATTTGTAAAAGATGAAATCAAATGAATTAAAAAGGGTAAGATAATATTCATATGGCTCTTCGCTTTGGGAGCATATTTTCCATTATCGGATACCTCAAGGGTATCCCATAACGTTATCCGAACAAAAAAGGTTTTTTTGTTAAAATACATTCATGAAATTGAGAACTCTGCTACTGAAAATATACAATTCAATCAGGGATCGGGAGAATCTTCTAAGATATACTGTTATTTGTATAAACTCATGGATTTAAAATTAGCAATAGAAAATATTTGTGGTGATAAAAAATGGACCAAGCTCTCTTAGCTAATAGAAAAATAATAGTGAGTACATAAAAATTATATAAATAGCTTTTTAGCGGGTCCTAAGTCAGGACTTCTAACAACATAATCTGGGTAACGATTCAGACCAAACAGAAATAACCGTTTTTGGTTAACTTCCATGCTCATATTAACTACTAATAAATCAATAGGCGAGATGCCAAGATTTAGGGTAAGGACGACGGTTATTCAATGAGCTAAAAAAAAACTCGATGTATTTCTAGACTACGCGTTTTTAGGAAAGCACAAATTTTATAAGCAAATATAATTTTTTTATCGGAGAAGAAGATTATCAGGGATGCAGTCAAACAGGAACACCACGTCTAAGAAGAAATTCTTCAATACGTACCAACGTTTCGACCTGCCTTGCAGGTCTTCTTCAGGGCTATAATGAACAAAATACCACCGAACCACACTTGTGAGGAGAGGAACGTAGTCATCGTTCTTCTCACAAGTGTGAGGATTGATTGATTGATCATCTTCTTCTCCATTCTTTATAACAGTCAACTATACTTTTATCATTATATTTTTTATTGTATTTTATAATTGTATTTAGAAAGAATCATTGGCTGAATGAATGATAACCTAAGATTTTGTAAATAAAATAATAAGAACGAATTAAATCTTGATATTTTTTTTTTACGTCTCATCTTGGGCTTATTTCAGTCTTTTCTTGGTCTTCAACCAGTCACTATACCGAAATTCGGTCTATACGTGCGAATAATATTGATTTCTGATTTTTATTCATTGACATTTATTCTCACGTTGGCGATATTGATTCATGTATATTTCTACTAGTAGGTAATAATTAATAATTTCATTATTGCAATTTTAAAAATTTCTTCTATAAAAAAAAAAAAAAGAACGTAGTTTCACTAAAAAAAAGAAATAATAATAAAGGCAGATGTCGTTTTATATTCTTTTAAGAAGTTAAATCGAATAAAATCGTAACCATCTTAATCTGATCGTCAGCCAGAAGCCAGATTTTCAGTTAAAAATTAGAAATAAAAATTACCATGTTTTGTATAGTTTTGAAATAATTTAATTTGTTTTTGTTTTTTAAAGCACCATCGAACTAGGTTGTATGTTTTTAACTAGGTTGTTTTAGTTTTTTTGTGATAAAAATTAAAGAAAAATAAATAATTACAAATAAACAAAAGGATAAAATCTTAAAAAAAAAAAATAAAAAATAAAAAAGAAGAAAATATGCCGAAGTTGGAGACACCTGGTTGAAAGGCACAAACAGTAACATGACTCCACTCTATGCGAAACGGTAAGTGGTCTTTTCATGAATTTCGTTCTTCCCCCTTCGCTTTATCACTTCACCAATATTGTGCTTCACTATCTCAGCACCAATGATACCTTTTATGCAATTATTTTTTTTACTGCTGTCCTATCCCGAAGATGGCAATCTTAACGCTGTTCCCTACTATCCACTCTTTTTCCTTTAAAAAAAAAAAAAAAAAAAAAAAAAAAAAGCGTCAAACTCATTTCCAAAATTCTAATCAAAACTTTGAATCATAATTTCTCTCGGAATAATCCTATTCCCCAAATCACCGGATAATCCATTTTTATTCTTAAGCAGCTTCAACGTTTCCGCGATTCACTACCATAATACTCGACAACTTACGGTATCTTCATTCGTTTTTCCTTACTTTGACTTCGGATGCATAGCATCTGGAGGACTGTCTGGTGTGCTTGAAATTGGATGTATACCCAGACGTTCTAACGTATACCGGTATTTGGAAATTGGGTGGCTTTACACTAATTTCCGACGTCAATTCTTCCAAGGTGCATTCATATTTCAATCTTAAAAAAACAAAATTTTATTATTTAGTATTTTAGTATTTTCATGATATACTTGCTCTGCGTTCCTCCATCTACCTGTATACTTTTGCGCATCGAATATTATCCTTTCAAAATTCTTTATCATCCCTCCTTCATCAACATCGAATTTCTTGCATATTTCGATTCGACATTGCCTCTCACTAACTTCCTTTAAACACTATATTTTTTTCACCTTCTGAATTATCAATCTTCCGAACAAGTGTTATATTTATGTAGCAATATGTATATTTATGTTATAGATATTATAATGGTATATTTAAGTTGTATACCTTTACAAGATTTATGCTTTATTTTGGAACCTATAATATTGTTAGTAACCAATAATGTTAGCCAGACGATTGCCCTATTAGCCCAGTCAGTAACGTCAAAGTTCCTCCGGATCCGAATTTGCCTTACTCAAATTTTTCCCATTTTGGAGAAAATCATTTTGCATACAGGAACATTTTGGGTCTCATTTTAAATTTCCCATAAATTATATTCTGAAAATATCTTTGGAAAACGAGGGGTTTTGTCATTATGCCGCCGAAAAGTTTAGTGGAAAAGAAAAAATTCTAATTTTCAGAAGCTCACCATTTTTTGGAAAGCTATATTTCCGACTTATTAAATTAAATTTAGAGCTCTTTGATATTTAAATGCTCTATCATCGAAAATTATAGTTTACGAGATATAAATGGGAAACTGAAATTTCTGGATACTTCGAGTAAAAAACCATTTGCACTAGCTTCTCAGGGTTTCAAACATGGGCATTCACTTGCTCTATTATGTTTGCATGCAATAAATCATCTAGGCAAGTTTTTAATGTATTCTTAATTTTTTGGGGCTCAACTAAAACTTCAAATTAAGTCCTTAAAATCCAAAATCCTCAATGCTCCTAACTTCCAATAAACTTATCCATAAAGATCTTAAAGTACCATATGTTGCTGATTTAGCCCAAACCAGATACCTATCCTTTCATAGCAAACTCCATAACCACACTAATCCTCTAGTCACTCAACTTGCTTCTCACTCCATTCCCGATAATCCTCCGAGGCGTCTAAAAAGAAGATGGCCTAGAGACCTTCTAGTGTAGAATTTTAGTTGAAGTGCTACTCATTAGTAGTTCTTTTCAAGTTTTTACATTTTATTGTTTACAGTTGCAAATTTCAATAAAATAAAAAAAAAAATCTTTATTTTAAAAGCAACTCTACGATCAGGACTTGCCTTGGGAGTAACATCACTACTGAGTTTTAGCTTACTTATGTCTGGGAAGCATCCTAGACCACTGAAGACTTCCTCATTCTCTTTGATGAAGTCGTCCACTGGGGCAGAAACCTTGTCTACCCGACAAAGTCCAAGTTCAACACAGTAACGTAATCCTAGAAGTGGTGTTTAGTAATCATCATGAATGGAGCGTTTATTTTCACACTGCCTTTTTTAAGATCGAGATTAACAAAAGGATGTCAGGTTAATTCTTACTTAATTGATACATGCGATTTTACGAACTTCGGTGTATAAGTAGACTCGGATATGAGTATTGTACTCTTGTGTTATTCTTAGAGGACTTGACCAAGAATAAAGTTTATTTTCTTCTTCTTCTTCTTCTACATAATTGATGTCAATATTAATAATATAATTAAACAGCTTATAAACATAAAGTTATCACAAACAAAAAGTATTCTAAAATTGTCGTCCTTTGGCAAAAAGCAGGATCTAAAACAGTTAAGTGGGTGTCAAAGTTCATTGCGATGTCCGATCCAATTTCCTCGCCACCCTTTGCTAAAGCAATAAGCGTCCTAAGTAATGAGTTAAAACTTCATCCTCGAAGGGTGGACTGCATTAGCAACTACTGCCTTCCCTTGAACTATTAACCAAATTCGTTTAAGAAGGCTCTCGATACTGTAGGACCAAAGCTATGGCCAAATAAATACTCGCAATGAAAACTGGAAGAAGACCAATAAAAGTTAAATAATATAACGTTGCTTCAGCTAGGTTCTACTTCTAATAGGATCGCCTTTCCCCAAGGGACACCCCTCAAACGGACGCGTACAGTCAGAGTCCCATCATTAAGATAAAACATTACCCCTGTTTAACGGACACAGAATTGAATCCAATGGTTTTATTTTTATATACATGTTAAATTTAAAACATTATTTCATAACTAAATGCTGTAGCCGGCGATTAATCGGCAAGAACCGCCGACTAGTCGGCCATTTTATTCATTAATATTCCTACTTTTAAAACTTGGTTAATTGAAATAAAAAAATGGTCTTTATCGATTATAATTTTTATTTCAAATTCATTTTTACAATCTGTTTTTTAATAAAAATAGCGATATTAACGAAAAATAAATTCGATACATAAATAATTTTAATACAAAATAAATTTATAAAATAGTGAATAAAGAACTTATGTAACCTACTGTATGTTTTTTTAATCATAGTTTTGGTTTTGTGCCATAATTAAAAACTATTAACTATTAATTGCAATGTAATATAAAGGGTGCAATACGAAAAGGAAATTACCACTGTAGCAATTTACATATTTTTTATAACAATTATATGTTAGATATTTTCGTGTTTTATATATATATATATATAAGTAGGTTCATAAACACGATACCGTAAAACGGCCTGACTTTGCACCTGTGAGTTAGCTTTACACCAAGCTCACTAAAAAGTTTCAGTTGAGGAAAAAGCTTACTTACTTACTTAAGACAACACTGATTGGGTCGAAGAAATTTTCACGCTGATCCTAGTTACCTCTCATGTTTTATAACAGTTAGTTGATTGTAGTGTTTCAACAGGTGTGATTCCTTTGTGGGGTAAAGTCGTGCTTTCAGCAACTAAATATTTCTCAAATCGATTAAGTTTTGCATTAATTTTATTATATAATTATTGCAATTTAAATATATGATATTCCTTTTGCTCGAAATATATGCCAAAATTCATGGTATTTAAAAATAAAATAGAATCCCCTTTTTGATATGAATTAGGAATGACTTTGCACCAAGTATATTTTGGCGCAAGGTGACCTCCCTGTGGGAAGAAGTCTTAAGCAGCATTGCTCCTAAAAAAATCAATAGACAAGGGTATTTTGAAGTTAAGCAGTTAATAGGCTGGTTAAAATTAGAATTATTTGGGATAGCGTTTTGCTTCTTGTTGATAAGGCTTTTGTCATCTATGTGCAAGCATATTGACTGTTAAAACTTTGCCTGGTTATAGTTTTAAATTTTTTCAAGCCAAAGTGTTCGTTTTTATATTTTAACAATTTTTGTCTAACTATTGCAGATTGCATTTTTCTAAAAGTGTTTTTCTAAGAATCTGTGTGCAATTTATTTTATAGATTTCGTTTTGTTACTTGTTTACCAAAATTATGGTTGTTTACGTTATTTAGGCAAGTTTTAAGTCGTTATTTTGTTTCTATATAATATTTTGTTGGTATGTTCAGGTATGTTCTAACGTTCATCAATAAACATTTAAAAATTGTGCAATTTTGTTCACCATTTCAATGAAAACATTGTTATTTACAATCGTTTCCTTTAACAAAATCCTTACTAGAGAAAAAAAAAATCACTAGGCTAAACTCCAAACACTATCAAGAAATGACTTTGCATCTTATAACTACTACCAAGCTTTGGCTTTGCACCAGAATACGTTTCAAATGCTTTTTTAATTGAAACAATGTGGTGGTGCGGTCACGGGTGTCCGATTGACTTTGCACCAAAGTTTAAAAACAATAAAGATTAATTATAAGTTATGTACATTTCGCAATTCCAAGACTATGAGATAAATCAACAGAATTTATAAGCTAATTATTTAAAGCAAACATTTTAATACATGCATTTTAAACATTATTGATAGTTAGTTAAAGTATGAAGTTCAACAAAAATGGTGCAAAGTCACGCCGTTTTACGGTATCTTGTTTGATTTGATTAAATTCCAAATTTCACAATCAACTATATAATTTTAAGATAAATAGCTGTAGCTAGAAGTACTGACGGCTATAAGACTATAAACAAAAAGCGTCGAACATTGTCGATGTCACCCGAATTCTAACCGAAGTAATAATCGGCTGAGCCTGAAATAAATATTTCAGATTTCACAATGATTGTAGGTAAGCATTAAATAAATAAAATGTAAACGATAATTATATACGGATGTACTTTTACTGGGCCAACGGTTATAAAAGGAGGGACTTTATCAAGGCTGGGTGTGCCCTGGGAAGGTCTCTCGACCTCGAAGTCGTGACACAAAATACATTTTCAGGCCTCAACTAGACTCGAACTGGGGCTTATGATGTCATTTATTCACTAGAGGATGTTTCTTTGTTCCAGTTAAAGGTGATTCAGTAAAAACACTATTTGCTGAGACATCGCCAAAAAAAAAAAAAAATAATAATATTAAAAATAAAAATAAATTAATAAATTAAATCTCTCTGGGAAAAAAATAGAAATTCATTAGTCACATAAAAATAAGCGAAATAGCCTGTACTAAACGGAATGAAATCCTTGTTAAAAATAAATATAAAGAAAGTAAACATGACTTAAAAAAGTAAATATTTGCTTTTAATCTTTTCAATTTGTGTAAACTTCAAATGTCAAGAGTGGCCGCTACTAAATATATATATATATATATATATATATATATATATATATATATATATATATATATATATATATATATTTTTTTTTTTTTTTTTTTTTTTATACAGCTTATCAAAAGGACATGATTAGTTTGATCTCAACTTGTTTTCCTCGTGTTTTAGATATGTTTAGTTAATATTATTGATACGGATTATAATTATACGAATCACCATTTTAAAGAGAAATAAGTTCTTTTACTTTTTTTCTATTGCTTTTTGTCATGGCTTAGCTTCTTTCCTGGGATACTCCGGAAATTCCGGAATTCCGTTGACGGTGTCACTAAACAGAAATTTGGCAGTGGGAGTACAAATGAATTTATAATTATATTTTCCTTTGTTCCCCTGAGATTGCTCGGAGGTAACATCATCGTTTTGGAACAACTTGGGGTATCATAAAATTTGTCTTGTCTTCTAATTCAATTTGAATATGGAAACCGAAGAATTCATGAAACAGGCGCTAGAAAGAAATAAACTTCAAGTTGTGGTACTGATAATTCTGCAATATCCTTCATACATAAAATTATGATTTAAAACTGTGCGAAACCTTAATTGAAACTATTCCTCACTATTTTTGTTTGTGGTGTTACTTCCATCTTCGCGAAAGCCATTATCTTTTAATGGCTTTCGTGTATCATTTTTTGTAAGTACATTTGTCGTCGGTTTAAATGTTTTTTTACATAATAGCTACAAGTAATAATAACTTTGTTAATCTTTAAATTAAAGGTTTTAAGGTCATTTTAGTATTATATATCTTAGGTATGTAAACATACGATATGATTTATCATATTAAAGTCTTTTATATTTTATCATGTTAAAGTATGATTTAATATAAAAAAGACAATAATGATTATTTTATTTTTAAAAGATTTTTATTTTTTTTATTTGAGATTAAAATTAGGAAAAAATCTTTATATTATTATAGGATAAACCAGGCTGTTATTGACACCATTAAGGAAATATTCATACTAAAATTATGGAAAGATAATAGTTCAATAAAGTTGCAATTTGCTGACATTTTCCCTCAAATACTATACTTTAGGCTAAGCAAGAAAATTCACACCAAACATTATTCCTGTAATGTATTTTACAAGGTAGTGATAATAAATAATGTCAATTAGCTATTAACACCCTATGGATATCTTTTAAAATACGGACAGAATTGAAAGTTGTAGGATTTAAATCTTTAAATCTTTTAATTTTTTTTTTTTTTTTTTTTTTTTTTTTTTTTTTTTTTTTTTTTTTTTTTTTTTTTTTTTTTTTTTTTTTTTTTTTTTTTTTTAATATAATAATATTAATTCCGATAAATTTTTCCCACTGGCTTTTCAAAGAAAATCTTCGACTTCAAAAAGATTAGAGTTATTTAAAAATTAATATCAATTAACGCTGTCATATTCCTTTTTTTGTATGAAAACTTGGAAAAAACTGGTACTTTTCAACCTGACTCAAAAAATTTTCAATGATCTGCCTTTTTTAGATCGGTTGGGCATACTTCAGAGATGGTCCCATAAAAAATATTTTGAAATCAACGCAGCACTTTTTAAGAAAAAGCAAAAAAACAGTTAATGAAATAGTGATTGAACTAGTGATTGAATAAGTGTATTAACTGTTTGTTTTTTTTTTATTAAAAAGTGCTGTGCTGATTTCAAAATATTTTTTATGGGACCACCTCTGAAGTATGCCCTACCGATCTAAAAAAGAATCATCAAAATTGATTAAGAATTGACGGAGTAATCGCGTAACATACACAAAAAAAAAAAAAAAAAAAAAAAAAAAAAAAAAAAATGAGTTGAGAATCTCCGTCAATTCTTAATCAATTATGATGATTCTTTTTTAGATCGGTAGGGCATACTTCAGAGGTATTTCAATATTTTGAAATCAACGCAGCACTTTTAAGAAAAATCAAAAAAACAGTTAATAAAATCACTGTTATATAATCTTACATTTTAAACATATTTATGATTTATGATTATCTGAAATCCCATGGTAACTAAATCTAAATTATTAACAAAAATAATTTACATATACAGTCAACTCAAGATGTGTTGTACTTCGATAAGCTAAATTCTTAAATAAATCGAAACAAAATCTGCGGTCGGAAGTACATTACACTTAAATTTTTACACCTCGATTAGACGATTTCAGACAAAGAACGTGAAAAAATTGTTTCGAAAATAAGTAGAACTGAAAATAATAAGATTCAAAAGAGAGAACTTCTAGGACCACCTCTATGAAACGAACTATTAGAAGTCATCGCCTCTATAACTCGAACTCAAATTAAAAGAATTCCATGTGTAATTTGTTTTCCTGTTTTCTGTCATTGTTTGTCTTTTCATTTCATAGTTACACCAGTCACTTATTATTAGTTATTCACTCGAGTGGTTTCACAGTGGCTATTGAAAATTCTTTCAATTAACGAAAAGTTAAAATTGATTTAAAAAAGTGCAGAAAGGAGAAAGGAAAAAGAAGTTGGGCGTTTGTTGCTAGTGAATTCCGAATTCCGCGTTGTTCTCTTTCAACCGTCCTAAAGAATAAAGAAAAAATCGCCACTGGTGGAAGGAGGTAAGTCTACTTTTAGGCACCCTCAGAAAAAGCGCAATTCAGTTGAAAGTTATATGATAAATTGGTACCAGGTATTTAATTTTCTGTATCAATGATTTTATATGTATGAACAAACAACATGCACATACCCATTAATGAAAAATATACGTAATGATTTCAACTCCTATTTTTTGTTCAATTTTCCCAATTACATGAAGGTAAGTGGAATGCTAACCTCGATAAGTCTTTGTTCAGTAACTAGAACTATTTTTCATGGTTTCAGGGTTTCAGGGTCGAACTATTTTGGCAATTGACTATATAAACAAAAATACACTCACCACTAAAAAGTGAAAAATAAAAATAATTTTTTGAGAAAAAAAAACAAAACCGAATTCAAGAATAAACCTACATACACAAACTTAAATAAAAAAAATATTTTAATTGCTTCAAAACAAAAACTATTAAATGAAAATCAATGATATTATCGATATTTATATACCTATTCACAATTTATGATCAGTTATTTTTGGAGTCGGTGCCAACCAAAACAAACAGAATTTGAAAAGAAATTGTAATCGTAAAGATCTTCCCACTGTTTCATCACCGTCACACCGCTGTCTCCGGCCATTCGAAAGTTTCTTGTAAAGGCAGGATTAAACTGCCCTTCTTGGCTGGCACCGACTCCAAAGATAACTGGTCATAAATTGTGAATAGGTATATAAGTATCGATAATTTCGTTGATTTTCATTTAATGGTTTTTGTTTTGAAGCAATTAAAATATTATTTTTTATTTTTTAGTTCAAGTTTGTGTATGTAGGTTTAATCTTGAAGTCGGTTTTGTTTTTTTCTCAAAAAATTATTTTTTTATTTGAAAAGCGTTATAAGCTACCTGAATCTGATTTTATATTTTGTTTTTATTTTTTGTTGGAACTAGAGCCCTTGAACATCTTTAACCGCATGAAATGATCTTACAAACATTCGTTGCTTGCGCTAAACACAGGATATTTTGATGGGGTGATGCGTTCCATGGTACTGTGAACCATAGTTTTCATGGCATAGTGGCAAGCTATCCATTCGATTACCTCTTACTTTGGTTCCTATTCGCTAACGAACTTCCCACCAGTGTACTTTCAGACACTCGGAATTATGTGTCTTTCCCTGAAGCAGATCATCTGTTCACCAAACCTTGGGAAGCTATTTTACATACTCGAAAACCACATCACAACCCCCATTGAGATAAGTCATTACTCCAGAGCTTCACGTAAAAAAATAATTAGACATCCAATTTTTAATTTTAATATATGAGACAGAGACTCTTGCGGTTGACTGAGTATATAATAATAATATAAGTATAAGTATATAATAATAATAAGTAATAAGTATAAGTATATAATAATAATAATATAAGTGAATTTTATTATTAATTTCAATCTCTATATAATCCCGTACTTGTGTAACCTGTCATGTAGAATAGCACTCTCGAACTATTGGTCAGTTTTCCAACTTCACTGTTATCCACAAATCATAGCTTTTTTAATTCCAAATTAATTATACATTTGTAGATTTTATTATTCCTAACCTTCCTAGAACTATAAGTATGATCTAGTTGAAATTTGGTGCAGATCGGTTCAGTAGTTTTTGCGGTTAAAGTGATCACAAACAAACAATGGCTTGTCCTTTTATATAATAGTATAGATAAATGATTTTATATTGAAAATTTGCATAAATAAAACGTTTTACATTAAAAAGTTTTTAAATTTCTCTTACCTAAATACTATAAATTAAACATTGCGGTAAAAATGCATGAATAATAGATAATAGTTTTCCCTGTTCTCATGGTTTCTGTTCTTTTGTAACGAAGATCCCTTACGTTACATGTTTCGGGTCGTTATTGTATCATAAATAAGGCAAAATTCATTTCTTGGCAGTGGAAGTGGTATGAATTTCATTTTATTGCCACCAAAACGTTTCCTTCAAATTTAGAACATGGCCGACGTGTAATACATTAAATCCAGTGGGGGCCAGGAGTTGCCGGAGCAAGGCCATTATTTCTCCAATATATCATAGAGGAGCTAGCTATTATGCATTCCGAATATCCTCTTCAGATCCGTTTAAGTCGAGGGGGGAGGGGCATGGGATCGGGGGGGGGGGCTTGGGATCGAGGACTGACAAGGGAAGGAAGAGACGTTATTAAATTCGACATTTTGAAGGCTTTTCAAGGAGTTTGAAAGATGCGATACGAAAGAAAACTTAATAAGCCTCCAATATTTTGTTTTCAAAATAAAGTGGCATCCGTCAATCAAGTCACTGAATTTATTATAAACATTGTCTCAGCTGAGAATATAAATATTTCAATTCTTAAATCTATATTTGTTAGCGTTGCCTTTTTGACTGACTCTTGGTCGGTACCGAATATGTAATATAAAAATTATTCAAATTTCTTTCCACAGAATAAACAACGAACGATTCCAAAAAAATCTGAGATTCTCAATCTTAACAAAATTAATATAATTTAGTACAGGATAAGTCAAATGTCACAACAATTTAACAAGACCTCTAACAAAAAAAAATTATAAAATGAATTAAATGATCAATGATAATAATAATAACGGAAAAAAGAAAAAAATGACAAATACATACACAAATGAATCTGCTAAAATAAATAATGAAAAACAAAAAAATAAAGGGATCACAATCAGCTGGCTGGCTTCTTTTAACAGTTACTTTTCGGTAACTAGTTATTGTTTTACCGGCGCGCATTCTAGCGGTAGACATTCGAACTTAGAATTTCAATTTTCCCTTTATCACCACGTACTAACTTAGCCCCGATGTTTTCCAACCTTTAAAATTCCGTCGCTGTTCTTCACTACGGTCTGCGTTTTTAGCAAAAACAACAGAATGTTCATTTATTATTCTATGTCACTTTTAACTAGAGATACACGGGAATTTTACATCAGTAAAAGGTTAAATTAAACGTTAGTCAACTTTTTTTTTTTTTTTATTGTACGTTTTTAAAATTTTTAAATCCGGCCTTTACTGATAATTATCTAGATATTAATAAATTCACCATTTTTACAGACTAAAATAACAATAATTACAAGATATTTTATAACTATATTTCAAGGTTAGCATAAGGTACTCGAATTTAAAATTCTGTTTCCAGACACCGTTATCCGTTGTCCGCTAACAACATAATATCACTCTTTATTTCTCTCGTTAGAGGTTAAGGAATTTTAATTTTTTTAACGTTGCCAATTTATTTTTTCCAACAATCATACCTTTAGGCTCACAGGTGACATGGAGAACACAATGCCTACGATCAAGGATGTATTGACAGAACATGGACATCTTTATTCTAGTAGGCAGTTCAAATATCAGGTTCTGATCGGACCCCATTTCCAGGCTAAGCCTTCTCGAAAAGATTCTACCTACAGTCGTTTGGTTTGAGTCGTCCGTGATCGCTTCCGAAAAACCAAACCTCAATAAAGATCTTCCTGAAAGATAAATAAAGCTCTCACATAGAAACAAAAAATATCCTTACAAACTGTTAATGATTCATCCACTATATAGGAATTATTTTCGATCAGTTATACCACCAGGGATCTAGTTAGCTAGTTGTGACTTATCTTTCTGATATATTCAAACTAGGGCAGGGAGAGAATGTGTTAATTAATACATTACCCTATAGTTGATATTTATTGAGAGAGTCTTACACGAAATAAATATTAACTCGTTGACTGCGGAAGACGTGAACACTCACTTTACTCCTAGTTTCTAACCCAGATTGGGCGACGTGAACGTTCACGTCAAGGGTCTTTTCTGTTACAAGCTAATGGTGATGACGATAGCAAGAGAGTTCTTACGTAATTAAATATAAACTAATTAATAAGTTTATTGTTCCTAGAGCGCTCTAAACGTTTACAACACAGAAAAAACATATTAGGTCACCCGCCATTGGCTAGAAAAACTGTAAAATAAAATAAAAAATAAATAAATAAAAAAATAAAAATAAAAACAAAAAAAAAACAGAAAAAAAGGACTAATCTTTTTTTTGATAACACTGGGCTAATTACCCCTAAAAATACAAAAATAAAAAAATTACGAAATGACAAAAAAAAAAAAAATTTATTTTTTGTTTTTTGGCAATAGCGCGACGCGACATGGCACAGCGCGACTTTTTGCTACATACAGAAATAAATGGATCAGCGCATATTGACGGCACGACACTACGCAGAGTGACTCGCTAGACACGATAAACACGTGGCACAGTGCCCGAGACACAGTTCCTCGTGCCACGTCTCACGAGTCTACCACACTTTACAACCCTTGTGCAGTCAGTTTTTCGTGAACAGTTGTGAGTCGGGTTATTATGAAGTAATTTTAAATTTCCCAAGGGTTTTTCTTTTAGAAAGATAAAAATTTTTTGAAGACTTCCGTTTCTTTGCTGTCAATGAATGCATGGAAACTAAGTCAGCATAATCTGGATCATATTTTGGGCTTAAATCAAATTAATTTTGCTTTGTTTATTTTTTTTTTCATTGTTAATTATACATTTAATAAATAGTTTAATTTTTTTATTTAATAATATATTATGTTAATTTTTTTTTATAAAATAAATATTTTCTTTCGCTTAAAAGATTTTGTTTCTTCCCCCCATAAAATAGATCCAAATAACCCAAACATTCCTCGATAACTTCCTTGGCATCTTTTATTTCTTAGACCATTTCTATAAAACTACGATATTTTATTAAATCTAGTGGCATTACTACCTTCAAAATTTTATACTTATATTTAAAAATAAAAAAAAGATTTATTATTTTTCATTGAAAAATTAAATAATCTGTTAACCCATGGTGCTTTTACTTAATTTAACATGTTTAGAAGACGTCAGCTTTTAAAACTTATTGTTATGGGGAGAATACGACTTTTGCATTCCTAGTTTATCAAACAATATTACCAATTAAATTTCTGATACGAAAAGTATCGGCAAATTTTTTATCCGAACAACATTAAAAGATATGTCAAAAAAGCCCCCAAACATAAAACATTCAGGCAAAACGTGACTTTTTTACATTCAAAGTAATATAGCTCTAAAACAGTAGGTCCTTGCGACAAATGTTATAAAATAAAAAATATTTTCCATTAAATATATCATCCAGGAAACTGAGCTGGAGAATGTCAAAATAGACCCCTACCAAAAGGTGTATCCATACAAAACAACAGAAAACTTATAAGAATATCTACAGATCGTGATAACCAGTGAATCCATATTGAGTTGATGCAGCCACTGCTTTTGATTCAGTTGATCACGGACACCTCCCCCCTCTCCCCCTTCACATCATCATTAACGGTATCACGCTAAATATATATTATAAATGTTCGAATGAGAAATCGGCCGGTTAAAGGAAGATATTGGCTAATCGTTATCCGCTATCCGGGCTGGGAAGAGAGTTCCGTCGGTTGGGAGTTATCTCTTACAGACTGATGGCTATGAGCACGCTCCATTTTTATCATTCTCCGTTCTCCTTTAAAGTGTCGACCATATTGTTCGCTGATCACGGTCGTTACAGGGGACTGCAGCTGATGAATACCACATCTCTGATACCTCATTTTCACATAATTTAAAGAATATATGCTCAATTTTGAATGTTTAATGTTTTGTTGTAACGTTTTTGTAGATTCCTTCCTAACTTCAGCCCTCCATATTGATTATTCAATCAGTGATGATAACTTTTACTACATAATGTTTCTTGACCTAATTTAGGCGATAAGGTACTAATCATAAGTGGTCTAATTCAGGCAATAACATTTCTAATCGAGGAAGTGTAATTTAAAAAAAAATAACTTATTAAGGACATTATCTTCCATTGCTAATAAATTGAAACTGAATGCTAGCAGATCCAAGGCAATTGTGTTGGGCTCTAGGGTGCTTCTCAACTCCCTACCTGGAATCTCTAATTTCTCTATAGATTCTAATCCCATAAACTTCCACTCTTCCTCAGCATTGTCTTTGAACAAACCCTTTCCTGGAAAGACCATGTTTCCCTTATTATCCGCCGAACAATTTCCTTTCTTCGACTCCTAAACCGCTCCTGTAAATTCCTCCCTCATCATCTCGTCAACTATTAATTTCTTCCATCACATTATTCCCCCATTTTGATTTTGGTAGTGTGGTGTACGGTGGTCTCTGCATCTCAGGACACAAGATTGAAGAAGCTCATGAACTGTTGCCTGAGATTCGTTCTGGGGATATCACGTTATGGCCACGTATCTCACCACTACACAAGATTAAAATGGTTATTTCCCTCCTTCCGAAAAAGTGACTTCCTAGGTTCATTCCTTCACAAATCGCTATCCTGAAAGCATTAACATTAAAATCATCAGTGAGTTCCCGCAAAACCAGATCCCTACCTAACTCCCTTCAACACAACATTCTTCAAACGTTCCTTTATTTCCAGAGCTTCTGACTTCTGGAACTCCCTCCCTTCCACCATTCGCCATTTGTCCACCCATAATAGTTTCAAATCCTGTCTTTTCGTTTACTTGTTAGACATTCAATCTAATAGTCATATCGATGAAGAAAATATTTTTAAAATGAAATATGAATATTTAGAATATAATATTGATTTTATACAGTATCATTTTCGTACTATGCCACTATATTTGTATAATTAGTTTCGGCATAATTGATATTGTTGTATCAGACAAGATATATTATTTTTCTGGATAATTTATAATTCTTAACTTTGTTTACTGTATTTTTTTTTCATTGACTTTTTTTTATTTTCCTTATTTTTGTTTTCGAAGCTTATTTTAAATTCTAACCTTAAGATATAATTTGTTTTTTGTGTGATATTTTAAAACATGTAATATTACATTTAGTACTTTATATTGTAATTTAATTTTTCTTTTAAATTCCTTAATTTAATTTTAATTGTATTTTTTCTTGTTTTTCTAAAATTATTTCTAAATTATACATACGGCAGCTAGGCCGCTATTAATTGTTCATTATAATTATTCTTAAGGGGCAATAGCCCCAAAATAAAATTTATTTTCATTCATTCATTCATTATCTTAATAATATTTCCTGAAAGTTAAATGGTTATGATGCTCGATACCCTAGTTTAACGCATGTGTACTATCTGTGAATAATGATCCCTTGACTTCCTCCCAAATACTCCAATCTAATATTACAAACCATCGGGAATGTTGTATAGATTTGAGAATTAAAATAAACCCAATAGGCTACCTTTCACAATAATATTTCAGATCAAGAGTAGTATTGATAGAATAAAATCTTTATGAATGATTCTTTCGTAACCCTAAAATACACGGAGCACTGATTTTTTTTTTTTTTTTTTTTTTTTTTTTTTTTTTTTTGAACATTTTTTCAAATATTCCCTATTTAGCAGCGATTGTCAAAGGCTGTTTTCAGTGATTCTCGAATACATCCACTTTTAAACCCAAGTGAAAAAGAATACTAACAGAACCACGCATAGTTGGTTACGAAACTCATATCCTCTTGCTGATTTCTAAGTACTTTTCATTGTTACTACCTCAACAGAGTCCTGCAGGACTTTCTTATCAAATAATAAGAATAAACCCTCTTCCTTCTCGTGGACGATGCAGAGATAGCAGAATAAAGTAATTCTCTTAAAAATGGCGAAACAAAAAATATGTTCAAGCGGTGGAAAACAACAATCGATAATGATGATATTGCAAGTATTTCAACTTACTTATTGTTTAGAAAACAAGGAAAGTAATACGAGAGGAAATTGTTTATAAATTAAATTATAATATTTTATTTAGAATATTTAAAGTGATAATTTTAATTGGATTTAAAAAACAAATGAAGTCACTCAAATAATAAAATATGTTAACAATATGACGCAAATCGGAACACAGTAATAGCACTACGACATACAAATTAGAATTACTTGAGGTCCGCATGATGGTATAGAAGGATCAATACAGTTAGGACTGATGAATTAATTGCCACTTCTATTGGAATTTTTTTATTTGAAAACTAGTTTCGACTGCTAAACGTTCATCATCAGCTTTAAAACATACATTTTCAAAACATCAGCACTTTGTAACATGGATTATATATACTCAAGTATTCAAAAAATGTAAGAAAATAAATCAAATATGCTGGTACTCATCTAAGAAAGTCAAACGGGCTTTAAAGACATAACAAGAGGGGGAGGGGAAGGGCTAGGTAAATTAATTTTTTTCAGTTTTTTCCCTGGGTTTACCCTACGACTGATTGGATGTTACCGTTCTAATTGGAAAAAAAATTAAAATGGGAATGTTGACAATGTTTATCTGGTCATTTAAACAAAAATCTGGATTGGTTTTAAACGATTTTATTATTTTTAATGATTCATAAATAGTTAATTTCAGGCTATTTTCTACTTGATACGCGATTCTTTATTAAATTTATGGTTATTTTCATTTAGATGGATAGCGAAGTTGGATTTATGGATTTTATTATTGTATGCTCTTATATGTTCTTTTAATCTTTGTGGCAATTAATTCATTATTTATAAAAATGGTTCAATCCATGGTGGTTACCAACTAGTTGTGTAGTTCTTATGAAGTTTTGGCATGTTATTGTAATCTTTATCAATACATTTAGTTGAGGTATATATTTGTACACTAGTAAATTTCAATAAATTGATATTACAGGGGAAACTCGATAATTCGTCATGAGTGAGGGAGAGGGGATGACTAAATAACGAAATGATGAATTACAGAATTTTGCTGGTAAAGTAACAAAAAAGCATTTTAAAGTATATAATTGTATTTTTTTTTTTTTTTTTTTTGCAATTTGTTGAATGTAAAAACGAACAGACGAACATTATACACATTGGATCTGTGTGAAAATGAAAAAAAAAATCCAAAAAAGCTAAACACTTGCCGCATCCCATCAGGTGTGAATCATATCTGATTCATATTGCTGCTCAAAACCATTCAATGCACTTAGTTAACATTTCCTCTACTTCTTTGCAAGAAATACTTAGATAGTGCAAGTAAGAATTAGAAACGTCATCATCATCTTTTTCATCACTAGCTTCAATTTGAGCACTGAACACTTGTTCTATTATATAATTCCATTGTTATTTAAAATTTCATATCCCACATCCGTACTATCCACGTTTAACCATCTGCTTACCTCTTGCTTATCTTTTGTCATTTTATAACCTGGATCAGAAGTTGTTGAGCCAGATGCTAATGTTTTTGTAGGAAGAGCTTTCCAGTATTAACTAACTCCGGGAATTCGTCAACTGCACTCATACTTCCTTTTATCTCTTATTACAATCAATGGTGGGATCGACTCCGGGCTTGTTCTGTTTGTTTTTGTCTATGAAATGATTTACAAAATGAATAAATATAGGCATATTTTTTAGTAACAAACCAAATGAGGTGGTTAAAAGATGAAATAAGTAGCAAGGGGAAAAAATGAATTACATACGTATTTAATTTTGTTATTTATAGTTACCATTATTAATAAAATAAAAACCTGACGAATTACATAATATAACGAATTATCGAGTGACGAAATAACGAGTGTATATACATTGTATATTATAGAAAACATTTATAATTTAATGGATTCAATATAAATTATGGACATAACACGAATGAAAAAAAGGGTATTGTACTATGTACAACGCGCGTCCGCTCGAGTAAAGTTATTGACGCGGCCGGTGGAAGGTTACGGATAATCTTGATATTACACTATACTTTTCATTGGATTTAACCAAACACTAAACTGACTATGGCTTAGAGTTGTGGAAGCAGATGGAGATTATACATGGGGAGGGGTGCTAATGAAATGGGTCAAAGAATTAAGACGGGGATGCTAATCAGAATGCTACATGAGAATGGTTTCTTACAGGTTTGCGTCATAAATATGCATTCTACATCGACTTAACACGGCTCTGCCACAGCCAAATTGATCAAATTTCACCTGTGCCTCATGAATTTTGTATTTGGTCTGCTACTGTAGTATGCTGACTGCAACAGATTCCTGCAATGGATTGAACAATTCCTTGTTTCATTAAAGCGATTCGTATAACTTCCTATGTAAATTTCAATTTATTGTTCATTTAATAAAATATAGTCCCAGGTTATAAAATGTATAGAAATCCGAATGAGTGAGTATGTTCTGTAAGTTTAATAAATTCATATTGAATATTTTAGAGTTTAAAGTGATAATTTTAATTGGATTTGAATAACAAATTAATTCAAAAAATAAAAATTTAACAAAATGCAATATTAAGTAATAAAATATTACTTAATACACGATATAGTGTAGCGATACCCATCCCTGGTCACCACATCGCCTGAGAATGTGTAACTTTTTTTTTTTTTTACAAAATAGGGGAAGGTGCTGTACCTAAAGCACAGTTGTACCAGTGGACATTTTTAATAAAAAGAGAGTGGGAGGAGGGAAATTAAAATTGTTTGGTAAACAGTGCTGCAAGCATCTCCCTGCAGTTGCACTGTGTTTTCAAGTTTGTCAGATCAACAATTTAGTAGAAATTATTATTTTTAAGTTTTTTTCTTCCAAATACTGACCAATCCAACCAGTGATTTTAAACTTGTTAAGACCTACACTTAGAAATTTTCTAGGCAGTAATATTTCATTGGGTTGTCCGATACATATATCATAACTTCATATGTTTTCATATCAGTTATCACTTATGGGTTTTGTGAAACAGAGCTTTCCGCACAACATCGCGTTCAGTTGTACCTGTGGACACCATTGCCAGCTGAACCTGTTGACAGATGGTTAAATTGTCCACAGGTAGAACAGATTTTTCTCTTTGTTTATTAATTCATTATTTCAATTATAAATATTGGGGAAAGGTTTGTAGACATTCCGCGTGATATAAAATACCTAAATTTGGATACCTACTATTCGTATAACATTTTTTTTAAGAGGATAAAATTCGCCACTCTCTATTTATAACAAACGATTCAACTAGCGAAGATGGTGATTTCACAAATATGATCTTGGCTGATTCATCAAGCGAATATTATAATTTTTTGGATGAATTGATGAATGATTATGAACAAGGTAAAGAAATTGAAGATGAAGAAATATATGCTGGTAGCTATGGTTTGTTATAACCAAAAAAGCTTTATCAAAGAAAAAGCAGACTCGTTCACGTTCAATATTTGCTACTCGAAGAAAATTTCATCAAATGATAGAATCCCAAAATTTATTCTTCCGGACATCGCTACTGATTATGAAATTGAAATAATAGATATTAAAAGAAAAGTACCACCGCCATCTTTTATAACTGGCACTGGGAGATCATGTAAACAATTACATTTTCCAACATCTTTTCATGGATACGATCTCCAATGATTCGATTTTTTCAATAAAAAAAAAGTCTGTGGCACTCGTTAATAATAATCATAGGTACATAAAAGATTTATTTTTGTTAAAAGGTTTAAAAATAAGTTAACTTTATATTTACTTTCATACGCTAAATTTATTGTTGTCACCTTTCTAGTCGGCCTTCCAGTTCAATAATCTAATCGATTTTTCTTGTTTAAATATTCTATTTTGTTTAGTACATTTTATAAAAAATTATTGCTGATGTGTTTCTCTGAATATCATTTCAATTACCCCTATAAACCTATGAAGAAATGAATGTCCATTGGTACAACCACTAGTGTCCACAGGTATCTATGGACACTAATTAGTAAGTTACAATTATTTTCTGTAAAAAAAAAAATTACTTTTCTAAATAAATCCACCAGGGTTCGATATCCCCTTAAATTTCTAATCTAATGGTACAATAACCACTCAGATAAATGAAGCACCGAAAATTAGAAAAATTCATGAGTGAAAATTGTCCACAGATACAGCACCATCCTCTACTGCACAGATTCACTTTAGGTACGCATGATGGTACAGAAGCATCAGTACAATTAGGATTGATGAATTAATTGCCACTTCTATTGGAATTATTTTGTTTGAAAACTAGTTTCGAATGTTCTGAAACATATAACATTCATCATCAGTTCAAAAACATACAAAATTTTCAGAACACCTCCACTCTGTTACATGGAATTTTTATTTACAATATTACAGTCAAATATAAATATGATGAATTATTGTAAATATATATATATATATATATATATATACGGTATCCATATACAATTTCCTGCAGGAAACATAATCGAGAAGGCTGTTCCGACTGGCTTTGCTTCATCAAATTATCGAGCTGAGCAGGAAGCCATATGTGAGGCATCGAGAATACTTAGGATACTTAAGAGACCAAAGAACTCAAAAATAATATTCCTTACTGACGCAGCATCAGTGTTGCAATCTCTTAGATCGAAGTGGGGCACGGACCTGAAAAATCTCTGCACTCGAATGCTTGATGGCTAAACAAAAAGGTCGCAGGAGGAGAGGGACCCAGCTGGCCAAGTAAGGAGCTTCGAATGGGCAGTTCGAATGTACCCTCAGTCTCGAGGAAGTAAAAATGCTCAACAAAGCCGCAGTCAGCCAGCGATGGATTGGGAGACATCCACATCACGATCCTGGAGATGCAATCTACGAACTCACTCGAAAAGAGCAGGTACTCATCTTCCGATTGCGAACGGGACACAACAGGCTCAGAGCTCACCTGTTCAAAAAGCTTCATATTGGATCCGGCCCCCTTTGCGAGTGCGGAGAGGGTGAACAAAATACTGAGCACATCCTTCAGACCTGCAGGCTCTATTCTGAGCAAAGGAAGCTGATATGGCCCTCTCCAACCGATGTGCGGACCAAGCTCCATGGTGACCTGGAGGACCTTAACAGGACCACTGAATTCCTCATCTTGACCCCCGACCTGGCCATCAAAGGGAAGATCGCAGAAGAAGAAGAAGAATATATATATATATATATATATATATATATATATATTTTTTTTTTTTTTTTTTTTTTTTTTTTTTTTTTTTTTTTTTTTAATGAGTCATTTTTACAAATAAAATGTCGGCAAACAGTGAACGCTATTTAGTCGCTATAGTCACAATGTTCTTAGACCTCCAACAGAAGTTGGCCAAAGGATTCGTAGAAGATGATGGCTCTGGATATTGTAGTAGTAAAAATCCCTTGAGGCTGGTAATTTTGCTTCTGTAAATCATTTGTTCATTCATATGCTCCAGGGATAATATTTTCAAAAATGTTTACAATTCCCTCTGAGAACAGTCATTATCACGGTAAAGTATGCCACTGTAACTGGTCATCCTTAGCGGCCAACCCATATTGAATGCACGCATTTATAAGTGAATCTAGGTAAAATTAAAAGTTAAGAAAGAAGCATTAAAAAAAATAGTAATATAAATAAAGAGTATAACTAAGTTAACTTCTTATAATATTTTCTCAACTCTGAGACAGTTGTCCCCTCGTACTTTATTTCCGCTGATAAATAAGGCTTTAATACAACAATTCTATCCTCATCGATAAAAGGAAATGTTAAAATTATTACTTTTGAATGAAAGGGAGAGGCCTGAAGCATAAACTTTCCCAAACAAACTTTCGTCGTTAAATCAAATTCCAGCGTGCCATTTAAAAAAAGTTTGTCAGTCGATGAGGAAAAAAAGTATTTTTCATTACATAATTTTTTTTTTTTTTTGATAAATGTTTAATATCTATTAGTAGAAATTATTTTTTCTGTGAAGAAACACGAGAGGACTAATTGAATAATTAATTATGATGATCAATATTTTATAACGTTGTTTCATGACTTGCCAAGGGTTTCGAAGAAATTGATAAAATTAAACTTTTTTTTTTCTCTCTTTTCAATTTCGATTCACACCTGTTATTGGAGTAACAATATGTGAATTTAATGATATATTGATACTACAGGCCTTGTAGGCATGTGGAAGACTAGCACTCACAGTACCTTTTCCTGGCATAGATTAAAAAAAAAATATTTATTAAAATCTCGCATCCAGCTTCTTTTAAGCATTCTGAAAGTATTTCCAGGTATGTCAGTCGTGGCCATGTCAATAATGAGTAATTTAAAATTTCCATGAAGCCTGTCATGAAATCGTCTATAAAGGTTATTCTTATTTTCTTTTACTGTGGGTAATTCTAAATAAGAGTAAAGTGTGTGGCTTGAAATGTACCAAGGTGATTTCGTAATTAGTCTGAGAATTTTTGATTGGAATATTTGTATTTTTTGCAGTCCCTTATATTTCTGTGGCGTATGTCCATATGGGTTTAAGAAAGTAAGTGTATGTATTCAGTTGCTTTCGGAGTTTTAATGAGGACCGTTTATGAATTATTGGATATATAAGTTTTAGTCTCTTGTTTAGACTGAGACGTTGTTGTTTTACATTCTTCTATCAAGTCCTAAGTAATGAATTTCGTTTGATTGTGGTATGGGTTGATTGTAGATGAAGACAGGTGTACAAGAGTCATGTCTGAGTGTAAATGTTATGTACTGTGTAATTTAGTTTTTTTTTGTTTTTTTTACAATAAAAACGATATTATCTTATTATAAATACAATGTCTTTTCAGAGTGCCAGGTACAGAAGGTCCTGAGTTCGATTCTAACAAAATGAATCTCATCCTTCCTTCTCTGGATAAAATAGGTTCGTAAATTGTAGGATAGCCCGTGAAACATAAGGAATACATAAGAGAGTAAAGTAATGTTGGGTGTAACGATCTCGCAAAAATGTATAATTTTATCACAAATCAAATAGGAAAAGGCGGGAATTTTTAAACTAGTGATGTTACCTATTGATCAGATCTTGATTTTTCTATAAAGAGATCTAAATTCTAAAAGCATTCCTGGATTTGGTTCTAAGTAACCCCGAGGTATTATAAATGTATACAATAAACTTCACCCTAGGACCATGACCCCTTAAGCACAATTATATGGGCAACGGTGGCCTAGCTGCCATATTTATTGGCAAAATATAAAACTTTCATTTTAATATAATAAATAAAGGATGCTCAATTGAGTTTTTTTACCCACTTTTGGAAAAAACTAATGTGAACATTTCACCCAATGGTGGATATAGTAGAACATCAATGTTATGTTATCCCAATATCATTTATATGCTGATGACATTCAAATCTACTTATCGTTTCACCCTTCTAAGATTTTTGAGGCATCTCGTAAGATTCAAGATGAAATTTATAGCATTAACCAATGGACAGAGGGGAATAAGTTACGACTGAGCCCAGAAAAAAATAAGACAATGCTAATTGGATCGAAACTCCCCATTGATTCCCTTTCTTGTTATCCCCTTCTTTATCTCAATAACTATCAAAAACCTCGGAGCAGTATTCGATCAACATCTTGGAATAACCTATTTCCCAAATTACCCGAAAAATCCATCCTCAAACAGCTCCTAAGATTCCATGAATCTTTCCCTCGCAATACCCGTCAATTGTTAGAGTCCCCCCTCATCCTTCCCCATTTCGATTATGGATGATTAGCACACGGAGGACTGTCTGGTGAGCTAGAAATGAAGCTGAAAAGATTAATGAATTCCTTTATAAGATTCATTTTTGGAATCCCCAGGAGTTCTCACGTCACTTGCTGGTATTCTTAGTTAAGGTGGCTTTATCCAAGTTTTAGGCAATACTTCCTTGGTTCCTTTCTATTCCAATCCTTAAAGTACAAAATACCTTTCATACATTTACGACATCCTTGCCCTTCGTTCTTCCATTCATCTTTTGAATACCAGATCTCAACCTATTGATTTGTATATCCCTTCTCATCGAAAAATCTTTTATTAATCGTGCAGCTTTATTTTGGATTTCCATACCCATTTCGATCCGCAATGCTCCTTCTCTCACTTCTTTTAAACATAATTTGTTCATTCACCTCCTGAATTATTAATCATCAAAAATTATGTAATAATATATTAGTGCAAGAATGTTTCTTTTTATTTCTTATTTTTTTATTTTTTTCATATAAGCTCGAATATTATTTATATGTACATAATGTATATTCTATGTAAGTTGCTGTCTGATATGTGCGCAGCCAGACAATAATACCTTTTGATTGTACTTTCATGTTATTCTTAGGGGACAAGGTGTCCCTGAATAAAGATTATTTTTCATTTCATTTTTCATTTCAAACAGCTTATTTTAATTGAACACTGTTCTCATTATTAAATGGTTGCAGAAAAAAATATTCACCTGTTCTAAAATTAATTGGGTTTATATAAATTCTATATTCCTTCAATAGATAAATGCGTTTGTGTTAATTAAAATCTCAGATTAGTGATTTGTAATTAAAATGGTCGCTGCTTTTTGATTCGAATTGACTCATTATTTCCAATACCCCTCCCACAACGCTCATTCAGTCTAACTAATCCGCTACATTGAAATGGTATTAAAGATATTTAGAACATAAGCGGATTTCAAAGTATTAAATAAAGCAGAAAAATATAATTCATTTTTTTTTAAGGGGAAACAAAGTCGAATGATTACGGTTCTGTTGAACACATACTACCTTGATCAACTGAAATCAAATTTAATTACATGTATCATTGTAATAATCCTCTTAGAACTCTAAAAAATCATAATGAAATACATGTGATTAGGAAAATATATATAATATTTATAAATATATATAAACACATTTTTTACTAACAAAAACACGTATCTACGAGGGGAGAGTCAGTAAAAAACTGCATGGCAATACACGCTTCTCAATGCTACGCGAGTGTCGTAATCGCGTCTTGCTGCTCGTGTCACGTTGTGCCAGACGCGCCGCAATATGCCCCTTGCCTAAGCTTAAAAGTTTGAATAACTCGATCTAAGAAAACATTCTAAAAATAATGACGTATGTAGATCGGATAGAACTTCAACTCCACATTAGGCCAGGAAACGGGAGGATCCCTGGAGGAGGAGTCACATACGTACACAGAACAGTAACCAGAGTCCAAATAAAAGAAAGTTAATTGAGATGTATTAAATCTAAGAAAGCAGAAAAAAGTGACCCCAAAGGTAAATCATACCAAGCAATTAATCAAGCGTTTTAATCAGCCTTCCAGATCCCCTGAGTCACATCCGTACACAGAACAGTAGCCAGAGTGAAAGGGGAATAAGGAGATAACCGAGAACCATAGGGTGACAAATAAAAGAAAGTTAATTGAGATGTATTAAATCTAAGAAAGCAGAAAAAAGTTAAAAATAAATTCTATCTGAGGTAAAGTTGGCAATAGTTAATAGGTCAATGTTCATGTAGGACTTCAAAATTTTAGACGGAGAAATACTTTTAAACCTGTTTGTAGGTAGTTTTGTGATTTTGAGAGGAAATCCGAAAAAAAAAATTTAGCTCCGTTGAGAAATTGTTCCTCATTTTTATATTTTTTTGTGTGCTGGATTTGAATCTGAAGTTTTGTGATTTTGAGAGGAAATCCGAAAAAAAAAAAAAAAACAACAAGATGAATCAAACATCATTTTTGACGTTTTCGTAAAACTGAAATAGTATTTTTTATTTTTCACTTTCATTTTTTTCCTCTCCCATGAACATTTTTTGTGACTTTTATATTTACAAGTGTGCTTAATACGAAACAATAGTCAAAAAAATTTACCAAGCACCATTTTTTAGACATTGGAGGTAGTTTAAAAAAAAACAACTGAAATAGTTCTTTTTTCGTATATCTTTTTAACACTTTTTTTGGGAGGGGGGAACAGTAATATAAAAAATATTAATATTTAATACTTAACATAATCAATGGTATATTTTTTTTCCTTTTGTACTCTACATCGCGTGTCTTTCGTTGTAGTGTCCGACAGTAGTCGGCAAGCATCTTCTCATTGTATTTACCGCTATACTTTTCTCCATTTGGTCAATACCTTGATCAAATCGTTCTCCGTGTTCATCTAAAACTGCTTCCAAGTTCGGAGGGAAGAAATTCAAATGAGAATACAAAAAATGAATTTCGAGGACATGTGGCAACCCATGGCCATATATGACAAAAGCAATTCTTCAACAATGCCATTTATGCAACAAAGCCTAATACTTATGCTCTCCAATTTTTTTTTATTTTGTAATACATTATAAAAGTTTCAAAATCAAATATTTTTTTTTTTTTTTTGTTAAACCTTTCAATGATAAAAAAAAAATGCTCGAAATGTCGAAAAATACCTCAATTTTCGATTTAAAACACAAATTTGAGAAACAATGGTACCTGATTGAGATATTTTGACTTCAGATTCATATTCAGCACACTTCAAAACATAATAAAACAACATTTTAAATCTTCACCCCGGATGGGCACTTTGTTAAATCGCAATATTTTCCTACAAGGCTAAATTTTATAGATTAGATTCTATTTTTATAGTCTATAATTATCATCTGTTTTGAATAAACTTCGATAAAATAAAAAATTATTCAAAGTAAAGTACAATTTTATTTCATAACAATCAAATGCAGGCAAATCCAAGGCTATAGTGTTGGACTCTTATGTTCCTTCTAAACTCCCTACTTAGAATCCCTAATTTGTCCATAGACTCCTACCCCATAAACTTCCACACTACCGTTACGAACCTCGGCATGAGCTTGACCAAGCCCTTTCCTAAAAAAGATCAAGTTTCCCTTATTATCCGCCGAACAATTTCCTCCCTTCGGCTCCTATAAACCTATCCCGTAATTTCTTTCCACAATCAATTCGCAAATTGTTAATTTTGTCTCTTATATTCCCCCATTTTGACTATGGTAGTTTGGTATACGAAGGTCTCTCTGAATCTAAGAATGCAAGGTTGTAAACGATTATGAACTCTTGCCTGAGATTCGTTACAGGGATCACCATATTTCTCACCACAACACAAAATTAAGATGGTTATTTCCCTCCTTCCAACCACAATATTTCCTTGGTTCGTTGCTTTACAAATCTGTTTCCTCTCAGTCACCTTCCTAAATTATCAAATTATTAGTCATCAGTGAGTTCCCGCAAAACTAGATCCCGACCCTCAGACCTTAACCTAACTCCCTTCAACATATCCTTCAAACGCACCTTTATTTTCAGAGCATTTAATTTCTGGAACCCGCTCTCTTCTTACAGTCGCTATTCCTCCACTCTGAATTGCACGAAATCCCGACTATCCCTTAACTTATTAGGTATTCATTCTAACAGTCATAAAGAAGAAGGGTATATTAGGTCGTCATTTAACAGGAGGGAACCAATCCACATTGAAAATCTTAAATAGTTTGGTTCTTTTTCTTGAAATAGAAACGTCGTAGCCTATTTCAAATACTTTTTCCGATTTCGATTTTTCCATGAAAATACCAGAACTAAGAGATGATTATTTTCTGTTGAAAATAGTAAGCACTTATCCTATCCAAAACCACTTCTAACTCATTTTTGCATATTTTGTGGATTAGTTCTCTTCTGCTAAATGCCGTCCATTTAACACAATGAAATATGAATATTCACAATGTAATTTTGATTTTGTTTCGGATTATTGTTTTTGTCATAACTTATATTATTAGATCAGTTAATATTTTCTCCTGATTATATATATGTATATAGATATATTTAGTTATTTTTACTGAATTTTTCATTGAATTGGTTGTTTTTTTTTTTCTAATTTTTTGTTTTCATACCTTATTATCCCAATAGGGCAAGTCAAACCGGGAAATGGCTATTACTCCCGAAAGAAAAGGCCTATGCATGAAATAATGAAGAAAATATATATTATAGCGTATAAGAATATACATTATATATACTAATTGAACAAAACTTTTATAAACAAATGTCAAAATTTTTATTTTTTTCTACTTATATAGTGTGTAGTTATCTGTTTTGAATCATGTACAAATATTTATTGTATAGTAAAAATACTATATTATTTCATTACCTCATATTAAATTTATTACCTTAAGATTTGCTTTATTTTTCGTGTGAAATTTTTCAGACATGTATTTATATTTTTATATACTTTCTTGCTAGTATAATGTCCTTAATTTTATATACGGAAGCTAGGTCGTCACTATAATATTCATTATAATTATCCTTAAGGGTCAATGGCACCAGAATAAAGTTTATTTTCATTTAATTTAAATCTCCATCTGAAGATGAAATTTTTATTTTATATTATTTTCACTTTTATTTTTTATGGAATATACTGAGATAAGTTTTTGTAGATAGGTTTATGTTCATCTTTCAACGTCAAGGATATCCGTTGCGTATATGAATTGCAATATTGGACTGCCTCAGTTGTGGTTAACAGTATACGCAACCCCATCGCTACTGCGGATGCTTTCTGGCAGAGGCAGTTTCCAGCCGTCCGAACATATAACGCCCCAATGATTTATAACTATGATAAAGACAGCAAGAACTTCGGATGCTTTATTTCAAGTTGTTAACTGTATTTTCACACATCAAGTGCCATCAAACATAAACCATGGACAAAAGGCAACAGGTATACGATTTTTTTTATGCAGGATAAAAAAAAAAAAACGGACACAAAAAAAATTATTTTTTTTAAGTCAACGTATTTTTATTCTAATTGTAAGCAAAATCAAATGTAAACATGTAATCAACACAAGGAGCAGATATAAACATTATTTTAAAGTTTCTTAATTATTTTTTATTTGAGCTTTTTTTTTTTTATTTACAACTGTATACAATAAAATAAAAACACATCTAGTAAATGGGAAAATTATGCTCGTAATAACATGTCAATTGCTTGTAAAGCAACCTCTCATCTGTAGCACGTCAATAAATGTTTTACATTAAAAGGTCACGAGGCCATCTTCTTTTCAGATGCCAGGAAGTGTTGTAGGGGATAGAATGGGAAGGAAGTACCGATACCTTTGGATTTGAATGATTATGGAGTTTACTATGAAACGATAGCTATCTGTATTAGTAATTAGACCAATTTGGAAGTATGGAGTTGAGCTTGTGGGCTCTACTAAACCATCCAATTCATCTCGTATCCGATCATTACAAAATACTAAAATCCTTCGAAAAATCCTTAATGCTCTTTGCTTCGTAACAAACAAACTTATCCACAAAGATCTTAATATACCTTATGTTTCTGACTTAGCTCAGACCAGATATCAATCCTTTCATAGTAAACTCCACAACCATTCAAATCCATTAGTATCACCACTTGCTTGTCATTCCATTCCAGATAAACCTCCGAGGCGCCCGAAAAGAAGATGGCTTTGGAACCCTCTAATAAAGTACTTCATTATATAGAACCAATGGGTAATTTCTTAAAAAACAAGTGACGTGTCATTTGTCGCATTATTATCATATTTACTTGATCTATTATATTTTATACTGAATACAGTTTCAATAAATAGATACAAAAAAAATATAAAAAATAATAAGATAAAAAATATTTATCCATAAGTTAGTTTGTGACAAAGTAAGGAGCATTCAGGATTTTTCGAAGGATTCTGGATTGTAAGGATTTGATACGAAGCGAATTAGATGGTTTAGTGGAGCCCCAAAGCACAGCTCCGAATGCCCAAATAGATCTAATTAAAAAATCAATTGGGTGGAATTTTTGACTGCTAGTTGATGTATGGAATTCGATTATATAATCTGTAAAGTTTGTTGTCTAACTTATTACAATGTAGACTAACTTTAAATGAAAGAGATATGTTTCAAGTTATAATTACACGTATCTTTGTAATTAAAACTTCATATCAAATAATGACCGGTGTTAATCTTTCGGCCACATTGTTTGAATAATCAGTGAGCCCTGCAGAATTTAGACTTATTAATATTAAGCATAGCCTTTAAGTTGGACTTCGCAGTAATAAGTTCAACAATAACATAATATAGCTGAAATACATAAAAGAATAATTAAAAATAATACGATATGACGTCACCTCAATTATATTGTGTAACTCGCGTCCTCCACCACGGTTTCGCCTACTCTCATAAGTAAATAATTTAGATAATTTTAACTAATAATTGAAGTATGCAATTTCATATATATACTTTCACACATTGCGTTAAATTTAAACCTGTATAAAATTGAATAGTTTTGGTTGATGAGGATTACAAAAAAGAATAATTTTATATCAAATTTTGAATTTTAATATTTGAATGGGTTATCCAAATAGACAGTGACTATTAAAAAATTCTTGCGGATAATGAACAGTATTATCAGTGCTTACAAGTATGGATCCATGAATCATAATTTCAAACACAAAATAAAAAAAAGCAAAGGATTGACATTTTGATTTGATAATAATTTTTATTAGGCAGAAATATTTTTATTGATTTCGTCTGGTTTGATTTTAATTTATAACAATAATAAATATGATATTAACAGTGAAGCAAACCTTGATTCTGCCAGTCAACATCTGTCCATATTTTTACGAAATTTGGTTTCTCATGAAAACTATGGTGGTCCCCAAGTATCTTCTCAAGTGGATCGCGTTTCTGGATGTCTTCGAAAGTAATCCCGATCTCCAACAGATCTTTTTCTACCTCGGTAAACCAGGCTCCCTTGATCTTCTTATCCATAAAGTAAGTGAAGATCCTCTTCGTCAGTCGTTTTGGATTCATTCTCGCTAGCTAATGATTTTCACGCCGTCTATATTTACCTTTGTTCTTGATCGGTTTTTCTCAAAATTTTTCTATCTTTGTTCTCCAGTTTTTCCATAAGGCCTCTCTTGTTCATAACAAGGCCATTTTTTTATTATTGCTAAAACTTCCTAGTATTTTTATCATTCCAAACTGTATTGCGGAATGGTGCTAGTCACATTATCAAATTTCACTAGGATTCACTTGTCACACTAGATATGAACTATTGCCTTTAGTTTCCCCTATCTCCAGTACTCTTTCATGCATTCACTGCCCTGCTTTTTTTTATCTTTTGTCCACAGGTCTTCCTTCAAACCCTTCCACTCGGTAATATTCAGCTGTTCCAGGTCTTTCCTAAATCCCTTAATCCACGCTGTAGGGGTCTTCTTCTTCCAGAGATAGCTGAAAATCTTTCTTCGTTCATTCTGTACAAAGGTTCGAGAAACGTAAATCTCCTCTTCCAGATTCTTTCCACATCCTACGGTGTTGTAGTGCATTATTTTGGCATTCCAAGAGATGCACTCTTGTTGGAAATATTTTTTGTCAGTCCATAAGCTCTTTCCCTTTTTAGAATACGATCTCCAACAGCTAATTTTTCCAATCCATTCACCTGTATTGTCTCACCAAGGTACTTGAACTTCTTGACCCGTTCAATTCGCCTTATCTCCGTTTCAAGCAATTTTGGTCCATGTTTGTCAATTGATATAAATTTGGTCTTTTCTACTGAGATCCTGAGTCCTCTTTGGCTGGTAATCTTTTCCAAGAGGTTGATTTGTATAGTTGCTTCTTCTAGGCTTTCTGACAGTACAGCAGAATCATCACCAAATGCCAGCTAACTATAATTCCTTCTCATATAGTTCCGAGGTGGATTGGGTTTATTCCCCGACTTTCCAGTCCCAAAGTCCAAATCCTTACGATCTTCTCAAGGACCTCTTTTTTCATTTTATTACATAAAATTATTTTTCTATATCTATTTCAATTCAAAGGTACCATCCAGAGTGTACTGGTTAAATCATAAGATTGTATTCAATCTCTCGGAAAACTATTATTTTTTTCAACAATTCCTTAAATATGTCGACGCATGTAATTTTTCTTGAGAATTTTCTCCAAAAGCTTAAAAAATAGTCGTTCGTAGAGATCACTGACCACAGATTAGTATCAATGCGCAAAGAAATTAATTGAACCGTTCCCATACAGAGCCCAATCATGATTACTGCTATGCAAGGCTCAACAACCTACAAATTAATTAAAACAATCTGATAAGTGGGGATTCATTAGGGAATTATAAGGAACCAATATGCGAGGCGGGTTAATCGAGTTGGCACCTCCGCGACCGGGCCAAGATATAGCCAGCCCCGGCCCCAGTTGGAGATTACTTCCGCACAAGTCTCTAATCGGCCAGGACATAACTCCCCCCCCCCCTCTCTACCCCTCCCCTCCCTCGAAACCACACACTGAAACTCTGCCAATTGATCCTGCTCTAACAGATTTTGCTTAATTGAAATTGAAGCCAGTTTGTTCGGAGTTCAATAATTTCATTTAGTTTTTAAACTTTCAAGTAATTTAGGGGTGCCGAGAATAAAACACTTGGCCTGTTCTTATAGGCAATAAATACAGAATTGGTTGTCACTAAGGATGGGTATCGTAGGAAAAATATCTTGAATATAATGGATATTCGATATCCTGAGCTTTGAATATCGGTCCACGATATATCCTTGACCAAAATGTTTTTTAAAAAATGCCATTTTTAAATGCTTCAATAGCGTTACTATTTCAGTGAAATTCCAATTTACACCATATATCTTTGATATCAAAGATATATGGGGAAATCAAGAAAGTCTACCATTTCACGTACCTTGGAGAAACCATAACACGGGAGAATTGGTGAAACCGAATCGCCTAGAAAGCGTACAAGCTAACAGATGGCCGCTACAACAAAAAATGCATTTCGACTAACGCGAAAATAAGACATCATAAAAAAGTGATTCTTCCAGAAGGTACCTATGCATCCGAACAAATGGAAATAGACGGTCATTCCAAAATTAGGGAATTAGAAAAGTAGGAAAGAAAAACAATTTGGAATATTTACGGAGCAATTAATAGAGATGGCATTTGGATGAAAAGACCTCAGATTGAACTCTATGAAAAGACAAACACAATAACAGAAGAAATAAGAAAATACCGAGCACAATTTCACTCAAACATCTACAGGATGGATAAATCCAGAATACCAAAAAATACTAGACATCATTACAAGTAAATGCGGCACAGAATGGCTGAAAGAGGTGCAAAGGGACCCATAACAGATCAAGATAAAAATATCGGAGACCGCACTGAATGCCGTAACAAAATAAAAAATGCAAAGTTTGAACTACAAATATCGCGAAAACCTGGGAAAATGTAGACAGAGGAACGAAAGAAGATTCATTCCGAGAGGATGAAGAGTGTTTTGAGAAATGAAGGGAAAGGGCATAAGGAAAGTTAAACCATGAGTTTAAGTTCAATCGGTCTCCAGAAGGGGAACAATCGCAATAATAATAATAATAATAATATATATATATATACATTTATTTATAATATTCTTTTTTTTTTATAATTAAACAGGCATTGTAGGCCGTCTTAGACATTGCAGGGCACAAGAGCCTTGTGGAATAAAACAATCAAATTTTGAAAATAAGATGCCACTATTATCGTTCCTACAACTATAAAAAATAGACATCTCTTGATATCTCGATAGAAGTTTTAGATATAAGCAACTGTATAATACAAACCATTGCGCATAGGTATCGTTACTATTTCTGTTACAGTAGGCTTAGTGTGAAATTTGAATGTATGTGTTATGTTTGTCGTACGTGTGAATTCAAAAATCTAAAAATAAAAAAAAGTTACTGAATAATTCTGAGTCGGAAAAAATAATTTTTGCAGAGGTAACTCATTTTTTATATTTCTACAGTAAATCTATTGGCAATGATGACTGAAGTAAATGACAGAAGCACTGATATAAAAAGTTGTTTTCCTGTCAAATATTATATTATATTTTTTTACCATAACTACTGATCACTAACATATATATTTTTACATCATCAACAAATTGAGCCTTCTGGGGTTAATGGTTAAACAGGAAGGAACATTGTGAATTTTTCGAAGGATGGTCTAATTTTTAAGCAAAGCTGGAAAGGATATATCAAAAGAGGCAGTTTGTAAAGAATAGATATGAATGAATATTTTATTACTTTGTAAATACAATTTTAGAGCAAAGAATTCTGAACTGTTATACAATTAAAATTATTTAAACAAAAATAAAGTAAAATAAGAAAATTATTTACAAACTAAACAAGAAATATTTACCTAAATGTTGATCTAACTATATACATGATAACACAAAAACAAAAAATAAATAGCAAACCAGTAATAAGTTAAAGTAAAATATTTCTTAATTTTAGGCAATATTTCATATTAAAAAAATAAATTATTTAAATGTTTTTTCATTATCTATTATCAGCCATGAACATAACTGAAAGTCATCATTTTCTGTGGTATGAATTCTTCTAAGAAACCTTTTCCGGTATATTTCAAAAACGGGACAGTACGTTATTAAATGGTGAAGGGAATCTAGTCCCGAGTTTCACATCGGGCAGGGATTTTCTGTATTAAAGTTGTAGCTTCTTCTATTGAAATATATAGAGTTGTGCGATTATTCTTAGTTTCTGGATGTTTGAATTCACGACCAAATACGTTTCACCACTTCCAAGAGAGCTAAGGTGTCTGTAATGAGTGTTGTAGTGGGAGTTGACTGTATGTTCAATGTCCATAGACAAATCAAGATTTTTAAATGCTTTGCTTAGACTTGTGATATTTGCTTCAATAGAGAATAGATATGCAAATGAATAGGTTGAGATCTGGTATTCAAGAGGTGGATGTAAGAACGCAGGGCATATCAAATATATAGGAAGATTTTGGGGTTTCAATGTTGGGAATATAAAGTGCCAAGGTACAGTTTGATACCATGCTCATTTAATTTCAAAAATATTCCGTACTATGGATGTTAAGTTAAATAATTTTCATAATTAAAAACAACCAGTACGAGAGGAGGTAAATGAGGCTGGAATGGAATTGCGTTTAACAAAATCTGCAGTGCGTTCGACGACTGGCAACTTGATTAGACTTTAAGTAATAGGAACTAGGGGCGTGGGTTGACCTCAAAGATTCATCAGAAGACCACTGCCACAAATTCAGTGGTCTACCCTTGACATTGCTAAATCAGGCATAACTCCCAGCTCCACCCTCATTCCTTTCCTACATTAGTCATAGCGTTCATTGGTTCTCTTTGTAACCAATGTCATTATGCTTATATAAAACATAACTTCTCAATACTTATATCCTACCACATGATAACGCAATTTAAAAGATAATAAAATTGTATTCTATCAGCTCCAGAACTACTCAAAGTATCTTGGAATGTTTCCTTTTTGATCCTGAAATATACACTTTAAAATAGAATGATGATGTCTAGCATTCGCAAACGACATGGTGATCACTGGCAGAACTGAAAACTCTCTACTAGGAACATTTGAGGAGTGTAACAGAAAAGCCAGAGAAGTTAGCCTCCAGATAAACGAAGAAAACAAGAAACACCTAGTGATGTCAAAAGAACAAAATATGGTGGAAAACCTAGAAGGGATACCACTTCCAAAGCGTCGAAAAATTCAAGAACCTGGGAAGCGTCATAACTTCAAGAAATGAAGTGGATGAAGAAATAAGGAAAATAATAAAGCGTAGACCGAGGAAAGAAGGAAGGGGTAATCGGAAAGAATGAGGAAGAGAGATGGAAGGAGAGAAGGGGTATGAAAAAAAGTGAAAATAATGATATTCGCGTGATATCTAAGGCCGTTCCGTGAAAAAAAAAATAATTTTTTTTCGGAAAATTATATTTTTTTTAACGCTTAAATTTCTCTAAGGAGTAAAGTTGCAATTCAGCCCAATAAATCTGTATTTTCCCATCGACAAATTAACTTTTTATTGAATTATTCTGTCTATAATAAGCTTCGTCACGTTTGCCTTCGGTAGTCCGAGGTGCTTCCGTGTATCCCACCTCTATTCCCAACTAAATTGACTTTACTCACTTTCCGTAGACAATATTTCCATGGAACATTCCTGTACCAAATTTTCAACAGCCTTCAACCTTTTTATACTTATAACATGCTTCAATTCAGAAGTCAATCCAATACATACAAGATCCCGTCTTTATGATCTGTACACCCCATCCAATAGAACTTTAACATTCCAACGCCCCTTCCTTTTCCGCTCACCAATCCTCTGGAACTCCATCCCTCCTCACATCAGACAAGATAAATCCCTTCCTTGCTAACTATCTACCTACTTAGTCAAAAATTACTATTGCATTGCTGGATTCAGACTCAGATTCAGTTCTTGCATAATTGAGATTCCATTTAATAAAAATTTCATTTTCTATGAATATAACATTGGGTACTTCTATTGTACATAGTAATCTAATCATTATACCTAAAGATTTTTTTATTTTTTTCTTATTTTATTTTATCTTCTCTAATTAGTAGAATGTTATTTTATTTTATTTTCTGTATGTTTAACTATCATCTATGTATATAGTGTCATTATTGTATTATTGTTTTTCTTTATTTTTTTACCTCATTATGTCTCTGACCAGATTTAATTTATTTATACCTGTACTTATCTGTTATTCTTGAGGAACTTTGTCCCAGAATAAAATTATTTTTCTATTCTATTATATTCTATTCTATAAAGATAATAACATGGTCTTTGATATTCAGGAGTTCTTTTCTGCCTATGTTCTTGCAAATTGTGGGGAGTATATCCAGAAAAGGCAATAAAGGTAAGAAAAGACAATTCCAACAGATAAAATGCCCACAATTTACGAATCCCAGCTAATGTGGACCCCTAGCTCCCCCGAATTAGGAGGTCCTGTAACCCTAAGGCAAATGCTAAGTAAAATTGCCTAGGACGAAAGCCCCACTAAATTTAGTGACGCCCTTGTCTGGAGTAGAATTAGGGCGAAGGGTCAGCTAGTTATTGTCGCCTCTGTATACGAACCCCTCTTCTAGGGCAGAATATTTTAGCCACAACCCTTTTATATATTCAGCCAATTTGAACCGGCTTCAAATACCTCGCACACGAGAGAGGGTTTGAATTAAACTAGGAGAGTGGTGGTTTATTTCACTTGAGGTACGCCTGATGTTAAAGAAGTACCATACAATTGGGGTTCATGAATTAATTGTCACTTTTATTGGAATTATTTTTATTTGAAAACTAGTTTTCGAAAGTTAAACATTCATTATTAGTTCTAAAAACAAACGAAAAGTTCATATTTTGAGTTACAATATATTTTTTATTACTATTATTATAGTAGAAGCTTCGTTTATACGGACGCACAGTAGCACGGATGACGAAGGATTTTTCAAAGGAGGCAGTTCTATGTGAGGGAGTATATAGGTTGGAAGGTTGGGATCTTGTATTCAGGTGGTGAATGGAGGAACGCAGAGTAAGTAGAATATATGGAAGGTTTATTTGTTTTTAATGACTGGAATAGGAAAGTGCCGAGGAAGTATTGCCGTCGAAAATCAGGGAAAAGCCACCCTAGCTCATTGTACCGGCAAGATACGTGGGACCGTCTGTCGACCCCAAAGATGTATCTTATGAAGCAATTCATTAGTCTTCTTAGTCTCATCTCTAGCTCTACAGACAGCCCCCCATACACCAAGCACCCGTAATTAAAGTGGGGAAAAATGAGAGAAGATACCAGAAGTTGGCGGGTACTTCGAGGAAAGGAGTCACGGCATCTTTGAACCTGTTTGAGGATCATGATGGATTTTCTGGTAATTTGGGAAATGTGGTTATTCTAGGATAAGTGTTGATCAAAGGAGATTCCGTTTTTGATGGAAATTTGAAATTGAATTGTATGGTTATTGAGGTAAAGTAGGGGATAGTAAGGGAGGAAATTAAGGGAAGGTTTTGAAACGATAAGGATAACCTTGCTTTTCTCTGCATTCAGGCGTAGCTATAAAATACCAAAATTGAACAATTTATCGTCACGATTTGAAATAATGCTTTTTAAGGTGCAAATAAAAAAGAATTATTTAAATTAAAGTAGATTTTAAAATTTCCGGCTTCCCAGTAGCCTGGCCAACTGGGAAAGCCTAGACCTATACTCCCTGAGGGAAGGCCAATTTTCAAGCTCACATAAGAACTTTTTTTGCAAATATGTTAAATTTATTTTGCTGAGTTATGAGCATAATAAAAGAGTTATTATTATTATATTTTAAAATATATTTAAATTAAAATTTAATTAACGGCTCAACGCTAACAAAAATAATACAAATAATGAGTAACAATGAATACAAAATATAATTCCCTTCCAACATCCATCATATGAATATTATTCGCACCTTCTTAGAATTCATATTTATCAGTCCATCGCTGGAGATTGTTCTTTCACGTTTTCAAATTAAGTTTTTAATGATATAATTAAAGTTCATAATTGGTACACATTGTTGCCATTGGTTACCTCTACATAACTAATCCCTGACGCTCAAAGCCAATTGTGCAAACATGAAAAAGAACGAAATGGGACTAAGTTGGCTCTGATTCTTTCGTATTTCTCTCAATACATACCGGTGGTAAGACCTGTGTATTTTTTGGAGGACTCTAGAGCTTTTTTTTTAGCAAATTGTTTTTTTATATAAAGCTGCTTACCGGCTATTGATTGTTTCAATAATGTTGTTTATATTTTTTTCTAACACATAGTTTATTCCAACACTGAAAGAAATAATCCACACGCAAAAAAAGAAAGCAGTACATTTTGTACAAAAATAATATAGTGGTTTTGCTACAGATTTTTGCTGATGGAAGAACTATGTATTTGACACTGAAACATTATTTTTATAGTTATCTCCGATAATGTTAAACGCATTGTAAAGCAATTGGAATTGCTTTAAATTTTTTAGAATAGATGAATTTTTAACATAAGAAGCTGGGCAACTAAACCTTCTAATTCTTCTCGTATCCAATCCTTACAATCCAAAATCCTTTAAAAAATCCACGATTCTCCTTAGCTAGTTACAAATAAACTTATCCATCAAGATCTTAATGTCTCATATGTTGCTGATTTAGCCCAAACCAGATACCTATCCTTTCACAGTAAACTCTATAACCACACAAATCCACTAGTCTCTCAACTTGCTTCCCATTCTATTCCTGTTAACCCTCCATAACGTCTGAAAAGAAGATGGTTTAGAGACCTTCTAGTGTAGAATAATTATTGAAGTGCAACTGATGAGTATTTTTTTTTTTTATAAAATTTAATGTATTTTTTTATTAGATTGAGATTTTTTAAAAATCAAAATAAGCACTTTACCATTGAGAAGGAAAAAAATTACAAATAATAGTTACAAATAGCTAGTTACAAATAAACTTATCCAACAAGATCTTAATGTCTCATATGTTGCTGATTTAGCCCAAACCAGATAACTATCCTTCCATAGTAAGCTTCATAACCACCCCAATCCACTAGGCTCCCAACTTGCTTCCTATTCCATTCCTGATAATCCTCCGAGGCATCTGAAAAGAAGATGGCCTAGAGACCTTTTAGTGTAGAATTTATTAAAGTGCTACTAGTGAGTAGTTCTTCACATGTTATTTACATGCCATTATATTCACTGTCAACACATTTACTTGTATATATTAAAAAAAAAACATTAGAAACTAGTTTTCAAATAAAAAGGATTCCAATAGATATGGCAATTTGTTCATCAATCTTAATTGCCATTTATTTCATTGACTTTACTGGTTTTAATTATGAAAAAAAAAAAATCAGGGGAGAGAAGAAAATAAATAAATTTATCCATTACTCTTCATTTGAAAAATCTCAATAATCTCCCTAATTGTGCTATAAATCAACAATTTGCGAACAAAGTTTTAGAACCCCGAGAGCAAGTGCCAAAACGACTGAATATTATCACTAATTGAGACGAAGAATATCAAATTACAACCCAGCAATAATAACCTCAGGTTTCATGTTCCTGATTACTATTATATTACGAAAATTGCTCAATATTGTTAGTAGTTATTATATGCTAATCCATATGTATGCACGCGATTTCCGCATTAGTAGGTAATCGAATGTAACATATCATTAATGACTTAGAAATAAATCTTTATGATACAGAGGAATATGACTGGTTGCTTGAATAGACTGCTGAACTTTTTTGATGTAACGTTTTTTTCACACTCAAAAATGTAACATTTTGACAAGCTCTATGCCTGTTTTTGTTCTGTTTATTCTGGGATTCAATCAAATAAATTAAGATTTCGACTAATAGTAGGTCGTATTATATTCGGATACTATTTTTTATTTATTTTTTTTTTTTTAAATGAGTTGAAACAAAGTTATCGAATTTTTAATAGCTTTATTTTTTTATATAGATAATATTTTTTATATATTTTTTCACATGTATTTTTACATTTGTCCGTGACTCTCACTTATACAATACTTTCTTTACAAAGACTATATTAAATAAATGATAAATCTAAAGTGTATTAACTCGTAAAATAAACTATAGAAAAACAAAAACAAGCCAGCTATATTACATATTACACCATATTATCCATATTACTTATTTCCCACATTTGCAGCAGATTGTAATAATTACTTTTATAATAAAAGATATATATATATTTTTTTTAATTCTACATTGATTTACTTGAGGTAGCAAAGCAATCTGCTTCACGAAACTTGTTTAATGAATCAGAGGCCCAAATCAGAATTGCATGTTTTTAGAGTTTGACCGAAATATGAAATTTTTTTATTCTAAGACCATGAAAAAAATGGGAGAGTGGGGTATTACACCACATCTATTCTCCACAGTTCTCCCCCCAGCGCTTCCATGGATGAATACATGTTTAATTTCTTAAAACTAATGTATATAGGGTGAGTACCTCTTACTGTAGAAAAATGCCACAGACCTCACCTTTTTATTCCAATCCGTTGCAGGTATACGATAAACCAAAGACTTTTTTGAGGAAACCATGTTTTTTACCATAAAAGCTGTAATATCTCCATTTTGTTTAAATATTTTTCAAACTTTGACCACATTTTCGGATTTAGCATTAAATTTTCTATAACAACTGAGCACCTGTTACAAAATACTCTACCAAAACTTCATCACGATATTCCACCTGAAGTTCGGAAAAATATGATTTTCCAACACCATGGCGCTCCTCCACATTACTCGAAAGCAATACAAATATAAACCAACGATATACATGGATAGGTAGAAATGCCTTCACCTGTAAAAACAGACACATCTGCCCATAAAATTCACTTAAATTTTACAAACTTGTGATCTAAACAGCTTGACCTTCACCTTATTTAAGAAAGTTACAATGTCTTATATTACTTCAACGCTCACCGTTTTTCGCAAAGCCATTCACAAAACTGCAAATCTCACAAAAACATGAAAATTTAATCAGCTTTCGAATGATAAGTTAAAAGTAATGACTCTGTTTCGATTTCATGGAGAAATTTACTTTCGAAACCTAAAATACATTATGACAACCCCTTAATGGAAATGTGCATTTTAAATATAACAAACTCCTTATTGGAATGAAAAGCAATGAAACAAATTATTGTTTAATAGAAAATAAAGGAAAACTGTCAATAAAGTGATACCAGATCAAAGAATCTTATCTTATTACATTTATTTATTTATTATTATTATTTAGGATTTATTGTATTTGATTTGCATTGTAAGATTTAAAACCTAATATAATGAACATAGACCTAATTTTGTCGTTAGCTTCTGAATGCAGATTGAGTTGAAGAATACCACTTTTTGAGGTGAATTTTAAGGGCAGAAGAGCCTGTTTTTACAGGGGAAGGCATTTCTACCTATCCATGTATATCGTTGGTTTATATTTGTATAATATATATATACATATATATATATATATATAAAACTAGGTCGTTATATATATATAAACTAGCCGTAGTAAAAATATCGATACAAGTGGCAAATAGTTCATCGATTCCTTATTATATCGATCCTTCTATAACACCGTGGTTACAACAACAAATTTAGTAACTATTCCTAATTGTATGATTTTGCTATATAAAATTTTAGAGGTTTTGAAAAAATGTTTTAAAGCATTTTATAAAATGTTATAAAAGCTGATTTCTAGGTAATATCCGTCAGCTATGAATCCTTATAAAACTTTTCCGAGTTCGATGTGGAAATGGATTATCAAGGCATTGGATTCTCGATTCTGGTTTTATTCAATCCATCGATAATCGTATGGGATTCGTGATGGCTTCGAAAAAAGATTACTTTAGCTATGCATTAGACGGAAATGAAGATAGTATTTTTACTTCAAAAGACAAAAAATCTGCTTCTTCATAAATAAATCAAACTTAAATTTTCCACAAGTTATTTTGTCAAACCAGCTAGGATTAATTGTGATTTACCAGTGAATCCGGAAATTTACCCCCCCCCCCCCCCCCCAAAAAAAAAAAAAATAGAAAAAAAGGTATTGGTATCCAATTTTTTTATGTTCAAATATAAGATGTGAAGATAAAGTAATTGTACGTTTTCCATAAGTACAGAAAAAAAGAATTTTTTTTTTTCCTCAGGTTTTTACTTAGTAAAATGTGCTTAAGAAATTTATTATTATGTATTGCCAATTCCAAACTTTAAATTTATAATTAGAAAATGGAATTTTTTTCCTTCTCAATGGTAAAGTGCTTATTTTGATTTTTAAAAAATCTCAATCTAATAAAAAAATACATTAAATTTTATAATAAACCAGATACCTATCCCTTCATGGTAAACTCCATAACCATTCAAATCCACAAGTTTCTCAACTTGTTTCCGATTCTATTCCAGATAACTCTCCGAGGCGTCTGAAAGGAAGATGGTCTCGGTACCTTCTAATAAAGAACTTTTATAAGTCATCACATTTACTAGACGCATTTTATTTTAATAAATAGAAAAAAAAATCTATAAGATATTTCATAGGTTTTTTTATTTTTTTTATTTTTTCGAAGTAGCTAAGTTTCCAGTAACCATTGAAATTAATTTGAAAAAAAAAAAAAAAAAATCTATGAAATAACTTTTGGCTATTTATACAACAAAAAAAATATAATGCATCTAGTAAATGTGATGACTTATAAAAGATCTGTGTTAGGACCCGAGGCCATCTTCTTTTCAAACGCCTCTGAGGGTTACCTGGAATAGAATCGAAAGCATGTTGAGATACATGTGGATTTGGACGGCTATGGAGTTTACTATGAAACAGAAAATATTTTTTTTTTTTTTATTTATGAGATTATTTAATTTTTTTTTTTTTTTTTTTTTTTTCAGGTTAACTTCGTTTAGTAGCTGAACTACAAAGACGTTGCTCCGTAATACCACCGATATTACGGAATTTGTTGTATGAATTTGACCCCTCTTTCTCATATTTATTTCATTTGACCTTTCTGATTATTATAACCTTTTGCTACTATTTTTATAAAATCTTATCTTCAGTATAATTCTCTTTAGAAATTTCTATCGCAGGAGTCCCAAAATACCTTGTAAATCTATCGGTGTTCTAGGAATCAGCAATGAGGCTTTTGTTTTAGTTGATATTGGGACTCCGTTGAGTGGATATTGATATCTAAGCTCCAAACGTCTAATATTTATCATTGAACAATTCCTTATTATCATATGGTAAATAGAAACATAGCAATCAATAATATATAAATATCCAAAGAAAGGGTAAGGCCATGATTTCCAACCTGGTCAGATATTTCAGGGGGCGCTTAACTTTCACAAATTCATTTTCAAATGCAAATAAAAAAAATCAAAACCACCTATTAAAAGATTAATTAGCAAAACAGTTAAAGCCTAATACACAACCTACGAAGGTTATGTAAAGGTGGGCAACCAAGTGAGACTGAAAGTATAATACTACTGAGCTATGTTCAACCTGTGTTTAACATGTGAGAATTGACAATGTGAAGGTAATCACTGATTAGGAGAAGTCTGATGATTTAGCATTATCCCCGAAACATGTAGTTGCAAATAAAATTAATTAGGAGTTATGCTATAGAAATATATAATACCGAACCTTTTTTTTCCGAAACCCTCATAAACCCCAATTCAAGTTTATTAGGACAATCCTAGTGAATTGTTATATTTAGTAGTAGTTACCAATAGCATACCTACCAGTAACATTGTAAGTAGTTTCAAACCTCTCCATATTTTGTAATTATATGTAGTATATATTCTAACGCATGTTTGTTCCTATTTTTTGACTGAACCTCAAGAATTTTATTAAACATATATAGATATATATATATGAAATAAAAGAAAATCACCTAAAATTCGTATACAAATATTAAAGACACCCGACGTCTGACCAATATTTCAACCAAATCCTAACCATTCATTGCTCAGCCTTTTACCCGAAGTTCACACAAGAGGACAGAGATGTTAGGATGAGTTCTCCTCTTAAAGCCTCCAGAGAATATTATCTGCACCTGGGGCTTTGCCGTATTTTCATTTGCCTGATTGCATCGGCGATTTCAATCCCACGAGGGGGTTTCTATCTATGCTTACATCTTATAGTCAGAGCTCCTTCCGGCCATTTCAATATTCGAAAATAACACCCAAAATCTGTGGTTTCAGATAAGGATTAAAAAAAATAAAAATAATTTTTACAGAAAAAAACGAAACCGATTTCAAGATTAAACCTACATACAAAAAATTAACTAAAAAATTAAAAATAATATTTTAATTTCTTCAAAACAAAAACCATTAAATGAAAATCAATGAAATTATCGATACTTATATACCAATTCACAATTTAAGATCGGTTATCTTTAAAGTCGGTGCCAGCCAAGAAGGGCAGTTTAATCTTGCCTTAGCAATAAACTTTCGAATAGCCGGAGACAGTGGTGTGGCGGTGATGAAACAGTGGGATATTTATGATTCCAATTTCTTTTAAAATTCTGTTTGTTTTGGTTGGCACCGACTCCAAAAATAACTGATCATAAATTGTGAATAGGTATATAAGTATCGATAATTTCATTGATTTTCATTTAATTGTTTTTGTTTTGAAGCAATTAAAATATTATTTTTTATTTTTTAGTTAATTTTGTGTATGTTGGTTTAAACTTGAAGTCGGTTCTGTTTTTTTCTCTAAAAATTATTTTTATTTTTCACTTTTTAGTGGTAAGTGTATTTTTGTTTATATAATCAATTATCGATCTTCAAGCTACCCTGAAAAATAGTTCGAGTTACTGAACATAGACTTATCGAGGTTATCATTCCACTTACCTTCATGTAATTGGGAAAATTGAACACAAAATGGGAGTTGAAATCATTAATGGGTATGTGTATGTTGTTTGTATTTACATATAAAATTATTGATACAGAAAATTAAATACCTGGTACCAATTTATCACATAACTTTCAACTGAATTGCGCTTTTTTCTGAGGGTGCCTAAAAGTAGACACCGCCTTCCACCAGTGGCGATCTTTTCTTTATTCAAAATCGATTCAGAATTGACGGAGTATACAGACGAGTTGAGAACCTCCTCTTTTTTGAAGTCGGTTGAAAAAATTTACCTCTCTATAGACAGGGGGTTCTGATTCAAAACCTTGATAAATTTCTTCGGTTATTTATTAATATTTACATTTACTATAACAGAAATCAGTATTACCAGAAAATCCATTACTAAATACAGAACAAGAACTTAAACTCGAGGAAGTAACAAGTTGAATTATGACTGAACTTAGTATCATAACCCGTCTCTTATCTAGTTAAGTCCGGGAACGTTCTCGGCCTTACTAATCGTTCCCATTAATTTAATTATAATTTTTAATTAAATTACATTTAAAATATTATTATAGGTAAGTATAATATAAATAATTATAAAATTATAAACAAATCAAATAATTAAATTATATTTTCTTTTAATTATAGTAATCTATGAATTTGAATATTTAAATGAAATAATTTATTCCTTAAACACTCGAATCCACTAGTTTAAGTACTCGACAACTATTGGTACCATCTCTAGTTTTTCCCAACTTTGACTACAGATGCGTAGTATATGGAGGACTGATAAGCACATGAGGTGTAAAATACCAATAAACTGTGTTTTTAGATTTATTTTCGGGATCTCCAGACGTTCTCACATATCTCACAGATATACAAATGTTTATAAACTGTTCGATATTACGATCCATTTTTTTTATTTTTCACCATCGTAGTTTAATCTGGTTATCCTTCGTAATTTCAGCAAATAGAGATTACTCCAGAAGAGTCGGGCCTAATTTTTATTTCAAAAAGCAGCCGTCAAACGGAAACCATTTACACGACTCTCAACTGCAATTAAGCGGTAATGAACAACGTCACCAATTTAGCTATCCGTCCTCAAGCATTATCTAAATTGTAAATACCGCCACGGGGAAACTTGCTTTGTAATCAAATGACTTGTTACAGAACTGGAACGTAATAGAAGCTGAATATTGTAACTACAAAACTCCCTCTCCATAAAGTTACAAAAAAAAACAACAAAAAATTGAATTTTGAATACAATTGATAATTAGAGGAATGAAGTGACATATCAAGCATACGGAAGAACGACACGCAGCGATAAATTTTCCTTGGCATGTTGAATTAGATCTTTCATCCACATTTTTTTCAGTTTCCTTTTGTGTTTCTAGTTCTATAGGTACTCAATGGTCATTGCTACTATTAGTTTGTTGCATGTTTTTGTAGAATCTTAGTGGGTTAATAAATTTTCTCTGATTGTTGTTATACATATATCAATGTGGCTAGTTTTGTTTGCAACGTACCAAGGAGCTAATGTAATAAATCTAAGAATTTTCGATTGAAAATTCTGGAGTCTTTGTATGGTTTAACACATGATTATAGTACTGTGTGTGAGTAGAACGCTTAATTTTTAACTTGAATTATCGTAATATTCCACAAATCCCTGTTGAACAGATCCGCTACCAGAACTCCACTTGGACAAACGTCTTCTTTGGAATCGACATGCAAGATTAAAACGATAAGAAACTGCCCGTCGTTACAGACGACTTCAACATTAACTAGACAAACGTTCAAAGCTTCCAATTAATTACAAAAGACTTATTTACATGACTGTAATTAGACCTATTTGGACGTATGGAGTTGAGCTTTGGGGATCAACTTAACTATCCAATTCATCTCGCATCCAATCATTACAACCCAAAATCCTCCGAAAAATCCTCAATGCTCCTTCCTTTGTAAGCAATTAAACTATCCATAAAGATCATAATGTTCCATATGTTGCTGAGCAATCCCAAATACATATCCTTTCATAGTAAGCTCCATAAACACTCAAATCCCCTAATTTCTCAACTTGCTTCCCACACCATTCCCGATAATCCTCTGAGACGTCGGAAAAGAAGATGGCCCAGAGACCTTCTAGTGTAGAATTTTTATTGAAATGCTACTGATGAGTAGTTCTTTTCAAGTTTTGTCACGTTATTTTAATAGTTAACAGCACATTTACTTGATGTATATGTTTTGTATAGTTCTTAACTTGCTTCCTAATGAATGGTTTTCCCAATTTACATTTTATATTTAATAGGATCAAATTACCTGAATTAATAATTAAATTAAATTGATAATCAATTATTATTTGAAATAAATAAAGTTGAGAGGAAATAGTGGTTTCAAACGGTTTTTTTCATTTAAATGTTTAAATGTCTCATTTACTGAAATTTACAGCTGTACAAATATATATATATCGAGTAAATGTGTTATTATTACAATAACATGTCAAAAATTGAAAAAAAAAAAAAAAAAAAAAAAAAAAAAAAAAAAATCATCAGTAGCACTTCAATAATTATTCTACACTAGAAGGTCTCTAAACCATCTTCTTTTCAGACGTTATGGAGGGTTAACAGGAATAGAATGGGAAGCAAGTTGAGAGACTAGTGGATTTGTGTGGTTATGGAGTTTACTGTGAAAGGATAGGTATCTGGTTTGGGCTAAATCAGCAACATATGAGACATTAAGATCTTGATGGATATGTTTATTTGTAACTAGCTAAGGAGAATCGAGGATTTTTTGAAGGATTTTGGATTGTAAGGATTGGATACGAGGAGAATTAGAAGGTTTAGTTGAGCCCCAAAGCTCAGCTCCGTTTGTCCAAATGGGTTTTATAACTGTCATGTTAATGAGTATTTAGTAGTGAATCGGAAGGTTTGAACGTTTCTCCAGTAAGTGTTGAAGAAGTCTAAAACGACGAACAGTTACATTTAAATGTAGCTTCTAAACGGTAGGTTCTGGCAACAAATATTATATGACAAAATATATTCTCAACTCAATTTTCGATACCAGCTACAACAAAAGAGCTAGAGCGAGTTAAAAACGCTTCAAAACTTAGAAAATGTCAAAATGAATGTAAAAAAAACGTTGTACCAAAAATGTATAGACCCCATCCAAAAGACGTCCATGTGATACGTCATAAATTTATATGAATAAATAAATTCACTTTTTACTTTTCCACGCTTTATTTCTGGAATAAAGTATCAGAAATATTAGTTTTAATTTATATTGGACATAAAGTTTCAGTTGAAAGTCTTTTCAGCTTATTAGAAATTTCTTTTTATTTCATTATTATTAAAAATAGGCTTACAAAATTACTTGATAAAATTTCCAGTTATAAAATACATAATTTAAAAAAAAAATGTTAATTTTTGCTGTTCTGTCTTTTGCATGTAATAAACCAAATTAACATGAATATTGCTCCCTTTGATAGAGGCGAGGTTGGTTGTGATCCCCAGTAATTGCCGCAAGTGTTATTTGATAATGGGAATGAACTAATTGAGGGGGGTGTTCCAGATATTCCCAAGGCCTATTGTAAAATTAATGCAGAAACATCAAATATGAATAAGTCATAAATAATTATTAATAAGGTCATTTAAGTAAGCTTTGATTTTAGATAGAGTAAAAATCGTTTATTACAACAGGGAACATTTTATAACGTCCAACTGATTGTACGAATCGGTTATAAGGTGTGTATTCAAAGATCTTTTGAGTCGACTGCTATCTGTTATATTAAAAGAAAAATGAGTGTACACATACATGCCAAGAATGATCTCATTTATTGAAATCTACAGTCTTGAAGAAAATTTCCTTCCACAATCAGTTTGATATTATTACCAAAAAACAATGCATTCTATGTCATTCACGGGGATTGGGAAAATCGCGAAGACAAATCATATTAAATTAAGAGTGCTGGGATCCCTCCAAAAATGTGGGAGAAATGCTTCGTTCTAATTTTTTAACGGATTTCTTGATTATTTAGTTTAAGTCCAATAATTTTTTTTTCTCTATTTCATTTTATTACTTTCTACTATTATTAATCTAATTTATTGAATATTATCATTTATTATATTTTATTTTATATCTACTATATATTTGTCAAATACCACTCACTCACTTAACACGAAATCTCAGAAACCACCGAACGGATTGGAATGAAATTCGATATGTAGCTTCCTCTAGGGCCCTAGGTGCTCGCTAAGAAAGGAATTTTAAAAAATCGACCTGGATCGCGGCTAATTTGCGAAAATGCGATTTCAATTTTTATTGGGTGAATAATAAAAGATTAATTATCATATGGTATTTGGATATAAGCTAAGTTAAAAAATAGGTTAGATCTTTAAGCCGCAAACTTTGACCACCGTTTAAGTTCCTTATAGTTGTAAACAAACAAAAATAGGATCGATGTCGAAACCTTATAATATAGGTACTTTCTGTGAACTCATGGTAGCTGCAGAGGTTACTTACAACTTACAAGTTTGAGTTGTTTCGTGACGAGAAGCTATTAAAAGACTTATGTTAAAGAGGAGGTTAAAAGACTTATGTTCTCTGGTGATGACATGTAAGGCCAGTTCGATGTAGGGACGAAAAACAGATAAGAATCAGTGATTTCTATCAAGTGTATGATTCTCCTTAGTATCGTATCATGTTCTACCGTGGAGAAGAAAGGTACACTATTAACATCCCTCAGCGTGACCCAAACACCAATACATCACTTAAGAAAACTGTGTTTGCAGCTGATTTTTACGCCTAAATGTTAGTGGAGCGAGGAAGGTGAAGGTGAAGAACCTTATTTACTTTAATTTCGTAATCTCCTCAACCAATTTATTCTTGATACGTACGCGAAAATAGAAACAGAAAGACTAAACTTTATTCAAAAAAGTTGAGAAGTTAAGACTATATTCATTTAAAGTATGCCATAAGAAAAGCTGATGGTCTGGTATCAGAGCTGGGTAAGATGGTAGTGCTGCCTCGAAGCTTCACTGGAGGGCTCTCAAAATAATATAAAATAAACTTTTGCAAATTGTCGAATTTACTTATTGAAATTATTCTAAGAATGGAATTGTTCAGGTTTATTTAAGTAATAATAATTATCAACGTTAAGCTTAACTTTTACAAATTTAAGTTGTCTTGATCCTAATGATATTAAACCGTAGCGGAGCGGGGTACTTTCAGCTAGTATTTTATATTCCGCAATTTTTTTTCTTTTTGGGCTGGCTATATGCCTACTGTACATTTTCTGCTGCTAATTATTGAACCACTAAGAGACCTCATCTTTCCCGCTCCTGTTTACGTAGCTTTCTGCAGATGTTAGCTGCGTAATTTGCAAAAGCATTCCAGTTTTCATCAGCAGAAGTCATCTGGCTAACCAGGTTTTCTGGCACCAACTGATGGCTAGATCTTCTCTCTCTTTTGCAAATTTGGGGAAACAGAAGAATACATTTTCTACTGTTTCCTCTAGGTTTGTGCAATTCGGGCAAGATGATTCATTGTCAATTTTGAACCGAAACAAATAGGTTCTGAAACACCCATGACCAGACTTGGAAATCACTAAATATTCCGAAATGTATATATGTATGCATGTCTAAAACATTTAATACAGTCCGAATCGGTACTTTTAACTTGGAAAAGTTTGAGGTACGTTCTAGTTTAACACAGGGAGATTACGTCTTAGGGGATAACACAGCACTAGCATACGTCATTAGGAAGGTAATGCTCACGGAAAAGGATTAGAGATGGGAGCTAAATTTCCGTTTCTTGGTTATGCTGATTATTTGGTATGTATGGGTGAGAACGAGGAAACCATTAAATTAAACGTAAATACACTCATGAAAACCGATAATGATATTGGTCTAGTAATTAATACAGATAAAACAAAATATATGGATAGTAGTAGAAACAGTGAAAATTTCAGTGATGTAGATATTTCCGGGTTTGAGCACGTTGAGCAATTCAATTATCTAGGGTCTACCATAACAAGGAAAAATGAAATCCAAGAGGAAAAAAGGGCAAGCTTAAAAGTCGGTAATGCGTGTTATTTCTCGGTCGCAAAACTACTCCAATTCTTCAAGACTTCACAACATGGATCTGCGGGAGTTATAACCGGTAAATATAGTTCAGGTTATAGCAGTGAGGTGGTTAAAATGGCATTTAAAGTCGTTGGGTTTAGTAATGACTGAATTCCGAACAAAGTAATCAGTTTTAAGTCGTCAAATAAACGAGCGAGGGGTAAACCGAAACGTAGATGGAAGGATTATATATATATTGTTTATTCCACTGATTTCTGTTGATCCGCTATCTAGGACTCCAACTGGACAAACGTTTAACTTGGGATCAACATACAAGACTAAAACGACAGAAAACTATTCGTCATTTACGACTTCTTCAAGACTTACTAGACAAACGTTCAAAGCTCCCAATAAATTACAAAAGATTTATTTACATGACTGTGATTAGACGTATAGAGTTGAACTTTGGGGCTCCACTAAACCATCAATTCATAACCGTTCGAAAAACCCTTAATACTCCTTACTTTGCCACAAACAAACTTATCTATAAAGAGATCTAAGTCCATATGTTGCTGATTTAGCCCACACCAGATACCTATCCTTCCATAGTAAGCTCCATAACCACTCAAATCCGTTAGTTTCTCAACTTGCTTCCCACTCCATTCCTGAAATTCCTCCGAGGCGTCTGAATCGAAGATGGCCTAGAGACCTTCTACTGTAGAATTTTTAATAAAGTGCTACTGATGAGTAGTTCTTTTCAAGTTTTGACATGCTATTGTGATCGTTGTCAATACATTTGCTTGACGTATATATTTTGTACAGTTGAAAATTTCAACAAATGTTTATTAAAAAAAAAAATATATTAAGTACTCATGTTCCGGCATACATCCTCTACATCAATAATATAATTTTATTTGATAGCAAATAGGCTTTACAATTCAAAGTTTATCTTAATAAGTAGGAAAAATAAGAGAAAAAAAAACGCATAACAAAAAGAAATAATAGTAATAATAATAAAAATAATAATAAGTAAAAAATAAATAATAACAAAATCAATTAAAGCAGCTTATAAAATCTTGTATAATTATAATTTTTTACTGTATTTTATTCTACTTTTAATATACATATTTTATGGATGGATTCTTGCCATCTATATAATGGATTGTCATATATACGAGGCAAAGTACACCCAGAACTCCTATGCATGCCATGGAATGTTTAGTGAGTTAAAGTCCATTCATAAGTAGGATTGATCCTTCTATACCATCTAGCGTACACCAAGCAATTTAAGTGTATCCACCTAACTCGTTATAAATATAATTAAAACTATTTTAAAAAAATATTGTATCAACAAGAATAAGTAAACTATATTTTCCCACTTAGCAGATTTAAAAGGAAAGAAACTACTCGTCGTTTCAGACTACGCCAACATACTTCAGGCAAGCGCTCAAAGCTACCAATAAATTAAAAAAGACTTTGGCTTGACTGTAATTAGACCAATTTGGAAGTACGGAGTTGAGCCCTGAGGCTTCACTAAACCATTCTATTCTCGTATCCAATCCTTATAATCCAAGATCCTTCGTAATTCCAGTACCCTCAATAATACACGAACAACCTTATCCATAAAGACCTTATTGTTCCATGTGTTGCTGATTTAGCCCAAACCAGATACCTATCCTTTCATAGTAAACTACATACCCATACCAGTTTATTGGTCTCCCAACTTGCCTCACACTCCATTCCCGATAATCCTCCGAGGCTTCTGAAAAGAAGAGGGCAAAGAGTGCTACTAGTGAGTAGTTCCTTAAATGTTATTGACATGTCATCATTTTCCTCAAATTTACTTGCTGTACATAATGTATACATTTAAAAGAAAATATATATTTATTTAGTAATTGAAGGAAAAAAAAACAAAGTAGTACAAGTATAAATTTAAGAAAACCTCAATTCTATTTTAATCCTTTTAGATTCATAATTTCATCATTACTTGCTGATTCGCCGTAAAGTGTGGCTATAACAATTAATTATTTAAATTTGAGATTTCAAAAAAAGCAAAAGCTAACATAAACAGCTTCTCGAAACTTTATTCCTTGGTGAAATTCAATTCGACATTTTATATTCAGAATCTGTTCCCCCATAGAACTCTTCTCCCCCTCTTTTTTTTTTTTTTCCTTTTCCTTTTCTTTCTGTTTCTTTTAATGCAAATTCTTCCCATAATATTTCATTGGGTGTATAAGAGAACTTTAATTAAAAACTTAGTGGGCCAAAATTCTGGGATTCCGCCTTTTCTTTATCAACTCCGAGTTCGGGAAAGAATCAAGCTTTTTTACCACCCCCCCCTTTACCTTACTCAACCTCTGAGGTGTAATGGTGAAGACAGTTTTCGCTAGCCCAATTCAGGTGAGTTAAATACCTAAAGAAGTTAATGAATTTATAAGTTTTTTTAAAACTATTTATTGATTTTTACAACTGTGTAAATTATATATGAGTAAATTTGAGTAAAATTATTACAATGACATGCCAACATGTAAGGAACTGCTCACTAGTAGAACTTCAATAAATGTTCTACATTAGAATGTCTCTGGGCCACCTTCTTTTCAGACGCCTTGTTAGCCCAGTAAAATAAGGAGTTTTATACAGCAAATCTCGGAAAGGAAGCAAAGAAGCTGAATTTTTGCACATACCTTTGTTTTGGCCCCCTAAATAAGGGGTGAAAAGTCACCAACCTCAGCGTGTTAGCATAATTAGATATTCAAGGTCAAAAGTCACAAAAACCCCGTAATATACCCTAGCCAGCACGCTAAACATGATTTGGCAACATCTGACGATTTTGACATTTTCAGTGGCCTTGCTTGGGTATATTACGGAGTTTAATCAAAATTCCATGAAAGAGACCTAATAGTAAATTTAACCGGGTTTCAGTTCAAAGAATGAAAATTCAGATCGGAGAAATAGTGATGGAGTTATAGTGAAAAATGTGCCAAAAAACTTGGATTTCAAAACAGTAACTGGTTTTGAGGGTGCTGACATGGATATTTTATGGAACTTGTTCAAAATTTAATATACAGGTTCTTATATTAAATTTAACCAGCTTTCAGATGAAAAGAATATATTTTGGATCGAACAATTAGTTTCAGAGTTATAGCCAAGAGAGTGCCGAAAAACGTGTTTTCGCGAAGAAGCGCGACCGCAGTGAGAGTGCTGAAATGAGGGGTGTGGAGTACATTAATTATGTGACTATTTTGACTTCACAGCTTCGTTAGGAGTAGTTAGAAGGTAAATATACTAAAATTCCAGGTCCCTGGAGGTACGGGAATCCCCAGTTTATGGAGAGAGAAGGGGAGAAGGTCCCATGTTTAGGTTTTTCAATTATATCTCGAAAACGGTGGACGCTAAAAAAATAAACTAGGAATCAAAATTAAAGCTGATTAAATTTCCTATAAAATTGTTTTTATACATATTTGTCCAATTGTGAACGGTGTTTGAGATATACGTTATTAAAAATCTATAATTATAATGAAAAAATATTTTTACAACACTTTTTTTTTCAAACATTTCATTCAAGTGCCGGAAACGTATATATGAAATTAAAGTAAATTTAATACTCTACAACTTTGTATCCGATAATATTTCTGAGAAAGAGTTGTCGAAGGCGCTAGAAGCAATTGTTAGTCCGAACCCGCTTCTCCTTCTCCGGGCTATATCTCGAAAACGGTTAATCCTAAAAAATTAATCAATAAAATAAAAATTATAGAGAATATTATTATCTACAAGTTTTGTAACTCTCTTGATTAACGCCCGATGCATAGAAATCAAGATTTTTGAAAATAAAGTGATTTTTATGACTTTTGACCTTGAATATCTAAAGAAGCTAACATGCTGAGATCGGTGACTTTTTACCACTTATTTAAAGGCCAAAAAAAAGGTATATGCAAAAATTCAGGTTCATTGGTTCATTTACGAGGCGAAATCCTTATTTGACAGGGCTATAGAGGAGTATCGGGAATAGATTGTGAGTGTAAATAAGTCTTTTGCAATTTTTGGGAGCTTAGAACGCTTGTCTAGTAAATGTTCGACTGGTCGGAAGCCTGACAATTCCTTTTCTTTTATGTCTGGTATGTGAACTTTTTATTTTATTTTGTTTTTATTACACATAATTATTATTTTCAACTTATTTTATTTCTAGTATATTTAGAGGATATCGCTTCCATATATTTTACATTGTACATATTGTATGAATGGATTCATATCATGTACTTACATTAGGCAAAAACAAATATTCACTGAAGAAAAGCTTACTACAATAAAAACTTTAGACGGAACCTTCAGATTTTCACAGCCATATATTATCAGATGAGGGTATTTTGCCGAGTTATTTTACAATAATTGACCCATTTTGCGAAAATTAGGAAGCAATTTCCGCATATAATCTAAAATTCCGTATACAGTTCTTCTTCCCACAGGCCGACAATTGAGTTTTACGCCTGGCCATCGATCAAATACCAGCAATGAATAAGTTAAACTGTGCCGGGGCAACACGGATAGGACGTGTCTGCTACTGAATGACCAGCTCTGTTTTGGAATAAGCATTCCGCATAAATATTCAGTCACACGCAACGGCATAAATTAGTTAGCTCTGTTACGTGGAAAACATGGCGCGAGGATACTCCCCCTCGTGCTAAATCGTGATAAAAATACAAAAATCTTTCTTTCTTATAATGTTATTTTTAAAATCTCGGTATCTTAATATTATTAAAATACTAAATATTAGGTTGTTGAAAAATTATTACAGGTTTAAGTTTTTTTTAGAACTAGCCATAAGTAGAACTTCAATAAATGTTCAACATTAGAAAGTCCCTAGGCCATCTTCTTTTCAGACGCCTCGGAGGTTTATCAGGAATCGAATGAGAAGCAAGTTGGGAGATTAGTGAGTATTTTGTTTTGGCCAAATCTGAAATATATGGAACTTTTAGATCCTTGTGGATAAGTTTATTTGTTATTAGTGGAACCCCAAAGCTCAACTCCGTAAGTCGAAATGTGTCTAATTACTACATACATACATGTGTATAATGTTTTCAATTAATCGGAAGTTTTGAATGGGACGATTGCCTAGTAAATTTTGGAGTAGCCACAAACGACGAGCAGTTTTAAGTCAACGAGGATCAGTGGAATTTTTTGGTCTTAAAATAAAATAAATAGTCCAAAACATTTGTTATTAATCAAAATATTCTCACACTCCATCACTCTCAGTACATTTCTGCCAACAAATTATTAACTCAGCTTCGTCTATTTCGAAGAAAGACTAATTGCTAATTTATTTTAAGTATTATTATTTGGCCTAGTCAACGAATTTACAATGTTTTTTTTTTTACAATTACAATTTACGATTTCTGTTTTTGTTCTATTATTTCTGGAATTTATTCCAATGAAATAAGGTTTCAACTTATAATAGAGGTCGTACTGTATTCGGATACTATTTTTAAAAAAAATTGAGTTGAACCAGACTATCGAATTTTTAATAGATTCATTCTTTTTTTTTTTTTTTTTTTTTTTTTTTTTAGATAATATTTTTATATTTTATTTTACATGTATGTTTATAATTAACCGAGATTCTCACATATACAATACTATCTTTACAAAGACTACATTGAATAAATGATCAATCTATTGTGTATTAGCTGGTAAAATAAACTGTAGAAAAAAACAAGCCAGCTGTATTATATTATATACTATACTACATTAGAGAGAGAGAGAGAGAGAGAGAGAGAGAGAGAGGAGAGAGAGAGAGAGAGAGAGAGAGAGAGAGAGAGAGAGAGAGAGAGAGAGAGAGAGAGAGAGAGAGAGAGGAGAGAGAGAGAGAGAGAGAGAGAGAGAGAGAGAGAGAGAGAGAGAGAGAGAGAGAGAGAGAGAGAGAGAGAGAGAGAGAGAGAGAGAGAGAGAGAGAGAGAGAGAGAGAGAGAGAGAGAGAGAGAGAGAGAGAGAGAGAGAGAGAGAGAGAGAGAGAGAGAGGGGGAGAGAGAGAGAGAGAGAGAGAGAGAGAGAGAGAGAGGTTTGACACATAGAGTACTAATTACTTAGTACTTAATCGTGGTCCGGGATTCTAAAAAAAATAAAATCAAATAAATAAATTTTAAAAAAAAATTTTAAAATCGTATTAAAGTAATAATTTAATTTAGTAACTCCTCATTCATTTTGATTATTCCTGTACATGTTTCGGGATTTTATTCCCAACTTCAGGATTCTAAAAACTGTACACACTGCATAAATATTACTCAGTAAATTCTACAACTTTACATTACAATCAATAATTTACCTCTCTGCTCATATTTGTATGGCAAATTGAAACACCATATTTTTTTTCCGTTTTCAAAGGTGATATCTCGAAATATTTTTGAACAAAATGGAGATATTACCGGTTTTATGGAAAAAAGCATGGTTTCCTCAATAAAATATTTGAATTTTAATATATCAGCAACGGATTGGAATAGAATGAGCAGTCAGCCTTTTTCATCATTTATGGTCAAGTTTCACTCATTGTTTTCTTTTACGCTAAAAGGAGATCACCCAGTATATTAAAAATCATCTTGAAAAAATATTTCCTTTACCAAAGAATAAAATTGATTTTTTTTTTTTTTTAACATAAAACATAAGACATCCCATTCAATAACAATTTTTATGAACTAAGCAATTGATTAGATATGAAATTAAAATATAATTTAGAGCTGAGAACGTTAATGATTTTGATATTAAAAACATTAGAATATATATATATATTATATATTATAAATTTAACTATAAAATATAACATAAAACCCTGAAAGATAAACTATTCCAAATAGGTAACAGTGACTATACAGGGTGAGTATCTCTTAGCGTAAAAAAAAAAATTGGGTGAAACTAGATCAAAAGTGTAGCCAAATGCCGCAGACCTCACCTTTCTATTCCAATCCGTTGCAGATATATGGTAAATAAACGATTTTTTTTGGAGGAAAGCATGTTTTTTACGATAAAAGCTGTAATATCTCCATTTTGTTTAAATATTTTTCAAATATTGATCACATTTTCGGATTTAGCAATAAATTTCCTATAAGATCGGAGTAATTTAACCTTGAATTTTACAAACTTGGGACCTAAAAAATATCTTTATCTTCACCTAATTTAGGGAAGTTACAATTTCTTATAATACTTCAGCGCTCACTGCTTTTCATAAAAACAATCCACAAAACTGCAAAGCTCTCAAAAACTTACAAATTTAATAAGCTTTCAAATGATATGTTAAAAGTAATGATTTTGTTTTAATTTCATGGAGAAATTTACTTTTGAAACCGAAAAAAAAACATGGTGTTCTCATTTAGCATACAAATCAGGTACTTTGGTAAATAAGACATTATGATAATCGCTTGATGAAAATCTGTATTTTAAATAAAAGAAACACTTCATTAGAATAAAAAGCAAAGAAAAAATTTGTTAATTTGAAAATAAAAGAATCACTGTCAATAAAGCGCCGCCAGAGTCCGTTATTTTATTAAATTTTCAAAATGTCCTCCATTATTTCGAATGCAGCTTCTTGCTCTCTTTCTCACAGCCCCTACGGTCACTGCTAAAGTCAGACGCTGTTGCAATTTGGCTCCGGCCTCCAGAATTCTCGTCTTTAGGACCTCAATGCTGGTCACTTCTCTGGCATATACCTCGCTTTTTATGTAGCCCCACACATAAAAGTCCATTGGAGCTAAGTCAGGTGACCTAGCTGGCCAATGTATCACACCATTTCTACCTATCCAGGTCGAATATCGTTGGTTCAGCCATTCCCGTACTGCTGCCGAATGATGTGGAGGAGCACCATCGTGTTGGAATATTATGTTTTGCTGAACATCAAGTGGAATGTCGTGAATAAGTTGTGGTAGAATATTTTGTAAAAAATCCAAATAACTTTCTCCATTCAATCTGCTGGGCAAAAAATGTGGCCCAATGAGTCGGTCCCCTATTATCCCAGCCCACACATTCACTGTAAAACGATGCTGGAAAGATGCTTCTTGAACCATATGTGGGTTTTCAGCTGCCCAGTAGTGCCGGTTGTGGACGTTAAAAATTCCTTCCCTTGTAAAAAGAGACTCATCTGTCCATAAAATTTTCCTCAGAAACTGGTGTTCTTGAATGTCTCTATTTAAAAGCCAGCGGCAAAATTGTATTCTATGTACATGATCATTAGGTTCTAGCCCTTGTACTTGTGTGAAATGATATGGGTGAAAATGTTCTCGGTGCAAAATGTTGATAACTGACCTTTGGGAGATACCAATTTCACGGGCCAAGTCTCTTGATGAAACACTGGGATTTTCATTTACTATATCAATAATTTCCTCTTCGAGTTCAACATCATGAGGAACTTGTCCCAATTCTTGACGTAACTTATGAACGGAACCTGTTTCAGATAAACGTTGATGAGTTCGTGAAAACACTATCGTAGAGGGGAGGCGCCTATCTGGAAACCTAAGTTGGTACTCCCGCCGCGCTGCACTCGCGTTTCCATTACAAAAACCATACAAAAAATGTATGTCAGCGTACTCACCATTTGTGAACGTTGCCATCTTCGCAGGTGTATTGCCAAACAGAAAAAAATAATCCCAATAAATAAAATGGGCCCTCAAGCTAAGGATAAGCAATATTAGCAAGGGTCTTTCTAATGATAGTGACACTTTTATCTCTGTAGCTTCTTAATTTCCAAATCAAACTTTCAATCATTATATCAAAATAAAAATAAAATAATAAACAATAATCCCCTCCCATTTCAAAATAAACAGGAAAATAACTATGAAATAGCGATAATGTGCTTAGTACTGAGAGAGGTCAAAGTCGCTGTTGTTATTATGAATACCTGAACTGGCCTAAAATTTATGTCAATAAATATTATATTTTTTCTTTGCTTTTTATTCTAATGAAGTGTTTCTTTTATTTAAAATACAGATTTTCATCAAGCGATTATCATAATGTCTTATTTACCAAAGTACCTGATTTGTATGCTAAATGAGAACACCATGTTTTTTCGGTTTCAAAAGTAAATTTCTCCATGAAATTAAAACAAAATCATTACGTTTAACATATCATTTGAAAGCTTATTAAATTTGCAAGTTTTTGAGAGCTTTGCAGTTTTGTGGATTGTTTTTATGAAAAGCAGTGAGCGCTGAAGTATTATAAGAAATTGTAACTTCCCTAAATTAGGTGAAGATAAAGATATTTTTTAGGTCCCAAGTTTGTAAAATTCAAGGTTAAATTACTCCGATCTTATAGGAAATTTATTGCTAAATCCGAAAATGTGATCAATATTTGAAAAATATTTAAACAAAATGGAGATATTACAGCTTTTATCGTAAAAAAAAAAAAACATGCTTTCCTCCAAAAAAATCGTTTATTTACCATATATCTGCAACGGATTGGAATAGAAAGGTGAGGTCTGCGGCATTTGGCTACACTTTTGATCTAGTTTCACCCAATTTTTTTTTTTACGCTAAGAGATACTCACCCTGTAGATAGGAGACAAACCCTAGAATGACATATTTCCCTTCATCCACATTGAGAACCCTCCTGCCAATCCTAAATTTTCTTGACTCAGGTCCTGTAATCCAGGAACAACTTAGATAAAACGTCTTCATCTGTCAGTGCCGATAGAAGTGCGGATCTACCTCTGTTTTCGTTTGTCATCTAATCCTCCTTTACACCTTTTTTGTTTTTTGAGATTTGGCTTGTAAATTTTTATTCCTTAATTCATTCGTTTTTACAGCTCTCAGTGAATGAAAACAATAAAAATAAAACTTCCAATTTTAAAAGAAATTTTTCTATTTTTCTTATTAAATCAATGCATTAAAGTTTTAATGCTTTAAATTATAGATATTCAATATTTATTATAAATTATAAAATAAATATATTCAAATGGTTATTCTTTTTATATATTTTTTTTAAATGTTATGCTTAAATTTCTGATATAGCAGCAGCATCTCATCCGGCCAAAAATGATATTGATAATAAAATCTACATCAGAGTAATTTTTTTTTATAATATTATTAGTCCAGTCAATGAGCGCTGAAATGAGGGGTGTAGAGTGCATGAAATATGCGATTATTTTTTACCTCAGGGCTTCGTCAGGAGTAGTTAGAAGATAAACATACTAAAAGTCCCCGCCCCTGGTTAGAAGATACATAACTAAACATCCATAAACATACTCAAACATAAGTTCCAGACTTGTACATACGAAATTAAAGTAAATTTAGTGCTCTACAACTTTGATTCCGACGTTTATTCTGAGAAACGATCTTGGAAGGAACTAGAAGCAAATAACTGACAAAAAGTGAGGGTTTTTTTTTTTTTTTGCGAAAATTATTGATTTTCAATAACGTATATCTCGAAACCCGTTGGAAGTTCGACAAATATGAATATAAACCGTTTTATAGGAAAGTTAATTAGCTTTAATTTTTATTTGTAACATATTTTCCAAGAGTCCACCGTTTTCGAAATAATATAATTTATGGGTGATTAAAAGTAACACACAAATTGAACTTATACTTGATTCAAACATACACTGAAATTAAACGGACAATTATGAGTTAGATACGTACGAACTCAAATGATTGTATTAATTTATCTATTTACTTTTTTATTTCTTATTAATTTTTTTTAATAAAAAAAATAGTTCATAAAATCACTTATTAACTGTTTTTTTAATTTTTCTTAAAAAGTGCTTCATTGATTTCAAAATATTTTTTTATGGAACTATCTCTGAAGTATGCCCTACCGATCTAAAAAGGAATCATCAAAATTGATTCAGAATTGACGGAATAATCGCGTAACATAAACAAAAAAAAAAAAAAAAAAAAAAAAAAAAAAAAAATAAAGACGAGTTGAGAACCTCCTGTTGTGATGTAAAATGTTTTTGTATAACCTCCGTCAATTTTGATGATTCTTTTTTAGATCGGTAGAGCTTACTTCAGAGGTATTCCCATAAAAAATATTTTGAAATCAACGCAGCACTTTTTAAGAAACATCAAAAAAACAGTTAATAAAAATCACTTTTATATAACCTTACATTTTAAACATATTTATGAATGTGATTATCTAAAATCTCTAAGGTAACTAAATTTAAATTATTAACAAAAATAATTTACATATACAGTCAACTCTCGATGTGTTGCTTCGATAAGCTGAATTCTTAAATAACTTATAGTAAATAATAACATTGTATTTGTATCTCATTTTCTCATATGTTTTTGTATAACCTTCTTGTTATTCGGTTAAGTGTTATTACTTTTTTACGAGTCATGCCATGTAGTTTTTATATGTGTGAAATTGTGTTCAATAAAACCTTTCAAGACGTATTTCTTTCTTTCTCATAAGTCGAACAAAATCTGCGGTCGGAAGTACATTACACTTAAATTTCACCTGAATGAGACGATTTCAGACAAAGAACGTAAAAAATTGTGTCGAAAATAAGTAGAACTGAAAATAGGGTTCAAAAGGGAGAACTTCTAGGACCACCTCTATGAAACGAACTATTAGAAGTCATCGCCTCCATAACTCGAACTCAAATTAAAAGAATTTCATGTGTAATTTGTTTTTTCTGTTTTCTGTCATTGTTTGTCTTTTCAGTTCATAGTTACACCAGTCACTTATTATTAGTTATTCACTCGAGTGGTTTTACAGTGGCTATTGAAAATGCTTCCAATTAACGAAAAGTTAAAATTGATTTGCAAAGTGCAGAAAGGAGAAAGAAGTTATTATTTTTCAGGGAAGCTTGAAGATCGAGAATTGACTGTATAAAGAAAAATACACTCACCACTAAAAAGTGAAAAATAAAAATGATTTTTAGAGAAAAAAAAAAAACCGACTTCAAGATTAAACCTACATATACAAACTTGAACTAAAAAATAAAAAATAATATTTTAATTGCTTCAAAACAAAAACCATTAAATGAAAATCAACAAAATTATCGATACTTATATACATATTCACAATTTATAATCAGTTATTTTTGGAGTCGGTGCCAACCAAAACGAACAGAATTTGAAAAGAAATTGTAATCGTAAAGATCCTCCCACTATTTCATCACCTCCACATCGCTGTCTCCGGCCCTTCGACAGTTTATTTATTGTAAAGACAGGATTTAATTTCCCTTCTTGGCTGGCACCGACTCCAAAGATAATTGGTCATAAATTGTAAATAAGTATATATGTATCGATAATTTCGTTGATTTTCATTTAATGGTTTTTGTTTTGAAGCAATTAAAATATTATTTTTTATTTTTTAGTTCAAGTTTGTATATGTAGGTTTAATCTTGAAGTCGGTTTTGTTTTTTTCTCTAAAAATTATTTTTTTCATAGAACTAGTTTTTAAGTATAATTATACACAGCTTATTATTTATTTAATGTAATTTCATTGTTTTTTCTGGGTTTCTTAAGAAGCTGTGAAAAACAACCCTGTGTAATAAAAGTAAATATGTTTATTTTATTTATTTATTTTTGTAAGCCCATAAGATATTCCAAGTAAACTATACCAATTAACATATCTGCGTTTTCTATCATACAATACAGCTATGGTAATTAAAAAGGCGTATTACAAACAAGTAGTATCTGTGAGATACGCCCGCCTGTTCTAGTTGGTCTAGGAGACGCGTTTATGGAAGGGTTAAAGTAACCGTAAAGGTATTTGAAAAAAAAAATTATAAAATATATGCTGGTACTCAAAATTTATTGGTTCCGTAAATCTTCAAAGGCCCGAAGATAGGGATTATACCTGTTATACCTGGATTCAAAGGAACGGCACGGTTCCAGACTAGCCCTAATCAGGGTATTCCCATGGTTCGTCGCCAGTCCAGAACACATTTCTCTCCAATTTCTCTAGACAAATAAGGAACTCTACTCAAGTATTTGCCTAAACTTTTGTTCAAATTCTTTTTTTTTTTTTTTTTTTTTTTTTTTTCTTTTTGTTTAAATGACAGAAGAAAAATTTATTTCATTATTCATTATTTGGAATTTCCAGAAGCAGGGAAATAGGCTTGGCGCTCCAGGCTGAATATTTGATAATATTGTATATAATCTATGATTGTATTTTAAATTTTGTTATTTGTTTTTTTATTAATATTTTTGTTATGTTTTTTTAATTTATTTTTTTACTTGACAAACGTTCTGATATTTCAATCAATTACAAAAGACTCACATAACAGTAATTAGACCAATATGGACATACGGAGTTGAGCTTTGGGGTTCTACTAAACCATTCTTGGAAAAATCCTAAATGCTCCTTACTTCATTACAAATAAATTTATCCACAAAGATCTTAATATACCTTACGTCTCTGACTTACAAGGGGAGGACACATTCAGTCTCTCACCGATCTTGTTGGCAATTTACTTAGAGGTTCCTGGTCAAAAAATATTATACATGTAAAAATATACATGTACGATAAATGCGAATAAAGTATTGACAATGTGAAACAATGTTCATCTAACAATAAGTTCATATTATATATAATAAATGAATTACCCTTCTGCATCCATTTATACTAGGATCAGTTTGATGAAAAAAGTCTTGTCCCTATTACTAAGTATTGCATCTTGTTGTCATTTTTCTACATATATTAAAAATTAAATGAATAAATAAATTAAAAAAATATAAATATAAAAAATAAATAAAAATATGAAAAAATGTATAATGTTCTATTACACTGCGATCATTTTGCAAACAACTTGCAATAAACAATAACCACAAATTTAATTTTTATAAAAACCAACATTTAATTTTATGAAAAAAACAATTACATAAGAAAAATTTTAGAATCCATTCTTATAACAAAAAATTTCGACATAGCTGTAAATTTCAAAACTGATACACAAAAAGTAGGAGCCCACTATGCACTATTGATAAACAAATTAAATATTTAAACTTAACCTTTAGACCTTATTGCAGTAAGTGACAGGGATAGATAGTATGTGATCCATAATTAAAGTTCTAAGAGATTTGTCGTTAATTAAGGTAATTATAATAATTAAACAATAGCCATAATAATAATAATAATAAATTTTGCAAAATTATAGCAGCGTAATAGAACATTATACATTTTTTCATATTTTTATTTATTTTTTATATTTATATTTTTTTTAATTTATTTATTCATTTAATTTTTAATATATGTAGAAAAAATACAACAAGATGCAATACTAGTGACAAAACTTTTTTAGTCGTAAAAATTTTTTGTTATCAGAGTGATCCAAATATTAATGGACTCAGAAGGGTAATTCATTTATTATATATAATACGAACTTAGATGAACATTGTTTCATACTGAATATATACTTTGTTCGCATTTATCGTATATTTTTGCATGTTTTAGGGCTTGAAAATGTGGCAATGCCATGAAACGTCGCCCATTTAAAAAATCATGTTAGCATTATATCTTTTTAAAATAAATAATGATAGGAGATTATATTGCTTTGTAATACACCTTATAAACTAAACTCTCCTTTGGTTGTATATATTGTATAATATTATACACATATTTTGCCGTTCCGACCAATGGGCCCTAGAAGCCTAGGAAAATAAAATAAAATAGCATTTAATTAATTTATTTTATATCTCGAGTTAAAAAAATGATATCGACATAATTCTTGCACCAAGATTGTCATTTTTTATTTCAAATTTAAGGAAAAATACAGCCGCTCCATATATTTTGGTTTAGGTTAATTAAATTCTAAAAAACTGAATAGATTTTCAAGCAAACAACCTCTATAGATTTTTTCACACAAAATAGGACGTCGTATTCTAATTCAGCACCCTCAGAAACACTGAAAAACGTTTATTCAATAAAAACACAAAAATATTAAATATTATTCCTCTTCGAGGGAATTGAAATTTATAAATCAAATTTTAGGGTGTAAAAGCTAAAGTTGTACTAGTGAAGTACGTTCAATATTTTTTTTTCACAACAACCGACATCGGAATCGAATTCAGCATTCAAAAGAACCCATAAATACGAAATTTCATCCTAATAGAAAAATAAAAATTCTTAAGCTTCAAAATTTGCCTGACCAAGTAGGCAATTTTTGTTTAAATTGACAAAAAAAAGAAATACGCTTAGACGGTTAAACGCTTGAAATTTCTTTGGTTTCAAACTCAAATTAAAAATCAAAATGTATTTCGGATTTTCCAATTTTTTTAATAAGTTTTTGTTCAACGAATTTTGCATTTATATACATCAAAAGAAAGCTGAGACTCTCCTCTTTCCAGCGATACCAATCAATGGATTGCGTAACAAAGTAATGGCGATTTAAAGAAAAGTTAGCAATAATCGGTTTAAAAATTTCATTTCCCTCAAGAGAGTGATAAATGATATTTTTTTGTTTTTATTGAATAAACATTTTTTAGTGTTTTTGAGAGTGCTGAATTAGAATCTGGCGACAAATTTTGAGTGAAAAAATCTATAGCCGAAGTTAGCTTGAAAATATAATCAATTCTTTAGTATTTAATTAACCTAAACCAAAATATATAGAGCGGCTATATTTTTCTTAAATTTGCGATCAAAATAAAAATCTTAATGCAAGAATCATGTCGATATATAAAATAAATAATTTCAATGCTATTTTCTCGGCTTCTAGGGCCCATTGGTCGGAATGGTAAAATACTTGTCTAATATTTTTTGACCAGGAACCTCCAAAAAAATTGCCAAGATCCGTGAGACTGAGTGTGTCCTCCCCTTGTAAGCTCAAACTAGATATCTATCCTTTCATAGCAAACTCCACAACCATTCAGCATTAGTATCACAACTTGCTTCTCATTCCATTCCAGGTAACCCTCCGAGGCGCCTGAAAAGAAGACGGCATCGAGACCTTCTAATATAGTACTTCATTATATAGATCCTTTATAAGTGCTACCAATGGATAGTTGCTTTAAAAACAAGTGACGTGTCATTTTTATCATTATCATCGTATTTACTTCATGTATAATATTTTTATATTGTATATACAGATGTAAATTTCAATAAATATCTAAATAAAAAAAAAAAGTTTTGTTATAATTATTATTTTTTTAAATTTCTTTTATTTTATAAATTGTATAGTTCATACAATATTTAATGGAGAAATGAACAACTAACCTCTACATAGAAAGTATATAATAAAAATGAATTAAGGAAGTGTGAACAAATATTTACGAGCTAAATAAAAAATCGTCAATGAAAAATATTTTAGTTCACAATTTTTAAAATTTAGCACTTGGGGTTCCTCAGGCAGAGAGTTTGGTTTTGTTAATTTTTTTTATTTATGTATATATAATTGTATTTATATTTTAACTTTGAATTACTATTGTTTATGAAATTTATTTTATTTTATAAATTGTATAATTATGTAAAGATTTTTTTTTTAATTAACTTTTATTGTACATGTTGATTCACCTACATCAATACTATCTTTTGCCCTAGAGGTGAGCTGATTGTTATATTTATAAAGAAAAAAAAAATTTCTAAAAACAAATTATTGATGAGTATTAACCCTTTCTTGAAAAATATACAAATTTGAAACTTAAACATCACAGCTGTATTTTAAATATTTTCCAACAAAACGGTATGTACCACCCAGAGGCGGTACACATCAAAGGAAAAATGTTTGCAACTGTTCCCATCTCCCGTTCTGTCACCTATAACCTTTCTCCATAGTTGAACAAGAATGCGTTGCCCGGTGAATTTTAATATACCAGGGGCAGAGCGAGAAAAAAAATTTCAGAGGGCTATTTAAAAAAAAAATATATGAAATAGGAAAATTTTCTGGGGGGAGAAAATCAACACAATAATAAAAACTAATAAACAATTTATTTTGTTATTTTAAATTACCTAGTTTCAAATCTTTTATCACCACAGTAATATATTACTTATTACTTATATTACATTTTTTAGCTTAATTGAAAATTTTTAAATGTATTGTCATTATTGTTCAATTATGTTTATTTTCTGTTTCTTCTATTCTAGACTTATTTTTCGTTTATCTTGTGAATATTATAAGATATTACCGGTAGAATATTTCATTTTTTTTTTCTACTGTGTTAAATAACTCGCAATTTAAAAATAATTTTATTTTATTTATTGTAATTTTTTTGAAATACACTAATTTTTCATAGGAGTACTGAAAAAAAAAATGAAGTAACGGTTTTGAAGTGGATTGGGCTTTAACTTGTTTTTTAAGAAAACTGTTTTTTGTTTTTTTTAAACCTGCCTCAATCAAACTAATATGGGTGGTAATGAATTCGTTCATGCAATTTGTAATGTAAAAGTAAATACAAAAAAAAAAAACGGACTAAGTACTTATAACTATAAAGAACAAATTAAAAAAACAAAATCAATAATAATAGTTATTAAAAAATTCAGAAGCCTAGAAATTAAGAAGCAACGATGAAATATATAAAAAATATAGAAAATATTAGGATAAAGTTCCATGGACATTTCAGGATGTTTGACAGAAAAGCAGTACCCAACAATAAATCTATGGATTATCCCAACCAGGCCCCGGAAGTACCGTTACTTGGAGTCAGGTACCGTTTGGTTCGATCCCGACACCAAGTCAATAAATAGACGGACATTGCCCTTAACTTTTGTATATAATAACATATTTATATTTTGGACCTAAAGAAATTCAGCTGAAAATAAAAATAATTAAAGACTTTCCACGGATTAGTTAGCACTCTAGGAGAAGTAGATTGTTGGGGTATGCAGCCATAAAGATACACAGCAAATAAAAAATAAGTTTTTTAATTTGTAATGCCAACGTTTCAACTTGCATTGCAAGCCTTCATCAGGGCTAGAAGTAGAAAACAAACAAAAACTTATGACTAAATTGTAGAGAGTATAAAAAACAAAGGTATGAAAAGAATAAATATATAAGAGTAAAGACAAAATAACATAAAGGTAATATCTAAAGGTAAAGACTATTGAACTAAGATTAAAATTAAAAGATATCGTTTCATACCTTTTGAAGTTGAAACATTGGCATTACAAATTAAAAAACTTATTTTTTAATTGCTGTGTACCTTTATGACTGCATACCCCTACAATCTGCTTCTCCTAATACTTAGCAGTCTAGACTAATTTTCAGACTATCTTAAATAAATAAGAAACTTAATTCAAATATTTGCCAAAAACTTGGACGAATTTTATGAAAAGTAATTTTTAATTTTATTTATTTATCTATTCCTAGATAAATCCACTTACAAAACTAGAGCAATAAGAAACTGGGCGTGGTTTTAGACATTTCAACTTTAATAGATAAACATTTAAAGCTGCCTATCGATTACATAACTCTTTTACATGCCAGAGATTAGACTTACACTTTACTCAAAGATCTTAATCTTCTATATGTTGCTGATATAGCTCAAACTAGATACCTATCCTTCCATAGTAAACACCATAACCATTGAAATCTACTAACTAGGGAGAGGACACACTCAGGCTCACGTATTTTTCCTTTCCGACCAATGGGCCCTAGAAGCCAAGAAAAAAAATAATAGCATTAAACTAATTTATTTTATATCTCGAGTTTAAAAAATGTTATCGACATGATTCTTGCACCAAATTTTTATTTTTGATTGCGGATTTAAGAAAAAATATAGCCGCTTCATAGATTTTGGTTTAGGTTAATTAAATTCTAAAAAAATGATTATATTTTCAAGCAAACTACCTCTATAGATTTTTTCAGGCAAAAAATTACGTCAGATTCTAATTCAGCACCCTTACAAACTTTTTAAAAAAACGTTTATTCCATAAATACAAAAAATATCATTTATCACTCTCTTCGAGGGAAATGAAATTTTTAAACCGATTATTGCTAACTTTTCTTTAGATCGCCATTACTTTGTTACGCAATCCATTGATTGGTATCGCTGGAAAGAGGAGATTCTCAGCTTTCTTTTGATGTATATAAATGCAATATTTGGATGAACGAAAACCTATTAAAAAAATTGGAATACCAGAAAAAACATTTTGATTTTTAACTTGAGTTTGAATCCAAATGGGGAGATGACACCAAAATCATTTCAAGCCTACTTTCACCTTATAATTTAACTAAAAATGTAAAACTGATACGTTTAACCGCCTAAGCGTAATCATGTTTATGTCAATTTAAACATAAATTGCCCTTACTGGTCTTGAAAATTTTGAAACTTACGAATTTTCATTGTTCTATTTGGATGGAATTTCGTATTTAAGGTTTTTATTTTAATGCTGAATTCGAGTCCGATTTCGGTTCTTGAGAAAAAAATTATTGAACGTACTTCACTTGAAATGTTTTAGAATTCTAATTCAGCACCCTCAAAAACTTAAAAAATTTACGAATATATATATATATATATATATATATATATATATAAAAATAAAACAAGTATATATCGGTTTAAAAATTTCATTCCCCTCGAAGAGAGTGAAAGAAATGATATTTTTTGTTTTTATTGAATAAACTTTATTCAATGTTTTAGAGGGTGCTGAATTAGAATCTAACGTCAATTTTTTTGTGAAAAAAATCTAAAAGAGGTGGTTTGCTTGAAAATCTAATCATTTTTTTAAGAATTTAGTTGAATTTTTTCTTAAATCCGCAATCAAAAATAAAAATCTTGGTGCAAGAATCATGAGACCTTTAAGGTAAATTTATTTATTTATTGAAGGGTCAATAATAAGTTTTTACAAGTTATTGACACACCGTTGTAATCATTTTCCAAATTTGATGTATAGATTTTATAAAGTTGGGAATATCCATAATTTATTTTCTTTTTTTTTAATATTCATCTACTTAAGGGAATTGAGGTGCCTACAACGTCTACAAATCTTTTATATACAAATTTTGTTGTCTCTTTAATAATTTGATTAAAATACTGAACAGTATTTGATAAAATCGTTGCGACAGCAGATATTTCAGAATCCTGATAAACACATAATCTGTTACAGAACTTTCTAGTGCATGAACTCTTTAGTTGATGTGCCGCTTATTTATTTAGTAATCCGTGATTTTTTATAATTATTTTTTTCTTGATGAATATTACAATCATACACTAGTAAAGGCAATAAGTAATATTTCTCTATACACATATGTCCATTATTTACAAGCTATTCAAAGAAATCATAATAAAACTATACAGGGTGAGTATCTCTTAGCGTAAAAAAAAAATTGGGTGAAACTAGATCAAAAGTGTAGCCAAATGCCGCAGACCTCACCTTTCTATTCCAATCCGTTGCAGATATATGGTAAATAAACGATTTTTTGGAGGAAAGCATGTTTTTTACGATAAAAGCTGTAATATCTCCATTTTGTTTAAATATTTTTCAAATATTGATCACATTTTCGGATTTAGCAATAAATTTCCTATAAGATCGGAGTAATTTAACCTTGAATTTTACAAACTTGGGACCTAAAAAATATCTTTATCTTCACCTAATTTAGGGAAGTTACAATTTCTTATAATACTTCAGCGCTCACTGCTTTTCATAAAAACAATCCACAAAAAACTGCAAAGCTCTCAAAAACTTGCAAATTTAATAAGCTTTCAAATGATATGTTAAACGTAATGATTTTGTTTTAATTTCATGGAGAAATTTACTTTTGAAACCGAAAAAACATGGTGTTCTCATTTAGCATACAAATCAGGTACTTTGGTAAATAAGACATTATGATAATCGCTTGATGAAAATCTGTATTTTAAATAAAAGAAACACTTCATTAGAATAAAAAGCAAAGAAAAAATATAATATTTATTGACATAAATTTTAGGCCAGTTCAGGTATTCATAATAACAACAGCGACTTTGACCTCTCTCAGTACTAAGCACATTATCGCTATTTCATAGTTATTTTCCTGTTTATTTTGAAATGGGAGGGGATTATTGTTTATTATTTTATTTTTATTTTGATATAATGATTGAAAGTTTGATTTGGAAATTAAGAAGCTACAGAGATAAAAGTGTCACTATCATTAGAAAGACCCTTGCTAATATTGCTTATCCTTAGCTTGAGGGCCCATTTTATTTATTGGGATTATTTTTTTTCTGTTTGGCAATACACCTGCGAAGATGGCAACGTTCACAAATGGTGAGTACGCTGACATACATTTTTTGTATGGTTTTTGTAATGGAAACGCGAGTGCAGCGCGGCGGGAGTACCAACTTAGGTTTCCAGATAGGCGCCTCCCCTCTACGATAGTGTTTTCACGAACTCATCAACGTTTATCTGAAACAGGTTCCGTTCATAAGTTACGTCAAGAATTGGGACAAGTTCCTCATGATGTTGAACTCGAAGAGGAAATTATTGATATAGTAAATGAAAATCCCAGTGTTTCATCAAGAGACTTGGCCCGTGAAATTGGTATCTCCCAAAGGTCAGTTATCAACATTTTGCACCGAGAACATTTTCACCCATATCATTTCACACAAGTACAAGGGCTAGAACCTAATGATCATGTACATAGAATACAATTTTGCCGCTGGCTTTTAAATAGAGACATTCAAGAACACCAGTTTCTGAGGAAAATTTTATGGACAGATGAGTCTCTTTTTACAAGGGAAGGAATTTTTAACGTCCACAACCGGCACTACTGGGCAGCTGAAAACCCACATATGGTTCAAGAAGCATCTTTCCAGCATCGTTTTACAGTGAATGTGTGGGCTGGGATAATAGGGGACCGACTCATTGGGCCACATTTTTTGCCCAGCAGATTGAATGGAGAAAGTTATTTGGATTTTTTACAAAATATTCTACCACAACTTATTCACGACATTCCACTTGATGTTCAGCAAAACATAATATTCCAACACGATGGTGCTCCTCCACATCATTCGGCAGCAGTACGGGAATGGCTGAACCAACGATATTCGACCTGGATAGGTAGAAATGGTGTGATACATTGGCCAGCTAGGTCACCTGACTTAGCTCCAATGGACTTTTATGTGTGGGGCTACATAAAAAGCGAGGTATATGCCAGAGAAGTGACCAGCATTGAGGTCCTAAAGACGAGAATTCTGGAGGCCGGAGCCAAATTGCAACAGCGTCTGACTTTAGCAGTGACCGTAGGGGCTGTGAGAAAGAGAGCAAGAAGCTGCATTCGAAATAATGGAGGACATTTTGAAAATTTAATAAAATAACGGACTCTGGCGGCGCTTTATATTGACAGTGATTCTTTTATTTTCAAATTAACAAATTTTTTCTTTGCTTTTTATTCTAATGAAGTGTTTCTTTTATTTAAAATACAGATTTTCATCAAGCGATTATCATAATGTCTTATTTACCAAAGTACCTGATTTGTATGCTAAATGAGAACACCATGTTTTTTCGGTTTCAAAAGTAAATTTCTCCATGAAATTAAAACAAAATCATTACTTTTAACATATCATTTGAAAGCTTATTAAATTTGCAAGTTTTTGAGAGCTTTGCAGTTTTGTGGATTGTTTTTATGAAAAGCAGTGAGCGCTGAAGTATTATAAGAAATTGTAACTTCCCTAAATTAGGTGAAGATAAAGATATTTTTTAGGTCCCAAGTTTGTAAAATTCAAGGTTAAATTACTCCGATCTTATAGGAAATTTATTGCTAAATCCGAAAATGTGATCAATATTTGAAAAATATTTAAACAAAATGGAGATATTACAGCTTTTATCGTAAAAACATGCTTTCCTCCAAAAAATCGTTTATTTACCATATATCTGCAACGGATTGGAATAGAAAGGTGAGGTCTGCGGCATTTGGCTACACTTTTGATCTAGTTTCACCCAATTTTTTTTTTTACGCTAAGAGATACTCACCCTGTATATATAAAATAAAGAAAAACTTTATATAATAATTATACAAAAAGAAAATGTAAATGAAGAAACAAATACAAACATATTTACACTTTGGCAGAGGAATCACAGCTCAGCTTCTCCCCCCCCCCCCCCCCCCGAATTGAGAGATTGATAAGGTTCATTGAAGAAATATCTTTTATCTCACCGCTGAGAACGCCGTGACCTTCTGGCAATTGTCGAATTTTACAACTGATTTCGAGGTCACTGCTCTTTGAGTATCTGAAAAGAATTCTGAGGATCTGTCAAACTAGATAAGGATTAAGATAATTAGAAAGGTTTTGATAATTCAGTTCACATTGAATCAACAATATAAGGGATATTATGATCACTATGGAAGGTTTTGTTGGAGACATAGTAAGGGGTTCAATGGCCATAATATAAGGGGTGCCCAAAATATAAATATGATAAATATAGTCTACACCCAATGTTTTTATTAAAAAATTAAATAATAATCGTCGATAATAATTATTATAATGGACTCGTCTATCTCCTTTAAATAACTTAAAACATTAGTCCAATCCTTAACCAAAAATGGTTGTTTAAATTGGCCGAATTAGAGATAAAATTTTTTTTAAAATTAATTCGAAGGTGATCTAGCAATAAAATAATATATGTTAAATTAATATTTTATTTAGGTGTTACGGGGCCTCTCCCCTTTCCTCTCTTAACCGTGGAGATAAAATTATTTTAAAATAAGATTTATCTAAATTACCTTAGGTGGGTGAACTAACAATAATCGCTATTCTTACGTTTTATAAATTTAGATAACATTTTAGGCAAATATTCGAATAAATTTCCTTATTTATTTAAAGGAGTTGGGACTCAAAAGTAGCGTAGCCTGGCAATAAATCTTCGGATAACCCCTATCAGGTCAAAGAATTGCAGTACCTTACCTTTTGCATTACCTAGGATCAGGTATGTCTCTGTAAAAACCTATACCGAGTCGGTGAATGGCATTTCAGTTTTAAATCTTTAGAAAAATATTTATTACACCTGTCTATCTTTCCCGCCTGTGTCTGGAATTTCCAGATTCTAACTTGAACAATCTATATTCTGTAATATGTTTTAATTAATATAAGCAATTAATTAAATAATCGAATAGATGTTTTGTTGGGGTGTATAATATTTGATTTATCATTTATAATCACTAGAATTTTGTGTAGTTTCATTAGGGAAAGCTGCTACGTAAACCCGAAATACTGGGAAGGGATCCAGCAAAGTCTTATAAAATCTTATCTAAAGGAAGCGAGAGTTCATTGAAAATCATATTCGATATTCTAATTCAAAGAATATTAGTGAATAATACACGAAATTATACATGTATATTGGTATGTAGCAAAATACATGAAAATAAATTTAATTATTTGAAAGTCATCAAATAATTCTCAACTGAAGTGGAGGCGGAATTCCACATCATAAAAAAAAAATACTTTACTTGAATATTGGACATCCTAATTAGGTTTTCATGAGAGACATTAGATAGGTATTGCAAGTATGGATATGGTGAACTCTTTCTTTCGTTTTTAAATTCCCTTCATTAACTTGCACGATTCTTAAAAATATTTCTAAAAAGTTATTTGGATATATTTAAAATAAGCTGCACAGCATTAGGCAGCCATATCTGAACATTGCTTTTGGAAATAATGTAGACAATTTTAACGTTTAGCTATGATGCTATGAAATAAATAAAATGATTAATAAGTAATTTTTATATGCAAATATCTGCATAATATTTATTTTTTATTTTTTACATTAATACGCTATGCTTTTCAGGAATTATTTTGATGTTAGGGTTTTAACTGTTTATTTAAAAAAAATAAATAAAATATTTCACTTTATATAATCAACGGTTTAATTTTATTTTTTATTATTATTATTTTATTTTTTTTGTTAATACAGCAAAATCTCGGTAATTTGTAAATCTTGTTTATTTGTAAGAAACTGTCGTACCCTAGGAAAAATCGCGTTAATTCGTAAATAAAAAAAAAGAAAGAAATTTGGTCCCCTCCCTATTTTGTAATAATTTTTCTTCTCAACACTTGTAGTATTATTCGTATGGAATTCTCCGCTTATCTCTGACAAATAGTATTGTGAATTGTTTACATTATTACTTCTTTGGACTTTCTTTATTATTTTTTTTTTTTTACTTCAAATCCCTTCCACTTATCTTTAGTTATAGATTCTTGTTTAGTTGTCTTCAATAGTCCAAATCAAAATGAGTGCGAGTTTCCGATATTTTAACTATTTAACTATCAAATATATATGTCCATGTTTCGTAAAATACAAATTTTATTACTTTTTCGTTCTTCGTTTGATGTAAATATCGTTAACTTAAAAAAACAATTTAACTCCCGCTTATTATGAAAATCTTGGTAATTCGTAGTGCACTTTGGGTCCTTGTGATTACGATATTGGATTGTATTTTGGCAAATCTTCAAAAACAAATCGTTCTATGGGGTACAATCGTTCTATGATGGGATTTTTAATAAATTCTTCAGCCATAAGCCCCATCTAGTACAGAACTGTAATTAATTATATTACTTTAAAATTTCGTATTTTTTTTTTTTTTTTTTTTTTTAAATACAGCTTGTTATTATTCATTTTATGCTTTTAATAATACTAATACGTTCCATTACCCTCGTTAAAATGGAGACGTAAACACTTAAAAAAAAAAATTAAATTTTTAGTCGAGAAAAAAAAAAACAAGAGTGGGTGGTATTTTTAATCTGTCAGTATATTTTGTTCATTGTAACGAAAATAAGTTTTCGCAATAATATATCCCAACATTAATTTTATTATTTAAAAATTATATTTATAATCATATGGACGACGTTTCATATCTTTGCCATATTTTCAAGCCCTAAAAAAACATAGATAATAATAATAAAAATTGTATTATGACAATCATAATAATTTTTTATCATTTTTAATTTTTTTTTTTTAATTAAAAATTTGTTTTCTAATGCAGACCTTTGTAAATTACATTATTATTTTTTAAAATGTACTTGTTAAAAATATTAGTTTTAATTATTTATTTTTTTTTATTATTATAAGAATATAGATTGTTAACTATTAAATTTATATGATTACTTTAAAATATCATTATACAGAATTTAAGGTGGGGGTATACTTAGGGGTGGAAGGAAGGGGTAGGGTTCTGGTAAAGTGGGGGTAAAGCAAAGGTATAAAAGTACTGACCAGTGGACCTACCCTTGTATTGTGTTCAGTGTCTCAACCATGGAACGTTTTGTGACAGTGACCAAATTTTCTTGCGACAGTTCTGCCTGCATCAAGAAGGGCCGTTACAGGGTGAAGTGCAAGTCCTGCTCCAGGACCTTCCACACTGGCTGCGTCGACTTACCCGACGAGGAGCAAGTCTTCACCTGCTACCAATGTTTTTTCACCGCGAGAAACCATCAGAGGAACTCTGCGATCGTTACCAGCACTCCTCAGCAGAATATGTCAGAAGTCAGACTTCCCAACAGTGATCCCTCTGCCGCATTGAGAAAAAAAGAAGTTTCACATAATTTTGACAAATTCAGGAAATTTTATGTGAGTGAATGCGAAGCAATTTGCAGTATCTGTTTTGACACGCATCTAGTAAACGAAGAAGAAACGGATCCTGATTACTACGTCTGTATACGCTGCATCCTGTCGCAGATTTCGAAAAGGAAGCGGAAGGTGTACAGCAAACCTCGAGGTTTGAAGAGAAACGAAAACTGCGCAGAACTCAACTGCAACAACAACGGAAGGTACACCACATGTTACATATGCTGTTGCCACTACCACAATGCTTGTGTAGGCTTGCCCGACATAGACGTTGTCTCCTTCCGTTGTTTGGAATGTCTTGAGCACAACAGGCCAATCAAAAGAAGACTATTTCCACCTTCTCCACCTCATCCTTATCCTTCTTCCTTCTAGAAGAGTGGATTCAGTGCCAGCCATGCAAAATCACCAGTGAAATTACGATTTGATGTAACTTTTTTTTTTTAATGTGATATGTGCCCTCCGTTCTAGTCAAAAGTGATTGTTAAGAAAGTTGTGTATTATAAATTTTCATTTATTGTTAAATTATATTAAATTAAAAAATAAGAGCATTTGATATAGAACTTGTATACGTACATATGACACTAATATATATATATTTTAAATTTAAATCTTATGTTTTTATTCCATTTTCCTTGTTTTTCAAGTATGTAGATTTACTGAGGTTATGGAACAGATGTTAAGTAGACATGTATAAATATATTATTTTATAGATACATTTCTTGACTGTTACTATTAAATGTTTAGTAAGGTACTTGATGTTTAGTCAATAAATAAAAACAACTATTTTGGTGACGTTTCAAAACTATATTGGTCTCATAATCATGCCAATTTTACTGGTGGATATGGTATCGACTAACTAGCATATGTATTAGTATTTTTTTTTTTTATAATTTATGACTCATATTTTTATTGGGAAAAATGATGGCACTAAAGATTTTTAATTTAAAATAAAAATAATCTTGCTTTCAAATTCTAAATTTGCAAACAAAATTTAATTAGATTTAATAACCAATCCTTCTAACAAGTGTTTACGTGGGTTAATTATTGTGACAGTCAATCTATTAAATTATATAATTAAAAAAAAAATGATAATATTCTAGAATATTCTATCAAGCTAATATTTAGTACATTTACAATTTTCAATTTAAACTCAATGAAACATAATTATTACAAATGACTATATTTTCGCCAATATATTTAAATTAAAAATTTTGAATTATGAGACACTATACCATTTGAGAATATATGAGCATAAAGTCAAAACATTAAAAGCAGTAATGACGTCAATAGTGCTTATTGATTTTTATAATAATCTATCCATTTCAACATGGCACTCCGAGACATTACCTGTTTAAATTAAAAACAAAAAAATTGATATTTAGATTTTTTTTTTTTTAAATCTGCTTGCATAACATAATGATGAATTATGAGAATTAACAACTTCACTTCGTTGAGAATCCTCTTCTTTCTCTTCCAATATTTCTTCATTTTCCGACTATGAGCCTTCTCTCAAGAAGCCAGTGTTTTGATGAAATGAAAATAGAGGTTAAAATGGTAATCACACTAGTTGTTGGTTTTGATATCACCTCTACTTCGTTCCAATATTTGAAAATTAAAAAAAAAAAATTGTACAACTGCTACTTATCATTTAGACATGAAATAAAATAAAGGATAATTAAGAACTTGTACAAGGCCTTTGCTGGGCCTGTCAGTAAGCATGCGGTGGAAGTAGAGAGCATAGACCCACTCTAACAATCTTAAAGGTGTATCCATCTTCGTAGGATAGTATATGTATTAGATATAGACAGCATTTATATAAGTTTTTTTCTATATTTCACATAATATTTTTTTAAATTCTAAAAATGATATTAACTTTAAATATAGTTTTTTACATAAATTAAACCACATTGGTCCTTTTAATTAGTCTTTCTTAATTATTAAAATTATATTATCATAAATTTTAATTGATCAATTTAATTTTTTAAAACAAGATTTAGAAAAATTTAAGACTTTCAATCGTATATGTAAAATTTTATTTTGTATAAATTTAGATTTTAAAATTTATTCAGGATGAGTGAATAATTTTATTACTTAATGTTTTGAACTTATCAAAATAAAAAAAGGTGCAGAAAGAGTTCAAATATACAATATTTAGTACGCAAAACCAATTTTCCTCTATATCTTCAACCTTCTGTGGTTAGTTCCATTTGTACTATTGCTTATTTATTTTAACAGGAACATTGGTCAAGCAAGCTGTAATTATCATGAACAATCACTACCAAGCAACTGCATCTGCTAAAGGCTACTTTAAAAAGTACTATAAGGTCTAACTTATTATAACCACAGAAAAAAAAAATAATAATACCATTACCCGCAAAATATTAAGAAGAAGAAGAAAATGAACTTTATTCTGGGACTACTTGTCCCCTAAGAATAACATATAATTACAGTACATAGGACAATCGTTTGGCTATGATAATTAATTATAATAAATAATAATAACAGATAATAATAAAAATTGATTAATAATTAAATTATGAGTTACAAAATAACTGAGACATCTTGTAAAAGGATACATCTTATGTATAGTATTATAATGTATATTACATAAATATTCATGTTTTACATTTGTTCGGAAGATTGAAAATTAAGGAGGTAAAGAAATAAATGATGTTTAAAGGAAGTAAGAGTGGAGCTTTTTCGAATTGAGATGGGGAATGAATTCCATAAAGAGGAAGCACGAATAATAAAGGATTTATCGAAGAATGCAGTTCGATGCGCAGGAGTGTACAGGTTGATGGGTTGGTGGATGGAGTAGCACAGAGTAAGGAGGTCATGGATATAGGTGGGTTTTTTGGTTTTCAAGGTTTGAAATATGAGTGCACCTAGGAAGTATTGACGTCGGAAACTGGGGTAAAGCCACCCAAGTTCATAATACCTGTGAGATATGTGAGAACATCTGGAGATCCTGAAAATAAATCTGATAAAACAGTTCATTACTCTTTTACATCTCATCTCGAGCTCATCAGACACTTCTCCATATACTATGCATCCGTAGTCAAAGTTGGGAAAAATGAGTGATGATTCTAAAGGTTGTCGTGTACTTAATGCTAATGAATCACGGTAATGTGAAAGTTGCCTCAAGAATAAAAATAGATTTCCTCGTGATTTGAGAGATATGGTTATTCCAAGTGGATCGAAAGTTATTCCCAGATTTTTAATGGAATGATACTATGCTATCTTATATAGGAAATGAGGATCTGAAGAACATTAAGAGCTCTCTATGGGACATCACAAGTTTTTTGTATAGTGTTTTGGATTATTTTCTCTGTTATAAAATATAAATTGTAGAGAAAATTTTAGTAAACCAGTTTAATCTCACTGTTCCGAAAATGGGGATGCCTAATAAAAATATGTATTAATACCTTTGAATAATTTTAAGGGAAAATCTACACTATCACCCTAATATCAACCTAACATAACATCAAACTACCATCAAAGTTGACATTAGATAAGCTGTGAGTACAAAAGTTGATTTTCACCATGCCACAACCAGATAGATATTTGCAGCAGAGATGTAATTTGTATACTTTGTGATTCTTTAAAGTAATTTTTGTTTTAATTTACATATTGATCCTATATTATAATCATGATACCCTTGTGATGAACTGGAATGATTAATTTGTTCTGACCTAATAAAGTAGTTCAAACCATATCAAAGTAGCTCTTGTTATGTTTTGTTTTTATAACCTTCTTCTCTATGATGTTTATACTGCCTATTGTTTATAGTGAATTAAAGCCTAATACTCAGGTCTTAATCCTGGAGTGGTCGCGCGGATGACAATAGTCCTCCACTGCTCTTAACATCGCTACTGTGTATTTGTTTTAGCATGGATGAATATGACGAGCCTAGAGACTGCAAAGGGAGGCTAGAGAGATAGTCTCAGTGCCTCTGTTAGTTGCTATTTGATATCCCCGACCTGAAATTCCCATTTGTTTTGGTTGGCTAACAGTTGTCCTCCACGTGACCTTTCAATTACTTATTTTTAGTAACGTATTTTTTTTTTCTACATTAGCAAAATTAATACTATTAGAGTTTGTTATAATTGCATTGAATATCTTCTATTGATATTTTTGAAGTACTGTGCTATTTGAGTGAATTACTTCGTTTGTCATCCACGCGACCTTTCCCGTAATTATTATTTTCAACTTGGTACGTGTTGATAATGATCTACGTACTTTCTTTATATTTCATTATTTTGAGTAAATAATTTATTTATCTTACCCTTTGGAAAGATTTTTGAAAATAAAGGGATTCAAAAAGATGCCTGTTGCTAAACCACCAGAAAACGTAGTGGACGACTATTGTTATCCGCGCGACCTTTCTTGTAACTGAGCCATATGCGACCAATCAAGTGCATTTATTATCAGCACAAATACAATTTTATTCACTGTAAACAATAAAATCATAATGAACATGTTTCTCAAGCCAAGCCGCATTGAAGAGAAACCTGACTCTCCGACTTCTGCTAAAGAGAGGGCCCACTGGCTGAAGACATTTCAAACTTCGTCAATGTTTCAACAGAACCTCTTAGTGATGAAGATAAGCTTAAGGCAATCACTAATTTTCTATCTTACGAAGTTTATGAATTAGTCAGTGAATGTGATTCCTATTCTGAGGTTATAAACACTCTGAACTCAGTATTCGTCGAAAAGAATAGTGAAATATATTCCAGACATGTTTTGGCCATCCGGAAACAACAACCTACTGAGTCAATCGATCAGTGTATTCAAATCTTAAAAATCCTTAGCAAGGATTGTGATTTTAAGGCTGTTAATGCCGTGGACATGTTCTAGTGGACCTCAAACTAAATGAAAATATGTATCCTTCATGCAAATTTACAGTTATGAAAGGCCTTTGTACTGAAGTATTGATAGGTCATGACATACTCCTTGAACATTCTGATGTCTCAATCTCTTTTAGTGGATCAATGTCTCCACTTACAATATGTGCTGTTACTTATGTCTCTATAGAATCTGATCGCTTATTCAGTAACCTATCAACGACCTATTGCCACATAGTCCAGACGATACACTGAGGCGGACCTCACGTTCATACAAGAAGAAACGTCCAAACTCCTTATCTGAAGGAATGATTGAAGAAAGCAACTCTCCTTGGAGTTATCAGGTACTAGTTACTGAAAGTGAACACCACAAAAACCTATGAATATAGCCTACTCGCAGACAGTAAATAAATTCACGTTTCTGGACGCATATTTGCTCCCAAACTATTGGTGAGTTGGTTAGGAAAGTAGGTACCTACAAAATATTCAGCAAGATGACCTTCAATCAGCATACCACCAGGTACCTATTTTGGAGGAAGAAAACCCCTTCACAGCCTTCGAAGCTGCGGGAAAACTTTATATATTCACAAGAATATCTTTTGGTGTGACGAATGGTGTTGCTTGTTTTCAGCGTGTCATTGACAAGATTATAACACAAAAGAAGTTAAGCGGGGTGTTTTCATACTAAAATGACATTACTGTATGTGGGCAAAATAAAAATCACCATCATCTGAATCTCTCTCGACTCCTTGCAGCTCTTGACAATAGTCTCAAAATGAACAAAACCAAAAGCAAATACAACATGACTTCCATACATTTGCTTGGACACTTGGTATCTCGTAACAATATCCCACCGGATCCAGAGCCCCTCAAACCCCTATTGGAAATGCCACCTCGTCATAACGCTGCATCACTAAAGCGTGCTCTAGGACTTTTTGCTCACTACTCAAAATGAATCCCACATTATTCAGATAAAATTAGATCACTAACTGATTGCAAGACCTTCCCTCTTGATGATAAAACTGTTGAAGATTTTGAAAACTTAAAACTAAGTATTGTTGATGCTGTAGTTACTACAATAAATGACACATAACAGATGGTAGTAGAGACGGATGCTTCAGATATCGCCTTGGCCGCATCGTCGAGTCAGGGTGGTCAACCAGTGGCGTTCTTCTCACGGAACTCAATAAGTCTGAACGTGTACACCCGGCGATTGAAAAGGAAGCAGCTGCAATTGTGGAATCTCTGAAGAAATGGGGGTCTTTTCTTTTAGAGATAAATTTAAAACTTCTAACAGATCAACAAAAACTTCAAAGCAACCAATAACACTAAAGCAAAATAAAAAACGATAAAATTCTATGTTGGCGACTCGAATTGGCTTTTCAATTTGATATAATTAACCGCCCATGGAGAGAAAACGTGAAGGCTGATGCCCTTTCTAGAGTGTAGCTCTGTCTTCGATGATCGTCTGTTGAAGTTGCATCAATCTCTCGACCACCCCAGTTTCACTAGAATGGTTCACTGGCTGCGGTGCAGGAATCTCCCATTTTCAGTTGAAGAAGGGCCAACTCAGCTTTCTCTATTTGTGACGAAGTCAAATCCCGTTTTCACAAATTTCGAGGTACTCTAATCAAAGCGACTGTTCCTTCTGAAGATTTCAAGGGTTCAATCCTCTCAAAGACGAGAACTGAATACATTCTGACCATCATAGACGAATATTCTAGATTCCCGTTCGCCTATGCATATAAAGACATAACCTCTGGAACGTTTAAAGAATGTCTTGCTGATCTTTTTATGCTTATGTGCACTCTGACAGAGGGTCCTCCTTTATTTTGCGGGAATTAATATCATTCCTACATTTCAACGGAATAGCCACTAGCCATTCAACACCCTATTATCCTCAAGGGGAATGGACATGTTAGTTTTTCTCGTCGAACCTCAGACGGAGAAGCTCTACCTACCTGCCTTACCACACCAGATCCTGTACTCATTAAACGAAAGAAACGGTCCAGCAAGTGCGACGACATGGTAAAAAAAGCTGAACTCCTAGAAGCTAATCCCCAATATGCACTTATTCGGCGGAAAGATGGCAGTGAACCAACTGTCTCTCTACGACAACTGGCCCCCGGGGGAACACAGACCTATTACTAAGAGCTGAAGCCCCTCCACTGATTGAAGAACGAAGAGAAGTGTCTCAAATTCTACCTAACCTTGAAGGAACTGAAGCAGAACTATCTTCCACCCTAGAGCCGAATAACTCCAGTCCTTTAAATATCAATCAAATAGTCCCTCCACCTTTACCTGACCCTGGAATATTAAGGCCTAGGCGAACTCTCAAGACGCCTGCTTACCTGTTACCAATTTTAGTTCAGAAAATAGAGGGAGAGAATGTGATGAACTGGAATGATTAATTTGTTCTAACCTTATCAAGTTGTTCTAACCATATCTGATCAAGTAGCTCTTGTTATGTTTTGTTTGTATAACCTTCTCTTCTATGTTGTTTACACTACCTGTTGTTTACAGTGAATAAAAGCCTAATCTCAAGTCTTAAGTGTATTTATTATCAACACAAATACAACAATCCTCAATATTGCTTTCATTCTCTTCAGGATATTTATAGTTTAATCCCCAGTTTTGAAGCCATGGGCATGAGATTGTAAGCTCAGATTTCTTAATAAAATTTACCACAAATGAATTCTAGTATATAGTTTTCTCTCTTTTGTCAAGAATAAACACTGAAGAAAAGGCTATTTCATTATTCATTATTTGAGATGTCAAATGAAGCATTCCAAGCAGCTGTATATTTTGAAAGCTGAGACAATCCACTGCTTTCTGTTGAAGATGATCCTGAAGTAAACATCACTCACCTTACTAGCAACCAGATAAGATCAAATATACGTGCAAAAATATTTGCAATCAAATAGTGGGGAAATAATAACTGAAATGTAAGGGGAATCAGACATTTCTCAACCAGATTTCAATAAAGAGTCAAGTACAGGAGAAATCAAAGATTCAAGTTCACAAACAACCATATGTACAAATAAAACAGGTGCCTTCTTCCATTCATCAAAAAACAGAAATCCCCATCAAATCAGGCCAATCACAAATGTAAAATAGTGGAGAAATGTGGATATCAGTTACAATCTATTAATCCTCTACCATCAACCCCATTAAATATTTTTCTTATAAATAATTCCTCTGTCCATTTACAATAAAATTCAAACAGATAACTGAAAACTATGATGAAAATCAAAAATTAAAAAGTTGGGATCAAATGAGTTCATAGAAGTATATCGTAAGTAGTGAATCCTTGATACAAAAAACGTTTCTACCTAATATCAATATCAAGTTTATAGTTCATGAATTTAAAAATAAAAGAAAATTGTGAGTTAAAATCCTTTAGTCTTCTACTTCTCTTGAATATCCACAGAACTGATGCTTCATCTCACAACTAAAGCTTGGCATTTTCAAATACATACTATTTCCCTAATTGGAAGTTATTTCTCATCTTTATCTTATGCTTACAAACCAATTTCTCATCTTCAAGTTATTCTCATCTTCATGAGAAAAGATGAGAGGAGTAATTGTTCAAAAACTTTTCTCAGGAATTATAAATGGTCCTTTACTTATAAATACCTTTCTTCTACTATACTATTTGATACACTTATTCTTTCAGTACTTTTTTGTTTGTTTACTACTTCTTGACATTACCAAATGTTTTGACTTATAACAGACAGTGTTTTCTATTGCCTAGCTCCGTATTCGCACTTTGTGCGGCACATACATGACAAATGGGAATGTGTGACTGTAATGTATATATATATATATATATATATATATATATATATATATATATATATATATATATATAAACTGTTAAGACATATATAGTAGACTGTTAAACAATATAAGTAGATGATCAGAGAAGCAGTAAGGAGAAAGAAAAAAACCCCGTCTAATTAAAAACCTTTTTGTGGAATGGTGACCTTATTACCTGCCTTGAAGATCTCTTTCTGCGCTAAAATTAAAAAACCTATATGAGACCAACTGTCAACTGACAGACCAATTAAAAGACAAATGGATATCATAAGAGCTAATAGAATAATAAAGAATGACATAGATATCATGGTAAAGCAAAAAATACAATAACGGTTAAATAATGCCTATTGAAATGGACAGGGATATAAAAAAAAGAAGAGATGATACAATGATAATAGTAAATAATAATGATAAATGATAATGAAACAATAATAATAGTAAATAAAATGACCAAATCACTCAGGAGAGGAGACAATCGACTGCTATAAAAAGGTTAGGACAGCTGGGCTGAAAATGAACAAAGGGAGAAAGATACAGGAAAAGAAGAGAGGGAAACAACTCCATCAAAGAAAGAAGAGGCAGAGAAGTATGAACTAGAGAGGACAGAAAGACACATGAAGGAGAAAGAATCAAGAGATTTCTTGATTTAACTGTCAATAGAAGGAGAAGACTCCGAACAACTAAACTAGAAATTTGTAGAAACAAGGATGGAAACATTGTTTCCTGCAAGGATGACGTCTTATTGCAATGGAAGAGACTTAGAGGAGCTTCTCAATCCAGACCTCAGCAGAGCAGACAAGAGAGAGGATTTGACATTCAGGAACCTGGTGTGAGATGTACTGTGCAGATTAGTGGGCAAAGGATGGAAGAGTTTCCCTCAATAAAAGGACTACGCCATGGAGCTAACATGCCTCCAGCACTTGAGAAGGCAGTGAAGGATGCTGGTCTGCTAACCAACCGGACAGTTTACACTAAGATGGCTCAGCTCTTGGCATGGTGGCAGCTCTGGACTCGGTCAGAGAGTGTTTCCTATCCCTGTTGGAGGCCGCCAGAATACTTGGGCTAGGCATGAATGAGGGAAGACCAAGTTCATGGTCACAGGAGAAGTACCTTGACCTGGTGAGACCATTGATTTTGGCCCCTTTAACTTCAGGAAAGTGTCCCAATTCACCTATTTGGGTTCAATGGTGACTGAGGATAATACACCTGAGGTGGAAGTAAAAAATATAATACAGATGGAAGAATCTCTCCTCTCACCTTCTATTCTGGCAGTACAAGCTCCATCTGTACAAGACATTAATCCACCCAGTTTTGTTGTATGGATTAGAAACATGGACTATATCCAAAAAGATTGAGAATGACCTCCTGGTCTTTGAGAGAAGAATCCTACGAAGAATCTTCTGTACAGTTTATCTTGATGGAAACTGGTGAAGGAGAACAAACAACAAGGTCTACTCAAAATTTAATGAAGCAGGTGTTGTTCATTCCTTGAGAGTTAGAAGATTGCGATAGGCTGGCCATGTGGCCAGATTGGAGGATGATACCATTCCCAAAAAGTTGATGGTAGAACCTCTCAATGGCATGAGAAGAAGGGGGTTTATAATTTGAACCCGTATAGTTGAGTTGTACAAATAAAAAATAAAATAATATTTTTTAAATTTAACTGGAGGGGATATGTAACTAATCTAAACAGTTATATGTTTATTTTTATAGTTATAATAACTTAAAAGTAAAAAATTCATTATTAAATTATCAAATTCATTATCCCCAACTCTTCTTTTTCTAGGATTGATGAATTAATTGCCACTTCTTCTTCTTCTACCTCCTTTGTGCTTTTCAGGTGAGGAGATGCGTCGGTCCAAGTCAGCCATGCATTTTGGTCCCCAGCCAGTGCTTTCAAGGCATTCAGACAACTTAATCTTTGTTATCGCAGCTTGAAGATGTGGTCCGTCCATGTTTGTCTAGGCCTGCCCCTGAGACCTCTTCCTGTAGGCCTAACTGCCTTGATATTGAAAATGTGGCCAAACCATCTCAGATGCCTCTCTTTCCACTGCTGTTACTCAGCTCCAGTCCTTGTCCAATGGGACCCAACTTTCACTTGTATGGAGAAGAGTAGGTAAATAAATGACCTTGAAGATGTGTAGTTACACATTACTGTCCATCTCGCTTTTTTCTGCAACCTTGTTGCATAATTGGTGGTAGATACTGTTTGCCTTGTTGATGAAAGTCTTTTATCTTGGTAGAAGCCAACATAACGTACTGTGTCAGCTATTGGTAATGGTATACAATTGATTTAAACAGGAGAGCAGGGTGTGGAGCAGAAGATAAAAGTTAAGAGAGTGCATTTTGGTTTGTTTACTTTAATCCTCCAGCTGTTGCACCAATCTTCTATCTGAAACAAGTGACTTTGGAGATAATAGGAAGCAATTTCAGGACCAAAATGAGATGATAGGACAGCTGTGACTTGCAAATGTTGCTAGGAAGGTATCAGGAGTAGTAACGGTATCTGCAGTATATAGGATATATAAAACTGGACCATGAACACTACCTTATGGGACACCTGCTTCAATTGGTTAGCAGTTGGACTATTCCATTTCTCAGCAAACTTGAAAGAACTGGTTACATAGGTATGATCGAATAACTAGGAAAAGGGATTAAAGTAAATAGGTTTTGAGCTTGAAAAGCAAACCCGCATGCCATACTCAGTCAAAAGCTTCCTCTATGTCTAGAAATTCGCAAGAGCAGTATTGTTTGCTTTTAAGTGCAGATTATATTTGCCATGTTCAACAAAGTGGAGTGGCTAGAGTAGAATCCAAATTTATGTGAGAAAATACTTCAGGATTCAAGGATGGGTAGGATGAATTTAAGTAGTTTTTCAAAAAAAATTGAAAGGATTGGGATAAGGCTGATCGGATGAAGGGATGTTAGTAGGTTTAACCAGTTTCAGAGAAAAATACAATAGTGGAATATTTCCATAGCAGAGGGAAATAGGTAGTTCCAAGGATGCAGTTGTATGGTTAGGTAAGGAATATTACAGCTTTATGAGGAAGTTGAACGGGTGGGATATTGTTTATTGGGATATATTTATAGCAGAGGGGATGGGAAGTGTGTTGATATTTTAGAATTTTTTTCTTAGCGATCCAGAGATAAAGATAGGAATGATAGGATTTGGATCTGAAAGTAGCCAAGTTCTTTTTAAGGAGTTTGGCAAGATAATTACAGAATTTCCGATCATCAGGGTGCCTGGTTCTTTGCCAAATGACTCTGAAATTGTGTTTAGATCAGATCAGTTCTAATAGATCCTGCGTTAAAAGATTTTATTATGAGTTTTGGGAGAAAAACAAGGTGAGAATGCAGCTCAGGCTGCTTGCTGAATTATGTAAGATTTTAAGGGATACTCTGAGGTCTATGGCAACAAATATTATTTGATATAAATGATTTTAGTCTGCTGGCCTTTTTATATGAGGGGGAATGAGAAGGAATTTTTTGGAGGAAGACTCACTTGGAGTTAAGTATACAGTTGAAGATCTCTTGGCAAAGTCAAAATAAAGAAGTAATCATTGAAATACGGAACTTTCAAGTTTACTAAGAAAGAGAATTATGATTTGCCACTATTGAATAAATAATGTGAAGAATAGCTGATGGTTCTGAAGAACAAAAATAGAAAGTTGTAATGTTTAATTTTATTTTAGTTCATGAACTAATAAATTTAACTTGAACTTAAAGCAAATAGTAAAATTTGTCAAAAAATAAACTTTAAATTATGAAAAGTGTATGTTGTCTTTAAATATAATTTTATGGTTGTGTTGAATATTTTTTGTAACAGTAATTTAATTTAATTTTTACAGTATATAGATTTTGTGCTGAAATATATTTATATTTGAACATTTGGCTAAGAGAAACCTTAGAGATGCCAAAGGAATATACTTACTTAGTACCTACATCAGTAGGGCCATTAAAGCGTTGGCTAAGGAATGGGATGCATGACTGGCTTGAACTAAGGCCCCTCCACATTAAAAGGCACAAGGAGAAGAAAAAAAAGAGAAAAAAAATATTACAAACTTAAGAGAGAGCTGACATGTTATTAATACTATAATTACTGTTATTTTTTCAAGGAACTAGCAGTCTACATAATATTAGCAGTATACAGGAATGGAAGGGGTACAAATTATTGATATTATACTGTATAACTTAACTGCACCAATGGCAAACCCGTTTATTAATTAGTTATTAGTGGTAACCTGATTTCTTCTTCATAGGCACGACAGGGGGCACTAGGCCTGCTTAATCTGCTGGAGCAAGCCTTAGAGACACTTACGAAATTTCTGGTGTCCTCCAAAGATGCTGTCCTATCTGTTCTGTGACCTTCCTCAGACTCTCACTCCACCTAAGTAATCTTGATATAACCTTTTGAAGTTTCTGCCATCATCCTTTCTAAGGAACCAAGAAAAACAAATAGCAGAACGATGAAGTCAAAATGTAAAGTAAATCTCAAGGAAGAGGGTTGGAAAAAATATACCAGTACCAAGCAAGCAGTTCACTGGAAGGAATATGTTGGGAAAAGAAATAAAGCCAAAAAAAAAAAAAAAATCTAAGCAGCTAAGATAAAGACCTAGAAAGATATTGAACAAAATTACCAGGAAAACATAAGGAGATTCTGGCGAATCTTGAAGGCATTGGGAGGAAAACAGTCAAAGTGTGTCAAAAATATAGAGGATCTGGTGGGAGGTTGGTGAATGTAGATACAGGAAGTGCTCAAAGTTTGGAGGCAGTTCTTTCAGAAAAAAATCTGATTGGAATTGCGTCAACATTACAACTATAAAGACGGAGGAGAAAATTTGATGAGGTGTATTCCAAATGGATGATTGGGGTGGATGAGGTGGAAATGGCAGTGACTGAATTCAGCAGGGAAAAGGAGTAAGAATGGAATCGCCCTGGAATTAATTAAATATGGTGCTAACAAAATGGTTCAGAGCCTCCAAACCCTCTTCCAAAGAATATGGGACCTCAAGAAGTTACCATAAGAATAGGAGAACATCATAATCCCTATCTACAAAAAAGGAAGTCAAAGTGAATGCAGTTACTATAGACCAATTTATCTCTTCTCAGTTGTGTACTAGTTTTATAGAAAGATAATGCGTGCAACCACTACAGTGCATAGTGCAAAAACATATAGAAGATGAGCAAGCTGCTTTTAGACTAGGAAGACAAATCCAGGACCACATTCTCTCTCTTTGAATGATAATTGAAAAGGAATGGGAACCTGGCAAGCAATCAAGGTCAGTTTTTGATTCCATTTTGAGACAGGAAATATGGGATGAACTAATAAGAAGAAGGATACCAGAAAACCTGGTGAGTACCATTACATCCGTATACCAAAATCCGAAGGAGATTGTACAGCTCAATAGTCAAACATCACAACCTTTCCACTTTTATAAAGAAGTAAAGCAGGGAGATTGTTTTAGTCCTCTACTTTTTATCTGTCTTAAATATGAAATTTGGAAGGTGTTTTAAAAAAACCCTAAGACCCGTGGTAGGATATTGGAACAACACCCCAGCGCTCATTCAAGCCATGATGCATGCAGATGATATAATCCTGATAGCTGACCCCCAGAAAACTCTTCAACCACCTTTGGTCAAATATAAAGAAAAATTACAGCTAAGAGTATTGAACATAAATCCAACAAAAGTAAGATCATGTTGGAAGGGATAATGTGGAGCCTAGAATTATATGTAATGGAGAACACCAGGAGATAGCTAGTATGTACACATATTTGGGGACAATCATTAGAAAGGAAAGTAGAATTGACCAAAAGGTTCCTAATCAGGTGAAGGCCAATGGACTATTATATCAAATAACAAGAACATTCGAGGTGCTTTTGCCATGCAGACAAATAGAAATGTAAGAACTTAGGTTTTTTAAATTGATGTTCCTTCCAAGGCTGCTGTTTGGGTCAGAAAGCTGGACAACCCTTGATAAACACATCAACAAAAAACTAAAGGAGGTTCCTCAGATGATTAGTTGGAAAGACCAAGAGGGCCTGCATCAAAAAGGGCAGAATTTGTGGCAATTTTGGAGTGAAATTAGAATACAGCATCCTGGAAGGAAGATATTAAGAAGCATCTATGGACTTGTAGAGAAGAATGGTTTTTTTGTTTTGGTTGGACTCAGAAATAACAAAGATCTGTACGCACTTTATAATGACCTCAGTGTTTCCCAATATGTGAGAATACAGCGAATTAAATGGCTGAGACACATAATCAGAATGGGTGAGGACACGACTGTCAGAAGACTGTAAGCCCCGATGGAGTAAGGCCTCATAGAAGACCAAGGGGAAGATGGAAGGACAGTGTCTCTGAGAATCTGAAGAAAACAGGAATATTCATCAGACGTGCCACAGACAGGGAAGACTGGAGAAGAGCCGTTGAGCTGGCCAAGGACCGCTTCATGCGTCTGTTGCACCGAGAATGAATGAATAAATCCTAGCAGAGTGCCAGCTAAAACAGAATGACTGATACCTGAAAGGTTAAGTGATTCTATGAAGCTAGACCAGGAGGTAGACATCCACATGAGAGACTCAGGAGTATGTACACCACTGATTATATTCGAAAACTGAGGACAGCAAGAGGATGCACCATAAGGGAGTAGAGGATTTGCAAGAGACAGGGACGAGTAAGCTAAATGGACCAGAACTGCAACTTCATGTTTATCGGCACATAAATTTTAAAGAGAGTAGGAGAAGGGTTCTAGCTGCGAAATGGCACCAAGTTGAAAAATATGAGTGGTGCCGAACAATTATTTTAAATTGAAAGTTAATCTAGCAGTAACTAATACCTGGTACTTATTCTATATAATCAACTATACATTGCCCTAGTTATAATTATTAATAATAACCTACTATTGTTAATTTTATATTTATAAATCAATTCGCTCATTATAAACTTCTAAATGATAATGGAATTGTTACTAGCAAACTAAATTAATGATTTAGAATTAGGGTTTCGAATAGTCTGTAAAACTAATTTGTACACTTCATTAATTAATCTAGAAAACAAGCAAACATCTGTAAATAATACTAAGTTTTTCAAAGACTATAATCATAATGTACATTCACTTTTCTATAAAAATTTACTCCAATGATATGTTAAAACTAATATAGATCTTAAACGATTCAAACTCAATGAAGTTAATTTCTAATAAACGATTTATTTAATAAATACTTCTATTGATTTTCTTTTTTACATAAGAACAAAGATTAATATTTTTTTTTTTAGTTTTTAAAGAATTAATTAAATGTGTTTCTAATACATAAATAATCTTTGCATTCATGTTTACACTGAACAATTTACAATCATTAAGAAATTCGTAATAAACTAATTGTTTTATAATTCGAGTAATAGGCAATACTAGGTTATTTCATTAATTAATACATTATTATAAGTATGGAACTTCATAGTTTTATATACATTAATACTGTTGTTAATAGAGTATTTTTTTTCCATGTGCATAATGTAAGTTATATTGTTATTTATAAAAGATATGGAATACTAAACTACAACATTACATAAACTGGAACTATACTATACACTGATATGATTGAACGCAAATACATTGATAGCTAAACAAACCTGGAACGTTGTACAATTTTCCATCTGAGACACTAAACTTTCACAAATAATTTAATTAAGGATTTGATTTAGCAGTCACCCTTATGTAGGGTGATTCATTAATATTAATAAATGAAATAACTTAGAATTACAAAAAAAATTATTTTCAAAACAACTAGTGTGTTATTTATTTCTTAATGACTGTAAACGGTTCAGTGTAAACACAAATTCATTGATAATTTATGTATGAGAAACACATTTAATTATTTTTTTAGACCCTAGAAAAAATAATTTATTCTTTTGAATCTATATGCTCTACTTATAAAATTGGGAACGATTCATGAAAAAATATACATACTTTACTTTTATTAATAAGTATATTTAAAATAATATAAATCTTAACACCAATAAGAAGTTCAATCCAATCTATGAATATATATAATATATTGATATATTCACTTACTGATATTGCCTGCTGTTCATCATTCATTAATATTTGATGTATTAAAAAATCTTAATAAACTAATTTAAGCCAACTGGATTAAAGCATTATTTAAGAAAGATTAATTGTATCCAGAATTCTGTAACTATTTTATGTGCTTTTGATCTTTTTATACAGTTATTTTTCTTCTCGAACAATTTGTTAACTTATAATGTTTATTTTATACTGTATGGGTTTGAATTGGAATTGTTTTAAAACTGGGAGTGTATGACGTAATAAATGTATTGTCAAGTGTGGGATCTAATTTTATTTATTACATAGTATTAATTGGTTGTATGCCTGGGTGGATTAAAAATTTGGGAAAATTGTGGAAGAACATACAGGTTTTGTTAGGTGTATGAACGCGCTCAATGTCATTTTTATATGAAAACTAATAAGAAATATAATTTTAATTAGAAATTACATAATTAATACTTTAAAAGAGTCTTGTAGTGCCTCTTTATATGTGACTAGTCGAAAATGTTTAAATGTCTGCATTACTATTGACAGAACAATTGGATGGTACTTTCCGCTTGTTTACAGAGCACATATAAATTATATAAATAAAACTTATCTTAGACGTGGTGTTCCTCTTTGACTGCATCCCTAATCATCTTCTCCATTCATCATTCCAACTATACTTTTATCATTATATAACTTAAAATATCCTTATTGAAGAAAATATTATTATAAACAATAATATACTCATAAAACTATTGTGTTCGATGGTTTCTTCAATCGTAATAATGAATTATAATTAAAAATAGGGTTTATATGGAGGTTATCAATAATTATAAATTTTTGATTTCATTATTAATTTATTTGCTTAATTTGATTTAAAATTATGTCTTTAACATTATCACCAAAAAATCCTAAAATTATCATAGTTATATAATATATTGTAAGAGTACTGTAGATCAGGAATTTGACTTTGTTGCCTCTTATTATCATCATTAGGCGGATGAAAATTAATTTCGATAATACGGAAAAGTACATTACGTTAGATTTTACTCTGTAGTAAACTTTCCTCAGCTTGGACATAACTTCACCCATCGTCAGGCTTGGAAAAATTTCTATACAACTTATCACTCCAGTAGAGTCTAGAAGAAAAATAAAAGCAATGTTAAGTTTTTTATCGACATGACAATCTAAATGACTAATAAATACAATAAATAAAATCTTACTCAATTAGAAGTTTGAATTCTCCAAGTATCCACTGATGGAAAATTGAAATTAATTTCTCTATTAATTGCAATATGATGTTTGTTTATGTGCAATATTTGTTTCCACAAATTATTGTGATGCTAAGCAGACAATTGAGCTTTCGTACACAGTGTTACCAGCAAATGTGTTACCTTGTACTAAATGAATTATTCTCCAATTATACAATATAAACCCACATAATTACGAAGATACAATAATACTGCTTTATTCACTTAAGGTATTAATAAATTAAGCTATAATTATTAAATTATATAAGTAACAATAATAATATACGAATCAACAGTTCCCGCCAAAAATAGCTTTATACTGGTTCGACAATGATAGCACATGTTTCAAAATGTTTCTTTATAGAATCGAGTTACTTTTACCAGAGTGAAAAATATCTAGAATCAAAGACCATGGTATAAATCATCCAAAAGTAATAATTAACTTGCAATACAAAATATCGATATGATAACAAATATCATTGGGATGGTGAGAGGTATTTAATGGATTTTCCTCTCCATTATGTAAAAATGAAAAATATACAATAATGATAGAGAAAAATAATTAAAACTTAATATAAATAAATACTATGAGGATATAAAAACGTTGATTAATAAAGTAATAGCGGCAGTGGCAAACCCATATCACATGAGCTCTTTGGTTAACATGCCAAGTGATAACTTGTAACCCTTACACATTGCTAACCCACTTCACATTTCTCCCTTAGGTATTAGTTTACAATAATAATAATAGTAATAATAATAATGGTTTATTTACATATTTACTATTACTATTCCTGCCCCTCCACATGATTAATATAGTTTTATTCAATAACAATGGTCTGCATCAAAATTGCCTTTTACATGAAAATATACTATATCAAAGTATTTGATTCACTGAATCTAAATTTGAAACTTAAAATTGATAGCTCTTATTGTCCATTAAAGCCAAATTTGATAAAATGGCGAGTAGCTTGATAGATTTATCATATTTATGACGAGAGTTCAAAGTTTTAAGATGACTAGCATAAACGTTGTTGCTTACTCTGTTGTGCCAAAGGCAGTCTGTGTTTTGTTTTGCCAGTTTTAAAGTCGTATTACATTAGAATTTTCAACATTTTCGGCATATTTTCGGCGAAAATAAAAACAATTTCATTATGCCACGGAATTGTGTTGATAGTGCAGACAATTTTCGCTACATATATGGTAACGTGGATCTGAGCAAGCAAAGATGTCCAATAACTCAGCGTTTAGAAATTATTTTGCTTAGTGCTTAGTTGAATGATTTTGAAAAAAACTAATTAAAAACCAAGACAAACCCTGGGTACCACGTTTAGTTGCTGTACTCGTTCTAATAATTTTATTAAATGACTAAACAAAAAGAAACGTTCAAAGAACTTTGTAAAGATTCTCAGCAACGATGGACCGGCATTCAAATAGTTGCGAGGTAAATAAATAAATAAATATTTGCATTTCCTTATTCAGGGACCCGTAATGAGTATAAAAACATGGCATTTATTTAAAAGGCACGAAAAAAGTTAGATTTTGAAGACCAGTGTAATTAGTAGGGTTAATGTTGTTCCTGTACATTTTAAATTGCTCTTTATTTGTCTGTTTATTTGGGCTTAACGTCCTTATGTACTCCAACTTAGGGAAGGACCGGTTATCCTACAGGTTACCAACCTATTCTAGCCATGGTAGGAAGGTCAATATTCATTTCGTGGGTCCACCACGAAATAAATTTTAACCCGCACAGGTAGGATTTGAACCCACGACCTAAGACCCTCGCCCCAACTCGCTCGGCTATCGTGTCTCCTAAAAATAATAATGTTTAAAGTTGTTCTTTAAACAGTCATCTCAAAAAATAATAAATCCTTCGAAAAATCCTCAATGCTCCTTACTTCGTCACAAATAAACTTATCATAAGATAAGTGTAAATATCTCATTGGTCCGCTGGTTTATCCCAAACCAAATACCTATTCTTTCATATTAAAATCCATAACCGCTCAAAGCCACTGGTCTCTTTACTTGCTTCCCATTCTATTCACGATAAACGTCTGAGGCGTCTGTAAAAAAGATGGCCTCGAGACCTACTATAGAACTTTTATTTAAGTTCCACCAATGGATGGTTACTTTACAAGTTATTGAATTCATTTTCCGATACATCCTATGCAGTTGGAAATATCTATATCGAGATTAAAAAAAACAACAAAAGATTCTTTTAACAGAAGGAAAAAATAAGAAAAAAAACCCACATAAAAAATAAAAATAACTATTTCAACAACATAAAAATAACTAATACAGTAGAAATATCTAATGTTTATATAGAAGAACAAATATTTATACAAACTAGGTTATGTTAGAAGTACATGTTTTGTTATTTTGTAGGTGTAAATTTTGAGAGATGTCTTATTGTAATTACAGATTTCTCGGATTAGGAAATTTTCTGAATTGTTTGTTTTTTTCAAAGTGTGTATTAGTTTCTTCATAGATGAAAAGTTTGATAGAGGTAAGATTAATATCGTGCAGTATGGTTGAGAACGAGATACAAAAGTAATCATCGGACTGACGTGAGGTATCTGATGGATTTGCTTCTTTATGATTGATGGTACAAAAAAAAAAAAAAAAAAAAAAAAAAAAATTATAATGTAAATAAATATTTTGAGGAAATAAAAACGGTGCTAGATAAAGTAATTGTGGCAGTGGCGATTTCATTTCATATTAACTGTTTAGTTATCACTACTCATTCTTAACCCGCTCCGCATTTCTCCATGAGATACTAGTAAATAATAATTATAATGATTTATTTACATGTTTACAATTGAAAATTCTTTAAGTATACAAGTTCTGGCCTTACATCCTTTACATGATAAGCATAGTTTTACTTTATATTCAATAGGCCTTACATATTGCCAATGGTGAGAACATATTCTCAAAAATATAGTAAGAAAAATCAAAAACAAATCATATACAAAAAAACTTAAAAATTTATGTTGTACACAATTCAGCATTACGTATGCTTCAATCGTGTGGAGTTCAACTTGTGCAACAAACTACATTAAACTTGATAGGATACAAAACTTATCATCAATGATTAACCTCGGTGTACAAAAATATACTTTGAAACAACAACCAATTCAAAAAATTCCCTTAAACAAGAAATCGGTAATTACAAATAAATATCTCTCAAAAGATACACCTATTTCTACCCTTAAAATAGGTTGATCGAAATGAAAACATGGGCTTAATTGATTATACTTTTATTTTAGATTCATCTTCACATGTTGTTTATTTAATCAAGGATTTTTGTTTTTTTAATCAATTATCGTTCTTTAAAAAAAAGAAAACATGATATTAACAAAAATGAATTCGATAACTTATAAAACACTGAATGAAGAACGTAGCCTACTATGTTTCTTAATCACAGTATTGGTTCTGTGCCATATTTAAAAAAAGAAAAAAAAAAAAAAAAAAAAAAAAAAAAAATATATATATCCTTAATTCAAATGTAACACATTTAGCAATTTACATACCTTTTTAATTACAATTACGACATCCTGCCCTACAGTATCCTTTAATGATATTCCACTAATCCCTGTTGAACAGATCCGCTACCTAGGACTCCACTTGGACAAACGGCTAACTTGGAATCCACATACAAGACTAAAACGACAAGAAACTGCCCGTCGTTACAGACTACTTCAACATTTACTAGGCAAACGTTCAAAGCTCCCAATTAATTACAAAAGACTCATTTACATGACTGTGATTAGAACTATTTGGACGTACGGAGTTGAGCTTTGGGGCTCTACTAAACCATCCAATTCATCTCGTATAATCTAAATCCTTACAATCCAAAATCCTTCGAAAAATCCTCAATGCTCCTTACTTTGTGACCAGTAAAAACTTATCCATAAAGATCTTAATGTTCCATATGTTTCTGATTTAGCCCAAACCAGATAGCTATCCTTCCATAGTAAGCTCCATAACCACTCCAATCCACTAGTCTCCCAACTTGCTTCCTCCTCCATCCCTGATAATCCTCCGAGGCGTCTGAAAAGAAGATGGCCTAGAGACCTTTTAGTGTAGATTTTATTGAAGTGCTACTAGTGAGTAGTTCTTCACAAGTTATTAACATGTATTCACTGTCAACACATTTAATAGTTGTATATTATTTTGTACAGTTGTAAATATCAATCAATGGAAAAAAAATATATATATTTATTATTATTATGACAAGCAACCGATGTCTTTTCCGGCATAATTAAATTCCAAATTTCACAATTAAATATCTAAGTTAAGTAAATTCTTGCCTGTTCGTAAGAACAACAAAAGAAAAAATGAGACAAACAAAAACCTGTACATGCACTATTAACGAAGTTCCTCGAACACTGCCGATGCCACCCGAACTCTAACCGAAGCAATTATCGGCTTGCCCGACTAATCGGCTCTCTAGTAAATACGTATAATTTCAGCTCCTATACACCGATTGTTCAAAATGATCATTAATTGTTTTAAGAATTTATTAAATAGATTTAATGCGACTTCATCGGAAAGTTTATGGAAAAACATATCAATGTGTTTGAAACTCGAAGTGAAATGTCCGGTCTATACAATCGTATTTTTGGGAGTCTTACAATTTGAATAGAGTCACCAATGAATATTATGATCTCCATTTGTTTTATAACAAAAAGACATTTTTATATTTTGGTTTGTCTAAAACTATAAAGGTAATGTGAGAATGCAAAGCCCTAAAGTTTTTCTTCCACTACCCATCAAACGATTGACACCTGAGCCCGCCCAATAGTTCCCTTAAACGGTATATTTCAGAAAAAATTGTAGAAGTTTTTTTTTTATTCCTTTGAGCACTAAACTTGCTCCTATTCATTTTATTGACACTAGCAACGCTAAAAAAATAATTAATGAAAACCAATAATAACGCGAAAGTACATTATGTTCCATACAAAAGACCTCTATTAGTCCAGTCAATAAAGGATTATAGAGTGCGTTTTCTGTAATCCAAGGTTTTTCTTCGGTAGTTCAGGGTAGTTAGAATGTAAATATACTAAAAGTCCTTGAGTTTTCGGGCGTGGAAACAGGAAAGGGGGGGGCGGAGCGCGGAAGGTACCTTTTTTTTGGTTTTGCACTCATATCTCGAAAACAGTGCGTCGTATGCAAAACATGACTATTTACTAAATTAAAGTTTATTAAATTCTCTACAACTTTTATAATACACAAATTTTTCATATTTTGTACTTTTCCCGAGATATACGCTTGGCAAATGTGATGGACGTTTAGAACGTTTTACCAAGAAAAGCTAAAATGTAACTTTAGACAGGTCGGAGACAAATTGGCATATATATGTGTATTTTGAAGGAAATTTAATTTTCTACAATATTATTTATGCAAACTTTTGTCGCAGGATGAACATTTTAGATGATATAGAGGCAAGTTTAACAGAAAACGTGAGGTGAAATTGTTTTTTTTTTCAAAGGTTTTCACATTTTTCAAGCGTGTATCTCGGAAGAGGTACAAAATATGAAAACTATGTATATAATAAAAGTTGTAGATAATTTAATTACCATTAATTTAGTAAATTTTCATGTTTTGCATACGACGCACCGTTTTCGAGATATAAGCGCAAAACCAAAAAAAAGTGACCTTTCGCGCCCCCTTCCTGTTTCCAGGCCCGAAAACTTCAGGGCTTTTAGTATATTTACTTTCTAGCTACCCTTAACATGTTTCCGAAGAAAAACCTTGGATTACAGAAAACGCACTCAACACCCTATTTCAGGCCTTCATTGACGGAACTATATAACATTTAATGTTATTTTATAATGGAGGGGACCAATTGTGAAAAATTCCTTCAGCCTTCAAAAGCCTACGTTATTATTCTGCGTGATTTAGAGACAATAGTACTCGTCAAAAAATCAAAATCGTTCGGTGCACGAACTGAAAAGAGTAATTTTGATTTTTTTTTTTTTTTTTTTTTTTTTTTTTTTGAGGACCTGGCTGTAAACTCTGATTCAAATTCCACATTCCAAAAAGCATAAGACATCGTGTATATGTACATTAGTTTTGCTGGCTGGATCATATTGACATTAAATGAAATGGCTCTTGATACAGGAAAAAAACTTCTATCCCTTCCAGACGTGTGTTAATAACGATTAAAAAAACATGTCAAAACTTGAAAAGAACCACTTATCAGTAGCACTTCAATAAAAAGTCTACACTAGAAGATCTCGTTTCTTTTCAGACGCCTCGGAGGATTATCGGGAATAGTGTGGGAAGTTGAGAAACTAGTGGATTTGGGAGGTTTTGAAGCTTGTTATGAAAGGATAAATATCTGGTTTAGACTAAATCCTAGGTTTAGACATATGGCACATTAAGTTCTTTGTGGATAATTTTATTGGTGGCAACGTAAGGAGCATTTAGTATTTTTCGAAGGATTTTGGATTGTAAGGATGGGATACGAGATGAATTGGATGGATAGAGAAGCCCCAAATTTCATCAATATCTTTAAGTTAGTGTTAATGTATATACTCGTATTATCTTTATTATTATTATTTTTCTTTGATTTTTTTCATTTTAATATGTATCTGATCAGATTTAATTGCATTTATTTTTTTAGTCATCTGTTATTCTTAAGGGTCTTCGTCCCAGAATAAAATTATTTTTCTATTCTGTTTAAAAAAAAAAACAAAAACACAAACTGACATTGCTAGATGCATGGTTTTTAATAAATAACCAAATCACTGAAAAATAATGTTAACGATTGATGATTTTCGCGGCGGAATCGACCTCTTACAGAACAGAAAATATATTTGGATTTAGTACCCCAAAAAACTTTTAAGACCAATGAGAAAAAAAACTTGGCGCGAGGGGTTCAGCGCGCTCGGTACTGAAGGTCGTGGGTTCGAATCCCATCTTGCGGGTTAAAATTGGCGTACCCACGAATTGAATCTTGACCTTCTCACCCTGGCTAGAATAGGCTGGTAACCTGTAGGATATCCCTTCCACCTGCCCTAGTTGGAGTACATAATGACGTTAAGCCCCAATAATAACTAACTTTTTAACAGTATGAAATGTGGCAGAAATTTCGACTTATTGATGTGCATTGTTTCGTAACCAAAATAGTTGGTTAAATTTTTTTTTTTTTTTGTGGTTGTATTAAACTAGATAAATATACATATTTAATGATAAAATAAATATTTCATTTAATTGAAGGGGATTTGCAACTTTTTAAAACAGTTAGATGTATAATTTCTATTGTTGAATATTTTATTTTTTTTAATAAAGAAACATTTGCACACGCTCTAGCCTTGTCGGTGTTACTCGGTTTGAAAATTTCACGAAAGTTTCACAGTTAGAAATTTAATGAAGAATATTTTTTGATAAATAACATTTGTCGCAAGGACTCACCGTTTAGGAGCTATGTTGGTTTAAATGAAAAAAGTCACATTTGAAACCATAATCTTGTAAGCTTCAGGGGGACATTGATAACATCAACCGTTGGGAAGAGAAGAATAAGATATATCTGAATCCAAAGAAAACTAAGGCAATCTTCATCGGCTCAAAACCCATCCTCAACACCCTCACTTACTACACATTGCTTTACCTCAATAACCTTCCTATTCAGTTCCAAAACTTTATTAAAAATTTAGGAGTTACCTTTGATCAGAACTTAACAGACGCTTCAGCCAATTGTACAGACTACTAAATAGGACATCCCAGCTCTCCACTGAAAACAAACTTCTCATATACAAAACCATCATTAAACCTATTGGGACCTATGGACTTGAACTGTGGGGGACAGCAAAACAATCGAATATCAAACACATTCAATCCTTTCAATCCAAAGTCCTTCGAACTATCGTAAATGCTCCATATTATGTCTCCAACAAAACCCTTCATAATGATCTGAATATACCTTTTGTCCTTGAACTTATACCCATTAAATTATCCAAAATCTTTCCAACAATTCCAACCCTCTGGCTCATTCATTATCCAATTCAACACATCATTATAACCCACCTCGCAGATTAAAAAGGCAATGGCCCCGAGACCTATTGTAAATATTTAATATTGGAGTTCTGGCAATGGCCAGTTTCTGTACTCAAGTCCTGTGTGACTGTACCATAGCGCTCTCCCTCAGCCTCCACTGGATTTTACAAGTGACGCAGCTGAGAGAACAGCGCTGGGAACTTTCTGTTCCCGGCTTCCCCTCTTTAAGGGGGACGAGCTTTGTAAATTTGTATATAGAGTTAGAATGTAGTTATGATTGTTTCTTTTCTTCTTAATTTTAATTTTTTTATTTATTTTTAATTTTTTTTATTTATTAGTTACAAAAATCATCACCTATTTTATATTATCATTTATTCTATTCTATTTTTATCTCTTGTATATTTTATTTTATTTCTTGTATTTTTAAAGGCTGTTTATTTTAATTTTCTTGTCATTGTACATATTGTGTGAATGAGTCTCTGTCATCAATATTACTCATTGCCCATGAGTGAGGCAGCTTGTAATTATTCTAATAAAAAAGTTAAACATAAAAAAAAAAACACCTTTGATCAACACCTATCGTGGAACAACTACATCGCCCAAATTTCCAAAAAAAAAAATCCATCATAATCCTTAAACAACTCTATAGATTTCGAGATTTCTTTCCCCAGAATACCCGTCAACTTCTAGTGTCCTCTCTTATTTTCCCTTGCATTGATTTCAGTTGCTTGTTTTACGGGTAACTCTCCCCGCTTGGGTGGCTTTTTCCTAAATTTCGAGGACAATATTTTCTTCAAATATAAATAAAAATAAAATAAAGAAAAATATTTCTTTCAAAAAACCTTCCTATATTCTTGATCTATTAACTCTGCGCTCTTCTATCCACCCCCTGAACACCAGATCGCAACCTCTTAACCTGTATACCCCCTTGCATAAAACTGCCTCTTTTGACGTCATCATTCGTGCTACCTCCTTCTGGAATTCCCAACCCACTCCTATTTATAAAGCAGCTTCCCTAACTTCCTTTAAAAATAAATAATTTCTGTACCTTGTAGACAATCAATCTTCCGCAATTATGTAAATAATTTAATAAATACTTTATGTTAATTTTTTTTTTAATTTAATTCAATTGCTACTTTTTTTTCCTGTCAAAAATGTATGCCGAAGTTACTGAAGCATTTTATTTGTAAATAATACGGCCAGACAGTTGCAACTGTAACTGTACATTATTGTTATTCTTAGGAGACACTAAGTCCCAGAATATAGTTTATTTTTTCATTTCATTTCATAATTTCTCACAGCTTTGTTTATTCCGAATAATGATTAAATACAAAAAAAAAATGCGGATTAGTTTACTCTAGTGCTACGAAATACCCCTATCTATAGCAATGATTACTTGAAGGATCAGCTACGCGGGTAACTATCTGATGGCGAACAAACGAGGGAAATCCATCCGCTTTGATAATGCGCACCGATAACAGGATGACAAACAGATATTGTCGATATCTGGGACACCTTTATAACCACAACTGTGGCCCCGACGGATAGCTTCATCACGAAGTAGTCTATCCAGTGGTGGGATGGGGTGGGGGGGGGGGTAATTACTTTCATTAATGACACCGTTAAGCGCCAAAATTACGAAACTGAAATTTCGTAGTTTTATGTTTGGTGGAGCGGCGTATAAAGGTTTTACAGGCCACATCAGGGTAACATCAATACCTATTCTTCAATACCTTATATAGATAGATAAGGATGTACTGTTATGAGATATTGCCGAATCACGCTCAACCTCAAGGTTTTCCCCCAATTTAAGGTATCCACCCACTTTACTGGATCTGCCTTTGGAGGGTCTCCAGACTTCTAAGTTGTTCCACGGCTAAAATAACACAAAATAAATTATCTACCTTCAGTCGGATTCGAACTCGGGACCGGAAGCTTGGAAGTCAAGAGCCTTACCCACTGAGCAACCGCGCTTCCTATTCACCATACATCCTTCCAATATTTACATTTAGCTTCAGTTCAGAACTACAGTCAATTCAATGCACAAAAGATATCATCATTCCGACTAATATCTCATCCCCTCAGAACTTTAGCATTCCAATATCCTTTCTTCCACTCAACATTATCCTATAAATTCTCTTTCTCCTCATATTAGACATGCAAAGTCTCTTATTCAAATACCTCTATTTTCAGTACCTCATTCTTATCCAAAGTGATTCTTGCTATCTACCTACTCAATAAAATTATGCTATATTTCTGCATTTCTGGAGTCCTGTCAAATTAAAATTTTTATAATCAAGATTCCACTTTATACTTTGTTCCAGAATAAAATTATTTTTGTATTCTATTCTATTCTAAAATTTAAATTAATTGCTCCTCTTCATTTCCTGTATCCCGTTAAAATGAAACAGACTGCTATTCCTTAGAAAAAATCTCGATAGTTAGTGTAGTAAAAATACCACTCATGTCGGCCTTGTTCTTATTCCATAATATTTGTTTTTCCTTTCTTCTTCTTCCACCTTGAGTCTTTTAACGAAAAGTTGCCTCAGCCCAAGCCAGCCATACATCCCGGTCCCTCCAAGATAGTCTATGTCGGCTCTAGTGGTTTTTCACCTAATGCTTTCCATCAACCGTGCTGTATTGTTGGTAACGGATATTGTTCACCTTCCTTATCCGGTTGGAAACCTCCTTATTAGTCTTTCCATTCCTGCAGATGACTACCAAAGTCATCATATTACTGCGTTATCTCTTATATTTCTCCTCAGCTTCGGATCTCTACATTCCCATCATCTAGACCCAAAACGCTACTTATTCAACAAATCAACTTCGATATGTAGAGGTTTTCAGATAAAAACTTCATTTTGTAGAGGTGCATTGCAAGCTAAGGAATCTTCGAAAATTTGATACATCAAGGTCTTCCTAACCAATCCTTCTATGCGTAGGAGTAAAAATAACAGGAATGATAGGCAGATTAAAGAGGAATAAAAAAACTTGGATTTATCTAGGAATTCGCTATATCAAGTTTCGACAGTAATATTCCATCAAATCTTTCTCTAGTCTAGTTCCTTCAACCGAAATGCCTTTCGGCAATTTTTAATTTTTCACAATAGAACTACGCAATTAATTTCCTTAGTGTCCCATATATTACTGATTCGGCAGGGACCAGATACTGATACTTTCATCTGTCTGAAAAGAAGATAGCTTCGGAATCTTCTAGTATAAAACTTCCATTGATTGTTTCAAAGGTACAGTATGTTGTTTCTGTGTATGTGTTTAAATGGTCTTTGTTTAGATTTAAAAATAAAAACCTTTATCATTTAAAACCTATGAATCTATGTATCTATCTATGAACCTATATATCAACTAATATATCAGTTCCTTATCCACAGAGCTACCCTGCTCATATTTTGTACTATGTAATCAAGTTGCAAATTTTGAACACCAAATAAAAAAAAAATATGGGAACATCATGAAATTAATTGTGGACTAACAATAAAGAAGAAGAAATATTGCTCTTACAGTGAAAACAAATATTGTCGCAGAAGAAAATGTAGGCAAGGAAGATAAATTGAGTTATTTTTGGGTTAAGATTGAAATTTAATTTTCGATCGAGGAAAGTTGGTTCAAGAGATGGAACCAAGCATGAATAGCGTAAATTTAGGGTCTATCGACTTCGGGGAAGATTTTACAGTTCACCAGACAATTCACAGATGGCGTTGGAAAAGGGTCGGGACGTTAGACCAAAGAAAAAAGATGCGAAATAAATATATACGTAAAGCATAAACAATGTTGGACTGCAGTAGATACAGCTTTAGCATTGATTGTCTAAAATTCGAATAACTCAATATGTTTCCGAATTTTTATTCTTTTTAGATTGATCATTATTAATATCTAATAAAATATTTAATTGCAATATGAATTTTAATTTTGTTTGATTCGGGGAATAATGTAGTGAAATCATTTCGATATTCTGATTCTCATCCTAATATCTGGAAAACAATTTGCAATCATTAAACCTAATTATTAATTACTGGAAATTATTTTCCTTGTTTATGCATGTTTTCAAGTAATCTGTATTAATTTTCAAATCGTTCGCTTTTTTATTAAGAATCCTAGCAAATGTTTACCAAATACTCTGCCATAACCTGATTAATCCGCCCACGTTAATCAACTCTATTGATTCCAATTCACATCAGCATTTCTCATATTGAGGTTTGAAAATAAGTTGAGTAGAATATTTTTCAAGTATCTATATATTCGTTCAACACACATACACTAAACTAAAACTTATTAGGTTCTTAAACCGTATAAATCTCGTCCTATATCTACATTTTAAAACATTGAAATAATTAATATTGACTGACTCACTTTAGTAGCGTTCTTATATGCACTGTAAGAACTATTATATGCACTGTAAGAACTATTATATGCACTGTAAGAACTATTATATGCACAGTAAGAACTATTATATGCACTGTAAGAACTATCATATGCACTGTAAGAACTATTATATGCACAGTAAGAACCATTGTATGCACTGTAAGAACCATTGTATGCAGTGTAAGAACCATTGTATGCACTGTAAGAACCATTGTATGCACTGTAAGAACTATTGTATTCACTGTAAGAACTATTATATGCACAGTAAGAACTATTATATGCACAGTAAGAACTATTATATGCACTGTAAGAACCATTATATGCACTGTAAGAACCATTATATGCACTGTAAGAACCATTATATGCACTGTAAGAACCATTATATGCACTGTAAGAACCATTATATGCACTGTAAGAACCATTATATGCACTGTAAGAACTATCATATGCACTGTAAGAACTATCATATGCACTGTAAGAACTATCATATGCACTGTAAGAACTATCATATGCACTGTAAGAACTATCATATGCACTGTAAGAACTATCATATGCACTGTAAGAACTATTATATGCACTGTAGGAACTATTATATGCACAGTAAGAACCATTATATGCACTGTAAGAACCATTATATGCACTGTAAGAACTATTATATGCACTGTAAGAACTATTATATGCACTGTAAGAACCATTATATGCACTGTAAGAACCATTATATGCACTGTAAGAACTATTATATGCACTGTAAGAACTATTATATGCACTGTAAGAACTATTATATGCACTGTAAGAACAATTATATGCACTGTAAGAACCATTATATGCACTGTAAGAACTATTATATGCACTGTAAGAACAATTACATGCACTGTAAGAACCATTATATGCACTGTAAGAACTATTATATGCACTGTAAGAACTATTATATGCACTGTAAGAACTATTATATGCACTGTAAGAACTATTATATGCACTGTAAGAACTATTATATGCACTATTTAAGATTAATGGTGCTCCTGCACATTTTTCAAAAGCAATACAAATAGAAACCAACCATATATATATATATGGACTCTTTGCTTTTTATTCCAATGTTTAAAATGCACATTTCTATTAAGGGATTGTCATAATGTTTTATTTACTCAAGTAACTTATTTGTATGCTAAATGAGAACACAATGTTTTTTCGGTTTCAAAAGTGATTTTCTCCATAAAAAAGAAATAAAATCATTACGTTTAACATATCATTGGAAAGCTGATTAAATTAGCAAGTTTTTTTGAAATTTGACGTTTTGTGGATAGTTTTTCCGAAAAACGGTGAGCGTTGAAGTAATATAAGACATTGTGACTTCCCCAAATAAGGTGAAGATCAAGCTGTTCTTTAGATTCCAAGTTTGTAAAATTGTAAAATTCAAGGTTACAGGTACTCAGCTATTATAGAAAATTTATCCGAAAATGTGGTCAAAAAAGTCATTGATTTATCGTATATCTGCAACGGATTGGAATAGAAAGGTGAGGTCTGCGGCATTTTGATACATTTTTCATCTAGTTTCACCCAATTTTTTTTTTTGTTACACTAAGAGATACTCACTCTGTATATATAATAAATGTGAGAAATCTAGATATTGGAATAGGACTGAAATATAAGAGAAATGAAGAAAAATAGTAATAATTGTAATTATTCCGTTTTGATACGTAAATACATAAACTATAAATACGTATATAACGTGAATAAATGAAACTTAATCCCGTATAATGCGTGGATTTTGGTGGCAAGTGATCCGTTGATAATTCAATCCCACGATTAATTCAAATTATTTATTTACTAATTGTAAGATTTTATAAAATAGATGCAAATAGAATAAAAGAAAATAATGATGAAATCGAGGAAAAAAAAAAAAAAAAATCAAAAATGGATTCAAAAGATAATAAAACGAGCAGAACTGTTGAATATCCAAGGGCTTGTTTTCGACGAGTCACTGGTTCACGAGATGATGGAGGCTGAGTGTGAACGCTAAATCCGCAAACCAATGACAAAAATTATTTATAGAGTTAATACATAAAACTGAGAGTTAAGTGATCAGTTTGATGGAAATTATTTATCATGTGAATAATGTTTAAACTATTAAAATTCCTGACACTTCACGGAATCCGGTGGCAAGGAAATCATGGTTAATCAGCAGCTTAGGCTTAAAAAAAATAAAATTATACATATCACCAAAATTGTTTTTAAAAAAATTCGTGAATAGTGCACTGCCTAAAAATTATATTATCAAACAAAGAAGTTGATCTTGTTTGGATATTGGAAATTATTTTTCGCACGAAATTAGTGTTTCTCTAAAATAACAGCGTGTAGTATTTAAAGAAAAAAAAAAAAATATCCCATCAAGAATTCATTCAAAATCACATTCGACCTCGCCCATCGAATGCAAGGGACGGATATGAACGTTATTTTTTAAAATTTGTGTAAATTTAAAAATGCTTGTAAGCATTTCTAACATTTGTAAGTACTGATTTTCTTTTAATGCTGAATGCAATTTTGAAATTAATTTTTAATTATCCTAATACAAGTCTAAAAAGACAAGAAACTGCCTGTAGTTACAGACTACTTCAGCATTTACCAGACAAACTTTCAAAGCTCCCAATTAATTACAAAAGACTCATTTACATGACTGTGATTAGACCTATTTGGACGTAGGGAGTTGAGCTTTGGGGCTCCACTAAACCATCCAATTCATCTCGTATTCAATCCTTACAATCCAAAATCCTCAATGCTCCTTACTTTGTCACTAATAAACTTATCCATAAAGATCTTAATGCTCCAAGTGTTGCTGTTTAAGCCCACAACAGATACGTCTCCTTTCATAGTAAGCCCCATAATCACTCAAATCCTTTAGTTTCTCAACTTTTTTTTTCTCTCCATTCCTCATAATCCTCCGAGGCGTCTGAAACGAAGATTGCCTAGAGACCTTCTAGTGTAGAATTTTTAATAAAGTACTACTGATGAGTGGTTTTTTTCAAGTTTTAACATTTAATTATTATCGTTGTCAATACATTTACTTGATGTATATATTTTGTACAGTTGTAAATTTCAATAACTGTATATATATATAAATTATCCTAATACGTTTTACATGCCCTGGTTAATGTATGTGGTGAGGTAAGCCACTTAAACAGAATGAAACGTTCAGCTGAGCAAATGATAAAATCAATTGGGTAGAATCTTTTGCCTATCGGCGTATATATATATATATATATATATATAAAAATATGAACATTATATATATTATTAATATATATATATAATCCCAATGAACATTTCGAATTTGTTAAAAATGTTAAAAATGTTAACGTACTCGAAAAAGTTAAAAACAACAAATAATTGATATTGATAAAATTTTACATATAATTCGTCTGTGCGTGTGTACAGGTATAAATATGTATATATCCATATTTAATAAACACTCGTAATCAATGGTTCTATAGATTTTAATTGAAAAAGATATTTCTTATTTTTGTTTTTCTTTATTACAAATTTTTTGTCCAAAAATGTATAATTCTACTGAACTTCTTTGACCAAGTTCCAGTATCCACTACCCCATTCCATAATGACGCTTTTGCTGTTCGTGTCCTTTGGCCACCGACAGTTTTCCAAATCCTTTTATATATCAGATTGGATCCCCTGGAGTTCTAAGAATCCAAGCTATGTTTTAAAACACGCCATCCATTCTGTCCCTAATGAAGCAAAATAATACGGGCTGGGGATAATTCCTGTTTTTTTCTTTATTATAGAGTCAATGGTTTGGGGTCTATTCGTGTAGAGACAGAGTTGTATTTGCATGTTCTCAAAATTGGGTGTGTGAAAGAGTCTTATTAATATTATTATCAGGTTTGTGTTCCAAAACTGTTCTGTCACTAGGTCATATCGGTTAGGCGGCGGTAATGCTAGGTTATTTCTTCTGCAAGACCTAATTCGTACTTGGGAAATTTTCTAACAATTTCTAACGAAGCTGATTTGAGAGTAAAATTTTTCGCATAAGCAGGTTTGGCCAGCAAAATGAGAGTTTAGAAGGGGATAATTTATAACAATATCTCTCGTAATTCGATTTTCTATGCAGTAACTATAAAAACGAGAGGTATCCTGGATAGTTTCGCATTATATTTCACTATTTTATTTTAAAAACCTCCAAAAAAAAACAACTGATTAATTCTAATTTTGTAAATTTATTAATTACCCATTGTTGGCCCAATTCCTTTGAGTTAAAGTACGATAATTTTTTTTTTTTTAAATTAAGTAACTGTGTTATTGAATAAATATTACAAGTTACCCCACCCTAGAGCAATGAGTAATAATAATAACAAGCCCATTTATACAATATGTACAACGAAAATAGATTTTTAAAAAAAATGAACAGAATGATATAGATAAAAAGGCTAAAAAACAAAACAAAAAAAAAAACGAAGAACTTTGACTAACTAGAGAAGTTTTTTAAATGATTTGGATTTGGCTGTTGTGCTTACTTTTTTTTTTTTAACCTAAACATGAAGTTCTCAAAAATATTTTTCGCCTTTAACAAGATTTAACGATCTCCCGTTTTTTTTTTCTATTCGTTTTTTGCATCAAATCTTTTTTATTTTATATGGACAATGTATTAGTAATTCCAGCAAAAAAAAAAATGGCGTTGATATATCAGTAAACAACGAAGTTATAAGGCATAAATGTCTGGTTTTGGCCATTTTTTGAAAAAAAATCATAAAAAAAAAAGTAAGACTTTGGATATAAGTAAGTGACCTTAAATAGGTTCAAAATGAACCTCCCTACCCGAGATACTTCTTTCACCAACGATCTTCCGAACACCCTATATAGTTTTTTATCCATGCCATTCTGTTTTCCATTTGTCCTCTGGTTGTTGTTATTTATTTTTATTAAAACAAATTATTTGTTAATTATAGTCCTGAAGAAGACCTGCAAGGCAGCTCGAAACGATGGCACGCATTAAAGTATTTCTACTTAGACGTGGTGTTTCTCTTTGACTGCATTCCTGATTATTTTCTTCTCTAAAAGAAAACTATATCCTTTGAAGCATAAAAAAAAACAAAAAAAAAACTGAAATAGAATACAAAACATACATACTTGAACTATATACTCAATAAGTAAAATAGAAATATTTCTTTACAATCAAATAATACTTTCCCATATAACAGGAAAAAATCAGGGTTGCGTTGACGGGGAAAACAAAATCTTAACAAAATATTATTCAGTAGCATTTACAATATAATTTTTGCCACCTATCCAATTCTTACAAGCGACCGTTTCCTTTCATTTGGGTTTCCAAATATCTGGTTTTCCCCATTAAAAATTATACTTCCTTCCCATATGGGCTACTTCCATTATATTATATTAAAACACTACTTCCTCATTTCTTATTGATTCTTAGGAAATTATTACATCTATTGTTATTATTACATCCTTGGCATTTTTTCCATACATAATTATTTAAAACATAGTAAAATTAAAATATTTTACTAATTATGTATTGTAAAGAACCAAAGTATATTTTAAAATACAATAGAGTTGATTAAGCAAAAGAGTTGTTAACTGATTAACCCTGCAGTGGGCGCGCCGACCGCCGTGACCTGAGAGGGCGGATGGCGTCTGCCAGACACCATGGGTATTTTTTATTGTAATCTGATTTTCTAAGTCATTTTTGTATTATTTTCGCATTACAAATTTTCTCCCCTGTTGTTGTTTATTTGTTCTAAAGGTTTTCTAACGTTTTTTTTAATCAATAGCTAATTCATACATTGATTTAATATTGGCGGAGAATTTGTCTGGAATAGATGATAATGCAAAGTCTATGTATATACAAATAGTTTATACATTTTGCACATTCAATAATAATATTTAATAAATAAGTTTGAATGTAAAGATCAATTTTATGTTCTAACGAAAGACGGGGGTAATTCATTTTTGTTTACTCGTATAGTCCCTCCAAACCATTGTCAGATTTTTTTCTAGAAGTTCATTTGTAAGAGGATAGCTTGTGAACCAGTTATCAACCGTGATATTCTGCCAGTTCCGTGGATTGATTGGCTAAGTCGAATGACAACGTCTTTGGGCGAAAGTCTTTGACCTTGCCTCATAAGGTCCTGGTGGTTGGGTACCAACATACATTTCCATGTTTTGGGTATAAAAATTTCTGGCATCGCAAATTGCAAATATGTTTATCCCATATTTGGCCGGTTTTGATGGAATAAATTGCCGAAAGGAACATCGCCCTCTTAATGATTCCAATTTTTCATTAATCATAGCATACTTTCCTATAGTGTAACACTTTTGAGAGTTAGTGATAAACTGTTGAAAGAGATCTCGTATTGGAACCAGGCTTCATCGTAATAATTGACGATCAAACGTTCATCACGTGACTTCTCAGAAAAAATAATTATTTATGTACAATAGAAGGGAATATATTTAATTATCACCAATTGAAAACTAATTTTTTTTATTGTTATGACCAATCTATAATTGGATAAGCAGGAAATTGCAAAACGTAAATAGAAAATAACAATTTCTTGTCAATGGTTAAGGTAAATGGGAGTGGGCGCATGGCGTCCACGAGACTCCATCCTCTGTTAAAGCACAATCACCACTGTTTGTGTTGTGAAAAAAAAGAAGTAGAAATCCGAAGATCAGGTTAGGGGAGGGGGGAAGGGATTGTCGAAAGGTACCAGAAGTCCCAAGGCCATCCGACACTCCGTCTAGATTTTATTAGAGAAAATATGGCACTGTGAGCCTCACAGACGCCACGCGCCCACTGCAGGGTTAAGAAGGCATTGAGGCGATTGAGAAAGGAGTCTTTTGGAGGAAGCGAATGTTACCTGAGGTACCAGTCAAAGAACATCTCTTGGCCCCAAGGCAACAAGAAGAAAGAATCATGAATTGATGAAGTGAATTTATGACAGGGTAGTGATTAGGTGATTATTCTGAGAAATTGTTACAGTAAAGTCGTATTTAATTATGAGTATATTTGTTGTATCATTCCTATATTTACGGGTATTACATATAACTTATGTATGTAACTTAACTCGTATACTTAATAAAACAGTAAATGAATATTTTATTACATGCATATGTGCTTAATAATATTCCAACAGTGATTTATAATTAACTATAAATTGAAAAACAAAATCACTAATTTTTTTTTTAAATAAAGAAAAAAAACTGCAATAGTGACGTGCAGTTTCGGCTCACTGTGTACACATTTTTTGCACACACGTCATATTTTTTGTTTATATTTAAGACTCTACTTGATAGTGATTAGACCTATTTGGACATTCGGAGCAAAGCTTTTGGGCTCCGCAAAACATTCCAATTATTCCAACATCCAAAATCTTTAGAAAAATCCTTTACGTTCCTTACATAGTCACCAATAAACTTGTCCATAAAGATCCACATATTACTGATTTATCTCAGTTCTAGGCCATCTTCTGCGTCTGAAAAGAAGATGAGCTAGATATCTACTTTAATACTTTTATTGGAGTGCTACTGATGAGTCCTTTACGAGTTATTAAATTGTAATTTTAATCACTTATATGATGTAATAAAATTTCACTTATGTGAAATGAATATGATGATATTCGCGGTACAAGCAGAGGGGTAGTAGCAGTGATAATTCAACTTAAGACGATTCCAGCATTCTAGCTTTATCTTTCGTTTCACTACACTTACGTACCCTAAGTGAAGAGGACGAAAATCGAAAAATTGATGACAACTTCTCTCATATTTTTACTTTCCATAAGAATGCGATATGTGAGGAAAACTACTGATGAGTTATTTGGAAAAATTTCACTTAGCCGAATTTTTCAACTAATCCCAACTGAAGTGAAAAATTAAGGCTTCATAAATAATACTAATTTACTATAACTTTCCATATCTTGAAACGTTTCATTATATTTTTGATTTTTTTTCAATATTTTTTATTGATATTTACAACTGTATAATATATATACATCAAGTAAATGTGTTGAAAAATGAAAATTGTAAAGCAACCACCCATTGCTTGCACTTTTATAAAAGTTCTATATTAGAAGGTCTCGAAGCCATCTTCTTTCCAGACGCCTCGAAGGATTATCAGGAATAGAAAGCAAGTTGAGAGACTAGTGGATTTGAGTGGTTATATAGTTTACTATGAATGGATAGGTATCTGGATTGGGCTAAATCAGCAACATATGGGACATTAAGATCCTTATGGATAAGTTTATTTGTAACAAGGAGCATTGAGGATTTTAGATTGTAAGGACTGGATAGGAGAAGAATTAAAAGGTCTAGTTGAGCCCCAGAGCTTATTACATTAATTCTACGGTATGTACCCAGTGAGACGATATTGCATATCACCATCGCAGTTTTTTTCCTTTATAGAAAAAATAATTAGTGAATTTGTTTTTTTCCTTTATAGAAAAAATAATTAGTGATTTTTTTTTTTTTTTTTTTTTTTTTTAAACAAATTATAGTTAATTATAAACCACCTTTGGGATACTATTAAGCACACATGCATGTAATAAAATATTGAATTACTGTTTTATTAAGTATAATTAAAAGTATTATCTCATATCGATCACTTATATGTAATACCCGTAAATATACAAATGATGCAACAAATAAACTCATAATTAAATACAACTTTACTGTAACAATTCCTTTGAATAATCAGCTAATCACCGCTCTTTCATAAATTCATAATTAATTTTCAAATGATTCTTTCTTCTTGTTGCCTTGGGGCCAAGAGATATTATTTGCCTGGTTCCTCAATTCACAGCTGCTTCCTCCAAAAGACTTCTTTCTCGCTTCATTGCCTTCTTAATTAGTAATGTTTCTTTTGCTTAATCACTGCTTATTTATAATCGACTATATAGTATTTTAAAATGTACTTTGATTCTTTACAATACATATTATCATCCTTAATAATCATCCTATCCCTTTCTACTCGTCTGTTAAAAATCTTGGAATTATTTTTGATCAGAACCTTTCTTGGAAATCTCAGATTGCCCAAATCTCCCGCCGTTCTATAGGTCTACTTAACTTATTCCACCGATCCCGTCACCTTCTTCCCCAGTCAACTCGTAAGCTTCTAGTATTCTCCCTAATATTCCCTTACCTTGATTATGGCTGTCTAGTTTATGGTGGTCTCTCGACGGTTCTCGAAGACAGATTGAAACTAATTATGAACTGCTTTACCAGATTTGTCTTCGATAAACCGAGGCGCTCCCGCGTTTCCTTCCTCTATACCGAATTAAACTGGCTTTATCCCATATTCCGTAGAAAATATTTCCATGGATCATTCCTTTACCAAATTCATCCTTCCTATATTTACAATACGCTTCAATTCAGATCTGCAATCAAGTCGCTGAACACAAGATCCCGTCTTTCTGATCTATATACCCCATCCCATAGAACTACTACATTCAAGCGCTCTTTCCTATTCCGCTCAACCATCCTATGGAATTTCATTCCTTCTCATATTAGACAAGCGAAATCTCTAAAAACCTTTAAATTCCTCTATTTCCAGTACCTCCTCCTAATCCAAGGTGACGCTAACTAACAATATATTTTCTTAATTAAACGATATCAAAGTCTTTCTGAAACACACTCAGTGTTACCAATTAAAATAATTTTTTCTCATTCCGAATACAACATTTGGGTTCTTATATTGTATATAAGTAGGATTATATCAAAATAACCTATTTATTATTTTATTAGTAGAATATTTTCTTATTTTTCTGTTCATATATTACATTACTATGTATACATTATCATTGTTATATTAATATTTCTTCTTTATTTTATTGTTTTTTTTTTGTTTTTTTTTCATCTTATTTATTTATCATGTCACTGACCAGATGTAACTAATATCATTTCTTTCTGTACAATTTGTTATTCTTAAGGGACTTGGTCCCAGAATAAAATTATTTTTCTATTTCTATTTCTATTTCTATTAGGTTGTTACATATTTTAATTTTACAACAAATTATTAGATTTTTTTTTAAGAACCCTTTTTAATATCTGTATTGTTTTTAATCCTAGATCAATTCCGACTACACTACCATATTCTGCGTCGAAAATCCTAAAGATATTGTTTTAATATTGTGAGATGCAAATACGAATGGCAATTGTTTTGGTCTGCTAGTTTAGGATTCTGAAAAACTATGCGACCTAAGAAGACTGGGAGTGAGAGGTTGGAATAGGAAGACAGGGATGAATGTCAATTCTTTGTGAGGCTCAAGGATTGAATAGTGATCTAGTACTCAATATAATATTAATAATAATAAAATTTTTCTTTAGATAAATTATAAAGATTGTCCCATACAAAATTATTTTAATAAGTTTTTAAACTCTGATATATTTTTGTTTTTCCTTCATAAGCGTACCTTTAAATTTCCTTATTTAATGAGAGGTAATCAGGCGAAAAATGTTGCCGGTAATCCAGGTACAACCGTTTCGAAAGTAGTCCGATTAATCTTCACAGTAATGGAATCCTTTTGTTTTTCCTTTTAGCGAAAATGGACAATTTTTTTGTTGAAAAAGAAGAGATATATCTTGCTTATCCTAGGACAGTATTCCAAGTCCGGATCTGTTTTATGGCAGCTCGTTTCTTACTTGGTCGATTTCGTTCGCTGTCTCTCACGTAGCAGCTTCATCAATGTTTCTTCCATTCTCTCTCAGTCCATTCAGCTTAACAAAGAATTGTGACAACCAGTGTTCTATAGTATATTTAAATTTAGAAGAATAAACGCAGATATACGATTCTTGCGTTTATATATATATATATATATATATATATATATATATATATATATATATATTGAACTGGTAGCAAAGTAATAAATAATATAAAGAATTATTATATATTAAGAGCTTGAGGATAAGGAGAACCCTTAAAGGCAGTTTAAGATGAATACAAAAAATATGAAGGGGTCTTGTGATGGAGGAAATAGATGCTAAAAGGACGAGGAATAATTTAATTTATCTTACACACAAATATTAATATGATCAAGTGTACCATTCCGTTACATCCTTCCGAATTTTGAATTCCATAATCTATTTTTGATAACTCTAGTTATAGAAGAAAAAATACGAAATATTAAATTATAATAAAAGTCTTCTGCATGATAAGTGTACCGATCTTGGGACGAATATTGAAAAGCATAGATAAGAAAGAAAAATGAGAAGTCACTGAAGGAAACTCACGAGTCTATTTCTCACGAGATGAAGACTAGAAGATCTAGGTGGGAGGATGGGATATGTGAGTAGAATCAGCCAATCAGGGTCTCTTTATATCGCCTAGTATGCTATGCGGTGACTAGTTCTATACGGTGGAGGTTACACGCTATCACCTGTTGTGGTAACCGAAGAGGCACACAGTAGGACGAAACCGGTGATTATTTGGACATGGCATTGTAATAAAGATTTATTTTTCAAATAATTGGAATAATGATATTGTTCTTTGTATTTTTGTATGTAGAATTTAATGATGAAGTCTTTTTCTTGATATGAATGGTAATAATAAAGCAAGAATAACTTAAAAAAATTTTATTAAGAGATTGCAACTGAATACCTTTTTTTTTCTTTTAATTTTTATTTTTCTCACGTTGATTACATAGAGTGCAACGAATAAACAGTCTATATAATTTTACCTACTTTTAATTGTATATAATTCTTTTTCTTCAATCGTTATTCTATTTTTCTATTACCTTGTAAATTCATTCGATAATTCTTGTTTAAATTTCATCTTAACTAGATTATTTGAAATTGTATAAATAATAAACGTTTAATAAATAAACGAGCATTAAGGATTCCGGATTTCGGATTAGTTGAATTAGATAGTTTAGTGAAGCCCCAAAGCTCAGATGTTTAATGAAAATAATTTAAACAAATACAGAAACAAAATACGATAAAGTAATGTTTCGTTACATAAATAAATCTCTTGTAATAATAATTAATAAATTTCATAACTAAGCTAATGTGTTACCTGGTATGTTATGATATGTTGAACGTTATACTCAGTGGCACCAGAAAAAAGAAAACTTACCTGCAAAAAAAAAAAAAATATATATATATATATAATAATATGTAATATAATGAAATAGTATTAAAAAAATGAAATTAATTAATTATACATATTTTTAATTTTGTTTTTAAATATTCCACCTATGATACCACCTTTTAAAAGCATGAAAATTGAAAATTTCATGTAAAAACAATTTAAAAACATAAAGAACATTACTTCAATAACTAGCTGAACAAAACAATAAACTCCATCCTATCTTCCTAAAAAAATTTCTCTGATTACGAATATATTTCTTAAACTTATACTTAATAAAATAAAAAAAAAATTAAAATCCAGGGTTTTAATTTTTTAATACAGTAAAAAAAAAAAAAAAAAAAAATGTTCCTGGAACTCTATTTTCTTTCCTACTAAAACAAAGTTCCTAATAAAGTTCGCTCGTTACAGAAGGTCGTGGGTTCGAATCCCACCTGGGCGGGTTAAAATGTATTACGTAGTGGAACCACGAAACAAATCTTGACCTTCCCACCCTGGCTAGGTCAAGGTTAAAAAAAAAATAGGTTGGTAACCTGTAGGATAACCTGTCCTTTCTGGCCAAGTTGGAGTAAAAGACTTTAAGCCCAAATAAACAAAACACAAACATAAATAGAGCTTTATGGACATCTCATTCATAAAAAAAAAAAAAATCAAAATTTATTGAAGATTACTTACTTTTAACCACGAAAGATTAACTTTTTTTTCAAAATTTATTGAAGATTCATAGCTATTGGTATCATGCTACTCTCCACCGATTGCCGTCTACTGCTTGGAAAACCTCCAATACGTACTTTAAAGAAAAAAAAAATCTTCCTAATCTACAAGGGGAGAAGAAATTTATTTCATAAAAATTGATTGCTATAAAAAAAAAAAATTCTTCTCGTTAATTAATTAACAAAAACTATGCAACAAAAATAAATAAACTATACATAAATAAAACTAGCTATTTTAAAAGGAATGTTGCTTTAGCGATCTCACTCTGCCTTCACTGGGTGACAATTATCTAATGTATTGAATTTTTCTTCCACAACGATAAAAAAAAAAAAAAAAAAAAACTTTTATCCTAATAGATTTTTCTTTGCTTCCTGAATTTATGTAAATAAGGGATGAATGTGTGTTATATAGATTAGTTACTAGAATAAAACTTGGGTTTCACAAAAGTACGCGGTTTTAGCGTCGTGATATGGTTATTTCAGGGGATTTAATTAATATTTCAGATATGAGACCTGATAGTAAATTTAACCAGCTTTGAGAAGGGAAAAAGAAATTTGGATTCGGACAAATAGTTGTGGAGTTATAGCTGAAAGAGTACAGACGAACGTGTTTTCGTGGAGAAGAGCGACTTACCGCAAGTTAGCCAATCTCTTTAATTCCCTCTCCCACAGCTTGAAAACTATTGATCTGAACAAAAAATTGAATAGAATTAAATTTGTTGCAAATTTTCTACGCTTTAATAATGCACGGAACACAAAATGTGCTAAAAGTAACCGTTTCCGAGTCATTTAATCAAACAGCTGAAAAAATACAATTTTCAACACTTTCCCTCCCTCCCCCGTCCAAACCCGGCGCTATTTGGAGGAAGACCTTTTACCACACTTAGAGCTAAGAGTGATGGACAATTTCCAGCAGTCAAACCTTTAATTTTTGCATTTCAAGATTCAATGAAAATATCCCTGTACTTAGGTGGGAATCAAACCCACGACCTTCTGTAAGGAGCACGATGTGACCCTCACACCAAATCACTCGGCGTGGAATATTAATAATAACAATATATTAATAAAACAATTACCATTCTAATATATTAATGAAAAATATATTTTCTACATGTCGATGCCAATCAAGACAAAAAAATTAAAAATATTTCAGAAGAACAGTTTAACATTTATTAAAAATTATTCTCCCAAATTTATTTATGTTTTTGCGTTATAAAAAATATTTGCTGGAATAGTTTTATTCGTGGCAACGACCCACCGAAACAAAAACATAAAAAAGAAAAAGAAGAATAAAAAATAAAAAATCTAGCAAAGACCGTTGGAAGGATATTCGGCCCGTGTTATAAATCTCGACCTTCACGCTCTGGCTAGAATAAAAGGTTCGCAACATGTCCGCTTTGCCCGTCGGTGCAGAACACAGGAGCTCAAAAACCCAATATACAAATAATAAATAATATCCAACATAGACAAAAAAAAATCACTTATCCCCTGCAAAATACAGGGTGAGTATCTCTTAGCGTAAAAAAAAAAATTGGGTGAAACTAGATCAAAAGTGTAGCCAAATGCCGCAGACCTCACCTTTCTATTCCAATCCGTTGCAGATATATGGTAAATAAACGATTTTTTGGAGGAAAGCATGTTTTTTACGATAAAAGCTGTAATATCTCCATTTTGTTTAAATATTTTTCAAATATTGATCACATTTTCGGATTTAGCAATAAATTCCCTATAAGATCGGAGTAATTTAACCTTGAATTTTACAAACTTGGGACCTAAAAAATATCTTTATCTTCACCTAATTTAGGGAAGTTACAATTTCTTATAATACTTCAGCGCTCACTGCTTTTCATAAAAACAATCCACAAAACTGCAAAGCTCTCAAAAACTTACAAATTTAATAAGCTTTCAAATGATATGTTAAAAGTAATGATTTTGTTTTAATTTCATGGAGAAATTTACTTTTGAAACCGAAAAAACATGGTGTTCTCATTTAGCATACAAATCAGGTACTTTGGTAAATAAGACATTATGATAATCGCTTGATGAAAATCTGTATTTTAAATAAAAGAAACACTTCATTAGAATAAAAAGCAAAGAAAAAATTTGTTAATTTGAAAATAAAAGAATCACTGTCAATAAAGCGCCGCCAGAGTCCGTTATTTTATTAAATTTTCAAAATGTCCTCCATTATTTCGAATGCAGCTTCTTGCTCTCTTTCTCACAGCCCCTACGGTCACTGCTAAAGTCAGACGCTGTTGCAATTTGGCTCCGGCCTCCAGAATTCTCGTCTTTAGGACCTCAATGCTGGTCACTTCTCTGGCATATACCTCGCTTTTTATGTAGCCCCACACATAAAAGTCCATTGGAGCTAAGTCAGGTGACCTAGCTGGCCAATGTATCACACCATTTCTACCTATCCAGGTCGAATATCGTTGGTTCAGCCATTCCCGTACTGCTGCCGAATGATGTGGAGGAGCACCATCGTGTTGGAATATTATGTTTTGCTGAACATCAAGTGGAATGTCGTGAATAAGTTGTGGTAGAATATTTTGTAAAAAATCCAAATAACTTTCTCCATTCAATCTGCTGGGCAAAAAATGTGGCCCAATGAGTCGGTCCCCTATTATCCCAGCCCACACATTCACTGTAAAACGATGCTGGAAAGATGCTTCTTGAACCATATGTGGGTTTTCAGCTGCCCAGTAGTGCCGGTTGTGGACGTTAAAAATTCCTTCCCTTGTAAAAAGAGACTCATCTGTCCATAAAATTTTCCTCAGAAACTGGTGTTCTTGAATGTCTCTATTTAAAAGCCAGCGGCAAAATTGTATTCTATGTACATGATCATTAGGTTCTAGCCCTTGTACTTGTGTGAAATGATATGGGTGAAAATGTTCTCGGTGCAAAATGTTGATAACTGACCTTTGGGAGATACCAATTTCACGGGCCAAGTCTCTTGATGAAACACTGGGATTTTCATTTACTATATCAATAATTTCCTCTTCGAGTTCAACATCATGAGGAACTTGTCCCAATTCTTGACGTAACTTATGAACGGAACCTGTTTCAGATAAACGTTGATGAGTTCGTGAAAACACTATCGTAGAGGGGAGGCGCCTATCTGGAAACCTAAGTTGGTACTCCCGCCGCGCTGCACTCGCGTTTCCATTACAAAAACCATACAAAAAATGTATGTCAGCGTACTCACCATTTGTGAACGTTGCCATCTTCGCAGGTGTATTGCCAAACAGAAAAAAATAATCCCAATAAATAAAATGGGCCCTCAAGCTAAGGATAAGCAATATTAGCAAGGGTCTTTCTAATGATAGTGACACTTTTATCTCTGTAGCTTCTTAATTTCCAAATCAAACTTTCAATCATTATATCAAAATAAAAATAAAATAATAAACAATAATCCCCTCCCATTTCAAAATAAACAGGAAAATAACTATGAAATAGCGATAATGTGCTTAGTACTGAGAGAGGTCAAAGTCGCTGTTGTTATTATGAATACCTGAACTGGCCTAAAATTTATGTCAATAAATATTATATTTTTTCTTTGCTTTTTATTCTAATGAAGTGTTTCTTTTATTTAAAATACAGATTTTCATCAAGCGATTATCATAATGTCTTATTTACCAAAGTACCTGATTTGTATGCTAAATGAGAACACCATGTTTTTTTTCGGTTTCAAAAGTAAATTTCTCCATGAAATTAAAACAAAATCATTACGTTTAACATATCATTTGAAAGCTTATTAAATTTGTAAGTTTTTGAGAGCTTTGCAGTTTTGTGGATTGTTTTTATGAAAAGCAGTGAGCGCTGAAGTATTATAAGAAATTGTAACTTCCCTAAATTAGGTGAAGATAAAGATATTTTTTAGGTCCCAAGTTTGTAAAATTCAAGGTTAAATTACTCCGATCTTATAGGAAATTTATTGCTAAATCCGAAAATGTGATCAATATTTGAAAAATATTTAAACAAAATGGAGATATTACAGCTTTTATCGTAAAAAACATGCTTTCCTCCAAAAAAAAAATCGTTTATTTACCATATATCTGCAACGGATTGGAATAGAAAGGTGAGGTCTGCGGCATTTGGCTACACTTTTGATCTAGTTTCACCCAATTTTTTTTTTTACGCTAAGAGATACTCACCCTGTATAAATAAAAAATATTTATTAACTAAATAAATAATTCGAAAAACGATAAGGTAGACTATTAGTAACAATAATCTTTGATGAACCAGAGGTGGCATAGAACACCAACCATGATTTCCTCAGTGCGGTAGACCACTTTTTATGATTATCCGCAGTCTTTTTAGAAAATATAAATATAAAACAGTATACTTGAATTGTTTTATTTTCCAATGTGTAATATGTTAATAAACAGGAAGATTCTATTTCTCTGGTATTTTTTAACTTAGCACTAAAATACGTCATTAGGAAGGTAATGCTTACGGGAAAGGGGTTAGAGATGGTTGATAAATTTCCGGTTCTTGGTTGTACTCATGATTTGATATTTTTTGTTGAAAACCAAGAAACTATTTAATTAAACTCAACTAAGCTCACGAAAACCGGTAACGACATTGGTTTAGTAATTAATACCGATGAAACGAAATATATGGTTAGTAGTAGAAACGGATAACATTTTATAGTTGTAGATATTTCCGGGATAAAGATTGAACACGTTGAGAAATTCAAATATCTAGGGTCTATAAAATTCAAGAAGAAATAACGGCTAGACTAAAAGCCGGTAAGGCTTGTTATTTTTCGGTCGCAAAACTACTCATTTCGTGCTTACTCTCTAGAAATTAAAATATCAGGATATATAAGACTATTATACTGCCAACAATTCTCTAAGGGTGCGAAACATGGCCGCTTACGTTAAGGGAGGAACAACGCCATAAAATTTTTGAAAATAAAATACTGTGCAAAACGTTTGTATCAAAAAAGGATCAAGAAACAGAATTTAGAAGGCTTCACATTCTGGAAGTACGTGAGTTATATCCGTTAAATATAGTTCAGGTAACAACAGCGCGGCGGTTAAAATGGGCAAGTAAGGTCGTTGGGTTTATTAATGATCGAATTCCGAAAAAAGTGATCAGTTTTGAGCCATCGGGTAAAATACCGAAGGGTAGACCACGACAACGATGGGAGGAGTGCGTCATATACCGCATACATATGCGTCATGACCGACCTGGGGTATTCGGGTTTTGAGGGAGTGGGTTGGAGAGAGGTGTGTGGTTAACGATTGGTAGTGCCGGCATCGAACCTTCGGGTTCTTTAAGCCTTTATTCATTATTTTATGATATGTTAATAAATTTTAGAATAATGTTAGATCGCATTACATATTTTATTAAGCATTATAGCAAAACATATTATAAATTAAATGAAATCAAATAAACATTACGGAATGGAAATGTGATAGACCCTCACTAATCCGACCCCTAAGGGAAGAAATGTCTGGAGGTCGGATTAACCGGAGATTTCTATAAAGCACAGGTTTTCCATAGTTAAAAGTGTATTATAATTATATTAAAAGTTATATATTAATGTTCTTAAAGAGTAAAGAAAATATAAACGCACGTTATATACAGCAATAGACTAATTTGTTTACATAGAAATGTTTGAACCAACAAAGGTAAAGAAGCATTGGCCATAACAACTCTGTATTGTGTTTGGTTTCAGCACGTAAAAAACAAATACCATAAAAAATAGCACAATTTCTGAAAACTTTTTGAGAGAATTCCGAACATTTGAGAGCTTGTATCTTAGACCCCGATTAAGATACAATTTTTCTGCTCAAATTGAATTAAATTTAGTCTAGTCTAATTTTTAGACAAGCATTACTACACCATTTTCGTACACGATCACAACACTAACTACATATAAGAATATCCAAACTACCAGACCTTTCCTAAACCAAGATGTAAAATTTTACTGGACAATGGAGGGTCGCATTATACAGAGAGTCGGACTAGCGGGAGTTAGATTAGTGAGGTTTTACTGTAATAGAATCTAGCCTCAAATTAATTAATATATAATAAACTCACCGTCAAAAGGATCGCAGAACTTGGAAATATTTGAATTTTATAAAAACGTATTTTTTTTTTTCATAATAAAGAAAGGTTCTGAAGTCTATAATAAACATTCATAAACTAGGCATAAACAATTTTTTTTAACATAAATTACAATATTTCTTCCAATAAACAAAAAGAAAAACTTACTTTTTAAAATTATCATTTATTTACAATTTTAACTTTTAAATTTTTATTTAGAAAACTTACTTTTTAAAATTATCATTTATTTACAATTTTAACTTTTAAATTTTTATTTTATATTTAATAAGGCATATAGCCCCCTCTGGCTTGAATGACTGCTTCCACTAGTCTTGGCATACTTGTAAATAAAGAAACGAATGATAAACATGGACTGAAGGAAACTTGAAAAATAAAATTTAAAATTCCATCGTTTGTTATTAACAAAAGGGAAAAACACTGATGTGTCTAATCCTTAATGTCTCACGTTTAAAAAATAATATTAATATGAATCTAAACCAAGTATGGATTAAGGTAAAAATTAGGAAAATCTGAAGAATATCTATCTATTAATATATTAAAGTAATATAAACAATTTATTCAAAAGTAATATTATCGAACAAATAAATGCTTATATCTGAGCATTGTAGGCAAAGTCTGTTTATTCTTTTAATAAGGAATAATTTCTAACATTCTCTAACTTAATTTTTATTTTATGATGCTTTAATGGCTGTTTTTGAATTTTTTTTTTTCTTTTGAATTTTGTTTTCTTTGAATATGCTGCAACACTGATATTAAAACATCTCTACAAGATCGAAACAATGCTTACATCCCACAACCTAAGTCATAATACCAATATACTATGTTGATGTAGATAAGTGAAATAATTTTTTAATTTATAAATAAAACTTTTCTCTAAAAGTTTAAACCAAATTAACAAACTTTTTCCGAAAACCGTTTCCTTGAAGACCGAAGAAGACAGGAAGCACAAACACCTCTTACAACTCCCTCGACAAATGTTACAAGGTCCCATTAAAAGTACAAAACTTTAGGAGTAGCAATATTCAAAAATTCTGTTTGCTTTCCTCGGGCTTTATCTGACTTAGCTAGTTAGTTTAAGTATGTAATGTGTAGCCTCGTTACCTTCTGACGTTGGGAGAGTAATTGCTGGAAACTTTTCAAACGGTACTCCTCTTCCATACTTAAAATTTGCCCCTCGTTTGGGACATTCCAGCAAAGTAAGTCAAATGGAATAACTGGTCGGAGTATATAAGTAAAACGAAAATGAAACAATAACACAAATTTATATTAGCAATGAAAAATTAATTTATTAATAAATTAATTTTTATTAAGAGAAGTTCATAAAGACCTGGCAAAGATTTATATGTGTTTATATTTATGTCTGTATAGGGTTTTAGGTTCTCCTATGCTTTAATCAGGGCTTGTGAAACGTATTATAATTATTTAAAAAAAAAAAAAAAAAAAAAGGTAAAATCAAGCAGTACTTAGTAAAAAAAATACCAAACAATTTTATATTTACGAAATATTTAATTAACAAGGCGTTACGTCCATTACATCTTTGATTCAATAGGGTAAGGTCTAATATGATTTCGAATACATTCTTGAGCGATATGTCCCATCTAATACAAAAATGTAACTATATATTTTTCTTTATATCAACTTATTAAAATTTACAACTGTATAAATATATACATTAAGTAAATGAGCTGATAACGATTACAATAATATGTCTAAACTTGATTAGAACTACTCATCAGTAGCACTTCAATAAAAATTCTACACTTAAAGATCTCTAGGTGATCTTCTTTTCAGACGCCTCGGAGGATTATCGGGAATGGAGTGGGAAGCAAATTGAGAAAATAGTGGATTTTAGTGGTTATGGAGCTTACAATGAAAGGATAAGTATCTGGTTTGAGCTAACTCTGCAACATATGGAACATTAAGGTCTTTATAGAAAAGTTATTGGTGACAAAATAAGGGGCATTTAGGATTTTCCGAAGGATTTTAGATTGTAAGGATTGGATACGAGAAGAATTGGATGGTTTAGTAGAGCCCCAAAGCTCAACTCTACGTCCAAATAGGTCTAATCACTGTCATGTAAATAAGTCTTTTGTAATGAATTGGGAGCTTTGATCGTTTGTCTAGTAAATTTTGAAGTAGTCTGTAACAGACGAGCAGTTTCTTGTCACTTTATTCTTGTATGTGGATTCCAAGTAAGACGTTTGTCCAAGTGGAGTCCTAGGTAGCGGATCTGTTCAACAGGAATTAGTGGTATATCATTGGAAAATGCAACTAAATCATATTAATTTGTAGAGTTGTAAATTTTAATAAATTGATATACGAGGAATAAAAATCGTATAGGAATAAAAATCATATTATTAAATATTTTGTACCAGATACCTAGCGTTTCACTGTAAAACTCCATACCCACTCGAACCCTCTCCCCAAATTAATATTTTAATGTTCCTAATACCTCAGACATTTGCAGGAGGACCAAGAACCAAGTAAGTTCTTCGAAGCTAGGTCGACAGGAAGACCAAGGGGCAGGCCCAGACTAACATGGACCGACCACAACTCCAGGCTGGGACAACAAAGAGGAAATGACCTGAAGGTCATAAAAATGCTGGCCAGGGGGCGCGGAGGCATGGCTGGTTCGGACGGAGGCACCTCCAGGCAAAAAGGCACAAAGGAGGAAGAAAAAGGGAATAATCCTGATATTTTATATGCCCAAATAAAAGTACATGGGAGAGGGGAAAAAAAAAAAAAAATGTTACTTTTAACAGAGAAAATGAAAAAATCAATTTTAGGTCCTTCATGTTAGGGTTATAGATAGGTCGGCTTACTTCCAAGATCCTTGCCCTTTCTAAGAGAATCGTAAATGATGATGGTATGACAACTCAAACGGTAACGATCGATAACATTCGGTCAAGGAAATGGGGGAGTTGATGTATTTGTTTGTTTGTTTATATTTCGTTTTAGAGGGAATAGGCAAATAAATTGAGTCAGCCTCAATTCGATACAATTACATATAATTGAGAGCAAACAAACCCAGTTCTGTTTGACGATAGAGGGGCAAAAGAACATAAAATTTATTTATTTATTTTTTCGAATGGGCCAGCAGAGGACCACGTGCCAATTTCAATTCTTTCTTCCTTGTTCCTTTCTTTTCTTCCAGTATGCTTTCATCTGTTCACCATGTTTCCTCTTTCTGTCCTCAGACCATTTTGCACCAGTCCTTTTCACCTTCCTACCCTGGAATCCCTCTATTTTCAATACTTTTTGCCGAAAGTCTTCTTTATTATTTATTTCTTCTATTTTTATTTTGTTTGTTTCTAAATCCATATTTACTTCATTGACCCAGCTTGTCGATTTCTTATCCCACAGATATCTGAAAATCTTACTTGTCAATCTACAATCAGGTATTCGATAAAAGTGACCAAAAAACATCAATCTTCTTTTTCTTATTACATGTGATATATTTTCTGCATTTTGATATATTTCAGCATTACTTCGTAACTTCCGACCTTCCACTGTGTTTTGTGGGCCTGATATTTTCCTCATGAATAGCCTTTCTAGTATTTCCAATTTATCCAAATTATAGTTTAATGCCAGACATTCACTTGCATATAGGCATACCGGCTTCACTACTGTGTTGTAATGCCTTATTTTTACATTTTTGTATAGGCATTTTTTATTGTAAAGATCATTGGTAATACATATGATCTCTCCATTTTATGCAATCTTTCCTCTATTGCAGATTTTTCCAAACCATTTTCTTGGACTATTTCTCCTAACTATTTGAACTTTTTTACCCTCTCTATTTGGCCAATATCTGTTTTCAGATATTTTGGTGCATCTTGGATGTTTGTTAAAAATTTTGTTTTTTCTGCAGAAATTCTTAGACCAATTCTTCTGGCTATGTTCCAAGACATTTACATGGGTTACAGCTGATGTAACATTTTCAGAAAGTATAGCAAAGTCATCTGCAAATGCCAGACAATTTATTTCAATCATATTGTTTCCTCTCCTTATTGCTTCCTCTCCCTAACCCTACGGATAATAAATATTTATTATTATTTTTTTAAACTATTTATTGCTTTTTACGACTGTATACATTATATACAAAAAAATATATTTGAGGAAAATGATAACAATGACATGTTAATAACATGTAAAGAACTGCCTAGTAGCAGGGTCTAAGGCTCTACATTAGAACTCTACATAAGAAGTCTACATTAGAAGTCTCTCGGACATCTTTTTAAACGCCTCGGAGTATCATCGGGAATTGAGTTTGAGGCAGTTTGTGATACTAATGGATTTGAATGGATGTTGGAGTTTGCTATGAAAGGATAGATATCTGGTTTAAGCTGTACAGAAACGTAAGGTATATTAAAATCTTTGTGGATAAGTTTGTTTGTGACGAAGTAAGGGGCATTTGGGATTTTTTAAAGGATTTTGGATTGTAAGGATTGATACAAGAAGAGCTGGAAGGTTTAGTGCAGCCCCAAAGCTCAACTCTGTATGTCCAAATGGGTCCTAATTACTGTCATGTAATCTTTCGTATTAAACTGGGAGCTTTGAACGCTTTTCTAGTAAAAGTTGGAGTAGACGAAAATGGCATTTACTTGTCTTTTAAGTCTCGTATCCTAGGTAGTGGAAAATTATTTAAGTATTCTGCAGATCAGGGAGTCGTATGTTTTCGACGAAAGATAAAGGTTGTTAGATTGGATTTCTTTGGATTTATTTTAATTCTCCATTTTTTACACCATTCATGGCGGTTTGTGATACGAGATTGGAGTCATTAAGATGCAATGAAAGGATTGTTATTTACCCATAACACTTATGTGTAAGCAGCGTACGTGGTGGGGAAGATGCTGGAATGAGTCGGGATGTAAGCTAAACAGCATACTTAAATCAATCTAAATTTGAAAATATTTCATAAAAAAATAAAAATAAGAAAAAAAAGCCCTGTAATAGTCATTTTTTTAAATATAAAAATCAACATGTTAAAACGATCGATCCCATGCGAATTATAAAATTACAGTTAAAAAAATGTTTAAATATTGAAACGAAAATATATAATCCTATTGATAACAATATAAAATATAACCATACAAAATAAATATAAAAATATGTACATAAGGTAAAGTAGCAATAACTATATAACCTTATAGGGCCATTCTCAAAGAAACTTGCAATCTGAGTTGATATATATCAAACGAAGTCATGAACGTTTCCAAGTTCGGAACTGGATATGGCGAGGGAATGACTATTTTAGTATTCTAATATTTTATTAACTTATTTAATCTGTTATTTACTTAAATTTATAATATGGACCTAAAAGAAAAGATCAAAGAGAACATTTTAAGATTTTTCAGATATTTTCACACAAAAAATAGCGGTGAAAATGTCCTCTGGACATCCGATGGCACGTTTCTATGAGAATGACCCTGAAACATTTAAAATAATCATGCAATATATATTTTATATACTTTTCATTCCTTTTACACTTCCCAAACCATTAGTTATTATATATGTTGTTGTGGATTATTCCCAGACAGTCCGGTATAATATTTTTTGTTAACACAGCCACGTTCTTCACATCAATGCCCAGGTCTTCCATGAAGCTCCCTGTTCTATTCTGTATAGTTCCATGAGCTCTGAACCATAGGTCTCTCCCGTTGAACTCTCTCTCGCCGAATGTCTCACGAAACGTTTCTTTAAGGAAGGGGATGCATTTTTCATATATTTCATTTTTTTCCCTTTCCACTTCACCTGCTTGATCCGGATCGTTACTTTCTAATCTAACCCTGGGGTTTATAATTAATGCTGATTTTCCTTTTTTACGAAAATGCAACGGTGTCAGCGTATCGCGTAGATCCATCGCTATCGTAATTTTAACTTTTTGGATAATTTTTAAAGTATAGAGGATGAGTAGTTGTTTTGATTGAGCTGAAGAAATTCACAAAATGGCTATGAGTGCTGTTGTGGATGCATATAGGAACGAAAATCCTACCATGAAAAGAAGGTGACAAAACATTCCTTTAGGATGGAGACAGGACGTGGGGAATTTCATGAAAGGACTCAAAATTTATGTTGATCGGTGGAGAGGGAGAGGGGGGGGGGGAGAGGAGCAGGTAATTTCACAGTTTTTAATTTAAGAATTTAGTCTTCCCAGGGGTGCCCTTTTCATAAGTTACCTTGGGAATATTTTAACGGGTTAGCGGGAGCCTTTGTTAGCCCCTTCAAGATGTCTTAATCTTCTTCTATATCCCGCTTTCTCCTCTACCGATCCAAGACTCACAATGACTTAATATGCAAATTACAACTTAAGCGCTTTTGGAGGGGGAGCTTGATAACATAGGGTGTTAAAGGGCGATAGCAGAAACATTCCCTAAATGGAAGGCTTGTTCAAGAATCATCCGAGATAATTTTGATTTTTTTTTATTAAACTCAACTATAATCCTTATCTAAAACTATCAGCATTTATTAATTAATTATTGCAATCTGCCTCAATCAAGGGTAATAAATAATATTGTTGGTTATGAATTATTGCAAAATAAAATAAAACTGTACAATATACAGGATGAGTACCTCTTAGTGTAAAAAAAAAAAAAAAAAATTTAGTGAAACTACATTAAAATGAAAAAAAAAAAATGCTGCACAGCTTACTTTTCATTTCCAACACGTTACAGATATATGATTATTCAAATATAAACCAACGATATACATGGATAGGTAGAAATGCCTTCCCCTGTAAAAAAAGACTCATCTGCACATAAAATTCACCTCAAAAGAGGTATTCTTCAACACAATCTGCATTCAGAAGCTAACGGCAAAATTGAGGTCTATTTTCAATATCATTGGGTTTTAAATCTTACATTGAAAATCTAATAAAATAAATCCTAAATAATAATAATAAATAAATAAATGTAACAACATAAAATCCTTTGATCTGGTGTCGCTCTATTGACAATTTTCCTTTATTTTCTATTAAACAATAATTTTTTTCTTTGATTTTTATTCCAATGAAGAGTTTATTATGTTTAAAATGCACATTTCCAAATATGCACATAATGTCATAATGTTTTATTTATTAAAGTAACTGATTTGTATGCCAAATGAGAACACCTTGTTTTTTCGGTTTTAAAAGTAAAGTTCTCTATGAAACCGAAACAGAATCATTACTTTTAACATATCATTCGAAAGATGATTAAATTTGCAAGTTTTTGTGAGATTTGATGTTTTTGTTTGGATAGTTTTTTTCGAAAAACGGTGAACGTTCAATTAATATATGACATTGTAACTTTCCTATAAGGCGAAGATCAAGCTGTTCCTTAATTTACAAGTTTGTAAAATTCAAGGTTACATTTACTCTGCTCTTGAAAATGTAGTCAACATTTGAAAAATATTTTTTAAAAAATGGAGATATTAGGAGATATTTTTTTTCAACAAAATTCATATAAAAAAAACCGGTAAGACTTTGTATATAGGTAAGTGACCTTAAATAGGTTTAAAATGAACCTCCCTACCCAAGATACCTCTTTGGCCAATGATTTTCAGAACACCCTGCATAGTATAACAGTATATTAATTTTTGCATTTTGGTTTTAATAAACAACAACATCTTATTGTTTATGTATATTGTTATCATTATTTTTATTTCGATCTATTATTATTTCTTTCCTTCGTAGGTATTGTTAATATATTAACTATTATTAATTTTTAGTCATTCGTTTATATATATACAGGGTGTTCGGAAGATCGTTGGCAAAAAAATTATCTCGGGTAGGGAGGTTCATTTTGAACCTATTTAAGGTCACTTACCTATATACAAAGTCTTCCGGTTTTTTTTTTTATGAATTTTTTTGTAAAAATGGCGAAAATCCAAACATTTATGCCTTATAACTCCGTTGTTTACTGATATATCAACGCCATTTTTTCTCCTGTAATTACTAATACATTGTACATGTAAAATAAAAAAGATATGGTGCAAAAAAACAAATAAAAAAAAAACGGGAGATCGTTAAATCCTGTCAAAGGCAAAAATAAAAATTATAAACTTCAAGTTTAGGTTTAATAAAAAAAAAAGTAAGCGCAGCAGCCAAATCCAAATTGTTTTAAAAACTTCTCTAGTTAATACCCTTTAAAAAAATACCATTTGCAGGCACGCAGCACATCTAGTTTTTTTTTTTTTTTTTTTTATAAAGTAACAAAAGGGTGCCACCAGCGCACACTGACAATAATAATGAATCGAATCATATTTTTTATGCAAAACGTAACAAATAGTTGTGTTTCTTTATAGCATAGGTTAAACTGCATATTTCCTCTTTCTTTCTCGGAATTTCGATTTTATCAGAGTAAACTTTATCTACATTTTTGTAAACAATAATCAGGGACACAAAACTAAACTAATTTTAAATTATTCATAAATTTAATTTGTAGAGTATCACAGGTATTGCTCAAAATGATCTCCACTATTTCTAATACAAGCACGATACCTTTTTCTTATTTCTGTGGTGGTTGTTCTTAAAATAAATTCTTCCTTATTTACTTTATTAATAAAAAGCCCACTACAACTTACCTGTAAGAGAATTTTTAAACAATTGTTTCCCACAATCCTGGATAGGAAGACGGGGTCCAATTGAGTGGCCAGCACGGACTCCAGACCTCACGCCGCTCGATTATTACGCCTGGGACCGTGTCAAAGATTTGGTTTATAATGAAGAATCGTTTTCAAGACAACAACTTATTCAAAAAATCAATGCCGCATTTACCATCATGAAGGAAGAGTTTGTTTTAAGAGCAACCACCACAGTAATAAGAAAAAGATATCTTGCTTGTATTAGAAATAGTGGAGATCATTTTGAGCAATACCTGTGATACTCTACAAATTAAATTTATGAATAATTTAAAATTAGTTTAATTTTGTTCCCAAACAACGGAGTTATAAGGCATAAATGTTTGGATTTGGCCATTTTTACAAAAAAATTAATTTAAAAAAAAAAAAACGTAAGACTTTGTATATAGGTAAGTGACCTTAAATAGATTCAAAATGAACCTCCCTACCCGAGATAATATTTTGGCCAACGATCTTCCGAACACCCTGTATATATATATATATATATATATATATATATATATATATATATATATATATATATATATTTTTTTTTTTTTTTTTTTTTTTTTTTTTTTTTTTTTTTTTTTTTTTTTTTTTTTTTTGTGGATAATTATAATAAGAATAAGTACAATGACAATCTGCAAAGATTGGTTTATATATTATATATGTAGTTAAAGTGAATATAAAATAAATCAAATAAATGCAGAGGTTGAGTTTCATTGGTCACGTAACGTGTTAGGCGCCTAACACGTGCCAAAGAGTTGAAAGAAATTCAAACGTTTGTAAAAAGGTTTAGAAAAGTAACCTACAAGAAGAGAGGCATCAATATTTACAAGTTGCCGTCAACATGTAATAGTGATATTATGTAATTATTGCGAATTATAAATTTTGTTTATTTCTAAAGCATATTTAATACAGAATAGAATAGAATAATAAGAAAACTTTATTCTGGAACAAAGAATAACATTACTCAACAAAAAGAAAAATCATATTAGAGTAAGTATGCGTTAGAATTAGGAAGCGAATAATTTTATTCGTATACCAGGAATTTTAATGTAGTGTCAGGCATGTTGGGAGATGTGGATTCGAGTGGTATGGGGTTTACTATGAAAGGATAGGTATCTGGTTTGTGCCAAATCAGCAACCTGCGGTTATAATAAGTTTATTGGTGACTGCGCAAGGGGCATTAAGGATTTTTCAGAGGCCTTTAAATAGAAAGGATTTTATACGAGATGATTTTGGTGGTTTAGTGGAACCACAGAACTATGTCCAATTAGGTCTAATTACTGTCATGTAACAAAGTCTTTTGTAAATAATAAGCATATTAGAGCCTTTATCTAGTTTTATGTTACGTCGTAAAACTCATGCTAAGTCATCAATTACGTCATTTAAGTAATTGAAATTTGATCAATAATATATTTTAAAACGTTTGGCAACATATTAGAAAACAACATAATTTTACAAAATATTCAAAAAACTCTTTTTGTCATAACCGTATGTCTATAAAATCACGTTGACGTGCCTGTCGAGTTCTATTCACTACCCAATCAACTATCCAAGTGTTAGCGGTATAAAGAACTATACTTTTTTTTTCTTTTTTTTTTTTTAGAGGTATAGTCGATGTAGTTTAAGTGTTGCTCGGTTATAACCACCTGTAGCTTTAAGAGGAAATACTCTATTAGAGTTCTAGGTGCACCTCTCCAGATCCTAGGTGAGATAGCGAAACATTGTTTCACTTACGGTCTAAATGTATCTTACTATTAAGGAACGATATAACGCACAATAAATCAATTTGATAATTTCAATGGAATAGGAAGCTTTCACCTTTCAAAAATAATAAATTAAGTTAAAGGAAACCACGTTTTTTTCCCATTAAAGCTGTAATATCTCCATTTTTTAAAAATATTTTTCAAATTTTGACCACATTTTCGGATTAAGCATTAAATTATCTATAATGCTAGAGTACCTGTAACATTGAATTTTACAAGCTTGGGATCTAAAGAACAGATTGATCTTTATCTTATTTGAGGAAGATACAATGTCTTCTAATACTTCAACGCACACCGTTTTTCGATAAAACTATCCACAAAACTACCAATCTCACAAAAACTTGCAAATTTGATCAGCTTTCGAATGGTATGTTAAAAGTAATGATTCTGTTTCGATTTCATGGGGAAATTTACCTTTAAAACCGAAAAAACATGTTGTTCTTATTTGGCATACAATTCAGTTACTAATGTAAATAAAACATTATGACAATCCCTGGAAATGTGCAAGTAGAAATGCATCAAAGGATTTTATGTTATTACATTTATTTATTATTATTATATAGGATTTATTTTATTAGATTTTCAATTTAAGATTTAAAACCCAATGTTAATAAACATAGACCTCAATTCTGTCGTTATTATGTTTAAAATACGCATTTATATTAAGCGATTATCATAATATCTTATTTACACAAGTAACTGATTTGTATGCTAATATAAACATGAGATCGATACGGAATCATTAATTTGATCATACTATATGAAAGCTGGTTAACTTCGCAAGTTTTTTATGAGAGTGAGCGTTGAGGTATTGTAAGGCATTCTAACTTCCCCAAATAAGGTGAAGATCAAACTGTTCTTTAGGTCTCAAGTTTGTAAAATTCAAGGTTACATGTACTCTGCTCTTACAGGAAATTTAATGCTAAATCCGAAAATGTGGTCAATTTCAAAAATAGTTAAACAAAATGGAGATATTACAGCTTTAATGGAAAAAAACGTGGTTTCCTCAGAAATACTTTGGACTATCGTATATCTGCAACGGATTGGAATAGAAAGGTAAGGTATGCGGCATATATCTACATTTTGGATCTAGTTTCACCCATTTTTTTTTTTTTTTTTTTTTTTTTTTTTTTTTTTTTTTTTTTTTTTTTTTTTTTTTTTTTTTTTTTTTTTTATTAAACTAAGAGGAACTCAGCCAGTATGAAACAAAGTGCTGATGTTTTGAATTTTTTGTATGTTTTAGAAATGATGATGAATGTTTAAAATTCGAAACTATTTTTCAAAAAAACAAAAAAAAAAAATAAATGTGACAATTAATTTATCAATTTGCAATAATTTATCATTTTTTATGTTTCTTTTTTTCTTTACATCTAGTAATCCGTTATTTTTGGTAAACCTGCACTCCTATGGTTCCATTTATGTCGGATTATCGAGACTTTACACTCTATCTAATAATAATAGAATGAGAGAATAAATAAAGTGACAATAAAGAAATGGGGTAATATTTATTATTTAAAAGCAATGAAGCAGGACACCCGAACGGAACCGCCATTCCCGCTGAACGATCGGACGTATTCAATCGTCAGGGTACGTAAACTTTTGATGGTCGCCATTCTCCAAACACACAAAGCGGCCATAAAGATCTGAATCAGATCCCGGGCTGTAAATCCAAACCCGCGAGATTAAGGCGTCGACTGGAGTGGGATTTTGCCGCCTGCGGTTGAAAGTAGTGGTCGATATCGTTGGGATTTGCACAAGGGCTCGCCAAGTAGGGAGTGTTATCTTTGCATTGTACAAATAGTTGACGATCATCTGCCCAGTTCTGTTAAAGCCCCTTCTCTTTATTTGAATAGAAATTGTATCATTGAATCGATAGTCTGCGCAAACAACCCTTTCCCGAATTTAAGGAGCTGCCGCCGACATGGTTAATAGTAAATATATCAATACCTGGGACCGATATTAAAATGCGTTAAAACAGGGTACGCCGACAAACGCGACGCGTACACTCTAAATATTGAAATGGCGGAATGAAACAAGGCAACGAAACCCCTTTCGAATTTTATAATAAAATACAAAAAACATTACAAGTTGCAAATTAGTTATTTAAGGAGCGAAATGCCGATGGAGGCGTTAGTCCTCACGAAAATATATCGAAAAAATTAGCACTAAGAGTTTTGTTAAAAGGACTGAAAGAACCGCTTGGCTCTTTCATGAGAACCAAAAATCCGATAGACCTAAATCAGGCAATAAACATGCTAACGAACGATTTTCAATTTGTCATCGACACTTATCGCCCACACCAAAAACCATAACAAACCAATACACAAAAATCGCCAACAATTTATAACTATTTCCCAGTAAACAGTACAAAGCAATTCAACCTGCTAAAAATGTAATCTCAAATCAGTATAGACAGAAGTAACTTTTAGTTTAAAAATCGAGATTGATTAATTATGGTTAGCTATATATATGGTTGTATTTTATTTATTTTTTTTTTTTTTAGTGTTTTCATTCCAGCAGTAGCCCTGTAGGAAGGGATTTTATTTATTCCTGTACACGCCATACCTTATCGTATATAATGTACATGTACATTTTATGATATTTGTTTTGATTATAATTTTGTATTGCAAGCTAGATATAAGAAATAATTTGAAATAGTTTTTTTTTCAAAAATTGACAGCCTTATAAAAGCATAAAAAATTTTAGGAGTAAAAACATTTAATTTTTGTTTTCGATAAAATTTGGTTTCTACATGTTTTTTCGAGACGAGGAACCTGAAAATTATATCAGCTTTTAGTTTAAAATTTTTCCTCACCTTGGATTTTTTATGGTTGACCTCGGAATTTTTTATTCACCTCAGATTTTGTCCATTAAAAACTGTAGTGAACCCAATGTTATATGCATGGATTAAAAACAGAATGTACGCTGATTCTAGTGATGCTATTACTATTGTAATCGGTTGAACACAGCAGTTGTTATGGCCGTTAAAAGTTGTTGATGAAATCTTAACTTCAAAATTTTAACGGAAGGGCTAAAAAATCATTGTTTTTTTAAGTTGATAAAATTTCACTTATAAGGGCTTTTTGGAGTGTTAAAGCTAAATTTGAGGTCAGTTTTTCATGAAATATATGTCCTACTGATTTACAGCGGATTTCATTTGAATTTTGTCATTTTTGTTTGATTTTTTGAGCACCCTAAAGCCGGGGCGTGTCTTGAGCATAACAAAAATATGTTTATTTCAAATAGCGTAAAAAACTACAATTTAACGTCAAAGAATCATTTATCTTTTATAACTGAGAGCTGAGAAAACAAATGAAACGTGATTTCTCTATTTTATTTTTTTTCTCAGCTCCTAATGCTCATTGGCGGCTATAACTCAAGTTCTGCACAATTATAGGCCCCTACTACCTACACAAAAATCGGCATTCAAATCCGTGTGTCACAAGTCAAAACGTCCTTTTCTGATTTTCAATGTGCAACAAAAAAAACTAATGAAATCAATGCCAAAGCGGCTTCATAAGGTTATTAGAGTAAGTTGATAGAAATATTAAATTTTATGTTTACAAGTTAATATGATGAATTATTGAACTGCATGGAAATGAACGTTATATAAATTAAAAATAATATTATTTATTCATTTTTCCCAATAAAAAACGACACAATTTACAGTAATGAAGAGCACTTAGAACTTTTCATTTAAGCCTTGCCCCACTAAAAATGAAACGGAATGAGTTTTAAATTTTATGACATACTAAATTTATTTAAAATATAATATAGTTTTGAACGTTTCTTATGGATTTAAAATAATTATCTCATCATCAAAAAATGTCTGTTATCCAACTTCATGTTACCTAACAGCTCAGAGTGATTCAGATATATCTGGTTCAGAATGGTTACGGTCGTGGAGTCCAGTTCTCCATCGATTCCTAGGCTTATCGTGTTACCCGCTAGTAGAATTACTGTCTCGGATGGTGATATGTTTCGCTAGGTAGGTCCCCAGGCGTGAATCCAGGTCTTGTTGCCATTAAACAGCTCTAACACAGATGAAAACTATAATTCCGGCACGAGTGTGAAAGATTATCTCCTAAAAATACTCTTTCTTTCGGCTATCAAAATAAACAAAGAAAAAAAAAAAAGGAAATAGACATGACATAGCTATTAGTAATCGAACTGACATCATATCAGCTGATAAATTAATCAATCAACATTAAAAATTTTAATCACATGTTTTAATAACAAGATTGATTTTGACGACAGCTGACGATTAAAACTGAAACGAACATCGTAGCTTCTCCGAATCAAAAGTTATAGAAATGCAAATCTCATAACGCAGCAAAATAACCTCAAAATTGCGCCCGCGATGCGTGACTGTTCTCGCTTATCGTAATGAATTCTTTGATCCCTTAGCTATCCAGTGGTATAATTTAATTTTGGATGTAGAAGGTAGGTTCGAAACTAAAACACCTAACGGTATCCCCCGATTTTGTTATCATTAGTTTTTTTTCTTGTTTCTGGTATGGTAGCAAATTTAAAGAAGTATTCACGTCAAAATATTAATACGATACAGAAATCTCAATTGAAAGAATCTATAGTTTAAACAAAATGTGACCTGCCGAGTCAGACTTATTTTCTCCTAGATTGGCCATTGGTTCCACTGAGCGATGTCAAGTCCTACAGTACCCTTTTGTAATATTCCATAATATAAGTACTCCTAATTTAGTTATTGCATTATTGTGCAGTTAATATCAACGAATAAATAAACAAATACAACTTTGGAATACAACACACGTTCAATGGTCCTTAAAGGGTTTAGTTTGAATAAATGTTCAATTTTATATTAGTTTTAACGAGATATAAAAACCCCTCCGTTATATAACAACGCATACAAATTTTGAAGATCGGATTGGACTAAAAGCTTCCTAGAAACAACATAGAATATTAAATGATGAAGGGAAGAGTAATGTTCGGGAAATTAAATATAAACCCTTGACAAGCTCTCCGATAAAGGTCGGAGTTATTTGAAGAAATGTAAAAAAAAAAATTAGTTCAACCGTAAAACTTTCGATGAATTCTAAAGTTATCTTCATAATCGAAAACATTTCTTCATTTTTATTAATATGTAGTTGTATGGTGTTATGGCTTGCACATACACATAACTGTCGATTTTTGATTTCATTGAATTAACTTTCAGGTGTCCTTCCAATAGTCACAGTTCAAGTTATGTTGTATTAAAAAATCACTTCTTTTGTTTAAACTTGTTTTTTTCTTTAACAAAAATTATTATTGATAAATAATATGATTTTACTACATAAATATTTAACTTATCGCATAATTAGTAGGTACATTTTACAGTAATCAATTACTAATAATTATATTATTAATAATTATAATTACTTTAATAATAATTAAAGTAACAAATTATTTCTCCTAATTAGTATATATAGTATATATATAGATAGTATATATATATATATAGATATACTATAGATATATATATAGATATATATATAGTATATATATATAGATACTAATTAAACAAATATATATATATATATATATATATATATATATATATATAGATACTAATTAAACAAATATATATATATATATATATATATATATATATATATATATATATATATATATATATATATATATATATATATATATTGTTTAATTAGTATCTATATATATATATATATATATATATATATATATATATATATATATATATATAGATAGATAGATACTAATTAAACAAATATATATATATATATATATATATATATATATACATATGTTTCTTGAGTTTTGAGGGTGCTGAAATGGACTTTTGGGACTAAGAAAATTTTCTATCACATTTTACAGTGTAAAACCTAAAATTTTTCAAGTGAAGTACGTTCAATATATTTTTTTTTCACAAGTACCAACATCGGATTCGAATTCAACATTCAAAAGAACCCTTAAATATGAAATTTCATCCAAATAGAAAAATAAAAATTTGTAAGCTTCAAAATTTGCCTGGCCAAATAAATGGTAGGCAACTTTTATTTAAATTGATAAAAACATTAATCACGCTTAGACGGTTTAACGTATCAACTTTATTTTTTACACAAAATATATGGTGGTAATTCGCATGAAATGTATGTGGTTTCATCATCCTATCTGGTTTCAAACTCAAGTTAAAAATCAAAATGTTTTTCGGAGTTTCCAATTTTTTTAATAGGTTTTTGTTCATCGAATTTTACATTTATATACATCAAAAGAAAGCTGAGACTCTCCTCTTTCCAGCGATGCCAACCAGTGAATTGCGTGACAAAGTAATGGCGATTTAAAGGTATGTAACCAATAATCGAATTAAACATTTCATTTTCCCCGAAGAGGGTGAAAAAAATTATATTTTTTGATTTTGTTGAATAAGCGTTTTTAAATGTTTTTGAGGGTGCTGAATTAGAATCTGACGTCCATTTTCGTGTAAAAAAATCTATAGAGGTAGTTTCTTTGAAAAACTAATCATTTTTTTAGAATTTAATTAACCTAAACCAAAATCTATGGAGCGACTGTATTTTTCCTTAAATCCGAAATCAAAATTAAAATCTTGGTGCAAGAATCATGTCGATATCATTTTTTAAACTCGAGATAAAAAATAAACTAGTTTAATGCTATTTTTTTTTTCTCGGCTCCTAGGGCCCATTGGTCGGAACGGCAAAATACGTGTCTAATATTTTTTGACCAGGAACCTCCAAAACAATTGCCAACAGCATCCGTGAGAGACTGAGTGTGTCCTCCCCTTGTAAGTACTTAACTACTTATATATTTGCGAAAGATTGATTATCTAGGAGGTGTAAAAATAAATGGCGTTTAAAAGAAGTAGGGGAAGAAGCTTTACGAATAGGAAGAGTGAAGGGCCGTTCCAATTTAAAAGTGGCATGAGATTTTACGTTCCGTTGCACTATTGGAGCCAGTTCCAGTTTTCGTTCCGTTCCACATCAGTTAGACTAACCTACAACATACTAGTGAAGGGCCGTTCCGAGTTATAAGTGGATGAAATTTCACAGTCTGTACCACTTTCCGTTCCACGTCAGTTTGAACCTACTATCTACTTACCAGGAATTTTCGTTCCTTCCCTTTTGTGACTTCGGGCTGTTTATCACCTTCTTCTATTTTATAATTACAAATTTTATAGGTGCTATAATATTAGGAATATTTAAATAGCTAAGTATACTTATTAAAAAAATTTATACTTTTAATAAAGTTTTATTCAATCAATATTATTTTTTTTTTTTTTTTTTTTTTAAAAGCTTAATATATTGCAAAATTGAGCAAGAATTTTCCAATTACATTGGTTCCAAGAAAAAAAAAAGTAATGATCAATTCTTTTGACAGCTCTATTTGCTATTGAACGAATATCAAAAAAATCATTTAATTACATATGCAGTAAAACCTTGTGTGGTTCATTTATCTGAATCCGAACGAAAAAGCCGAGCTCTGTCGGAAGAATAGAAAATTTAGAAGAAAGCGAGTTATTTTGAAGGTGTCCATGCGCGGGGTGGTGGGGCGATGGAGAGGGGGGAGGGGATCAAGAGCGGCAGGATCAACGCATCAAAGCAGTAGGAACGACCTTGCGTGGAACGAAACCAGAGATGCTACCAACTCTACTATACCAGGGTAACGAAACGAGAGATCTTTTGGCGTTGGTAAAACTTGGATGATTCGTTTAGTTCCAAACCGGTTCAAAGCTGAAACCAGTTTTAAGTTCCGTTCCACCCAGAACGACCCATCACTAAATAGGAATTTGTAAGGAATTCTAGCAGGAGATACCGCGAATAATAAGGGATTTTTCAAAGGAAGCAAATCTATTTGAGAGGATATACAGGTTAAAAGGTTTGGACATTGTGTTCAGGAAGTGGATGGAAGAACGAAGAGTTAATAGTTCAATAATATAGGAAGGTTTTTGGGTTTTTACAGATTGGGATAGGAGAGTACCCAGGAATAATTGCTGTCGGAAATTAGGAAAAAGCCATTTCAGAATACCGGCAAGTAACATGTGACCGCCTGAGGATCCCGAAGATGAATATAATAAAACCGTTCATCAGTCTTTTTAATCTCATCTCGAGATCAACAGACGGCCTTCTATAAACCAAGCACCCGCAACCAAAGCAAGGTAAAATAAGAGAGGACATTGGAAGTTGTCAAAATCTACAGAGCAGTTTAAGGAGTAAGATAGATTTTTTTGAGATTAGGGCAATATAGTTGTTCCAGGATAGGAGTTGATAGAAAGTCCTACTATCAAAAGTATACCAGACTAAAACGACAAAAAACAGCCCGTCGTTTTCGACTTCTTTAACATTTAACAGACATACCTTCTGATTAATAACATGAGACTTATTTAGATGATAGTAATTACTCCTATTTGGATACACTTAGTTGAGATTTGGGGCTCCACTATACCTCTCCACGTTTATACTTTGCGACAAATTAACTTATGCATAAAGATCTTGTAGTTAGGTTGCTGATTTAGCCCAAATCAGATACGAGTACCTATCCTTTCATGGTTAACTCCATAAACATTCAAATCCTTAAATATCTAAACTTGCTTCTCATTCTATTTTGATAACCCTCCGCGGCGTCTGAAAAGAAGATGGCGAAGAGACCAGAAGAAAAATAAAATAGCCAAGAGAAAAATAGCGGTTTCAAACGTGATTTTTTTATTCAAACCAATATAGTTCCCAAACGGTAGGTCATAGCGACAAATGTCATATGACAAAAAATATTCTCTTTGAATTTCTGATAAGGAAACCATCACCTAATTTTATCATTCTGTTTTAGATAACCCTCCGAGGAGTCTGAAAAGAGGATTAGAAGCCTCGGGAGCTTCTAATATATAACTTATATTGAAATGCTAACAATGGGCAGATGCTTTACGAGCAGTCGATAAGTCGTTATGAACATTGTCTTCCTATTTACTATTTGTATTTTCGTTTTATCATGTACAGTTGTGAATTTCAATAATGGGACAACAAAAAAAAAATTGCATTTCAAAACAAAAATGTACGCTAAATTTTTACATTAACTGTATTTTTGTATTAATACAAGGAAAAATAAAGGTATTTATTTAAGAGGGCTCACCAATTCAATTCTTAATAAGAAAAATAATTGAATATTAACAATGTATAAATAAGGCAAAAAATGCAATAAAATTTCGAATGATATAATATAAAATTCATTGAAAAAAACAGTGGACATACGTTAAGACAAAACACATTTTAATGGAGAATAGAAGGCTGAAACTTTTGTTTTCATTATTATTGCGAAGTTCGATTTTGGAGTTACGTAACCGAGTCCTAAATATATGATGTGTATTTTGCGAATTTAAATTGCTTCATACGTTTACACTCCTAACAACAGAATTATCACAAAACTTTCAAAGGTAAAACATATTGAGAAAATTATAAATGTTTTAATGATTAAATTTCATATTTTAATAATTCTAGTAAAATTCAATACATTAAAATAAAACAAATTAAATAGAAAATGTGCTCTTTGGACATAGCAACTATCTACGTGTAGCATAGTTTATATTTATGCTTTTCACTGATGTAGTTTCACGTTTGAAGGTCTTATCTTTTCATAAGCTTCAAAAACTTTTGGAAATCGAATCAGAATACACTGGGTTAAATAGAGTGGGTTTGTTTGGGTACATAGTTTATTATGATATACATATGAGTGAAATCTGTAATATATAGAAAATAATATGAAACAACTAGAGTTGGGCAAAATTTAATCATGATTAGTTATTTGACTACTTATTTCCTCGAATCAATCATCTAATTTAATTATAATTAAATATTTCAGTTCGGTTTTCAGTCAATTAATTATTCAGTTCACTGGGAAATCGATTAAATAATTTGATCATGATTAAATTTTATTATTGATTCCAGGAAATGAGTTGTCAAATATTTATTCATGATTAAATTTTGCCCGAATTTGGTTACAGCATATTCAATTAAATTGAATTGAATCTTCCATTTATGGAATCCTATCAATAACTAACAAGGGGATGTTTTGAGTTGTAACTCATAGATTTGAATGCCGATTTTCGTGTGGGTAAGAGGGATCTATAATAGAGCAAAACTAGAGTTATAGCCGCCAATGGGCGTTAGGAGCCGAGAAAAAAAAAATTAAAATATGAAAATCATGTTTTATTTTTTTATCTCAGTTCTCAGTCAAGATAGAGAAATGATTCTTGCATGCATAATTGAAGTTACGTATGCTATTTGGTATAAAAATACTTCCGCTATACTCAAGACACCCCTCGGATTTAGGTTGCTCAAAAACTCTACAAAAAGGACAAAATTCCAAAAAAATCAGTGGAATTAATTTTTTTTTATGAACAACTGACATCAAATCTCGATTGAACGCACTATAAAACCCCTATATGTGAAACTTTATCAAAATAAAAAAATATTGATTTTTAACCCTTTCGAGGAGGTTAAAATTTTGAAGTTGAGATTTCATCAACATTTTCTACCGGCCATAACAACTGCTGTGTTCAACCGATTACAACAGTAATAGCGTCACTAGAATCAGCATATTCTGCCTTTTATCCATGCGTATAACATTGGATTTATTTCTGATGTTGTTGGACAAAAACTGATGTGAATGAAAAAATCCAAGATCTGCTATAACTTGAGATATTTCAATACGGGGAAATCCTGCGACATCCGGATTTGGGCTAAACTATGCAGTTTTAACGCTTCTTGATGATCTTAAAATTTTGTCTTAATCGGTTGCGAAATATGTGATATAGCGCAAATTATTTACATTTTTTTCAGAAATTGACAGCCCCTTGCCTTCTAAAACCCTACAAAATTTTAAAGGTAAAAAAAAAATATTTTTGATTTCGACAAAATTAAGTTTCTACATGCTTTTTTGAGATGAGGAATCTGGAAATAATATCAGTTTTTAGTTTAAAAATTTTTCTCACCTATATTATATAAATAAGACGTTTCACATATAAGGGTTTTATGGTGCGTTTAATCGAGATTTGAGGTCAGTTATTCATAAAACTAAATTTCCACTGATTTACAGTGGATTTTCTTGGGAATTTTGTCATTTTTTTAGAGTTTTTGAGCAGCCTAAAGCCGGATAGTGTCTTGAGCATAACAAAAGTATTTTCATATCCAATAGCATACATAACTGCAATTAAACGTGAAAGAATCATTTTTTTAACTTGTTTTAGAGCTGAGAAAAAAGATAAAACGTGATTTTCATATTTTATTTTTTTTCTCGGCTCCTAATGCTCATTGGCGGCTATAACTCTAGTTTTGCACTATTATAGGTCCCTACTACCCACACCTAAATCGGCATTCAAATCTGTGAGTTAAAACTGCAAACGTCACCTTGTAAGTATACACAGATTCTACACATTCATACGTTTTGTTACTAATTAATTTATTTTATGTCTCGGGTTTAAAAAATTATATCGACACGATTCTTATACCAAGATTTTTATTTTTCATCGCGAACTTAAGGAAAAATACAGCCGCTCCATAGATTTTTGTTTAGATTAGATAATTAAATTCTAAAAAATGATGAGATTTTCAAGCAAACTATATATTTTTCCAACGAAAATTGATGTCCGATTCTAATTCAGCACACTAAAAACATTGAAAAACGTTTATTCAATAAAAAACAAAAAATATCATTTTTTTACCCTCTTCGAGATGATGGTTTAATCTTCCTATCTGGTTTCAAATCTTAAGTTAAATCAAAATGTATTTCGGATTTTCCAACTTGTCAAATAGGTTTTTCTTTTGTTTATAGAATTTTGCATTTCTATGCACCAAAAGAAAGCTGAGGATCTCTTCTTTCCAGTGATACCAATTAAGTTTAATTTGGGTGGAGTGTAAGTAATGGTGATTTAAAGGAAAGTAACCAATAATCAGTTTAAAAATTTCATCCCCCTTGAAGATAATAAAAAAATTATATTTTTTGTTTATATTGAATAAACGTTTTTAAATGTTTTTTGGGGTGCTGAATTAGAATCTGACGTCAATTTTTGCGTGAAAAAATCTATAAAGGTAGTTTGCTTGAAAATCTAATATTTTTTTCAAGGATTTAATTAACCTAAACCAAAATCAATGGAGCGGCTGTTTTTTCATAAAATCCGCAATCAAAAATGCAAATCTTAGTGCAGAAATCATGTCGATATCATTTTTTAAACTCGAGATATAAAATAAATTAGTTTCTAGGCTTCTATGGCCCATTGGTCGGAACGGCAAAATACGTGTCTAATATTTTTTGACCAGGAACCTTCGAAAAAATTGCCAAAAAGATCCGCGAGAGACTGAGTGTGTCCTCTTGTAAGCAATGTACCTTGGAGATTTATTTCCAATGTCATTTGTTCATTAGAATGTTCTCTTATTTCGCTCTCTATATCATCATATATCTATATATCATCTATATATACTTCTTAATAATTTTTAATGCACTATGACCCTGATAAAATAATTTAATTAATGTAATATAAAAGCAAAAAAAAAGAAAATAGCATTTTTTTTTTCTTTACGTACAGATTATTACAGAGGGCGGTTGGTTGCTGTACAGGCCTCTTTAAAACCATAGCCCACATTTTGAGATATTAATATACAGTAGTCCTGAGATAATATTTATCTGAGATCGATTTTTACGAAAGATTATGAGATCTATTTCCAAGTAATAAGGAAAATACAATAGATGTGTTTTCCCCGTCTCAAAGAGTTTTCCAATCTCAGATATAATTCTTTGTGCCGTAATAAAAATATATATTGCTATGTGTATAATGCTACCGGCTGAAGCGTATGATTCCTCAGTCAGTTGCTCAAGCTGAAAACCAAGATTGAGAACTAGGATATTTACTTCGGATTTTCTCATAGAAAAATTATTTCCATATTTTAACTTTCTAGTTCAATTTTCCTAAAGTGGAAAGTTTTCCACCCAGATTTAGCTTTTTTATTAATAACGGCCTAGTTAATTGCAACCAATAATATCAGTGATATTGGTATAATATATATTTTTACTATATACTACCTTAAAACATATTTATTTAAAATATGACTTTAGTATTTTTAATTTTTTATAATGCAGTTTTTGTTGTTTAATATCTATGTTGTAGGGCTTAACAATGTGGCATTGGCCATGAAACGTTGCCCAGTCTTATAATAAAATATATTTTTTTGGATAAAATAAATAATTTTTTTTTTCAGGAGACAACATTGCCATCATTATTCTAATTAAAAATGTTTAATTTTTTCGACAAAAAAATTCTTTTTAAGTAGATAATGAAGATATAAAATTAGGGTTTCACAACGTTAAAACAAATTTTTGTCTCTGCTTTAAGTTTACATTTTTTTATTTTTTTATTGAGTGATTATTACAATCTGCCACAAATGTAGGAAATAAGTAAACATAGATGACTTTATGATTACATTCAAATATTATGTACAATAAAAGAAGAAAAAAATTATTCTATACATAAATAATATAAAATATACGATATACATGAAAGTATACTAAATGAATAAAATAGAAAAAAAAAATATATATGTAAGTAAACATATATCCCTATACATATACATATATCCCTCGAGGTTAACAACCGAATAGTGATGGCAAATAGGTGTTATTTTGGGATTAGTAACCACCTGTGAAGCACTGTGATCTCCCGCCGTACGAAGTGGCTCCTCTATAAGACCCTCATTAGGACTGTCCTCACATACGGATCAGAGACTTGGCCCTATCTGACGTCGAAGAAAAACGATTGCTTATCTTTGAAAGAAAAAATCTTCGCCGTATTTTTGGACCTATTCAAATAGGAGAGACCTGGCGAAGGAGAACAAACAGCGAGATATATCATCTGTGTGGGGAGCCGGATGTGATGATGCGCATCAAGGTTGGGAGACTGCGTTGGGCTGGCCACATTGCCAGAATGAGACAAGAAGATATACCCAAGAGGTTGCTGGAAGGAAAGCTGTGCAGGACGAGAGGAAGAGGCAGACCGCGTCTTAGATGGGAGGACGCCGTCATTCGGGACGCTCTAGAATTGTTGAACACCCGCAACTGGCGAGCGACCGCAGAGGATAGAGCCACCTGGCGAAGGCTCGTTGAGAAGGCCAAGGACCATACGGTCTGTAGCACCACGGAGTAGTAGTAATGCATACATGTTTAATAAGGTTCTTGAGGTTTGGTCGAAAAATAAAAAAGACTATTTTGGCGACGTTTCGGGACTATATTGTTCTTATAATCATGCCTTACAGTGAAAAACAGGCTACAATAAAATTATATAAGTTACACAGGTTATTTCAAAACATAAAGTTAGCTACAATATAAATATATAAAAACATGCATTAGAATAATTAGCTACATATAATTACAAAATATGGAGGAGTAGGAAACTACTTTCAATGTTACTGGTGGATATGGTATCAACTAACTATTGTTAGAATTAAGAGAGATTGTAGTTTTTACTCAATAAAGGCTAGCAATAAATATACACACTATAATGTTGTTAAAAATTTCATAATATTTATCAAAAGTAGCTTACAGGGGTTTTATTACCGACGATTAACTGCGGAATGAAACTCTTTTTAAGTAATTCATTGTTACGGTATAAAATAATGCTATGGTGAAGTTTTAATATGTTGATGTATTTACACATCGTAATATTAATATTAAACTCCATACCCAAGATAAATAAATAAATTCGATTCCGTTAGTATTTCAACTCGTTTCCCATTATATTCCAGATAAACCTCCGAGGTGTCTGAAAAGAAGATGGCCTAGAGACCTTCTAGTGTAGATTTTTTATCAAAGTACTACTGATAAGTAGTTTTTTTTCAAGTTTTTTACGTGTAATTGTAATCATTATCAACACATTTACTCCATGTATATATTTTGTAGAGTTAATTTCAATAACTGGTTAAAAAAAAAAAAAACTGAATATATAAATATAAATGTGAACGTTAGTTTCACGACTAAGGGACTAATATATACTATTATATAAAAGGACAACGTATTTATCTTTAATCACCATTAACCACGAATACTGCTGAACCAATCCGTACCAAATTTGAACCACACCCTCAGGAAGGTTTAGCAATAATATCTGCTCGGAGACAATAAGGAGAGGAAACAATAGGATCGAAATAAATTGTCTGACATTTGCAGATGACTTTGCTATACTTTCTGAATATGTTACATCTGCTGAAACCCATGTAAGTGCCTTGGAACAAATAGCCAGCAGAACTGGTCTAAGAATTTCTGCAGAAAAAATAAAATTTTAACAAACATCCAGTATTCACCAAAATATCTGAAAACAGATATCGGCCAAATAGTTAGGGTAAAAAAAATCAAATATTTAGGAGAAATGATAAGGCTTTACAACACAGTAGTGTAGCTAGAATGCCTATATGCAAGTGAATGTCTGGCATTAAACTATAATTTGGATAAATTGGAAATACTAGAAAGGCTATTCATGAGGAAAATATCAGGTCCACAAAACACAGTAGAAGGTCGAAAGTTACGAAGTAATGCTGAAATATATTAAAATGCAGAAAATATATCAGATGTAATGAGAATGCGAAGATTGGTGTTTTTAGGTCACTTATATCGAATGCAATAAAAAATTTTATGTCCAATTATGCTTTTTCGTTATTAATTAATTCCAATTAATCAGTGTAATATTAAGTAAGTTAAAAGTCACTGATAAAATATTAATCAAGAAATAATGTTCAATTGCATACTTCAATAAAATATTTTTATCGAATAACAAAAAAAACTTATACTATTAAAATCTATAAATTAAAAATAAAATATTAAGCTTAAGTATCTCAACCATCCCATGCATATAAATAATAGGTTATAGTATTTTTATAAGTTTATAGTATTTAGGTTATTTAGGTTATAGTAATTATATAAGTTACACAGGTTATTTCAAAACATAAAGTTAGCTACAATATAAATATATAAAAACATGCATTAGAATAATTAGCTACATATAATTACAAAATATGGAGGAGTAGGAAACTACTTTCAATGTTACTGGTGGATATGGTATCAACTAACTATTGTTAGAATTAAGAGAGATTGTAGTTTTTACTCAATAAAGGCTAGCAATAAATATACACACTATAATGTTGTTAAAAATTTTCATAATATTTATCAAAAGTAGCTTACAGGGGTTTTATTACCGACGATTAACTGCGGAATGAAACTCTTTTTAAGTAATTCATTGTAACGGTATAAAATAATGCTATGGTGAAGTTTTAATATGTTGATGTATTTACACATCGTAATATTAATATTAAACTCCATACCCACTCGATTCCGTTAGTATTTCAACTCGTTTCCCATTATATTCCAGATAAACCTCCGAGGTGTCTGAAAAGAAGATGGCCTAGAGACCTTCTAGTGTAGATTTTTTATCAAAGTACTACTGATAAGTAGTTTTTTTCAAGTTTTTACGTGTAATTGTAATCATTATCAACACATTTACTCCATGTATATATTTTGTAGAGTTAATTTCAATAACTGGTTAAAAAAAAAAAACTGAATATATAAATATAAATGTGAACGTTAGTTTCACGACTAAGGGACTAATATATACTATTATATAAAAGGACAACGTATTTATCTTTAATCACCATTAACCACGAATACTGCTGAACCAATCCGTACCAAATTTGAACCACACCCTCAGGAAGGTTTAGCAATAATATCTGCTCGGAGACAATAAGGAGAGGAAACAATAGGATCGAAATAAATTGTCTGACATTTGCAGATGACTTTGCTATACTTTCTGAATATGTTACATCTGCTGAAACCCATGTAAGTGCCTTGGAACAAATAGCCAGCAGAACTGGTCTAAGAATTTCTGCAGAAAAAATAAAATTTTAACAAACATCCAGTATTCACCAAAATATCTGAAAACAGATATCGGCCAAATAGTTAGGGTAAAAAAAATCAAATATTTAGGAGAAATGATAAGGCTTTACAACACAGTAGTGTAGCTAGAATGCCTATATGCAAGTGAATGTCTGGCATTAAACTATAATTTGGATAAATTGGAAATACTAGAAAGGCTATTCATGAGGAAAATATCAGGTCCACAAAACACAGTAGAAGGTCGAAAGTTACGAAGTAATGCTGAAATATATTAAAATGCAGAAAATATATCAGATGTAATGAGAATGCGAAGATTGGTGTTTTTAGGTCACTTATATCGAATGCAATAAAAAATTTTTATGTCCAATTATGCTTTTTCGTTATTAATTAATTCCAATTAATCAGTGTAATATTAAGTAAGTTAAAAGTCACTGATAAAATATTAATCAAGAAATAATGTTCAATTGCATACTTCAATAAAATATTTTTATCGAATAACAAAAAAAACTTATACTATTAAAATCTATAAATTAAAAATAAAATATTAAGCTTAAGTATCTCAACCATCCCATGCATATAAATAATAGGTTATAGTATTTTTTTTTAATTTTTAATAATATTAATTATCCAAAACCACACAAGTAAATAGAAGACATATTAGGGTAAAATTGTTTAAATAAAAATTCAATTCTGATGTTTCTCGCCCATAAAGCCATAAACCTAACTGGTATTTACGGTAGCACGCGGCACCTACACTCAGTCATTGGTTACTCTAATTGAAACTGGAAATGGATGCTTTCTGAGATGTTACTTTCAAACTAGCGACATGCTTTTGCACTCTGGTTCGCCCTCAGCAAGAACTAGGATGTCGATAGGAGACGTGCACTCAAAACTCGTCTATCTCTATGTGGATTGTGACTGCCCGTTCACTGAGAATCGAAAATATACCTTCATAACTTCATTGTAAGAAAGCTTGTCTCGTTTAAAATGTTAGAATGATTATAAACAAAAGCTAATTTGTTATGAACAATTAATGTACTCACTGACAATCATGTATTAATTGGTTCGGAAAATTGGAATAATTTTTATGTAAGAAGATAACTAAGGATAAAAAAAGACAAAAAAAAAACATGCATGTAAAAATCCTTTATGGGGTGCCTTGCAGTTCTCCTTCAGATCTAAAACTTTTCTTTTTTTTTAACTTTTTATTTTGAATAATTACTTGCTGCCTCACTCATGAGTAATATGGATCACATAGATTCATTTATACAATATGTACAATGATATCAATTTTTTTTTTTCCTTTTATTGAAATTTACAACTGTACAATATATATATACACCTCATTAACAATAACATGTCCAAACTTGAAAAGAACTATGCATTAGTAGCACTTCAACTAAAATTCTACGCTAGAAGGTCTCTAAGTCATCTTCTTTTTAGACGCCTCGGTGGATTATCGAGAATGGAGTGAGAAACAAGTTGAGCGACTTGAGGATTAGCGTGGTTAAGGAGTTTAATACGAAATGATAGTTATAGTACGGGGCATTAAGATCTTTACGGATAAGTTTATTGGTAACAAAGTAAGGAGCATCAAGGATTTTTTGAAAGATTTTTGATTGTAAAGATTGGATACGGGAATAATATAAGGTTTAGTTGAACCCCAAAGCTCAACTCCATATGCCCAAATAGGTCTGATAACTGTCATGCAAATGAGTCTTTTATAGTAAATCTGAAGTTTTGAACGTTTGTCTAGATCAAATAAGGTAAGAAAATTAAAATAAACAGCCTCTAAATATACATGAAATAAAATACAGTGCAAGAATAAAATAGAACATAATAATAATTAGAGAACATTGAAGGTACGATACCGACAGTACCAACCGTTGATCACAAACCTCCCTCCAACACACTCCCTCATTTAATTTCACATGTGATTGTAATCATTATCAACACATTTACTAGATGTATATATTTTGTACAGTTGTAAATTTCCATAAAAGGATAACAAAAAATAAAATAATAAGTATTTCATATTATGAAATAATTTGTAATTATATCAAGTAGAAAATTCCGATACTTTCCTATTTAGTGGTATTATCTAACAACTACAAGAGATATATATTTTGAGACTATATTTTCTATTTAAATTTATAAATACAAATTTGATTGATGTGCGAACAATTAAAATTACAAGAAGATGGTGTATGCAGTCATACATAACACAATTTAATTATGTAAATTAATAGTAGCGATGTTTCAGTTTACTACCCAAGCCTTAATTATGACTAGAAGAAAATAGAAACCAAAATTATGACTGAAGAGCGAATAAGAGAGATTAAAAAGCACGTCAAACGGTATGCAAATTAAATATACATATGAAGATAATATAAAAATATAACAACAAAATATGAATATATATGGTAAACATAGAGAAATAGATAAATTATATCAGATAACTAGTACATAGAAAAATAAACGTAGTTAACATTAAAAATATAGTATTTCAGTGAATGGTTATTGTTCGAGTCTTAGCTTATAATGTTATAGGCTACTCATGCATTTACGAGGCAAACGTTCAAACCTATTTGGACATACGGAGTTGAGCTTAGGGCTCTACTAAACCTTCCAATTCTTCTCGCATCCAACCCTAGCAGTAAAAAATCCTCAATGCTCCTTAATTTCTCACAAACAAACTTATCAATAATAATCTTAATGTTCTATATGTTACTGATTTGGATTAAACCAGATACCTATCCTTTCATAGTAGACTCCATAACCACTAGTATCTCAACTTGATTCACATACCATTTCTGATAACCCTCCCAGATGCAGAGAGAACTATTAAATGTTACTAGTTGGTGGTTCTTTGCATGTCATTGTAATCATTATTCTCAAATGTGCTTGTTGTATATAACCTATACAGTAGTAAATATCAATAAATAGTTTTGAACAAAAATAAAAATAAATTTACTTTAGTTTTTCTTAATTTTTTATAACATTTAGAAATCAAATTAATCGTAAAGCTTTTTCGTTATTAAATAAAACTATATTAATCATTAGAGGATGTAGAGCTTGAACATACTTGAAGGAATGTTATTAAAAAAAATTAAAAAATAAAATATACCTAGATACCATTTCAGTATTTCAATAAAAAAAAAAAATTCAAATCCGCCTTGTTTTTTTTTTTTTTTTTTTTTTTTTTTTAACCAGTTATTTTCCAATCGCAAAAAGGTTTGCTATCATGAAGATCGCTTTTAAATACTTTCTGGATCTCATTTACAAGATTTCTCTCCAGCTTTTGTGAAACATTTCCAATCTGTATTTTTTTCCCCCCTACAATGATTTCCTTCCCGTCTTCCTCTTCCCTCAAAGGCGAGGGATAGGTTTACTCTGGACCATCCCACCGAAGTAGAGATCAAAAGGGTTCGTAGAAAATTAATTTTTTTTTAATATATCTTATTTTTAATATTAATCGCTAAATGAAAAAAATTCTTGGAATCCCATTTTCCGAATAATTCCATTCGAGATATATTATTATATTCAATGCATATATTATTCTATTTATTGAAATTTACAACTGTATACAAAAAATAAATCTAGTAAATGTGAAGCTAACATTCATAATTTTTAAAGAAACTGCCCATTAGGGATGGGTATCGATACACGATATACAGAAACATCGATAGTTTTCTTTCAATATATCGATATGCACCTTACGATATATCATTCTGTCTAAATTATAAAAATACTGCATACAACTATATATATATATATATATATATATATATATATATATATATATATATATATAAAAAAATAAAACGTCCCACATACAGAGGCAAAAATACTCGCAGAGCGAATTCGCTACAAATATAATGTTTTTGATGCATTTTTCCATTTTTATGTAGGTTGACTAGAAAGTATGTTGCGACTGTTTCCACTTCAGAGCCAGACACAACAGAGCGATTATTTTCCAGAGCAGGGTGAACTATCTCAATCACAAGGAATAAATTAAGTGGAAGAACTTTAGGCTAGTTTTTCCTACATTCCACTAACATTTTTTTTTCCTTATATGGTACCTCCATAAAAGGACTGTTAATTTGTATATATAGGCCTTATAGGCATACTACATGTATGAATATAAAAGTACAAAGTTTAAAATTTTGAATCTGTCCGTCTTCATTACATATGTCAGATTGTATTATGTTAAATTGTTTTTAGGTCAGATATTGTTTACATTCGTAAAGTACAAGCCTAAAATTTTGAATCTGTCCGTCTTCATAATATTCTAGTAAATAAATAAATGACAGTGAACCCAAAGGCTCGATACTGATTATATCTAAACGCACATTTTCCTCCACCCCATTTAATGAAACCCAAATCCACTATCTCATACACAATCTTCCGATATACGTCTTGGTCTGTCCCCGGACTTATTTATCCCGGAGAAGCCATCCACATTCTGCAGTGTACGAATAATTTTTTTGGCCTAATTTTTCAATATAACATCCATTTAAATGTTATATTTAAAAAAAAAATAAATAATGAAAAATATTTTTATGAAACACTAAAATCCAAAGATGTGCCTCTCTTCCCTCATAATAATAAATATAAAAAAAAAAAATATATTAATATATATATATATATATATATATATATATATAATATATATATATATATATATATATATATATATATATATATATATATATATATATATATATACATATTACACAACATATACTTAAATTAGTCATTATGCTTTCTATTTTCATTTTTTAGGAAGTGGTTTCTGCTATGGTATTTTTACTATCGAATTATATAATAATTTTTAAATTATTTCAATTTAGGGTCATTTGAATCAAATATATTTAAACTGAAAACATCCTTATTTTAATTCTAAACATTGTACCAAAGGATTTTACTTTTCTTAGTGTATCTCATTTTTAGAGTGTAATTCTATGTATATATCATTATTATTTTTATTTTAATTTTTTTTCATTTCATTATGTCTCTGACCAGATGTAACTGTTTTTCTTTCTGTACTTATCTGTTATTCTTAAGGGACTTTGTCCCAGAATAAAATTATTTTATTCTATTCTATTTTGAATAATCATTAAATTTTAATTTAAGTAATTTGATCCTTTTAATTCTAAAATTTAAATTGAAAAACAGCTGTATATTATAGATAGAAATGTCCATGATTTGAATGAAGAGAAAGCTATATATATTTTTTTTTTATTTATTTTTTTTTAAGTACAGCATATAACTTTTGCGCATTGAAAAAAGTATATAATTTTTGTGTTAGGTCACCAACCAGTCCCTACAAAACGATCTCAATATACGATGATGATTGTATTGTTGACTGTGAGTTGTAATTGTGTGTTGTAATAAACACGTCACGTTTTTAAATGAAAAACTTATATTTTGGCGTGCCGACGTTTCGACCTGCCTTGCAGGTCTTCATCGGGACTAAAATTATTTTACTTTACCCCTGACCATTTCATCACCTTGATCCGTACGTACCTTTCTTCCTCCACATTACTTATAACAGTCTGAATTATAGAAAAAAACATAACCCTAATCCTTATCTTCTGTCTCAACCATTAAGATTGATTCACATACGTCAGGTCAGTCTCTGTCACGTTAGTGTCAATCACAGTTCGTCTCAGGGGCTTCAGTGACGATTCGGTAAGAAGCTCTCACATCTTGTTAGTTTTTACTGATATTTGAGATGGCAGCGTTTTCAGAATAAACCTAAAATCACGGAACTTAAGTCATTTCTAATGACCTGTTTTATTGAGCATTTATTTATTTTTATTTTTATTTTTTTATAATTTCAAAATTAATAGTTAAGAGTTTTATTCTGAATAATAATTCTCCTATGGTCCACCATTTTAGGTAATCCGACTATTTTTACCAATTTTTATAGCGATATTATTTTTTCTAAAATTATCATCAAGAATTTCATGATACTACAATGTAGGTCGACATAGCTATTTGTAAGAACCAACATATTGCCAGCAAATTCAAGCAAAGGGAATGTGACGGGTAAAATTCCTGTAACCGTGGAGGAATTCCTTGATTCTTTTCCTCTCCCTTGTTTGAAAGAACTAGGACTTTTGTAGTATGGCTAAGTTTATTTCATTAATTTTTTGTAAGATTTTATTATTATTTTTGAAATAGGATACAGTTGATTATAGAAATGAATTGTAAGAATCGTTGATCGTGGTTGTAGTCAAAGGTGAAAACACCTATTATCTTAAAAAAAAAACTATTTTGAAAATTTTGAATATTATCGATTTTCAATAGGGTATATTTCAAAAACCGTTGTACGTTCTACAAATATTTATAAGAAAAATTGTATAGGAAATTTAATTAGCTTTAATTTTTATATAAAACATATTTGTCTAGAGTCCACCGTTTTCGAGATGTAATAGAAAAACCAAAAAAATGGGACCTTCTCTCCTCCCCCCACTGTTAGCTCACCATCCAGGGCGGGGACTTTTAGAATGTTTATCTTCTAACTAATCCTAACGAGGCCCTGATGTAAAACGTAATCGCATAGTTCATGCACTATACACCTTCCATGCATGTTTATGCACTCGACCTAAGTGTAAAAATCGTATTTTATGAAAAATGCAATTTTTTCCAAAACCATTCCCAAATTAGTATTCATTTCTGCAATAGCCTCACAGGAAAAAATAGCTTTCTAGCACCTAGCTAGGTGATAGAGTTTCAAAAGTAGGTTCATATTGAAATATAACATAATTCTTAAGTGACTGATGAATAATAATACGAGTTCTTAACAGTCCATAGAAACATTCAAAAGTTATACATTAATGAAAAAATGTCTCCTTTACTGTTCAGCTGTTTCTATTATTTTCACCTATGAATGTACCTATGACCATTCAATCTACGATTTTCATACAGTGTGAGTACCTCATAGTCCAAAAAAAAAAAAAAAATGTCGATTAGTGTTGGAAAATCATAGTTTACCAAACAGATTGAATGGTAGGAATTACTAGGATTTGTTACAAGATATCCTACCACAACTTCATCACGGTATTCCACCTGAAGTTCGGCAAAATATCATTTTTCAACACCATGGTGCTCCTAAACATTATTTGAAAGCAGTGCAAAAATTAATAAACCAACGATACACCGCATGGATATGTAGAAATGCCTTCCCCCTGTAAAAACAGACTCATCTGTCCATAAAATTCTTCAATATCATCTGCATTCAGAAGCCAACGGCAAAATTGAGGTCTATGTTTATTATCATTGAGTTTTGAACCTTACATTGAAAATCTAATAAAATAAAACCTAAATAATTAAGTGTGATACTATAAAATTCCTTGATCTAGTGTTATTGACAGTTTTCCTTTATTTTCCATTAAACAATACATTTTTTCTTTGCTTTTTACTCCAATGAAGAGTTTATTATGTTTAAAATACGTATTCCCATAAAGCGATAATCATAATGTCTTATTGACACAAGTGACGGATTTGTATGCCAAATGAAAAACCATGTTTTTCCAGTTTTAAAAGTAAATTGCTCTATGTAATCGATAAGGAATCGTTAATTTATTCATATCATATAAAAGCTGGTTAAATTTGCAAGTTTTTGTGAGATTTAAAGTTTTGTGGATAGTTTTTTTCGAAAAACGGTGAGCGTTGAAGTAATATAAGACATTGCAACTTCCTTAAATAAGGCGAAGATCAAGCTGTACTTTAGGTCCCAAGTTTGTAAAATTCAAGGTTACATGTACCCTGCTTTTATAGAAAATTTAATGCTAAATCCTAAAATGTGGTCAATTTGATAAATGTTTAAACAAGCTGGAGATATTACAGCATTTATGGAAAAAACGTGGTTTTCTAAAAAAAGTTTTTAAATTATCGTAAATCTGCAACGGATTGGAATAGAAAGGTAAGGTATGCGGCATTTCTTCAATTTTGATCTTGTTTCATCCATTTTTTTTTTTTTTTTTTTTTTTTACACTATGAGGGGCTCTCCCCTTTTATTTTGAAATTCATTTATTTATTTGCTTTATTCATTTATTTAATCTGTTTACATTATTAATCTCAGATAGCTCGCTGCTAAAAAAAAAAAAAATTCTTGGCAAAAAAAAAAAAAAAAAAAAAAAAAAAAAAAAAAAAAAAAAAAAAAAAAAAAAATGATAAAATACGTTTTTCCATTAAGGGGATCTTACTTAGGAAAAATAAAAGTTAATAACCTTGTCATTCATTAATAACAACAGGTGAAGAATTTTCCCAACAAGAAGACACTTGCTCCCTCCGAGCCGGGTGCAGTGTGGATTCCTCAAATTACGAAAAATGCGGGAGATATTTTAATAAGAAGCTTGGTAACTAATTTTCAAGGATTCCTGCCATACTTTAGAGCTGAGAGTTAATTAAGGATAAACTGGGGTCGTGGTGGGAGAGGGGATGAAGTGACACAGAAATCCAAATTGTAAATTATATCATCGCATATTTTGTAACTAAAGTATAACATATGCATATATAATAATTATATATAAAAATATATATATATATATATATATATATATATATATATATATATTTATATGATAGTAAAATACCGTTTCTAGACGTACTATTAATTCGAAACCCTAATGGAACAAAAAAAAAAAAATGGTGGAAAAAACCGATATTTAGATATGTTCATTATACTAGCCAATGCCCCAAAAGTTATAAAATCAAAACCGTAAAAAATTTAATAACTCGTGCAATAAAATTATCCACTGAAAAATATAAACAAACCGCGGAAAATAAAGTAGTAGACCTTCCTTTAATAAATCGATACCCACACAGACTCATTTGAAATCTTCTAAAACAAACAAAGACTCAACATAAACGACATAAAATTAACAATAAAAGATATTACACTGTTCCATAAATACTAACACTATCAGAAAGACTCAGAAAAAAACTCACAAATAACTGACTACACTGTCACATTCAAAAATACGTCCACCACAGAAAAATTATTCACCAAAACCAAAGATACAGATATATTGGAATTACGGTCTAATATTGTTTACGAAATACTGTCGAAGATGGTTGTGGCAAGCCTTATTTCGGTAAATTGGAACAATACCTCAAACGACGGGTTTATCAACATAAATGTGTTGCACATCTATAACTAAAATCCCGAATAAACCAGACCAAACAGCTCTCACCACACATTAGAGGCAACCAAAGCATTCCTTTAACTTTGATTTCCCCAAAATTATTCACCATGAACAACATAATTTTAAACGAAATATTAAAGCAATGATAACCATAGGAAAATTTAAAACTCGTGCAATAAACACAAAATCAGTTATCCTAAATTTCAATGCATGTTATTCCAATTTAATATATTCAGACCAATAATATACATTTACATTTATATACATCATATATATCATTTATCCATTTATATAGTATATTACACGGAAATCTCTTTATGTACCTGCATCTGGGAACACCACCAGTTTTGGAATATCTCTTTACTCTTTATTCAAAATTCCACAGGTCGGTTGTGTACTAGAACTGTTATAATTTAGTAGTAGATACCAATAGTATATATATATATATATATATATATATATATATATATATATATATATATATATATATATATATATATATATATATATATATATATATATATATATAATTTTGATATATAGATAAAGACAATTAAATAGAAGCAGTAGCAACATATTTCCTAGACAACTTAATACAATTGATAAACTGGTATTAAAAACTTTCCCTTATTTAAAACACTATTATAAGGGTTTGTTACTTAAAAAAAAATATATTAAGCTAAAGTTATATGCAGCAGAAACACTAATTAGGAACAATAAAAGAAAATGGAAAAATCAGGAAAAAGGAAAGAAAATTGTGAGGATGATATTAGGAAACAGAACCAAAGGAGAAACTTCCAATTCAGGAAGTAAAACAGAAGTATAAAAACATGTGGAAAAAATAACAGATGAAATTAGCAAATGGAGACTAATGTTTTATGGGCACATACAAAGAATGAGTCCAAGCAGATTAACAAGAAAAATTGTACATTTGAAAGTTTGAAAGGCAAACTCAATTGTCTTTAGAAACTAAACGCAGATTTAAAATAAATTGGCTTAATTAAAGAAGAAATTGTAGACGGGACAAACTATAGAAACAAAATTATGGAGTGGGAAGGCTTCCAAAACAAAACAGCAACAAAAAGACAGAAGAGAAAATGGACGGAAAGAGAAAAGTGAACAGATGAAGGAGTATTGGAGAAAGCGTAAAGCTAACTTGGTGGCTTAAACGTGGCCCTTAGCTGGCCTGTAACGAAAAAAAAAGTAGTTTTATGTCCTATTTTCATAATATAAAGAAAACTATACATCGTAAGGTACTTATCGATATATCGTCTGATCGTAAGGAAAATTATCGATGTGAAAATATTAGATTATCAGAAAAAAAATATCGATTTCGCGAATCGATACCTATCCCCAACCGTATACTTACCCATTACTCTTTTAGATTGACGGTCGAAATTTCGTCACCTGCACAGAATTGGAGTTCTACAGAGCTCACAATGTTCTCTGTACCAAGCAGATGGGCTGCATTTACCAGTGTGATGTAAATTTTGACTAGTGATGAGTCGTTCTGGGTGGAACGGAACTTGGAACTGGTTCCAGCATAGAACCGGTTTAAAACGAAAAGTATTACCTAGCTGGAACGAAAACCAATGCCAAAAGATCTCCCGTTTCGTTCCCTTGGTGTAGATAGGGTATTGCATCTCTGGTTCCACACAAGGTCGTTCCGACTGCTTCTCTCCCTCACTTGGTTTCCTCTCTTTCCCTTCATCGCCACACCACATCGCGCAGAAGCATCTTCAAAATAAAAAATTGTCTGTTTTACCGACAGAGCGCAGCTTAATCTTTCGGATTCAAAGAAATTTGTTTTTTAAGAACCAAAATCGAGCTAAACATGCAAAAAGTTTTGTAAAGGATAGGTTGACTGCTTTAATTAAAAGTAAAATGGTCGATCCATACAGGATATGAGAAATGTTAATGCCAGTGGTTCAACAGAAAGGAGAAAGCAGGATTCTTTTTCAAGCTTGAAACGAGCTCGAGATCAATTATCTCTCATAGATATAGCTGAATCGAAGGCAATAGTTAAGTTGGGAAGGTACGTCGACGATGAAATTTTGAGCGAGGCTTTCAGCTGATAAAAATAAAAAACTTTCAATTTTTGAATGTTAACTTTCAATAATAAATCTGTTAATATTTTGTTTAATTTTCGTATTTTGTTTTTCCAAAAAAGAAAAAAAAATTCTTGATTGAATGAAACTATTTTAAAATAATACAATTTTTTTAATAACTATACATAACTATTTAAACTTTCCTAATATTATAGTAGCTATGAAATTCTTAATTATAAAATAGAAAGAGATTAACAGCCCGAAGTCACGAGAAAAACTGGAAAATTGGAAAATTGGAACGGAACGAAAACTAGAACTGGTTCCAAAAGTGGAATGAAACCAAAAATCTCATTCCGCATTTAAGTCGGAACGGCCCTTCACTAATTCTAACATGCATTCTGAAGATCAAGTGGAAAGTACCACTATGGCAAGAATGTGTTGTGCTGCCAGGAGCCGAATGACCCCGTTGCCAACGGCTTAGTCGTTAAAAAACATAACTTTTATCACTAACGAATTACTGAAAAGACCCGATCTACAAGACTCGTCACTCAGTGATGATTGAGCAGGTTTTTTTTCCCCCTAGTTCTAGTTCTTTCAACCCGAAAGTATCAATGACTGAAGAATGAAACTTCCACTTACCCCCTCAAGCGCTCCATGAAAGTTGCTTTTACAGATATAAAGTATACTCGTGCACTGAATCATGAAGAGGAGTAAGGTGTCGGATTTTTTTCTAAGAACGGGAGCTGTAAGCCTTTCCATTAGGACTATGGATAGTGTTACCATGACAATGGGCAAGTGCTCCGAATTCAACTATTACATAATGGCTGCCACCAACTGTCGCCGCGGTATCTCTATTTTTTGTCATCGGATCCCACAATCCACGTAGACACTATGATCTAAATTTTTAACACTACGTAATTCTAAATATTTAAATTTTATTTGTGCAATTCTTTTTAGATTTTCATAATTATTGAATTTTGACTTCTCGCCTATACAATTATCTCTAATTAAACGTTATTATATGTATATTAGTATAACTCTCATATAGTAATTTCATATCACGTTCCGATTATTATGCTATGAACATTGCCGGAAGGTGGGAGCTAGATTGGAATTTAGTGGCTTATGTCCAACATAATTAAACGTAATCCCTTAATATGTTTTAAACATTTAACCATCCAAATGAGTCGTAAGAAACTAATCCACAGTGACTTATTTAATTTTTTTGTTTACCGAACATCAGTACCATAATATAAAATACTAACTTTTGAATGGAGACAGCGGTGTGCCGGTGATGAAACAGTGGGGAATCTTTATAATTAAATATTGTTTTTTTCCCGAATTCTGTTTGTTTTGGTTGGCACAGAATCCAAAAATAACTGATCATAAATTGTGAAGAGGTATATAAGTATCGATAATTTTTTTGATTGTCATTTAATTGTCATTGTTTCGAAGCAACTAAAATATTATGTTTTACTTTTTAGTTCTACATATATATGTAGGCTTAATCTTGAAGTCGGTTTTGTTTTTTGTCTAAAAATTATTTTTATTTTTCACTTTTTAATGGTGAGTGTATTTTTGTTTATACAGTCAATTCTCGACCTTCAAGCTACCCTAAAAAATAGCTCAACTTATTGAACAAAGATTTATCGAGGTTATCATTCCACTCATCTTCATGTAAATGGGAAAATTGAACACAAAATTGGAGTTGAAATCATTACGTATATTTTTCATTACTGGGTATGTGTATGTTGTTTGCACATATGTACATATAAAATCATTGATACAGAAAATTAAATACCCGGTACAAATTTATAATATAATTTTCAACTGAACTGCGTTTTTTTTCTGAGGGTGCCTAAAAGTAGACTTACCGCCTTCCATCAGTAGCGATCTTTTCTTTATTCTTTAGGATGGTTGAAAGATAACTACGCGGAATTCGGAATTCACTAGCAACAAACGCCCAACTTCTTTCTCATTTCTCCACTTTGCAAATCAATTTTAACTTTTCGTTAATTGAAAGAATTTTCAATAGCCACTGTAAAACCGCTCGAGTGAATAACTAATAATTAGTGACTGGTGTAACTATTAACTGAAAAGATAAATAATGACGGGAAACAGGAAAACAAATTACACATGAAATTCTTTTAATTTGAGTTCGAGTTATAGAGGCAATGACTTCTAATAGTTCGTTTCATAGAGGTGGTCCTAGATCTTTTGAACCCTATTTTCCCTAGTTTTTACTTATTTCATGTTTTTTGTCTCAAATCGTCTCATTGAGGTGAAATTTAAGTGTAATGTACTTCCGAACGTAGATTTTGTTCGACTTATTTAAGAATTCAGCTTATCAAAGTACAACACATCGAAAGTTGACTGTATATGTAAATTATTTTTGTTGATAATTTAGATTTAGTTACCATGGTGATTCTAGATTATCATAATTATAAATATGTATGTTTAAAATGGAAGGTGTTTTATATACACTGTTTTTTTGATTTTCTTAAAAAGTACTGATTGTGAGTTGATTTCAAAATATTTTTTATGGGACCACCTCTGAAGTATGCCCTACCGATCTAAAAATGAATTCCCAAAATTGATTCAGAATTGACGGAGTAATCGCGTAACATACACACAAGAAAAAAAAAAAAAAAAAAAAAAAAAAAAAAAATACAGACGTGTTGAGAACCTCCTCTTTTTTGAAATCGATTGAAAAAGACAATCCATTTTTCGTTTGTGATCACTAACCACGAAAATTACTGAACCAATCTGTACCAAATTTTACCCACACCATTTTTATAGTTCCCGAAATTTTTAACAGTAATGAAATATATTTTTTTCTTTTTCTTTTTTTTTTTTTTTTTTTTTTTTTAAAAGATTATATGTGGATAACAGTGAAACCGATAGTTGGTGAGAGCAATTATACATGAGAGGTTACAAAGGTATGATGTTATATAGAGCTTGTAATCGATAGCAAAATTTACTTATGTTCAATCAAATAATTAAAAAAATATTAAAAGTAGAACCCAGAAAAGTTTGAAAACCGGCAGATATGTGGTCAGCACCATTTCGTAATAGCCTGCTACTTAACCCACCTATACCAAATTTTAACTACAGAATTTTCATAGTTCTAGGAATGTTTAGCAACGAAACAATTTGCAATAATAAAAAACTAAATGTGCAATATTGAGTAGCAGTCGTCACTTTTAGAAACTGTAGATAGATCAATAAGACCTGTTACTAATAACGGTTATAGAAATAGTAACCGTAGATACCATTAAAATCAAATGTATTTATATAAAATAAAAAAGCGGAGCTAAAGTAAAAATGACTTATTTTTTTAATATAGTTTTTATAAGGAGCTATTATTTGCTATTTTCTTTTTCTATAATTTCCTGTTTTAATACAACTAAAAATATGAAAGACGGACGGAGCAGACTACAAGCAGTTCAATGTCGCACTAAAGGCTGGTTCGAATGGTCGCACTATCGATCTACCATACAAATACAATGTAGTATTTACCTTCAAGTTACAAAAATATATATATTTTTTTAATGAAGAGGTTATAGTACAATGAGAAATCGACAAGCTTCTATTAAAAAAAAAAATAAATAACATGAAAATCCTAAAAAGTAGCTTAATGCCACGCTGGGACTTATATATAGCCAGGATGGACGTTAATACCACACACCGGCCACAAATTAAGGAGAGTAATTTTTAAGTTTTATTACCTCATAAATTGACCAGTATTTAACGGGACATATATAACATTGATACATCGCGGCTTTCGGAGGATGCATTTATCTTATTGCGTCACGAGATCGATATCGCAATATTTATTAAAATAAATAAATTCAACAATATGATATCACAGCTGATAGTATAATAAATACCTATAAAATTATTTTAAAAATCAAGTAAAAAAAATTTTTTTTTTTTATATGACATATTATCACACATCCTCTGAACAAAACAGTTAGATACATTTATCTTTAAAATAAATTTAATAATCTAATAATAATAAATTATGAGTACAACTAAAGGGTTTGGTAAATGAAGGGGTTATGTCACATTTTAATTTTTTTTTTTTTTTATTCTTTTATTAATAAAAATTTACAACTATATAACGTATACATCTAGTATATAAGCGGTTTACAATGAAAAACAATGGCATGCGTAAAACGTATTTACAAAAGAAATATTTACAAAAGAAAAATATTGGCCATCTTCTTTTCAGACGCCTCAGAGGATTGCTAGGAATGGAATAGGAAGCAAGTTGTGAAACAAGTGGATTAGGATGAGGAGTAAATTAATTATGAAAGGAGAGGCATCTGGTTCGTGCCAAATCAGCAACATATGCGATATTAAGATAATCGTGGATCAGTTGTGACAAACTAAGGAGCATCAAGGATTTTTCGAAGGATTTTGGGTTGGAGTGATGGGATGCGGGAAGAATTCGATGATTTGGTGGATTCCCATAGCTCAATACCGTAAGTCCTTATAGGTCTGATAATCTTCAAATATATGAGTTTTTTGCAAGGAATTGGGAGATTTGAACGTTTGTCAGGTAAGTGTTGTAGCAGTCGAAATCGACGTGCAGGTTCTTGTTTTCTCAATCTCGTATTAGGGTTCCAGGTAAGTCTCATGCTCTGATAAAATCCATGGTATCTTATCAACATTATTTAATGGTACTGTATTAAATGATACAAGAGGACAGTACAAGGTAGGTGTTCGACACAGGGTAAAAGTCATTTTCTGGGATTAATCTTAACTCTCCAGTTATGACACCATTCTTCAAGAGAAGTGATATGTGACTGCAGTGTCCAGGATACAGCTAATGGCTAAGATCATTATTGACTAACAATTGTTTGCTTCCTATTATTTTTTCCGAAAACCCTCAGAGGCGTCTGAAAAGATGATGGTCTCAGGACCTTTCAAAAGAATAAAGAACTTTTACTAAACCGCCTCCAATGGGTAGTTCCATTACAAGTTATTGTCACGTTACTGTTATCATTTTCCCACATATTTACTAAGCGTATGTATTCTACACAGTTGTTACTATCAATAAAAATGAGAATGAAATTAAATTAAGAATTGTATTTTAAAGAAATTAAATCATTGATCCAATTAATACAGAAATCCGTATTACTGGCAATAATCATTTTTTATTTTATTATTTGTTTTTTAACCCTTTCAGACCTGGCGTACACAAATGTACACATAAAATATAAAAAAAAAATTACGTAAGACGGATGTGCACATTTGTACACAAAAAGAAAAACTATTTTTTCTGAAAAACCTGACAACCAGGTTTATTCATAAATTTTTCCTTAGTATTTTTATTCTACTCTAGCTACAATTTTTTTTTTAGATTCAATGGACACAAAAAATAATTCAGGTCTGAAAGGGTTAATTATTAGTCTTGTAATGTAAACTTTATACATTAATTTAATATTTAATTATTATTATTAACAGCGAAAATAAAAAAGTAGTTTTCGATTGGCACTAAAGACAGTATAGATCTACGACCGCGTGAAATGGTGTACGGATACATTTGCGCGAGCTCTGGCAACGTAGAGGAATAAACCCGCTTCATATTTCTGCAAACCATGGTTTCTATGAAACAGCGGCAGGCCAACCCGTAGCTCGATTATTGGTCCCTTTGGGGCCAATTCACCAGTAGCAGCCCTCTTTCCAACGTAAGTTGAAACACTTGGGTTCAGAGACAGTAACAAAGTATTCTAGAACTATTGCTTGTGGTTACTGAGGGTCAGAACGTACGTGAAACAAATTTTCGGGGAGCTATTTTCATAATTCCGCTTAAGAGAACCAGATCACGATACCCAATTAAGGTACACAGGGTCATCATTTCAACGTCTTGTCGGTGTGAGTTTCTTCCAGACGTGCTCCACTTGCCCGAGGGATTGAAGAGACCCGAGCAACGTATTATTTCATGGAGATAGGTCACCAGTCCAATTACTTACCACGCTCGACTCTCAGAGATCTCTGCACAACTTTGGTTATATATTACCCATTCGGCCATCCTGACCCCACTTTTATTTTATATATAAAAATGAACTATGTCCAATTTTTTTCTAATGATTTACAAACACGATAACTTTTCCAACACCGTTTTAGAAATCATCTGTTTAACTTTATCGAAAGAAAACTTACATTCTTAACCCTAGAAGGATCAATGTTTTTTTTTTTTTATTGATGGTGTAAAAAATATATATTATGTTGTTAGTGTTTAGTAGTTGGGAAAAAATAATAATAAAAAAAAAAATTATCTAATATTTGAAGGGAAAACAATTATTTGATTTTAGTTGTTGTCATTTACTTTAATCATAATCACAAATACGTTTCTTCTCGATTTTAGCCGCCTAGGACCGCGTGAAGTAACCATATGCAATCATTTCCGTACTTCTTTCCGTCATTTCCAATAGTTCTTCATCCGTTCACTTTGCTGTTTCCTACTCACTTCTGTCTAGATGCTAATTCTCTATCTCTCTCTTCTCCTTCTTCAGGAAACCCTTTTAGTTTAGTAATCATTCTTCAGAAAACAGTTCTGTCTTATTTACGTTATCTGTTATACCAATCTCTTCCATGTCTTTCTTCCCTGAATCGATTGGTTACCATTTTTTCTCTAATGAACATGATTGAAAATGAGTTTCGTAAGCCTGGTGTTATTCATACTCATTGTGTGACCAAAGAATCTGATTCTCCTTTTCCTGATTGAATCTGACATCATTTCATTCATGTTCTCTTTGTACAGTTCCTTGTTTTTCCTGTGTCTAAATTCTCCCTTGTATGTTTCCAATGGTCCCCAAAGTTTCCTTAGAATTTTCCTTTCTTTTTTCTCTATCCCTTCTATTTCTCCAATTTTCATAGCGAACAAACATTCTGTAGAATAGAGACTCTCTGGTATGATTACTGAAATGTAATGCTTAATTTTGGTTTCTCTTGTTATAAATATCTTTAGTCAATTGGTAAGCTAGTTCCAGTTTCCTCATTCTTGAATTTTTAACTTATTTTTCTAGTCCATTTACCTAAATTATTTCACCTAGATATTTAAATTTAGTAACTCTGATGATTTTCCTGCACTCTGTTTTTAGTACTGTCAGTGAATCTTTGATATTGAAATGAAATGAAATGAAATGAAAAATAAACTTTATTCTGGGACGGACTGTCCCCTAAGAATAATTAAAGTGCACAATAAAAGGTACAATTGTCTGGCTGAGATTAGTTAAATCAGCACATTTGTAGTATAGCTAAATTAGGAGAAAAAGTAGAAATGAGAAAAAAATGAGAAAAAAATAAAAAATAAATAAAGATTAAAATTAAAGTAAATTCATATTGGTCATGAATTTAAATTTTTTTCAAAAGATATCTGGAGACCAACCTTCCAGTCCATTTCTGTCAGAATGTTGTCTTGTTTTAAAGCTGTTTCTATGTCTTGAGAGAGTATTGCGATATCATCAGTGAAGGCTAGACGAATATATTTACTGTGAAAAAAAAAAAAAAAAAAAAAAATTCCGACAGAACAATTCAGTTACTACTTTTCCTTTAGATTTTTAAATTCACACGTACGACTAACATAATACTTTTACTTAAACTTCACACTAAGCCCACAGTAAAAGAAGCGATATCTATACGCAATGGTTGGAATTATACAGTTGCTAAGTATCCGAAGCTTCTATCGAGACGTCAAGAGATGTCGTTGCTAATATGTTTATATATGTTGTAACGATAACAATGGTTGTACCGCATATGGTACTGGGGGCCTAGTAGGGTTAAAGGTTTCCTAATATCTTTCAATATAACTAGCATTTCGTATTTTATAGATACTAATATTTGTTAATACCTTGATAATCTACACTATTATATAAAAATGACAGGCAATTTTTTGTTTGTGATCACAAACCGCGAAAACTGCTGAACCTATTTTGTTCACATCATCTTCATAGTTCTTAGGTTTAGCAATAATAAAATCTACTGATTTTCCATTAGTTTGTTGTAAAAAAAAAAAGCGGTAATAAGTGGAAAACAGTGAAGTTTGAAATTTGACCGATTGGTGGTGATCGCCATTCTGCAGAGGTTACAAAGGTACAGTATTATATAGTGCTTGACATTGATAATAAAATTTATTTATATTAAATTAAATTATTAAAAAAAGATTGTGAAAATCGACCGATAGTAAAATTTACAATAATAATAATAATAATAATAATTTGAACGTTCAATGTCGAGTGGCAGAAAGGGCACTTCGCCAATCTTTATAGTTAGAAATTAAAATCCAACCAGATGAAATAAATTAAATTATTTCTGTCGAATAAAAATTATTACCAAAACAAAATGGTGATCCTTTGCTTTTTGATATCCTGCGTAAAAAAAATATGATTCAGGGACTTTTCGCTGTAAGCAGTGCTAATGCAGTCCATTATCCCCAAGAGTTTTTTTTAAATAGTCTGTATCCATCTGGATTATAAACTCTCAATTTTAAAACATTGAATTATAAAGTTGGTGTCCAATTATACGTTTTTTTAAATATACATTTATTGAAATTTACAACTATACAAAATATATACATCAAATAAATGTATTGACAACGATTATAATAACATGTTAAAACTTGAAAACAACTTCTCATAAGTAGCACTTTTTTAAAAATTCTACATTGGAAGGTCTCTAGGCCATCTTCGTTTCAGACGCCTCGGAGGATTATCAGAAATGGTGTGGGAAGCAAGTTGAGAAACTAACGTTAAGATCTTTATGGATAAGTTTATTGGTGGCATAGTAGGATTTTTCTTTTATTTTGAGAGCAGGAAAAGCTGCGGTGGAGAATCCTAGTCTTTATGTATTTTGTTTCAAAATGGTTTAAATTATTCTTTTGTTTACAGTTATCAATAAAATATAAGTTGGCAATATTAGGAAGATAATATTTCTTTATCTGTAAAATGACTGTAAGTACGAGTTTTATGTCAGGATTTTTTAAATTACCATAATTAAAACTCTTATTCTGGAGTTTAACTATAACAAATTGTAACATTGATTATAAATTGTAATTTTAATGACATATTTACTATTTTTCTAAATGGTGGTTATATTTATTTAAGTTTCAGAACTTAAAAATAAATAAATAAAATTAAAATATTATCATATTTTTTTCTTTACAATGACATTTGTGAAAGTGACTGTCAGTGTATCGTGGGTAATGCGAAACCCTTGGAAGCCGTCAACAGATAAATTACCTAATGGTGGGGAGGGGAACAGCTGATGCCTTCGGTGTATCATGTCTGTTTAATTTCAGCCTGGGAGTGGTAATACGTGTCACTCCGTTATGGAATTATGGCCTTACTTGCTATTAATTCGTGAGTAAATACAAATAGGTAAATATACAACTATACCGGTAAGAGACAGGTAAATATTAATACAGATTACATTAAACAGTAAACGTTAGTGGTCTTGTAATATTTATTGAAATAAACAACTATATTTAAATACATTCAGTAAACGTGAGAGATAAATATTTATAATTTTTATTAAATTAAACCTCCGTAGTTTACCAATAATCATGCTGCACAATTCGCCATCCTTACATCTTTTTGATTACTTACAAAATTTGAGGACAAAAGAGTAAAAAGATAATAATACTTTATTTACATTTTTACAATTTACATGACATATTAAGTAATCACAAGACTAAAACAACAAGAAACTGCCCGTCGTTACAGACTACTTCAACATTTACTTGACAACCGTTCAAAGCTCTCAATTAATTACAAAAGACTTATTTACATGGCTGTAATTAGACCTATTTGGACGTACGGAGTTGAGCTTTGGGCTCTACTAAACCATCCAATTCATCACGTATCCAATTCTCACAATCCAAAATCCTAAATTCTCCTTACTTTATCACCAATAAACTTATCCATAAAGACCTTAATGTTCCATATGTTGCTGAGTTAGCCCAAACCAGATACCTATCCTTTCATTGTAGGCTTCATAACCACTCAAATCCATTAGTTTCTCAACTTGCTTCCCACTCCATTCCCGATAATCCTCCGAGATGTCTGAAAAGAAGATGGCCTAGAGATCTTTTAGTGTAGAATTTTTATTAAAGTGCTACTATTTAGTAGTTCTTCACAAGTTAATTACATGTCATTGTATTCACTATCAACACATACTTAATGTACATTATTTTGTTCAGTTGTTAATATCAATAAATGAAGAAAAAAGTAAAAATAAAACAATTCATATTAAGCATGCATGTTTCGGCATACATCCTTTAAATGAATAATATAATTCCATTTAATAGTAAATAGGCTTTACAATTCAAAGTTTATATTTGAACAGAAAAAAACCTGCATATCAAAAATGAATAATAATAATTAGTAAATAAATAATAATAATAATAATGATAAAGAATAAAATCAATTAAAATAACATATATGTATATAACTTATATCATATAATAGTATGTAAATAACTAAAAAGTACGTATAATAACACATATTGAACATAGCTAAAAAGATATATCTAAATTAGATTAAGTGAGAAGTACATTCTCCACTTTCTTTAAATATTTTTCAAATTTTGACCAAATTTTCGGATTTAACATTAAATTCCCTATAAGATAAAAGTACATGTAACCTTGAATTTTACTAACTTGGGACCTAAAGAACCACTTGATCTTCACCTTATTTAGGGAACTTAAAATGTCTTATATTACTTTAACGCTCACCGTCTTTGGAAAAAACTATCCATAAAAGTGCAAATCTCACAAAAACATGCAAATTAAATTCACTTTTAAAACCGAAAAAATATGGTGTTTTCATTTGGCATACAAATCAGTTACTTGTGTAAATAAGACATTATGATAATCGCTTAATGGGAATATGCATTATAAACATGTTAAACTCTTCATTGGAAAAAAAAGCAAAGACAAAATTTATTTTTTAATGGAAAATATAGTAGAAAAACTGTCAGTAAAGTGACACCAGATCAAAGGGTTTTATTTTATTTTATTTATTATTTATGATTTATTTTATAACATTTTTTATGTAAGGTTTAAAATCCAATGATAGTGAACATAAACCTCAATTTTGCCGTTAGCTTCTGAATGCTGATGAAAGAATACGACTTTGATGATTCCTACATATCCAATTATAGGTAAAAATTATTTTTTTTTTTTTTTTTTTTTTTCAGTAACGTATGTCATGAAAATCGTTGGACGTTCGACAAATATATAAGGAATCACTTTTATAGGAAGTTTAATTAGCTTTAATTTTGACCTGAAACATAATTTTCTACTGTCCCCAATTTTCCCCCTCTCCGTTAGATCACCCCCAGGGGCGGGAAATTTTAGCATGTTTACATCCTAACAAAGCTAAGAAATCAGCAGCTTTCGCATATTCCATACACTCTGCACCTCTCATTCCAGCACTCATTGACTGGACTAAAGAGGAATATCATTATACCGTGATTGGAATAATAAGAAATGAAGAGTGTTCATATTCACTTTGACCGCAGTGAAATTAATATTAATTATTAATGCATTAATTCATATTAATACCAGAATATTAATTATTTATATGCTAACAATTAATAATTAAGTATTAATATTAAAATTATATGTTATTTATTGATTGATCTTGTTGAACTACTCCCGGTATAATTTATATCTACACTATATGTTCTTAGAACTTAACGACTAATATTTGAAAATAGTTTTCCAATAAACGAAACATTATAGAAGAGACAAATCATTCTTCAATACATGATTGATCGATCCGTTTACTTTACCGTAATGTTCACAATGGTCCTTAGTGTGCCAGGGAAATAAGATTGTACGTTCTGTTGATAGAGTGGCTCTTTGTGTTTTGACAGCTCTAGGTGTATTATTGCCAATTGATCTATTATAGTGAATTTAGATTGGCCCAGCCAAGAACTGGGTGTGTTTGGAACTGAATGGGGAAAATTGAATTGGGCTGAGAAACCATTGGAGGAATATATATTTTACGAAATATTATATATTGGAGTAGGTTTGATAAACTATCTTAGTATATAAAACAGTATTCTGTAATTATACTTTAGTCACAAAAAGTCAATTAAGAAAAACAAAAACAAAAAAATATACTTGGATTTTAAACCTTATATCGAAAATAAAATACATCCTAAATCGAAACGGAATCATTAATTTGATCATACCATATAAAGTTACATTTTTGTGGATAGTTTTGTCGAAAAACGGTGAACGCTGAAGTATTGTAGAAACATTGTAACTTCCATAAGGTGAAGATCAAGCTGTTCTTTAGGTCACAAGTTTGTAAAATTCAAGGTTACATGTACATTGTTCTTATAGAAAATTTAATGCTAATTCGAAAAATATATTTAAAATTTGAAAAAAAAAATTATTAAGCGGAGATATTACAGCTTTTATGGCAAAAGACGTGGTTTCCTCAAAAATACTTTGGACTATCGTATATCTGCAACGGATTGAAAAAGAAAGGTAAGGCCTGCGGCATTTTTCTTCAATTTTTATCTAGTTTCACCTAGACTTTTACACTAAGAGGAAATCACCCTGTATAATTACAAATAGTCCACTATTTATTAGTAAAAATAATAGAATTTTGTTTTAAAAATAACCACCATTTTTATAAGATACTAAAATCATTTTTATATTATTTTCAGTATAACTATATTGAAAATAAACTACCATACAATTCACATGAATTTTACAGAAATTCTAAACAATTCTGTCAGTTTTGACAAATAGCCTTTCCTTAAAAATTATCGTATTTTTGATTTGTAACGGCAAAATTAGATGTCAGATCCAAGAAACGAACTATGACTTGTGGATATAATTGGACCCTTTCTAGACAGCGATAGATTGCGGTGACAATTTCAATTGTGATCTTGGTAGCGTTGTCTCTGTGGTTTGAGGTCACAATCTCCCCTAGGACTAGACGCGGTCTAAAAGTATATAAGTAATTAAATAACTAATATTTGTCATAATATACAGTAACGTGTTTGTTTAAAATAAATAAATAAATAAAGTGCATTTATTTATAGAATCAATAATTTAAACAAAAAAATATTTTTATTGGTAAAACTGTGACAATTTTATTTTAGTCAGTTGAATCCAAATAGATTTTTCTTTTGAAACATTTTGTAGTTTTATTGTGTTTATTTATTAGTCATTTTTTTTTATCGATTTATTGAAATTTACAGCTGTACAAAATATATATATCAAATAAATGTGTTGATAATGATTACAATAGCATTTCAAAACATGAAAAGGACAATTCATCAGTAGCACTTCAATAAAAATTCTACACTAAAAGGTCTTATAGGCCATCATCTTTTCTCCTCAACATCGGAGGGTTATCAGGAATAGAATGAATAGCAAGCTGAGAGACTAGAAAATTTTTGTAGTTATGGAATTTACTATGAAAGGATAGGTATCTGGTTTAGGCTAGATCAGAAACATATGGGACATTAATTAATTATTTGGATAAGTATATCTGTAACAAAGTAAGGAGCATTTAAGACTTTCCGAGTAATATGGATTGAAAGGATTGGATTCGGGAAGAATTAGAGGGTTTAGTTGAGCCCCAAAGATTTTATAAAAAAAAATTTTGTTTTTTTCTCCCATAAAACAATGAAAAATTGATTAAAAATTGCCTTTTCGCAGAGTTCAGACGAAAATATTGAGAGAACACAGATCTGTTGGCTAACACTTCGAAAAATTAAGCTGTATAATTTGTAATTTGTCTATAATTTGTTGCAATAGTTCAATGATGAATGTCTGGAATTCAACCATCAATGAAAAACGTTTTTTACCAGCGAATCCTTCCCAAACTACGACAGCTTATCGTATAAAAAATCAATAAACATAAATAATGATCTTTTAGAATCGGTATCATTACGTTTATTGATAGCTTAAACTGACCCTATTAAAGTGCTATTGTTAAAAAAAATTAAAAAAAAAAAATAAAATGCAAATTTTTAAAGTTTTTTGAATGTAAAAGGGCGCAATAAAAAAAAAAACATATATATTTTTTTTATTTAGATCCAAGTAATTAAAAAAATATTTTTTTTCTTTTTCGAAACGGTATTTTTCGAATAAACTCTCCTTCAAAAGTATTACCTTAATCCATTCCTGGTTTATATTCATATTAATATTATTTATTAAACGTGAGACATTAAAGATTAGACACATCAATGTTTACCCTGTTAATAACAAACGTTGGAAGATTATTTTTTTAAAATTTCCTTCATTCCATGTTTATCATTCGTTTTGTTATTTGAAAGTATACCAAGACTAGTGGAAGCAGTCATTCAATCCAGAGGGGGCAATATGCCTTATTAAATAAAAAATAAAAATTTTGAAGTTAAAATTGTAAAAAATGAAAATTTTAAAAAGTAAGATTTCTAACATTTTTGTTTATTGGAAGAAATATTGTAATTTATTTTAATAAAAATTGTTTATATCTAGCTTAGGAATGTTTATTATTATTATTTAGACTTCAAAACCTTTCTTTGTTATAAAAAGAAATAAATACGTTTTTATAAAATTCAAATATTTCAACTTTTGACCTGTATTTTCCACCAGCATACTAAATGGTTACAGGAGTTTTGTAAAAAATTATCAAATCTGTATTATTTTAAAATAATGATTTCATTAATTAGAACTCTTGTTAATTTAACCATTTTCCTGTAGTCCCTTGAGCTTCCTTTTATCCAGATAAAATTATACTATCTCATTTATTTTTAAGTTTTAAATATGTTTTTCCTACACAATTTTTAATTTTATACGAAAAATATATTATTTATTATTTATAATTAGTTGAATTACTCGCAATTTAAATTTAAATTTTTCTACATATCCTTATAATCCGACTTAAATAAACTATTTATTAAATGGAGATACATTTTGAAAAATACTGAATAAAATATACCTATCCACTCAAGACGATATTCTCAACACAAAGAGCCGTTCCTCATGTCCTGACAGTTTTAAGTACCCTGCTTTTTCTGAAACTTCGTCACGTCCTTCCAAAGAAAGCTTTTCAAGGCAGGATCAAAGGGACGTCAGTGAAAGGATGCGTCCCAGAAGGTGGCAAACCAGTAAAAATTGACGAGAAAGCCTGAATTTAGCCACAATATAAAATATTAAGTTAAAAAATAAGAAAATTTAATAAAACATCTAGAATGATCAAATCCGTAACAGCATGTTCGAAAAAAATGATCCGAGGTGTTTGATTTCCTGGAGTAAGCAAACAAAACGTTTTACTTTGTTTAAATAAATAAATAGACTTCTAACTCATTTATTGACTTTATCAAAAGATATATTTACCACAACTATAAGTTAACTTTAACTCAGCTTTTAATTCAAAATGTTTCATATTTTTGATTAATCTTTATAGTAAAAGTTTTTTTGTTTTTTTTATAATATATTTTAATTATCAAAGTCGACATTCAATCTATTGAATCGCCTATAATATACAGGGTGTCCCAGACATAGTGTAAAAAAAAGGGTAATACTGCAAACTAAACGGGGTAGAATGGCGCAAAAACGAGTGTCCTATCTCAATTTTTTGAGGAGATAGAATTTTTTTTTTTTTCGTTTTAATTTTTAAAATCTTACTTTTTTCTGAAAAATTACAGTTTTCTCTACTTTGTTTTAGCGTAAAAAACTAAAACGATGATATTTTCTTAATCAGCATTAAATTTCTAAAAGATGAAATAGGTCTAAAAATTAATTTAAGCCCCCCCTCCCCCCCCCCCATAAAAAACAAAAAAACAACTTATTTATAGGGAGTTAAGGGGGGGTTAATTAAATTCTTGCTGATTACCTAATGTTACATAAACGTACTTTTTTTAAAATATAAAAAATAATAATTTAGTCATAAAATAAGGGGTTAACTTCTTATGACCTTTGCACAGAGTGGGACTATAATTGTTTACAAAGCTTTACTAAATAAATCCGGGGCTTGATAACACAGTCTGGGCTAATGAGTAATAGCAGGGCACATTTTGAAATGTTATTTTTCTGTTTATGTATTTAATATCTTCAAATAATCCTAAATTATTATTTTTTATATTTTAAAAAAAAGTACGTTTATGTAACATTAGGTAATCAGCAAGAATTTAATTAACCCCCCCTTAACTCCCTATAAATAAGTTTTTTTTTGGGGGGGGGGAGGGAGGGCTTGCCACCTTCACAACTCTTTATCTATCATGCATATGGACAAGTGATAAAAAACTAATACATTTATTCAATCTAGTAGGTATGTGGAGCAATCAAGTATTTATTCTCTAGCGTGTTTTTCATCAGAAAAACGTCTGTTAGACTCAAAAGGTGAAGTGCAATTGTATCATGAGTTACACCAATAAAAAGCTAACTAAATTCTGCAGTTTTTGAGAAATTTTATTCTTGGGTTCTCCAGTGAGGAGTGAGGAATTTTCAAAAAAAAAAATTTAAGTTTTAATAAATGATTTGTGTTTTGCGCGTTAAAAGGCCCCTTAAAAGTCTTTTTAAATATTTAATGGGTTTTTACGCTACATACAAAAAAATTGAGATAGGACAGTTTTTGCATACCAATCTGTCTTATTAAAGATAGCAAGAGAGAGAGAGAGATAGAGATACACTCTATGTAACAACAATTAAAAGATAGCAAAACTTCAACAATTTATTTGAGTACAATTCCATGATATAACATAACAATTATCGGAATATCACTCGCCTCCACACCAAGGTCCTCCAAGAAGCTCCTTGTTTTTCCTGGTATGACTCCGCGCGACCCAAACAAAGTACCATACAGAACCTGCGATTAAACCGCGTTAAACATAAAAGATATAAGTTAATTTAATATAGGTTATTGCATTTAAAAACTTGAAATATAAGGGTTCCATAGATTATAAAATATAATTTGAAATTTTTTCGACAAGTTTACCATAATTATACAAACATCCTTGAGAAAAATCCATATTAAAATCAAAGATCTTTGAAAATAAGGAAAATGTATTAATTGCAAGATGTTTGTCATATAACAGATAAGTTTAGAAGGTAGCGGATTAATGTTAATAAATACTTGTTTATCTTTTATTTCAGCTCTTCTTTTGTTCGGATTATTTTTGTTTATGTACCGAACAATAGAACTAACTTAATTCTAATTCATTTCAATATAGTTTGATTTTGGATGATTTGACCTTAAATATTTATCAGCGTACCCACTGTGCGATGCTGATAAAAGTTATAGAAGTCTTTGCTATGGGCCTCTGCCTCAACCGCCCTTACATACTGCCATTTTTTTAGGATCTGGACCTCATTTAAAAGGATAAAAAAATTATTGTTCAAAAGTCGATAGATATCAGAAACGGTTAATAATAATTAGAGATGGGCCGACTATGACTTTGGCCGTCTAGTCGGCTAAATACACGGCCGACTAGTCGGCTGACTCGTTGGTCAAGCCGATCACTGCTTCCCTTGCAATTCGGGTCACATCGTCAATGTTCGAGGTGCTTTGTTTATATATTTATAGCGTCAGCACATGTAGCTACAGGGTTTTTTTTCCATCTTATAACTTTTCTTCTGTTTTTGTCAAAATAGTCAGTGGGTAACGGAGTGTTTTTTTAGAAGAATAAAGCAAAATTCAGCAAATTAGTTAGCTTAGATATTAGTTAGGAAATTGGGAATGCAATATTGCTGAAAAAGATATCGTATTTATAGACTTTATATATATATATATATAGAAAAAGAAAGAAGAAGAAAATGAACTTTATTCTGGGACTACTTGTCCCCTAAGAATAACATATGATTACAGTACATAGGACAATCGTCTGGCTTTGATAATTAATTATAATAAATAATAACAATAGATAATAATAAAAATTGATAAATAATTAAATTATATGTTACAAGATAACTGTGACATCTTGTAAAATGATACATCTTATGTATACTATTATAATGTATATTACATAAATATTCACGTTTTACATTAGCTCGGAAGATTGAAAACGAAGGAGGTAAAGGAATAAATGATGTTTAAAGGAAGTAAGAGTGGATCTTTTTCGAATTGTGATGGGCAATGAATTCCATAACGAGGAAGCACGGATAATAAAGGATTTCTCGAAGGATGCAGTTCGATGCGCCAGAGTGTATAGGTTGATGGGTTGGGTTCTAGTATTTAAGAGGTGAATGGAGGAGCGCAGAGTAAGGAGGTCATGGATATAGGTGGGTTTTTTGGTTTTCAAGGTTTGAAATATGAGAGCACCCAGGAAGTATTGACGTCGAACACCGGGGTACAGCCACCCGATTACAGAATAGAATATATATAAAACACAAAACTATGCTAAACGATCCTACTTTAACACCGAAAATTCCTGCCATAATCTGACATGATCAACGGAGCAAAAACCAGATGACTGAAATGCGCCCTAATTAACCCATTGCACAAAAAGGGCGATAAGACACCAACAATTACAGAGGAATCTCCCTTCTTCCGGTCACATATAAAATCCTCTCCAAAGCACTTTTAAGCAGGATAGAATTCCAAGCTAATTCACTAATTGGTGAATAGCAGGCTGGATTCAGAAAGGAGCATTCATGCTTCGAACAAGTGTGGAGCTTAAAGGCTATACTAAACATGAGGAAACGCAGAAGTACCGTAATTATTTTCATTCGGGAAAGCGTATGACTCTATAGACCGTGAAACGCTCTTCAATACTATCGTTGAATTCAGAATTCACCGAAATACCCTTAATATCATAGAGCAAACGCTTACAGGAACGACATCCAAAGTGAAATTCTTGAGCGAAATATTCGAGGCCTTTGATATCAAAACTGGATTCCGAAAGGGAGACGGGCTATTCCCAATCCTCTTCAATATTGTTCGAGAAAAGATCAGGGAATGAGATCCTCACGTGAGAGGCATCCGAATTAATATAAAAAAGGAGAACCGGTTTAAAGACAAATAACTTGCATTCGCGGACGACAAAGCAATTATCACAGACGACAGAGCTGAAGCTGTTCACTCGGTGTAGAAATTACAAGAAATCGCACTAAAAACAGGACTGCAAATCTCTTATAAAAAAACTCATTATTTGGAAAGACGGTCAGAAAAAAGTCACATTTAATACACAGTACAGCAGTAGTCGAAGTAGGGGAAGATTAGAGAGGAAACTAGTAACCTGCGGGTTTCAAAAGGAAAAAGGTGGTGAACGTAATTGAGGCGCATTAGTATAGGGATGGTGCGGCGGGAAATTTCGGATACGTGGTTTTTTCAGGATAGGGTTTCATCAAAAACGACTCCAAGATTATTGACCGAGAAGTAGAATTTGATAGGATGGCTGTTCAGGAAAAGGGTGGGAATAGAAGATATGTTTTTTAAGAGGTAACTCGAACATATTACAATCGCTTTGGTCTTTTCAGTACTTAAATTCAGCTTGTTCGTCGATGCCAAATTACTGAATCGACCCAGGTCTTCCTGGATCCTTTTAGTGACTTTTAATAGGTCAGAGTTGGGAAAGGATAAATAGGTTTGAAGATCATCGGCGTAGAGATGATACCGAAAATGAGGGGTAAATTGTAGAGTATTAAATTTACTTTAATTTGATATATACATTTTTTGGACTATATAAACAATTTTATAGGAAATTAAATTAGCTTTAATTTTGATCTGTAGCATATTTTCCTAGAGTCCACTGTTTTCGAGATATAATCGAAAAACCCAAAAATTGAACCTTCTGCTCTTCCTCCCACCGTAAGGTCACCCCCCTGGGGGCGGGGACTTTTAGTATGCTTACCTTCTAACTACACCTAACGAAGCTGTGAAGTCAAAATAATTGCATATTTCATGCACTCTACACGTTTATTGACTGGAATAATTATGATATTAAGATGTTAGAATACTTGTCTTTAAAATAAAGGGGTATGAGGATTCCTCCGCTGTATGGACGACACATGAGGCGGCATGCTGAGATATAACAAGCAAACATTGTTACCGCAGGTTCACCGAATCGTCGTACAAGGTGGCACCAGGCGAAACGGAAAATTGGAGGGTCAGCGGAGACCTCTGGATTTAATGGCCATTTCATTAGGGGCGGGGGATGACTGTTTGCTGTGGATGTGTTTACCCTCCTCCCCTCGCCCGGTCGCTATTTGCCGTCCAGCGTGTGTCTCCACCGGATCCTTCCTATCTCCACTCCGAGGTATCAAGGACGATTAGCCGGTCGTCTGGGCAAATAAAAACATCATAAATAATATTTAAAAATAATTTAAACTGTTCGATTATTTATAAGCATAATAATTCACGATGGCGCTAAGATTAAGGTAAGCCTTGTCATTGATTCTTCTTGTTTGTCATTGTTCATAGTTTGCTTAGGCTTCGTTTCCCATAATTGGGAAGACGCTACATAGTTCAAACATACTTGTGAATCAAATGATCTTAAAAAGTTTTTTAACATTTTGACAAAAAATAAAGTACTAAACAAATTAATTAACATAGCATAGATGCTCCAGTTATAAAAAATAATTGTTCTTCTTTTACTCTCTTGGAAAATATATTTTACAATAATATTACATATGATTTAGTTCCAATATTCAGGCTCTATCATCAATTACTGGAAGAACAGCCCATGCGTTCCTAGTGCCTTTTGAGGAGTGTGAAAAAGTTGGAAGGAATGTAGAACTCACTATAAACAAAGGAAGACCAAACGTATGGTAGCGACCACAAAGGAAAGAGGACGTACGATACATTGAGGGGGATGGATATCAGTTCAAGAGAGTGCCTAAGTTAAAATATCTGGGTGCTGTTGTCAATGTGGACGGAAGTATCGAACAAGAAATAAATTCAGGAATTATAGCAACAAAAAAAAAAGGTGCAATTGGTTTGTAATAAAAATTGTCTAAGCAGACTTTTTTTTTTATTCATATCAATTTATTGAAATTTACAACTGTACAATTATATACATTAAGTAAATAGGCTGATAACGATTACAATAACATGTCTAAGCTTGAAAATAAAAACTCATCAGTATCACTTTAATAAAAATTCTACACTAAAAGATCTCTAGGCCATCTTCTTTTCAGAAGTCTCGGAGGATTATCGGGAATGTAGTGCGAAGCAAGTTGAGAAACTAATGGATTTGTGTGGTTATGAAGCCTACAATGAAAGGATAGGTATCTGGTTTGGGCTAACTCAGCAACATATGGAACATTAAGGTACGTACGTCCAAATAGGTATAATTACAGCCATATAAATAAGTCTTTTGTTATTAATTGGGAGCTTTGAATGTTTGTCAAGTAAATGTTGAAGTAGTCTGTAACGACGAGCAGTTTCTTGTCGCTTTAGTCTTGTAAATAGAAATTTATTAAGAAATTTTCAAATAAGAGTCTATCGTACGATCCTACAACCAGATGTTATGGGAGTGAGACATAGACCTTGACGCTAAACGAGGGAAGATTATTAAACATGTGGGAATGGAAAATCCTCCGAAAAATGTATGGTCCAACTAAAGATGAGCTGAATCTTTGGTGAATGAAGACCCTATATGTAACCCCAAGTATTTGTAGCCAACATAAAAAGAGGTATAAGAGAATAAGATGAATATGAAATATACAAAGAATGGAAGCTAGTAGCCTCCATAAGATGATGTTGGAGGACACACACGTGAAAAAATAAGGAAGGAAAGGCCTCGGCTTCGTTGGCTCGGAGATGTGGAGTACGATCTTCGAACTCTAGGTGTGAGAGGATGAAGTAGGTGAGGTGGTGTGTGTGAGAGTGTAGGTGTCGGCATCGTACCTTCTGGATCACAATGTGCTATTAATAATAATCATAATAGGCCACTCCACTTCACTCAGGCACATTCCAATTACGGTTAATGGACATTTTTCAATTTCTAAAGCGTTAATGGAATCACTTTAGGGGTTTTAATAAATTTTCCTAATGTAACATTAATTTTCTTAAGTTGCTTTTAATTCAGTTTAAAAGGGAAACTTACTGGGCTATAAAGGTAATTAATTAGCTCACGGCAATTTTTGACCTACTCTTCCTTACTCTCCACAAACAGATACTTCTGTAATTTTGTAGTATTAAAGTACTAATTGTTCAACTAAAATTAATAATATATTATTAGATAATTGCAAATATAATTATAATTAGGTTCGAAAATTAATAAGTTAACAGTTGCTTTAAAATAATTTATCTAAGTTTTCAACAATCAATCAGTTTTTTAAGGAAACGAATAAATTAAATTCAGTATTGATAATAATTAAAACAATAATTTAAAATTTATAATGTACGATAATATAAATATTTACCCGTAAAACTGAGCCAATTTTTACTAATCCTTTAATTAGTTTATTCGTCTTCCTTAGGATATAAAAAGAATTTAAATTTTATTTATTTTTTATTGATATTTAATATTCAATATATTAAATTAAATATATTACATTAAGTATATTAGAGGAATTTACAATTTATTAGCATGTTAATGACTTTTAATTAAACCTAGTGGTAACGCCTTAATAAATGTTCTATATTATGGTCTCCAAGCCATCTTTTTTTCAGACCTATCAATAGGGTAACAAGAATAGAATGGGAAGGGAGTTCGTAGATTAGTGGATTCGAGCCTATTATGAAAGGATAAGATTCTTTTATTGGCCAAATCAGTAAAAAATGGTAAATTCAAATAATTATGGATAAGTTTACTTAATAAGGAGAATGGAGGTTTTTTCGAAGGATTTCGGATTGTAAGGATCAGATACGAAATGAGTTTTTTTTTGTTTTTTTTTTTAAACTATTTATTGATATTTACAACTGTAAATATAATCAATATACATCAAGTAAATTGGAGGAAATGATTATAATGACATATAAATCACTTGTGAAGAACGACTAAATAGTAGTACTTCAAAAAATGATCTAAACTAGAAGGTCTCTTGACCATCTTCTTTTCAGACGCCTCGGTGGGTTATCAGGTACCGAATGAGAAGCAAGTTGGGAGACTAATGGATTCGTGTGGGAGTGCAGCAAAGTAAGGAGCATTGAGGATTTTTCGAAGGATTTGGATTGTAAGGATTGAATACGAGATGAATTGGATGGTTTAGTGGAGCCCTAAAGCTTAACTCCGTACATCCAAATAGGTCTAATCACAGTCATGTATATGAGTCTTTTGTCATTAATTGGGAGCTTTGAACGTTTGTCTAATAAATTTTAAAGTAATCTGTAACGACGGGCAGTTTCTTGTCGTTTTAGTCTTGTATGTGGATTCCAAGTAAGACGTTTGTCCAAGTGGAGTCCTCGCAAGCGGATCTTTTCAACAGGGTTTAGTGGAATATCTTTGGAGGATACTGTAGGACAGGAAGTCGTAGGTACGACGAAGGGTAAAGGTTATTTGGTGAGATTTTTTTGGATATATTTTGATTCTCCTTTTTTGACACCATTCTTGAAGACTTAGGATATAGGATTGGAGTGTGATGAAGGGCTCATTGTTTACTGATAACACACATGTGTCATCAGCGCAAGTGGTGAGGACAGTGGTAGGATGAGTTGGGAAGTCAGCTGTATACACCGTGCAGAGGATGGGGCCTAGGATACTACCTTGAGGAACACCGGCAGATTGGGTAAAGGAAGGGGAATATGAATTTTTATGGTTTACTTTGAAAGTTCTATCCCTCAGATAGAAACGGATAATTAGGAAGTATGTTGAAGGAAGGAATTTGCGGAGCTTGTAGCATTTGTATACAGTTTTCCACTGATTCAGGTAACACATTTTGAGCAGGATAATTTGAAAAATTACAAATTCACATAAAATTACGAAACCAATAACTTGGTTTTAAAATCTATTATTTTCCATTAGATTTTTAATTGAACTCAAAGTCATATGACAATGCATGTACCATGATAAACACAAATCAAAGACATCAATTTTTTTTTTTTTACAGTGTAATAAATATAATTTATTATCGAATAGTAAATCGGTTACAATAATTATAAAAAAAATATTTAATATCATACGCTGTATTATTATTTTTTTCATGATGACGAATTCTTTTAGGTATAGCGGTATCCTTACAGCCATATAAAAGATCTGAGGTGTATCCCGCCTTAGTTCGGCTTCCATTTTGGGAAACCTTTTCAGAGCTGAGATGGGACTGTAATAAGCTACTGGAGAAAATCTGCATCGACCTGAACAAAATATGTTCAACGAATAAAAAAGCATATGAAACGTATATAAGAAACAGAAGTTATTGATAATAAAAGCAAAATGAAATAAATATTTGTGAATATCTGTCTACTCAATAGGTAAATGATTCAAATTGTAAAAACTATGAAACCGGAATTTTTAATAGTTTAATAGAAAAAAAAATTCGTTGAACTAAAATGACGGAAAATGTGCCCAACATTTTTTAATTTCTTTTGCTATTATCATTTTAGTATAATTATTTGCCTCAATCTTTTATAATTTAATAAATGGTAATGATTAAAGTGTAATATGTACAAGAAATTTTAAGTTAATAAAATTTAAAAGAAATAATAATTAATTTTATGTGACGAGTAGAACTTAAAAATATACTTGGTTAAGAAGTTTTCTTAGTAAAACTGATGGTAAAAAATTTTAATTGGTAAGATAAATAAAATAAAAATACACTAATAACACTTATTTTTTAAGTTCGCTTTTTACTTATGAAAATATATAGGTTTTTCCTTGGAGGAATAAAGATAAAAAAAAAAGTCATGCATAGGCAACTTAATTTCTTTATATTATTTTATTAAAAATAATATAAATTTGAATGGGCTTGAAAATTTTAAAGCTAAATTAATAGTAAAATTAACAATAACACGTCTGACAAACATTTTAGTAAGACCATGGGGACAACGTTATATATTTTTTTTTTTTTTTGCTGTCTGTATAGTCTATTTTTACTGAAAAAAAAGTTATTGTTCTTTATGATGTGTACTTTTAATTTATATCAATAACAAAAATAAAATATCATTTTTTTGTAAAAAAAAAAAAAAAAAAATGCTTATTTTTGTTGTCATGCTGAGCTGGTGAAAGTAACACTACTGACGTGTTTAGTTGTTTTAAAAACACTTTCCTATTTTTCTACTTCAGAAATATACTCTAAAGAAGAAATTTCATACAAAAATTACAAAAGATGTAGTGTAGTAAATAAAATCGAAGGCAAGATATCGTGACCATCTCTCACTATATTAAGTATGAGTGACGATTTTTCTGAGATTGACTCATGAAACAAGTAGAGTGATCGTCGGACGATACACAGCTCAAATTACTGTTGTTCTTAAAGCAGTTGAAATAATTTATTAAATGTTTAATACGGTTAACCTGGAAATTAAACCATTTTCTTAAAATTATTTTTTGTTTAACACAGATATTTTTTTTTTCATTTATTGATATTTACAACTGTACAAAATAATATACATTAAGTAAATGTTTTGATAGTGAATACATTAGCATGTAAATAACTTGTGAAGAACTACTCACTAGTAGCACTTTAATAAAATTTACACTAAAAGGTCTCTAGGTCATCTTCTTTTCAGAAGCAAGTTGGGAGACTAGTGGATTGGAGTGGTTATGGAGCTTACTATGGAAGGATACGTATCTGGTTTGGGCTAAATCAGCAACATATGGAACATTAAGATCTTTATGGATAAGTTTATTTGGTCACTAAATAAGGAGCCTTGAGGATTTTTCGAAGGATTTTGGATTCTAAGGATTGGATACGAGATAAATTGAATGGTTTAGTGGAGCCACAAAGCTCAACTCCGTATGTCCAAAAAGGTCTTATCACAGTCATGTAAATGAGTCTTTTGTAATTTATTAGAAGCTTAGAACGTTTGTCTAGTAAATGTTGAAGTAGTCTTTAACGACGAGCAGTTTCTTGTCTTGTATGTGGATTCAAAGTAAGACGTTTGTCCAAGTGGGATTAGTGGAATATCATTAAAGGGTACTGTAGGGCAGGATGTCGTAGGTTTACGACGAAGGGTAAAGGTTATTTGATGGGATTTGTTTGAATTTATTTTTATTCTCCAATTTCGATACCATTCTTGAATGTTAGTAATATGAGATTGTAGTGATTGGGATGCAATGAAATTATTATTATTTACTGATAACACACAAGTGTCATCGGCGTAAGTGGTGAGGACAGTGGTAGGATGAGTCGGGATGTCAGCTGTAACACAGATACTAAAACATTTTTCAACCTGTGCGGTGCATACTTCATTCTGAAACTACCGGAATGGTCGTTTTCTTTAAAGTTTGTTTGCATCAATGATGTATACACTTTAAATAATTTTCCACTCTTTTAGACGTTTTGACACCAAAGGAGTAAGATTTTCAAATTTCCTTATTATTATTTTAACTATTTTTAACAATATCTTGGTTTAGTGATTTTAAGATTTTGCATCATCGGGTACTGTCAAGAGCAGTCGTGTAGAGATAATCTTAGTTTCTATCAGCAGTTGGATGTTGCACACAATAGAACTTCTGCATTGGTTATTACACACAGTTCCCTTATCTACTGCTCCTAGTTGATATTCCCTCCAAGTCTTATCCGCTTATTGTCGCTGAATTTCCTTCTCTATCTCTTGCCTTTGGAAACTTTCCTGTTTTTGTTTGAGTATATATTCAAAGATCTAATAAATGTTCCTTCTTGTTCCAATGATGCATTATAGAAAAGAATAATTTACGATAAATGTTTAGGTGTGCCAAATTCTATATATCTAGGAACAGTATCGGATTTTCTCTTATATCCCGATGAATAAATTGAGTATTGTGATTAAGTTTAGCAAGGCTAGTAAAAAAGTAACGCAAAGTAATAGTGGTCGACGGAATAAGAAAATTTAATTAGTTTTTTTTTAATTTATTTTATGAAATTTAGAATTAAACAGAAAATTAAATAAGCGGGAATGTGATTATAATTAAAAAACAAAAATAGTTTCAGAGTAATCTATAAGCTGAGAGAGCAGCACTGGGATCTCTTCGGGTCTGGTCTTGACCCCGAATAAGTGGGGTGACAGGCTAGATCCAGGATTCCCCAGGCTTAGTGTCTGTATTGTAAATATAGTATGAATGCATCTTAATTTTTTTTATTATTTCATTTTATTTTTGATACTGATTATTATCACTATTTTTATGTTTATTCTTATTATTATTATTTTTTTCAAAGAGATTATTTTAATAATTATAATTAGTCTTATTAGTATTTTGCTTCATTGCTGAAGATGCTAGTAGAAGAAGAAATACCATTCATGAATATACATTTTATTTAAAGAAATATTCCAATTCATCTCGTATCCAATCTTTACAATCCAAAATCCTTCGAAAAATCCTCAATGCTCCTTACTTTGTCTCCAATAAACTTATCCATTAAGACCTTAATGTTCCATATGTTGCTGATTTAGCCCAAACCAGATACCTATCATTTCATAGTAAGCTCCATAACCACTCAAACCCTCTAATTTCTCAACCTGCTTCCCATAGCATTCTTGATAATCCTCGGAGGTGTCTGAAAAGAAGATGGCCCAGAGAACTTCTAGTGTATGATTTTTATTGTAGTGCTACTGATGAGTAGTTCTTCTTAAGATTTTACATGTTATTGTAATATTTAACGACACATTTATTTGATGTATATATTTTGTACAGTTGTAAATTTCAATATATTGATATATATATATATATATATAATATATATATATATATATATATATATATATATATATATATATATATATATATATATATATGATGTATATAATTTAATGGTTATTTTTGTTTGGCTTAAAACTATCATGAAAACGTCTCAATATAAAAATTATAGTCACTTTATATGTTTTTATATAGTTTTAATTCGGTATATAACAATGGATAATAAAATGTTTAATATGTCGTATACATTTAATATTAATTAATTTCTAATTACATATTGTATAAATAGTGTGATGTAAATATTCTTATTAAAAATGTTCCGAAGGTCTCCTAATAACTGTGAATTTATATTTTTTCCTTTCATAAATTGTTTTCTCATTTTTTTTGGTCATTTTTTATTCTATATATATTTTATTTGCTTTGTGATACAAAGGTTGTAAGAATATTTTGATATATGCTTTATCTTTTTATTTATTTATTATTTATAATATCAGTTATGTTTATCTAGAAAAGAGGATCTAGATAGTAAAAAACAAAACAAAAACTAAGTATCGTTAAAGACTTCATAAAAGCTGAACTTGAGGACTTAGAGGATGTAAGTCATTGCAAACTCATGGAAATTGGTATGGGTGAGTAAGATTAATGGACGAAGGAAGGGGGGGGGGGGCTTCCGACAGGTAAACGAGACGTCAATGGGATCATAATTCTTAGCATATTTTTTTTAAAACAGGGTAATGCGGAGGAATATATCAAGGAACTCAGCGTAAAGTTCTTAATAATACTCATTATATCCTTTATTATTTTTATAAATTAAAAAAAAAAAAAAAAAAAAAAGAAATGGTATTTCTGTTTTAAAAAACAAAAAAACATTTAATTTAAAAAAATATATATAATTATAGAGCATAAAATAATATGGATATATTATGTTTGACTCATAGTATAAATTAAAAAAAAAAATGAAAATTATCTGAAAAAAATTAAATGAAATAAACGATAAACAAATTTTATGATAAAAAAAAAATTAAAAATTTTTTTTTTTTTTTTTTTTTAGGATTTGTTAATATCAGACTCAAACTTCCATTTACAAAGAGCATAAAAGTTATTAATTCATTGTAATAAATGTATTAATAGTAACGGAGAGTGTTTTGATTAATAAAATTGTTTTAGATTAATATATTTTTTTTTTTTTAAACACATACCAGACTTAAAATATATGAAACTGCTCGGAGCTACCAACTACTCCAATATTCACAAGACAAGTTCGAAGCTCCCAATAAATTACAGTAGACTTATTTACATGACGATAATTAGACACATTTAGACATACGAAGTTGAGCTTTGGGGCTCCACTAAACCTTCCGATTCTTCTCGTATCCAATCCTCAATCCAAAATCCTTAGAATAATCCTAAATGCCCCTTACTTTGTCACCAATAAACTTATCCATAAAGACCTTAATGTTCCATATATTGCAAATTTGGTCCAAATAAGATACCTAGCGTTTCATGGCAACCTACATAGCCTACTTGAATCCACTAGTCTCCCAACTTGCTTCTCACTCAATAACCGATAATCCTCCGAGGCGTCTGGAAATAACATGGCAACGAGACCTTATGTAGAGCTTTTATTGAGGAGCTACTAGTGAGTAGTTGTTACATTTTATTGTTATCATTTCCTAAAATTTACTCATATGTAATGCATAACGTTATAAATATCAATAAACAATAATAAAAAAATAAAAAAAAAGTAATTCAGTTTTGTAAAATGTTGAAAATATAACTATTTGATATTAGTAGGTTCTAAGTTGGTAGTAAATGTGTACAATATCATTAAACAAACAAATGGACATTGTACATTTTAACTTATAACATGTTAGGTGATTTTTATAATTGACAATGTTTTAAAACACAAAAATTTTGTAAATAGTTTAACTGTTATGTAAGATTGTAAAAATTATGTGGTTGTTGGTTTAATTAAAAAACATTTTTTTAGTAACCTGAAGATGGTAGTTAGTTCCCAGAAACTTTTAGTCGTACTTATGTGAATACGAGAGGAGTTATGCCATTCAGATTAAACAATTTAATTTTTTAATTTCTTAAAATCCCGTCCATACAAAGCGGATTTCAGGCCATTCTCGATCCTTATTTACAAGAATATAATATGTACTTTGTGTACATTTGTACATATGTTACAAAAAGTAAAATTATTAATTTTCAGTCCATAAAAGAAGAATGGTTTTATTTTATTTTTATTCGGGTTGAAGTATAGTATCCAGAATTTCGCACCAGAACCAACATTATATGAATTTTGAATATAAATATCAATAAACAGTAAAAAATAAATAAATAAAAAAAAAATTTTTTTAGCCATAAACCTTCAATCACTGGACAAGCCAATATTTATGACAAGGTATGGCAGCTCGATAAACTTTATGTTATTATTATAACAGTTTTACGAGACAAATTTCTCAAAATGAAATTTATTTTCATTCATTCATAAATGCCTAAGTATTTTTTTCCCTCCACAGTACCCCTTCCGTGTGAATTAAATTATTAGCAGACTATGAAAAATAAAATAAAATCAATACGATTTGTTTTGCGAGTAAAATATTTCTCGACACTTTTCTTATTTCCACTTCCTGTTGGCTCAATACACAGTTTAGTTCTTTTCCGCTTTACCCAAGCTCAGTCCAGCTCGTTAACAGCTCCACATCCGCCTATTTTGGTCTATTGTTTTCCAATTTACTGCAAGTAGCTCTATCGTCTTCTTTTTTTTTTTCTATTCCACCGATAAATCTGGTTTTAGGTCTCCCATGTGGCCTCTTGCCAAGTACTAGAGCATTGATAGCTGTGTACAGACATTGTGATGGACATATACATCCCACGAGTTTCCTCAAAGATATTCCAACCCAAAATGTTTGGGTACTGAATTCTTTTCTTCCCTTTTTATTATAATTATAATTATTTTTATTTTTTCGTTGAAGCGATGTGTTTTTGATATTTCAAGTATCCCTTGAATGCTAGCGAACTATCTATTCCATCCAACGCTAAAACTAATTCAGCTGTGAGACAATAACAACTGTCTAGCGAGAAATTGCTATAGCTGTGGAGCAGTCCCTCTAATTTGAAAATAGAAGAATAATTTAGGACAGATGTTGCAGAAAACGCTTGGGCAGAAGTTGCCTCAGGAATTTATGTTTTCTTTTTCTAATTAAAGTTTGGATTTTATTAAAAGCATAAATATGCCAATGTTAAGTCTGAATTATTATTATTGTTTTAAATGCTAGAAATAATCATGTAATTTTTATTGTATTTCCTTTTTAATTTCATCTTTATTGGAAAAGATTACACTGTGAATTATACTAGTATCACGTTTCCCAAGGGGAAAAGTATCCAGTCAATGAGTGCTGAAATGTGGGGTGTAGATTGCATGAAATGTGCGATAATATTTTACTTCACATCTACGTTAGGAGTAGGTAGAAGTTAAACATACTAAAAGTCCCCGCCCCTGTGGGGGGAGGCAACGGTGGGTAGGAGGAGAGAAGGTCCCATTTTTGGATTTTTCGATTATATCTCGAAAGCTGTGGCCTCTAGGAAAATAAGCTACAAATCAAAATTAAAACGAATCAAATTTCTTATAAAATTATTCATATTTTCGAGAGAAAAAAAAAATATTTACCTCACTTTTTTTAAACATTTATTTCAAGTGCCAGAAATGTACGCATGAAAAGAAAGTAAATTGAATGCGCTACATCTTGAATTCTGACATTTTTTTCTGAGAAACGATAGTGGTAGGCACTAAAAGCAAATTATTGTAAAAAAGTGAGGAAAACATTTTTGTTTTTTGTTTGCGAAAATTACCGATTTTTTAATAACTTATATCCCGAAAACGGTTGGAATTTTTACAAATATGTATAGAATCATTTTATAGAAGATTTAATTAGCTTTGATTTTAATTTAAAACATATTTTTCAAGAGGCCACCGTTATCGAGATATAATCGAAAAACCCAAAAATGGGACCTTCTGCCCTTAATTGGGGGCGGGAGGTTGGGTGGGATTTTAGTCAAGTAACAACCATTGGCCAGGCAACAATGCATCCTCACCGATGCACTGAATCCAAGACACTTTTTATAAATTTATTTTTAATATAAATTTTTTTTACCCACACCATTATTTATTATTATTCCGGTCCTGCAAGAACCTGGGCCTCCTCCACAACAGACAACCTATCTCCACGATCCAGCGCTCTCTCCCTCCATCCTTGAACTCCCAACCACCTCAGATCTTCCTCCACATCATCCAGCCATCTGATCTGAGGCCGTTTTCTCCTTCACCGGCCTTTCATAGCATCTTCTTTGGGATTATTTGGTCGTTCATTCTTTCCAAATGACCTATCCACTTTATTCGTGCTCTTTTTATAACCGCCGGGTTCCCCAAACAGGTCGATAATTTCTTCATTCATTCTTCTCCTCCAAATTCTGTTCTCGAAAACTCTGCCCCATATTCTCCTCAACACCTTCCTATCCCAGGAGTTGAGCATCTTTTCAGATTTTTTTGTTAAGGACCATGTTCCACAAACATACATTACCACTGTTCCTACAATGGTCTTGTATATGAGAATTTTTATTCATTTCGATAAAGATCCGAAGTTGAAGAATTTTTGAAGAGGGAAATAGCAAATACCTATAGCACACCATATCTATAACAGTTTCATGACAGCCCATGAAGGATCTTGGATTCAGTACTATGAATGATATGCTCTTGCAAGATGAACGGTTGTAAAATAAATTGGTTAGGCCAGGTGACAAATTTAGGGCGTGCTATTTCAAACTTGATTAATATATATATATATACCACACTAGCATTTATGAAGTACAACAGCACGATTTCTTTACTCTTAAGTAATAAGCTCCAGATCGTCCCACGATTTCTTTACTCTTAAGTAATAAGCTCCAGATCGTCCCAAATAATAATATTATAGCTTTATTATTTATCTTTAGCACTTCATCGTGAGAGCAGTTCAACTTGAGAACCTGGCCTGCTACTTTGAAATATTTAATGCTTAGGGCTAGAGATCTCTCGGTACTCAATTTTTTCGCCTTTAAACAAATCTGTACTCGATTATTGAAACCGATATCAGGGTTTAAAAGCAAGTTGCTATGACAAAAAATATGTGAACTAAAAAAACCAAATCTATTAAAAAATAATAATTATTGAAGAAATTACTTAGGAAACTGCAAATAGCATTTATTATCTTCAGCTTATCGTTGGTAGTCATGAGGAAGTGGTTAAAGGACTATCAATATCTCTGTCGTTAAAAATTGTGCTTCTTAAGAAGGCATTAAATTATCTATTTTGGCGCAAATAGTATTTTTAGAATTCTTACAGAATTTTGAAAAACGGTCAAAGATACCGTACTAAAGATGTACAGTTTCGACTTATTGACATCTTTACGAATGCCAGTGACATAATGATATTTCTGTGGATGTTTTTCTAATATATTAAAGTTTAAAAATCAAGATGCACTGAAAAATAATCTATATCCTCGTATAACAAAATTATTCTAAAAATAATCAAAAAAGTACAACAAAGCTGCAAGTTTAATGTAACTGCATTTATTTCGTGAGTGCTTTAGCTTCGGAAATTTGACATTGTAACCCTTCTTAATTTTCCGATAGCGAATACATATCTTCAGAAATTTAACGTTTGGCTTGTAGTTCTGTAATAAACAGCGTTCAGCTAGTACCTGAAACATTTTCCTGTTATTCATTAAAGAATTTATTAAATATAGTGGATGCATGATGAATAACCACTTGAAGAATTATAGTGATGAAGAAGGTGAATGGAAATGGAAACAGTAATAAGTCTGATGATGGGACCTTGTTTCCCGAAACATGTCACTAGTTTATACTTTTAATAAAGAGGAGTTTAAATGCTGTTATTATACTATTATTGATCAATAAAAGTAACTCCTTCATTGAAGAATTTATGAAAAAATATGTTTTATAACAGTTTTACTTTATCATTATATGAAACCCTGGAGGTTAGTTTAGCTAAAATCAAAACCAATTTTTTTTTTTCTCTCCAGAACCGGTGGTATCTTGAATCCATATATCTACAACCAACAATACATCCAACAATCTCTACATTGGAAATACATAGAAAGGCCATTGGGACATGACATATTGTCAAGATAAGAAGAGAGATATGAAATTATTTGAACTTAACGTTTATTGTTAGATGAAACGTTTTCTTAATATTAGATGGAGAAATAAGAGTTGAATGATGAAAAATTTAAAAGAATATTAGAACGAATAATCAAAGATTTATCATAGGAAAAAGTTGTGTGTGAGGGGGCTTTAGAACTAGTAGATAGGATTATTGTTCTAAAAGAATGGCTAGAAGAACGCAGGATGAGAAAATCATGAATAGAGAATGATTTTTTTTTTATATAAAGCCTTTGAAGAGAGAGACACCAAATACTGCAGACGGAAATGAGTAGAAAACCACATGAATTTGGTGAACCAACAAGAGACCACGGGATGAATCTAATGAAACAAAGAACAAGTACCTTCAACCTAATCTACATCCCACCGGAAAGCCCTTTATACACCAGTCGAACAAAGCCAAAGTGGAGTAAAATAAGACCGATACTATCTGCTGACGAAATCAAAGACAATGGAAACACAAGCAATTCATTCTTCATAGGTCGTTTATAAGATATTTAGTAGTGAAGGTTCTGAGAAAATGTCGTCAAAAAAGGAATACAGAAGGCACTGCAAACAATAAATAATAATAGTATTTAAACTAAATTATGTTGTGTTCAAATCTACGTATTGGCATATGTTAGGTTAAATTTCACTCAATATCGAGGACGGTGTCCTTTGTATTGACATAAGTAAAAAATAACTGATTTTGGAAAAATCTCTCTAGAATATACAGACTAGAATTCCTCGTAGCGACTTCGTTCGCTCTCATAAGTAAATAACATGGATAATTTTAACAAAGAATTGATTTTTTTTTTAAATCTATAACAGTCTTGTATTGTAGAAAACACGCAAAAAGGGAAAAAATAGACTCATAAGACATTCGAACAAACTACATTACTGTCATCCGATATTATGAAAACATCAAATCATTCTCATGCTACGGTTTCCAGTTATGTTATGTCCTACATATACTTACATATATTGCATATAATTGACCATGAGAAAAGCAGTGAGTCCGAAGATACATTACAACGTTTTGGTATGTTTGGCCTTGAGGTTTTTTAATTGTAATAGCAAAAGAAACTTTTATTTGAAATTTTAATCGAAATGGTTTTAAATCGAACTAAAATGACAGATAAGTAAGAATCATTGTGATTCAATGAATAAATGCGATTTCTGTCAGTGAGAATTATAGTCTTAATTTTCCAAGCATAGTTGTAAATTTTAATCTGGTACCATTGCACAGATTAGGAGGTTGGAGTTCACGTGAAAACATAACTGGGCATCAAGTTTTTAATTATAATGTATGAGTTGGTAATCCAGATGGACAGAGAATTTGAACTATTTTATTTTATAAACTATTTTATAAGTCGTAGCAATTATTTATCTATTTGAAAATAAGTTCATTTATTTTATCGTTTTCAAGCTCTAGATAACACAGGGCCGTTGTAACCTCTCTTGCAGAATGTAGCTCGCCACCTAGTGGTCAATTTTCAAACTTCACTCTTGTTCGCATATTATCACTTTTTAAATAAAAATAAATTCAAAATCAGTAGATTTTATTATTGCTAACTATTCCAAAAACTATAAAGATGGCGGGGTTAAAATTTGATACGGATTGGTTTACTAGTTTTCGTGGCTAGTGATAACAAACGTAAAATGGCTTGTCCTTTTATATAATAGTGTAGATGTGGAAAAATGAAAACAAGAAAAAAGCAACTGCACCGTAATATTATGTTCACACAAAATGAACAAAACAAGGAAATGCAATAGCATGAAGTAAATATGATAAAAGAATCAATCCCATTAGGATAGTCGATTTTTTTTTTAACACTTCTAGTGGATTTCTTCTAGTTACGGTTTATTCTAGTTACGGATTTCTATTTCGTATTTCAGTACACTTTGCACTTATGGATTTTGAATAGGAATTTTTCTTGTATCTTAATGTTTTTTTTTATTGATTGCTTGAAAGTATAAACTTTATGGCAATTGAGTTAGCCAATAACAATAATAATTACATAATAGTAAACAAACTATAAATACAAATAGAAAAAGAGTTTTACATGTTATATAATTAGTACTAACAGAAAAAGTATTTCTACATATTATAATAATTTATACGAACAAAAGATTTTTTTTTTTTTCTTACAAGCTATTATGATATATACAAACAAAGAAAAATAAAATTAAATTAAAAACATACATCTTTAATTTACATAATGATCGATATTGATTATAGTCTAGGGTGACAGAAGTTGTAGCAGCAATAGCAATAGAATCCAATATTTTATTTAGTTAATTCAAAATAAATAAATCAATTACTTTTTGCTAGCATTTAAAACATTTAAAATAAATAGGAAGACGTTATTTATCTTTTCAATGCTATTGTATGATTAAATATTTTCCAAAGATAAACTATCATCTGTTTGAACTATATAGTCTTTTAGGTATTTTTTTTTTTTTTTTTTTTTATTGTTTTTTGTCGAAAATTATCGTGTCTTTGGCACTCTAACAACAGATGTTTACAGCTATTTACGATGAATAAACTAAAATCTTCACATTTTTCATTAGCTTTAATTTGCAAACTGTTATCTTTAAAAAATATTTTCAAGTAGTCACATTTGGCTATTCTGAGTTGGCTAACGGTTCTTATTTTGGTTATATTAATGTTATATTTTAAATAATCTTCCGGCTGAGGGTTATTAAAATTTGAAATTTTCATAAATAATAAGTTATACCTTGTATTTAAAGTACGATCAATGTCTGTCGATAATAAATGATTAGTGACTTTTTCTATTATGCTATTTTTATTAGATAATAATTTTTGTGGATTGAAAAAATCTTGAAAGTGTTTTGGGATAATGCCGTTAATGCTTAATTGTTTAATTTGAGATACCCAATTATATTGAAAATCTGGTTTGTTGGTATGTAGGTCTAAAAGTCTTTCGAGGCAGATATGGGGTAGCCGATTTTCTGGTAATGCCATGATTTTAATTGAAAAATTTATTATTTTTTTTTAGTACTGGGATGAATAACGGATTCCGTCCTGTTTCTAATCTTACAATATAATTTGGTGTATATTTGGGCCAGAAATATAGTGTTTTTTATCTTTATGTTCGAGGATAAATATATTAATTTTTTTTAAACCATTGTTGAGCACATTATTTTCGTAGAATTGGCGAATGGTTAATCAATCTTAATAATCTTATAAGACGGTTTGTTCATTTTTATTTCTTTGTTAAAATTATTTATTATATACCTTTACATATACAATGAAAAATGTTTCAATAAACGTCGAAGACATTTGCGGATTCGTTTTTGCGGTTATTTTTAGGCAAAAACTGCTGCGATTATATTTGAACTTAGTTGTTCCATCCGCATCATAACATTAAGAACACTATTCAGTATTAACATATAAAACGTATAATGTTATAGACTACATAAAATGATACAAAAACATATATAAAAATACAATACGAATTAACTACATTTCTTCGAAAACATTAGTCTCTGTATGTATTTATTCATTCTATTAAATGTTGTTACTTCTTCTTTTTTTTTAAATCTTTTATTGAGTAGTTATTACAATCTGCCACAAATGTGGGCAATAAGCAATATAGATGGCATATGATTACATTCACACATTATGTACAATGAGAAAAAAATAAAAAATAAAAAAATAAAGTATTAAAATAAAGTAAATAAGTAATATAAGAAAATAAAAAGAGAAAAAAAAAAAAAGAACTATGCTATACATAAGCAATATAAAACATACTATATACAAAATGAAATAGAAAAACTTCAGGAAAAAAAAAATGTAAATAATACTAATAATAAAAGATAAAATAAAGGTAAAAATACAATTATACTCTATTTACAATTTACACTCATCCTAGGGATCCCCCCACCTCACCCGTCCCTCCACTTATGAAGGGATAAGCCAGGCACAGAGAGATCCCAGCTCTTCTCTCTCAGCTGCGTCACTGGTGTAAAAAAACCCAGTGGAGGCTAAGTGAGAGCGCTATATACATTCACTCAGGGCATGAGTGGAGAAGCTGGCCATTGCCAGAACTCCAATATAAGAAATTTTTACAAGAGATCTCGGGGCCACTGCCGTTTTAGTCTGCGAGGGGGGTCATCAGGATGTGTGGGAGCGGATAATGATTGAGCTAGTGGGTTAGGATGAAAGGAAAGGTTGCGATGGAATTTTGAGAATTTAAGGGGTATAAGGTCGAGGACGTATGGTATATTCAGGTCATTATGTAGGGTTTTGTTGGAAACATAGTAAGGAGCATTTACTATAGTTCGGATGATTTTGGATTGGAAGGATTGAATGCGTTTGATATTCGACTTTTTTGCTGTCCCCCACAGTTCAAGTCCGTAAGTCCAGATAGGTTTAATGATGGTTTTGTATATGAGAATTTTGTTTTCAATGGATAGATGAGATGTCCTATTTAGTAGCCTATACAATTGGCTGAAGCGTCTGTTAAGTTCTTGCCTTTTGAGTCGAGTATGAGGGTTCCATGTGAGTCATTGTCTAGGTAGAATCCAAGATACCGAACTGTGTCAGCTTTAGGTAGTGGAATACCATTGAAATTGATGGGAGGACAGGATTTTCGGCGGAGGGTAAAGGTTACGTTGGTGCATTTATTTTCATTTACTTTGATCCGCCAATTATCGCACCAGTCTTCAATCAAGGATAAGTGGTTTTGGAGATTATAGGAAGCTATTAAAGGATCTGAATGTGATGAAAGGATAGCAGTGTCATCAGCAAATGTTGCAAGGAAAGTATTAGGAGTAGTAGGGATATCTGCTGCGTAGAGGACATAAAGGACTGGACCTAGAACTCTACCTTGTGGGACACCAGCCTCTATAGAATAGCAGTTAGAGTATTCCATTCCGCAGCGAACTCGGAAGGAACGATTAGAGAGGTAGGATTTAAGGACTAGGAATAGTGATTGAGGTAAGTGGGTTTTGAGTTTGAAAAGCAAACCAGCATGCCATACCCGGTCGAAAGCTTGCGCTATGTCCAGAAATGCGCCGGAGCAATACTGTTTGCTTTCAAGTGCTGAGGATATGTGATCAACAACTCTGAGGCCTTGTTGGGACAGTGGAATGGCTAGTGCGGAATCCAAACTGGTGAGAGGGAATATTATCCGATTCAAGGACGGGTAGGATACGTTTAAGAAGGAGCCTTTCAAAAATTTTTGAAAGGATTGGGAGAAGGCTAATTGGTCTATATGATGAAGGGTTGTTGGGAGGTTTGCCCGGTTTGAGGAAAAGGATAATAGTGGAGTGTTTCCATAGCAATGGGAAGTAGGTTGTCCGCAGGATACAATTGTAAAGGTAGGTGAGGAATATGACTGCTTTATGAGGAAGTTGCCTGAGGATTTGTGAACTAAGGAGATCATATCCAGGGGATTTACGGGGTTTTAATTTGTTTATAAGGTATTTGACCTCAGAGGGGTTTATTGCTTTAGGAGGTAAGGAAAGAGGAATCGGCGAATCAAGAAATTCATGAACCGTCGTTGTGTGGGTAGGATTAGATTCAGGATGGGGAACAAATATGCTGGAAAGGTGCTGGGCAAATTCTTGGGATCTGTTCACGTCAGAAGCCGCCCATGAACCATCTGCACGTCGGAGAGGATGGGAGGTTGGCTGATATTTAAGGATTTTTCGGGTGGTGGTCCAGAGGGAGTTATCTGAAGAAGAAAGTGAAGAAAGATAGGAATTATAGGATTTGGATCTGAAGGTAGCCATATTTTTTTTAAGGAGTTTGGTAAGGTAATTATAGGATTTCCGATCATCCGGATGCCTGGTCCTTTGCCAAATAGCTTTGGCATGACGTTTGGATTGGATAAGGTCCAGTAGATCTTGGGATAAAGGATTTTTCTTTCGAAGATTGGGAGGGAAACGAGGTGAGGATGCTGCCCAGGCTGCTTGCTGGATCATGGTAGTGAAGGAATTAGTAGCATTGTCAAGGTCCTGGGAGGTTTTGAGGGATACTCTAAGGTCTATAGTGTCGGATATTGTTTGACGGAAGAGGTTCCAGTCTACTGGTCCTCTAATAAATGATGGGGGAGGAGGTTTTGGGATTGGAGTGACGGAGAGGGTTAAAATTAAAGGACTGTGATCGGAGGAAAGTTCATCCAGGCGTTCAATAGAGTAATGGAGGGATCCTAAGCCTGAATGAATGAAGAAGTCAAGAAGGTCGGGGCTTCGGTTAGGATCCGTGGGCCAATATGTAGGAGTGCCGGGAGAAATAAAGGATCTTCGGGAATTAAGTGCAGACTGCAATGCTCGCCCACGGGAGTTGGTGGTTCTTGAACCCCATTGCTGGTGCTTAGCATTGAAGTCAGCACCTAGGAGGAAGCGATGACCTAAGGAATCAAAAAATGAGTTGAACTGGGATGTGGAAATTGGTTTATTTGGGGGGCAGTAGGCCGCTGCAATCGTAACTGGAAAGGAGGAAGTTTTGATAACAACTGCTGTGGGTTGTAGGAATTCATTTGCTGGTAAAGGGAATACGTGGTGAGAGAGGGAATGGTGGATGATGACAGCAGTTCCAGCATGGGCTCTACTATCAGGGTGGTCTGTTCGGTAAGTTTGGTATTGTGAAATAATTGGACGTTGTTTACTGGTCAGTCTTGTTTCTGTTATTAAAGCTACATCGATTTCTTTGTCATGTAGCAAGGATGTCAGTTCGTTAGTGTGGTTGCGAATACCATTCGCATTCCAAAGGAGAATGGATAAGGGTTTTGCTGAAGGCATTTAAGGATTTTTTTGAAGAGGAATGAGAAGAGGGACAACATTTGAAAGGAGTGATATAAGTGGGGTAATGAGAGTTTTCAACTCTGATAGGAAGGAGTTAAATAAGGATGTGAGATCTGAGGTAGTTGGAGGAGGAGGAATATGGGGTATCTGATGAAGGGTGTGTGGATTAGGTTGGATTAGCGGTGCTGGAGCATGTTGTATGGTCAGTTGGTGCTGTGGTTGGGGCAGTGGTTGCTGAGGTTGAGGATCAGGAAATTGAGGCTGTTGAGGAGGAAGCGGCATGGCCCCATTTTCTTTCTGGTATCTTCTTCCGCCCAGCATTTCTGCAAAACAGATGACGTGGCAATTTTCGAGGGCTGTCTTCCTCTGGTCTGTGTTGTTTCTTCGGTCTGTGGTCGGTTTGTTTGGAACCTGTTGCGTAAGTTTTTGTAAGTTTGGCAGCCCTTGTAGTTGGCAGGGTGTCCTTGTTGGCAGAGGGCACAGACTGCTGGAACTTCTCTAGATTTTGTGCATTCATTGGATTTATGCGTTTGCCCACATTTAACGCATCTCGGTATGTGGTGGCAATAAGTTTTTGTATGGCCGTACGCCTGGCAATTGTGACATTGAACGATATCACGTTTGGGGTACGGCTTTTCTATTTTTACTCTAGTATAATAGATTGATGAGACATCATAAATTTGTTCCACTCCAGGAGTTGGTTCGAGATCTACAAAGAATAAAGGCAATGGAGTTTTGCCGCTAGCTCCGGGATGTGATCTGTTGTCTTTTAGGACATTGGTTACCTGACGAACTTTAAAGCCCATGGCTATTAACTCTTCTTTGATAACTTCAGTTGGCGTTGTTGGATGAAGATTCCTCACTACGACCCTCAATGATCTCTCTTCTTTAAGTTGGTAAGTATGAAAGTCGGCTTTGGTCTCAGATAAATATTTAACAATGCGGCGGTAAGTATCAGGGGAATCTGGCATAATTTTTGTGTCTTTTGTTCTATTAACTGTGGAGTATTTTCCTGTGCCGATTATTTTATTAAGATGGTTGCACAGTAAAGAGAAGTCCCTTACGTTCCTAACGAAGATAGGAGGAGGTCGTGGAGGTTGTGATGTAGGGTTTGACTCCATGGTTTCAATATCAGTATTTGTTAACACCTGATACGGATTTGGAGTAAAGAAGGGGGACTCTTCTGTCATCTCTTGTGTTGATGTCCCAGGTTGGGGGTCTATAGAGGGCGGAGTTGTGGGTGGCGAATTTCGCTTCGATTTTCTCGGCTTCTGTTTTACGGGGCTATTTCTTACGGTTTCTAATGAGCGGCTTCTTTTGGTGTTAGTTTTGGAGGACATGACCATGTGAAAATATCTCATTTAGTGACTCAGTTTGAAGAGGGGAAAATAAAAATAAATAAGTAAAAAAAAAAAAAAAATAATAATGAAAACGAAATCACGTAGCGTGGGTTGACTACGGGGGCGTGACCCCACCCTCTTGTGTTGAGAGTAAAAGCTCAACTGAACTTGGCAGTGGATAGTTGGGGATTAGCCCCCACTACTCGGCCACATGGGTCTTCATAGATAAGGTAACACTGTAATAACTCAATGAATAATTGTTGTACTCACTGTTTAATCATTCAGTTTTGACCACTGTAATTAACTATTAGTTCTGATCACTTTTCTAACTGCAAAAACTTATGAAAAACACACTAATAAGAGAGTTTTTCACAGAGCGATATGAACACGTACTATATAAAGATGGCGCAAGCGCATAACTTGTTGTTTCTTTTAAGGGGACGTTTTGAGTTGTAACTCACAGATTTGAATGCCGATTTTTGTGTAGGTAGTAGGGACCTATAATAGAGCACAACTATGGAAATCACGTTTTATTTTTTTTCTCAGCTCTCAGTCAAGATAGAGAAATGATTCTTTGACGTTTAATTGTAGTTTTGTATGTTATTTGAAATAAAAATACTTTTGTTATGCTCAATACAGCACCTGGCTTAAGGCTCCTCAAAAACTCGAAAAAAATGACAAAATTCCAATGAAATCCGCTGTAAATCTGTGGAAAATTATTTCCATGAATAACTGACCTCAAATCTCGATTGAGCGCACCCAACAACTACTTTCGAGGACGTTAAAATTTTGAAATTGAGATTTCATCAATAACTTCTAACTGCTGTATTCAACCGATTACAATAGTAGGATTTGTAAGATTTTAGAAGATAAGAGGCAATATAATTTTGAAAAAAACGTAAATAATATGCGCTATATCAGTTGTTATGGCCCTTTGAAGTTGATGAAATCTCAATTTTAACGTCCTCGAATGGGGTGGTCAAACATCAATATTTTTTTATTTTAATAAAATTTCACATACAAGTGTTGTTCGGTGCGCTAAATCGAGGTTTGAGGTCAGTTTTTCATGAAAAAAATTTTCCAGTAATTTACAGTGGATTTCATTGGAATTTTGTTATTTTTTTCGAGTTTTTGAGCACCCTTAAGCCAGGTCATGTCTTGAGCATAACGGAAGTATTATTATTTCAAATAGCATACAAAACTACAAATAAACTTGAAAGAATCATTTTTCTATCTTGACTGGGAGCTGAGAATAAAAAAAAAAAACTTGATTTCCATATTTGTTTTTTTTCGGCTCCCGACTATAACTCTAGTTTGGCACTATTACTGGTCCCTACTACCTACACAAAAATCAGCATTCAAATCTATGAGTTACAAGTCAAAACGTTTCCCTGTTAGTAAAAAATATAACCATAAAAAAAAACATGAAAAAATTTCTTCTTTTATATTATTACAATAAATAAAAAAATAACTGAATAATTCTTTATTGGAAGGCATTTTAGCATCATTAAGCGGCTTTTAAATTACTGAAATTTTAATTTAGATAACATGTGAATGATAATTACTTTATTACACTACAACTATTCCTCAGATAAGGAAGTTTTTGAAGGATTAATAGTTTAGTTACGAAAGCTGTATTTTCTGGTAGTTAAGTTGATAAAATTAGGCAACTTTTACCATAAAGTATCCCCGAGTTTCTGCTGCGTTTAATCTACTCCATACGTGGGTTCAGTTCAACGTAACTATAGATTTTATTTTAAACAAATTCTATGTATACATGTTTCAAAAATCAAAATATTATTTACTATTGGGTAGTAAGAAATGTTTCCCATATTTTTTCAGATAAAGAAGGCCGAAAATCACCGATAAGAAAAATAATAAAATCGAATACTTTTTGATTTTAGTATAGTTGTTCATTGGTTGTTGATTTTGTAATATTATGATAAATAAACGATGATGATTAAAAACATATAAGATATAATGTAACTTATTACCTGAACTGTCAATATATGTTGAATAGTAGGATCAGAAATTAAAGAACTTACCTGTAGAAAAAAAAAATTAATAAATATCGAATTTAATAAACTTTATTTAATTTTTTGAATAACTATTTTTATTGAATTAATTACAATTTTCCTCACTCCATGATATAATCAATATAGATGGAAATGAATTCATTTATTTAATATCTACTATAAAAAAAAAAAACTTTCACTATACAAGATATAAAATAAAATAATTTAAACAATAGTAAAAAATAAAAATAAATAAATACAATAATATTATATATACATTTACATTCAGCACGAGTACTGAGCTCTGAAACAATCATTTTCGTCATACTAATGTTGGTGTAGACCAAATAAAAATATAAACCATACTATCTCGTCTAATTCCAGTGGAGGCTGAGTAAGAGTATCGTTGTAATAAACCTTATTTTCATTGGTTAAAAATACTGTATAAATGATACAACCTAATCCAGAATATTTTTTTTTAAATATTTTTATTTTGAATAATTATAATCTGGCTCATTCAAGGGCAATGAGTAATAAGAGGTAAAAATATTCATTCATTCAACATGTTCAATGATATAAAGTAAAGATATTAAAATAAGCAGCCTCTAACTATAAAAAAAAAAAATAATAAATAAAAATAAAATGTAAATGATAACATAAAAAAAGGTAATAATTGTTTAAACTAGTAAAAAAAAAACTAAAGAAGAACTCCAAAGTCTGGCGCTGTTATCTCAGTTGCGTCACTAGAAGAATCCAGTAGAGGATGAGAGAGAGCGCTAAGGCACAGTCGCACTAGACTTGAGTTGAGAAGCTGGCCATTGCCAGAACTCCAATAATAAATATTTACAATTGGTCTCGGGGCCACTGCCTTTTCTATCTGCAAGGTGAATAGCAGTAATGAATGAGTCAGAGGGTTGGGGTAGTTGGAAAGTGTTTGATGTGATTGGGAGAATTTAAGAGGTATCAGGTCAAGGACAAAAGGTATATTGAAATCATTATGTAGGGTTTTGTTTGAGACATAATATGGGTCATTTACAGTAGTACGAAGGACTTTGGATTGGAAGGATTCAATACGTTTGATATTAGATTGTTTTACTGCCCCTCTCAGTTCAAGTCCATTGGTCCAAATAGGTTTAGTGATGGTTTTGCATATTAGGAGTTTGTTTTCAATGGAAAGGTGGGATATACTATTTAGTAGTCTGCGCAATTGGCTGAAGCATTTAAGTTTTTGCCTTTTAAGTCTAGAGTGAGGGTTCCATGCATGTCTATTGATGGTATTGAGTAAAATAATTCAATATCGTCGGAAGAAAAATATCAAGACTCATCGTACGGAATTTGGACTTGATGGACAAAATTCTGAAACCATCATTTTAGGAATTTCACCACGATCACAAATATAATCTAAATTGGGGGAAAGGAAATGAAGTCTTGAGATTTTTTTTGTCGAAAAATTGTTCAATTTCGAATTTCGGTTTACTATTAAATTTTTTAACGCATTTTTAAAGTTTAAACCTATAACTTCACAAACTGGTGATTCTTTCTTATCGTTGACTGACCATACTGCTAAGTGTTCAGCCTAGTCTATGATTGGTCTGGAAGATTTGTTCACCTCATACATTCGCTCATTCATTTATTGTTCCATTAATGGGCTCTACAGTTCTTTAGGAACCACGGCCTTTACTCGTGCTTTCTTTCATTCTATTCTGCCGCAAAGTACCTCCAGTGCTTAGTGGCCATCTACTTCAGGCCACCTCCCACGTCACTCACCCATCGGGGACAAGGTTTTTCTCTACCTCTTTCAGCTCCTGGCCTACCACGAAGTAATCTCTTTGGTATTCTTGTCTAGTCCATCCTCTCCATATGGCCTAACCAACGCAGTCTATAGAGCTCAATTCAGCTGAATCAGTTTTATTATGTTCATTTCACCGAAAAGTTATTTTTTATTCTAGGTTAGTCCCAATCCTCCACTGATCCTCTACTCCGATTGGACGTTAAATTTTATATTTTTATTTTAGCGATTACAAAAGAAGCAAATGGATACATCAGAAATACGGGTGAAAAGACCTACGTAAAATTACATTCTACCCTATGAAAGGAACGCGTTCCATCGTTCCGTTCGAACTGAAAAACCTTTTCATTTTTTGTTCAGTTCCATTCTCGTTCTTTTGATTAATTTTCGTTGCGGACTTGCCCATCACACCTCGTACTCCCTTTCTTTTCTTTTTTAAAATTAAAACAAGGCACCACTGCTTTTCTTTAACATAAATTATCTAATAGGTACATTAAGCTATAGCATACAACAGGTATGCAAAATATAAATAGATTAATTATTATATAACCTTTTACGCTGAAGGAGATGTAATTATATTATATATTTCTTTGGCATAACTCCTATTTATTTTCATTAGCTACTACATGTTTCGGAGACATGCTCCATCTTCAGGCTTCTCCTAAGCAGATATTACCTTCTACAAGAAATACCTCATAAAAGAAACAATTAAGGAAGCAGTTGGTGAATGAAAGCTAAGTTATTGGTTAAAAATGTCTTAGTCTTAAAAAACTATTTAAAGGAATTTTTTATGACTCTTGCCACATAAATTTTTTTTTTTATATCAATTTATTGAAATCTACTATTGTACAAAATATATACATCAAGTAAATGTGTCCATAGCCATTACAATAACGTGTCAAAACTTGAAAAGAACTACTCAAGCAAGTTGAAAAATTAGAGGATTTGAATGGTTATGGAGCTTACTATGGAAGGATAGGTATCTGGTTTGGGCTAAATCAGCAACATATGGAACATTAAAATCTTTATGGATAATTTTATTGATGACAAAGTAAGGAGCATTGAGGATTTTTCGAAGGATTTTGGCTTAAAATCCATTGGATTGGATACGAGATGAATTGGATGGTTTAGTAGAGCCCCAAAGCTCAACTCCGTACGTCCATATAGGTCTAATCACAGTCATGTAAATGAGTCTTTTGTAATTTATTGGAAGCATTGAACGTTTGTCTAGTAAATGTTGAAGTAGTCAGTAACGACGAGCAATTTCTTGTCGTTTTAATCTTGTGTGTGGATTCCTAGTAAGTCGTTTGTCCAAGTGGAGGCCTAGGTAGCGGATCTGTTCAACAGGGATTAGTGGAATATCACTAAAGGATACTGTAGGACAGGAAGTCGTAGGTTTACGACGAAGGGTAAAGGTTATTTGGCGAGATTTGTATGGATTTATTTTGATTATCCATTTTTGACACCATTCTTGAATGTTTAGGATAAGGGATCGGAGTAATTGGGAGGCAAGGAAGAGATCATTATTTACTGATGATACACATGTGTCATCAGCGTAAGTGGTGATGACAGTGGTAGGATGAGTTGGGATGTCAGCTGTATAGAAGTTAAATTTAAGAAACAAAACCTCAAATAAATTCCATTCGTTCCAGTGGATTGGGACGGAATTCGTGGAACGAACCTGAAACCGCAATTCTTTTTCGTTCCAGTAGTTTGAAAATCAAGATTCTAGTTCCGTTCTAAACCATTCCAACGAAAAACCGTTAACCTGTAACGGTACATTTCTGATTATAACTGAATTTCTATTAGGAGTAAAATATTATATTTATTATTTATTAGATTGAGCTGTTAATGATGAGACAGTGGGTGCTCTATTAAATTCAGGAATCATTGTGCTCCAAGATAAGACGATATTTCAAGATACATCTAAATGCCATGTAAAGGCCCTACTTAATAATAGGCTTTCGGAGACAAAAAGAGTTTCCCGGGAGGACGGGAGAGGATATGAATGTAGCCCATATTAAAAACTAGGAATCTCTTTGAACGAGTCCCTGGCATATAACATCTCTCGCGAATTACACAGTCCATTCGAATATACTATTTCAATGCCTGTTCCACATTCCGCTTTTTCAACTTATGTGTGAAAGCTTCCAGGTTTTTATGAACCTATATAAAGTGGAACAGAATATTTTAATTCACAGGAATTTCGTTCCATGACAACGTGCGGCAGACACGTTTCTTTTCTAACATGTATAAGGAGTTAGCTAATGTAGTATTGTTCTGTTCAGAAACTAGATATGAACTTTAAAAAATAGATTTCATACAGAAAATTGGAACTTAACGATTTAAAAATAAAAAAGTTTAAACCGGCATCTTGTATGAGCTAAAATGAACATTTATATACATATTTTTTTTAACTTATTCAATTAAGCTTAAGAAACGTACAACCCCTCTTTCTTTTCATTATTTCTCAGTTTTCTTTATAAACCGATGGCTCCAAATAGCGTTTCCGTTTTGCCTCTTTATTTTATTTAATTTATTTATTTGTAAGCAGGGCCATGCCCTATACAAAGGAGTTCGGTTATTTATTATGTACCATGAAATAAACAATACCTAATAAAAGAATTTAAACTTTTTTAATTCATTTTTAAACCTTTAAAGTTTATCAAAGCTCATATTTGACTATCTTTACTTTCAAATATATACATGTCATATCTCAGACATTGGTGAATACACGATACTGATATTTTACAGTTAAGAGTACTATATTTCGGTGAAAAAAAAAAAATCTGATTTTAATTATATTCATAATAAAATATGCCAGTTTTTTTTTATTTCTATTTCATGTTATGTAATAAGTATATGAAAACTGTCATTTTAATTAATCCCGGGGTGATAAGTGTCATGCAGGTCATTATAAATTGGGCAAGTATACAAAATATGTCATATTGCAAACCACTCATATATCCTGTGGAATAATTTGTGTGATTTTATCTGGAGTGGTTATTTTTATTATGTTTTCCTGTAGTTCTTTTTTTAGTTAGTTTGCCACTTTAGGTGAGTAACAATATGCTTGATTTTATGCCTTATATTTTTAATTTTATAATTTATTGATATTAACAATAATAAGTAAATGAGGGGTGAAATAATTACAATGACATGTCAATAACATTTAAAGAACAACTCACTAGAACTTCAATAAAACTTCTACATTACAAAGTCTCGAGGCCATCTTCTTTTCAGACGCTTTGGAGAGTAATCGGAAATCAAGTTGGGAATGGATTCGAGTGGATATGCACCATATCAGGGAGGGATATGTATCTCGTTTGGGACAAATCCGCAACACATAGAACAAACACTAGCACCCCCCGTCGCGACTTCGCCCGCTCACATAAGTAATGTTTGATAATTTTAACTTGAAGTTTTGTTTTCCTTATCGATAAAAATCTTGTATTGAAGTATGCAATCGATCATTATCTTTTTTATTTGGAAGAATGATTTTATAGATTTCATTTGATTCGGATTTTAATTTCAAGCCATAACACTATATGACAGTTTGGCAAACCTCGTTTCTGCAACTCAACATTGTATATTTAAATTATTATTATTGTTTTTTTATTATTAGGATCCCAGAAAAAAAAAATAAAAATCACGTTTTATATTTTTGTTGTCAGCTCTCGGTCAAGATAGAGAAATATTTTTTTCACGTAAAATTGTAGCTTTGTATGCTTTTAAAAAATAAAAATACTTTCGTCATGCTCGAAACAGGAACAGGCTTCAGAGTGCTCAAAAGCTTAAAAAAAAATTACAATATTCCAATGAAATCAGCTGTAAATGAGTCGACAATTTTTTAATGAAAAACTGACCTCAAATCTCTTTTCAACTCACTAAAAAACCCTTATGTTTAAATTTTTTTCAAAATAAACAATATTGATTTTTTACCCTTTTTGAGGACTTTCAACTCCTAATGGCCATAACAACTGCTGTGTTACAACCAATTACAATAGAAATAGCATCACAAGAATTATCATACGTTCTGGTGAGTAAAATGTTTAAACTAAAAACTGATATCATTTTCAGATTCCTCATCTCAAAAAACATGTAAAAACCAAATTTTGTGGAAATAAAAAAATAAATTATTTTTTCTTCTTGAATATTGTGGGCTGTCAATTTCTGAGAAAAAAAAACGTAAATATTTTGTGCTATCTCGTATATTTCGCCACAGATTGAAACCAAATTTTAAGGGCATCTAGAAGCAGTAAAACTGTATAGTTTATCTTAAATTCGGAAATCGCAGGATTTCTCCTTAATGAGATATCTCAAGTTATAGTTGACATCGAAAATTGTTATTCAAATCAGTTCTAGTCCGCTAAAATCTGTTAGTTACAAGTAAAAACGTCCCCTTCTAAGTTAATTATTATCATAAAGTATTGTTTTAAAGAGATTATTATATTACAAAACATACTTCACTCTTATCTTAATCTTATACAAAAGATAACTGCACAAGTAAAAGAAAACAAGAAATAATAAACAAAATAAGTACCAGCCGGTAGAAAGACATCAGTGGTAATTGGAAAGAACGAGGTCTGACTTGGCAACACGCTAGAATCTTGCTGATCCGGAGGAAAGATCTTTGGCAATCTTCTAGACACCATCAAGAGTAAACAGGCGTTTTAAGAGGAAAATTCCAAGAATTGTTCAATAACTTGTAGAGGAAATAAAAGTTAGTGAATCGAACGGCGCTGACTTTAAGGTAATTGAAAGAGTTCAAGAATAGAAAGCCCCCCTAAAAAAAAAAAAATGTTATAGTAAAAACTTTGTTACTTGAGATACGTATGATGGTATAGAAGGATCAATATAATAAGGATTGATGAATTAATTGCCACTTCTATTAGGATTAATTCATTAGAAAACCAGCTTCGAATTCTAAGCATTCACCTTCATCCAATCCAAGCCATATACACTATAGCCAGCAATAAAGGATACAGAAACAATATTAAAAAAAACAAAAAAAAACACACACTTAAAAAAACGATGAATAACCAAATACTCACCGATGTCGGAAAGGGACTAAAAAAATTAGGTTTAAAACCTGCATTTAAAATAGATAAACCATTGTCATCTTATTTCCCTTCACCTAAAGACAAAACAGAACCTTTCCAAAAAAAGCGGTGTTAACGAACTAAAATGTAATGACTGCGAAGCTAAATACACGGGAAAAACTGGACGATCGGTAAATCAAGCAGTGAAAGAACATATTCGATGAAGACTCGGGAGTAAAATTAATACATCAAGTATAAAATAGACTAAAATTAAATATTTATAAATCGTTAGAAATAATGAAATCGTTTAAAACCGATCCAGATTTTTGTTTAAATGACTAAATACACATTTCCAATAGGCCTATTTCAAATTTGTTTCCAATAGGAACGGAAAAATCCAATGAGTCATAGGGTAAATCCCAAGGAAATATACAAAAAATTAATCAGCCTGGCCGCTCCCCTCTTCCACGATAGATATATTTCAAATATCTGTTAGATCTTCTCAGGTGAGTATCAATATTTGGTTTTTTGTCTTACATTTTTGAAAACATTAGTACGAGGGTGGTATGAAAAGTTCCCGACATAACAAAAATACAAGACAATTTTTCTGAATTTTTTTTTATTACTGTTACATGACAACTGCGCGTTCAAAATGGCTGAAACATTGGTGAGTAACTTATAACAGATGAACAACGAATTCACTAGGCTTTTGACTTACGAGCGCTGCAATCTTCACGTTGAGGTCGGAAACTTTTCAGACCACCCTCGTTTGTACAATCCATGTAACATAGTGCTGATATGTTGAAAATTTTGAAGATGAATGTTTAGCATTCGAAACTAGTTTTACAATAAAATAATTCTAATAGAAGAGGCAATTAATTCAACAATCCTAAAAACTTTGTTGTTAAATTGTTGGAGCTTACCTTGAGTCCCTACCTCAAATGCCCTTCTCTCAATACGCCTATTTTTTTTTTATTTTTTTTTTTTTTTTTTTTTATGGTCCTAGAGCACTTATTAAAAGATAAAAAAAATTGATGATAAAAATTTAGGATTTATAAATTAAATGTCACTTCTATTTGAATTATTTTATTAGAAAACTAGTTTCGAATGCTAAAAATTCATTTTCAGTTCCAAAACATACAAAATTTTCAACACATCAGCACTATGTTTCATGGAATATATATAGTCTAAACTTTTCAAAAATGGAAGACAAGAAATCAAATATTGGTACTCACCTGAGGAGATCTAACAGATATTTGAAATATATCAATCGTGGAAGAGGGGAGCGGCCAGGCTGATTAATTTTTTGTATATTTCCTTGGGATTTACCCTATGACTCATTGTATTTTCCGTTCCTATTGGAGACAAATTTAAAATTGGGCTATTTGAAGTGTTTTTCTGGTCATTTAAACAAAAATCTCGATCGGTTTCAAACGATTTTATTTTCTCTAATGATTCATAAGTATTTAATTTTAGGCTATCTTCTACTTGATGTATCATTTTAACATCCGAGTCTTTATTGAATTAATAGTTATTTTCATTTAGATGGATTGCGGAAATGAAATTTTGGGTCTTATTGTGCTATGCTCTTATATGTTCTTTTACTCTTTGATTTACCAATCGTCCAGTTTTTCCCGTGTATTTAGATTCACATGAAGATGATTGCTCAGCATTTGTAACCATTTTCTCTAAAAAATAATTGTAATAGAAGCGGCAATTAATTCATTAATCCTTATTGTATTGATCCTTCTATACCATCATGCGTTACTCAAGTGAAAAAAAATTGATTGAAATCATAAATGTTTATAAAATATTCAAAAATATATTCATAGAATCCAAAATATAGACAGAAATGAAGAAACGTACGTTGACGAATTTCTCAAAACGTATTAAAAGGAATGAAGCCCTAAATGTTTTCTAATTATTTATTTTACTATCATTATTTTTGAACATAAACTGAATTATATTCCCGATAAACCAATATAAATTTTTTATTCTCTATTCATTAATAATCAGTTTATTCATTATTATTAGAGATGGGCCGACTATGACTGGTCAACTATAAACTCCCCGTCAAAAGTATTGCAACACCCATAATTCTCGAATATTTCTAAAAATTGCCTTTTAGCAGAGTTGAGACGAAAATATTGAGAGAACACAGATCTGTTGGCTAACACTTCGAAAAATTAAGCTGAATTTGTTGCAATAGTTCAATGATGAATGTCTGGAATTCAACCATCAATGAAAAACGTTTTTTACCAGCGAATCCTTCCCAAACTACGACAGCTTATCGTATAAAAAATCAACAAACATAAATAATGATCTTTTAGAATCGGTATCATTACGTTTATTGATAGCTTTAACTGACCCTATTAAAGTGCTATTGTTAAAAAAAATAAAAATATATAAATAAAATGCAAATTTTTAAAGTTTTTTGTATGTAAAAGGGCGCAATAAAAAAAAAAAAAAACAAATATATTTTTTTTATTTAGATCCAAGTAATTAAAAAAATATTTTTTTTCTTTTTCGAAACGGTATTTTTCGAATAAACTCTCCTTCAAAAGTATTACCTTAATCCATGCTTGATATATACGCATAATAATATTATTTATTAAACGTGAGACATTAAGGATTAGACACATCAATTTTTTCCCTTTTAATAACAAACGATGGAATTTTAGATTATTTTTTTCAGATTGTCTTCAGTCCATGTTTATCATACGTTTCGTTATTTACAAGTATGCCAAGACTAGTGGAAGCAATCATTCAAGCAACAGGAGGTAATATGTCTTATTGAATATAAATTAAAAATTTAAAAGCCAACATTATATAAAATGAAAATTTTAAAAAGGAAGTTTTCTAACTTTTATGTTTATTCGAAGAAATATTGTAATTTATTTTAATTAAAATTGTTTTTGTCTAGTTTAGGGATGTTTATTATTATTATTTAGACTTCAAAACCTTTCTTTATAATGAAAAAAAATACGTTATTAGAAGATTCAAATATTTCGAAGTGTTGTGATACTTTTGACGGGGAGTTTATATGTATAGTGTGATTGTGATTTTTATTATTTTTGTTCTCTTCATTATTACTGTTGATTATATTTTTATACTTTAATTTCCAGGCTTTTTATGATTTTTATATTATTATTTACTGTATGTTGTACCTTGTATAGTTAGAGGATTTTTTTTTTTTTCATTTTTTTAATATTTTATTTTAATTCTTAATTTTGTATCCTAGGCTCCATCCTCTACACCGTGTATACAGCTGACATTCCAACTCATCCTACCACTGTTCCCACCACTTACGCTGATGTTACATGTGTGTTATCAGTAAACAATGATCTCTTCATTGCCTCCCAAACACTCCAATCCCAAATCATAACCCTTCAAGAATGGTGTCAAAAATGGAGAATCAAAATAAATCTAAACAAATCTCACCAAATAACCTTTACCCTTCGTCGTAAACATACAACTTCCTGTCCTACAGTATCCTTTAATGATATTCCACTAATTCCTGTTGAACAGATCCGCTACCTAGGACTCCACTTGGACAAACGTCTTACTTGGAATCCACATACAAGACTAAAAAGACAAGAAACTGCCCGTCGTTACAGATTACTTTAACATTTATTATACACACGTTCAAAGCTCAAAAAGACGAATATACATGACTGTGATTAGACCTATCTGGACGTACGAAGTTGAGCTTCGGGGCTCTACTAAACCATCCAATTCATCTCGTATCCAATCCTTACAACCCAAAATCCTTCGAAAAATCCTAAATGCCCCTTACTTTGTCACAAATAAGCTTATCCATAAAGACCTTAATGTTCCATATGTTGCTGATTTAGCCCAAACCAGATACTTATCCTTTCATAGTAAACTCCATAACCACTCAAATCCATTAGTTTCTCAACTTGCTTCCCACACCATTCCTAATAATCCTCCGAGGCGTCTGAAAAGCCCAGAGACCTTCTAGAGTAGAATTTTTATTAAAGTACTACTGATGCGTAGTTCTTTTCAAGTTTTGTCACGTTATTGTAATAGTTAACAGCACATTTACTGGATGTATAAATTTTTTACAGTTGTAAATATCAATAAATTGTTATTAAAAAAAAAATTCTTAATTTTATTTAATTGAACGTATTGTATGAATGGATCCTTTGTGATCCATATTATTTACTGCCCTTTAGAGAGGCTGGTTTTAATATTTTTTCAATGAAACAATACATATAAAAAAAAAAAAATAATTAAAGCCGCTTATTAGCTGGTAAAAATCTGTAATTTTTATGAAGACAACATATGTTAATATATATTTTATTTTATTCCAAAAATTTTTCACAAATAAATAATATTACTCAGAATAATAAACATAGTTGATAGTTTGAAATAAATTATTATAACTCCCCATAGATAATTCTAGAGAAACTAAACAAAACAACTAACTACAATTATTCAACTCAAATTCAGAGGTGACACAGTTTGTGGTGGAAATGATTCAGAGATTGGTTGCGTGGTCATGAGGTAATTTCCTCGACTGGAATTATACAACGCTCCAAAGCTAGAATTTGAATGCGTGGTTACGTCCACCTCCTGTTGGAATAGGTAGATTCGTAATTCCCTATACCATACAATTTTAGAAGTAGGTGAAGTGTTATTGAGAAAATGGCTGCCGGGGGGGGGGGGATTCAAATGCTCTAATATTTGATCGATATCAAAGCAGTTGAATACCCTGTATCAACAATCCTCAACAATAGAACAATAATCATATACCAGAGTCGGGCAAAATTATTTGACAATGTCCAGAAATCAATCAACTGATTTAATCATGATTAAATCACTCAGTTCTATTTTTTAGTCGACTAATGATTTATTAGACTTAAAGTTGATTTTTCAGTCAAATGAATCATTTAATTATGATTACATTAGTTTGATTCCAGAAAAATTAGTTAAGCCCAACTCTGTCCAATACACTACCTACGTAAATTAAGCTTGATTCCTATCGATAAAGATTTATTTGTTTTTACTATCATATAATTATTAATTAAACAGGTCTGCAAAAAAATTTTGTTTGTCAGCTGCATGAGATATTTTAACTGAATCATATGTTTTAAAATGCACTGATTTCAAAAGTGATAACTATTTTATTCTTAAGGGTTTTTTGCTAATTCAAACAAAAAAATGGTAAAAGCACTCGTTTATTCAAAATTATTATCAAACATAATTACACTTATTCGCGTATTTTATGAAACCTTTTCTTCTTTTCCTTGATACTTCGCCGAGTCCTTTTCTGATTTCCATCTTTGGTTTCCCACTTAAGCATCCAACAGTAGTCGGCAAGCATAGTGACATTCCATCTTCTTTGATACCGTCTCACGATATCATGGACATCCTGATGAAAGCGCTCCTCCTGTCCTTCACTGTAAGATCCCAGGTTTTCAGGAAAACAGTCTATGTGGGAGTGAAAAAAATGGACTCATCTTGCAGCCTTGAGCTTCGTATCCGTTGAACAACGGTTATGTAGTCAGGATCCTTAATATTTCCCAAAAACTTTCGCACTACATCCTTGAACGATAATCAAGCTTCTTTTTCCTCCTCATTCATACTTTCCACAAAGAGGGTATCGGTTAAAAGTTTTCTTATGTCGGTGCCAGTGAAAACTCCCTCTTTCAACTTTGCTTGTAATACCTTCGGGAATTTTGTAAATAGATATTTAAAACAGTCCACATCCTTTTTCAACAATTTTACAATTTGTTTCATCAACCCAAATTTGATATGGAGAGGGGGCTACAAAACCTTTTTTGGTGGTACCAAAGTAGTATTGATAACATTTTTCTCTCCAGGTTTTAAGGTTTCTCGGGTGGCCAATCACTTTTAGTCCAGTGATGCTCTCTGGCTCTACCATCCCACAAGTGTAAGAATCATGGGTATTTAGTATAGCCTGCCCGCTGACCCAAAAGTATCGTATTTTGAAGTCCCCATAAACCATCCATTTGACGACCCAGAGGGTTATCGGGAATAGTATAGGAAGCAAGACAGTCTGTTTTTGGGTTAAACATTAAACATTAAAGCTTTATGGATAAGTTTATTCGTGGCAATGAATCGAGGATTTTTCGAAGGATTTTGGATGGTAAGGATCGGATACGAGAAGAATTGAAAGTTTTAGTAGAGTCAATATATCCAAATAAGTTTAATTATTATATTATCCTTAAAATGTGTAAACATATATACGTTTAAAAACAAGAAATAGTTTTAGTTAAAAAATATATAAAAGCAATTTAGACATTTTCAAAATTAAATTCAAAAACTCAGGCATTATATCTATTAATATAAATAATTCCTATTTGTTTCTTTTTGTTGAATCATTGAACCTTTTCCCTACCATCGGTTTGTTAATTAAATTGTACCCTTCTAACTTCTACTCAGAAAACAAAATTTAGGAGGTGCTATAATAATTCTTTACGATGAAAGAACAAAAACGACTGCGGCAAAGTGGTTTTAATGTTAAAACATGATGAGCAGAAGAGAGGGAATTTCTGTGAAAATCGCCTGAAGGTGAAGAGAAAAGTGAGTGAAAAAAATCGTGAAACATTATTTAAACGCGAAGACTAGACTTAATACTGAGAAGAATAAAAAATAATTTATTAATATACAATAATATACATATAATCATTTCATATACATATTTATTTGTTGGAGAAGAAGATGATCAGGGATGCAAGACAGGTCGAAACGTTGGTACGTATTAAAGTATTTCTTCTTAGACGTGGTCTTACTTTGACTGGATCCCTGATCATCTCCTCCTCCATTCATCATAACAGTCATCAAATTTATTTGTTGTTCTGTGGTTAATAATGTTGGGTGGTCAACACTAACTTCTCTCGCAATTTTTTGAATCTTAGAAATCAAAATCTCCAAACCAAACTTTTTGGAACCATCGCTGCACTGTACATTCTCCGATGCTTCATTAACTACAAACTACATTGATGTTACGCGCGGTTTAGTTTATTTCAACAATGTTTGAACTTGTAAAAATAAATTTATTGAAAATATTGTTTTGATATGGTTCAGTTTAGAAAATTTTTCACAAACTAAACCAATCTTTGAGGAAAAACAACATAAATAGCAATTGTTTATAATCTATTAACTAGGCTGGAGAATTAGTTCATTTAGTTGGCAAGCACTTGCCTAATCAAAATGAATATTCAATACCTGCATTTTTGCAACAACCGAATACTATAATAAAAGCAGTTTTTAACTTTGTGAAGCTATTAATATTTTTGAAATTCCCCTGCACGGTTATCCGAACAAACTTGGTTTTAGTTATTTCGGATTAGAGTTTATCCAATAAGCACTTATTTCTTTGTCGGACACAATAGAGTAACAACCGCTTAAGTAATTGTTTTTAATAAATAAATTCATAAATAATAATTTTATAATTAAGTATCAAAGAACTGTTTCCAACGTCAGAAATATCGATCGGTTCATAGGAATCGACTTTGGGACATCGATCTTCAATAATGATTCCTTTACTAACAATTCGTGGAATCGAAAAACGTCATTTAGAATTGACTTATCCTTAGTCAGAATCATTATAATTTACAACTTGACCACACAGAAAAACTACAATTGAATATTACTCCACATAAAAATAGAGAAATGAGTTCTTGATTTTTTTTACCGGAAGCTGTCGGCTCCAAACAGCTCTGCAGTTTCCGAGAGGGGTGTGCGTTCTCAACGAGCGCGAATCCCCCCAAAAATGGAGGACAAACAGGTGATTTATTATAACGAATTGCGGTGGACCCTCCGGATTCAGAATTTTCGCTGGGAGGGATATATTTTAAAAATTCGTACAGAAAAAATAAAACTCAACTACCCGACGATATCGACCTACCGACGTGACCTCAAGGAGGAGGGAGAGAAAGGAAGGAAGAGGGGAAGGAAGGAGGAAGAAATGGAAATGAAATATAAAAAGAAATGCCTAAGAAGTTTCCAAGGAGAAGTTATCTTGGGTCTTAAGTCAAAAATGAACTTTTCTTTAGATGGTCCTGAACTTGTTTAATTTGATTTGATGTGTATGAAGTTGAAGAGGAAAGTGCTTGAATATAAATAAACAAATTTTATTTTATATGTTTATCATTTATGATTGTCGATAAAGTGTTCTCAGAAATTTATTTAGATAATAGAAACTTGAATTCCTTGAAAACCTACAGTATCCTTTAATAATATTCCACACATCTCCGTCGAACAGATCCGTTACCTAGGATCTGCTCCATCTAGTAAACAAACTACTTGGAATCCACATACAGGACTTAAAAGACAAAATTCTGTTCGGCATTTCCGACTACTGCAACATTTACTAGACTAGCGTTCAAAGCTCCCAATCAATAAGGAAAGACTTATACATGAGAGTAATTAAACTCATTTGAACCACTAAACCTTCCAATTCTTTTCGTATCCTTACAATCCAAAATCCTTCATAAACTCCTCAATGCTACTTTATATGACACATATAAACTTATTCATAAAACTCTTGATATCCCATAAATTGTAGATTTGGAACTTCTATGACCCAGGAACTCCCTAATGTACAATACTAACGAGTAGTACTTCACAAGTTATTGACATATTGCAATCATTTTACTGCGCGTTTGCTTATTGTAAATATAGTCCAGTCAATAAATACATTGTAGAGTGCATGAAATCTTTATTTCTGACCTAAGGGCCTCTTTAGAAGTAGTTAGAAGAAAAACGTACTAAAAGTCCAGAAGAAAAACGTACTTATTGGAGTGAGCTAACGGTGGGGAGGAGATGAGAAGGTCCGATTTTTCGATTTTTCAATTATATCACAAAAACGATGGATTTAAGAAAAAATACTGCAGATAAAAATGAAAGCTACTTAAATTTCATATAAAATGGTTTCCTTACATATTTGTTCAACTTTCTGCAATTTTCGAGGTATACGTTATTAAAAATCGATAATTACAGAGAAACAATATTTTTACCTCACTTTTTGTCTAACATTTGCTTCAAGTGTCAAAAACGTATATATGAAACTAAAGTGAATTTCATGCTCTACAACTCTGATACTGGCATTTTTTCTGAGAAACGATCGTGGAAGGAACTAGAAAGCAAATGTTTGACAAAAAGTGAGGTAAAAATTATATTTTGCTTAAATTATCGATTTTCAATAACGTATATCTTGGAAACCGTTGGAAGTTTGACAAATATGTATAGAATCAATTTTATAGGAAATTTAATTAGCTTTAATTTTAGTTTGAAACATATCTTTCTAGAGTCCACTGTTTTCGATATATAATTAAACAACCCAAAAATCCCCTCCCCCACCGTTAGCTCACCTCCCAGGGGCGGGGCTTTTAGTATGTTTATCTTCTAACTAATCCTAACGAAGCCCTGAGGTCAGAAATAATCGCATATATCATGCACTATACACCGCTCATTTCATCACTCATTGAATGGACTTTTAGTGTATACAGTTGTAAATATCAGTAAAGTATAAATACATAAAAAAAAACTTAAATATTTCACTATTAGCCTAAAAAACATTGAGTGAAAGCTAGGTCAATCTAAAAATGATTTATAACTAGTTACATAGAAAAAATAGGAAACGTTGAGTACAGAAAAATTCTCACGCTGGGATTAAATGAAAAATTAAAATAAATCCGACACTAAATCTGTTGAAGGATATAAAGAGTATTAAATTGGAGAGGGCTCAATCTAATTCCAGGCAACTTTAATTCTCTGACTACTCCGTTATTTGACTAGTTAATCTGGAACCCTCGTCTCTTATAATAATAGCCTTTTATAAAGTATTGTATGAAAAAAAAATTACAACATTAAAATTAAAAAAAAAATTATATGTCCAATTTGAAAAGCGCAGTGTTCTGTTCAATATCCCAGACTGGTAAGTATCAGAAACTTCGAATGTGAATTTAAAAAATAAAATAAAAATTTATAGGTAGGCCAGCAAGAAAAAACAGTCTTCTTGCCAGAATGTGAAAGTGAGGAAAGCGGTGAACGTTACCTCGGACCACTACCCGTCGCAAATCAAAATGAGTTTTGTCCCTGCGAAGAAACCCCGGTTCGGCAACACCCTCAGAACCAGGAACGTAGACAGAGAAGATCTCATAAAGAATAAAAAGGAGATTTTCAGGGAAAAGCTGGAACTACCGCAGAATTGGGAAGAAGTCAACCAAAACATGATGGTCCTGGCTGAAAAGCTGGCGCCAGGAAGAAAGCACCCAAAAAGAGAGTGGTGGGACGTCGAAGCAGCGAATCAGGGGCTTCACCCCGAACGGTCTAATGTTGAAAAGGAAAGACGGAACCCTTGCTCAAACGGAAATTTGAGGAGTGAGGAAAAGATCCCTCAAGATTGGAAATCGGCGTTGATCCATCCACTGCACAAAAAGAGGGACAAGACCGATGTGAACTATATATTAGACACAATGAAACAGTCATAAAACCTATGATCCTCTACAGGGTAGAGATTATGGGATTTACCAATATGGAAACCTTGTTAAGGAAGGAAAGAAAGATATTGAGAATGATATACGGACCGAGAAAAGTGGGGGGAGAATATCGATTAAAAAAGAACGATGACCTTTACGAACAATTGGAAAACTGAGAATCATCGATGAGGAAAAGGAGATTAAATTTTTTTTTTTGGACACATGAAAAGAATGAATAGCAATAGATTAAACAAACAAATATTTGATAAAGTGATGAAATTGAAAAATATAAAGGGTTACCCAGAGCAAATGAAAGAGGAAGTTAAAAAGTTGGGTATCACGGAGGGAGACTACAAAGATAAGGATAAATTCGGAAAAAATGGTTAAAATATAAAGGTTCTTGTAGCGGAGAAGAAGAAGCATGGAAGTAGGAGATGGACGGAGGAAAGAAGGAGGGAAATGGGCGAAAAAATGAAAAGAATTTGGGCAGGAAAGAAGAAAACCTGAAAATGATATACGCGTGGTCCACCGTTGGCCTGTATCGCGATAAATAAATATATATATATATATATATATATATATATATATATATATAAAATATATATATAAATGAAAGATCGTCTTTATTGTTACTAAGGATTTTTAATTTAAGGGGTTCATTGCGGTAAGGAGTTGAATTTTAAAAAATACTTTGCACCACTTTTAAATTAAGTCGTCCATTATTCAAATACTCGTTCATTGGACGGACCTTCAGCTTTAGATCTGTTAGGGGATATCAGGTGACGGGATTATATTCCCCTCCTTATCCGATTTAATTAAATCTTCTAAATTTAAACAGCAATCGTAGAAAGTCCATTTGAGGAAATAAGTGTAAAATAAATTATTTTCATGGCCTGATAGTGGATTAAACTTTAAGTGCATCGTATTATTCTATTTATTACAATACAAGTATTATTGTATATATAACTATTAGAGATGGAAAGACTAGTCACTAGCTGACTAGCCTAGGCCAAGCCGATTATTGCTTTTTTATTCATTTTTTTTTTATATACGAACAAGCCGGTATGTAAAAAAATAACAGAAAGTTTGCGAGTTACTTTACTTGGCTAAGAGAGTTAGTTGTTAAATTTAATGATTAGGATTGATGAATTTATTGCCACTGCTATTGAGATTATTTTATTAGAAAACTAGTTTCGAATGCTAAACATTCATCTTCAGTTCTAAAACATACAAAATCTTATCAACAGATCAGTACTATGTTACTTATATATATATATATATATATATATATATATATATATATATATATATATATATATATATATATATATATATATATATATAAGTAACATAGTACTTATATATATATATATATATATATATATATATATATCATATATAAGTAACATAGTACTGATCTGTTGATAAGATTTTGTATGTTTTTGTATTTTGTATGACAGCAGTACAAAAATGAAAAAAACCAACGATACCCCAAATGGATAGGTAGAAATGCCTTCCCCTGTAAAAACACTCATCTGTCCATCAAATTTACCTCAAAAATGGAATTCTTCAGTATCATCTGCATTGAGAAGCTAACGGCAAAATAGAGGTCTATGTTCATTATCATTAGGTTTTAAAACTTTATTGAAAAGCTAAATAAGTCCAAAATAATAATGATAAATAAATAAATGTAATAACATAAAATCTTTTGATGTAGTGTCGCTTTATTGACAGTTATCTTTTATTTTCTATTAAATAATAATTTTGTCTTCGCTTTTTCTTCCAATGAAGAGTTTACTATTTTAAAACTTATTTAAAACACAATGCTTCTTCCGATTTTAAAAGTAAATTTATCTATGGAATCGATATGGAATTAATTAATTAGATTATACCATATGATATCTAGTTAAATTTGAAAGTTTTTGTAAGATTTGCAGTTTTGTGGATAGTTTTTTCGAATAACGGTAAGTGTAAGTGTGACACGGTAAGTCTAACTTTCCTAAGTAAGGTGAAGATCAAGAAGCAGTTCTTGAGGTCCCAAGTATCCCAAGTAGGAAATGTAATGCTAAATCCGAAAATTTGTTCAAAATTTGAAAAATGTTTAAACAAAATGGAGACATTACAGCTTTTATGGCAAAAAACGTTGTTTCTTCTTTGTCTTTGAATCATCGTATATCTGCAACGGATTGAAATAGAAAGGTAAGGTTTGCTGAATTTTTCTTCATTTTTAATCTAGTTTGACTCAGTCTTTATTTACACTATATATTTATTTTAGGAAATTTTTTTTTTTTTTTTTTTTTTTAAATGCCATTTTAAATATCCCAGTCACGTTACAATCATATTCTTGTTTATTTTATCGATTTATTTAATTAAAGTAACGGCATCGAACTATTTCAGAAGAACAGAAGTTAACGTTAGTTTTAACTTTGATTTTGTGTCTAACGTATCGATTTCCTCATTTCCTCTTTCCTAATGAAAGAAAGTATAACCCAAATTAACAACATGATTTTCAAAATTGATTAAGTATTTAATAGATTGATGTTTTATGATTTATACTTATAATATCGAAAGAAAAATTTCATATCGATATAGTGTGTATGACCCATCCCTGGTTATTATAGGTATAAGATCGATTATGAACGGTGTTTTAGGATTATTTTGCTGGGTCGGAGACGATTTTAATATTAATTTTAATTTTAATATTAAAATACAATTCAAATAGATAAGTTAAAGTGACCATTCAATCTAAATGTAGGTGTTCTGGAGGCAGTTCGAGTAAATTCGGATTCATTAGGTTACCATTGACTTCTTCTGTCTTTTTTTTTTTATGTGAAACATCATTGAGTAGGTAGATGAAAATTTGAATAGTTTTTAATGATTAGCCTGCGTTGTAAATGAACTTTGAAGTGAACTAAGTTCTCATAATATTGACCACAAATAGAGCAATTTAAATTTTAGGAAAAAAAATAAAAAACAGTTGTACAAAAGTTTAGTTGTAAAATAGTTGATGGATAGTATAGATCAAGAGGTAGGCATGTGTCAGAAATAATAAAGGCAATTTCTACTAAAGGGCCATTCAACATTTCTAAGAATTTAAAAAGAATTAACTAAAAGCATAAAAAAACAAAAAATAAAACAAAAACTTAAGTACATCAATGCTTTCAAGGTATTTCATACGAAATAAAGCTTAAGCTCTGAACAATGCTCATGGAATAAGGATTTAAAAGTGTATTGAAAACAATACGAGAATAATGTTCTCAGAATTACTTCAAAAATTCCCTAATTCTCCTTTTCAAGAAGTCTGACGTCGGTTTGCCGCACGTGTAGGCGTACCTGTTAATAAAATTAAAATTTCTGATAATGAAAATTAGCAGAAATTCCGTGATTTAAATAAAATGAAAAAAGAAAAATCTGCATTACAATAGGAAACACAACAGATGTAATAAAATATTAAAATTTATTAATAATAAAAACTAAAAACTCAAAATGGACCAAAAGAGGAGTAACTAGCAATAGGATATTAAATTAATCTATTTAATTAATTTACCAAAAAATAAATACTATAGATAATTATATAAATGAAAGTCTCAATGAAATCAACTGATGATAAAAGTCTCAATGAAATAAAAAAGGAAATTAAAACGATTTAATTGATAGGTAGGTAATATTTAATAGTAGGTAACATTTTTAAAAAGAATACCTTAAATTAAATAAAAAAAATATACAATGAGTAATAGTAGCAATACGATTGTAATTTAATTTGTTAAATGTTGAAAATATTATTATTAGATATTAGTAGGTTCTAAGTTGGTAGTGTATGTATACTATACAGGGTGAGTATCTCTTAGTGTAAAAAAAAAAATTAACCTTAAGCCCATAAAATTCACCTCAAAAAGTAGTATTCTTCAACACAATCTGCCTTCAGAAGCTAACGGCAAAATTGAGGTCTATGTTCATTATCATTGAGTTTTAAACCTTACATTGAAAATTTAATAAAATAAATCCTAAATTATAGTAATAAATAAAAAAAAATGTAATAACATAAGATCCTCTGGTCTGGTTTTGCTTTATTGACAGTTTGCCTTTATTTTCTATCAAACAATAATTTTTTTCTTTGCTTTTTATTCCAGTGAAGAGTTTATTATGTTTAAAATGCACATTTCTAATAATGGATTGTCATAATGTTTTATTTACACAAGTAACTGATTTGTATGCCTAATGTGAACACCTTGTTTTTTCGGTTTCAAAAGTAAATTTGCCCATGAAGTCGAAACAAAATCTGTACATTTAACATATCATTCAAAGGATTATTAAATTTGCAAGTTTTTGTAAAATTTGACGTTAAGTAGATAGTTGAGCGTTGAAGTAATATAAGGCATTATGACTTCTCCAAATAAGGAGAAGATCAAGCTGTTCTTTAGATTCCAAGTTTGTAAAATTCAAGGTTACAGGTACTCAGCTTTTATAGAAAATTTAATGCTAAATCCGAAAATGTGGTAAAATTTGAAAAATATTTAAACAAAAAAAACGTGGTTTCCTCAAAAAAGTCATTGATTTAAACAAAATGGAGATATTACAGCTTTTATGGAAAAAAAAAACAAACATTAGGACATTATACAGTGGTTTCCTCAAAAAATTGTCATTGATTTATCGCAATCTGCAACAGATTGGAATAGAAAGGTGAGGTCTGCGGGATTTTTAGCTACATTTTCGTTCTAGTTTCATTCAATTTTTTTTTTTTTTTTTTACACTAAGAGATACTCACCCTGTACAAGTAAACAAACATTAGGACATTATACAGTTAAACATATAAAAGGTTATAGTCCAGTCAATAAACATATTGTAGAGTGCATGAAATATGCGATTATTTTTGACTTCACAGCTTCGTTAGGAGTAGTTAGAAGGTAAACATACTACAAGTCCCCGCCACTGGGGGTGAGCTAACGGTGTGGGAGGAGAAGGCCCCATTTTTGAGGTTTTCGATTTTATCTTGAAAAAGATAAACTCTAGAAAATTATGTTTATAATAAAAATTAAAGCTAATTACATTTACTATAAAATTGGTTATATACATATTTGTCGAACTTGCAACAATTTTCGAGATATACGTTATTGAAAATCAATGTTTTGAAAAAACAAAATTATTTTGACCTCACATTCTGTCAAACATTTGCATCAAGCGCCAGAAACGTATAAATGAAACTAAAGTAAATTTAATGTTATACAACCTTGATCCTGACGTTTTTTTCTGAGAAACAATCGTGGAAGGCACTAGAAGCAAACGTTTGACAAAATATGAGGTCGAAAATTGTCGATTTTCAGTAACTTATATCTCGAAAACCTTTGGAAGATCGATAAATATGTATAGAATCAATTTTATAGAAAATTTAATTAGCTTTATTTTTTATTTTTACTATATTTTTTTATAGTTTACCGTTTTCGAGATATAATAAAAAAACTCAAAAATGGCAACTTCTCCCCTCCTCCCCACTGTAAGCACACCCCCCAGGAGCGGGAACTTTTAGTATGTTTACCTTCTAATTACTTCTAAAGAAGCCCTGAGGTAAAAAATAACCGCATATTTCATGCACTCTAGAGTAATCGTTTCAGCACTTATTGGCTGGACTATCAGGTTATTTTTACAGATAACAATGTTGTTAACAACAGAAATTAGGTAAATAGTTTAATTGTTGTGTGGAAGTTGGTTTAATTAATAACATTTTTTTAGTAACCTTTAGATGGGAGTTAGTGCTCCGAAACAAGCAGTACTTTTGTGAATAAATGATGGAACAATTCAATTTTATATATTTATAAAAATCCCGTTCGTATAAAGCGGATTTGAGTACAATCTCGACCCTTATTTACATGAATACTGCCATGTACTTTGGGTGCATGTGTAAATATGTTACAAAAAACTAAATTATTAAACTTTAGTCCATAAAAGGAAATAATGGTGTTATTTTATTTTTATTCGGTAGAAGTATATTATCCAGAATTTCGGACCTGAATCATGAATTCATATGAATTCATCGCTCCCGTTGAGACCATTTACCTCCATAAAAATAAATACCGCTATAGGCCTGCCAGGGTTTCCCGAGGCCATCTTTCTCAAGCTCTCTCCATATTTCCTACAAAAGGAAAAATTTTGTGTTAGAAAAAAAAAAATATTACGTAATTATGAGAATCTTGTACAAATAAGACAACCACTAAATATTTTATTTTATATATTGGTTCCTTTAAAACCTAGTATAATAAAAGAATTTCAAACCAATCAATTAAACCACCTTGCTCTATAGTTCTGTCTAGAGACTGGTATCGTAAGAAATGCATCAATATTTCGAACTCAGAATATCGATACACGATATATCGGTGACCAAAAATATAATTAAATGCAATTTTTATATTCCATTCACGTTTTAAATATATTCCTGTTTATTTTATTGTTTTAGCTAATTTAGGTGACCATATTGAACAACTGTTCCACAAAAACGAATTTAGTGTTTTATTTATTGGTATTTTATAGTTTACACTTCCCTAATATGAGAAATATTTTATTGTACATATTGTCTGAATGGATTTTTTGTCATATTTATCACTTATTGCCTTAAGTTAAGGTAGGTTGTAATATAAATTCAATAATACACTTCAATCTAAAAAATAAAAAATAATAAAAAAATTAAAATTAAAAAAAATAGAAAAATTACAAAAGACCGATCAACATGACAGTGATTAGACCTATTTGGACGTACGGAGTGGAGCTTTTGGACTCCACTAAACCATCCAATTCATCCCGTATCCAATCCTTATATTCCAAAATCATTCGAAACATTCTCAATGTTCCCTACTTAGTGACTCATAAACTTATCTATAAAGATATTAATGTTCCACATGTTGCTGATTTAGCCCAAACCAGATACCTATCCTTCCATAGTACGCTCTATAACCACTCAAATCCACTAGTCTTCTAACTTGCTTCCCACTCCATTCCCGATAATCCTTCGCGGCGTCTGAAAAGATAGCCTAGAGACTTTCTTGTGTAGATTTTTAATTGAAGTGCTACTAGTGAGTAATTCTTCACAAGTTATTTATATGCCATTGTATTCACTATCAACACATTTACTTAATGTATATTATTTTGTACAGTTGTAAATATCAATAAACGAAAGGGAAAAAAATTCAACTTATTTCACAGCTTAGATGAGAAAAGAATTAATTCCTATTGGATATAAAATTTAAAAGTAGTTCATTATATAATGAACAGTAGGCAGTAGATAAATATATTTAGCCGGATATCGATATTATGAAGGCAACACATAAAGTCCTGTATTTCGCCATCGATGTATGTAAAAACGTAGCTATCCAAATTTTTCGTCTAAAACATGTTGTGTATCTTTATATAGTTTTGTCCATAATTACTGCCCTAATAAAAAAATAAATAAATAAAAAAACATAAAAATAATAGGAGTCACTAGAATCCATGTAATATGACAAGTATTCACACATTCCTTAATAAAATAATGGCGATAATAATAATTAGTCTCAAGTTAAATAGAATAGGTTGGATCTAAGAAGAGATGACTAAAACGTTATGCAAAGGTGACTAAACCGATATGTAGAGATTAGAGGTTCATAATAAAATATGTATTCAATGTCACAATAGAAAATATGTATATTGTTTATTGGAATTCACAGTTGTACAAGAATAATTTACTTCAATTATCAAATTTCTAAAAAAAAAGGAGGTTTGGAAATAAGTTTTTTTTTTTATTTACAATTTATTGAAATTTACAACTGTAAGTAACTGTTGAAATATACATTAAGTAAATGTGTTCAAAACGCTTACAATAGCTTGGCAAAACTTGAAAAGAACTACTCATCAGTAGTACTTCAATAAAAATCTACACAAGAAGATCTCTAGGCCATCTTTTCAGACGCCTCGGAGGATTATCGGGAATGGAGTGGGAAGCAAGTTGAGAAACTAGTGGATTTAGAGTGGTTATGGAGCTTAATAAGAAAGGATAGGTATTTAGTATGGGCTAAATCAGCAACATATGGAACATTAAGGTCTTTATGGATTAGTTTATTGGTGACAAAGTAAGGAGCATTGAGGATTTTCGAAGGATTTTGGATTGTAAGGATTGGATACGGGATGAATTGGATGTTTTAGTAGAGCTCAACTCAGTAAGTCCATATTGGTCTAATCCCTGTCATGTGAATGATTCTTTTGTAATTAATTGGGAGCTTTGAACGTTTGTCCAGTAAATGTTAAAGTAGTCTATAACGACGAGCTTTTTCTTGTCGTTTTAGTCTTGTATGTGGATTCCAAGTAAGACGTTTGTCCAAGTGGAGCCCGGAAAAAATCTGAAATAGAAGTTTGCCTACCTGAATACAACACTGCTAATACATCATCCAAAACAGCAATAGATTAAATTGCCCGTGAGCTCATCACAGTTTTCTTTTGAAAAAAGTTCCACAAGGTGGTAATAGTAAATCGAGCATCACGAAGTGTTGAGTCTGGATCCGGTACGGCTTTCATTAATTCTTCAAACGAGAGGGTTTTACCCTTTGCCGTTTTTCGAGAATAAAAGAATTAAAACGAACAACAGGCTCAACGTAGCGCACAAGTGTTTAATCAGAAACGGAAACAAACCGGAAACAACTTCGGGGGGGGGGGGGGGGGGGGGAGGTAACAGGCTTACTTGAGAAAACAAATTCTGAGAACGTCAATCCTTTGAAGAACGAACTTTATTCACTCTAAAAGGTACTTATTTCACTAATCGACTTTTCTGATAAAAAAAAACAACTTCATTTTGTAGAGGTGCGTTGTAAGCTAAGGAATCTTCGAAAATTCGATATATCAAGGTCTCTTAACCAATCCTTCGATATTTAGAGGTAAAACTAACATAGGAATTATAGGCAGATTCAAGGGAAATAAAAAAACTTCGATTGAATTCAGTATACCAAGGTTCAACTGTATACTTTGAGGAATATTTCGTGTATCAGTGTTTCTGATACAAAAACAAAGCTACTGAAGAACTCCCTTTAACGGGCATTATATATAGCAGACGCGGAAAAAAAAATATCTAGAGAATAGTTATTAAAACATTCAGTTAAGAAAAAATGATTGTTTCAAATATTGTTCCAGAAACGATGAAAACAAAGTCGTTTTCTAGTCTTTTTTTTCTAATAAAGCATAGTGTACTTTAAAAATCCAGCAAGTTTATATATTTTTTAAAAATAAACTTAGAAGGGGAAGTTTTGACTTGTAACTTGATTTTTGTGTGGGTTATATATATATAATAGTCCAAAACTAGAGTTATAGCCGCCAATGAGTGGAAAAAAATATATGATAATCACGTTTTATTGTTTTTTCTCAGTTTTCAGTCAAGTTAGAGAAATGATTTCTTTTACGTAAAATTGTTGTTTTGTATGCTATTTGAAATATAAATACTTTCGTTATGATCAAAACATTCAGATTTTAGTAGAAAAAATCTGGGGAAAATTTGGTCATTATCAAAAATTAAAAATTTTGTACCCCTATGATTTTGTAGCATTACAGAAGGCTGTCAATTTGTTACCCAATGTAAATAATTTGCGCTATCTCGCAGATTTCGTCGCTCCCGATTGAAACCAAATTTTAACTGCTTCTAGAAGCAGTAAAAATGCATATTTAAGCCCGGAGGTCGCAGGATTTCACCTAATTGAGATATCTCGAGATTTTTTTTTTTCAAATTTATTTTTTTCCACTAAAATCTGGAAGATACCCAGTGTTATAGACATAAATAGAAAGCAGAATGCACATTGATTCTAGTGATGACATTATTATTTTCATCGGTTGAACACAGAAAATGTTATGGCTGTTAGAATTTGTTGATAAAATCTCAACTTCAAAAATGTTATCGTCCTCGAAAGAAGTTAAAAAAATATATATATACTTTTTGATTTGCAATTTCAATACAATCCACTAAAAGGCTGCATGACGAAGATAAGTTTCAATTTAAAAACCTAACAATCGTGACTCCAGGAAATCTTTTGCTCATTCTCTTGTCGTTGTTAATTGTATGAGTTCGTGGAAATTTCATTTTTCAAGTTAGTGATTCTGTTGAAGACATTTTTTTTTAATAATCAAAGGAAATGTCTGAAACCATTAGAATGTCGAAGTTCTTATGTAAGTCATTTGTTATATAAAATGGCGCTTCTAAAATTTTACGTAATTCTACTGATTGGAAGGACCCAATATTTTGGATATTCGAATGTTTGGCCGACTTCCTTATCTCTGTGCCGTAAGTCTTTCAAGGTTTAAGTGGCGCTCAGTAAATGCTAAGTGTTTATAATGTGCGTTAAAAAAAATAAATAAAACCAATAGTAAATACTATGTAAAGAGTATTAGTTGCTAACTTTTATTAGTTGCTAGCTGAAACTATTGGCCAACCAGAGTTTATAGTATTTTTGACATCTTAAATGTAACAAATGTTGCTGATTTACCTCAAACCAGATACCTATCCTTTCATAGTAAACTTCATAACTATTCAACTATACAGTATCTCAACTTGCATCTTATTCTATTTCGGATAACCTTTCGAAAAATCTAAAAATTAGATGGTCTAATGGCCATCTAATATACGACTTTTATTGATGTGTTATTAATGAGTAGTTCTTTATAAAATATTAACGTGTCATTGTTACTAATAGACTGAATACCGCACTAAAAAATAGAGAGATTTTACAATAAATGGAAAATCAAAATAAATCAGGAAAAAACACAAGCTATACTATTTACAAACAGGCGGCCAAACAATATTCCCCAATTCGACTGTAAACAAAACGCTTATACCTTGGTCAACTCAGATTAAATATTTAAGACTTAATATGTATAAAGGACTGACGTTTACTTCACACAATGATTATTTGTGCAACAAAGCAAACAGGGCTCTGTATACTATATACTCATACTTTAATAGGAATTCTAAGCTAAGCACAGATAATAAACTATTACTATATAAAGCCTGCTCAAGAACTATAATAACATATGCAAGCCCTATATTTAGTTTTATGTCAAAAACTATAGAAAATTGCAAATATTCCAAAATAAATGTCTAAGAATTACTGGAAAGTATGAATACTTTACAAAAATTAAAATTATGGATGAAGAATTGTGTATACATTATATTAATGAATAAGTGTAAAAACAAAAAAAAACCCACTTATAAAAAATATTGGTAACTAAAATAAAAATAATCATAAGGTATAGTTGACTGTGTTATATTGGAGATGTAGAAAGGGTAGGCAGTCATAGATACTCAGCAATATCAAAATAAAATGTTTATTTTATTTTAATTCTTAAAGCCAACATTTCGACTTGCATTGCAAGTCTTCATCAGGGGTTCAGGTAAAGGTAAACAAACAAACCCTACTTTATTTTATATTTATAACATTAAGAATTATTTATTCTGAAATAAACATTTTAAATCTGATAGTACAAAAAAAAAAGCGTGTTAAAATTATTCATTTTTGAATTTGAAAAAAAACGTTACACCAAAAAAGTATAGAAGTATAGCCAAAAGACATATTCTTGTAAAAAAAAAACAACAAACAGTATTGTTACAGAAGCAAAGGTGAATATATGGTAAGATTTTCTACACGAGGCCACTTTAAAAATAAACACAATTTCATGAATTTTTCTTATTTTATTTCATTTTTTATATTCTCTATTGATATAGTTAACTATATATAATATATATCATAAGTAAATGTGCTGTAAAATGATAAAAATGACATTTTTCTTTTTTTTTTTTTTTTTCTTTTTTTTTTTTTTTTTTTCTTTCTTCTTTATATAATTTTTACAATTCACAATTTTAGATGCTGTACCAAAAAATAAACTCTCAAACTTATATAAATATATATATAACATTCTAGTAATTAAAATAAACATAATTGTAACTATACATTCTTAAATATCTATATATTTTTATATACATATACTCACACATAATACATACATATGCAAATATATATACATATATACACACATCCAAATACATACATATGCAAATATATATACATATACACACATACACAAGTATATTTAAAATATAATTGATTGGTATACTACAATAATTAAATGTCTAGTTCTTTAATGTACATACCTTTTTGTACTATTTTTATTTTGGAGATGTACTCGTAGATAGTTAGGGTAGGCTTGCAATGCAAGTCGAAACATTGGCTTTAAGAATCAAAATAAAATAAACATTTTATTTTGATCTGCTGAGTATCTATGACTGCCTACCCTAACTATCTACATCTTGCTACATCAAATAAGTTGCTAAATAGTATTTTATATAATTTTTATTTTTTGGTGCAGCATCTAAAATTGTGAATTGTAAAAATTATATAAAGAAGAAAGAAAAAAAAAAAAAAAGAAAAAAGAAAAATGTCATTTTACAGCACATTTGCTTATGATATATATTCTATATAGTTAAATATATCAATAGAATATAAAAAATGAAATAAAATAAGAAAAATTCATGAAATTTTGTTCATTTTTAAAGTGGCCTCGTGTAGAAAATCTTACCATATATTCACCTTTGCTTTTGTAACAATACTGTTTGTTGTTTTTTTTTTTTTTACAAGAATATGTCTTTTGGCTATACTTCTATACTTTTTTGGTGTAACGTTTTTTTTCAAATTCAAAAATGAATAATTTTAACACGCTTTTTTTTTTTTTTTTTACTATCAGATTTAAAATGTTTATTTCAGAATAAATAATTCTTAATGTTATAAACATAAAATAAAGTTTCAGCTCTTACAAACTATATAACGAATAATAATTGTTATATTCATACAGTTACTTAAGTTAGCCCATCTGGAATTCTCAAATATTTTTTAGTTAAATAATGTTTACAGATTTCAAAACTACTTCGATTCTATAATCTGAGTATATATTTTTTTTCTCAGGAGTGCATCAATTGAAATATGGTCAGTGAATTAATAAAAGAAACAACCAATCTATCGATCGCGAGTACACAAGTTTGATTTCTATATACATCAAGTAAATGGGTTGATAACGATTACAATAACGCGTCAAATCTTCAAAACAACTACCCATGAGCAGCACTTTAATAAAAAATCTACACTAGAAGGTCTCTAGGCCATCTTCTTTTCAGACGCCTCCGAGGATTATCGGGAATGGAGTGGAAAGCAAGTTGAGACACTAGTGGATTTGAGTGGTTATGGTAGCTCAGTAAGTTGTTATTTTATTGACTGAACCTCAAGAACCTTATTAAACATATATATACCGTAAAATGGGGTCTTTATCTTATATGTATATATAATATACATTAGTACGGTACCCCACCATACTTTTTTTGAAAATTTGATAAATGAAGACTTAATTATTCTTTGGCATGCTGGTGTTTCTGGATAAATAAAAATATCTGTAAATAGTTCAGAGATTTTAACTACGTATTATTACTTATGAATTAAAAGTAAAATTACTTGAATGCAGCTGCCGAAAGAATTTACTAGAGAGTTTTTTATCAAATTGTTTTCTTTTTCGCAACATTTTCGTCTTCTTATCCTTTCTTTTCAGCTTCTTTGTCCCAAAGGGCTTTTTTCGGGAGTGTCGCCTCAGACCCGTGATTTTTTTTTTCTATCTCTGTTGGTCTTCATCACCTTTCTGTGTCCGCAGGTACAACAAAAGTCAGTCTGTTTTCTATAGCGGGATAGATAAAAGTAGATACTGATTTATGTGACTTTGAAATCAAAATAAAAACTCGGATTCCTAATTATTAAACTATGAAGGATTATAATATATATTAGATAACAATTTTAAATAATATATCGTCGTTTTTGGGTTAAAAAAATAGTAAAATTGTATCATTAATCTAAAAATATTGAATTGAAAATTGTATAATTCAACAAATATCTTGATACTTTTCATATTTAATTATGCAATTACAACTTTTGTTATTCGTTTGTAATTCAATTAACTTTGGGCTCAATTACACCTCCAATTTCTCTCGTAATTAATCTTTACAATTTAAAATCCTTCAAAAAATCTTTAAAGCTCCTTACTTTGTCACAAACAAACTTATCCATAAATATCTTAATGTTCCATATGTTGCTGATTTGGCCCAAACCAGATACCGATCTTCTCATCGTAAACTTCATACCCACTCGAATCCATTAGTCTCCCAAATTGCTTCATTGCCAATATAAAACTTTTAATTGAAGTGCTACTAGTGAGTTCTCAAAATGTTTTGGACATTTCATTATAATCATTATTCTCAAATTTATTTATTGTGTATAATGTATACAGTAGTAAATAGCAATAAATAGTTAACAAAAAAAAAAACGATTTATGAAAAATTATATTAAATTATGATCTTAAGTTTTACTTATCACATACGTATATATTTTTTTCTCCTAAATAAGTTTTAAATATTTTTTAATTTATGACAGTTTATTGAGTTATGCAATGTGTTGCTTATTTGGCCCAAACCAAATGCCTATCCTTTCATAGTAAACTCCATAACCTTTTTTTTATAAATTTATTGAAATTGATAACTATAAAATATAAACAACAAGTAAATGTGTTGAAAGTGAATACAATGGCATGTAAATAACATGTGAAGGACTACTCACTAGTAGCACTTCAATAAATGCTACACTAAACGGTCTCTAGGCCATCTTCTTTTCAGACGCCTCGGAGGATTATCAGGAATCGAATGGGAAGCAAGTTGGGAGAATAGTGGATTGGGATGGTTATGGAGCTTAGTATGGAAGGATAGGTATATGGTTTGGGCTAAATCAGCAACATATGGAACATTGAGATCTATATGAATAAGTTTATTTGTAACGAATTACGGAGCATTAAGGATTTTTCGAAGGAATTTTACTGTAAGGATTGGATACGGGAAGAATTGGAAAGTTTAGTTGAACCCCAAAGCTCAATTCCGAGTGTCCAAATAGGTCCGATTACTGTCATGTAAATAAGTATTTTGTAGAAAATCGGAAGTTTTGAACGTTTGTCTAGTAAATGTTGAAGAAGTCGAAAACGACGTGTAGTTTCCTGTCGTTTTAGTCTTGTATAAGGATTCCAAGTTAAACGTTTGTCCAGTTGAAGTCCTGGTTACACTGACAGCGGGTCTGTTCAACAGGGATCAGTATAATATTCTGCTATGTTGCTCTTGGGGTTTATGAGAAATGCTGTGTTACTGTCTGCATATAACCCTATTTATTAATGTTTTATTAATTACCTTTATTGGATTCTAATCTCATACGTGCAAACCAATTCAGTATTACTTTAGTGGCATTTAGGAAATAGAATAATTATGCTGAATATTAAACTTACTATATTTACTAGAACGATTAGATATATATGGATGGAACTAAGAATGAGAATACAATTACTATCTTATAAGGTCAGCACACAATTTACAAATTATAAACTTATTAAAGACTATTACAAAAAATTGGTACTTAACAAAATGTAGTCTGGGTCTTCAGTCGGCGTATTGGGTCCGGTCATAATCAGGGCTTCCTTCCTATCTCTCTGGGTTGGCCAGCAATGAGATCATCGCTGAGGATGGCGTTTGCAACTTTCAAGAAGCCTTTAGTGACAGAATATTTTACAACGGCGCACAGTGGGGCAAAGGTGGAAAAAACCCTAAAATCTTATGATTTTTGTTTTTTGTTTTTATTATTATTTTTGTATACCTAAATAAATGTAGCATAAGGTTGTGGAACTGATTTTTCGATTATTTCATTACCAGGGTCTGTACACGGCCTTGAAGTTGCCCTTTTCTGGAGTTTAGAAAATAACTCGGTTTTGAAGTTCTCTTAAAATAATTTTTTATGAGACTGAATTTTTAGCAAAAATTTTTGTATAACCCTTTGAACTTCACTATTGATGTTTACTGGTTTATGGACGATTTTTATTTTGTAAATGTAGCCACAACCTTGACTGCCAGGAATTTTCAAAGTTAGCTGCCTCGTAAATCTAACTTATCTTCATTTCACTTGGTCTTTCAAAAAAAGCTACACCGAACTAGGCTCTCTATAGGGGTTCAAATTGAAGTACAGGTATCTGAGGAACCGTGTTATAAATATAAATCCCGGCTTCGGCCATATTTGTTCAGGGGATGAATTTATGTGTTATTTTTCATTATACAGAAACTAATTTTTAGAAAGAATTTTTTTTTTTTTTTATAACTAGGATGTGAAAATTGGCTTACTATATATGTATATTTGTTTTTATTAGTCTTCCTTATTTAATATATATATATATATATATATATATATATATATATATATATATATATATATATATATATATATATATATATATATATATATTTTTTTTTTTTTTTTTTTTTTCTTATCTTTATCCATTGTAAAATGATCTGATATGATTTCTGGTTTTCTATACAAAAATAACTAACACATAACTCTTCTTGAGAGAATTAGTTCCGGAATATTACAGAAAGATTAATTTTCAAAAATAGCCCTTCAAATAAAAAAAAAAACAAAAAACAATTGAAAAATAAAAGTTTTGGACTTTGGATGATAAATTTATGGGGTTATGATTTGTATCACTGAGTTCTAATTATTATATACCTTAGTTATCTTATGAAGATTATCATATTTATTTATATTATTCTTTTATATCAATGGCTAGGATATTCTACGACTGGAATTATTTTCGCTCTATATTTATAACTAAATTCAGAGATTTAAAATCAAATTATAAAAAAAGAAGTAATTCAAGACCGGATTATAAAACAAAAAAGAAGTTCCCATTAAATGATAAAGATTCTCATTTACTGTTGTAGAAAAAAGGAACAATTCGAAATATTTTATTTCTTTACTTTTATAGTTAATATCTTTTATTTTTTTATCTAATTGTTTTTGTTTGTATCATTGGTTCATTATGTATTGAATATTAGTTCATTATATTGAAAAATATGACGATCAAACTTCTTTGTTAATATAAGATTGATAATTGTAAATAACTGCCCAGTCCATTCAGTAGAGCTCAACTGAAATTACTTTGTAAAACTTATTACGTAACATTTTTCAAATTATATTAAAAAAATTTTAATTTATTCCCAAATATAACTTAATAATGAATTTTAACCTAATTCAAGGAATCTTGGGTCTGTAATAGAAACTATATAGTAAATTTCATTCAATTTAGCACCTGAAAAACATATAAAATAATAACAAACTTGATTTTTATTATTTTTTATTTTTTTTTTTTCAAACTAAAAACATGGCTCAATTCTGATGATCTGATTGCTCTAGTTATAGTTTTATTCTATTCAGCAGCTTAGATAGCAAATAAATATACTCCAAACTTGCTTTATTATTATTTTTTTACATTTTGTTCTTACATTTTGACCCTTTTTGATCATCTGATGAAGCTGATTATGGTTTCATTCAATTCAGCACCTCATGAAATATGTAATTTAATTCCAAAATTTCAAGCTTATAGCACGAACCGTTTAGAAAATATGAGGTTTTACCCATTTTGGGCCGTTTTGCCCCACTGTGCGGCGGTCCTTCCGAAGGTTTGACCTGATCCAGATCCCCTTTGAAGGGTTTTATGGCTTAACAATCCTACTCCCGACATCAAAGGAGTGCCGGCCCTTTTTGATCACGCCGTTTTATTATTAATTATTAACAGAGCATTACTCCGAGTACCCCTAATACATTGCAATTCCAGAACTATTAAAATCCATTAGTCTCTCAACTTGCTTCACACTCGATTCTTTATAACCCTTTGAGGCGCCTGAAAAGAAGATGGACTCGAGACCTTGTTATATAGAACTTTTATTAAAGTGCTATTAATGGGTGGTTGCTATACAAATTGTCATGTTACTGAATTAATTTTCCTACAAATTTACTTGATGCATATGTTCTATACAGTTGTAAACATCAATTAAAAAAAAAAAAAAAATTTTTTTTTTTATTTATCACTTGGTCACATTCAGTTTTTGTTATTTTAGCACTGAAGAAGAAATGAAAACAAGCTGAAACGTTGACACTCAATACAATGTTATTTAAACTTGGATTTTATTATTCCTGACTGGATCCTAAACCATCTTCCTTATCCTTTACAGTTTTAATTATCCTAAAGCCGACCATACTATTTTTACTAATAATAATAAAAATCATAAATCTATATAAGGACTTTTTAAACAAACTAGTGTAAATATGAAAAAAATAAAATTCAAGAACCATATTTGAAATTTGAAGGTTGTTCCTCTCCACCAATATCTCTGACGAGATCGAAACCAGTGAAAGAAAGAATGTTGAATGTTTTTTGTCCGGAAGCAAGCGGAGGTTGTGAAGAAGTGGTTACTGTACAAATTGAACCTTTATAGCCCCATTCACTTTCTTATGTTTCCTTTTTGTTCAGTTTTCTTTTCTACCCTACCGTTTACTCCCCTCTCCCGCTCGACTTTTATAGATATCCTACTTGTTTACAGCTGCTTCCAAAAAAGACACCAGACACTCCTTAAAAAATAACTAGTCCTGATTTTTATCAAATTAAATACTTCTCAGAACTAAGAGCTAATCTCCATTTAAATTAATTAAACCGAAAATAGGCAGTAAGTTAAAGACTCCCTGACTGGGAAAACCATAGATCTATAATCTGATTTTTCCCAATTCACATTTTGTAGGACGACAAAATAAAATAAAATTCTGTTCTCAGAATCGATCAGATCATGACATGTGTAGGTTTTAGTTCAATTGTACACTTAAAATATTTTTGTTAACACAAGTGGGTATTACTTGGAAAGAAGTGGCTTGTTCCATTTAACAATTACTTTTCGCTAACCAGTTACTGTATAGCTGGCGCGCATTCTAGCGGCAGACATTCGAAATTAGAACTCAATTTTCCCTTTATCACCACATACTGACTTAGCCCCGATGTTTTCCAGCCTTTAAAATTCCCTCACCGCTCTTCACTTCGGTCCGCCTTCTTAGGAAAAACAACCAAAGAATGTCCATTTATCATTCTATATCACTTTTAAACATAAAATAAATACCTTATACTCATATATTATTTATCCATATAATTTACTACATTATAATATACTTTATATATTATTTATATAATATTATTCTATTATTAATAACATAATATTATTAGTTTTTGATTAAACGACCATCACCCCTTGTCATTTATTTATGGCTTCTCAGGCTTTTTACTATTGTCATTTTATTATAAATTGCTTTTTGTTTCACTTAGAGACTATTTATAAAAATAATAAATTTAAACACTTTTATTCATTTCATTTCTGGCTATTTTTTTCTCTACTTTTAAAACACTCTGTCTAATTAATACTTTAATAAAAATTTCATATTTACTGAATAAAATATAATTTGTAACATTGAAGTACAATTTAAAAATTCATGTAGTGTGATTTCAGTTTGCATCTTGAATAGAATCTGAGGTTCTCATTCTGGAGGAAAATTTGGAAGATTTTATTTCTTTTAGCTACCGCTAGAATCAGCGTCGATTAAACAGTAACGGGTTACCGAAAAGTAACTGTTGGGGCCTTTAATGGCCGAGTGAGTTGAGGCGAGGGTCTCAGCGCGCTCGTAAGCAGAAGTTCGTGGGTTCGAATCCCATCTGGGCGGATTAAAATTTATTTTGTGGCGGACCCACGAAATAAATCTTTACCTTCCCAACCAGGCCAGTATAGGACTTCAATGGGAGTCTTAAGCTTAAAAAAAAAAAAAAAAAAAAAATAACTGTTAAAAGGAGCAAGCCACCTTTTCGCAAGTAACACCCACAAAAATAATTTAATTTCGACATATTATTATCTAATAATACTGAAAATTTCGTTAGGAAAAAAGTGTTTGTACCTTCCATCAGGGCGTTACAAACCAGGTATCGGAGCGTTGCAACCAGTAAATTTTCATTTAAAAATTTCCCATTGGGACTAGTGATGGGTTGTTCTGGGTGGAATGGAACTTAGAGAAAAGGCATGCTTATCGTAGTAGAGTAAAGAGTGCAGTAGTACGAGCAAGATTCTGCAAGCAGGAAGGGCACAGAAGGAGGATATACAAGTGTATAGGGATAGTGGAAGAATGGATGTTGTCACAGATTTTGTTTATCTTGGAACAGTTCTGGACGGGTCTGGGAAAGTGGATTCAGAAATCCTACAGAGGATAAGTAAAGCAAATTCAGTTTACTACCAGAATTGCAATTCTTGGTAAACAAGAAGTAAGTAGAAGTGTGAAGATTCACATCTTTGAGTCTATATGCCTACCGATACTCCTATACAATGCTCAAAGTTGGATAATAACAGGCAAACAAGAAAGTAGAATCACAGCTGCAGAAATGGAATTCCTCCGAAGGAATGCAGGGAAAAAAAGAAGAGACTGTATCTGCAATGAAGCAATTCAAAATAAACTAGGATTCTCCCTGATGAAGGAGGCTAGGATAGAGGAGCATCGAGATCCATTGAAGACCATGGACTATGTCTCTGATGGTAGGAGACTCCGACGCCGGCCAAGGAATATGTCGACAGAAAAAAAGGGAAGAGATAGAGAGCAATGGCAGGCTGGCCGCTCCCCTACGCTAAAAGGCACTACAGGGTGATGCATAAGAAGAAGAAAAAGATTTTCAATGTGAGGTTTAAAACCCAATAACAGTTTTCCATTAGATAGGATAAACATGAAATCCTGCATTAATTTTCCGACTAACCAACACAATAATTTTATAATTATTGTGATTGTATTATTATCTGAAGATTATAATTTATATGATATCTAGTAACCGATCTGTTTGCAGTAAATAAATACAGGAAGTTAGCTTTGTTTATGTTTTGAATAGGAATTAATTATCTGAAATTTCAATTATCTGGCCACAAGTCAAGTATTGTTGCAAATGGGTTTTTCAGCTTAGTTGACTTCGTTCATTGTTGATTTAGAGGATCATTATATATCGTCCAAGATAATTAATTCACAATGTTCGTTATCGCATGTTGGAATGGATTTAATTAAAGTGGGCGTTCAGCGAGCCTTGCTCATCAAATCGTTGCCTAATCATTCCGTATCACTATAAAATAATTCGGAATACGCTAAATATACACATTAATTAATATATGATCTGAAATCATGATATATCATATTATTTAATCAACATTTGTTTATAGATTTTCTTCTTCTAAGATATACAAAGCTTTCCCCCCCCCCCAAAAAAACAACAAAATTTTGCTGGCAAAATGATCTGTTTTTCCTTAATATTTTTTTTTTTTATTATTTAATCATTTATTGAAATTTTAAACTGTACATAAAATAACAGGACGATTGCTTGTGCAGCAACAACTCTCAGGTAGCACTTCAAAAGAAGTTCTATATGAGAAGATCCCAGGCCATCTTCTTTTCAAGCGCCTTGGAGGGCTGTCAGGAATGGAATAGGAAGCGCATTGAGAGAGTAGTGGATTTGAAAGATTATCGATGATTAAGGATAAGTTTTATATCTTCTTTCTTATTGGCGCGACAGACGTATGAAGCTGTCCTTGGCCTGCTCCACAGCCTTCCTCCAGTCGTCTCTATTAGCTGCTCGCCTTAGATATATTTTAAATAATTTTAAGTCCTCGGAGACGCCATCAATCCATCTTCTTTTCGGTCTTCCACGAGGTCTCACTCCATCCGGTCTATCCCAGAACAATTTTCGGCATGTTCTTTTCTTACCCATCCGGTGTACATGCCCTATCCATTGTAGCCGTTGAACTCAGTCTTATCTTGGTCGCTTTGAATAAGTTTTATATATCATTTTCCTTTCGATTGATGAGTTTGTTTGTAACATAATAAAAAGAATATTACGAATGATTTCTGATTGTAAGGATTCATTCTTGGATACGAGAAGAATTGGAAGTTTTAGTGGAGCCCAAAAGCACAATGTATCTAATACTGTCAAGTATATAAGTCATTTGTAATTAATTGGGAGCTTTAAACGCTTGTCTATTAACTATAGGAATAGTCGGAAACGACGAGCAGAATTTTGTCTATTAAGTCCTGTTTGTGGATTCCAAGATTTTTGCACAAGTCGAATCTTAGTTTCAACGAGTGGATCTGTTCAAAAGAAGGTTTTGCAATAATAAAAATTGACAAATTTCCAATTAAATTGTAATAAAAAAATCGATAAATATGTGGATTTCAGTGAAGTTTGAAAATCGACCGATAGGTGGCGAACGCCATTCTACAAGAGAGGTTACAAGGTATGGTGTTATATAGAGCTTGATGCTGATAATAAAATTTACATATTATGGTATTAAATAGTTGTTATTAAAAATAAATGAATATGTGGTGCGATATGTCAATCACAGTGGTTTGAAAATCGACTGATATATGACTAATAATATTCTCTGTACCTATGGATTACCAATTCTTACATCATAATTAAAAATTGGATGTCCGATTATTTGTGTGACCTATAACCGCCTTATATGTGCAATGATACCAGATTAAAATGAAAGCTGTGTGGAAATATTATAGGGGCTATAATTCTCACTAAAACAGCGACAGAAAGCTCACATTTATTCCTAATATCTCTATGATTCTTACTATCATTTCAATCCAAACGATTAAAATTTCAAATTAAAGTTTCCGTATTTCAATTAAAAAATCGTAGGGCAAGACTTATATAAACGTTTAAGTGGATCTTGGGACTAAATCCTCTCAAGACTATGGGCTTTCTAAAACTGAAAACAATAAAATCATTCTTACAAAATATAGAGACAAAACATAAAAAGGAGATAATTGTATTGTCTTGGGAATTTATTTTTGCATATATTGGGTTGTCCGGAAATCAATGCAGGATTTCATGTTTAAACCAAAACCTGATGTTATTATTAGACTATTTATCTCTTTACCACAACCAAAACCTGATAAATTACTTTTACTCTACGTCGTAGTTTCAACACAAAAGGCCCATTAAATAAGATTCCATTACTCACACTGATACAGTGTGATATCTGGGTTTCATCTTACAAGAAGACGTTTTGACTTGTAACTCAAAGATTTGAATGCTAATTTTTGTTTGGGTAGTAGGTACCAGTAATTGGGCCTTTATATATTGGGAGCCGAAAAAATAAAATATGAAAATCACGTTTTATTTTTTTTCTCAGCTCTCAGTCAAGTTAGAGAAATATTTAACTTAAAATTGTAGTTTTGTATGCTATCTCTATACCACAACCAAAACCTGTTGTCCAGAAATCAAGTCTGGATGATTATACCAAAACCTGATATTATTATTAAAGATATTATTTATCAGGTTTCGGTTGTGGTAAAGAGATAGCATACAAAACTCAAAAATTTTCACTTAAAATTATTCATTGATTGAAGATTCTTGATTGAAAAACTTCAATTATTAGTTAAAATTATTTCCTTTATTTACTTATAAGAGCGGATGAATACTAGTTAAATATAATTTTAAGGTAATTTTTAAAATACACATAATCAATAGAGAATATTTACCAAACTGTAAATTTTCCCCTGGAAAAGAGATTTTCCCATTCAAATTTGCCAGTTGATAGTTGGTGAAATAAAGGGTAGGGGTGCGGTTGACAAGACTCCTTAACGGGGCTCACAAATCAGGAGGTTATGACGGATAGCGACCGCCTCAGCTCAGTACATGCACACCGCTCCAATAAGGTCCCTACAAATCCTTCCCCTTAAAACCTCATTTTCGGAATTATTTCTCAAATTATTTGAAATATTACTCAATCGTTTTAAAAACTAAATAAAATTCTGTTCCGTGTTATATATTCGCTAATAATTATTAACCTAGTAATAATTTATTCATAAAATTCATAAATAAGATTTTGTTTTTTAGAGTTCATTTATTGATAATTACAACTGTTTAAAACTAATAAATTATGTAAATGGGAGGGATTACGGATACCTTATTATAAGTCAACGACTTGTAAATAAGCTGTCTATTGTTATTATATAATATTAGGGGGTACGGAGGTCATTTTCTTTTCAAATACCTCGGACATTTATCAGGAATTCAGTGGGAAACATGTTGAGAGAGATATAGGTGCGAATGATTATCGAAGTTAATATAAAAGGATATATATCTGATTTGGAACCAACGAACAACATTAGGAACGTAAAAATTAGTATGGGTGTTCATTTGTGACATACTAAGGAGCATTCAGTCATTCGAACAAGGATTGGATACGGAATAAATTGTAACACCTTTTTAAAATTAGGTTTAAATCCTGCACTTGATATTGATAAACCATTGTCATCTTATTTCCATTCGCCTAAAGACAAAATAGACTCTTTCCAACAAAGCGATGTATACGAACTGAAATATAATTACTGTGAAGCTAAATACATGAGAAAAACTGGACGTTCGGTAAATCAAAGAGTAAAAGAACATATAAGAGCATACAATATGTCACATATACGACCCAAAATTCCAATTTCGCAACCCATCTAAATTAATATAACTATAAAGTCAATTTAGACTCGGGAGTAAAAATAATACATCCTGTAGAAAATAGCTTAAAATTAAATATTTATCAATCATTAAAAATAATGAAATCGTTTTAAACCGATCCAGAGTTTTGTTTAAACGACTAGATAAACATTTCCAATAGCTCTATTATAATTTTTTTCCAATAGGAACGTAAAAATCCAATTAGTCAGAGGAGAAATCTCAAGGTAAAATTACTAATAATCAAACCTATCTGTCCCTTCCCTATTCCACGATGGATATATTTAAGATATCTGTCAGATCACCTCAGATGAGTACCAATATTTGATTTCTTGTCTTAAAGTTTTGAAAACTTTAGTATATATAATCCATGTAACATAGTACTGTTGTGTTGAAAATTTTGTATGTTTTAGAACTGAATGTGAATATTTAGCGTTCGAACCTAGTTTTCTAATAAAATAATTCCAAAAGAAGTGGCAATTAATTCATCAATCCTAATTGTATTGATCCTTCTATACCATCATATATCAATCCTTGAAAATCAAAAACCCACCTATATCCATGACCTTACTCTGCGCTCCTACATCCACCGTATAAATACTAGAACCCAACCCATCAACGTGTACTTAAACTGCATCCTTCGAAAAATACTTTATTATTCGTGTTTCCTCTTAACGGAATTCATTGCCCATCTCAATTCGAAAAAGTTCCACTCTTACTTTCTTTAAACATCATTTATTTCTTAACCTCCTGAACTTTAATCTTCCAAGCACATGTAAAACATAAATATTTATGTAATGTACGTTATTGGTATTATCTTTACACCAGTGACGCAGCTGAGAGAGAAACGCTGGGATCTGTTGGGACCTTGCTTGTCTCAATACTTGTGTGTTTTATCTCTTCTTTGTGTTTATTTCTTATTGTAATATAGTGTGTGAATGGATCCATTAAACCATCCATATTACTTATTATTATACTTTCTTTAAATAAACAAAATAACAAATAAAAATGTAGGTTATAATAGTATACATAAGGTGTACTCTTTTACAAGATTTCTCACTTATTTTGTAACTCATAATTCAATTATAAATCTATTTTTTTTATAATTAATTATCATAGCCAGATGATTCTCCTATGTATTGTATTTATTTATTATTCTTAGGGGACAAGTTGTAACAGAATAAAGTTAATTTTATTCTTCTTTCTTCTTTTAATTCTGAAACATGGAAGGAGACATACTGAAACCTTGGAGGAGCCTAAATTGTATTTAAATAAATAATGTTATTTTATTTCATAAATAGTGTAACATTTCATAAATATTCTTGAGATAATTTGACTTTTTGTTCGCTATCAGTTATTTTCAAATTTTACTTAGCCGGAATGAGTGAACGGACAACCGAGGGCTCAGATTCGGCCGTGAAGAAAACTTACTCCAGGTTGGAGTGGTCGAATCTCTTAAGCAGCGGTTTCATTTCAGAGGAGACCGCTGGGTAGCGGTTGTCATTAAAAGGATTTGTTCACTCGGGACACTTGCATTGAATTGCCTCAGAACAGCCACTGAGTGCCAGGCCGTGGAGACATTACTAGCCTCACATAAAGGTAAGGTGATAGTAACTCGTTTATTCTTAACAGTTGCCGGTCCCTGACGACTCCCGGTGTTTTAGTATTCGGACTCCGTGGCACTCTAACGCATCGCTACACTCGTAAAAGCTAGGTCATCTTCCTTCGCAAGTTACTTCAAATCATTAACCTCTGTGTTCTCTCAAGGAATGAGAGTCTTCGTCGTAAAATGAAGTACTTTTATCATATTGTTTTAACATTCATATATTTATAATTTGTGCTAAGATTAGGTATCAATTTTTTAATCATATTTTTTATTCCTGTCTAACTGTCGAGCTGCTGCGCTTCAGTCCAGTCAATGAGTGCTGAAATTGGGGTGTACAGTCTATGAAATAAGCGATTATTTTTTACCTCAGGGTTTCGTTAGGAGTAGTTAGAAGATAAACATATTAAAAATCCCCACCTCTGGGGGGTCGAGCTTACTGTGGAGGGGAGGGGAGAAGGACCCATTTTTAGGTTTTTCGATTTTATTTCAAAAACAGTGGAGTTTAGAAAAATATGTTTCAAATAAAAATTAAAGCTAATAAATCTTTTTATGTAAATATTTGTCGGACTTCAAACCGTTTTCGAAATATAAGTTATTGAAAATCGATAATTAACATTTGCTTCTAGTGCATAGGTTCCCAAACTAGGAGGCGCGCCCCCCCCCCTGGGGGGCGTGAGGACATGTTAGGGGGGGAGGCACGAAAAAAGTTGAACATTAAATTAGAAGGTAGTCCTTCTAAAATTCTAAATTTTAAAAGACAGAGCACAATATTCTCAGTTAATTGTTTATGTTCGGTATATTGAATAAATAAATGTTTTGTTTGCAATGTAATACTTATTTGTTTTTGTTTTGTTCCTAGGCCCATACAATTTATTGTTAAGGGGGAGGAGGGCGCGAGAAACTCCTATTTCAACAAAAGGGGGCGTGGTACAAAAAAGTTTGGGAACCCCTGTTCTAGTGCCTTCCACAATCCTTTTTTTAAAAAATATGTCAGAATCAAAGTTATAGAACATTAAATTTACTTTCATTTCATATATACGTTCATGGACACTTGAAGCAAATGTTTGACAAAAATATGGTGAAACTTTTTTTTTTTTACGAAAATGATCGATTTTCAATAACTCGAAAACGGGGTTCGACAAATATGTATACAACAATTTTACAGGAAATTTAATTAGCTTTAATTTTTATTAATATATTTTTCTAAAGTCCACTGTTTTCGAGATATATTCGAAAAACTTAAAAATGGGACCTCCTTCCCAACCTCACCACCGTTAGCTCACCCCCCAGTGGCGGGGACTTTTAGTACGTTTATCTTCTAACTACTAACGAAGCCCTGAGGTAAAAAATAATCGCATATTTCATGCACTCTAAAATAGGTTTATTGACTGGATTATTTGGGTTTCAATGCTTTGCACCGACAAGGGTGTTTGAGGTTTTGGGTGCGCTAATCATTAATTAATTCATTCGTATTAATTAATAGAAAAACACATAATCATTTACGACTATATAACAATAAACTCACTAACCTATCAACTTAGTTTCTAGTCTATTCACTAGTTTCTTAATTTGCTTCAATGTCTATTCAATCAAGTGTCTTATATACATAGTATTACTTTTAATTTAATTTATGTGTTTGCTATTATTTTATCCTTATATTTACGACTGACATCTCCTATCGCAGTTTCGCCCGCACTCATAAGTAAATAATATAGATAATTCTAATTAATAATAGAAGTTTTATTTGTTTATCAATAGAAATCTTATAATGAAGTATGCAATTTTGCATTATTCCTTCAATGATATTTTCACGCACAGCAATAATTTTAAAGTGCACGTAAAAACATAATTCGACATCCAATTTTTAATTGTAATGAATGAGTTATACATACGGACAGAGACTATTAAGAAACTCTTGCGGACAATGGACTGCATTATTAGCGCTAAAGGCCCATGAATCATATTTTTACACAAAATATTTAAGAGCAAAGGTTCGCCATTTTGATTTGTTAATAATTTATTAACAGGCAGAAAATTGGTTTCATCTGGTTGTATTTTAATTTCTTGCCATATAAGTATATGACAGTGTCAACCTAGTTTCTGCCACTCAACATTGTACATTTAATTTTTTATTGTAAACTTCACTATTCGCCTTCCTAGGACTATGAAGATGATGTAGTTAAAATTTTCAAACTGATGTAGAATGGTGATGGCCCAGCGAATATCGATCAATTTTTAAACTTCACTGGAATACACCTATCGCATCACAATATAGCTGTTTATAATAACTTTTATAATAACAATTTAATTGAAAATAAGTAATTGTTTTAAAATAAATTTCTAGCTCTATACAAAACCAACTTTTTAACCTTACAACTCTTATATAATAGTATTTAAAAACTTTTAGAAGAAAAATTTCTAAGTAACACAGAAGTATACAAACATATAGAAAAAAAAACAAAAACAGATGAAATTAAGAAAAAGAGACTGATGTTCGATGGGAACATACAAAGAATGAGTCCAAGCAGATTAACAAGAAAAATTGTACAACAGTTTGAAAGATTAAAACGCAGGTTTGGCTTCAGAATGTAGAATAGAATAGAAAATAAACTTTATCCTGGGACGATGTCCCCTAAGAATAATATAATGTACATAAATAAATACAATGAGTCTAGCTTTCATAAGATGAAATGAAAAAAATAACAATCTAGTTAACTATTTACACTTTTACAAATAGAGAACAAAAACAGATACAGATGAAATAAAAATTACAAAAATCCAATAATTGTAGGAGAAAAATAAAAACCTATGTACATGTACTGAATGTCTTTTTTTATTTATTTTTTTTGGTGTGGTTTTGCAGGTCAGTATCATTCTGGAGGGAAAGGAGGTATTGAAAGAGAAGGAATTTAAATGTGGACAGAGATGGAGCATTACGGATATTACAGGGTAGTGAATTCCATAAGGAAGTAGCACAGGAAATGAAGGAATGGTCAAATGATTTACTCTTATGGGAAGAATTATACAGGTGTGAGGACCGAGATCTTGTAGTGCGGGAGGAGACCGAGGATCTGAGCTGGAAGATGTTATAGATGTAGAAGGGATTCCGAGAATTTAAGGTCTGATAGAGGAAGGAGGCTAGGAAGTAATTTATGTGGGATAAAGGATAAAGCTATTTTGACTGTGTTTATCGACGTGATATGTGGAAGGCTTTTGGAACCCTAAAGATAAACCTAACGAAACATTTCATTAGTTTTCTTAGCTTACTCTCGAGTTCCGCCGTCAACCCACCATATGTCACACAGCTATAGTCAAAATGGGGGAAGATTAGGGAAGAAACCAAGAGTTGGCGAGTAGGTTTCGGAAGGGAGTCCTGGGAAGAATTATTGGGAGAGGGAGGTACATGAATATTTAAAAGAAATTGGCTTAAATAAAGAAGCAATTGAAAACAGAACGAACTATAGACACATAATTAAAGAGTGGGAAGGTTTTCCAATACAAAACAGCTCGAAAAAGATAACGGAGAAAATGGACGGCAGAAGAAAGAGAAAAGTGAACCGATGAAGGAGTATTAGAGAAAGCGTAAAGCTAACTTGGTGGCTTAAACGTGGTCCTTAGCTGGCCTTTAACCAAAATAATATTAATAGTATTGTTATATAATAGTGTTATTAGTCACACATTGTTGCAGGCCTACGGTAAATATCTTTAACGACTTTCGATCTACTTAGGCTTGTTCTCATCAGGCACGAGACGGATTATTCAGCTGAAACATTTAAAAAAATGTCTTCAGTTCATTTTAGCCTAATTTAAAATGTCGTTTCCGGCGATCCATTCCAATTTATAAACAAACAGATCGGATCCGAACGAAATTTTTCATTTTATACCAAGGCTGAAAAGGAAAATTGAGAGGGAAATTCCCGTCAGTTTATTTCAGTTCATTAAAACGAGAATTTATCACTTTTTTTATCTCCCGGGCCTGGAGAGGCGGTGAAAAAACATTAAACGGGAGTGGGCTTGCTTTTATTACCCTCATAAAAATCATACACAACTCAGTTCTGTAAATAGCTTAATCAACTTTTATTTTAACGAAGCCTAATCTGTCTTGGGGCCGAGGAAGGTAGTTTGTTGACGATGTGACCCGGGGACAAGTGGGACAGGGGCACCATCCATCACAGAGCCGCCGGGGGAGGGCTGTCTTGAAAAATACTAGACACACGACAAAGCAATGGACCATTTTGGTAACGGCAAACAAAGGAGGTAGAGGATTTATAACTGTTAATAACAAAAACAAACAACCTAAGATCGCCTGATCTAAATTTTAGATTCTAGATTAATAATGCTAGGTCAGAAATCAATAAAAATTACAATGCCCATAATTAATTATTTCTATATAAGGAAAATCGGTAGGAATTTAAGCAGAACGATTCCTTTCTTTATTATATTTGCCAACTATTAGTAGATAAGTGACACTATATATATTTTTTTAAATTATCTTTATTCAACATTTACTAAACAAACGTTCATAGGTCCCAATTCATTACAAAAGTCTCATTTACATGACAGTTACCAGACCTATTTAGACATACGGAGTTGAGCGTTAGGGCTCCAATAAACTATCCAATTCATCTCGTATCCAATCCTTGCAATCCAAAATCCTCTAAAAAATCCGAAATGCTCCTTACTTTGTCATCAATAAACTTATCCCTAAAGATCCTAATGTTCCACATGTTGCTAGGTTAGCCAAAACCAGATACCTACCCTTTCATATTAAGCTCCATAAACACTCGAATCTACTAGTTTCTCAACTCGCTTCCCACTCCATTCCCTATAATCCTCCGAAGCGTCTGAGGCCTAGAGATCTTCTAGTGTAAAATTTTTATTGAATAGAATAGAATAGAAAAAAAAAAAATTTATTCTGGGGCAAAGTCCCTTAAGAATAATAGGTACATTACAGAACATAAGTTATATCTAGCCTAGACATTATAAATTAGATAATAAAATAACATTATTAAAAGTTTTTTTTTGTTTTTTTTTCATTTATTGATATTTACAACTGTACAAAATAATATACAACAAGTAAATGTGTTGACAGTGAATACAATGGCATGTAAATAACTTGTGAAGAACTACTCACTAGTAGCACTTCAATAAAATCTACACTAAAAGTTCTCTAGGCCATCTTCTTTTCAGACACCTCGGAGGATTATCAGGGATGGAGGAGGAAGCAAGTTGGGAGACTAGTGGATTGGAGTGGTTATGGAGCTTACTATGGAAGGATAGGTATCTGGTTTGGGCTAAATCAGAAACATATAGAACATTAAGATTTTTATGGATAAGTTTATTGGTCACAAAGTAAGGAGCATTGAGGATTTTTCAAAGGATTTTGGATTGTAAGGATTGGATACGAGATGAATTGGATGGTTTAGTAGAGCCCCAAAGCTCAACTCTGTACGTCCAAATAGGTCTAATCACAGTCATGTGAGTCTTTTGTAATTAATTGGGAGCTTTGAACGTTTGTCTAGTAAATGTTGAAGAAGTCTGTAACGACGGGCAGTTTCTTGTATAATTAAAAGTAAATACAATTTTACAATAAAATAAGTAATAAAATGAAAAAAAAAAAATCTGTACTCATACATAAACACATACACACTACATACAAACATAAACTATATTTACAATCAGTAAAAGAAAAAAAATATTATATAAGAAATTGATTAAACAGTATATTTCTGATGTTGAATCTAGTAAAGGATGAAGAAAAAAAATGATGATGAAAAAAGAATAAAAATGAAAATTATTTCAATGATAGAGAAAACATTATCATATGAAGATTGTTTAAACAGGCTAAACTTTTATATCTGATATGCTTGGGTGAAATTCATTAAAGCATCTATATAATTAGATAGCATCCGACTGGAGGGAAGAAAGGTGGTGGAAGAGGCGTGTTTTAAAAGTTCGGAGAGAGGATGCATTACGAATAGAAGGAAGAAGAGAATTCCAAAGAAAGTGGAGCAGGCAAGAAAGGAACGTTGGAAAGCAGTAGTTCTGTAGGATGGGGTGTAGAGATCGGAGAGACGGGACCTTGTATGCAATGATTGGATTGAGGACTTGAAATGTAGGATACTGTGAATAGACGGAGGGTTACGTGTGTTAATAACTTGGAAGAGGAATGTACCAAGGAAGTAATCTCTACGGAAGGAAGGGAAAAGCCAATTTAACTCGGTGTAAAGATGGGACACATGAGAGCGTCTCGAGGTTCCAAAAACAAATCTTATGAAGCAGTTCATGGTACGCTTTAATCTATCTTCAATAACCATCGAGAGTCCACCATAAATCACACATCCATAGTCAAATTGGGGGAATATGAGGGAGGATACTAAGAGTTTAAGCGTGGATGGAGGAAACCAAGAGTTTACGCGTGGATGGAGAAAGTAGGTATCGGGAACGGTGGAATAATTTTAGGATGCCAATCGATCGTCGGGATATTTGAGCAATGTTTCCAGGAAAGGGTTTGATCGATTGTTAAACCTAGGTTTTTAACAGAGGACAGGAAAGCTATTGGGTGACCATTTAGGAATAAAGTAGGGAAGTTGGTATTCGATCGAAGGAGGGAATGGGATCCTATTACAATTGCTTGAGTTTTAGCTGCATTTAAAGTCAATTTATTCAGGAATACCTAGGCACAGATTTCATCCAGGTCTTCCTGAATTTTGGAAAATGCAGTTGATAACTCGGCTGGAGGAAAGGAAAGATAAATTTGAGAATCATCGGCGTAAAGGTGGTAGGAACAATTATGAATGGAGTTAGGAAGATCATTTATATAGGAATTAAACAGGAGAGGAGAAAAGCTAGATCCTTGAGCTACGCCTGAAAGGAAGTGCTGCTGATGAGTAGTTCTTTTAAAATTTTGACATTATCGTTATCAACACATTTATTTGATGTATATATTTGTACAGTTTTTCAAACTATACTGGGATCCACACGTCACAACGAATAATAAAATAAAAATAATTTAATTGAATATAAGTAAATTTTATTATCAATTTCAAGCTCTATATAACACCGTACCTTTGTAACCTCTAATGTAGAATGGCGTTCGCCACCTATCGATCAATTTATAAACTTCACTGTTATTCTCATATAATGGCTTCTGTTATAAAAGATTAATAGCAAATCAGTAAATTTCATTATTGCTAAACCTTCTTGGGATTATGCAGGCGATGTAGTATAGATTTATAGATGAAAAAAAATACAATGAAATGAAAAAATAATATCTTTAAAAAAATTATATTAAGCCATTAATAACTAAATTCCTTGTAACGATGAGAAGGGGATGTTAAACCTTCAAACTTGGCTGCCTTATAATTTAGAACGATTTCGATTTAGCGCAAACTACTGACGGATCGGACTGAATAGTTTGGTCTAGTTTTAATAGAAATATTTAAAACAGTTAACTGAATGTAGAAGTCAGAAAACATCATAAACACCACGTGATTTTTTTTTTTTTTTTTTTTTTTATTCCTTATTAAAATCCAATGAATTCAGAATAAAATGAGAATTTTTTTCTTTTCTGAATAATTTTGTGGTCTTCTTCTAAGAAGTTTAGAACATAGACACTATCATAAATAATGCAATGAGCTTGCCTCTTCAAAACTTGCCTAGAGGGGAAACATTTATGGAGACAATTTTAATTTTCCACGCTTCCTCGATTATAAGTATACAAGTAAAATAAATTTACTTCGTTATGTCTTCTCAAGCGGAAAATCTATTTACTCTAGGAAACAGTAAATTTCGGAATAAAATATAACAAAGAGCATTAAAATTTTAAATCATATGCAAATGGGATATGATAAAGATAAGTGCTTCACCAAGTTGATGGCAGGAAATAAGCCACTTCTTTTTCAGACACTTAAGTAGAGGAGCTTTTTAAAATTGGCTACTAATTCTACCTTAATGTCTTTACTTGCAATTTATTTTGTAATACTTTTTATATTCTTATAATAAAATCTTCAGTTATTTTAATAAAATACAAGAAATATTATTAATTTTAGCCGATGTGGTAGGCTAGTTTACAAATTTCATCGAGGCTAGAAGAAAAATCACAACTACATGATAACAATAATAATAATAATATTAATAATTAATAAAGGCTAAGCGAATCTGAAGGTTCGATGCCGACACATCTAACCTATTGCATTAAAACTCAAATCCACAAGAACAACCCTAGATCTTCCCATCTATGTCTCAGTCTATCCCACGGACTTTAATCCAACGGCTAAAACTAATTAACTACAATTTTGGAAATCGGTCAATGCTAACTCAAACTAATTTACATGCCCATTTCAAATAAAGTATGCGTTTTGCTTTGGTATAACTATACAAAGTGAAGAGAGAGAGATACAAAGTTCATATAATATGAACAAAATATTATACAAAGGATAAAGTTAATTATAATAATTCATAGATTACTAAAATTTAAATCATTTTAATGAAGAAATCCAGAATATTGATAGGTAGTTTAAGTCTTAATAAAGTATCCTTAATTGAGGGACAAACTAAGCGGTTTTCCAACTATCAAAATTGTTTTTAGGAAATCAATATATAATGATAATGAAAAATGTTTATTAAAATTTATTACAACATTGGGGTTTTAAAAAAAGAAAGAGAAGGAAATTAAATCAAGAAAATACGAGAATGGTTACTAGATAATATTATCACCCATAATTCATCTTTTTATGTATACCAACATATTTGTTGGTTGTCACTGTCGTAAAAAAAAGTATAAACCAAAGTTAAAAAAAAAAAATGTTTTGCTTGAAGTATTTTATTTTTTCTTGGTATTAGTAATCACAAAGACTTTTGATCATAATGTTTTTACTGGGTTACCAACAGTTTTGATCATATTTATTTTCATTTATCTATCTATATTTATCTATTTATTATTTATATTTGGTCATATTTATAATATTTATTACACAAGATCACAAACCTATAGAAAATTATAGGTCAAACTTACCCAAATAAAATCTATAAATAATTGAGATAGTAATAGAAATAGAAATAGAATTAGAAAAATAATTTTATTCTGGGACCAAGTCCCCTAAGGATAACAAATTGTGCAGAAAGAAATGATATTAGTTGCATCTGGTCAGAGACATGTTGAATAAATAAGACGAAAAAATAAAAATAATAAAATAAACAAGAAATATTAATATAACAATGATAATGTATACATAGATAATAATCTAATATATGAACAGGAAAATAAGAAGACATTCAACAAATGAAATAATAAATAGGTTATTGTGATACTATACTAATTATATACAATATAAGAACCTAAATACATTCGGAGTGAGAAAAAATTATTCAATTGGTAACACTGAGTGTGTTTCAGAAAGAGTTAGATATAGTTAAATTGAGAACATATATTGTTAGTAAGCGTCACTTTAGATTAGGAGGAGGTACTGGAAATAGAGGAATTTAAATGTTTTTAGAGATTTCGCTTGTCAAATATGAGAAGGGATGGAATTCCATAGGATGTTGAGCGGAATAGGAAAGAGCACTGGAATGTAGTAGTTCTATGGGATGGGGTATATAGATCAGAAAGACGGGATCTTGTGTTCAGTGACTTGATTGCAGATCTGAATTGAAGCGTATTGTAAATATAGGAAGGATGAAGGGTGCTGATAATTTTGTAAAGGAATGATCCATGGAAATATTTTCTACTCTTGGAATATGGGATAAAGCCAGTTTAATTCGGAATAAAGGAAGGAAACGTGGGAGCGCCTCGGTTTATCGAAGACAAATCTGGCAAAGCAGTTCATGATTAGTTTCAATCTGTCTTCGAGAGCCGTCGTGAGACCACCATAAACTAGACAGCCATAATCAAGGTAAGGGAATATTAGAGAGGATACTAGAAGCTTACAAGTTGACTGGGGAAGAAGGTGACGGGATTGGTGGAATAATTTAAGTAGACCTATCTATAGATTGCGGGAGATTTGGGCAATCTGAGATTTCCAAGAAACAAGAAATGAAGGGTCTGATCAAAAATAATTCCGAGATTTTTAACAGACAGATTAGGGGAGGATAATGGGTGTATGCACTAAGGAGGGAGCTAGATCCTATTATAATGGCCTGAGTTTTCTGTTCATTTAATTGTAATTTGTTTAAGGTTGCCCAGGAACTAATTCTATTCAGGTCTTCTTGAATTTTGGCGAAAGCAGAAGGAAGCTCGGAAGGAGGAAAGGAAAGATTGATTTGGGAATCGTCTGCGTAGAGATGATAGGAACAGTGCTTAATTGAATTAGGTAGGTCGTAGATGTAGGTATTGGAAAGGAGAGGAGAAATGCTATAGTACCAATAGGGTAGCAATCAGCTAAGGTAAGTAAATAGATTCCCAATTGCAAAATATGAAAATGATAACAATAATACTACAGAAAAATAATAATAAATATAATAACATTGCCTAAAAAAATGTTATGAAGAAATAAAAATGTTGATGATGTAATTGCATCAATATGAAATAGGCCGGGTGGTAACCTGTAACCATGTTAACACCAGCTACAAGTTCAATACTAGTTTGTTAAAATATTAGTTCAAATCCCAGAGCGAGAATTGATCGGATGCAGTAAGATATTTATACCGGTATGTGTTGTTTGGTTTAAAAGGCGAAAACTTCTGATGATAATTGTTGTCCTTATATTTAAACTTAATTATATCATCCGCATTGTAATATTAACATTTAAGGTTATACAAAAATTAACTTTAGTATATTAAATTTTTAAGTTGTAGCAATAAGAAATGTTAACGTAATTATTTCATCTAAATTATAACTGTATCGACTGAATTAAAAATATATAAAATACAGAAATGACGTGGTACACCATATTTATCCATATGATTGAGAAGAAGCTGAACCATTGGGGAATATAAGAAACGGAAACTTACTTCCGCAATAAAAATATTCCGCAGAGTATTCAGACCCACTTTTTGTCCAGGGTAGATATGGAGGGGCCGGACAAATGAAGTACTATACAACCCCAATAACGAGCTCGATATTGTGCAAGTTATCAAATGTTGGAGATATCGGGATGGGCAGGGCACGTGACTTGGATGAATGCCGGATGCCGTCCCCAAGATACTTTTCAAAGAAACTCTTATATAGAGACAAATTCTGCGGGAGAAGCAAACCTACCACGTGTTAAAAAACATGACAAAATCCAGCGAGTGGAGCTGAAGTTGTCAGATCCAGAGAAGTAAAAATACATATTCGCATAAAAATAACTGATCGCATACTTAGAACAAAGCATAAAAATAATCGAAATAATCTTTTTACTGTAGTACCACGTTCCTTGGATATTTGTTTGTTAAGTTAATGGTAAGGGAATTATCTAACGACAAGAAATACTTCTTAACCCCTACAACTGCAGTGATTTCTTACTACACTCCAGTAAAATTCTATATTGGGGTAGAAAAAAGTTGATAGCAGAATTTAACATGTTTCACTAGTTATAAAAAACATTTTTTTTAACGTGCTAAGACCCAGTTACAGCAAGTCTTGGTCTCCTCTGACTGCGTTCTTATGCCGTCACCAACTGTAACATAACTACAACAATGATGAACTGATCATTAGAAGTAAGTTTTCCAACGACTTGGAAAAAGAAGTCATACACTTCCACTTGACGACCAGACAAATCAATAGTTTCTTAAACGAAATCCACCCTTCAATTAAATTCACACTGGAGTTAGAGAACAATAAAACTTTAAATTTTTTAGACATAGAAATCTCCATAAACAATAAACAACACGATTTTAATATATACAGGAAACCCACACACACAAAACTCGCAGCATTTCATAGCATGATATACCGCCTTTTAAATATACCGCTAAATGAACGAAATATTAACAAAGAAATACAAACGATTCACACTATAGCTAACAACAACGGATACAGTAAAACCACAATCGATAATATTTAAAGAAAACAAATACATAAAAAAACTATGAATAATATATACAAAACACCCCCAGAGGATAAAGCTACTCCTAAAAAATATATTTTGATACCATACTACGGCCCAATATCCGCTAAAGTCGGGAAAGAATTAAAAAAATTAGGTTTAAACCCTGCATTTAAAATAAATAAACCATTGTCATCATACTTCCCTTCACCGAAAGACAAAATAGACCCTTTCCAAAAAAGCGGCGTGTACGAATTAAAATGTAATGACTGTGAAGCAAAATACACGGGAAAAACCGGACGATCAGTAAATCAAAGAGTAAATGAACATATAAGAGCATACACTAATAAGACCCAAAATTCCAATTTCGCTATCCATCTAAATGAAAATAACCACAAATTTAATAAAGACTCGGGAGTAAAAATATTACATCAAGTAGAAAATAGCCTAAAATTAAATACTTTTGAATCACTAGAAATAATGAAATCGTTTAAAACCGATCCAGATTTTTGTTTAAATGATCAGATTAACATATCCAATAGCCCCATTTTAAATTTGTCATAAGGGAAACCCCGTTGTAAATCTAAAACTTAACCTACCTGCCCCCTTTTACTTCTCACAAATTCAGTGTTTTAGTTACCTCGAAGGTGAGTGCCTATGCTTGATTTCTTGTCTTATCTTTTTAAAAAACTTTAGTATACATAATCTATGTAACATAGTACTGATGTGTTGAAAAAATTTTGTATGTTTTAGAACTGAAGATGAATGTTTAGCATTCGAAACTAGTTTTCAAATAAAATAATCTCAATAGAAGTGGCACTTAATTCATCAATCCTAATTGTAATAATACAGTTGTCTGAAACTCAGGATCCTTCAGAATATATTCATTTACAAATTGCTTCCCAACCTTTTGTTTTTTCCTGCAGATGAAAGGTTTCTTTCAAGCTACTCGTCCATGAAATTTATTTTTTCTTAGGGTATACCTACTGTGTGGTATACCCGCACTTACCTAAGCAGTTAGATAACTCTGTAGCTATTTGGGTTGTTCAAATGTGGATTTCCTTTAATTTCTCTACGATCCGAGTCTATAACTTTTTTTTTTTTTTTTTTTTTTTTTGGTAATATGCTTTTCCTTCTTGAATCTCTACACTATATGCTTGACAGTTGAAGGACATTTTAAATAATACAGATTTCCCTTCATTAAAATGTTGAATGACCAAATCACATTCTTTTAACGTTTTGAATGCCCTCATTATTGAAAAAGGCTCTTAAAGACGCCCGATTTTCCTCGACTTGCGTTGAAAAGAGCCAAAAACTTTTGACAAGATTTTAACAAAAGTAAAATAGTTTAAGGTAAACAAATATAGGGGAAAACAAAAGAGAATCATTTTCAATGTGAAATAAGTAATCGTAAGCAAATGTGTTTTATTTTTATATGTTTATATACAATGTACACACTACTATGATATTTATTGATTACAATAAATTATTGTATATAAAGAAATATAATTTTAACTATTTATTTATTCAAAGAAATCTATAAATATCCATGTGTATCATTTTGAGATATAGCCACTGTATATGTCCTGCATATCTTTGCTTTGCTCAAACCTCAGCTTTTCTTGCCTTTGCTGAAATGTCAATGACCGGCTCCTCGTTAGTGATTCCATTATTCTCCTACATTTACACCCCTAAAAATTCGGCGAACTTTTCTTAAAAAAAAAAAAAAAAAAAATTATGATGATTGTATTGTTGACTGTGAGTTTTTACTAAGGAGATGAAATAGTCAGGGGTGCAATCAGCATGAATAAACACTGCCAACACACGGATGCAGACAAAAGTACAGGACGCACATAGGTTTCACTGAGTTTCTACTAAGGAGTCTTCTGCCCAGCCACTCTCTTAGCCCCAAAAAGTGTGGTTTGGCAGAGTTAATTTTTCTTTTCTCCATTTTCATATTTAGAGGTATTACCCCGTGTGACTATAAATCCTAAATACATATTTGAATTCGTTAAGTTTTTTCACAATTATAAGTCTGCATTAAAAAACAGATCTAAGAATCCTGATAAATCTGAGCTGTAAAACATTAAATCTTATCAAATTGCTTACAACAAAATAAGTTAATAAAATCAGAGAATCTAAAAGTAAAAATATAAAATAAAAAGCAATCCAAATGGTTTTTTTATTTTGGAATTGATACAAAATGTGTCCATCCATGTTTCAGGGAACCAATGTGTTGCGACAGGTGGATATCCGAGTCCTTCGGGACCCATTCGATGGTGATCTTCCTCCTCATGTAAGTTCCAATTATCTTGTGTAATTAATATTTTTCACTATTCATGGTGAATCTTCCAATTTTTAACTTTTAGAACGAAATCATTTGTGAATCTGATTTTTCTGATAAGGATAATCATAGCAATTTACAAAGATTACGAGACCATGATTTCAAAAGGTGCCTTAAGCGGTATTTGGTAATGCTATAACTATTTCGTACTTAGCAACAGAGGCATAAACTACCTCTATTTTTATATTATTAGCGCTATTTAATTATCATGAAAATTTATTTGTACATATCTAATCCAAAATAAAACAAGAAATTGAACTTACAATAAAGTGCGGAGCGACAATAGTGTGCACAGTTCAACAATGGTTTAAACAATTTCAAGAGGTAGAATTCAGCCTTGAAGAAAAAGAGAATTGAGAAAATCCCAGAATACTTTTTAATAGAATAGTTTTTAATTACATTTTTTAAAATCCAAAATGGAATTTTACTATTGTATAAAGGAAAATCAGTGTTGGGATCGAAGGGTTAGTGCTGCCTTTTCCTTTTCGTGAGAGAGCTCACTTAACCTTAAGCAGGAGCTAATCCAAGGAGCGTGGTACCCTCGAGAGGAAGGGAAGTTACATGTCACACTCGGCTGTAACTTCTAATGCCTATTGCTGCCTACGAAATCCCCTTTGCCATCTTATCCCTCTCTTACTACATCCTCAAAATTTTCATTCTCCTGAATTGTATTTTATTCCACTAAATTTAAGATTCATGTTCCGCGATCAAACCAAAACTGTTATTATACCATTGCTATTGTTGAACGTATTATTTTTTTATTGGTAACCTTTCAGAAGCGGGAATACCTTTTATCGATTCTAACCTTTTTCCGAATTATTTCGATGTTTTAGTCGCTACTTTTAGAGGGGAAAGGTTATACTCCTTAATTTACGGAAACACTCTAAATCCATGTTCAAACTAATATTAACTTGTGTTTACCTTCTGACATTAAAATGAGAAATAAGAAAACAATGAAGTGGAAATAAGAAATGTCAAAATCTAAAACACAGGATATAGGAAAGAACAATAGATAAATGTAAACTCGAAGGAACGTAAGGATCGAACTGGTCGGTGTAGCGCTGGTCAGGCCGGTGTGCTGGAGCCCCGCTTGTGAAAGGGTACCTTTTTATTCTATATCGCTTGTTAAGAAAGAATTAAAATCTTCCTTAAAGGGGGCAATATTTAATATGGGTGGCTTTATGGATCCAATCGCACAATAAGTACAATAAACTATAAAGGAAAAGAAGAAAAAAAAAAAAAAAAAAAAAAAAAAAAAATATATATATATATATATATATATATATATATATATATATATATATATATATATATATACAGGGTGTCCCAGACATAGTGTAAAAAAAAAAAAATTGGTAATACTGCATGCTAAACGGTAGAATGGCGCAGAAACTAGTTTCATACCTCAATCTGTTGAGGAGATAGAATTTTTTTAGTTTTTATTTTTAAAATCTCACTTTTTTTTTTTTAAATGGCAGTATTCTCTACTTTGGTTTAGTAAAGAAACAAAAACGATGATAATTTCTAAATCAGCATAACTTTTCTAAAATTTGATATAGGTCTAGTTATTTTAAATCCACTTTTAGGGGGCCTTTTAATGCGCAAAACACAAAACATTTATTAAAACTTAAATTTTTAATAGTTTTTGAAAATTCCTCACTCCCCACTGGAGCACCCTAGAAACCATCAAATATCCCAAAAACTGCGAAATTTAGTTAGCTTATTATTGGTGTAACACATGATACAATTGCACTTCACCTTTTGAGTCTAAAAGAAGTTTTGCAGATGAAAAACACGCTAGAGAATAAATACTTGATTGCTTCACGTACCTACTACATTGAATAAAAGTATTAGTTATTTTATCGCTTGTCCATGTGCATAAGGGGTAAAGAGTTGTGAAGTTGGCAAGACCTCCCCCCGACGATTTGGATATCGGTTCTGATACTCCCTCTGAGCTGCTAGCGTAATGCCATTGCAGAACCCGTAGACGAAAACCATATCTGGGTACTCACTTGTAGTGAAGTCCATGGCTGAAGAGTGAATGGCAATTGATGCAGTCATGAAATGAGAGTACAACTTCTTAAGATATTTGCAAACAGTGGGATTATGATTGTTTACAAAGCTAAACTAAATAAAACCAGGGCTCGATAACACTAATTCCAATCAGAACGTGATATCATCAGTCAGGGCTAATGAGTAGCAGGCACATTATGAAATGTTTTTATTTTTTGGGGGGGAGGAGGAGGGAAGGCGTGCCACCTTTACAACTCTTTTTACCCCTCATGCATATGGACAAGAGATAAAATAACTAATACATTTATTCAATCTTGTGGATACATGAAGTAATCAAGTATTTATTCTCTAGCGTGTTTTTCATCAGCAAAACTTCTTTTAGACTCAAAAGGTGAAGTGCATTTGTATGATGGGTTACACCACTAAAAAGCTAACTAAATTCCGCAGTTTTGGAGAAATTTGACGGCTTCTAGGGCGCAGTGGGGAGTGAGAAATTTTCAAAAACTATTAAAAATTTTTAGTTTTAATAAACGTTTTGTGTTTTGCGCGTTAAAAGGCCCCCTAAAAGTGGATTTAAAATAACTAGACCTTTTCTCATATTTTAGAAAATGTAATGCTGATTTAGAAATTATCATCGTTTTTGTTTCTACACGAAAATATAGTAGAGAAAACTGCCATTTTTCAGAAAAAAATAATTATTTACAATATACACCTATTCATCTATATAGGAATGGTCCCTCCTTTTATACAGGGTCAAGCCAGATCCAATGAGATGTCAGCGCTTCTCTCTCAGCTACGCCACTGTTGCTACAAAAAACAGTGGAGGCAGAGTGGTGGAACGCTACAGTACAATCACTCAGCGCATGAGTAGAGAAGCTGGTCATTACCACGACTCCACATCGAATTTAAATGTTGAGAGGTCTCGCATACTATAAGGAACGTGTTATTAAAAAGATAAACACGTTTCCATCTCCTAACTATGTATTGACAATAATAGGCATTGATAAAGTTTGGCAAGCACGATTCGCTTCAAAATCTATAATACAAACAAGGATTAAACTAATTAAAAATGTTCATTGAAGTTTATATAACTTATAATTAAGTAGCATCATTAACTAAAACACAAGAATTAATCAAGAAACAACTTGGGCCTCTTCTGTCTTAATTTTGAAGTTAATGTAGACACACCAACTCTCCAATACAGGTTGACCCGTTGTTTGGAAGACAATTTTGAGTTATTTACCTTTTAAAGAGAGTTTTTCAGTAACGACGATGACTGATGTTTGTAAAAACGATTTTTGATTTTAAATAAGAAACTGATCTTTTAAGCGTGTAACTAATATATTTTATTGTAACGTGTTTTTTTCACTGTAGAGTATGAATATGAGAACATTAGTCTTGAAACATCGCCAAAATATGTAGTTGTTTTTATTTATTAACTGAACGCCAAAAACCTTATTAAACATAATAGTAACAGTTAATAGTTACCTTTTATATATATATATGGAGAAGAATATGATCAGGGATGCAGTCAACGAGGCACATCACGTCTAAGAAGACGAACGATGACTGATCAGTACATTTCGACCTGACGTACGTTCATCTCCTCACAAGTGGGGTTCGGTGGCCCTGAAAAAGACCTGCAAGGCAGGTCGAAACGTTGGCACCTATTAAAGAATTTCTTCTTTGACGTGGTGTTCCTCTATAACTGCATCCCTGATCATCTTCCTCTCCATTCATCATAACAGTCAACTATACTTTTATTAATATATACATATTATATAAGGTTACATTTTAAAGAATAATTGGACTGCTGTAACACATTCACAGCAGATACTAAGATCATTAAAGGAGTGGTTTAGAAGATTATACATAAGGCGTCGACTTTCAAAATGGGATAACTGAAAATGGTAAAACTTTTAAGAAGATACAAAAAAGCAAAATACCTTGAATGTTTCCAATAGTTAAACAATATTTTGCTGATCATAATACAAACAATTTCCTTCTCATTGATAAGTTTCCATAAATTCCCCCCCCAAATAAAAAAAAAAAAAAAAAAAAAAAAAAAAAAATATATATATATATATATATATATATATATATATATATATATATATATATATATATATATATACAGGGTGTCGGAAGATCGTTGGCCAAAAAATTATCTCGGGTAGGGAGGTTCATTTTGAACTTACCTATATACAAAGTCTTACGGTTTTTTTTTAATGAATTGTTTTGTAAAAATAGCCAAATCCAAACATTTATGCCTTATAACTCCGTTGTTTACTGATATATCAACGCCATTTTTTTTTCCTGTAATTACTAATACATTGTCCATGTAAAATAAAAAAGATATGTTGCAAAAAACAAATACCAAAAAAACGGAAGATCGTTAAATCTTGTCAAAGGCAAAAATAAAAATTATGAACTTCAAGTTTAGGTTCAATAAAAAAAAAAGTAAGCACAAAAGCCAAATCCATATTGTTTTAAAAACTTCTCTATTTAATACTCTTTAAAAAAATACCATTTGCAAGCACGCAGCACATCTAGTTTTTTTTTATTTTTTATAAAGTAACAAAAGGGTGCCACCAGCGCACACTGACAATAATAATGAATCGAATCATATTTTTTATGCAAAACGTAACAAATAGTTGTGTTTCTTTATAGCATAGGTTAAACTGCATATTTTCTCTTTCTTTCTCGGAATTTCGATTTAATCAGAGTAAACTTTTTCTACATTTTTGTAAACAATAATCAGGGAACAAAATTAAACTAATTTTAATTATATTATTTATAATTATATAATAATATATATTTTTAATCTTTTTTATTTTACATGAACAATGTATTAGTAATTACAGGGGAAAAAATGGCGTTGATATATCAGTAAACAACGGAGTTATAAGGCATAAATGTTTGGATTTGGCCATTTTTACAAAAAAATTCATAAAAAACAACCCGTAAGACTTTGTATATAGGTAAGTGGCCTTAAATAGGTTCAAAATGAACCTCCCTACCCGAGATAATTTTTTGGCCAACGATCTTCCGAACACCCTGTATATATATATATATATATTATATATATATATATATATATATATATACAGTGTGAAAATCTTATCTTTAAACGGGCAACATGGCCCCTGGAGCTTCTTTGAAAACAAAATATGACCGTGTTTAAGAAACATTATATACAAACATTATATAATACCACTACAATTACACAATCTGTATTTCGTATATCTGATATATCGAATGTTTGTGTTTTTTATGTTTTTAGAAATATTGACGAAATATGCGTTTTTTTGTTAACTACAGAATTCTGTAGTCTAATAGAGACAAGTATGAAATAAAGTTACAATTAATGCAATTCGTATTTTATATAGCTGATGTTTTTAGTGAGTTAATGTTTTTAGTACCAATAGGAAACATGCACCTTTTTGTTTTGATTTTGATCGTTACAGAAGATGATTGCCACTAATGATTTAGAAGAGTTTCATCATATAGTATTTCCTAATTGGATTGAACTATACTATAATTCAACTACTAGCACTCCTTAGGTTATCCTCCCTTCTAAGTCTCAGTCTATCTCTCGGACTTAACCACAACGTCAATCAGAAACATGTATAAATTTTCATTAATTATCTAGCTGAACAGAGTTTTTTAACTTAATAAAAAAAAATTATATATATTTAAATAATGAAAAGGAAGAAACTTGTTTATTTACCAGTAAATAAGTAAAAAAAAAGCTTAATAAAATAATAAACTAAAGTAATATTATACCCGTACCACAGGCTAAAAGTAATAATTTAATCCTTTCGCATATATTACATTTTCCTCTAAGGCCTTTAAGATATTGGATACAAAAATTTAATCTTTCTGAAAAAGCAGAAGGCTTCAAAGGGCGGCTGAAATACGCAGAAATTTCTTACGCAATATCCCTCCTTAGTAATATAATCTAATATATATTATATGTAATTTATCATTATTTAACATACCCCCAGCATTGTTCTCGTTACTATGCGCATATTAGCTCCTGAGTTATTCTATTTTTCAAAGATTTAAAAAAAAAAAAAAAAAAATGGCAAGAAAAGAAATGAATTAAAAGTGTTAACTTAAATAAGCCATAAATAATATAAATATGTAGTCTGTAAAACGAACAAAATTTATAATAAACTGACAATAATAAAAAGCCTGAGTAGCCATAAATAAATGGCAAGGTGTGAGAAAGATTTATTTGAAAACTAATAATACTATGTTGTTAATTGAAGAATAATATTATATAAATAATATATGAAGTATATTATTTATATGGATAAATATGGTATATTTAAATATATTATAGTATATTATAAGAATAAATAATATATGAGTATAAGGTATTTATTTTATGTTTAAAAATTAAACAGAATAATAAATTAACATTCTGTGGTTTCTTTAGCTAAAAACGCGGACAAAAGTGAAGAGCGGTGATGGAATTTTAAAGGCTGGAAAACATCGGAGCTAAGTTAGCATGTTGTGATAAAGGGAAAAATGAGTTATAATTTCGAATGGTTACCGTTAGAATGCGCGCCGGTAAAACAGTAACCGGTTACCAGAAAGTAACTGTTAAAAGGAGCAAGTCACTTCTTAGAGCAAACCTCTTCGTAAGTAATGGAAGTTTTTAAGAAATAATTTACGATGACTAACCTATATATCTCAAAAATCACTACACCATCAATCTAGTAGTGTTTATGTAAATAAAAAAAAATAGTTTCAGTTTATTGAACTAGACTAAAAAAAAAAAAAAAAAAAAAAAAAAAAAAAAACCATCGTCTCCATAAAATTATTTACACTATATTTCTTGCATAGTTTCATAATGAAGATCGATCATGAAAGTAACTTTAAATAAAGTCATTATTGATAGAAGGTAGTGTCGGCAATCTTTCAACTTTTCAGAAACCCCCACCCTCTTTTCTTGAGAGGCAGGCCTTAAGTCTTAATGGATTCGCCTCTCGCCTTCCGATGAAAAATGCTTTTTACAACTTACGACACCAGTCTTTTCCGCTTGACATTCACTTACTGGAAGAGTCAATAATGGTTCTATATTGTCCGGCCCGGCATAATTTAAATTCTTGTTGGTTCATTTAAAATAAATAAGTTTCAACAATAAAAATACCAATAATTTAAAACTCAGTATTGATAACAAATAATTTATTATTTGCATTATCATTATTTTTGTTTAATAAATAAAAGTTAGGTATGGTTTCTGTAATTTTTTTTTTTTTTTTTTTTTTTTTTTTTTTCAAAGTTCAAAAAATATATATATATATATATATATATATATATATATATATATATATATATATATATATTTTTTTTTTTGACCAAGACTTCCATTGAAGTCCTACACTGGCCTGGGTGGGAAGGTCAGGATTCAATTCGTTGGTCCGACCATCTTCCGAGAGATTTTGCTATAGGATAAGAAATTAAGGTCCAAATCTGCTGACTTTAAATAGTAATATATAAATCGTTCACTACCCTTGAACCCACGTGCTTGAACCTAAGTTGGTGAGGTCACTAGTAAAATGACCCCAAATGCACTGCTAATCGATCAATGAGCAGTCTACCACTGCACCATGGTAAGCGGAAACGTGAGGTAAGATTTGAAGATCTAGTCGAAATATCTCGAATACATACATATACAAAATAAAGCTCTCCATTTCATGTATTATGTACCTTAATATCATTCTGAATAATCATCACGGTTTCTTATGTTTCTTACATAACCGCCTACTGTGGAAACTGGTTGAAGAACCGCGAACAGACAGTAACGAACTACCTGCTCATTTTAAAATCTTTCTAGTTATATACTGAAAGACACGTTTCCAGACTATTTTCAATCTGGAATTATCTGGTGATATAGTTTTGCTGATGAAATATTCTCAAGCAAATAAATTTGCATTATAATAAAAAATAAATAATAAAGGGATTGAAAACCGGATATCACTAAGGCCTACCTGATAATCCATAAAAATGAAATTATTTTTCATCGTCTTATGGGCCAAGAGTTAGTTCCAATTCACATGAATATGTTTGTTTTTTTCCGAAATTTTTAAAGTAATAGTAATTTAATGGTGTCAGAAACCAGTGGAGACTTAGCGTCATTGTGTATGTGACTTAGCATACGAAATGTATTTTATCTTTATATTTATTTATTGTTTAATATTTAAAGGAAATCCTTCCACCATTCAAAATTGAGTCGCTTCAAATAAATCGAATTTAAACTACGATAACAAGAATAAAAAGACTCATATATATGACTGTGGTTAGACCTATTTGAACGTACGGAGTCGAGCTTTGGGGCTCCACTAAACCATCCAATTCATCTCGTATTCAATCCTTACAATCCAAAATCCTTCGAAAAATCCTCAATACTCCTTACTTTGCCACCAATAAACTTATCCATAAAAATCTTAATGTTCCATATGTTGCCGATTTAGCCCACACCAGATACCTGTCCTTTCACAGTAAGCTCCATAATCACTCAAATCAAAGTTTCTCTACTTGCTTCCCACTCCATTCCTGATAATCCTCCAAGGCGCCTGAAACGAGGTGGCCTAGAGACCTTCTAGTGTAGAATTTTTATTGAAGTGCTACTGATGAGTAGTTCTTTTCAGGTTTTAACATGTTATTATTATCGTTGTCAATACATTTACTTGATGTATATATTTTGTACAGTTGTAAATTTCAATGCAACATACTAAAAGTCCCCGCCCCTGGGAGAGGGGAGAAGGTCCTATTTTTGGGTTTTTCGATTATATCTCGAAAACGACAGACCCTAGAAAAATATATATAAACTTTTTAATATAAATATTTGTCAAACTTCCAACGGTTTTCGGCATATACGTTATTGAAAATCGAAAAATATCGCAAACATTTTTACCTCACTTTTTGTTAAACATTTTCTTCAAGTGCCTTCTAAGATCGTTTCTCAGAAAAAATGTCAAAATCAAAGTTGCAGAGCATTAAATTTACTATATATATACGTTTCTAGCACTTGAAGCAAATGTTTGACAAAACGTAAGGTAATTTTTTTTTTTTCTAAAATTATCAGTTTTTAATAAAGTATATCTCGAAGACCTATGAAAGTTCAACAAATATGTAAATAAACAATTTTATAGGAAATTTAATTAGCTCTAATTTTGATCTATATCACATTTTTCTAGAGTTTACCGTTTTGGAGATAAAATCGAAAAACCTAAAAATGGGACCTTCTCCCCTCTTCCCAACGTAAGCTCACCCACCAGGGGCGGAGAATTTTAGTATGTTTATCTTATAACTATTTCTATCGAAGCTTAGAGGTAAAACATAATCGCGAATTTCATGCACTCTACAATGTGTTTATAGACTACTAACGATTCATACTATTGATACCTGGCTATTCTTGTCCTAATAAAAATTGAATTTTTAAAGGACTTTCTTTTTCCCCGTTTAATCCTTTGAACTGTGGCTATTTTTTTCATTGTCTTACATATTCGTCGGTAGGCTGGAACCCCTACTAATCGAAAAAATGAATAAATAAAAATTTGCCAATATAATTAATTTTGTTTTTGTTCTTTAATAACGAGAAATTTACAACTGTAATAAAAAATACATCCTGTGAATATGCGGTATAAAATGAAAAATAATGACATGATTAAAACTTGTAGAGGAAATACACTTTAGTAGTACTCTAATGAAATATCTACAAAAGTTCTACATTAGAATGTTCTTAGACCAAATCCTCAGAGGATTGCCAGGAATGGGAAGCAAAGTCTGCAACAAGTAGATTTGAATGAGTATTAAGCTGATTATGAAAGGAAAGGTATCTGGTTCGTGCCAAACCAGTGACATATGGAATATGAAGGTCATTGTGGATCGGTGCATAAGCGACATAGTAAGGAGCCTTAAGGATTTTTCGAAGGATTTTGGATGGGAGTAATTGGATGCTTGAGAAATAATAAAATGAAGGAAATAATCTATAATTTTTATTGCGTTTATAATTTCATCGTTCATTTGTCAGATTTTGTTTTGTCCATAAACATCAATTACATGTTTGTTTTTTTTTGTTTTTGTTTTTTTGTATCCTAATTCGAATAGAATTAAAAGATAAAACAGATGGTTAACGCATAATAAGGTTGTTTGATGAAGGCAAGCTGTGCCTGACAACGCAGATTAAATCTCTAATTAAACACCAAGAATTGATATAAAACAAATGTCTCTCTTGTTTCTGACATTATCTTTCAACAAAAGAGTCTATTCGCTTGTGTGATTCATATATTGTCTTTTTTTTCTTCTTTTTTATTGCATTGAATTTTATCCTACGATTGTTTTTTTTTTTTTTTTTTTTTTCATAATGAAGAATATTTATTTCTCATAATTGAATGAAAACTATACAGGGAAACATGTATGAACAAAAGCTGAAGTTGAAGTTAGCAACGGGACATTTGATAATTGAACGGTTTGCCAACCCTAACCAACCGCGACCCATCTTGTCCTTTCCAGAACTTCTTGTAAACTCGCTTATTTGAATCCACGTAGATTGGAACTGATATAACAATTCTACCTAAAAGGTTCATTTCTATTGCAATACAGAAACTAATAGTTCAAGCAAGCCTGAAATTTTAGAATTGGTTAGCCAATCTTAAAGACAAAATTCTCCGTAAATCCAAATCTGTCGCCATCTCGTCATGGTAGTCAAAAGTATTACACGATATTCAGTTTCGTAGTTTTTTATGTAATTTTTATTTTGTTGGTTCAAATCTTCATGTTTACCGAGGCCCACTGATGATGGTAACAGCCAGATTCGAATTATTGAATACTCTATAACTTAGAGAAATTTTAGTGTAACAGCAGATCAGCAACAACGGTGCGGTTAGGTTTATATATAAAACAATATTATACATTTACCTAAATTTAGTTATTCTTTTATTTACCACGTATCGCAAAAAAAAAAGTTACCTAAGTTATGTTATTCAAGAGAAGGCTGTTATTCAAGAAATAAGTGAATAATTCAAAATTTATCAAAAATACATTAGCAAGACGAGTTCAACACTGAATGGTGGGAGTAGCACGTTATCAGCTGGCACGATAAGGAAAGAAGGAGTATGAAATAGATTGGCCACTGCCGCAATCAATTTATAATCACTTTTATTTCCTCTGTTATTACGGAGATGCAGTTTTCATTTATAAAAATAATGTACTGGAATACTTTACATTATTCTATTGGGTTGTCCGGAAATTAATGCAGGGTCTCATGATAAAACCAAAACCTGATATTATTATTAAACAGATTATTTATCTCTTTACCACAACCAAAACCTGATACATCACTTTTACTCTACGTCGTAGTTTTGGCCCAAACATTCTATTAGATAAGATCCCATTACAGAGATCTGATACAGTGTGATATCTTGCTTTCATCTTACAAGGAGACGTTTTGACTTGTAACTCACAGATTTAAATACCGATTTTCGTGTGGGTAGTACCTATAATAGTGCAAAACTAGAGTTATAGCCGCCAATGAGCCAACCGAATCGAATCAAATCTCTTTAACAATAATATCAGGTTTGGGTTTAAACATGGTGTTCTGTATTTATTTCCGGACAACCCAATATTTACGTCCAATGTGTATATGCAACATCAATTTAAAATTTGTATTCATTTTCATAAGTTAAAACATTTTTCTATTTTATTACATCAGCTTATTATTCGAGGTTCGAAATCATTAAAAATATTTTTTTAAATAAATTTTGTGTTCTTTTAATTCATAGAAAAAAAATAGTAATATTGGTTACGCTGATCAGTAGTAAGACTTAAATGTTATTTTCAGCCAAATAAGGGTTGCTACAATTAAATGGCCAAGCAAAAAAAAAATTGTTTTTTTAAAATTAAATCACCCTAAAAATATTTCTTAAGAGAAAAATCAAAACTTTCAACTAATACTAGCCCAGGCCCTAAATGGTTTATTATCACAAGTTAACGACGTTAATTTTTCACTAAATTACCATCCCTTACATAAAAAGATAATTTCTTTTTTATTTCTACATCTTTTATTAAGAAAGTATTACAATCCGCTTCAAAGAGAGCAATAAGCAAGAAGACTTTATGAATCCATTCATACAATATGTACAACAAGAAATAAATTAGAGGAGGAAAAAAAAAAAGAATATAAAGATCAAAAATAAAGAACCTCATAACAAGAAATAGGCCGAATAGTCGTCTATTTTTGTAGTCGGCGAGTATTCGGCCATTTTTATTCAATTGTAACTATTATAATTTTTGTTTTAAATTCATCATTGTTGTTTATTAATTTAATCGAGTTATAGATTTTTTTTTTCTTCTTCTTTCTCTTCCTCTTCGAGCTATTACTGGCGTAGAGGGGCCTCGATCCAGCGCCACCAATCCTCTTGGTCCCGGCACAGCAACTTCATTTCGATAGGAGATCCTTGGGCGACCTTGTGGTCTTTTACTTGTTGGTCTTGCTTCCATGGTCTTTCTGGGTTCTCTCACTTCTTCCATCCGACAGACATGTCCAAACCAATTAAGTTGTCTCTTTTCGATGGTTTCCTTTAATGGAGGCACCTCTAACCGTTCTCTGATCCTTTCGTTCCTAATACAATCTCGCTTAGTTTTTCCTGCTGATCTGCGTAGGAACCTCATCTCGGCAGCAGTGAAACGGCTGGCATGCTTATCAAGCATTACCCAGCTCTCGCCGCCATATGTTAGGATCGGAAGGTATATAGCCTCGTATATATGCATTTTTACATTTTTTCCTACTTAACGGTGACCAATGATGCTATTATTGATCTGGTAGTAGACCTGGTTCGCTTTTGAAATCCTATTGGTTATTTCTTGGTCAATCCTGCCAGATCTATTTATTATGGTTCCCAAGTAGTTGTACTCGTTTACTACTTCTAGGACCTCCCCATTGCAATATATTTCAATGTCTTCTTCATCATTCCGTGAGAGAATTAGGATCGTACTTTTTAAATTATTGATGGACATTCCCTTTCGTAGTAGCTCCTCCTCCCATTCCACCACTGCCTGTTGCAGCTTTTCTTTCGAATCTGCAATTAGGACAATATCGTCTAAATATAAGAGACTTTTCACAAGTACGGTCCGCATTTTCCATTTGCCTATTGCAGTCCATGGCGTTCTGCGCTTGCATATCTTGTGCACCTCATTCATTAGAGTAATGAATAGAAGAGGGCTGAGGCTGTCTCCCTGTCTGACTCCTCTATCAAGAGAAAATGGTTTGGATTCTCTGCCATTTATCCTAATGATTCCCTTTGCATTGCTGTACGTCGATCTTACTGCCTGCAGTACATTCTTCGCGGCAAGTGCGTTCCATATTTCATGCCAAGGCACAGAATCGAATGCAGCTTTTAGGTCAAGAAAAGCCAAATAAATGTTTTTATTCCTGTCCCATGCTTTTTCGGCAATATTTCTGAGGACGAAAATGTGATCCTGGGTCTGCCTTCCTTGGCGGAACCCTGCCTGTTCATCTTCAAGTTGGCTCTCCACAATACGTCTCAACCTTCTTTCAAGGATAGAAGTGTACATTTTATAGGGTACAGACAGTAAGCCTATTGGTCTGTAGTTTTCGCATAAAGTTGAACTGACTTTCTTATATATTGGGATAATAGCACTATATTCCCAGTCTTTAGGAATTTTCTTGCCATCCCATACCGCTTGAAACAGTCCTTGCATTGCCTTTTGGAGTTCTTTGCCACCATACTATAGGAATTCAGGGGCGATTCCATCTGTTCCCGCTGATTTGTTTACTTTTAGTCTTTCTATAGCATATTTGACCTCATCTTCTTCTATACATTCTTGGCTTTCTTCTATGGCTGTTTGTACATACGGCGTTGTAGTACCACGTTCCTCCGAAAAAAGAGATCTTGGTAATAACGTCTCCACCGATCCAAAATATCATCCAGGGTAGTAACCATATTGCCTCCTTCATCTTTTATGTTCCTAACCGGCTTTTTGGTATTTCCTTTAAGAAGCTTTACGGTCTGCCAGAACTGCTTAATATTTCCTTCATGATTTTTATCCAGGATCTTTCCGAATTCATCCCACGTTTTTCTTTTTTCCAAAATGATTGCCTTCTTGGACTCGTTCCTTAATCTGCGGTACTCAATTAAGTTGGCTAGTGTTTTATGTTGCAGATAGGCCTTCCATGCTTGCTTTTTCCTTTTCACTATCTGCCTAATGGTATCATTCCACCATTTTGTGTGTTTTTTCTTGCCACTCACCTTTCGCATACCACACACCTCCTTAGCAACGCTTAGAATGCATTCTTTAAGATTGTTCCATTGCCCCTCCACATCTCCTTCAAGGTCCAATCTGCTGATCCTCTCTTCTAGGACCATAGTATATTGGGCTCTCTTTTCTGGGTTGTCGAGCATTCTCACGTTTATGGTTTTATATGTTTTCGAAGGTGGTCGGCGGTCTCTCAGTATCCTGGTATCAGCTATCAGAAGTAAATGATCCGTGCCTATCTCCGCTCCTCTGATAACTATAACATCAGTAAAGAATCGCCTTATTTCTCGAAATAATCGATTACACTATTTCTGTCAGAACAAGAGAAGGTAATTTTGTGTACATTTTTGTGTGGATAGAAAGAATTGCCAATGAGCATGTTGTTATCCAGACAGAAGTCGATCAAGCGTTGGCCGTTTTCATTCTTGGTTCTCTCACCTCCGTGGAGTCCAATGACACCGTGTCCAGTCTTATGATCACATCCTGTCCTTGCATTATAATCTCCACTCAAAATTCCATACCTTCCTTTATCTCTGCATTTATCAAGGGTTCTTTGCAGATCAGCATAGAACATCTCCTTCTCCATGATTCCAGTGTCTTCCGTTGGTGTTTTTTTTCAAGAAATGTTTCAGACTATATTTAGAATTAGCTTTTCTTCTTCTTCGTAAAATTGAAGCCTTAGGAGCAATGAAATGATAATGTTTGGAATCCACTTATTGCTGTAACCGTTTAGGAATGGAAAACAATGATCGATTATTATGTGAAACAATATTATGAAAAATGTTAGTAGTCCAATTTTCTTCAAGCCAGAAACGTATATATGAAATTAAAGTTAATTTAATGTTCTATAACTTTGATGCTGACATTTTTTTTTTTTTTTTGGAAACGATCGTGGAAGGCACTAGAAGCAAATATTTGACAAAAAGTGAGGTCAACATTATTTTTTTGCGAAAGTTATCTATTTTCAATCACTTATATCTAGAAAACTATTTTGAGTGCGACAAATATGTATATGTAAACAATTTTATAGGAAATTTAAATCGCTTTAATTTTTATTTAAAATATATTTTTCTGGAGTCCACGATTTTCGAGATATTTTTGAAAAATCCGAAAGTTGGGTTTTCTCCTCTCCTCCCCACCGTTAGCTCATCCCCAGGGCGAGCACTTTTAGTATATCTATCTTCTGACTACTCCTAACGAAGCCCTGAGATAAAAAATAATCGCATATTTCATGTACTCTAGAATATGTTTATTGTCTGGACTATAGTGGATGGTGTTAAGATGTTTCAAAGATATACATATCAGGTGTCGCCATACCTTTCCGGCTAATGTTTAAAGTAAGTAACATTAACGTTTTGAAAAGCAAATCCATATTAATTATTTTATGGAATAAAAAAAAACAACGAATATGAAGAATTCTATTACCTGTGTTCACAAGTAATGTACCATGGACTGGTTACCATCAAATAAAAGTTTAAAATAAAAATAAAAATAATCTTAAAAAAGACACGGCTAATTGACTTTGCTTGAACTTCAATTACTTTTTTTCTCTTATTTATATGGTCTGATTACTTTATCGGGTCGAAGTTACCAATTAATATGGAAATACTGGTTTTAATTGAAAAACACCTATTACAATTTTAGATTTATCTATATAGGAATTCATTGCGCGGCTTGGGTTTACAAGAGTGCTCTAAAAAAACTGAGTTTTTAATAAATTGGTGGATTTCTATGTAGTTTATCACTATTGAAAAATCAACTGATAAAAATTATATAAAAAATATATTATGATGTCGTTTGAAGTTATAACTGTGCATTTAATTGATAAATTAAATAAACAATGCTCGATTCACAAATATAACATTCTCTTGGAAAATTGCAAGCCAAACTTCATTATTGAAGATATGTATTCGCTATTGGAACATGAATAAAGTGTTACTGTTTCCAACGCCTAAAATTGAAGCACAAAAAAAAAAAAAAAAAAAAAAACGGCCATTTTATAAATATATATATTTATTTATATTATATATATATATATATATATATATATATATATATATATATATATATATATATATATATATATATATATATATATACAGGGTGAGTATCTCTTAGCGTAAAAAAAAAAAAAAATTGGGTGAAACTAGATCAAAAGTGTAGCCAAATGCCGCAGACCTCACCTTTCTATTCCAATCCGTTGCAGATATATGGTAAATAAACGATTTTTTGGAGGAAAGCATGTTTTTTTTTTACGATAAAAGCTGTAATATCTCCATTTTGTTTAAATATTTTTCAAATATTGATCACATTTTCGGATTTAGCAATAAATTTCCTATAAGATCGGAGTAATTTAACCTTGAATTTTACAAACTTGGGACCTAAAAAATATCTTTATCTTCACCTAATTTAGGGAAGTTACAATTTCTTATAATACTTCAGCGCTCACTGCTTTTCATAAAAACAATCCACAAAACTGCAAAGCTCTCAAAAACTTGCAAATTTAATAAGCTTTCAAATGATATGTTAAAAGTAATGATTTTGTTTTAATTTCATGGAGAAATTTACTTTTGAAACCGAAAAAACATGGTGTTCTCATTTAGCATACAAATCAGGTACTTTGGTAAATAAGACATTATGATAATCGCTTGATGAAAATCTGTATTTTAAATAAAAGAAACACTTCATTAGAATAAAAAGCAAAGAAAAAATTTGTTAATTTGAAAATAAAAGAATCACTGTTAATAAAGCGCCGCCAGAGTCCGTTATTTTATTAAATTTTCAAAATGTCCTCCATTATTTCGAATGCAGCTTCTTGCTCTCTTTCTCACAGCCCCTACGGTCACTGCTAAAGTCAGACGCTGTTGCAATTTGGCTCCGGCCTCCAGAATTCTCGTCTTTAGGACCTCAATGCTGGTCACTTCTCTGGCATATACCTCGCTTTTTATGTAGCCCCACACATAAAAGTCCATTGGAGCTAAGTCAGGTGACCTAGCTGGCCAATGTATCACACCATTTCTACCTATCCAGGTCGAATATCGTTGGTTCAGCCATTCCCGTACTGCTGCCGAATGATGTGGAGGAGCACCATCGTGTTGGAATATTATGTTTTGCTGAACATCAAGTGGAATGTCGTGAATAAGTTGTGGTAGAATATTTTGTAAAAAATCCAAATAACTTTCTCCATTCAATCTGCTGGGCAAAAAATGTGGCCCAATGAGTCGGTCCCCTATTATCCCAGCCCACACATTCACTGTAAAACGATGCTGGAAAGATGCTTCTTGAACCATATGTGGGTTTTCAGCTGCCCAGTAGTGCCGGTTGTGGACGTTAAAAATTCCTTCCCTTGTAAAAAGAGACTCATCTGTCCATAAAATTTTCCTCAGAAACTGGTGTTCTTGAATGTCTCTATTTAAAAGCCAGCGGCAAAATTGTATTCTATGTACATGATCATTAGGTTCTAGCCCTTGTACTTGTGTGAAATGATATGGGTGAAAATGTTCTCGGTGCAAAATGTTGATAACTGACCTTTGGGAGATACCAATTTCACGGGCCAAGTCTCTTGATGAAACACTGGGATTTTCATTTACTATATCAATAATTTCCTCTTCGAGTTCAACATCATGAGGAACTTGTCCCAATTCTTGACGTAACTTATGAACGGAACCTGTTTCAGATAAACGTTGATGAGTTCGTGAAAACACTATCGTAGAGGGGAGGCGCCTATCTGGAAACCTAAGTTGGTACTCCCGCCGCGCTGCACTCGCGTTTCCATTACAAAAACCATACAAAAAATGTATGTCAGCGTACTCACCATTTGTGAACGTTGCCATCTTCGCAGGTGTATTGCCAAACAGAAAAAAATAATCCCAATAAATAAAATGGGCCCTCAAGCTAAGGATAAGCAATATTAGCAAGGGTCTTTCTAATGATAGTGACACTTTTATCTCTGTAGCTTCTTAATTTCCAAATCAAACTTTCAATCATTATATCAAAATAAAAATAAAATAATAAACAATAATCCCCTCCCATTTCAAAATAAACAGGAAAATAACTATGAAATAGCGATAATGTGCTTAGTACTGAGAGAGGTCAAAGTCGCTGTTGTTATTATGAATACCTGAACTGGCCTAAAATTTATGTCAATAAATATTATATTTTTTCTTTGCTTTTTATTCTAATGAAGTGTTTCTTTTATTTAAAATACAGATTTTCATCAAGCGATTATCATAATGTCTTATTTACCAAAGTACCTGATTTGTATGCTAAATGAGAACACCATGTTTTTTCGGTTTCAAAAGTAAATTTCTCCATGAAATTAAAACAAAATCATTACGTTTAACATATCATTTGAAAGCTTATTAAATTTGCAAGTTTTTGAGAGCTTTGCAGTTTTGTGGATTGTTTTTATGAAAAGCAGTGAGCGCTGAAGTATTATAAGAAATTGTAACTTCCCTAAATTAGGTGAAGATAAAGATATTTTTTAGGTCCCAAGTTTGTAAAATTCAAGGTTAAATTACTCCGATCTTATAGGAAATTTATTGCTAAATCCGAAAATGTGATCAATATTTGAAAAATATTTAAACAAAATGGAGATATTACAGCTTTTATCGTAAAAAAACATGCTTTCCTCCAAAAAATCGTTTATTTACCATATATCTGCAACGGATTGGAATAGAAAGGTGAGGTCTGCGGCATTTGGCTACACTTTTGATCTAGTTTCACCCAATTTTTTTTTTTACGCTAAGAGATACTCACCTGTATATACATATTTTTGGTTATTTTTAGGTATTCGTGATTCCAGAATACAGATTATTTTTCATTTCAATAAATGCTCCTACTGGTTTTCGAATTCTAATATACCATTGAAATCAACACCCAGAGAAATATCAGTGCATCCTCCCATCAAATTAAGTGAAAAGTCTTTGAACATGTACGCTTCCTTAAGTAATAAATAAAATTCAGAACCTTCGGAATGTTTATCTTCTTTAATAATATTAAGTTGGTAAAACGTTTTTTTTTTTTTTTTTTTTTTTTTTTTTTTTTATTTTATTTTTTTTTTTTTTTTTTATTTTTTTTTTATTTTTTTTATTTATTTATTTTTTTTTTTTGTGACTATTTGAACGACAATCAAATTAGAATAGAATAGAAAAATAATTTTATTCTGGGACAAAGTCCCTTAAGAATAACAGATAAGTGCAGGTATAACTAAATTGAGTCTGGTTAGAGACATAATGAGATACAAAAGAAAAGAAAAAAAAAAAAAAAAAAAACAATAATACATTAATGACACTATGTACATAGATGATATTTAAATAAAAAGAAAAGAAAAGAATATAACATTCTACAGATTAGAGGAGATAAAATTAAATGAGAAAAAAATAAAATAAAATGATATAGAAAAATCTTTTGGTACAATGATATGATTTGTATGTACAATAGAAGTACCCAATGTTATATTGATGGAGAGTTAAATTTTTATTAAAAGGAATCTCAATTATTCCAGAACTGAATCCAGCAATGCAATAACAATTTTTGACTAAGTAGTTAGATAGTTAGCAAGCATCAGTCTGGATGAGAAGGAGGTATTGGAAATAGAAATATTTGAATGTTTTCAGGGATTTAGCTTGTCTGATGTGAGGATGGATGGAGTTCCAGAGGATTGGTGAGCGGAAAAGGAAGGAGCGTTGGAATGTTGAAGTTCTATGGGATGGGGTATACAGATCAGAAAGACGGGATCTCGTATGTATTAGATTGACTGCAGATCTGAATTGAGCTTATTGAAATTTAAAAAGGTCGAAGGGTATTGATAATTTGGTACAGGAATGTTCCATGGAAATAGTGTTTACGGAAAGTGGGATAGAGCCAATTTAGTTGGGAATAGAGGTGGGAAACATGGGAACGCCTCGGACTACCGAAGACAAACCTGACGAAGCAGTTCATGATTCGCTTCAGTCTGTCCTCGAGAACCGTCGAGAGGCCACCGTAAACCAGACAACCATAGTCAATGTAAGGGAATAATAAGGAAGAGACTAAAAGCTTGCGGGCTGACTGGGGAAGAAGGTAACGGTTTAGGTGGAATAATTTGAGAAGGCCTATGGAACGGCGGGAAATTTGGGCAATCTGAGGTTTCCAAGAAATTATATATTGTATGTTGTGAACAACTGATGATAATTAATGATTACTAAGTAAACGTTAAGTATATACATATATATATATAAATATTTACTTGACGTTTTCTATTAGATGTTTAATAAGGTTCTTGAGGTTCAGTCAATAAAATAATAACTTATTTTGGTGACGTTTCGAAACTATATTTTCCGCATAATTATGTCCTACAGTGAAAAAACAGGTTACAATACAATTATATATGTCACTTGAGGTACGCATAATAAGACCCAAAATTCCAATTTCGTTATCTATCTAAATGAAAATAACCATAAATTTAATAAAGATTTAGGAGTAAAAATACTATATTAAATAGAAAATAGCCTAAAATTAAATATTTATGAATTATTAGAAATAATAAAATTGTTTAAAACCGATCCAGACTTTTATTAAAATGACCAATTAAACATTTCCAATAGCACCATTTTATATTTGTTTTCAATAGGAACGGAAAAATCCAATGAGTCATAAAGGAGATCCCACAGTAAACTCCAAACATTTAACCTACCTGCTCCCTCCCCCTTCTCACGATGGATATATTTCAGATATCACTTATGTTAGATCTCCTAAGGTGAGTACTAATGTTTGATTTCTTGTCTTACATTATCAAAAACTTTAGTGTATATAATCCATGTAACATAGTACTGATGTGTTGAAAATTTTGTATGTTTTGGAACTGAAAATGATTGTTAATTATTCAAAACTAGTGTTCTAATAAAATAATCCCAATAGAAGTGGCAATTAATTCATCAATACTAATTGTTTAAGTTACACAGCTTATTTAAAATTAACGGAAATTTTATCTACATGTGCCTGTAAATACCCCTAAGTTTTAGAAATATCCACATTAACCCTTATTCCTTAACTTTTTTTCCAAATTTCCTCAGTTTCAGTTTGTATACTCGCACTTTTATAATTTAATAGTAGATAGTATTCTCATTAGTAACACTGTAAGTGTTCATACTTTGTAATGTATCTGTGCATTTTCGCTTGCAGCGTATCTGTCGAAATGATAATTACACAATTTTTCATTTTTAACAATGTAATATTAAAAAGTAATGAAGGAATGATAAAAGCTGAGGTGATTGACATAACACTGAAGCGCAAAGTTTGCTTTGTCTTTTAAGATTTATGTTTTATTTTTTCTGACATTTCAACTCATCCTACTAAGGCTGATGACACATGTGTGTTATCAGTAAACAATGATCCCTTCATTGCCTTCCAAACACTCCAATCCCATATCCTAACCCTTCAAGAATGGTGTCAAAAATGGAGAATCAAAATAAATCCAAAAATATCTCACCAAATAACCTTTACCCTTCGTCGTAAACCCACGACTTCCTGTCCTACAGTATCCTTTAATCATATTCCACTAATCCCTGTTGAACAGATCCGCTACCTAGGACTCCACTTGGACCAACGTCTGACTTGGAATCTACATACAAGACTAAAACGACAAGAAGCTGCCCATCGTTACAGACTAATTCAACATTTACTAGACAAACGTTCAAAGCTCCCAATTAATTACAAAAGACTAATATACATGACTGTGATTAGACCTATCTGGACGTACGGAGTTCAGCTTCGGGGCTCCACTAAACCATCCAATTCATCTCGTATCCAATCCTTACAATCCAAAATCCTTCGAAAAATCCTCAATGCACCTTACTTTGTCACCAATAAACTTATCCATTAAGATCTTAATGTTCCATATGTTGCAGAATTTGCCTAAACCAGATATCTATCCTTTTATAGTAAGCTCCATAACCACTCAAATCCCCTAATTTCTTAACTTGCTTCCCACACCATTCCTGATAATCCTCCGAGGCGTCTGAAAAGAAGATGGCCCAGACACCTTCTAGTGTAGAATTTTTATTAAAATGCTACTGATGAGTAGTTCTTTTCAAGTTTTGTCACGTTATTGTAATAGTTAATAGCACATTTACTTGATGTATAAATTTTGTACAGTTGTAGATTTCAATAAAATGTTATTTAAAAAAAATGTTTTATTTGTTATGCATATTATTAATTTAAATTGTTCAAACAATTATGAGACAGTCATACAACCTGCTCTCATAGTTTATACAATATTTTGTCTTCTGTGAGATAGTTTATACATTCACAATCTACAGTCAAAAATAATATAAAAACAATTGTTATATAAAAACAAATATTTTTAAACAAAAGTAATCCATTTCTTCGAAAAACAACTAGACCTTTTGAAAGGATCGGTTCATAAACGAAGAGTAGGGTCCCCAAATCTTGAGGGGGGAAGGTGAGGGGGGGAAGAAAATTAAATGTGGGCTGCCAGCCAGAGCGTTTGTAATTATTTTTCTCTATGGAAAAACCTTATGCCAAAGAAGCCACCATTTATACCAGCCCGCTAATATGGCGGCAAATGAAAAATTGTCCTCCCATCTGATTTATGTTTAGTTCCCAAAAGCTAAAGGGTCTGGAAAGTCGGGTGTTGAGTTATAATCAAATAATCCTTTACGGTACTGTAACTTACATAAATAAAATTATATCTGGTAGTATTTTAGCTATTGTTATAAAGAATCATTTAAAACTTATACAGGATGAGTATCTCTTAGTGTATAAAAAAAAAAATGGGTGAAACTACATCAAACATGTAGCAAAATGCCGCAGATCTTACCTTTCTATTCCAATCCATTGCAGATATATGATAAAACAAAGACTTTTATGAGGAAACCACGTTTTTTTCTATAAAAGATGTAATATCTCCATTTTGCTTAAATATTTTTCAAATTTTGACCACATTTTCGGATGTAGCATTGAATTTTCTATAATAGTTGAGTACCTGTAACCTTGAATTTCAGAAACTTGGTATCTAAAGAACAGCTTGATCTTCTCCTTGATCTCCATGAAATCGAAACAAAATCATTATGTTTAACATATCATTCAAAAGCTTATTAAATTTGCAAGTTTTTGTGAGATTTGACGTTTTGTGGATGGTTTTTTAAAAAAACGGTGAGCGTTGAAATAATGTAAGACGTTGTGACTTTCCCAAATGAGGTGAAGATCAAGCCATTTGTTATCGGTAATTTACCTATAACACGAAAGCGAAGCTTTTTCCGAAGAAAGTCTTTAAATATTAATTATAGCTAGAATTATTACCTACGAAATGAAAAAAACTACTCTGAGATCGGGCCATTTACCGCGAAGCTATGATTTTGGGAAAAAGTGTAGAAATTGGCCAACTGGCAGTCAGTCCAACTTCTACGCGAAAACATGTGTGTCGTACTTTTTTTGTCTATAACTCCTAAACTATTAGTTCGATTCAAAATTACTTTTTTTCTTCTCAAAGCTAATTAAATTTACTATTAGTCTATTAAATATGAAGTTTTAATAATGTCCCTTATAGGCACGCTAAACAACCTGTATTGTTGTGAAATCCACGTTTTTTTTGCACATTTTTCACTATAACTCCGAAACTATTCATCAGAATCAAAATTTCTTCTTTTTATCTAAAAGATGGTGAAATTTACTATTAGACTTTATATATGAAGATTTAATCGGGTCTCTTAAAACACATATGCCAGTACGCAAAATATCCCGTACTTTCCTCAAATTTACATATTGCATTTTTTATGTACAGTTGTAGATTTCAATTAACAGATTAATATATATTTATAAAGTTGAAATTACATAATTATAGTAAAACAGACATGCGCATATATAAAAAGAAATATAACAAAATTATAAAAATAAATAAGTGAGGTACATGAAATGTAGAATCTATTATTTAAAACTTTTAATATATATATATATATATATATATATATATATATATGTTTTAGTAAGGTTCTTGAGGTTTAGTCAAAAAAAAAAAAAAAAAAAAAAAAAACTATTTTGGCGACGTTTCGAGACTATATTGTTCTCATAATCATGCCCTACAGTGAAAAAATAGGTTAAAATAAAATTATATAAGTTATACAAGTTATTCAAAACATAAAATTAGCTACAGTACAGGTAGATATATAACAACATGTGTAGGGTAATAAAAATATGTATAATTACAGAATATAGAGGAGTGTTGCGGCGGCTAGGGGTTCGTAGTGAACTCAGCCGAAAACCGTCCACTTTTGTGAAACTGGTAGCTCAATATAATGAATAAAGATTAATAAACAATTTACCAAATTTAGATATTTATTTGACAATAGCATGTTAAATTTCTGTACTCTCATTTATAAACACCATGAATTTATCCATATTCAATATTATTAGCAAGCAAAATATACTATTCACGACAAATAGTGAATAATACAGAACACATTAAAGGAACTCATCTCCGCAAGTAACACCAATGTTGCATTTAGATCTAGCTTAATTAACCTCGATGATGACCCACTTAAGCATAACAACTGGCCATAAGGAAAACTGTCTGTTCAGGTTTAACGTCTTTCTGACGCCGAAAATGTGGCTATCATACAGGTCGCCAACCTAATCCCAGCGAGGGTGGGAGGCATACTCTTTCCTTGAACGTCTAGAACTCACTGCCAATTCTTGAGGAGGAGAGGTGGCACGTCACGTGACTCACGCAGCTGCCAGAAGACCCACACGTAAACCAATCAATTTAAACACTCAAATTCAATCCAAATATATAACAGACACTAATCTGTCGGCCTCGATATATGACAGATGTTTTTATTAATGACCATAAAATTAAATTTATACAATTGATAAACTAAAAAACAAATTGAATTTTTATAACTAATTTAATTGTACATGAGGTAAAAATAATTATAACAATCTTAATTTGAATCAAGAATTACATGACCTCATGTATATAAACAAAACACATGTTGGCCTCAACAAGGAGTATGAAGCTACTTACAATGTTACTGGTGGATATGAATAGACTAACAATTCTAGTACACAACTAACCTAGGGGAGTGAGTTAACAAGGGTTAGTGGGGAAAAACCCTATTTTTTAAAAATTAAGTTAAAAGGACTGTGTGGGTATTCCCAAAGATGCAGGTACAAAAATATTTCAGTGTAATATACTAATAAATGGAAGAATGGATTGTATGATGTATATCATTTATTTATCATTATCATGTTTTTTTTTATTTTATGACTGAACCTCAAGAACCTTACTAAACATTTAGTAGTAACATTCAAGAAATTTATCCATATATATTTTATATATATATATATATATATATATATATATATATATATATATATATATATATATATATATATATATATATATATATAGTTCAATCCATAGCATAGTATTTGAAAATAGACATATATTTCATGAATCTGATAAGAAGGTTATTGCAAAATAGTGTCCTGTGGGTTCGTTTGTTAAATTACAACTCTACTCTAAAAATCCAATTTTTTTTGGAATCGAGATGACCATTGATTTTCGATACCTATTTATTCAAGAATCGATTTTTGAAATCGGCACATAACATAATTACCCGTGTTAGCTAGCTATCTCTTGATTACATATAGTTATCAGAAATAAAAAATATAAAGGCAAATTGGACTGGGTAGTGAAGTTGCGACGGCAATAGTACTGAAGTTGAAAACTCCACCTCATCTAAAGTAACTATCGCTTTTAATAACAAAGTTTTGTTGATTTCTTCCAAGACGTTGATTTTTCTAAAGGAGAATAATTTCACCGGTCACTAAGCTCGGCCAACTTCGATAAAGCAATTACAAATAATTCCGACTTGATTATTACTTTCGAAACAATTGTTGACAATATTATTACAATTTGACATAAATTCGTTCCACTTTTAGGTAAGTTAAATTACTAAACTGCTGTCACTCTACGGAGTTATAAACACTGCTACAGTTAGCAAACTTTTAAGAGATTAGCATACTTTTCAATTTCACGGAGAAATTAATGGGGATTAAGTCGAAGAATATTTAAGCTTACTCAGTAATGGAACAGGCTTCTTGTTTCAGTTTGTTTACATAATCGTTAACCTTCCAACTTTATCTTATGTATGCGTTTATATAAAATTAATTATGTATGTAATTTATAAAATTACTGGTATTCCCAAGGTACAGGTATCAGGGATTTCCGTATTCCTGAGTACTAAATGGATAAATGATTTATATGATGTATATTAATATAAATGGATATTATTAGAATTTATTATATAGGAATAACATGTGTTGAGATTTAGGACGTCTGATTTTTTGTCCACTAAGCAGTTTTAAATTTTTCTATGGTTATCATTTCCTGTATACATATTTCTGAATTGGATTCATAGAGAAATTTACTTTTAAAACCGGAAAAACCATGCTGTTTTGATTAGGCAAACAAATCAGGTACTTTGGTAAATAAGACATTATGATGATCGCTTAATGAAAATGTATATTTTAAACAAAATAAACTGTTCATTGAAATAATAAGTATTTGAATTATCTATTCAACGGATTGGAATAGAAAGGTGTGGTTAGCGGCCTTTTTCTTCATTTTTTGTCTAGTTTCACTTTTTTTTTTTTTTCAAAAAACATATATATATTTATATATATATATATATATATATATATATATATATATATATATATATATATATACAACAATAACAATAATAATGAGTTATTAAGTATAACAGAATACAATTATATAAACAATATTAAGTGTAAAAATTGGTACAACAATAGGTGTAAATGTATAAATAAGAATATAAATAATCATATACTATATTAAATTAAAGATATTGTACAACAAAAATATATTATAAATTCATAAATCTTTGTAAAAAATAAAGAAATATGGAAAATTAATTTATTGAAATGATGCAATATCTAGATTAAAAAAACAAAACAAAAAAAAAAACGGGTCTTTTTCACATTAAGGCTGCCAGTTTTCAGCTGTGAATAGTAACTCACAGATTTGAATGCCGATTTTTGTGTGGGCAGTAAGGACCTATAATAGTGCAAAACTTGAGTTATTGCCGCCAATGAGCATTGGGAGCAGACAATAAAAAATAAAAATAAAAAATATGAAACTCACGTTTTATTTTTCTTTCTCAGCTATCAGTCAAGATACAGAAATAATTTGTTCACGTAAAATTGTAGTTTTGTATGCTTTCTCATTACCACAACCAAAACCATTATCAAATAGATTACTTATCAGTTTTGGTTGTGGTAAGGAGATAGCATGGAAACCTATAATTGTAAGTGAAAAAAAATATTTCTCTATGACTGAGAACTGAGAACTGACAAGTAAATGGCAGCCTAAATGCGAAAAAGACCCGATGAAACTAATTAATTCATATATATATATATATATATATATATATATATGTGTGTGTGTGTGTGTGTGTGTGTGTGTGTGTGTGTGTGTGTGTGTGTGTGTGTGTGTGTGTGTGTGTGTGTTTAGTAAGGTTCTTGAGGTTAAAAATTTATCCATACATACATATATAAATATATATATATATATATATATATATATATATATATATATATATATAAGAACATATATACTATAATAAAAATTAAGATTTTTTTTTTTATAACCGTTTAAACAAAGCTATTGGAAGTCTATTATATTAATAAGAATAACAGAAAACAATGACAAGTTAATAAACCATAAAGTTCATAAAATTTGGAATTGTCAAAATTTAAACAAATAAATTTAATAATATGATTTTGTACTGGAGTGGGCGCTGGATTAAATCGCCTACACAGATTAATTTTAAAATGTAATCATAATTCACTCTTATCAACACATTTCGAAATGGCGCAGACTTAGGTCAAGACGTATTAAAAAAGACCCAATTAAAATATCATTATTCGTCATAATGATTGGAAAGAACAAATATTTAAACAAGAATTCGATACTGCCTATAGTATAGCAGGTAAATATCAAAAAACCATATTTTTGAAATGAGAAAATTTTTCATGTTACACAGAATTTAGAAATGACTTTAAAAAACTTTTCTTTAGTTTTGATTTCGAGAAAGAGACCATGGGTTAAGAATTTGGAAACGCTTTCTCCTGAAAGTATATGATAAATATTTAAAGCTCTAAAAACATTGAAAGGGAACTCTAAGAATTATTTTTTCTGTTTAATGTTTCCTTTTTATTTAATTAATTTTTAATAGAGTACATATTTGTTTAATGTACATACTTTTAAAGTACTTTCCTTCATGGGTTGTATTGGTACTGGTTGTTGTTTATGGTTAAATGTTTCTTTAATTTTTTTTTTATTTTTATTGAAATAGATGTACAATCTGCCTGCCTCGGTGAAGGGCAATAGGTAACAGTACTATTGTTGTATTCATTCATACAATATGTACAAGTACACATACACACAAAATTAATAATTATAAAAGATAAACTATAATTTGTATAAATTAGAAATACTCGAAAGGCGAATCATGAGGAAAATATTAGGCTCAAAAAACACAGTAGAAGGTTGGAAGTTACGAAGCAATGCTGAAATATATCAAAATTCAGAAAATATATCAGATGTAATGAGTAAAAGAAGATTGACGTTTTTTGGTCACTTATATCGAATGCCTGATAGTAGATTGACAAATAAGATTTTCAGATATCTGTGGGATAAGAAATCAACAATTAGCTGGGTCAATGAAGTAAAAAGGGATTTAAAAAAATATATATATAAAAATAGAAGAAATAAATATTAGAGACTTTCGGAAAAAAGGATTGAAAATGGAGGGATTCCAAGGCAGGAAAGTGAAAAGGACTGGTACAAAATGGTCTGAAGACAGGCAGAGGAAACATGGTGAACAGATGAAAGCATACTGGAAGAAAAGAAAAGATCAAGGAAGAAATAGTTGAAATTGGCACGTGGTCCTCTGCTGGCCCATTCAAAAAAATAATAATAATAAAAAAATAATCATAATAAAAATAAAACATATATATATGTTTAGTAAGGTTCTTGAGGTTCAGCCAATAAATAAAAACAACTATTTTGGCGACGTTTCGAGACTATATTGTTCTCATAATCATGCCCTACAGTGAAAAAAACAGGTTACAATAAAATTATATAAGTTATACAAGTTATTTAAAAACATAAAGTTAGAAGGATTATTTAAAAATTAAGTTAAATTAGTTAAGTTGGAATAACAGGTGCTAAGATTGAGAACGTCTGATTTTTTGTTTATTGCACGATTTTTAATTTTTTCTATGGTTATCATTTCTTTAATATTTCTTTTAAAATTATTTTGTTCATGGTGAATAATATTGGGGGAATCAAATTTAAAAGAATGTTTGGGGATTTGGGGGATACCACCCAGTCCTTTTGACTTACTTTATAAGAAAAAGGGATTTTCCCACAACCTTTGTAACTGTCTGTTCAAAATTCCCCTAGGTTAGTTGTGTACTAGAATTGTTAGTCTATTCCATATCCACTAGCAACATTGTAAGTTGCTTCATACTCCTCTATGTTCTGTAATTATATATATTTTATTATTCTAAGACATGTTGTTATATACTTGTACTGTAGCTAACTTTATGTTTTTAAATAACTTGTATAACTTATATAATTTTATTGTAACCTGTTTTTTCACTGTAGGGCATGATTATGAGAACAATATAGTCTCGAAACGTCGCCTAAATAGTTGGTTTTATTTATTGACTGAACCACAAGAACCTTACTAAACATATATATGTAATAGATATGTGTAGAAATTTCTGACTAGTTTACAACAGTTCATTTACTCTGACTATTTTTGGATCGAGAAACAAATTTTAACAAATAACTTTTAGGATTTTTTAAATTTTATTCACACCTGTGACTCAAACAGTGATAATAAGAGAATACGGTATAAAATGGAAAGAAAAGTTGTAATAAAAAAACTGAAATTTGAACCGTTTTAATTCTAAAATATAAACATGAAATAGAAGTAGATTATAGATAGACATATTCATGATACGTTGTTTTTCCCAGTCAGGGAGTAATTGAGTTGTTTTTGTATAATTTAAACATGTTTTTCTAAGATATAGAGGGTTTGTACTTTTTTGGTGTAACTTTTTTTCACACTCATTTCGACACACCCAGCTTTGTAGGTGTTGCTCAGGTCGAAACTTTGGCGACAGTTTCTGCATCAGAAATATAATAGAGAATATTTTTGTTATTTAAAATTTGTCGCTGGGACCAGCCCTTTAGGAATTATATTGGTTTGAATAAAAAAATTCATGTTTGAAACCGCTATTTTGTTTATTTCGAATAATCATTGATTAAATTTGATTTATTATTTAAGTAATTTGATCTATTTAATTATAAAATGTAAAATTTGAAGAGCGATAGATTACAGATGGACATCCATGGATAATTGTTTTTCCAAGTCAGAGAGAAATTGAGTTCTTTCTTCAAATTAATTATCATCTCGGGTTAATACATTTTATTTTATTTTTTTTATTTTACAATACATATTACTGTAAAAACAAATATCAAAATAATTTATTTATTGTATATTTCCCTTAAATATTAAGACCTACTTGTTATGTTCTACGCTTGGCTGTCACCTAATTTCAGCTGTTGGGTATTCAATACTGCACAACTGCTTCTAATTCACTCACGCCTCTGTCACGTATTTCACGTGTCGATTGCATTAGTAGCACTAGTTCATTAGCGCCATATTTGCCATGAGATCGAGAATCGTCTTATATTCAAATGCTACCCCGCCATATTTGCTGTACAATCAGCGTTACGGATCTGGCTGGGATCAAAGAACTGTTTGTAGAGGAACGTGGATCGGAACAGAGGCGTTTACACTGGACCCTAATGAGATACGAGCATTAATAGACAGTTTAAATAATACCTATTTTACGGACCATTCCGCAATGCATCAGGTATTTCTCTTCGGAATTTAGAACCAATATTTATCTTGCCAGGGTGTTTCTACTTCCAGTGGCGGTACTCATCTTGTTGCTTAGATCATTCAAAAAGCAACTCCAGATCCAGCAATTTATATGGTGCTATCCAATATTAATATACACTATTATTTACACTGAAAGGCAAACAAAATACCAGTCAATTGATTTTTTTTGTTGTTTTAAATTTCTTGGCCATTTTGTACGTTAGATTTTAAATTCATTGAGCTCTCACTCAGCCTACACTGGGTTTTCTTTAGCACCAGTGACGCAGCTGAGAGAGAAGAGCTGGGGACCTCTCTGCGCCGCACAGTGGAACGAAACTATGTTTTTTCTGGACATCGCATTTTGAGCCTCTAAACATTATTGCATCGACTTCAAATTTCATATGGGTATGTTTTTAAAGGTGTAGAATTCGAATCTAAAGTCAGTTTATTCCCAAATTCTCAGGGCTTGGCTCCGTTAACCAATAGTGTGTCTAAGAAAAAAAATCTAATTTTCGTTTTTTTTTTTTTTTCTGTTTTGATTCAAGGGATATTATTTTCTATGATTTTTGATGTGCTCTATCGAATTTAAAAATCTGAAAATCAATCAGTTAACCGTTATGTGAGTTATACGTGTTTTATGCCTTTTTCGTCGATCGTATTTTCTAAAAAAATAAATAATTTACGTTTTGTAAGAAACCTGATAGGTAAAAATTATTTTAAATATTGTTCCTAACCGAAAACCGAACTATTTAGTTATTTAATAGAAGAAATCAATTATAGCCCACAGGCTCCTACACTGTGGTTATCGAAATTTTATCCTTGGATCCATTCGTTCAAATTCGTCATGTCAGTGTCAGCATTCAGACCTATTCCGGTATCAATTTTAAGCATTTTTATTGGTGAATAACTGTGGATAACATTTGTGAAGTCCATTTGTTGTAGCAATTTGGACCACTTTTTTGTACAAGTTGAATTATCAAAGTAAATCCAAATATTCTCCATGGTCGCAAGTGGTAGCAGACCATTTCGATCTTGCGTTACTTTTTACAATCGATATTTTAAATTAAAATGGTTTTCAACTTAAACAAGTATAAACATTTTTCAAAAATCAATTTTTTGTTGAAATTTTCAAATTTAAATACATTTATTTTTTGAAATTATTATTTTTACAAGAAAACGTTTTCTTGCCAATTGTTTTATCATGCTAAAAACTGTGAACAGCAAACAATTCCTATTGGATGTGTTAACAATTTCTAATGCAATATAACAAAACGGGAAATTTGCGAGAACCTTTCCAACAAACATAGTATGTCCTGTTTTTGTACATAAAAAAATTATGTTTAACGTACTGCTCAGTATCGACAATGACCACATAAAAGATTTAATAAGTGATTCAAGCTACAAATATAAATTTTTGTTTTCAACCGAAGTTCAACAAATTACATAGTTTACTAATACAAATTAAATTATTACTTAAGGCATGGGAATATGGCATCTAGGAATTTAGATTAAGTACAATCAGGCAAAGCTAGAAAGGGTCCAGAGGCTAATGGCACTCAAAATTATCAAAAGTTTACGGACACTTTCTGACGAAGCAGCTTTTGTTTTGGCCAAAATCATCCCCATTAGTATCCTAGCTCACAAATATGTAGGTAAAATAACCCAATAGGGTTACTGCTGAAATGAAAACACTAAAAAGATATAAACAGGCTAAACAAAAGGGGTAAAACAAGGATTATAATGTGAGGGTAAGGAGTCCTGAAAATCCTCTAAATACGTAAAAAAAATCTTCGCAAGTCGCAAGTTGTCGCAGACCATTTCGATCCTAAGTTACTTTTCAGTATTGATATATTGAATTAAAATGGGTTTCTACCTAAACAAGATTAAACATCTTTCTAAAATCAATTTTTTTTTGTTGAAATTTAAAAATTTAAATATATTTATTATTTTTATTTTTTGTAATTATTATTTTCACAGAAAAATGTTTTATAGCCAATTGTGATATCATGCTTAAAGCTGTGAACAACAAAAAATTTACATCGGACGTGTACACAATATCTAATGCAATTTAACAAAACGGGAAATTTGCGAGAACCTTTCCAACAAACCTAGTTTATCGATCTTTTGTACTATTAGTGCGTAATAAAATTATGTTTAACGTACTGTTGTTTATCGACAATGACCATAGCAAACATTTTATAAATGATTCAAGGCATAAATATAAATTTTTGTTTTCAACCAATGTCCAACAAATTACGTTGGCTCGTCCCACTGTGCGCCGGGCCTGTCCTTCCATGACTGGAGAGAGGATTGGTTGGGAGATCCGTAGGATGAGTGTGTATTGTAAATAAAGTATGAATGTAGTTTTAACTTTTAATTTAATTTAGCTTTGTTTTTACTTTATTTATTTTATTTTATTTTTAATATAATTTTTTTTATGTGTATAAATATATTTTTTATTCATATATTTCTTTTTTATGTATATTCTATATTGTATATTGTTTACGTATAGCAGCATAGCTCATTTCTGTTCTATTTTTTTTTTTTTTTTTTTTTTTTTTTTTTTTTTTTTTTTTTTTTATCATTTTTTTTTCAATATGTATTTTAATTTTTTTTTTTTTTTTTGCATTTATTCATTTTCATTTTTTTTTCTTCTCTTAGTGTATATACTGTGTGAATGTAATCATGAAGTCATCTATATTACTTTCCACATTTGTGGCAGATTGTAATAATTCCTCAATCAATAAATTATTAAAAAAAAAAAGATTTTAAATTCATGAATGTTGGCGCACACTTGATCCTTAGTCCAAAAGTAAAATTTTTTAAATAATATTATCAATTTTATTTTATAACAATTTATTGAAATTTACAACTGTACACATATATACATCAAGTAAATGTGTTGATAACGATTGCAATAAAATGACAAAACTTCAAAATAACTACTCATCAGTAGCACTTCAATAAAAATTCTATACTAGAAGATCTCTAGGCCATCTTTTCATACGCCTCGGAGCATTATCGGGAATGGAATGTGGAGAAAGTTGAGAAACTAATGGATTTGAGTTACGGAACTTACAATGAAAGGATAGGTATCTGGTTTGGGCTAAATCAGCAACATATGGAACATTAAGATCTAATAGATAAGTTTATTGGAGACAATTTAAGGAGCATTTAGGATTTTTCGAAGGATTTTAGTTCATAAGTTAATTTTTTTTTTTTTTTTTTTACAATATTATCTATTTATTGAAACTTACAAATGATAAAAAAAATAAAATAAATAAGGCCCCCTTGACCGTATATGTCCTAATGTTCTTCGTTTCATCCGGTTACGTGTCTGATTTTTTTTTTTTGTTTTGGTTGTTTACTTTAGACATTCGGATATTAAGAGTCGAATGAAACATTATAAGGGATTTCTTTTTTTGTTTTAGTAAATTATGATTTTATTGTTATCATTTTAGCGTACATTTTCTTGTAACTGTAATTTTTAAGACCAGTTTTCTAGGACTGTTGTCCTGATTCCATATGCTTTAACTGCCTTTTTAAACCAATGCATTATCAAACGATGGTTTAGTGTTCGATAAACTGCAGCGGGCACTGGGATATAACGACACCATTTATACTTGACGGCGAGCCAGTCGTACGGCCATTTTACAACGAATAATAATCAGGAAAACTAATAAATTTCGTTGTGATTGGTATTCATGTGACATACAAATGAGATGTGGTATAGCAATATAAGTTAAATACTAAACAGGCTATTACGGATTAAATGTGTTTAATCCGTTTCGGGATTTGAAACCTAGCAAGAGACGTATACACTATTGATGTCTATTCCATTATATTATAAGACATTAAAATGAAAAATAATAATTTTTCTCGTTACAGACTACTTCAACATTTTTAGACAAACGTTCTAAGCTCCCAATTAGTTACAAAAGACTTATTTACATGACTGTGATTAGACCTATTTGGACGTACGGAGTTGAGCTTTGGGGCTTCACTAAACCATCCAATTCATCTCGTATTCAATCCTTACAATCCAAAATCCTTCGAAAAATACTTAATGCTCCTTACTTTGTCACCAATAAACTTATACATAAAGACCTTAATTTTCCAAATGTTACTGACAAGGGGACGTTTGCAGTTGTAACTCACAGATTTGAATGCCGATTTTTGTGTGGGTAGTAGGGACCTATAATAGTGCAAAACTAGAGTTATAGCCGCCAATGAGCATAAGGAGCCGAGAAAAAAAATAAAATATGAAAATCACGTTTTATTTTTTTTCTTAGCTCTTAATCAAGATAGAGAAATGATTCTTATGTTATTTTTAATAAAAATAATTTTGTTATGCTCAAGACACTACCTGGCTTTAGGGTGCTCAAAAACTCAAACAAATGACAAAATTCCAAGGAAATCCGCTGTAAATCAGTGGAAACTTTTTTTCATGAGCAACTGGCCTCACATTTCGATTTAACGCACCATGAAACTCTTATATGTGAAATTTCATCAAAATCGAAAAATATTAATTTTTTACCCCTTTCGAGGAGGTTCAAATTTTGAAGTTAAGATTTTATCAACAATTTCTACAGGCCACAACAAATGCTGTGTTCAACCGATTACAATAGTAATAGAATCACAAGAATCGGCATACATTCTGCTTTTTATCCATGCATAATACATTGGATTTACTCCAGATTTTAGTAAACAAAAACTGATGTGAATGAAAAAATCCGAGGTCAGCTATAACTTGAGATATTTCAATAAGGGGAAATCCTGCGACCTCCGGATTTGGGCTAAACTATGCAGTTTTACGTCTTCTAGATGACCTTAAAATTTGGTCTTAATCGGTGGCGAAATATGTGAGATAGCGCAAATTATTTACATTTCTTCAGAAATTGACAGCCCCTTGCCTACTAAAATCCTACACAATTTTAAAGGTAAAAAAAAAATAATTTTTGAATTCGACAAAATTAAGTTTCTACATGTTTTTTGAGATGAGGAATCTGGAAATAATATCAGTTTTTAGTTAAAAAATTTTCCTCACCTATATTATATAAATAAGACGTTTTAAAATGACATATTTTTATTTTAAATTGCATAGAAATCCTAAGATTGATGAATAATCTAAAATTAATATCAGGTTTTGGTTTAAAAAAATGTATATATTTTTTAAATGGTCTTATTTGAAATTTATTGTGTAAAAACTAAAATAATAATAGAAATAGATCATTTCAAAACGTCTTATTTATATAATATAGGTGAGGAAAATTTTTAAACTAAAAATTGATATTACTTTCAAATTCCTCATCTCAAAAAACATGTAGAAACTTAATTTTGTCGAATTCAAAAATTATTTTTTTTACCTTTAAAATTGTGTAGGATTTTAGTAGGCAAGGGGCTGTCAATTTCTGTAAAAAATTAATATTTTTTGATTTTGATGTAATTTCACATATAAGAGTTTTATGGTGCGTTAAATCGAAATGTGAGGCCAGTTGCTCATGAAAAAAAGTTTCCACTGATTTACAGCGGATTTCCTTGGAATTTTGTCATTTTTTTGGAGTTTTTGAGCACCCTAAAGCCAGGTAGTGTCTTGAGCATAACAAAATTATTTTTATTAAAAATGACATACACAACTGCAATTGAACGTGAAAGAATCATTTCTCTATCTTGATTAAGAGCTAAAAAAAACAATAAAACGTGATTTTCATATTTTATTTTTTTTCTCGGCTCCTTATGCTCATTGGCGGCTATAACTCTAGTTTTGCACTATTATAGGTCCCTACTACCCACACAAAAATCGGCATTCAAATCTGTGAGTTACAACTGCAAACGTCCCCTTGTGAGTTAGCCCAATCCAGATACCTATCATTTCATTGTAAGCTCCATAAACCTCAAATCCACTAATTTCTCAACTTGCTTCCACTCCATTCCCGATAATCCTCTGAGGCGTCTGAAAAGAAGATGACCTAGATGACCATGTGTAAAATTTTTAATGAAGTTCTACTGATGAGTAACATACATTTACTTGATGTAGCTAATGTAGCTTATAATCGTGAACAGCCGTTCCGACTTAAAAGAGGAATGAGATTTTAAGGTCTGCCAGTTTTGTTCCTCCTCCTTTTTTATAATAAAAAAAATAATAAAGGTACTATAATATTAGGAAGGTTTAAATAGCAAAGTGCAGTTATTTAAAAAAATGTATACTTTTAAAATAGTTTTTTTTTTTTTGGGGGGGGGGGGACAAAATATGAAAATCGAACAGAAAATATCGACAGATTTCTTCTTGAAAATTAGCATTCAAAAACAACAATCAAAAAATTAAAACCATCTCTGCTTTCAAAAAGATCATCTCGAAAGACACTGGGATGTAACAACACTAAACAAAGCAGTCAACCAATCCATTAAAGCCTTTTTGCGTGTTTAGCTTGGTTCTGATTCTTGATAAAATAAATTTTAATTTCGGGGATCGAGGGACGTGCATACCGAAAGCGTCTTGCATTTTCAATAAAACTAACTCTATCTTGTTTGAATCTTTAACATTCGTAACAAGTCGTTTTTAATTGAACTAGTCCAGAACTTAACACGAACCAGATCCTTATTATTTTTACTCTAAACTACATAACAATTTAAAGCCACTATTATCTCAAATTCCTTGCTATTAGGTTTCAAATAACCCTCAAAGGCGTCTGAGAAGAAGTTGGACTCGGGACATCCTAATATAGAACTTTTATTGATGTGCTATTAATCCCTATATTCTATATAAGTTTAAGTCTTTATATGTTTTATTCGATAAATTTAGTTGATTTATTCTGTTATTAAGCTCTAAATTTCAATAAATAAATAATATAATATTGTCGATTATTAGTAAAAGAAAAAAAGATTGATATACTAACTTATAAAAGGTCAAAGAAATAAAAGATATTGAGGTTTCATGTACAAGCCATAGAGGATTTCTTATGAAGACATCTATTATGAAGTAGATATCCGACCTTTAACATTGCCGAAGAAATATGATGGATTGATGCTCATGTTTGTCACTTTCCCCTTGAGTGAAGCTTCCTCTAGTAAGCACTGGTGAGTTTGGATTTAGTTCCTTTTACTTTTATATATTACAGTAGCTATTTTAGATATAAGTGGATTTAATTTTTAATAATTAATTTTTATTTCTTTAAATGTTAGGAACCTCATTATCCGAGGATCTATTAATCGGGGTTCCGATAGGCCAATTTTTTTTTTTTTAGCCCCATTTATTTTATATATATCAGATCCGCGAGAGACTGTCCTCCACATTTCTGTCAAATGCAAATATGCCTTCTAAAAGGAAATCGATTGGTCAATATATGAAAACAGTTCAATTATGAATTGCTGAAGCAGCGGGAAGCGACTGGGAAACGTTCGAGTACGCACTGCAGTCAGTTCTTCTCAAACATATCTGTGGTTAATGAACAATGTATTAATAACTCGAGTATTGCAGTGCCCCCAAATTTAATGATAAAATACCAGGAAGGTTCCGGACGGAAATGTCGAATTGGCAGAATGCAAGAGAATGCAATCCTTCCGATGTTTCGCGTTTTTTATTAGCGTTCGGAATCGGTTGGGAAAGGCCCATCGAAACTTCTCAATCAAACACAAGTGCAATTTCCGGATGCATTCCTTTGTTGCAATCAATACTGTGCGAGAAAATTCAACAGTGGAACAGGACTGATATATCTTCGTGCTGGATCAAAATATCATGGACCTGTACAGCTAAATATTATTTTCATTAGAATTGTTGCACAGTTAAGAACTACAAGAAAACCACTCCAGATAAAATCACACGAATGAATCCTCAGGAAATCTGTATGGTTTGTAATATGAAAACTAATGAAAACCTCGGACATATTCTTTACACATTGATTCAAATGACAGTTTTCAAATACTTTTTCCACAAAATGAAATAGAAACAAAAAAACTGGCATATTTGATTATGAATATCAGAATTTTTTTCACTGAAATGTAGTACTTTTAACTGTAAAATATCAGTATCATGTATTTACCTATTTGCCTGAGATATGACATATATATATATATATATATATATATATATATATATATATATATATATATATATATATATATATATATATATATTTGAAAGTAGGGATAGTCTAATATGATTTTTGATAAAGTTTATAAATGACATAAAAAAGTTTACATTCTTTTATTAGATATTTTTTATTATTTAGATTGAAAAACATTAATTTACTTCTTATTCTTTGTATTTAATTCTTAATTATATTTAAAGTTTTTTGGTATACTATTTGAATTATTATCTGTTTAGTATTATAATGTGCATAATATTTGTAGTTGTATTAATATTTGTATTTTATTTAATTGTACACAATAAATAGCAGAACTATTTGTACAGGGCATGGCCCTGCTTACAAATAAAAAAAAACAAAAAAATATATATATTATATTTTTTATAATCTGTTTTCAGAGTTACAACCCTAAAAGCTCGGGCCTATTAATAAAATGTCAAAACACACGCTGGAATACTGGAAAACACCGCATTCGAGAATTTTTTTTTTTTTAATCTTTTATTAATTGAAATTACAGCTGTATTAGAAAACACACCCATTACATACCAGACTTAAAAGACAAGAAACTGCTCGTCGTTTCCGACTACTACAACATTTACTAGACAAACGTTCAAAGCTCCCAATAAATTACAAAAGACTTATTTACATGACAGTGATTAGACCCATTTGGATATACGGATTTGAGCTTTGGGGCTCCACTTAACCTTTCAAATCTTCTCGTATCCAATCCTTACAATTCAAAATCATTTTTAAAGTCTTCGATGGCCGAGTGAGTTGGGGCGAGGTCCTCAGCGCTCAGTATTGAAGGTCGTGAGTCCGAATCCCACTTGGGCGGGTTAAAATTCATTTCGTGGCGAATAAATTTTGACATTCCCACTTAGAATAAGTTAGTAACTTGTAGGATAACACGTCTTTCCTGCCCTAGTTGGGGTACATAAAGATGTTAAGCCCAAATAAACAAGCAACTTATCCATAAAGCTATTAATGTTCCGTATGTTGCTATCCTTTTATATCAAACTCCACAACCATTTTTTAAAATTTTTATAGACATTTATTGAAATTTACAACTGTACAAAATATATACATCAAGTAAATGTGTTAAAAACGATTATAATAACATGTCAAAACTTGAAAAGGACTACTCATCAGTAGCACTTCATTAAAACTTCTACACTAGAAGGTCTCTAGGCCATCTTCTTTTCAGACGCCTGGGAGGATTATCAGGGATGGAGGAGGAAGCAATTTGAGAAACTAATGGATTTGAGTGGCTATGGAGTTTACTATGAAAGAATAGGTACCTAATTAACTCAGCAACATATGGAACATTAATGTCTTTATGGATAAGTTTTTTGGTGACAAAATAAGGGGCATTTAGGATTATTCTGAGGATTTTGGATTGTAAGGATTGGATACGAGATGAATTGGATGGTTAAGTAGAGCCCCAAAGCTCAACTCCGTACGTCAAAATAGGTCTATTCACAGTCATGTAAATAAGTCTTTTGTAATGAATTGGGCGCTTTGATCGTTTGTCTAGTAAATGTTGTAGTCTTTAACGACGAGCAGTTTCTTATCGCTTATTATTCTTATTTTTATTATTATTAAAGCCAAGACTAAAGGCTTTAATAATAATAAAAATATTTATTTATACTGGTATTTATTCTTGGACTTACCTTTAGGACGTAAAATAATTAACATAAAGTGCCCTGTGAAACCTTAGAGTGAATTTAAATAATAGATAACTATGTTAAATTAATATAAAATAAGAATAATAAAGAGTAATAAAATAGAAGAAATTATTTTGTGGAAAAAAAGGAAATATTTTAACAATAAATAAGTGGTATTAAAAAGGACTATTTACATTCCTTCTTCTACTGTTAAAACTATCTACTCTCTTTACTACCTTTCCATTCTATTCCAGATAACCCTCTTAGGTGCCTAAAAAGAAGATGATCAAAGGACCTTCTAATACACAACTTTTATTAAAGTGCTAACAATGGGTAGTTGCTTTAAAAGTTAATTTCTTGCCATTAAATAACCGATAAATTTGAGTTCATATTATTTTGTACATTTGTCAATATCAATGAATAAAAAAATTATTATACATATTTTTTAATTTTTATTTGTCATAGATAATTTTTCCGTTTCGTTCATTTTTCTTATAATTATTCTATGAATTAATGATTTAATCTTATACATTACTTATCATGTCTCATGGCCAGGGACAGAATGACATTTTCTTCTTCACGTACCAGACTAACACGTTTTCAACATCCTCAACATTTACTAGACCAACGTTCAGATCTTCCGATTGATTACAAGAGAAAAATTTTCATAAAAGAAATTAGACATATTTGGACATACGGAGTTGAGGTTTGGAGCTCCACTAAACAAATAATTAACTATTTCGATAAATTACTAATTGTATTTTGTACAATTAGTAATATCAACAAATAAAAAGAAATATATATAATTTTATTTTCATAGATAATTTTCCTATTTGTTCATTTTTCTTATAAGCACTGTATGAATAAAAATTAGCTCAATCACTTAATGCCAACAGCAAAGGTTGGGCTTTAATCTTTTTACAATAAAACATATTTTTTATTCATCAACAATTTTTCTAGGATCGAAATTTTCTAATTTTCCACAGGATTATTAATATTATTATTTTTTTTTTTCATATTAATTATCAGTTTGCAATTTTTGAATTTTCGCTTGCATATAATTAAATGAGTTCACGGGAATCCTCATTAAATAATGATTCAGTCTGATTTCATAATGAACACCTGTAATTAATTATCCCACCGAATATTGAAATAACGATAACCAAACGAGATATCAATCCCCAAACGAAAACCGCTTTTGTAATCACTATCATCATTAATAAGGTTAAAATAGCAGAATCTACTTCGTAAATATAATAATTATTAATATTCAATTTTTGTTTTTTTATTCCAATTTGTATTAATAAAAAAAAAATTTATTCAGTAAATGTGATAATAACGTGAAGTAATAACATGGCAATGGGTTGTAAAGCAACTGTTATGCTTTAATATACCACTGGCATTTAATAAAAGTTCTATTTGAGAAGGTACCGTGGCCATCTTCTTTTTAAGAGCCTCGGAGCGTTATTTAGAATAGAATGTGAAGCACGTTGTGAAACTAATAAATTTGAATGGTTATGGACTTTGTTATGAAATGATAGGTATCTAGTTTGGGCTAAATCAGATACTTATGGAACATTAAGATCATAAGTGACTAAGTAAGGAGCTTTAGAGATTTTCTGATGCATTTTGGATTGCAAGGATTGGATAGGAGAATGGCAAGGTTTAGTCGAGCCCCAAACCACAACTCGGTATGTCCAAATTGGTCTTATCACTGTCTTGTAAATGAGTCGTTTGAAGTAAATCGGAAGCTGTAAACGTTTGTATAGTAAATGTTGAAGAAGTCGAAAACGACGAGTAGTTTCCTGTCGTTGTAGTCTTGTTTGGATTCCATCTTAAACGTTTGTCTAGTTGTATTCCTAGATAGCGGATCTGTTCAACAGGGGTCAGTTGAATGTTAATAAAGGATATTGTAGGACAATTGTAGGTTTAAGAGAAACAGTAAAGGTTATTTGATGAGATTTGTTTGGATTTATTTTAATTCTTCAATTCGTACACTATTCTTGAAGTTTGTGATATGAGATTCGAGTGTTTGGGATTCTATGAAAGGATAATGATTATCATCAGCGTAAGTGGTGAGGACGGTTTCTATATTAAAAAATTTATCATCTTCAGGAGAAGGTAAGAGTAAGACGTTTTAACAGAAATTTTAAGAGCCAAATATCCAGTACCTTCCCGGAAAATTGTTTTCATTCCCAAAGGCCGGACAGCGTTGCTGTAAGAAAAGTGACCCCTTACGTTACTAAGGAAAAATGTCTACGATATGGGCATATGAGGATAGGAAAAAGGTGTATGAACTGTGGAGTAACCAACATATTCTCAAAATTGCTTTAACAAAAATGTATCCACTTGCAAGCTCAACTGATAAAACCTGTCCTGAAAAACTGAAAGAAAAAATTTTAATGGCTATTAAACCGATTAGTTATAAAGAGGCCTCCGACACATGAAATAAATTTTCACTGCTGGACAAATTGAAGAAAAATGCGACCCTTATCCCTTTTAAAGGAAAAATATTCAACCTCGGACAGAGTCAGAAAAAAAAACGAAGGCGGAAGAACAAATTGCGTAAGTCAAAAAAAAAAACACTCAATATTTACGAAAACCCGCATAAATCTACACCCGACTCAAAATACGTAAACACATGCTATTCATACAAAAATTAAAAATATAGGAGTTGTTAATATCATAGTAAAGCCGCCCTGGTTCCAGCGTTATTTTTGATTTTGGCAGAAACCAGTTGGGTTTCAATTCAATTGTTTTTTTTGTTTTGTTTTTGTTTTTTTTTTTTTTTTTTTTTGTTTTTTTTGTTGTTTTTTTTTTTTTAGTCACCCTAACCTTTACTCATGACTACTTACACGATATTAGATTTTTCGAATCTTCAACATAAGAATTAGTAAACATGTTAAATATAATAAATATCATGCAGCCTTTAAACAAGCAGAAAATATATAAAGCCAAAAATTTCTCCATTATCAGGAAAAATAGGCGGGGGATAAATATGGCGGTGTAGGAATTTTCTTAAAATTCGAAAAAATTGAAATCTCTAATATCGGCTCGATTGAAGCTCGTTTCATATAGGAGGAGATTTCAACGCACACTCGTCTTTTTTCGGCACAGGAGAAACGGATTCGCAAAGAGGGGACCTTCTTGTTCAAGAATGATCCCAATCATCATTATATACTTTTCAAATGATACTTTTGTCTCACCTGAGCGACCACTGAAGAACAAATTTTATAATAAAGAAACTTTAAAAGAATGAATGAAAAATTATATATTGCTTGTAAATTGAATTTCCTCGCTCAAACCCTAATCCACAGCCCATTTCGTTCCAAAGTGTTGGTGGATATAAGGAGAAATTAAAATGCCATTTAAATTTACAAAGCCAATATGACAATTGAAAATATAGAAACATGAAAAGCCAAGAGGGGACTCAATTACTCCCCAACAAGCCGGTTAACATGGGCATATAATAGCAGCTATGAGAGGAAAAAAAATAAATAAACAAAAGGTGGTTACCAGCAATCAAGCAGCAGCAGCATCTTTTCTGCAACAGCTGTGTATATATTCGAACCGAGACATCCACCAATAATCAAGCAATCAACACCATGGCCTACAATCGATCCATTGGCAAAACCTATCCAGGAAACAGAGCTTGAAGCAGCTCTTAAGGTAAGAAAGGCACTGCACCAGGAGTTTGATGAATTAATTAATATATGATAAGGCTCCTACCCAACCCTATACAAAATAAATTATTGGAAGCATTAACAAGGTTGGCGAAAAATGGAAGTTCCCCTCCTGAATGGCGTATAATTCAAATCGTACCTATTCCGAAACCAGATAAAGACCCATCCCTACTTCTCTTCCTATAGACCTATTGCCTTAATATCTTGTTTAGCAAAAACTTTTTAATATAATTATAAAATCCAGACTAGAATGGTTTTTAGAAAAACAAGAAACCCTTAGCCCATACTGTTTTGGTTTTAGAAAAAGTCGATCTACCAGCTGATGGAATTTGGTATCTCACAAATATAATCTATAAAACTCCATTTCAGGAAAAAAAAAAATTGTTAACCTTAACTGTGGATATAGAAAAGGCATACGATAATGTAAGGACTGAAATTCTATCCAAACGATTAAAGACCCTAGGTATTCCTGAAAATTATGATAAACTGGATATCAGAATATCTATCCATCCGTACATATACGATACAAACGGACGAGGGGCCAGTTAGTTTTAATTCCCTACAATGGTTTACCACAGGGAGATGTCTTAAAAGCCCAACCTTATTCATATCTACACGGCCCACATTCTTAAAAATCCACCCCCCTAGATTGTCATTTGATTCAATTTGCCGACGATTTCCTAGTTTTTACGGTTGTAAACAATCCAGGAGGAAGGGAAGCGAGTCATGAGTAGAGCTCTTGAGCATTTAAAAGATGAGGGTTTTACAAAAACTACATTTAGAAATAAATCCCAACAAATGCACCTTAGTCCTTTCACAAGAAAAAGAAAATTTGCATTAAACAATTTTGATATTTCCAATAACTTATACACTCTCAAAGCACAAGGTAAAGTCAAGTTTCTAGGTGTTGTACTGTTGGACAGCAAAATTAATTTCAAAGCACACATCGTGAACATAAAGCACAGGGCTCTTCAGAATGTGAATATTCTAAAAGTATATTAACATGTTATGTTATATAAGACTTTAGTGCGCTCCCTATTTGACTATTGCTCCATAATATACAACGAAACTAAGTCACCCTTCATTAATACCTTAAATACTATTCAAAAACACCGCTATAAGAACATGCATAGGTGCATTTAAAACCACACCAGTTAATGCGTTGATGGCTGAAGCAGGTGAAATGCCATTACCAATGGGCTTTCAAGGAAAAGCATTATAAAAAAGCAAGTGCCGTGAAAAGAAAAACCCTATGTGCGAAGCTATTTCTGCAAAAAATTTAACGGTCCTTGAGATGCACACGCTTCTTCGCGGAGTGCACGGCCCGCGCTAGATCTAGCCACACCTCAGCCTAAAGCATCTATTCTACTCTCCAGCAGACCAACCTTAGATGTGTAGGAATGTAATCTGTATAAATCGGGTGGAGGATAGGACCTAGGATACTACCTTGAGGTACGCCAGTAAATTGGATAAGAATGGAAGAATAGGAAAAGTTATTATTAACTTTGAATTTTCTATCACTGAAATAGGAGCGAATAATTAGGAAGTGCGTAGAAGGTAGAAATTCACGGAGTTTGTAAAGCCGCCCTGGTTCCAGCGCAGTTAAAACATATTTAAATTTAAAAATCGTTTTATATTAATGACGTCGCTTGTAAATTGAATTAAAACGCCATAGATTATATTTGAAATAGAAATGGTTTGAATAGGAAAGGGTTACATTTTACTAAGGTCAGCATTTTATTAAGGAATAATGTATTAAATCAGAGCTTTTACAAATGTGTACCATATGCATTTGTGTGCGGGATCTGAAAGATTTAATCATGATTAAATTAGATGATTGATTCCAGGAAATTAGTTGCCAAATATTTAACCATGATTAAATTTAAATTCTGGTCCGATTTATGAAATGTATTGGTCAGCCAAATCGCTTATTTTTATTTTTTCTCCTTCAACTCTATATATTAAAGGTTTTCTGTTTAACTGTCGTAATAAATAATTAAGTTGCATCATTACGGGGGACTCTCTTTACATATGCAATTTAGGCTGTGTTGGAACAATAAATATTTAATGACGATTAAATTTTTAAAACTCTGAATTGGACAAATTTAAATGAAGTATCATTCAGTCAATTTTTGTCATTGTGTTATGAATGTGTGTGTGTATTCCACCTTTCAGACAACGAGGGATGCAACGGGCACACAACATAAACATTTAATCATATATTATATAACTGCCCACATTTTGACAAGAACAGATTTTATCGTTAATGGGACATATAATACAACGTGGAGAAGAATGACCAGTGTTAGAAAAGGATCTGTTAAAAAAAAAAATGTTCAAAGCGTTGAACTTTGAAAAGAAGATCACACAGCATTGCATTCATTGACAAAAATTTTGTTTATTTTTTATTTTTATTTTTATCTTACTTGTGCAAACGTCATAATTAGAACCCACATACTAGACTAAAACGACAAGAAACTTCCCATCGTTTTCGACAACATTTACTGGACAATCGTTCAAATCTTCCACTTATAAAAGACTGATTTACATAACAGTAATTAGACCGATTTGGACATACGGAGTTGAGCTTTGGGGCTCCACTAAGCCATCCAATTAATCTGGTATCCAATCCTTACAATCCAAAATCTTTAGAAAAACCCTAAATGTCCCTAACATCGTCACAAGCAAACTTATCCACAAAGATCTTAATATATCTTACGTTTCTGACATAGCTCATACCAGATATCTATCCTTGCATAGCAAACTCCACAACCATTCAAATCCATTAGTATCACAACTTTCTTCTTAATACATTCCAGATAACCCACAGGCGCCTGAAAAGAAGATAGTCTCGGGACCTTCTAATATAGTACTTTATTATATAAAACGATTATTTGTGTTACCAATAGGTAGTTGCTTTAAAAACAAGTGACGTGTCATTTTTATCATTATCATCATATTTACTTGACGTATTATATTTGTAAATACATCTGTAAAAAAAAAAAAAAAAAAAAAATTATCTTAGTGATAAAAACATCACTTAAGTCATTTATAAATAAATATATTATTCTTATATAGTGTTGGGAATCCAACTAACACTGTTCTATCTCACAACAACCTCAATTAATGCTGCAGTAGCTTTTTCGTCTAGCTATAATTTTAAAAAATAAAACATTATTAGTAAATCCTTAAACAGTCCCTTGATAGGTTTTCAGTAATTGGAGTGTCAATATTTTATAAAGCTGAAATATTTATAATAATGTCCTAAATGGGTCCGCTCACTGAAATCCGTTGTAACCTCTTGACCGGGAGTCCACATAACCTATTTATATCATAACCTGATTATCGACCCAAATAATGAGCCGGGAATGGACTGCGTCCCTCTCGTTTGTCATCACACACGTCCGATTATCCGCGTTTGAGTCAAAAATGATTTATGATATGTTTTCCCTGAAGCAAGAAAAAAATAAAACATTGTAAATTGTAAAAGAAAAAAAAAATTATATATAAAACATTTGCACTAAACCATTACCTACGCTAACAATCCAATAAAAAAGTACGTACGCTGCCCATCACTTGTCAGTTTTTCAAAGTATTTCTTTCGTATATATGCGACTAATACTGCATTTATTTATTTGTTACAGTAACACAGTCTGTCTTTTCTTTTTTTTTCACTCCCATGAATATTTTTTGTGATTATTACATTTCCATGTGTGTTTAAATCGAACCTGAAGGCAAAAAAAAATCTATCTTGCATCATTTTTGAGAAAATGAAAAACTTGATATAGCGTATTTTTTTAAAATTTCATATATTATTTTACACTCCCATGAAAACCCTTTGTGAATTTTGTATTTACAAGTGAGCTGAATTCGAAATAGCACATTTTTCATATATTTTTATCAAACCTTTTTTGGTGAACAACAGTAATATATTAAAATAATAATATTTAATACTGAACATAATTAATGCGTATATTTTTCCTTTTGTTCTCTACATCACGCGTCTTCTGTTGTAATGCCTAACAGTAGTCGGCAAGCATCTTCTCATTGCGCTTACCGCTGTACCTTTTTCCCATTTGGGCTATACCTTGATGAAATCGTTCTTGTTGGGAGAAAAAGAAATTTAAAATTACAAAGGTAGTTTACTTGTAGATCTAATGATTTTTTTAGAATTGAATTAAGCTTGACATAGAAATATAAAACAGCTGTGTTTTCCTTGAATTTGCACTCTAAAATAAAATATTTGGTGCAGGAATCATGTCGGTATCATTTTTTTTTTTAAATCGAGATATAAAATAAATTATTTTTATGCCATTTTTATTTTTTTTTTTTTTTTTTGAGCAGGAACCTTCAAAAAAGTTGTCAACGAAGACGGTGAGAGATTGAGTGTGTCCTCCCCTTGTATTAACAAACAATATTTTTTTTCAATTTTCTTTGTTTACAACGGTTCTTAATTACTTTGTTTAAGTTCTCTCGGATTCCAGTAAAATTTTGGACATTGACACCCAAAAAAATACATACGTAGTATGCTTTTTTTTTTTTTTAAATTGGTTTAAAACTATCCAAAACACATAAGGACCTAGAATGTGTAACACGCCGCACAGTGGGACAAAACTATATGTTTTCTGGACATCGCATATTGAGCCTCTAAAAATTATCTCATCGACTTCAAATTTCACATGGGTATGTTTTCAAAGATGTAGAATTCGAATCCAAAGTCAGTTTTTTTTCCATCATTTCAGGACTTTGCTCTGTTAACCAATAGTGTTTCTAAAAAAATCTAATTTTCGTTATTTCGTGTTTTGATTCAAGGGATATTATTTTCTATGATTTGTGATGTGCTCTATCGAATTTAAAAATCTGCAAATCAATCAGTTTACCGTTATGTGAGTTATACGTGTTTTATGCCTTTTTCAAGTGGTCGAAGACCATTTTGATCTTGAGTTACTTTTTATAATCGATATTTTAAATTATAATGGGTTTCGACCTAAGCAGGTATAAACATTTTTCAAAAATCAATTTTTTGTTGAAATTTTCAAATTTAAATACATTTATTTTTTGTAATTATTATTTTTACAGGAAAACGTTTTATTGCCAATTTTAATATCATGCTTAAAGCTGTGAAAAGCAAAAAAATTACATCGGACGTGTACACTATTTCTAATGCAATTTAACAAAACGGGAAATTTGCGAGAACCTTTCAAACAAACCTAGTTTATCGATCTTTTGTACTGTTCGTGCGTAATAAAATTATGTTTAACGTACTGTTGTTTATCGACAATGACCATAGCAAATATTTTATAAATGATCCAATCCATAAATATAAATTTTTGTTTTCAACCAATGTCCAACAAATTACGTTGGCTCGTCCTTCTGTGCGCCGGTTTTCGGAACTGTATAATGCTTCCTAGAAATGAGGAAATAGATCAGAATGATTCGGATAACACAAAATGTTCACAGTTCCCTGTTTTAAAACAAACACATTTCGCTGAATCATTAAATATAATTACCACTTCTTTCTTCCAGATTGATAGAACAACACACCGTGAAATAATTATTTCTTTGAACAATATGAGGGGATTTTTCATCTCTAAGCCTACCGTCAGCTATGATAAAGATGTTCTATTTTTTTGATTTATTATTTATCATCGCCCACTTTCATAAGAAAAGGAGTTAGATAATGTTAACTAATTTTTGAAATTTTATTTGTTTATCCATAAAAGTATCCAATTGAGCATTATTTGGTATTTATTTAGCATTCATGATATTTTCACTTATAGCAGTAATTTTTAACCTGGTTAAATTTGTACTCATAAGGTGTTTGAAGATTACGCAAAAGTATAATTAGACATTCAATTTTTAATTTTGTGTTATCAGTAAATAATTATCCTTTCATTGCCTCACAAACCTTCCAATCTTATGTCATCATCCAATCCAATCTCATAATTTCCTAGACAAATGTTCAAACTTTCCGATTTGTTACGTAAGAATCATTTACATGACAGTTATCAAACCTAATTAGACATATGGAGTTGAGCTTTGGGGCTCAACTAAACCTTCTAATTCTTCCCGTATACAATCCTTACAATCCAAATTCCTTAATGCTACTTACTTTGTAACAAATAAACTTATCCATAAAGATCTTAATGTCCTATATGTTGCTGATCTGATACCTATCCTTTCATCGTAAACACACAAATCCACTAGTCCTTCAACTTGCTTCCCATTCTGTTCCCGATAACCCTCCAAGGCGTCTGAAAAGAAGACGGAGAGACCTTCTAGTGTAGATTTCTTTTTTAAAAGTGCTACTGACAAGTAGAACTTTTCAAGTTTTGGCACGTTATTATAATCATAATCAAACCATTTACTAGATTTATATATTTCGTGCAGTTGTAAATTTTAATAAATCAAAAAAGAAATATTAAAAAAAAAAATAATTTTCTTAAAATTTTAATGTAAGAGTTGGTAATCCAGATGGACAGAGAATATCACGAACATCATATAATAATGGCCTGAATTATCATTGCTTACAGCTAAAGGCCCATAAATTACATTTTAAGACACAATATCAAAAAAGCAAAGGACAGACATTTTGATTTGGTATTAATTTTTATTCGGCAGAAATAATTTTATTTATTTAATTTGGTTGGATTTTAATTTCTAACCATGAAAGTATATAACAGTAGCAAATCTCGTTTCTGCCTCTCAACATTATACATTTAAAAAATTATTATTGTAAATTTAGATATTGCTAAACGTTCCTAGAATAATGAAGATGATGTTGTTAAAATTTGGTACAGATAGGTTCATTAGTCTTACCATTGTAAACATCACTGGAATCCAGATGTCTCACCACATATTTAAATATTTTATAAAAACTATTTTAAATATTTTATAATAGTTAGTATTAGTAAAAATAGTTAGTAATTATTATAATTATATTATTATATTAAGTATTTTTTTTTTATCAATGTCAAACTCTATAGTGTACCATTGTAAACTCTCATGTTAAATGGGGCTACCAACTATCGGTCAACTTTCAAAATTCACTGTTATCCACGTATTATCGCTTTTTTTTTTTTTTTTTTTTTTTTTTTTTAAAATAACAAATTGATTGAAAATCAGTAGATTTTATCAATGATAAACCTCTCTGGATCTATAAAGATGGCGTGGTTAAAATTTGGTACAGTTTGGCTCGGTAGTTTTCGTGGTTAGAGATCACAAACGAAAAATGGCTTGTCCTTTTCTATAATAGTATAGATATTTTTTTTAAACTACCTACTGATATTCACAAGTGCATACATTATAAACAAGTAAATTTAATAATAATGATAACAATGACATGTCAATAACAAGTTAAGAACTATTCATAAGTAGTTCAATAAATGTTCTACATTGGAAGATCGCTTGGCCATCTGTTTTTTAGACACTTCAGAGGATTATCGGGAATTGGGTGCAAAGAACGTTGGGGGACTGGTGGATTCAAAAGGATAGGTATCTGGTTTGGAAGTTTTACGAAAGGAAGTTGCTGTAGTTTTACGATGAATTTTTGATTGTAAGGATTGGATACGAGAAGAATTGCAAGGCTTAGTAGAACCCCAAAGTTCAACTCTGTACATCCATATTGGTCTTATTACTGTTATGTAAATAAGTCTTTTGTAATATATCAGTGGCTTTGAACGATTGTCGGAAACTATAAGCTATTTAGTTGGGATTTTCTATAGAATAAACTAGAATAATTTAAAAAGCTCACATATTTAGGGTACCGTTGGGGAGGTAAAGATGGGCATAAGCAGACGCCATTGGGATAGGATCGATAACTATAAATCATCGGCTAAATGATAACGGTCCAACACCCACCGCCAGGCAAGCCAACGCCCCCCCCAATCCCCCCTCCGTAACCCGCAGATCGAACGATGTTTTAAACAAATTAACTGACTTATAAACAGAGCAGGAACGGTGATTTAGCAGTTAGTGATGTCTGAACCACGTTTCTTCATTCATTTTATATCACGTGTATATCACGTATATATATCACGTTTATATCATTTCATTTTTTTTTTTTATAAATGTCAATTTTGTAGATTCATGTAAATAAATAAATTCTAATTTGAACGTTTTGAAAGGTTCTAAAAAAAATAACAAATAACAATAAAAAAAAAAAAAAAAAAAAAAATAAAAAAAAGGTATTTCTAATGTATCAATACATTACCAACGTATAACTGCTGTTAGCAGGACCATTGCTCATGCGATCACTTACCTAAAAAAAGAAACAGTTACTCATTAGTTACCTTATAATGGATAAGTTTATTTGTAACAAATTAAGGAGCATTAAGGATTTTTCGAGGAATTTTATATTCTATGGATCGGATACGGGAAGAATCAGAAGGCTTAGTTGAGCCCCAAAGCTCAACTCCATATGTGCAAATAGGTCTGATAATTGTCATGTAAATGATTCTTTTGTATTAAATCGGAAGGTTTGAACTTTTGTATAGTAAATGTTGTAGAAGTCGTTAAAGCAAGCAGCGTTTTAGTCTTGAATGTGGATTCCAAGTTAAACTTTTGTTCAGTTGGGGTCCTAGATAGTGGATCAGATCAACAGGGGTTATTTTAAAACGATATTGTAGGACAAGAAGACGTAGGTTTAAGACGAAGGATAAAGGTTATTTGATGAGATTTCGTTGGATTTATTTTGATTCTCCAATTTCTATAGTGCTAGGATGGGTCGGGATATCAGCTGTATACACCGTGTAGAGGATGAGACCTAGGATACTACCTTGAGGAACACCGGTAGTTTGGCCAAAGAGGGAAGAATAAGAAAAGTTGTGATTAACTTTGAAGTTTCTAGCACTGAGATAGGAACCGGTAATAAGGAAGTATGTGGAAGGAAGGAATTTATTTAAATATGTTATATTATATTTTTGATATTTGATATATTTGGTTCAAATATATGAAATGTGCGATAATTTTTGTAAGTCCCGGCCTGGGGGGAGGGCTAACGGTGGGGGGGATAAGGTCCCACTTTTGGGTTTTTTGATTACAGCTCGAAAACGGTGGACTCTAGAAAAATATTTTTCAAATTAAAATTAACGGATTGAATTTTCAGACACAAATAAAGTTAATAACCATTTTATTTAAATAAAAGGATATTATTGGTTATAATTCCGAATGATTTTTATTTTTTCCAAGTTTCCGAACATTTTACATTTTCAGTGTCATTTTAATTTAAATTTCAAATTCATTCATAGAAATTTATTTGAAATATAGTTTTTTCATGAAATCAATTTTTTTTTTTATTTTAAAAAGATTTTTATATCAATTGTAATTAGATCATTACAATTATTCGCAATACTGTCCATACTATTAATTCAGTTCAAAGATATATGATTATAAACTAATTAAGGGAAGTATGATAAATGGATTTAAATTAAGCTCAGGGTTTCCTAGTATTTAATAATAAACAAAATTTTGAAATTATTTTAACTATTACAAAACTTGTTATTGCAAATATAAATTATATAAATAATTCCGATAAGCCTGATTTTTTTTTATAAATCATATTAATTATTAAGCGTATTTGTACATTGTGTGGTTATAATAGAAGGGGAAAATAACTAAAGCACAGATAATTCATTTCAAATGTTGACCTCGTAGTGGTAACACTGCAATCGTCAATGGCACTAATTACTAGTGGTAAATTGCATTCTAATTTATCTCCCATCTAGTTTCGGTCTAATCAACGCTGAACGGTTTAAATACAATGTGTATAGCACTATCGTGGAATTTCGAAGTGAATACGGAGAGACCATTAAAGGAAAGAGGTGTTCTATTAAACACATTTTGGTCTGGTGAATTCACCATTATTGATTAGAAACAAATACATTACTATAGGTGATTAAACATTTTTAAATATAACCTGTCCTCGATTTCTGTGAAATAATGAAAAGTGTTAAAGAAACCCAAAAACCTATTTTATAATGGAACTAACAAGGGGAGGACACACCCAGTCTTTTTGGCACTTTTTTCGGATGGTCCTGGTCATATTATTAGACTCGTATTTTGCCGTTCCGACTAATGGCCCTAGAAGCCGAGAAAAAAAACGAAATGGCATTAAACTAATTTATTTTATCCCTCGAATTTGAAAAAAAAAAGTAAATGTGTTGACAGTGAATACAATGGCTTGTAAATAACTTGTGAAGAACTACTCACTAGTAGCACTTCAATAAAAATCTACACTAAAAGGTCTCTAGGCCATCTTCTTTTCAGACACCTCGGAGGATTACCAGCAATGGAGTAGGAAGCAAGTTGGGAGACTAGTGGCTTGGAGTGGTTATGGAAATTACTACGAAAGGATAGGTATCTGGTTTGGGCTAAATCAGGAATATGGAACATTAAGATCTTCATGAATAAGTTTATTGGTCACAAAGTAAGGAGCATTGAGGATTTTTCGAAGGATTTTGGATTGTAAGGATTGGATACGAGATGAACTGGATGGTTTAGTAGAGCCCCAAAGCTCAACTCCGTACGTCCAAATAGGCCTAATTACAGTCATGTAAATGAGTCTTTTGTAATTAATTGGGAGCTTTGAACGTTTGTCTAGTAAATGTTAAAGTAGTCAATAACGACGGGCAGTTTCTTGTCGTTTTAGTCTTAAGTGTAAATTCAAAGAAAAATGCAGCCACTTCATTGAGTCTGGTTTAGGTTCATTAAATTCTAAAGAAAATATTAGACATTCAATAATTTATTATTAATATGTAGGATTTATTTTATTAAGTTTTCAATGTAAGGTTTAAAACCCAATGATAATGAACATAGACCTCAATTTTTCCGATCGTTCAATGCAGATTGGGTTAAGGAATAACACTTTTTGAGGCGAATTTTATGGGCAGATGAGTCTGTTTTTACAGGGAAAGGCATTTCTACCTAAACATTTATATTGTTGGTTTATATTTGTATTTCTTTCGAATAATGTAGAGGAGCACCATGGTGTTGGAAATTCGTATTTTGCCGAACTTCAGGTGGAATATCGTGATTAAGATGCGGTAAGATATTTTGTAACAAATCTTCGTAATTCTCACAATTAAATCTGTTTCGCAAACAATGATTTTCTAACTCTATTAGACAGCAGTACAAAAATGAATAGACCAACGATACTCCACATGGATAGGTAGAAATGCCTTTCCCTGCAAAAACAGACTATTCTGTCCATAAACTTTACCTCGAAAAGTGGTAATTCAATATCATCTACATTCAGAAGCTAACGGCGAAATTGACATGTATGGTCGTTATCATTGGGTTTTCAGCCTTACATTGAAAATCTAATAAAATAAATCCTAAATAATAATAAAATAAATAAATGTAATAATATATAATCCTTTGATCCGGTGTCGCTTTGTTGCAATGAAGAGTTTATTATGTTTAAAATAAATATTTCCATTAAGCTATTATAATGCCTTATTTACACAAGTAACTGATTTGTATGCCAAATGAGAACAACATATTTTTTCGGTTTCAAAAGTAAATTTCTCCATAAAATTTAAACAAAATCATTATGTTTAACATATCATTCGAAAGCTGATTAACTTTACAACGTTTTGTGAGATTTGCAGTTTTTTAGATAGTTCATTCGGAAAACGGTGAGCGTTGAAGTAATATAAGACATTGTGACTTCCCCAAATTAGGTGAAGATCAAGCTGTTCTTTAGTTACCAGGTTTGTAAAATTCAAGGTTACAGGTACTCAGCTATTAAAGAAAATTTAATGATAAATCCAAATATTTGGTAAAAAAATAGAAAAATATTTAAACAAAATGAAACATCACAGCTTTTATGGAAAAAAAAAAAAACGTGGTTTCCTCAAAAAAGTATTTGATTTATCGTATATCTGCAACGGGTTGGAACAGAAAGGTGAGATCTGCGGCATTTTGCTACAATTTTGGTCTAGTTTCACACATTTTTTTTTTTTTTTTTTTTTTTTTACAATAAGAGATACTCACCCTGTACATTGAAAAATATTTAATGATTATTAAAGTAGGTGATTGACTTCAGGAAATTAGTTGTCAATTATTTATTTTTAAGAAAGGAAGTTGAGAGACTTGTGGATTTGAATGGATATGGAGTATAAATTATCAACATACGGATAATTAAAGTCTTTATAAATAAGTTTATATTTAACAAAGTAAGAAGAAGAAAAAAGAAGAAAGTGACTTCTGGTACATGTTCCCTATGAATAACATATGATTACATTACATAGAACAATCATCTGGCCATGATAATTACTAAAGATAAATAATAATTTAAAATACATATTTCCATTAAGCTATTATAATGCCTTATTTACACAAGTAATTGATTTGTATGACAAATGAAAACGAATGAAGCTGTTCTTAAGGTCCCAAGTTTGTAAAATTCAAGGTTACATGTACACTTCCCTTATAGGAAATTTAACACTAAATCCGAAAATGTGGTCGAAATTTGAAAAATATTTAAACACAGAGTAAATATTACAGCATTTATGGTAGAAAACGAGGTTTCATCAAAAAAATTCTTTTATTAGCGTATATCTGCAACAGATTAGAATAGGAAGGTAAGGTCTGAGCCATTTTTCTTCATTTTTGATCTAGTTTCACCCATTTTCTTTTTTTTTTACACTAAAAGGTATTTACCCTGTATACCAATCTCTTCATTCATCAACCTTTTGGGCATATGTGAAATGTAAAAACGTAAATCTGTTAAGGAGTTTATTTTGATTTATGTATTATCGGGATTTTTTTTTTTCGAAATATTATTTTAAATATTCCTATCACGTTACAATAATATCCCTGTTTATTTTATCGTATCAGATAATTTATGTAACGACATCGAACCACTGCTCCACCAAATTTATCGAACCCACATCACTCGCAGTTCGATTCCGATGTCTCAAATTTATTACCGGCTGTTTTAGTTTAAATTGTATTGCTTGGTGTGCTATATTAATAATTTTTATATTTCCTCTTCCCAGTTATGAGAAATGTTCACCTATACTAATTATTGCCCTAAGGTGAGGCAGTCTTTAATATTAATGAATGATTGAAAAATTAATTTTTATTGAAAAAAACATTAGTCAATTACAGGCGGTTTTGGTTCTTAATAGAAATAATACAAAAATAAATATACTTTGTTAGAGTAAGAGAAAAAAAAAATTAAATATAATAAAAACAATAATAAAAACCTTATTTCACCTTAAACTTAAAAAACAAATATTCAGTATATAAATTTAAAAGTAGAAAAACTCTTCTAGCAACAAACATGATTATAATAATAGACAAAAATAAACAAGGATTTAACACTGTGTTTTTCTGTTACTATCAATTATATAAAAATAAATAGCTGCGTAAATAAATAGAAGTAATACAAAAATAAATAATAGTACTTTGTGGAAATAAAATAAATAGAAAAAAAAATTAAAAAAAACAATAATAAAAGCTACTTTCAACTTATACCTAGAAAAATGATTTAAAAATGTCTTTACAACTTAAATATTCTTTATAACTACTAATGTGGCAAAACCAATATACAGCGTGTTCGGAAGATCATTGAACAAAGAGGTATCTCGGGTAGGGGGTTCATTTTGAACCTATTTCTTTTTTTTTTTTCTTTTTCCTCCTCATAGTAACCCTATGAAGAGGCAATTTATTTAAAACGTGTGCCATTTGCCTTGCGAGGCATATTACACGCTTGGTTATGTTACAATTTTTTTTTTTTTTTTTTTTTTTTTTGTACAATTGATTTTATAGCTTTATAAATACATAGGTATACACAGTAGTAAATAAAAAAAAATTATAATAATAATAATACGAAATATATAAAATAAAAATAATAATAATACGAAATAAATAAAAAATAAAATAAAATACTGAAAGAAAAAAAAATTATATATATATATATATATATATATATATATATATATATATATATATAAATAAAATAAAGAAATATAAGAAGGGAGAAATACAGCAATAGTAAGCTCATAGATGAATCGGCGCACATCGAACCATAGATGCCTTCTCAAACAACAAAAAGATTCATGAATTATTATAGTTGCATTTTTTTTTTTTTTTTTTTTTTATTTCAATTTATCAAAATTAATTGAATTTATGAATTTTTTGAATGGTATGTTATATTTATTAAAAATTGTAGTCTCAGATTCCGGCCAAGTTCCTCCTCCTAATATTATGCTGCGAACTAATGGAAATCTTTCCCTGTCATAAATTGGACAACTAAAAAGAAGGTGAGGAAAGTCCTGTAGTGTCTTTCCGTCACATTTACATATATCGGTGTCTGAAATGTGAAAACGTTTGAAGTATTGTCCCGTTTGTCCGTGTCCTGTCAGGAATTGAGTCATTTTGTAGTCTGAGCTTTTTAGTGCATTAAAGTTTGTATTTATTATAAGGGGTATGTATTGGTGTAAGTAATATGATTTGTTTGATTGTTTCCAGTGCTCGTTACATTTTCGTATTGTCTCTTTTCTCATTTCACGTTTAAAATATGTGAGTGGTATTTTTACGAGGAGGTTTGTAGTAAGTGTAGTGTCTGTAGCTGCTTGTTTAGCAATTTGGTCTGCCAGTTCATTACCTAAAATACCTGAGTGAGCTTTTACCCAATTCAGTTTAATTTTAATGTGTCTTTCAATAAGTTTGATGAGATTCCGTTTTATGTCTTCTGTTAGTCTGTCGTGAATATTGGGATTTCTTATTGCATGTAGAATGTTCATGTTATCAGTATGTATGTTTATATGTTGATGTATATCTGGTATTGTTGTAATTAATTCGGTCGCTTTGAGTACTGCATATTTTTCCGCTTGGTTGTTGGAATTTAGAGGTCCTAGTCGATATTGATACTCAATCGTTTGCCCCTGTTTAGTAAATATTTTAACTCCTGCCCCTGGAGGTTCTTCATCTGTCTTACTTCCGTCAGTGTATACATCTGTTATGTCTCCAGGTTCGTCCCAATTGCTGTCAAGATGTGTTATGAGTTTTGCATGTTGTGCTGGGTGTAACCAATGCCTCGTGTTTATGTTAATGTCGTACATGTCTGGCGTTAAATTGTTGTATTGTATGTGAGAGTGTTTGATGTTGTACATTGTTGAACCGATTCTTTTGCAGAGAATAGAATAGGAATTGTTCCAGCTAAGAAATCGTTCTAAAAGCTTTTGAGATTTTAGTATTTATTAAACAACATAAATAAAAAAAATTATTTGAACCTATTTAAGGTCACTTACCTAGTACAAAGTCTTACGGTTTTTTTTTTTTTTTTATGATTTTTTTTTTTAAATGGCCAAAACCATACATTTATGCCTTATGACCTCGTTTTTACTGATAAGTTATTATTATTATTTTTTTTTTTTTTGGTATAACTATAAGTACATGTTCCATGCAAAATTAAAAAGATTTGAGGCAAAAAACAAATACAAAAAAAAAAAAAGAAACAAAAAAAACGGGTGCCCTTACCTTTTTTTTTTTTTATTTATTTATTTATTTATTTTTTATTATTTTTTTTTTTTTTACCTGAACTTGAAGTTCTTAATTTTCTTTTCGTCTTCACAAGATTTAACGATCTCCCGTTTTTTTTTTTTTTTTTTTTTTTTTTTTTTTTTTTTTTTTTTTTTTTTTTTTTTTTTTTTTTTTTTTTTTTTTTTTTTTTTTTTTTTTGCATAAATGGTTTTGGCCATTTAAAAAAAAAAATCATAAAAAAAAACCGTAAGACTTTGTATTAGGTAAGTGACCTTAAATAGGTTGAAAAGAATCTCGCTACCCGAGATACCTCTTTGGCCAACGATCTTCCGAGCACCCTGTATATTACTAAAAAATAAGAAAAACGAAGATTTAACACTGGGTGGTCAGTCAGTTACCAGCAATAATGGTCTTCAGCATAAATAAAAAAATACTATTAAGTTGTGTATTCTTGATTGCTAATAGAGTTTCCATTGATAAACTTTTGATTGTAGATGAAATGTAAGATTTCAAGTTTTTATCTCTTTGGGTATCAAGTGCCGAACAGTTCAGTAAAAAGTAGATAACCTCGCCTTTAGCCTCAAAAGTACAGTTTACATTGATTAGTACTGTTGACTGTTCTATAAACTCCATTTATTTTTATAGTCATAATCCTTTTACTTGCTAGGCGCAACTGAGCAATAATTCTAAATTTATCTTTTATATTTAATCAATAAAAAATGTGAGAAAGTTTACCAGAAGGTAGCAGCATTTTTCTTAAGATACCTATCTCTACTAATTTTCCATGGTCTTAAAATGATTTCTCTCCTATCTGACGTAGCTTCAGAAGAAACAAGAGCCGAATGGATTAAACAATTAAGAAAAAAAAAATTACGATGGAGATAAAACTGGCAATTCTTGGAGGCAATAAGGATCATCCTTTATGATAAAAACACAAATAGAAAAGAGAAAACTGTTTTACTCCGAGAAGCCTCCCCCTTCCACGGTTATCGTGAAAAAAAAAAATCCCTTTGTCGCGAAGTAGATAATTCTTTTTCCCCTTTCTACCTAACTGCTCTCCTGTCGAGACAGTGACCTCAGGCCATTGTCTTGAGAATCAGTTCCTGTTCTCGTCAATGGATTAAGGCCCTTTAGGGGAATCCTTTGTTCCTTGTAGCCCATGATCCTCCCTAGTAATCCAATTGCAGCTCTAAGAGGGATCGGTTTTCCAGTTTACCTTCAATTATCTTATTTATTTACGTATTTTAATGGAAACTTATGACTATTCTACCAGTGGCTTAGCGAGAATTCATTGGGCTCGTGAATAATTTTTAATGAGGCCTCTGGTCGTAAAAAATGTCAGAAATTTTCAGGTTTGAAATAAGGCCTATTGTTGGAAATTTTGGTTACTGGATGGGGCAAGACATGTAATGTAATTAATTTAAGTATGTAATTATTGTACTTGAAAACTATTAATTTCCCCTAACTATAGTAGATTTTAGTATTTGTCAAATGCTAGTTGTTTAAAAAAAAAAAAAAAAAAAAAATATCGGTAACGGTTCGGATCGGCGACACCAACCCCTAAACCCGCTCAGAATACCTTTTATCGATTCTAACCTTGTTCCGATTTATTTCGATGTTCTAGTCGCTGCTTTTAGAGGGGGAAGGTTATTCTCCTAAATTTACTGAGAAACTCTAAATCCCTGTTCAAAGTAATATTAACTTCTGTTTACCTTCTAATATTAAAATGAGAAATAAGGAAATATTAAAGTGGAAATAAGGAAATATCGAAATATAAGACACCAAATCAATTTTTAATTAATATTAATTTAATCAACAATTAATATACTACTGAACCACCAGTAAAGTTAATTCCTGATGAACTTTCTCTCAGAGAAGTGAAAATAACAAATTATAAATATAAAAAAAGACAGAATCCTTAAGTATTTATTTGGCATAACTCGTATTTATTTAACATTTGTAGCTACATGTTTCGGAGATAATGTTTCATCATCAGGCTTCTAATTTTTTTTAAAAAACACATTAATCTATAACATTATACCAATAGTTCTACAATTATATAGTGATGTGTCATTTACCTCTTAATCTGTGATTATTTTCACATTGTCAATTCTCCATGTTATAAGCCATTATATAATATAAGATAGAATCCTAGTTGAAAGTGAAGATGTTAGTTTCTGCTATATTTTCTAATGGGAAGTGGAAATAAGAAAACATAAAAAACCTGTGATATACTTTCTCACATTTATTTATAAACTGATATGTTTTATTGAATTAATTATACAATCTGTCTCTAAATTATACAATTTAGCACAAAAAGTAATATGGATGACAAAGAATCCATTCACAAAATATGTATACTGAAATTTTATCACTGAAATTGAAACAACAAATACAAATATATAAAACAACAAATCCATGTACAAATAAATCTTGTTAAGTTTCATAACACTTTTACAAGTTGTAAATTTTATCACCTAAATTGATAGAACAAATATAAATATGTAAAACACCAAATCCATGTACAAATTAATCTTCTTAAGTTTTATAACACTTTTACACATAAGATTAGATGAAATAAGAAAACATGAATTCATAAAACACTTAATCCTTTATGAAACTCATTTTGTGAACTTCTGTTTCACTTATTTACATTTAAGAAGTCTAAATATCAATATAACAAACTAAACAACACAATCCAAGTTGAAACTGTAGAAGTGATTGTTTACATGTGAGGTTATAGGAATGAACTATCGAAAAATGTAAACATGAAGTGAAGCGTAAGGATCGAACTGGTCGGTGTAGCGCGGCTCAACCTAGTTTGGTGGTGTCACCGATCCGAACCGTTACCCCATTGACCACTTTTTAGCGTGTGAGGCGCACCAATATACAGAGTTTAAGAAAATAACCTTATAAAGGGTTTAAATAAAAGAAAAAAAAAAATCCGTAATACCTATATTATATATATATATATATATATATATATATATATATATATATATATATATATATATATATATATATATATATATATATATATATATATACAAGCTATTTATTGAAATTTACAACTATATGTTGTAAATGCATAAAATGCAAATACATCTAGCAAATGAAATGATTATGCTCGTAATAGCATGTTGATTGCATGTGAAGCACCTAGCTATTTGTAGCTCGTTAATAAGTTCTGCATTAGAAATCTTCTTTTCAGACACCTCGGAGGGTTATCTGGAATAGAGTGGAAAACGAGTTGAGATACTAGAAGATTTGATTGGTTGTGGAGTTTACTATGAAAGGATAGATATCTGGTTTAAACTAGGTCATTGAAGAAGATAAGAAAAAATAAAATGTTAGAAAACGGACTGATGAGAAGGGAGCAAGAAAAAAAGAAAAGAGTCAGTAATACATGATATTTACATAACCCAGGATCATATAACCCTGAACTAATGGAACAACCTTCAGGTATGAACTCCTAGTGTAAGTCATCGTCATAATCCAGATTTTTTTTTTCTAGGCTTGCACCACCTACATTAAATTTTTTATACCTTCGCATCTTCTAGAGATATTACTGAAGATTTCAAATTTTTAATTCGAATGTATTGTATACGAGTTGGGGCTCCACCCAACCTTCCAATCCAAAATCCTACGAAAAATCCTTAATGCTCCTTACTTTGTCAAAAATAAAAGCATCTATAAAGACCTCAATGTTCCATATGTTGCTGATTTAGCCTTAACCAGATACCAATCGTTTCGAAGTAAACTCCATTCCCACTAGAATCCATTAGTCTCCTAACTTCAAGCTCAATTGCTGATAACCCACCGAGGCGTCTGAAAAGAAGATGGCCAAGAGACCTCCGAAGTGAGAACTTTTATTGAAGTGCTACTATCGAGTATTTCTTCAATATCAATTCAATTCAAGTTATTTACACGTCATTATAATCATTTTCCTCAAATTTACTTGTTGAATATTGTATACAGCTGTAATTATCAATAAATATTGTACAGTGGAACCCCGTTATATCGACCCCCGATAAACCGACTCCTCGCATAAACCGACCCTTTTTTTGCGCTAAAACACCTCTCAATAATCCGACCTTTTGTAACATCTCTCCTCGCATAAACCGACTATTTCTGAGGAGATAAAGATCCATTGTTATCGGAACCTCGTGTTTCCGATAGGTGATTTGTAAATATTTTCCTAGAAAGATGATTCTCTCCTGGTTGTTTGAAAAAAAACAGTTTGATCTTAACTTCCACAATGTCAACATCAGACAATATGTTACGAGGCTTACGATATCTAAAAAAGGAAATCTTGTACTATCGCGAAAAAACTAGAGGCCCTTGAAAAAGTAGAAAAGGGTTAGAGACTTGTCAAAGTAGCTAGAGATTTAGGAGAAGGCGTTACTACAATAAAGGAGTGGAAAGAATCGGGATCAATTATTTTCTTATAGTGCGTTTTCAGATGACCCAAAAAAATAAACAAAGACTAAGAAAACCTGCAAAGGAGGTATTGGATGAAGCGGTTTGGTTATGGTTTTACCAAGGAATCAAATCAACTATGAATTAGTCATTGTAAATGTTTGTGTTTTTTTTTTCGTTATATATATATATTCTGTAAACATATGTATGTAAGTATGTATTTAAAAATTTAGTTTTTCTGTTTCATTTGCATTAAATAAATTAACGTTTTGTATTCTAATTTTTATTTTTCATCCACCTCTGAACATATGTAGGTCTAATTCACCAGTGTGACAGACTCCGTTTAATCCGACCTTTTTATGGTCCTGACCTCACCCCAAGTCCCAAACAGTTCGATATAACGGGGTTCCACTGTATATGAGAAGTATGATGTCAATAGAAAAATAACTGACAGTTTCGTATCTATACAATGGGCTGAAACATGTTTTAAGTTCTTGATTTCACAGTCACTTTTGGTGTTCTAATTGTGCCTTTTGTCATTAAAGAAACAAAGATACTGATTTAAATATGTTATGTATTAAAAACAAACTAATTTAAAAAACTTTTCTTTTTTTTTAAAGCAAATAAATCTAGTTATCATTGTATTTCCAGTATAGTTTTGCAATATTTAACCTGAATATATGTCACGTTTGATAATAAAATATATAATAAAAATACGTTTCTATTTATAAAATGAACAAAAAAAATCCGTATAAATATTTAAAACTAAAATTAATTTCCAATAATCAATCCAATTAGGAAAATCAAGCAAGATGACTCCATTATAACTAACCACTTAATACCAAGAAAGAAGATTTCTTGAAAATTCCATGAATATTTAAAGAAAACAAAGCTAGTTAATTCCTTCATTAAACACTGACGAAGCCCGGAGACAAAATGCCCCTGCTCCCACAGACATCTGGATAAACTCAAAGACTAACAACTTCAGTTAATCATGGAGACAGTAAAATGTGGCATTTTAAAGTCACTTTTAGAGTGGTTTCTTTATTCACCTCTAGGACTTTTTCCATGAACTTATTTTTTTAAGCCCTAATAGACTGCCGGGATGGGGGCCAATTTTCTTATTATAACCAGCTTTAAAAGAGAAATATGAGAAAGATTCTAGGATGTACTATTACAAACAGTTTATCATTTTTCAAATTTTCTTAACGGTTGTTTTAAATACAGTTGAAGGGTCCAGGGGAAAATATTAGGTCCATTTTCATATATTTTGTAAAAACAGAAAAATAAAGTTTACTATTAAATAGCTACCAAAATTGGTTAAAAATAACTAATATGTTAAAATAACTGTTTACTGCATAGAAAGTTGAGATTAAAATTTAAATTCTTTCAAAATAATGGGTTTTTTTCGTTCGAATTCGGCCATCTGTGGACCACGCTCCAGTAAACGTAAATTATTTCTAACTCTTCCGTTCTTTCCAATACTTCTTCATCACCTCTGCCTGACATTTTCTCCTTTCATCTGACTATTACGTATTCATGTATCATGGTGCTCCTCCACATTATTCGAAAGCAATACAACTACAAACCAACGATATACATGGATAGGTAAAAATGCCTTCCCCTGTAAAAACAGACTCATCTATCTATAAATTCACCTCAAAAAGTGGTATTCTTCAATATCATCTGCATTCAGAAGTCAACAGCAAAAATTGAGGTCTATGTTCATTATCATTGGGTTTCAAACCTTACATAGAAAATCTAATAAAATACATCCAAAATAATAATAATAAATAAATAAATGTAATAACATAAGATCCTCTGGTCTGGTGTCGCTTTATTGACAGTTTTCCTTTATTTCATATTAAAAAATAACTGTTTTCTTTGCTTTTTATTCCAATGAAGAGTTTATTTTGTTTAAAATGTACATTTCCATTAAGGGATTGTCATAATGTATTATTTACACAAGTAACTGATTTGTATGCCTAATGGGAACACCATGTTTTTTCGGTTTTAAAAGTAAATTTCTCCACGAAATCGAAACAGTATCATTACTTTTAACATATCATTCTAAAGCTGATTAAATTTTTAAGTTTTTTTGAGATTTGCTGTTCTTTAGATCCCAAGTGGGTAAAATTCAAGAGGGCTTGTACTCTGCTCATATTGGAAATTTAATGCTGAATCCCAAAATGTGGTCAAAGTATGTAAAATATTTTTAAAAAATGGAAATATTACAGCTTTTATGATAAAAACGTGGTTTCCTCAAAAATGTCTTTGATTTACGACGGGTTGGAATAGAAAATGTTAGGCCTGCAGCATTTTTCTACATTTCTGATCTAGTTTCAAATATTTGTTGGTTTTTTTGCACTAAGAGGTACTCATCCCGTGTTTGCCACTATCATATCTTATTTTCCCATCCGTATCCATGTATTTGTTTTCTATTTTTAGAGGATGTATTGGTAAATTTTCTTTGTTAGTCTCCTCTCATCCATTTTCATAGAATGTCGTCAATCTACCCTCACTGCATCACTTAATTTTTCAATATTTCTGTATTATTTCTTAGTTTAAAACCTTCTTCGGTCTTTCTTGGTCCTAATATTTTTCTTTCTTTTCTATATTATGTTCATTTTTTGTTGAGAGACAAACAGAAAGAGGCATTTAAACTTTCAGGTCGAACAACAATAATAAAATAATGTTTATTAATATTGGATTTCCAAAAATCATCTGAAAAATAATATTCGTTTCCTTGTAGTTTGGGTTATCAGCGTCTACGTATCGTATCAATGTTTTAATCCCTATTTCCTAGCCTCTCAAAAAAAAAAACCAACTCAACCTGCCTGGATATGTATGTATGCTTTCAATTTCAAGCAAACCTGAACGTTTTGAAGGTAAAATCCTCCAACGAGCGAACACGATATTAATATGATGAGAGGTGTGTATTTGAGTCGATGTCCGATTTCGAGTTCGCCGACGAATACAGATAAAACAGTTATAAGGGAAGATTGGAATATATAATATATTAAACAATATATTTAAGTGAGAAATCGTTATATTTTAATAAAAAATACAAGAGTCAAAGAAAGAAAGAAAAATTTATCTTTATTTAGGGACTCCTTGACCCCCAGAATTACATTAAAATACAATAAAAATGTATTATATCTGTTATTCAGCCTCCACTGGGTTCTCAGGAGAGCAGTGCTGGGATATCTTTGAAACTGACTTGTCCCTATATTAGTGGGCTTGGTTAGGAGATCCGTAGGCTCAGTGTATATTTTGTACACAGACTATTAATATTTTTAACTTTTAATTTAATTTAATTTTTACTATTATTGTATATTTTGTACACAGACTATTAATATTTTTAACTTTTAATTTAATTTAATTTTTACTATTATTGTATTAATTAATTTATTCCATTTTTATTGTTTTATTTCAGCCAGCAAGTCACCTCGTACCAATTTATATTCCTTCTATTTTACTCCAAGATTCTTAGATCATTTCAGCAAGTTTTTTTATTGTTTCTTCTGATCACTTCGTAAGTGTCCTTTCATTGCTTGTACCTTAGCATACTAAGTTCATCACTTCCTTTCTGAAACCTTCTCTTTGTTTTAAATTTTCTGCTTTTATGTTATGTATTTCTAAATTTTTATTAATATCTCGGATCCAGGTAATTTTTAGTTTCTTTTCCCACAGATACTTGAAGACCTGTTTTTTTTTTTTATTAATATCTCGGATCCAGGTTCTGAAAAGTGCCAAAAAAAAAAAAAAAAGCAAAAAAAAAAAAAATCAGTGTTCTTACTGATTATAATTACTACTTCAGTTTTTTATCTGTTTTAATATATTTCATCATTGCTTTTTAATGTCTCCTGTGCTTCTAAAGTTAATATTTTCTATTTCATTTTATATAGTATACATCTTGAAGTTCTTCTTTATTTTTTTTTTTACTTTTATTTTTTTATTGTACGTATACCTTATTTATTATTTACTACCCTTAACTCAGGTAGAATGTAAATATTTACTTTTAAAAAAAATAAATACAGACTATTCGGAGTCATTAGTTAGGAAACAGTTTGCTATATAATCGACGACACTTACACAAGATGAACTGAAGTACCAAAAAAAACTACTTAAGGCTAGACAAAGATAATGACTCCTATAGAACAAATTCCTTCGTAATATCCTGGGGATAGAAGTGTTAAGACTCTTTAAGTCCGATGCGGGAAACGGATCAAGCACGATAATTACGAAACTTGATCAATAGAACAAACTTAAGTAATCGAACTTCCGCAATCTCTGTACGGTTACTAATAACATCACTGGGATCGGAATGATAACATTTTAAAATGCTAATTTATTGAAATACATTAATACAAATAGGCGTAATGTCTAAAGATTACTGCATAACTGATTAACTGTTTGAAGAGGTCATTAAATCTATCTCATAATGTGCACTTGATGAAGCGGATCTGATCTGGCTGAGTTATGATGTTATCGTTACGTTGGGAATAGGGAATCTTATCGCATGATCGGTGTCTGACGGCTAATGGTTCTGATTGCGTGAAGAAAATATATGATTTCATGGGATACTGTATGTTTATTCATGATTTTATATGTATTACAAATAACTAGTACATTAGACTATGTTTTCCACTATACAAAAATATAACTATATGTAAAAAAATTAACAGGTAATTCAGAGTGGAAAAGAATAATGCCTTTAGAAGCACAATGGAACCCCCTAGAAATGGCTTTTAATCATTTGAAGTATCACTTAAAAATTGATAATTTTTTTTGCAAGTATCAACACGTAAATTGATTTTTACTCACTGAACAACATTGGAGTAGTTGCCAAAATGTTTTCATATTATCATTATAACAGATCTCGTGGCAGAGTTGAGCAGAATTTAATCAAGATTGATTATTCGACAACAAATTTCTTGGAATCAATCATCTAATTTAATCATCATTAAATCATTCAGTTCGGTTGAATTTAGTTTATTTAAAAATACAGTGTGAGTATCTCTTAGTGTAAAAAAAAAAAAAAAAAAAAAAAATGGGTGAAACCAGATAAAAAATGTAGTAAAATGCCGCAGTTCCCACCTTTCTATTCCAACCCGTTGCAGATATATGATAAATCAAAGACGTTTTTGAGGAAACCACGTTTTTTTCCATAAAAGCTGTAATATCTCAATTTTATTTAAATATTTTTCTAATTTTTACCACATTTTTGGATTAAGCATTAAAGTATCTATAATGGCTGAATACAGAAGCTAACGACAAAATTAAGGTTTATGTTCATTATTAATGGATTTTAAACATTACATTGAAACTGTAATAAAATAAATCCTAAATAATAATAAATAAATAAATGTAATAACATAAGATCCTCTGATCTGGTAGAGCTTTATTGACAGTTTTCCTTTATTTTCTATTAAACAATAATTTTTTCTTTGATTTTTAATCCAATGAAGAGTTTATTATGTTTAAAATACATATTTACATTAAGCTATTATAATGCCTTATTTACACAAGTAACTGATTTATATGCCAAATGAGAACAACATATTTTTTCGGTTTCAAAAGTAAATTTCTCCATAAAATTTAAACAAAATCATTATGTTTAACATATTATTCGAAAGCTGATTAAATTTACAACTTTTTGCGAGATTTGCAGTTTTTTGGATAGTTTATTCGGAAAACGTTGAGCGTTGAAGTAATATAAGATATTGTGGCTTCCCCAAATAAGGTGAAGATCAAGCTGTTCTTTAGTTACTAAGTTTGTAAAATTCAAGGTTACAAGTACTCAGCTATTATAGAACAGTTAATGATAAATCCGAAAATGTGGTAAAAATAAGAAAAATATTTAAACAAAGTTGAGATATTACAGCTTTCATGGAAAAAAAAACGTGGTTTCCTCAAAAAAGTCTTTGATTTATCGTATATCTGCAACGGGTTGGAACAGAAAGGTGAGGTCTGCGGCATTTTGCTACATTTTTGGTCTAGTTTCACACATTTATTTTTTGTTTTTACACTAAGAGATATTCACCCTGTACATTGAATGATATATAATAGTGATTAAATTAGATGATTGATGTCAGGAAATTAGTTGTCAATTATTTATTTTTAAGAAAGGAAGTTAAGAGACTTGTGGATTCGAATGGATATGGAGCATAAATTATCAACATTCGGATAATTAAAGTCTTTATAAATAAGTTTATATTTAAAAAAGTAAGAAGAAGAAAAAAGAAGAAAGTGACTCTGGTACATGTTCCCTATGAATAACATATGATTACATTACATAGAACAATCATCTGGCTATGATAATTACTGAAGATAAATAATAATATTAATTAATTAAAGTATTTAAGAGGTGGATGGAGGAGCGCAGAGTAAGGTCACGAGTAAGGAGCATTAACAATTTTGAATTGCGAGGATAGGATACGAGATAATTTAGGTATTTTGGTGGAGCCTCAGATGTCAACTCTGTACGTACAAATAAGTCTATAATTACTGTCATGTAAATGAGTCTTTTGTAATTAATAGAATGCTTTGAACGTTTGTCTAGTAAATATTGATGAAGTCAAAAACTACGAGAAGTTTCTTGTAGTTTTAATATTGTATTTAAATTATTTATAGTATTTTTTAATCATAACTAATATATTATTAAATCTACTAATTTATGCCAAAAACTAGCTCGCAACACTTCCTATAATAACGCTATATCTGTTGAAAATCACACTAAAGTAGTTCTTGATTTTACCGATGAGATAAAAAAAAAAATCTCAAAAGTAAATAGAAAGATTTTAATTAGTTTTCGTATGTGATTTACTTGATCAATCCAAGGTAGAAAGAGGATTTGAAATGTTAACACAGAAGCGTGGCTTCTACTTTGTTGAGTTCCATCGCCTAACTCAGCTAGCGGTTGCTAAATAATTTATTTGCGAGCAACACGCCAGCAGATGCGGTCCATTTTTAAATTCCTCCCTCAAAGTTACGAGGAATTTAAAAATGAAGAGCAGACATGCGTCGGAACTGGTGGGAAACGAAAAAAAAAAAAAAAAAAAAAAAAACTCTGCACATCTGTGAACACTTCTTTTGAGTTTTAACGTTACCTCGCTATGCTTGAGCCTTGCATTAGCTTATATCTCAATAGAATAAATTATTTTAAAATTTTGAAAATTATTTATATACGCGTTAGCTATAAGCTCAAACGCCAAGGGTACATGATAGATACTAAATAAATAAATTAGTTTATTTCTTATGTGTTATTTGTAACAGGTATTTAAACATAATATTATAGTTTAGATTGATTTACTGCTTGGATTTTTTTTCAATCGACGACTAGTTTCAAATTTTAAAAATTCATCAAGTTAAAAAGTCAAAAAATTAAAAACGGATGATTTTATAGATATATGACCAACTAAATATTTCAATAGCCTCATTTTAAATATGATTCCAATCGGAAAAGAAAAACCGACAAGTCTGAGGAAGTATCTTAGGTCCAATCCTCTACACGGTGTATACAGCTGACATCCCGATGCATCCTAGTACCATCCTCACCACGTATGCTGATGACACGTGTGTTATCAGTAAACAACAACCCCTTCATTGCCTCCCAGACACTCCAATCCCATATCATAAAACTTCAAGAATGGTGTCAAAAATGGAGAATCAAAATAAATCCCATCAAATAACCTTCACCCTCCGTCGTAAACCCACGACCTCCTGTCCTACAATATCCTTTAACGATGTTCCGCTAATCCCCGCTGAACAGATCCGCTACCTAGGACTCCATCTGGACAAACGTTTTACTTGGAATCCAAATACAAGACTAAAACGACAAGAAACTGCCCGTCGCTATCGACTACTTCAACATTTACTTGACAAACGCTCCAACCTTAAAATAAATTAAAAAAGACTCATTTACATGACAATAATTAGACCAATTTGGACATACGGAGTTGAGCTTTGGGGCTCCACTAAACCATCCAATTCATCTCGTATCCATTCCTTACAATCCAAAATCCTTAGAAAAATCCTAAATGCTCCTTACTTCATCACAAAAAAACTTATCCACAAAGATCTTAGTATACCTTACGTTTCTGACTTAGTTCAAACCAGATATCAATCCTTTCACAGTAAACTCCACAACCATTCAAATCCATTAGTATCACAACTTGCTTCTCATTCTATTCCAGATAACCCTCCGAGACGCCTATAATATGGCCTCGATATGGCCTCGGGACCTTCTAGTATAGTGCTTCCTCATGTAGAATCTTAATAAGTGCTACCAATGCGTAGTTGCTTTAAAAAAAAGTGACGTGTCATTTTTATCTATTTCATCACATTTACTTGATGTATTTTATTTTTTGTATATACAGTTGTAAATTTCAATAAATAATTAAAAATAAACTAAAAAAAAAAAACTTTTTGTTAGACCGCGTTGTATTAGTATTTATATAATATTTTTAGTTCCAGCTGCTCATTAATTAATACTCATTTTTTAATTATTATTTTACCACATGACATTTATGGCTATGACTATGAGCTGTGTTTTTAGCTCTTTCTATAAAATTATAAACAATTATTAGAAACGAAGCTTTAGTGTATTTGTTAATTTTACATTCCATAGAATACATTTTTGAGAATCTAAGTACATGACCAAAGATGCCATATTACGAACTGTATCAACGGAATTCCCTTTTAAATCAACAAATCCCCTTTACTTTGACCATATCTAGGTGATTTTCCCAATCATATGTATTAACTGATCACGAAAATTGAGTTTGATTACGAGAATCTGTCTTATCTACCTTACTTTTCAGACCTCTTGCCACCCTCATACCAGTTTTTCAGACTCCTAGACCAATTTTTAGAAGATAAAAAATTATATGATATAAATTTGATAGAAACTATTTTACATTTTAAACAATATTTTGACAATTTTAAAAATTGTCCTTGAGGATACTGTTTTAAAATATTTTTAAGATTTTACGATTTTAAGATGGCGAAATTGCTGTCCTTATAAGGACACTGTTTTACAGTTCTTTTTTATTTTTTTTTTTAATTTTAAACATAAATCTCCAGTAATTTCCGGACAATCAAGAATCTTAAGAATAAACTAAATAAATATATACAGGGTGAGTACCTCTTAGTGTAAAAAAAAAAATATTGGGTGAAACTAGATCAAAAGTGTAGCCAAATGCCGCAGACCTCACCTTTCTATTCCAATCCGTTGCAGATATATGGTAAATAAACGATTTTTTGGAGGAAAGCATGTTTTTTACGATAAAAGCTGTAATATCTCCATTTTGTTTAAATATTTTTCAAATATTGATCACATTTTCGGATTTAGCAATAAATTTCCTATAAGATCGGAGTAATTTAACCTTGAATTTTACAAACTTGGGACCTAAAAAATATCTTTATCTTCACCTAATTTAGGGAAGTTACAATTTCTTATAATACTTCAGCGCTCACTGCTTTTCATAAAAACAATCCACAAAACTGCAAAGCTCTCAAAAACTTGCAAATTTAATAAGCTTTCAAATGATATGTTAAACGTAATGATTTTGTTTTAATTTCATGGAGAAATTTACTTTTGAAACCGAAAAAACATGGTGTTCTCATTTAGCATACAAATCAGGTACTTTGGTAAATAAGACATTATGATAATCGCTTGATGAAAATCTGTATTTTAAATAAAAGAAACACTTCATTAGAATAAAAAGCAAAGAAAAAAATATATATTTATTGACATAAATTTTAGGCCAGTTCAGGTATTCATAATAACAACAGCGACTTTGACCTCTCTCAGTACTAAGCACATTATCGCTATTTCATAGTTATTTTCCTGTTTATTTTGAAATGGGAGGGGATTATTGTTTATTATTTTATTTTTATTTTGATATAATGATTGAAAGTTTGATTTGGAAATTAAGAAGCTACAGAGATAAAAGTGTCACTATCATTAGAAAGACCCTTGCTAATATTGCTTATCCTTAGCTTGAGGGCCCATTTTATTTATTGGGATTATTTTTTTCTGTTTGGCAATACACCTGCGAAGATGGCAACGTTCACAAATGGTGAGTACGCTGACATACATTTTTTGTATGGTTTTTGTAATGGAAACGCGAGTGCAGCGCGGCGGGAGTACCAACTTAGGTTTCCAGATAGGCGCCTCCCCTCTACGATAGTGTTTTCACGAACTCATCAACGTTTATCTGAAACAGGTTTCCGTTCATAAGTTACGTCAAGAATTGGGACAAGTTCCTCATGATGTTGAACTCGAAGAGGAAATTATTGATATAGTAAATGAAAATCCCAGTGTTTCATCAAGAGACTTGGCCCGTGAAATTGGTATCTCCCAAAGGTCAGTTATCAACATTTTGCACCGAGAACATTTTCACCCATATCATTTCACACAAGTACAAGGGCTAGAACCTAATGATCATGTACATAGAATACAATTTTGCCGCTGGCTTTTAAATAGAGACATTCAAGAACACCAGTTTCTGAGGAAAATTTTATGGACAGATGAGTCTCTTTTTACAAGGGAAGGAATTTTTAACGTCCACAACCGGCACTACTGGGCAGCTGAAAACCCACATATGGTTCAAGAAGCATCTTTCCAGCATCGTTTTACAGTGAATGTGTGGGCTGGGATAATAGGGGACCGACTCATTGGGCCACATTTTTTGCCCAGCAGATTGAATGGTTCGACAACGGTTTTATGCCGGTGACGTGACAAAGAACAACAATGTTAGCCCTCGTCCGACCCCACAAAGCCCCGGCGCAAGACAAATGATGATAACTCTTTGTTCTGCATTACCCGATACGCAGTATGAAATAACGCGGTGTAAAATCAAATTGTTTTATGTTAAAATTTTAATTTGTTTATCCCGTATTATTTAGATTTTAGAATTTTTTTTTTTTTTTTTTAAATAATACTGTATTTTGTAGAATCAGATCCATTTCCTATACACGTTCTTATTGATAATCTTATGAAATGAAACATTTTATTTTGGTTTTTATTTATTTTAATATTTATTAATGTCTATTACTGTATAAAATATGTACATTAACCCGGTGTTGGTCGCTAGGTGAGCATTTCCCTCACCCTTCCGAAAAATATTTAATAAGTCCGTTAGAAATTAACTTTCATTGCCGTCCCTCAAAATAGCTGAGTTAAGGACATTTGCGAATAAGAATATATGGTTTCTAAGAAAAATGGATGCAGTTGGCCTGGATATTTTTACTGAAAATTGCCATGTCCACACTCCTCAGTATCAGCTTATCTCTCGTGCAGTTTATTCGTGACATTTTACTGAGCGAGTTTTTTGATTTCTTTGGATTGAATAATGATTATTTGGGATGATTTACAATTGAATTAGGGTATTGAAATTTTTAAAAATACAATAATGTGGATAATATATAATTAAAACTGTCGATGCTTATAATATTATATTTATGTTAAAACAAAGTTAAGTTAGCAAATTGGAAACCGTGGATGTTCCGACACGGAATCAATCCACCAATTTTTTCCCAGATTAGCCATTCCTAAGAAAATGGACAGTTTTTCGGACACATTTAATACATCACGTTCTCTTTTAGGTGCCACAACTCTTTTAAGTTTATGAAGAGACCACTTGAGATGGCAATTGGGTCCAGACTGGGCTAAACCAGTGTGTAATTCTAGAAATTCACTAAGCTTACCCAAGAGTTAACTGTTATGAAGTGTGTGGGCTCCGTATTCTGTTGCAGTTCCGGTAGCTACCGCATGGTATATTTAGTTTTACGTATTTTATCGCGTCATGAATACTAATAAGACGGGACCTATCGTATTTTAAGTGAACTCCAAACCACGGCCTACAATCTCTGTTTATAAAATATAAAAACAAATTTTTTGTACTAAAATATTTGTTTGTTTTTTTCTTCAGATCAATCCGGGATAATCTGAGCCCAAATTATTGAATTTTCACTGTTTGTAATTTAATATTTATTTAGAATGATGCGTTTATGGTCGTTTTCGGATAACATATTATTGAATAAAAATATGTATCTTATGTTTTTATGAGCGTTTGTAGGTTGTAAGTATCATACAAGATGCAAATATTCATTAATTTTTAATTGTATTGATCCGCCTTCTTGCATTCCGCGACTTATAATTCCGTCTGTTACAACATATCGATCACATATTCAGGGTCAACGTGGTGATATTATGTCGTAATACCGTGAGCTGATTAAATTTAATGTATTATCTTGGTTACATCTAATTTTTGTTATTTTAGCCCTGAAGAACTGCAACTGAAACGTCGGCACGACAAATATAAAGATTTTCTTTAAAAACTTGGACGTGTTTATTTACTTGACTGCGTTCCTGACCATTTTTCTACTTACATTACATCATACAGTCAACTATTGAATCCTCATCATAAATTTAATTTATTAGGGATAACGCAGTGAACCATCGAAAAGAAATTAATTCTTCAAAGTCTTCGCAAACATTTTTTTTTTTTTTAAACCTAGAATGTGAAGATTTCCAAAAGACAAGTCCCGTTGTTGACAAAAACTAAAGGGCCCTGAGGTGGAGACAGCTGCCACTAAATCCATACGCCGACCCGGACCATGCAGATTCCGAGCCACGAGATCGTCTCCTGAGGAACGCTCCTGGTTTAGGAATGGCTCCAGGTTGACATAGACTCCCTGACGACCTATTGCAAACTGCTTCCCCTCAAGACGTGAGGCGACTACACCTTTTCATTTTAGCCTTGCAACTTGGATCAGACCTTCTTGTTATTCTAAGGAGGAGCGGTGGAAACTTTCACAGTCCCTTTCCAATGATTAAAACCAGAGAAGTGTTGCTTTACCTTAATTTGTTCGGTGATGAAACAAGTTATAATGGCGTTTATATGAATATGTAATATAGGGCGAGGTCATGGCTCAAAACTTTAAATATTATTATTTTTTTTTTTTTTTTTTATACAGGGTGTTCGGAAGATCATTGGCTAATAAAGTGGTATCTCGGGTAGGGAGGTTCATTTTGAATCTATTTAAGATCACTTACAAAGTCTAATGATTTTTTTTTTTTTTTAATTTTTTTTTTGTAAATGGTCAAAACCAAACAATTATGCCTTATAACTTCGTTTTTTACTGATATATCAACGTTTAAAATAATTTGGATTTGGCTGTTACGCTTATTTTTTTTTTTTTTTTTTTTTTTTTTTACCAAAACATTTTTATTTTACATGGACAATAATTAGTAATAACAGCAAAAAAAATGGCGTTGATGGTTGACATATCAGTAAAAAACGAAGTTATAAGGCATAAATGTTTGGTGTGGCCATTAAAAAAAAAAACCGTAAGACTGTATATAGGAAAGTGACCTTAAATAGGTTAAAAATGGACCTCCCTACCCGAGATACCTCTCAACGATCTTCCAAACACCTTTTATGTTTAATGATATTTCCAACTATAATATGTACATCAAGTAAATGTGCAAATAATGATTACAATCAATGGTAAGTCAATAAATTGTAAACAACTACTCATTAGTTGCAATAAAACTTTTCTGCATCAAAATACTCTTTTCAAAAAAAAATTTATTATGTTTTAAATTTTTTTTTGTTTTTTTTTTTGTTTTCGGTTGGTTCTACAGACCTTGTAGATCTTTAGCCACCCTTAACCAGCCTGCTCTAGCTCTGCTTATCTTGGGCCATCGCTTCCTCTTTTTTGCATGTTCTTCTGGTATCTTAAAACCAGGGTCCGCTTTTACCACAGATTTTCTGAGGCTGATTTAGTGTTCCATAATGGGAAGGAGTAGTTAATATTGTATAAAAAATCCCTAGCGAAATCGTTCCTAATAATTATACGAATAGATTACAGATTGAAGTTTTATATTTATATTAAAATTCCTAAAGTTAACCCTATATTTTAGTTTTAGAAATAAAATTATGAGATTATGGCTTATCTATTTAATTGATATTATTTGTAACATTGTTTTATGTGTTCCATTACATATCTGTTGAAGTAAAGTAAATAAGATATTATTTTGCAATAAACGATTTCAACATGAATCTGACGTTCTTGTTCTAATATTAACGATTCAAACACAAATAAACAGCAACAGTTTTATCAGAATAATAAAGTAATGCGTAGCACATTTTAATGGAACCTTTTCCCACTTTTATGTTTCAAAAATATTTCTACCATGGTTATAGCTGATACGGCCTGTTAAAAGTTATTTCTTGGAATATTATTTAGATATAAAACACTTTTTTTCCTTCAGTTCTACGTAAAGAAGCCATTACTATTTCAAAGAACTATTTCCTTTTTTTTTTTTTCATCTACCAATAGTCTGGTACCTTCTTACTTTTTGTCGTATAGATTTTTGTAGGATCTGTCAAAGGAAAATAACAATTGTTAAAAATAAAATAAAACATTGTGTGTGTATTATACCTGCGATCCAATTGTAACCTGGGCCGTCATCATGGCCAAAAAAAAAAAATTAAACTAAGAAGAAAAAGTAAACTATATATACGTAAGTAAACAGGGGGAGACCACACTACGTCACGGATCTTGGCAATATTTCTGGAGGTTCCTGGTCAAAAAATATTAGACACGTATTTGGTCATTCCGAATGATGGGCTCTGAAAACCAAAAAAAAATTAAAAAACAGTTAATAGCATTAAACTAATTTATTTTCTATCTCTAGTTTAAAAAATGTTATCGAATGATTCTTGCGCCAAAATTTTTATTTTTGAGTGCACATTTAAACTAAAATACAGTCACTTCAGATTTTGGTTTGGGTTAGTTAAATTCTAAAGAAAATTATTAGATCTTAAAGCAAACTATCTTTATGAGATTTTTTACACAAGAAATTACGACAGATTCTAATTTAGCACCCTCAAAAATATTGAAAAACGTTTATTCAATAAAAACAATAAAATATCATTTTTTCACCCTCTTCGAGGAGAATGAAATTTTTAAACCGATTATTTGTCACTTTCCTTAAAATCGCCATTACTCAAATCATTTATTGGTAACGCTAGAAAGAGGAGAGCCTCAGCTTTTATCTGATGTGTATAAATACATGAACAAAAACCTATTTAAAAAGTTGGAAAATCCGAAATAGATTTTGATTTTTCACTCGAGTTTGAAACCAGATAGGAAGATAAAGCAAAAGACATTTCAAGCGTATTACCACCCATTATTCGGGGTAAAAATATGATATTGATACATTAAACCGTCTAACCGCAATTCAACTTTTTGTCAATTCAGAAAAAAATGTTTATTATTTATTGTCAGGAAAATTTTAATGATTTTTTACATTTTCTATTTGAATGAAAGTTTTTATTTAAAGGCTCTTTTGAATACTAAATTAAAATCTGACTTCATATTTTGAAAAAAAAAAATCTAGTAAGGTGGTTTGCTTGAAAATCTAATCATTTTTTAGAATTTAACTAAGCTAAACCAAAATCTATGAAGCACCTCTATTCATCGTTGAATTTGCAATCAAAAATAAAGCTTTTAGTGCTAGAATCATGTCGGTATATTTTTTTTAAACCGAGATATAAAAAAAATTACTTTATTTACTTGATTTTTTCAAAATCAAAATTTATTTAGGACTATCGGGTGTCGTTTGAATTAAATTGGAAAGACAACTATACTATTCTTATCGCCTATATTTTCGTCTGATGTCGAAGGAAAACCATTGAACCATTGTAGCCATTCTCCCGAATTTAACAGGGTTCATGAAGATGCATAAAGCGGAAACTCCACAAAAACCACAAAGTACGAGGAAAGGCAAAAGGAAACCGCTAGAAAATTAGCTGGACTTAATATTCAAAGGAAGATAACACGTCATAGGAAAATCAAAACCGAGGTTAATTATCAGCACAAAGCATTTCACACTTTATGTTTTGAGAATATTAATTCAATTTGTTCTTGTAAATCTAGATTTTTTTTTTTTTTTTTTTTTTTTTTTTTTTTAACTCTCAAAAGTGTAACATTTAACAACAAGACGCTCTGGCTCTGTCGGTGCTGCTGGGATGGAAAATTTGCTGACAGATTCTAAATCATGGAATATATTTTTTGGTATACATTTGTCACTAGGACCTACCTGTTAGTTTGAATTAAAAAGTAACGTTTGATAACCCAATATTATCGCAACTTTATTGCGAATAATTATTCATTTTTAATTTAAACTAATCAACAATTTAATTGATTTGACCCTTTTGATTATCTTTTTTTTCAACTGTTTATTGATATTTACAACTGTACACAATATACAACAAGTAAATTTTGTATTTGTTGTAAGTGATAACAATGATATGTAAATAACTTGAGAAGAATTACTCTGTAGTAACACTTCAATAATAATCTTATTTTCAAGGCCATCTTATTTTCATACACCTCGAAGAATTATCAGGAATGGACTGGGAAGCAAGTTGAGAGACTAATGGATCTGAATGGTTATGGAGGTTATTATGAAACGATAGTTATCTTGTTTGGTCTAAATCAGCAACATATGGAACATTAAGATCTTTATGGATAAGTTTATTGGTGACAAAGTAAGGAGCATTGAGGATTTTTCGATTTCGATTGTAAGGATTTGATACAAGCTCAACTCCAAAGGTCCAAATATGTCTAATCACCGTCACGTAATTTTAGTCAAAGTATATTAAACGTGCATTTTATTCACTACAGCTACAATTTTATCAAGTAGTCCAATCAGGTCCAAATAATCTAAATAATAATCATATATTAAAGGATGTGTGGCCCCTTACGGTTAGGGGCTAAGTTTTGGAGGTAGCCTATTAAGGCAGATACCAAATAAATAGTCTTGCTACCTGTCACCACACAACCTTGATCATCGTCGGCAAACAGGTCGGCGCATTAGATAGCAGAATATTAAAATATCATAGATAGCAGGACACGGAATTCAAAAATTCAAGTGAAACAAATTGAGATAGAGGTAAAGAGAGAGAGAGAGAGGGAGAGAGAGAGAGAAAGAGAGGAACTTGTGATAGAGGAAAAAATGCTGTAACCATGAAGAACCGTCATGGACGATCTACAAGGCCATGGACGAAGGAAACCTAAATTGCCTTTAATAAATGTACATAATGTAAATCTTGTACTGACTTGATTGATTAAGTGTAAATTCACCCATAGGTGCTTAACTTTAAATTTATTATATCATTAAATAAAAACGATATTCAAATATTAATAATTATTCTCCTAAATCGAGTAAATCAAATAACTCAGGCAACAATACATAGTTAGCGCTATTGTGGTTCTAGGGACCAGATCTATATTAGTTAAAATTAAGTATCCAATAAACCCCTCAAGCTGTGGTAACTACTAATCATAGATAATTAGCTACAATTGTTCTCATAAGATGATTAGAATTGTACTTCTTAAGTACAATACTTAACAGGTTATTATAACTCCTGATTCGCACCACGAATTACCCCTGAGATGGGGGAGATGGCAATAAACTCGGCAGTATAATTTCATAAAAAATAAAACGAAACCTTAAAGCTCATCATAGCAAGATGGCCAGACCGTTGCCGACTAAGTGTGAATTAAACATAACTCTCTCCGTCCCATTATTTCAGTGGGCACTTAAGCGAACATTGCATCAATTATATTTCCTTACCAATTAGCATAAAGGCCAGCGCTTCCACTGCTGGCGGCTGCAGTACAAGTTCCTACATTCAATCATTCTTGAGAAAAAGTAAAATGTAACTATTTTTTTTTATTGTTGTTATTGAAAAAAGTTAGATTGTTTAAAAAAAAAAACAATCTCCCTGAATGGAAAAATAATATTGGTTTGTCTAGAAATTAATGTAGGATTTCATGTTATAACCAAAACCTGATATTATTATTAAAGAGATTATTTATCTCTCTGCTCTAACCAAAACCTGATACATTACTTTTATTTTACGTCGAAGTTTCGGCCTAAAAGTCCTATTAAATGAGATCCCATTACCCAAATCTGATACAGTGTGATATCTTGGTTTCTTCTTACAAGGAGACGAATTGACCTGTAACACAGATTTGAATGCCGATTTTTTCGTGGGTAGTAGGGACCTATAATAGTGCAAAACTAGAGTTATAGCCGCCAATGAGCATTGGGAACCGAGCAAAACAAACAAATAAATAAAATAGAAGAGAAATAATTTTTTCAATTAAAATTATAGTTTTCTATACTATCTCTTTACCACAACAACAACCCGTTGTCCGGAAAGTAATGCAGGATTTCATATTTAAACCATAACCTGACATTATTATTAAACAGATCATTTATCAGGTTTTAGCTATGGCAAAGAGATTGCATACCAACTATTTTACGTGAAAAATTTATTTCTTTATCTTGACTGAGAGCTGAGAAAAAAAATAGAACGTGGTTTTCAGTTCTTTTTTCTCGACTTCCAATGCTCATTGGCGGATGTAACTCTGGTTTTGCACTATTATAGGTCCTTACTACCCACACAATCTGTACGTTACAAGTCAAAATGTTTCCTTGTAAGATGTAATCAAGATGTCACACTGTACCAGATCTGGGTAATGGAATCTTATTTAATAGGACTTTTGAGCCGAAACTACAACGTAACGTAAAAGTAATGTATCAGGTTTTGGTTGTGCTAAAGAGATAAATAACCTCTTGAAGTCACTAGCTAGATGGAGAAATCGAAAATAAATTTCTACATTTTAGAATACCATTTTCATTAAGGGTGAGAGAAACTCAATGAGCTCAGCTGTTATTGTTTTAAATATTTCACTACTTAGTAACAATAAAATATAATAGCAATGCTGCTAGAGTATTACTAATAACACGATATTTTCTAAAATCCTCAAGTTAAGGCACATGATTACAAAACGAAATTTTACGCTATTTTTTATTAACTATTTATTCGTCACATTGCTTTTTAAGGAAACAATTAGGGGTAGAAGCGTTTAATATATAATTTTCATGTTATCGATTCCTGGTCAGATCGATTAACCTAGCTTCATTACTCATACTAGTTCCCTTAACTATTTTTTAAAACTGAAATAAGGCTATAAGTCTGATCGTACACTGTAATCCTATTATCGAGTTGTATTATTAATTGATCCACAAAACTGAAGTTGCTGAATTTTACATTTACTCCCTTGAAAGATGCAAAGAAATCAACAAAATTTTTCACCTTTTTCTTAAGATGCAGAAAGATACAGATCTATATGGTCAAAGTATCTTATAAAATTCACCGGAAAATTGCTTGTTGATTAATTGGGCTTAGCATTCTTAAAACCAGGGTATCAAAAACGGGTTATCCTTCAAGTTATCAACCTTCTATGGCCAGAATGGGAAAACTGAGATTCATATTTTGAAACATACACGAAATAAATATCAAATGACGAAAGAGGGAATCGAACCCACTACCTTCTAAACTGCGAGTACCCTCATCACGACTCCTCTTCATCTGAAATTTACAGTTTTCTAAAAAGCGCACTTTGTTAAATAATTCGAGTACTTTACTAAAGCTTTTGATAAATATGCCAAAAATTAAAATTAGAGATTTATATACGAGTAAATAATAAAAAGCATGAATTTGTCATATACAGAAAACCCACACACACAGAGGTAGTTATACACAATAATGCCAGACCAATAACACATAAACTCTCAGCTTTTAATAGCATGATTTACCGCCTTTTAAACGTACCATTAAATGAACAAAATTATAACAAAGAAATCCAAACCATATACACTATAGCCCGCAATAACGGATACGGTAAAATCACGATTGACGGTATTTAAAAAAAAATTATGAATAATAAATAAAGTAAATCTATTAAAAGAAATGAAAATTATGACACAATTGATATAATAAATATATATTTACATTCTGGTTGGTTAGATATTTTTATATTCCTTGTGGATTTCTAAATCAGCTTTTCCCACTCTCCCTACTATTTTAGGAGTAAAATAAAAATATCAGGTATGACCGAGAAAATACTTTAAAGGCCAGAAAGAGTTGCTATCATATATAGAACAAAAATCACAAACCATCTAGCAAATTCGCTGGCAACAGAAATAACAGACCCGTAAACATACACGCCCGGAAGCCAGTAGGCCTAAATTTAGCAGCGGAACAAAGACGGAAACATGCAGCCAATTACAAACTAACTTAAGTATTAACCGGACATGGAGGCGAAGTTTCTAGCCAAGATTTATAACCCACACCGCACTGAGTGTGTTCGCCATAATTCCGCTTTACGGGCCTAAAGATCACAAACAAGCTGAGCGTTTTAGGAGGCCGGCCGCAATAAGGCAGCGGAGTAATGTCTTCCTCGCTGTTTTGTATATGTGTGTGTGTGTGTGTGTTTACACATACACACAATAAATTTTAAAAAAATAAGTAAATATAATTACCATGGATCGAAGTTCTTAGAATTGATGAATTGCCACAAATATTAAAGAATAAAATTAAAGATTTATTTATTGTGATCACACCAAAACTGTCAGTGATAGGTCTGTACCAGAAAATCGATTCTCAACTCGATACTGATACCTCATTTGGGTATTACTTGCGAAGGCGGCTTGCTCCTTTTAAATGTTACATTTTGGTAATCCGTTACTGTTTAACCAGCGCGCTTTATAGCGGTAACCATTCGAAATGAAAACTTCCAAATATCCCTCCTTTCAGCACGAGGTCCTAAGATTCTAAACAAGATACAACTAGAAATCACACTACATGCTTTTGTTAATTATACTTCAAAGTTAAAAATTTTATTTCATCCAATAAAAACGATATTCTTATTATAATATTAAATAGACATGGTATTATAAAAGTAGAGAACCAAATAGCCAGAAAAGAAATGAATAAGCGTTTAAATTTGTTATTTTTATAAACAGTCTCTAAATGAAACGAACAAAAATTTATAATAAAATATATTATAATATAGTATAGTAAATTATATGGATAAATAACATATGAGTGTAAGCTATTTATTTCATGTTTAAATGTGATATAGAATAAGAAATAAACATTCTGTGGTTGCTTTGCTAAAAACGTGAACCAAAGTGAAGAGCGGTGAAAGAATTTTAAAGGCTGGAAAACATCGGGGCTAAGTTCCTTGTGGTGATACAGGGAAAATTGAGTTCTAATTTCGAATGTCTACCGCAAGAATGCGCGACGGTAAAACAGTAACTGGTTACCGAAGGGTAACTTTTAAAAGAAACAAGCCACCTCTTCGGAAGTCATACCCTCAATTTAAAATAAATTGCTATTACAAACAATAAATCGTATCATAGCTAAAATAGAAAACCAAACATCAAATAGTATTTCTAACCGACAACATATATACGTTTAGGATTGATGAATTATTTGCCACTTCTATTAGAATTATTTTATTTGAAAACTAGTTTCGATTCAAAATTTTCAAAACATCACACTTTGTTAGGTAGATGATATATATCCAAGTAATATATTTACAGTGATTACATTGAAGCTAAATTCCACGGAAAACACAGGACGACCAGTAAGTCAAAGATTAAAAGAACATATAATTAAAAAACAAAATTCTTGAACTAACTAAAAATAAATATAATAATCAGACATAATTATGTTTCTTTATTAATAACTATTTTTATCATATCGGATCCTCCTTTGTTCATTTCGTTTCTCACTATATTTTGATCCGAAATGTCTGTCCTTTGTGCAGATGTAAATGACAGATATGGTGCCTGAAACAGAGGCGAAGCGTCAAAAGGGTGTACCTTTTTTTTTTTCATTTCATTTCCCTCAGATGAATTCAATACCAACCTTTTCATCCTTTTGGATTCCTGTGTGTGAGCAACTTGGACGGGACAGTCTGTTTGGTGCCGTCACTTCTTGAAGCCAGTTTCCTGGTTCATGAAGTAACAGCCCTAATTTACGAACAGATCCTCTGGAGCAAACAATCGGGCGAATGAACTATCTATTTTCATAGTCAATTATTAGATGTATGTTCTCATTCTATGGGCTAATACAACTATCGAAATGGATTTAGATGATTGATAATAAGAGTTCATAGCCTAAACCAGAATGTCAAAATTTAATATCGTACCTAAGTCATAAAACTAAAACTAATTACTGTCATGTAAATGAGTCTTTTGTAGTAAATCGGAAGGTATGAACGTTTTTCTAGAAAATGTTAAAGAAGTCGAAAAATAATAATTATACTGATAATCTCTAGTTCTGCTTACAAATAAATAAAAATAATAAAAAAATATTTTACTGTGATATCAATCAGTATAATTAATTCACATTTAAGTATTTTAGTGGCCTTCTAAATTTCGACCATGATACTAAATCTTATATCTAAGAGATAAATAAAGAGAAAATAATCATGTTGAAATTACTCTAATTATAACAAAAAACATAGCTTAAAAATAACTTATCTCCACAAAAAATATTTCTATTTCCAATTTTTTTTTTTTTATATATGTAATGATGTTTGAATCCGATCTTCAGTTAATTCTTGTTTTCCTTGACAACCAGGATCACATAATTACCATAAACCTTATTAAAATCAAAAAATATCTTTAGCTATAACATCATTAAGGGTTTCATAATTAGCGTCTAGAAGTCCTAAGAGGTTATAGGAAAATGATGTACCGTTATACCTGACCTGTACAAGGAAAGGAGGATAGAAAATACAACCTAAAAAGAGGATTGGGAAATCAAGCTCAAATTACACAAGGTCTTTCAATTGGTCAAGGAAAAGAGGAGAAAGAAGTCAAGTACAGCTTATGAAAATATGTAATAAGCTCATTATTCGAAAGGAAAATATCATGAGAAGGTGGAACAATACTGGTAATTTTTCCTCAATTTACCATTTATTTAAATAATTTAGGAATTTACATAAATCTTAGCTTCAGGAACCCAAGTGAAATTGATTAGATCGTTTGATTAAGGCTCCATATCTAAAAGAAAAAAAAAGGTAGAAAAACTATGGTTCTGAATACTGGTATCTACTTTATAAAATTGTAACGATTATAATGAACATGAAATATTATTGTGATAAAAATAAAGCACTAGTTATTGAAATTGAAATCATTGGCCTTTAAAACTGTAACTTAAAATTAATAAATAATTCGTCGTATTCCTATAACCTCTTGTCCTACCGTGTCCTTTCACAATAAACCACTAATATCTGTTTTATAGATTCGCTGCCTACGACTCCACCAGGAAAAACGTCTAACATAGAAGCCACATACAAAACAAAAAGACAAGAAACTCATTTTCGACTTCTTCAACATTTACTAGACGAGCGCTCTAAGATGCTAATTAATTACAAAAGACTCATTAACATGACAGTAATTAGCCCTATTCAGGCATATGGAGTTCAGATCTGGGGCTCCACTAAACCATATAATTCATCACGTATCCAAACCTTGCAATCAAAAATCCTGCGAAAAATCCCTTATTATGTCAGAAATAAACTAACAAAGACCTTTATGTTCCATATGTTGCTGATTTAGTCCTAACCAGATACCTATCCTTCCATAGTAACCTCCGTAACCATTGAAATTCATTAGTTTCTCAACTTTCTTATAGTTATAGTGCAAAAAAGTGTTTTCTGGACAGCAAAAGTTTAAGAAGGATGTGAAATTTTTATTCATGTTTAGTAAAAATAATTTAGCAGTGATAACTACATGTGATAGTGGCCTTATTTATTGGCGGGGTTGGTGTAAATACAGGCATGCTTTATTGGTATAAATATGAGCCCCCATTACTAAAAAAACTTTAAGTACTATTTCTATGTTTGACATATCTCCTGTTGCCAACATTAAGAAGATAACCAACCTACTCGTGGAGACAAAGTAGCAAGATCACCGGGTCACCATACAATGATCAGTTGACCATGTCGGGTTAAAAAAGATGTTCTCGAGTTTTTCTGGAGTAAGAGACCACCTAGGGGTGGTTTGGGATGGGAAGATGAATTCGATCCACTCAACGCTGTATTTCATCCTCGGGCTAATCATACTAGAATGACCATCCACCTGTGGACAGCGATGATGGTACCAATTTAGATTTTCACGGTGGGAATAAACCATACTCAAGCTTCAATGTTCCAGAAATCTGGTCACACTACAAATTTCCCAATCGTCGAAACAGTCCATTCTGAGAAATATTTCTAAATCTTAAACTACTAATAGAGAGTCTCGGGAAATTACTTGCTTGATATCCAACCGATATTTTCAAATAAGAGGAGATAGTAAAAAAAATTTTCGTATTTGGAAAATTCTTTTTAAAAAAAGGAGCTCTGTTATCATCATCGGACTTAAAAGACTGCAATGACCTCTTGTGGACAGCGATGATGATAACAATATAGATGTCAACGTTGAGTATAAACCAGACTCAAGCAATTCAACTTGCATCTTTTGTAGTGGAAAGTTCTCTGAAGAAGTGGGAGAAATGTGTTATGTGCCAAATGTGGAAACACTTAAATTGTGCTGGGGTTAAAAGAGTTATGCTTGCAAATTCTTAAAATCACTTTTTTCTAGTAATATAGAAATTCGTAAATCGTCGTTTTTGAAATGAAATAATTGATTTTAATCATTGTTTTTCTTCTCACATTTAGTAAACTTGTTATAGTTCTAAATGAAAGACGAAAATATAAAATTTTTAAATCGAAGGTAACTTCGAAATTAGTCGAGGAGCTGGTGGACGAAGGATTTTGGATTGTAAGGATTAGATAAGATTAGAATAAGAAGGACTAACGGAGCGTAACTCCGGGTGTACAAAGTGGTCTAATTACTGTCATGTAAATAAGACTTTTGTAATTATGTATCTGGGAGCTTTGAACAATTGTCAAGTAATTGTTGGAGTAGTCAAAAACGATGAACAGTTTCTTGTCGTTTAAGTATATATTGCACATAAATTAAATTAGCTAAGAATAAAATACAAAATTAATAAACTACAAGTTTACGATACAACAAATACACTAGCTACACGCACGGAGCAACAAAAACAATACACAACCCACAGTATATCATTATGGCGTTAATATGTACACTATATGGAATTAGAGTATGCGGCAATAAAGTGGAGAAAGCTTGTTAGTGAATCCAGATAAAGACTAAATCCCTGACTGAAACATGACACAGAGGATCCGTTCAACAAACAACAGACCTATATCCAACATTAAAAGGAGGAAAGGCCTCATTGGCCAAAGCCCTAGCGGGTCGAAGTACTTTTGTCCCCTGATTGAATGCCAATATATGACAATGGCGGGGCAAGAAGCGGAGGCGATCCACGGCGCGGAGGCGCATTATTCGCTAAACAATGACCAGGAAGGGATCGATTTTGTAGTAATTAGCCGCCAACCTTTGGGCTTTGGTAGGCCAAGGCTGGGTCTCTTCATGACTGCTCAATCAGCCGATCCATAGATCCATGTTCAAATTACCTGGATTATGTTGCATCTAATCTTAAATGGACCTCGTATCAAATCAACATACTTGATTCCTAGTCGACAAGTAATTGTACAATAGGGTGCAGCGAAAAAAAAAGTTTGAAAATCTGAGAATCTCTGATACGGGAAAAGTGGCGATATCATGTAAAAAAAAATACAATTTGAGGTTGGATTAGGTTAAATTGCTTATGGACAAATAACATCGAGGGACTTTAGTGTCCGTCTTTCAATCTATATTATTTCTTTATATTTTGGACCGTTTTTAAATTTTACTAAAAAGATTATATATAAATCATATACGTATCTATATTATTATTATTATCGTCAAGAGTAGTTAGTTAATAGATATCTTTGTAATTGTGGTTCCTGAAAACAATTATCCCATCGGGGTATGTGGGGTATGGGTATATGTGACCCTCCAGTATGTGACATGGGTAAGTCGGGTATGGCCTATTCTGAATCTAGTTATAACTACTCCTTCTCTTCCGTTAATGCGGTTAGAACTTTTCCATATTTTTGTTTCCTTTTTAAAAGCTTTTAGCATATTTAGTCCCTCAGTGTTTTCCCAAAGCTAGGCCCAGGCCAGTTTCACTTGATATTTTAAAAGGAGGAAAATGTTGGATGAGGAGTAGATATTTATAATACCAATCGAGGATAATGCAATTTCAATTCGATATTATGCCATCTTGAGGTCGCACAAATAGTTTCTTTTTTATTGCAGAACATATTAAAAAATATTGTAATCGTTAGCAATCCTTTACTCTGGATTATTCAATATTGAAAGCTCATTTCCTACTTTTTTAAGAGATACAAAATCAATAAGAACTGGGAGACCCCAAATCCTGTAAATCAGCGTTGCAGTGAAACGTTCTGATGGGACTTGTTTATAAGAACTGGAATAAACCCCAGGTATTCCACAATATGATGCAAATAATTATTTACCGATATTGCAATTATTATTTATGAAACGCGCCTCAGGACAATGATCCAAATGAGCAAAACTTTTATAAACAATCTTTCCCTAAGATTGAAAAATATTGTTTTACCAATAATAAAATTTATATTTTTGTATTTTGGCATTTTTGCTATCCGAGATTCTCAATTTTTTTTTTTTTTTTTTTTTTTTTTTTTTTTTTAAATGGCCATTTTCTCTCCACCCTATTGTACACGTTTTTATCTGCAGTTTTATGCACAAGTTTAGAATTATTTCAATAACTTTCTATCCTCTAATCAAAATATCCCAAAAGCACAACATGGTGTATCAGTGCAACAGCCCTGGTAAAACGAGTAAAAAAATTGCTTTAATATGAAGTTGTATATTTGAGATCATTATAATAACTACTGCAACAAAAATATAACGCTGCACAAACTCCATTGATAAGTACGAAACATAAAATTGATAATATTAAAATAAAAAAAGGAAAGTGATAGCAAAAAACAAACACCCCAGTGTCTTTCGACAAAGTCCCTTTCTTTTCGTTTTCTTAGCACAATATCTAACTTCATTAATAAATAAATAAATGAAATCGCCTCCGTTTATACTTGTTTAAAATTCTCAATTCATAAAATGTCTCTTCACCATCTGATCACGCAAATGCGCATCACATCCGTTACTTTACATTACAGTGTGAACCACCCTTTACTCCAGACCTACAGCCCACCATACACCATTTTTAAGAACCTTAACCACTTTTTAAAAAATGAATTGATAGTAAACTTTGAAAATTCTTTATAAAGGAGCACGTTGGAAGAAATATATATAGAGGAATGGAGCGGATCTGATCAATAAATATGTTTTTTATTCATTTGTGTTAAAACTTGAAACGTGCAATAATTTCCGGGCATACCAGTGAAAAAGAAAAAGTTTTAATAAATGCAATTAAAATTATTATTTCGAATGATTGACATTCATGATCAACTTGAAAATCTGTATTTGGCTAAGCTTAGGCCCCTTGATTGAGGCAGTATGATGGTGTGTAAGCACCGAAATCTCTAGGAGAAGGCAATCTAGGTTGAGGCCATTGCAATGCTGGAACCCATTTCCAGGAAATCTGGAATCTCGTTGATCGACTCATTAGTTGATGATTATGCCATCAAGTCAACTGTCATTCCGAACCGCAACCACTGCCGATTGGATCATGTTGTCTCTCAATCATGTCCGTACTTGTCAAGAGGAATAAGTAACATGACATTACATACTCAAGTGCTGTAGACGCATATTGAAGCATATAACAATCAAGAGAAAAATAAATTTTTCCTCGTCTGAGGAAAACAGTAGAAATGTCTATCTATGATCTGCCGCTTTTCCCAATTTACATTTTAGCATTAAAAGCATCAAATTCATTTAATAATTAAAATAATTCAACAATTAATCGTTATTTGAAATAAACAAAGTTGAAATAATGTAGGGGTTTCCTTGCGAAAAATGTTTTATTACAAAAAATAATTTCAATTAATTTTCTGACTAAGAAACTTCAGTCAAGTTTTCGATCCAAGAAACCCCAACAGAGGTAGAGTGTGTCAAAAAAGCCATAATGCTTAAAAAATGTAGACAAACGTGACATTTTTCATTAAAACCAATATAACTCCTAAGCGGTAGGTCCTTTTTAAACTTAAGTTTATAAGTTATAATTTTCTGATGTAATTCATCGAACACATTGAATTATGATTACAGTGTCGCTTAAGTCCATAATATTTGAAGAATGACACAGTCTAGTATTTTAAGATTCGGCAGATTAAAGGATTTACACACTAGTCTTTTTAGTCGACGAGGGCTGAAATGAGGGGAGTAGAGTTCTTGAAACATGCAATTATTTTTTACCTCAATGTTTTGTTAGGAGTAGTTAGAAGATAAACGTAATAAAAGTTCCCGCCCGTGCACAGTGGGCCGAATAGCACTTCTAACTGGAAAAAAATATTTTATTCCCAATTTCTATTTTTATTTAGTCACAGTGTTTGGAAAAAATGTTTAAAAAATTTTAGGACAATGAATTTTCAATATTTTGGAAAAAAAAAACAATGTTTATTTTTGTAAAAAAAATAAATAATTTTTTAAAACAATCTCCTATGAACTTCTACTCATTACGATCAATAAAATAAGAAATGAATCATTAAACCGGATCATTAATCAATAATCTCGACCTATCGATCTCAACAAATAATCAAAGTTTATTATTTTCATAAATATTTGGATTAATCTAGGATGATACTTCGTTTACTTAGGTATGCAAAAAATTTTATTAGCATGCGTTTACAAAAATTTGCAGTTTTGTGTTAAAATGATTATTTTATATTAATTAAAAGAATCAGAGTGAGAAAGTTCTATAAATTATATTCTATTAACAATCTCTGTGATAACTTATGTGCAAAAAGCATTCGAAAGTCCTAATCCAAGCCTGGAAAGTGGGCAGACCAAAACTATAGTTCTATATATAAACCAGAAGTATAATCTATTCAATTATTCCAGTATACGTTCAAGAATATATTCGTTCTCCTTTTTATAGAGCTCTTCCCTAAGGAAAAAAATTCCAATCGAAGAACTGTTAACGTTGTACCTGAAAAGGAAAATCCACCAAATTATAAAAATAATAGACCATTGCAGCTGATATGTGCTAGTGAAGTTAGTATACAATACAAGTGTTAGTTAACAACAATTATGGAACCGGTGTCATGTGGTGGCATGTTAAAAATATTGTAATAAAATTAAAATTACACATTAAATTGATTTTTTTAAAACAATGAAATTGCTAAATAAAATCCAGTATTAACAAATAGTTGTATCGGTAATGTTTAATAAATAAAAAACTATTTCAGTCTCTATGGCTCAAATATAACCAGCATTGACACTGAAAACAGTAACGCAATTGTTAGTGTATAGATGCATTTTCTTTTGATTAGAGCTTCTACGGGAATAAGGCAATGATATTCATAAATTCCTCTAACTAGATATTTTACTTTTCAACAGTGAACGGGATACGGTGATATGTAATTTTTTGCTATGATTTATTTCCACTTAAAATTCATTTTTCGTTATACTGCAGAGGTTAGCAATGTAGTTGAATCTGGAAGAAAAATCGATAAAATTGCTAAAATGGCAGTTATTAGCAGCTTAAAGCTTTTGCTGGAAAAGTTAATATAGATACTAGTGCCTGTAATCAAAAAGGTTTCACCCGGTGTCACCCGGTGGCATTTCAAAAATATATTAACGAAGTTAAAATTAAGCGTTAAATTTGCTTATTTAAAACAGCAACATTTGTAAATATAGTTAACTATTACAAATGAAAACCACTACTTATGTGCAATAATATCGTTCATCCATAATATTTGATTATATCGTTGGATTTCCAAAAAAAATTATTTCAATCGCATTGGATCTGGGCACTATTGGGTCTTCATTTATTTTTCTCTGGAGCTGCAGAGCGATTAAGCTAATAATTTTAATGTACTCCTTTAATTGAACATCGTTCTTATTAACAGTGAACCGAAATTGATGATTCGTTGATATGACTTTTTTCCACTTAGAATACGTTATTCGTTCCACTGTGGCCCTGGGGGTGAGCTAACGGTTGGGTTGAGGGGGGAAGGTCCCATTTTTGGGTTTTTTGATTATTTATTGAAAAAGGTGGACTCTGGAAAAATATGTTTTAAATAAAAAGTAAATCTAATTAACATTAATTTTATACATATTTGGTAAACCTTTATCGGTTTTCGAGATATACGTTATTGAAAATCGATAATTTTCGCAACAAAAAAAAAATATATTACTTCACTTTTCGTCAAAAATTTGCTTCTAGTGACTTCCAAGATCGTTTCTCCGAAAAAATGACAGAATTAAAGTGGTAAAGTATTAAATTTACTTTAGCAATTGAAGCAAATGTTTGAGAAAAAGTGAGATAAACAAAATTTTTATTCCGAAAATTGTCGATTTTAATAACTTATATCTCGAAAACCGTTGAAAGTTCGACAAATATGTATATAAACAATTTTATAGGAAATTTAATAAGCTTTAATTTTGATCCAAAGCATATTTTCTTAGAGTCCATTGTTTTCGAGATATAATCGAAATCCCGAAAATGGGACATTCTCCCCTCCCCACTGTTAGCTCACCCCCAGGGGCGGGGACTTTTAGTATGTTTACCTTCTAACTACTCATAACGAAGCTGTAAATTAAAATGCACTATACAATATGTTTATTGACTGGAATATTTGCAGAATATTAATGGAAAATGTAGGCGTGAAAAAAAAAAACAAAGAATAAAAAGTCCATTGCTTCTCTATGAGTTGGCGAGACGATTTGACCTAGAAAATAATCCACCTTGTAGTTAGGGGCAAGTTATTGTAATAGAAAAAAAAAATGTTAATTAATTGTAGGTCGAAAAATAGACACATTGTAAACATGACGTATTCAGTTGAAACTTGATAAATTCGAAGTGAAGTCTGACAATGTTATAAAAATTTCGGCGTTGACACTGAATAATATTGAATACCGTGACATTGGTTGGCCGGGAATAAACTCTTGACAGGATGGATGGGGAAGAAGACAAGTCAAAAATTGGCAGACGGCCCCGCTTCTATTGATTCAGCTAGCCTTGGTATGACTGTCAATCAGGTTTTATTAAATTCAAAAACGTGTCCTCTTTATCTATGTGCCAGAACATACTGATAAAACACGCCCCGGAATCGCCTATTTAACCCTAAACGTCAGGTAACCAGAGGCGCTGTAAACTTTGTCAACCACTACAGTTTTCTCAATTTTCTGAGCATTTATCCCTTCATATCCTAAAATTGTTTGTATTAACATCGATTTTTATTGTTTTTTGTTGTAATGGTAGTAATATAGCCTAAAAGTAACGATTAATTTTTTTGTTTAAATTCGAAAAAATAATAAGCTAAAAAAGGTACGCATGATGGTATAAAAGGATCAATACACTTAGGAATGATAAATTAATTGCCCCTTCTATTGGAATTATTTTATTAAAATACTAGTTTCAAATGCTTAACTATAGAATCTTCAGTTCTAAAACATGCAAAATTTTCAACACATCACACATGGATTATATATACTAAAGTTTTCAAAAAGACGAGAAATCAAATATTGGTACTCACCTGTGAAGATCTAACAGATATCCCAATATATCCATCGTGGAATAGGGAAGTGGGCAGGTAGGTTAACTTTTTCCGTTGCTATTGGAAGCAAATTTAAAATGGGGCTATTGAAAATGTTTATCTGGTCATTTAAACAAACATCCGGATTGGTTTTAAATGATTTTATTATTTCTAATGATTCATAAATAGTTAATTTTAGGCTATTTTCTACTTCACTATCCATCTAAATGAAAATAACTAATAAAATGAAAGTTCAATTAAAGACTCGGGAGTAAAAATGATACATCAAGTAGAAAATAGTCTAAAATTAAATATTTATGAAAACTGATCCAGATTTTTATTTAAATGACCAGAAAAACATTTCCAACAGCCCCAGTTTAAATTTGTTTCCTATAGCAACGAAAAAAATCCAATGAGTCATAAGGAAAATCCCATGGTAATGATCCTAAAAATGTAAGCTCTGGACCTTCCCCCTTAAACGATGGATATGTTTCAGTTATCCGTTAGATCTCCTCAGGTGAGTATCAATATTTGATTTCTTCTTTTACATTTTTGAAAACTTTAGTATTTATAATCCATATAACATAGTGCTGATGTGTTGAAATGTTTGTAGGTTTTTGAACTGAAAATGAATGTTTAGCATTCGAAACTAGTTTTCTAACAAAATAATTCCAATAGAAGTGGCAATTAGTTCATTATTCCTAGCCCAGTTTTTTATTACCTTATTATTATAATTATTCATCAGTCATTTTGGTAATTGTTCGGATCGGCGACACCATCAAACTGGCTTGACCAGCACTACACCGACCAGTTCGATCTCAACGCTTCACTTCATGTTTACATTTTTCGATAGTTCATTCCTATAACCTCACATGTAAACAATCACTTCTACAGTTTCAACTTGGATTGTGTTCTTTAGTTTGTTACATTGATATTTAGACTACTTAAATTTAAATAGGTGAAACAGAAGTTAACAACACGAGGATTAAGTGTTTTATCAATTCATGTTTTCTTATTTCATCTTATATTATGTATAAAGTGTTACAAAACTTAAGAAGATTAATTTGTACATGTATTTGGTGTTTTACATATTTATATTTGTTCTATCAATTTAAGTGATAAAATTTAAAACTTGTAAAAGTGTTACAAAACTTAAGAAGATTAATTTGTACATGGATTTGGTGTTTTACATATTTATATTTTTTTATTTTAAGTGATAAAATTTAAAACTTGTAAAAGTGACAAAACTTAAGAACATTATTTGTACATTTGGTGTTTTATATTTTTTACTTGCTGTTTCAATTTCAGTATATATTTTTTGTGATGGATTCTTTGTCATCCATATTACTTTTTGTCCTAAAGTGAGACAGATTGTCTAATTAATTAAATAAAACATATCAGTTTATAAATAAATGTGAGAAAGTATATCACAGGTTTTATGTTTTCTTATTTCCACATCCCTTGAGAAAATATAGCAGAAATTAACATCATCACTTTCAACTTGGATTCTGTCTTATATTATATAATGGCTTATAACATGAGAATTGGCAATGTGAAAATAATCAAGATTAAGAGGTAAATGAAACATTACTATATAATTGTATAACTATTGGTATAATGTTATAGATTAATGTGTTTAAAAAAAAAATTAGAACCCTGGTGATGGAACATTGTCTCCAAAACATGTAGCTACAAATGTTAAATAAATAGGAGTTATGCCAAATAAATACTTAAGGATTCTGTCTTTTTTATATTTATAATTTGTTATTTTCACTTCTCTGACAGAAAGTTCATCAGGAATTAACTTTACTGGTGGTTCAGTAGTATATTAATTGTTGATTAAATTAATATTAATTCAAAATTAAATTTAGTGTCTTATATTTCGATATTTTCTTATTTCCACTTCATTATTTCCTTATTTCTCATTTTAATATTAGAAGGTAAACAGAAGTTAATATTACTTTGAACAGGGATTTAGAGTTTCACAGTAAATGTAGGAGAATAACCTTTCCCCTCTAAAAGCGGCGACTAGAACATCGAAATAAATCGGAACAAGGTTAGAATCCATAAAAGGTATTCTGGGCGCGTGTAGGGGTTGGTGTCACCGATCCGAACAATTTCGCCATTTTATTACCTTAGCTTCCTCAGTTTATACATTTTATTACACTGTTTGAATGTAAACATTTTTTGAAATTCGTCCTAGCACACATCATCCTTTACTAAGATAAATTTTTTTTTCAACTTATCTTCAAATAAGCTTCCTGCTCGGTTTTACTATAATATTCCGGATTAGATTAGTTTTATAATTTCATATTCAAAGTTAAATGACTCTGTTGATTTGACAATGAATGATCTAACTTCTTTTTCTTCGTCAGATAGCTCTATAAGCTTTCGTAAAATAATTAGGTATATCTTCAGTTTTTTAAAGAATAGATATAATTAATATAAAACAGAAAACAAATACATACATGACAGGGCGCATGGTTGGTAATGTCTACCAAAGCTAAATTTCAGATATTCAATAACGAGAAACGTTACAGGTGCTCATTAGATTAAATTTGAAAAGGTACTAAAGGGCCAAGGGAAAGTCGGGGGAAGGGTAATACCGACTGGAAGTTGGTCTGAGTCCAGGAAAATATGAAGAGGAAAATATCCGCCTGGTTGACAAAAGCAACCAGTGCGCCCAATATAGGGTTGAGGAAAAATGCCATGAAAATTAATAATATAATTGAATAATCGCATTATAAAACTTGACTACATTAATAATTCATGCCAGGGAGAGGAAATTATGGAGTCTGTTTTTATAAACGGAAAAACCTAAATAAAAACTGCTCAAGAGAGCTTGGTGATAATTAAGGGGAGGAAGAATTAGGCTATTGTCAAGAGGAGGGATGGTGGCCCTTCGCCGATCCCAACCCAGCCCTTACAAAATAATCTGTTTAGACCCAACACTCAGCAGCTTAGTGGTCCCAGACATTAAAAATACCCCAGTAACTTCATAAAAATATATAATAATATGTTGGAAAAATATTTAAACTAAATCTAATGTTGAGTATTAAAAAAAAAATCCTATAGATCTCAATATACCATTCAAATCCGAATCTATTCAATCAATATCCAGCAAGGGCCAAAAAGTAAGAAAAAATGCGTTTATTAGGAATTTTAGTATTTTAAATTCTGGTATGAGGGTTGGACCTAAATTCACTATTATTAAATTTATTTTTTTTTATTTATGTTTTCATTATTTCGATTTTGTCGTCTAGGACAGCGTGAAGTAACCATATGCAATCATTTTCGTACTTGATTTCCAATAGTTCTTCATCCGTTCACTTTGCTTTTTCTTTCTCTCTTCTGTCCAGATGCTAATTCTTTCTCTCTTTTATTTCTTCTGGAAACCCTTATAGTTTAGTATTCTTCTTCTGAAAGCTGTTCTGTCTTGTATTATGTTATCCGTTATACCAATCTCTGCCATGTCTTTCCAAATTCCTTGAATCTATTAGTTACCATTTTTGCTCTTATGAACATGATTGAAAATTTGTTTCGTAAGCCTGTTGTCATTCATCATTATTCACTTATTACTTTATTGTTACTTAGGTACTTTATGCGAATGAGCTACTGAAGACTGCGCAAAGAATTCACTTCTTTTGAGCCTTTTTTATCTTCCATATTTATTTCATATTTTCGCTATGTGCTTTCTTCTTATCTTCCGACCATTTGGTTTTTGTTTTCATTTTCCTTTCTATCGGACAGACTTCCCATTTGTCTACCTTATGTCTGAATTGCACTCTATCTGTTAAATCTCTCTCTCTTATTCGAGCTTCCCTAAAATCCTTCTTTACTTCAGTTATCTATCCCTTATTCTTGATCTTCTCTGTATATTCCAGAATCTGTTTTGTCAGACGTGAGTTGTCCATCCTCCTAATGTGACCAAAGAATCTCTCTCAATCTTCTCTTCTTCATGCCATGAATTATGTTTGATATTTGATATTTCTTCAGTCTCCTGTCTGCTTCTCAGCCTGTATCTCTCGTCCATCTTATCCGTCTACAAAATCCTTCTTATGATTTTTCTCTATTTTGACTTTATTATTATTATTATTATTTATTTATATTTTTTATTTTTTTTGGAAAATCAATGTCTACTTAAAATGATTAATTTCGTCTCCCTTAAAGGTTTTTTTTTCTATTTAATATTTAAACTTTCCGCATTATTTTTTGTAATATAGAAATGTTTAAGTGAATGAACCATGTGTACAACGAAACGAAAAGATAGGTGGAGATTTTTTTCAACGTAAATTGATGTTCCAAAAAAAACTTATATTTCCTCGTCATTTAAAAAAAATAAAAAATAAAAAATAGAACAATAGAATAAATAAAATAGGAATACTAATAGAAAAACTACAAAATCTACTTTATACCCTCTCTCTATTACAGGTATAACCACCCATCAAAGATGGTGGTCCCAGCGGTAACACACAACGTTCTCAAATCCTGTACAGCCAGGTTCGATTCTGGCCATTGTAGAAAATTTATGTTCTATCAGCAGGGGGTTAAAGACCCTCCCGGGGCAGAACCTTCTGTAAGGGGTACCGAACCCTTCAATAGGTCAAGGGGGAAAACCCTGCTGTTAAGCGTGATTCCGACCACATATCTATGCATAGCATACATAATAGCACGGGAGAGGAAGGCTTTCGGCCCCACTTGTGAAACCTATAGATCTAAACAAACGTAAGTTAAGTATGAAAAGTCCTGGGGTTATAAACAAATCGCTATAAAGCAATAAATTATTATTTTTCTAAAGCAACATATGATGTATGCTTATTTATAAAATTATAAAATATAAAGTTATATACAATTTTTAGAATAAAAGTAATCAGCAAATTAATAACGGTAGTGTATGAATTTCTTGTATAGATATAAACATAATTTCCCTTACCTATAAAATCTGTATAAATAATAAACAATTGTAAACTACTAACCTCGACAGGAAACCTGCAGTCAATTTATATATAATTTATATACAATTTATATGACGTAGTTATCTGATAACCAAAATGTAAAGGAAATACGATAAATAGAGGAGGACAATTGATGTAAACAATACATACATCTATTTAATAACAAGATATTATTGATTATGTATGAAATATTAATATACATAAGTAATATTGTTACATAAACAATTTATTGCATATTAAAACACTAATTTTCTTTGAAGTCCAGTCGATGAGTGCTGGAATGCTGGGAGTAGAGTGGATATATATATATATATATATATATATATATATATATATATATATATATATATATATATATATAGAGAGAGAGAGAGAGAGAGAGAGAGAGAGAGAGAGAGAGAGAGAGAGAGAGAGAGAGAGAGAAATAAGAAGAAGAAAATGAACTTTATTCTGGTACGTGTCCCCTAAGAACGACAAATGAGTACAATACGTAGAACAATCGTCTGGCTATGATAATTAATTATAATAAATAATAATAATAATTGATTAATAATTAAATTATGAGCTATAAAATAAATGAGAAATCTTGTAAAAGGATACATCTAATATATATTATTATAATGTATATAACATAAATGTTCATGTTATGCATTTGCTCGGAACATTGAAAATCCAGGAGGCAAAGAAATAGGTTATGTTTAAAGAAAGTAAGAGTGGAGCTTTTTCGAATTGAGATGGGCAATGAATTCCATAAAGAGGAAGCGCGGATAATAAAGGATTTCTCGAAGGATGCAGTTCGATGCGCAGGAGTGTACAGGTTGATGGGTTAGGTTCTAGTATTTAAGAGGTGGATGAAGGAGCGCAGAATAGGTCATATGTGGGTTTTTGTAAGGATTGAAATATGAGTGGACCTAGGAAGTATTGACGTCGGAAACTGGGGTAAAGCCACTCTATTTCAGAATACCTGTGAGATATGTGAGAACGTCTAGAAGTCCCAAAAATAAATCTAATAAAACAGTCCTCCGTACACTATGCATCCGTAGTGAAATTTTGTAAAAACGAGAGATGATACCGAGTAATTTTCGAGTAATATATATATATGGATTCAAAAGGTGCTAATTTATAATCTAATTTTATTTAATTATTGAGAGTCATTATTGTAACGTTAAAACTGTACTGTATATCCAGCACAATGTCTAAAAAAAGAAATAGAAATATAGAAGATTATAAGGGACTTACTGGGGAATCCCACGTTATTCATTGTTAAGGGTACAGTTATAACGAAGAGAAGCTTAACTCAGCGAAACATCAGTTTGCAGATCTCTTCATATTTTTTGGGGGATTATGATTTTAAGAAGATCAACATTTGCCGATATAGGTATTATTAAAACTATGGAGATGGTTTGGTGTGGAAATTGGATGTTTAGAAGCTTGCTCTGTTCTGTCGGGGGCGGACCAAATTGAGTAGGGGGATGGATCCCTATGATGAGTAGAGGAGACCTAGCTCGGATATTGCTGTCTTGGAATTTAATATTGGAACTTATCAATCTGTCCCAGTTCTTCATTACGCTTCACCACCTGCCGTACCGAGCTAGTAAATAGCTCAAATTGATAATAATCAACAAAAATAATCATTTCAAACCTAGGAATTGATGATTTATTTGCCACTTCTATGATAGTTTATGGCTGGTATCAAATGCTGTGACGTTCTTTTTTCATATATTGCCATACTAATCTAAACTTGAAAAAATATCTAGGTTTACAGTGGGTGCAAAAAGTATTGGCACACTCACGTTTTTTCTAATATCTTAGAAGTATATATAATATTTCTAATATATAGAAGTATATTGTTTGTTACATAATTTAATTAAAATGAATAATATGAAGTAAATCTTGAGTAAAAGAGAGAATCTTAGATATCCGTGTATAACGATACAACCTTTGATGCATACATTGGTGTAACACTTTTTACTATCGTTCAAGAGCAGTGTTCAAACGTTATGGAAATGCATAAATTATAAGATTAACAATCACCCCTTTCGAAAGAACTATGTGTTCAGTTTGGAGAGCAGAGGGACATTAAAGACGAATATAAGACATACAAGAATTCAAAGAGAACCTTTCAGTTCCTAGCATTAGAAGATAAAAAAAGAAAATTTTGCTACATCGGATCAAACAAGAAATTCTTTTCCAGATACATCTAATACGTATGTCAGGAAACGAAATTACACCCTCCGAGAGACATAGCGTTTTAAGTCCGCAAAAGGATAACAAAATGTAAGATCAAAGGGAAAACAATATTAGGTGTTTCAGTGTCTTTATTGCCATCCCATATCTAATAGCCTACAGAAACAATCGTATAAGTATAAAGGGGATATTTCAAAAAGGGACATATATTAAATTGCTCCGTAAATAATATTTTATTTATTCAAAAGCGTTAAAATGTCAAAAAATAAAAAAATAAATATAAATTTAACTAATTGAAACCATAACCACTCGAATCCACCACCTCCCAACCTGCCTCACACTTAATTTCCATAATCATCCGAGGCGTCTGAAAAGAAGATGGTTGAGGAACCTTCTAATGTAGAACTATTGAACTGCTACTAGAGAGTATTTTTCCCGAATATACTTGTATATAATCCATACAATTGTAAATATCAATTAATAGTTTTAAAAAACTAATAGCAAGTTTTGAATAATTTTCAATACTAGATTTTTATAAAATCCTTTCCCGTACGTATAGTTTTATTTCAGATTACAAATTTTAAACTTAAATATTATATCCAATCCCTACAATCTAAAATCCTTAGAAAAATCCTAAATGCTCCTTACTTTGTCACAAACAAACTTATACATAAAGATCTTAATATACCTTAAGTTTCTAACTTAGCTCAAACCAGATATCTATCCTTTCATAGCTAACTCCACAACCATTCAAATCCATTAGCATCACAACTTGCTTCTTATTCCATTCCATATAACCCTCCGATACGCCTGAAAAGAAGATAGCCTCAGGACTTCTAATATAAACTCCCCGTCAAAAGTATCACAACACTTTGAAACATTTGAATTTTATAAAAAACGTATTTTTTTTTTTTATAATAAAGAAAGGTTCTGAAGTATATAATAAACATTCCTAAACTTACATAAACATTTTTTATTAAAATAAATTACAATATTTCTTCCAATAAACAAAAACGTTATAAAAATTTATTTAATAAGACATATGCCACCTCTGGCTTGAATAACTGCTTCTACTAGTCTTGGTATACATGTAAATAACGAAACGAATGATAAACATGGACTGAAGGAAATTTGAAAAAAAAATAATCTAAAATTCCATCGTTTGGTATTAACAGGAAAGAACATTGATGTGTCTAATCCTTAATGTTTCACGTTTAATAAATAATATTAATATGAATATAAACCAAGTATGGATTAAGGTAAAAACCAGGAAAATCTCGCGAATTATCGCTGTTGTAATACTTTTGACGGGGAGTTTAGTACTTCACTATAAAGTGCTTCCAATGGGTATTTGCTTTAAAAACAAATGACGTGTCATTTTTATCATTATTATCATATTTACTTGAGTTATTGTATTATTATATTCTATATGCAGGTGTAAATTTAAATAAATAATTAAAAAAATATATTATTCTTTAATGTAAAGTACATTATATTCAAATACATTATACTGTCTTTCTGTCAGTAACTGGATTCGAGGCTGGTTACCACTCGTTTGGTTTTGAGGCAATGGAATTTTCACGTACAATTTTTAAGTCTTCATAACTATCAAAGACTCGACATTTTAAAAAATATGCTATTGATGGAATATTTATTTGTAAGGATGTACTGATTTAAGTATGTTAAAGATGTAGTATGTCACTGCTTGGATGTAATAAAGTTTTTACAAACTGTCAAAGAGAGATTTTCGAATAATTTCTTTTCAACCGACTTCAAAAAGAAGGAGATTCTCAAGTCGTCGTCTGTTTTTTTTTTTTTTTTTTTTTTTTTGCTACGCGATTACTCCGTCAATTATGAATTGATTTTAATGATTTTTTTTTTCTTTTTGATCGGTAGAGCATACTTCAGAGGTGGTCCCAAAAAGATTTTATTGAAAACAACTAAGCGCTTTTCAATAAATATTGTTTGAGTTTGGTTATGAAATTCTGCCTCATCCACCCAACTCTCTAGACCCCTCGCCAAAAAATTATAACTTTTTTTAGACACTTGAACCACTTTATAAAATATTTAAAAAAATCTTAATAAAAAAACCGATAGAAAATGCTCTTTTAGAATTTGTTAATAAAAAAAAACTTAAAAAGTTATTCATTCGTTCGTAGAAATATATTGAGAGCAATGAATAGTATAGTGATTTTTATATAAATGTTTTATATAATTTTTTGAAAAGCTATTTTTTGAAATTTATAACTGTATACAAACTAATATTACATCAAATAAATGAGATTAGAATGCTCGTAATAGCATGTCAATTGCTTGCAATGCAACAACCTAATGAAAGCAAATAAGTTCTACATTAGAAGGTCCCGAGGCCATCTTCATTTCAGACGCCTAGGAGGGTTATTTGGAAAAAGATGAGAAGCAAGTTGAGATATTAGTCCATAATGTTTATGGAGTTTACTATGAAAGGATGGATACCAGCTTTGAGCTATGTCATTTATTTCTTACCATAAATCTGCAATAATTTCCTAACAACTCTATAATAATAATATTTCATGAAAATCTGTTATTATTATAGCTATTTCCTAAATTCCGACGGCAATACTTTCTGGATACTTTCCTATTCCAATGTCTAAAAACCAAAAACCCTTCCTTTATTCTTGATTTATTAACTATGTGTTCTTCTATCCACCTCCTAAACACTAGATCCCAACCTTTTAACCTATATATCCCCTCACATAAATCCGCTTCCTTTGACAAATCCTTCATCATTCGTGCTACCTCCTTCTGGAATTCCCTACCCACTTCTATTCGTAAAGCAGCTTCCATAACTCCCTTTAAAAATAATTTATTTCTGTACCTTTTAGACAATCGATCTTCCGCAAATATGTCAATAATCAAATAAATATTGGGTTGTTTCACATGAAATGTCCGTTTTCAAGGTAAAGGGATTTTAGTAAAAATACAATATGAAAAAAATATAATTTTATTCGAAGTATTTACCTTTTTTTTCTACACATTTTTCCCAACGTGACAACAACTTTTTTATCCCGGATTTGAAAAACTCTGAGCTTTGAAGTGAAACAAAATCTGAAAACGCACTTTTGATTTCAGCATCATTCGCAAAAATTTTTCCTTTGCAGAAGTTGTCTAAATTCCTGAAAAGGTGATAATCTGTTGGAGACAAGTCGGGAGAATATGGTGGGTGCGGAAGAACTTCGTACCCCAGCTCTTTCAATTTATGCATGGTAAGTTTTAAAACGTGGGGTCTAGCGTTGTCGTGTAGGAGTATAGGGCCCTTCCGATTTACCAATCCAGGTTGTTTTTTAAATAATTTTTAGTGCATTTGGCCAATTTCATTGCAGTAGGTTGTAGAGGTAATGATCTCACCTCTAGGCAAAAAGGAATAATGTATGATTCCAGCCATGGACCACCATACTGTAACCATCAATTTTTTCGGGTGCAAATTTGGTTTTGGCATTTGTCCTGGGCTTTCGTCGATGTCTAACCACTGCCCTGACCGACGCTGATTGTCATAAGCAATCCAGCTGCCGAACGACCTTGTTTAAACTCATAAAAAAATATTACACGAAAATCGCGTGTTTCCATGTTCATATTTGAAGGTATACTAAACAGTGTGTAATTGATTGGGAAGCTAATGTTTATAAAAGAAAAGTAGAGGATTAGTAACTGCTTGATTATGATATGTGAACTTTGGAAGTAAACAACAGAGACTCGCAAAATCCTCTATGTATTTCAAATATTATAAAATCGGACATTTCATGGGAAACAATCCAATACTTAGAATTACTTGTTTTTTCTCTTTCTTTCTTTTATATGTTAATATATATACGATTGTATTTTATGTTATTATTATTATTTCATATATATATGTATTTTATTTTTTCCTGTCAAAAATGTATGCTGTAACTTATAACATTTCAAGGAAATCTGTTATTATTCTTGTGGTACAACAACTGATGAATAAAGATTATATTGTATTTTACCTTATATTATATATAAGGTTAAATGTTTAATGGTAATATTATTTATTCCTATATAAAATGATATTTTTATTGTTTAACATTAAATCGGTAAAAAGTATTAACATTCCTTGATAAAAAAGCAATTTAAAAAAAACCTTATTCTTAATCAGAAAAACATTAAATAAAAATAAAATTGAGAAAGTCTTTTAAAAAGCCTATTATAAATATTATAAAAAAGCTTTGAGTGTATCAAAGTAAAAAGCTTCTGCTAAAAAAAATTCAAATTATCAACCCTAACGATTAAACTAAGTAGATAAGATAATAATCACCGTCTTTCATTTATTATTAATTCCATCGTTAGGCCCATCAAGCGAGACCCTATCAAGGCCGAAGAATAATAGAGAAAGAGAGAAATGAAACTCTTTAATAGATGCTATTTGTCATGGCGATAAATTTTTCAAAAGACTTTTGATATCTTCTTTCGGCTTATCAGGGGAGGAAATGGTAAATGACATGAAAGGCCCTAAAAATCGATGGCAATGAAGAAAGAACATTAAAGCCAGGACCGGACTAATTATAATTACCTTTAATTGACCCTGAGTTTTCCTGCCCACGAACATCTCGATAAGCGATCCCAACGCCCATCCGTTAATGGCGATAAGTTCTTGTAGATTGTATGGAAATCCTATTCAGTGTAGTTATCTGCGATGCTGTGCTCAAATATTAAGTTTGTAACTAATAATAAATATAAAAATATTATTAATTTAAACTATTTTTAAGACCACTCTGTTGCTTCTCTGTTCAAGTAGTTTCTCATTTATTCTCTTGAGGAGTCGACTTCATTCCGTTTTAGAAAAATTATAAAAGAGAGCAGTAATTGAAAATGCCGTTAATTATTAATTGCAGAAACCGTTAACAATTTCGAATAGCCCTACTAGCAAATTAAAAAAAAACTATAAAGCCATGGACAACATCTCCTCAAGCAAAAGAGAAGAAGTGGTTATTGCTAGATTAAGAATAGGGCACACAAATCTGACCCATTTATATCTACAATAGCCTATGAATAGGAAAGGAAGGAAAGGCCTATGGAGGAAATAAGGAAAATCTTAAAATAACTGGCATATTTTATTTTAAATATAATTAAAATCAGAAATTTTTTTACTGAGGTATAGTAGATTTAACTGTAAAATATCAGTATCATGTATATACCTATTTGCCTGAGATATGACATATATTTATATATACTTGAAAGTAGTTGTTTAATATGATCTTTAATAAAGTTTAAAGGTTTATAAAGGACATAAAAAAAAGTGTTAATTATTTTATTAGGTATTTTTTATTATTTAGATAGAAAAAAAATATTTATTTAATTTTTATTAGTTGTATTTAATTCTTAGTTTATTCAAAGTGCTTTGGTATATTATTTGAATTATTATTAGATGAGTATGATAATGTGCATAATATTTGTAGTTGTATTAATGTTTGTATGTTATTTCATTGTACACAATATATAGCCGAAATTCTTTGTATAGGGCATGGCCCTGCTTACAAATAAAAAAAATAAAAAATCAAGAGAAAAATTATCAGAAAGATATTAGGACCGAATAAGACGGACGAAGGATATAGGCTAAGAAGTAGAAAGGAGACTGAAGATATATTACATATAATTCACGAAATGAAGAAGAGAAGGTTGAGATTCTTTGGACACATCAAGAGAACGGACAACTCACGTCTAACTAAATTGATTCTGGAATAAACAGAAGCTCGAAGCTTAAGGAAGCTCGGATAACAGAGATATAACGGACTGAACGCAATTCAGACATAAGGTAGACAAATGGGAAGTCTGTCCGGTGGAAAGGAAAATGAAAACAGGAACCAAATAGTCGGAAGATAGAAAGAAAGCACACAAGGAAAAAAAGTAAGAGATATCGAGGATCAAGAAGGCTCAAAAGAAGTCAATGCTTACCGTAGTCCTCAGAGTAAAAAGTAAGTAAGTAAAAATGAAATATGACTAAATTTTCCAAAAGTTTGAGCAGAAAATGAGCTGCATGGATTGAGATACACTTTTCGGAACTGTCTCAAAAGATGCGGAAATAATGATTTTTTGACCGTTTGACGCTACGAGCGGCAGCGTGAGCAAGTCCAAAACTTAGATATCAGTACACAAACACAACACTAACAACATAAAAAAACAATTACTGATGGGGTACATGTTGACTTAGAGGTTAATAAAGTTGTAGGTTTTAGTTTTATGCAGTCATAAGTACACAGATAAATAAAAAAAAATATATAATTTATAGTGCCGACCTTTTGGCCTACTATGTAACCCTTCTTCAGGGCTAGAAGAAAGACAAAAAAAATATATATGAAAAAGAGGAAATAAATGAAAAATGTAAGAAACTAACAATAGTATGAATGAAAATAAATCTGAAAATTTAAGTATACAAAATAAATTAGTAGATTAGAAATAAATAAATAAAATATTTTATTTAAGGAGAATAAAATAAAAAAACGATAAAGAAACAAGTAAATATAGTTGATAAGTGAGTATAAAGATTATGAATCACAATAGGTGAATGAACAATAAATTCATAAATAAATATATGTAGTATAAAAATAGAGTACATTGCAATAATGCAATGATACCATGGAATGATTACATTGCCATGACTCCATCATTGCATCATGGCAATGTAATCATTCTATTATGCATTTCCCAACAACCTAAATCTTCAAGAAAAAGATATGATAGTGTAGAAACTTTTTAGCCAGCTATTTATGTATAGAATCATGGGTCGTAGGAACACTATATTGTCCTTAGTTTATAGCAAACTAAATCACTTTTAACATTGATCATAATGAAGTTTGCCCTAAACGTCGTTTTTATAAGGACGTATAGAGTCAAATTTCCACTTTTTGGGAAATTCCGACAAATCGAAAGCAGGTATCTCAGCCACCATATTAGTTACTGAGCTCCTTTTCTGCACAAATCGTAAAAAAGTTTAGTCTGGTCAAAAATTAAATACAACCAGTTTTTCTTTAGAATTAACTGTATACCAGTTACTTATATGAAACCTAGAAAAATTCGACATTAATAACTGTTTCACAACCTGATAGCGACCGGCAGCGTGAACAGGTTCAAAACTTTGATTTATATACAAAATAACACTAACAATATAAAAAATAATTAAAACTACCCAATCTTTTGCATAACAAAATGTACAATTTTACTAAAGAATTTTAGTAATAAAGAACGAAATTCATGAATTCCCGTGATTAATCTGAAACTAAAACATGATTTCTAAGTGGTAATTTTTTTTAGTTCAAAAACTTTAAATAACAGAAAAATCTTTAAAAAGTACCTCTCTCTGAGACTAATAGCCAAATACAAGTTCGGTTAACACAACATTGATTAGCTCTTGACGGGTTAGAATACTATACATCAACGTGTCTTTTACACAATATTTCGAATATTTTAAGGAATTTTAGGTTAACTAAATCATGCGTTAACAGAAATAATCATGATCAAAATTTTCAAAGAAATAAACATGGCTTTGATTCAAACCTAAGATTGATTCAATGTTGGTGAAGAAATTTAGGATTCAAAATCTTATATCATATGTTGGAATAAATGTAAAATGTACTCACTTTGGCAACGTGGAAGATCCTCTTTCACAGATGTAGATGCAGTTCTAGGCGAAGCTATTCCTTAAAAAAAAAACATAAATAATTAATACAATAAATCACATCAACCATAAATCATGATTTAATTAATTTCAACATTAATTAATAATTGACATTAAAAAGCAATGGTATTACTTGCGAAGAGGGGGCTTTCCTCTTTTAACAGTTACTTTTCCGTAACCAGTTACTAGAGCGCATTCTAGCGGTACCCATTCGAAATTAAAACTCCAACCAAATTTCCCTCCTTACAGCAGGAGATCCTCAGATCATTACAATTATATGTTTTTGCAGATTTAATTTATTTGATTGAACAGATTGCAAATTTTAACTCCGAATAAGATACAGTGACAAAACAGTTAAAAAAAGGTAGACTCGAGTTTACAATAATAGTAGTCCGTAATTGGGGTAACTAAATAAATTCATTTATATAAATTAAATAAAGTATAGGGCGATAATTGGTGCTCCGATAGATTTTAAAACTGAAGAAGGTTCGTGAAAGAATAATTTAAAATTTGTCAGCCGGAAATTTGTTTTCTTTTTCAATTTCCTACTTCACAATATCTGACTTCAGGGATCCGGTGGACATTTCTTAGTGATCTGCAGATTCAATTTTAACGAATAGGATGCTCTCTTACTTTCAATCAAATGCAAAATAATACGCACAGAGCTTGAAATCTAACCCTACAATATTCCGTTTCGCTAATACTTCTGAAATGTAAAAAGAAAATATATATAATTTGGCCCGTCGTTTTCGACTAATTCAACATTTACTTGACAAACGTTCAAACCTTCCAATAAATTACAAAAGACTCATATACATTACAGTAATTAGACCAATTTGGACATACGGAGTTGAGCTTAGGGGCTCCACTAAACCACCCAATTCATCTCGTATCCAATCCTTACAATCCAAAATCCTTAGAAAAATCCTAAATGCTCCTTACTTCGTCACGAACAAACTAAATCACAAAGATCTTAATATACCTTTCGTTTCTGACTTACAAGGGGAGGACACGCTCAGTCTCTCACGGATCTTGTTGGCAATTTTTTTGGAGATTCCTGGTCAAAAAATATTAGACACGTATTTTGCCGTTCCGACCAATGGGCCCTAGAAGCCGAGAAAAAAAAATAAAATAGCATTAAACTAATTTATTTTTTATCTCGAGTTTAAAAAATGATATCGACATGATTCTTGCACCAAGATTTTCAGTTTTGATTGCGAATTAAAGGAAAAATACAGTCGCTCCATAGATTTTGGTTTAGGTTAATTAAATTCTAAAAAAATGATTAGTTTTTCAAGCAAACTACCTCTATAGATTTTTTCACACAAAAATTGAGGTCAGATTCTAATTCAGCACCCTCAAAAACATTAAAAAACGGTTATTCAAAAAAATCAAAAAATATCATTTTTTTACCCTCTTCTAGGAAAATGAAATTTTAAAACCGATTATTGGTTACATACCTTTAAATCGTCATTACTTTGTCATGCAATTCACTGGTTGGTATCGCTGGAAAAGAGGAAGGTCTCAGCTTTCTTTTGATGTATATAAATGTAAAATTCGATGAACAAAAACCTATTAAAAAAATTGGAAAATCCGAAAAACATTTTGATTTTTAACTTGAACCAGATAGGATGATGAAACCAAATACATTTCAAGCGTATTACCACCCTATATTTTGTGTAAAAAAATAAAGTTGATACGTTAAACCGTCTAAGCGTAATTCATGTTTTTATCAATTTAAACAAAAGTTGCCTACCATTTATTTGGTCAGGCAAACTTTGAAGCAACAACTTTTATTTACAAACTTTTATTTTTCTATTTGGATGAAATTTCGTATTTAAGGGTTCTCTTGAATGCTGAATTCGAATCCGATATCGGTTCTTGTGAAAAAATTATATTGAATATACTTCACTTGAAAAATTTTAGCTTTTACACTGTAAAATGTGATAGAAATTTCTTTTAGCCCTAGAATTCCATCTCAGCACCCTCAAAACTCTGGAAACGTATATATATATATATATAGACATCAATAAAAAAAAAAATATAATATATAAAATATATATATATATATATATATATATATATATATATATATATATATATATATATATATATGTCGCAATTCTTACGGTTTACGAGATATAAGTAATTTAAATTCAATAATTTTCGCAGAAAAAATAATTTTTACATCACTTTTAGTCAAACATTTACTTCTAGTGTCAAAAAAGTAAATAAATGAAATTAAAGTAAATTTAATGCTCTACCATCTTGAATTGACATTTTTTCATGGAAACGATTATAGAAGGCACTAGAAGCAAATGTTTAACAAAAAGTGAGGTAAAAATTATTTTTTTGCGAAGATTATCGATTTTCAATAACGTATACCTAGAAAACCGTTGGATGTTCGACAGATATGTATATATATAATTTTACAGGACATTTAATTTGCTTTAATTTTTTATTCGAAATATATTTTTCTAGAGTCCACCGTTTTCAAGATATATCCAAAAACCCAAAAATGGGACCTTCTCCCTCCACCGTTAGCTCACACCCCAGGGGCGGGACTTTTAATATGTTTATCTTCTAACTACTTCTAACGAAGCCCTGAGGTAAAACGTAATCGCATATTCCATGCACTCTACAATATGTTAATTGACTGTAATTTATATACGGTTACCCGTTTTTGAATCAAAAAAGGAATTAATCTGTGCCATATATATTATTTGGTCAATTTTCCGTAGTCTTATACACACGCCTTCTAATTGATTGGAAAGCTCCTCAATGTGTGAAGGAGATAGCGTGATTTTTATATATCATCACATTTGGATTCAGAATAATTTCTGTAACAGTTATTTAAACAAAAAAAAATTATTAATTTTCTGTTGATTACTAAAATGTTTAAAAATAAATTCCAATTCTATTTATATGAAAAAATATGATGTAATATTTTTCCATCTAAAAATACCCTGTGGTTACTAGAAACCGCAAATGGATAAATCGAACCTAATTATCAAGGCATGGGACTAGTTTGTTCCTTCCCCGACAGTTCTGAATAAAATACCTTTTTATCGATTCTTACATGTCCAAGTTTGTGACCTTTATCTAGCCATTAGAAAATTTATAAATTGTATTTCCTAAGGTCAAGGTAGTTCTTGATGTAGTTCAGATGTCGTTATCTTTCAATATCTGTTTGCAATTTTAGAAAGATAATTTTAAGTGGATTAAATGTGTCAAGCTTTCTTTGGCAATTAAAAAAAAAAAAAAAAAAAAACTATACTTATCTGTAAGTACCATTTAGTTTATCACGAAAATTCGCAAAATCAGCTTTTCCTGATTAAGGAATCATATGCAACATATATATCGTGTGTTCTAGCAGTCCAGGAGGAACTTGTGGACCGGTGTGTTAGACCGAGGGTAGCGAGGGGGTACTTTAACATGTTCCCTTCTGTTATTTTACATAATTTTATTATTATTATTATTAAATTTGATTCTGGTTTGGGAAATAGATTGATGATGGAATTTAATATGTAAGTTTTGGCGGGATTAAGGTGTTATTTAAATAGTAACTTGATTATTATTCTCAGTTTTTAATATTAATAATTTAATTTTTTAAGAATTAGTTAATCATCTTTATAACTAGCAAAAATTGTGCCAGCAGCTGCGGTTACACAATTAGTTATAATTATTTTTTTTAGGATGTTATTAATTTTGTATGGTGTAGATTGACTATAATTTTGTAAGTTTTTAGGTGAAATTTGAATTTATGATTTTTAGTTAGGTATATAAAAGATTATAATAAATATTTATTGTAGACTAGGATTAGATACCCTATTATTTTATATGTAAAAGTTTTTCTCATTACTAAGAGTTATGATCTTTAAATTGAAAGAATTTGACGGTAATTTAATCATTTTAGAGGAACCTGTTCTGTAATTGATAATCCACGATAAATTTTACCTTGATTATTAGTTTGTATATCTCTGTCTGTATAAGAATGTTTTATTAGAATATTTTCTTTTATTTCTAAAGAATTGTATGTCAGGTCAAGGTGCAGCTATATTAAGATTTGAAATGGGTTACATTTAATTATTGGATTAATTTATGTTATAAATTATGGAATTGGATTTAATTGTAATGTATATTATATATTATTCATGATATATGTTCTTGGTTAAGTACACATCGCCCGTCGCTCTCATTATAAGATGAGATAAGTCGTAACAAAGTAGTCCTATCGGAAGATGGGGCTGGAATTATACAAATCATAATCTAGGATTAGTTTTTATTTACATTAAAAACTCATTTGTGCAATTCAAATTGGTTTGAGATATACTTTATTTAATTATTGATGTTTATTTATATTTATTTTTATAGAAATAACTTTAGTTATGGTATAATTTTTAGAATAAATTATTTGATTTATAGCTTATTTAACTGTAAAGGTTAATAATTTTATATATGATAAGTATAATTTATTTTTTGTACCTTTTGTATCAGGGTTTATCAATATATTTTATTTATAAATAGATTTCCCGAAATTAAAAGAGATATAATTATTTGTTTTTTTATGTGACATAATGATTTATAAAATAATTATAGAGGTTATATGCTATTCATTTTTAAATATCTGGTTTCTTAATAAATGAATTTAATTCAGGATTAGTTGTTGCTTTAATATAATTTTATTTATTAAAATATAACTTATCTAATATTTTAGGGGATAAGCTTTAAAATATTTTAATGATTAAATAATTCCATAAAAATTGGTAGGATTAGAAATTTCCATCTTTATATTTTGTTATAATTAATTTTAATGTGATATTATATAATTTTTTATTAATCTTATTTTTTATTAAGAATTATTGTTTAATTTTTAATCAATAGCTATAATGTTAGAATTAGTAAGTTTTGTAACTACAAAATCAGCTTTTGTACAAAGAGGAACAATTGAGATATACGTTATTAAAAATCGGTAATTTTAGAAATAAAAAAATATTCTCCTCACTTTATGTTTTGCTTCAAATGCCAGAAACGTATTTATGAAATTATAGTAAATTTAATGTTTTACATTGTTGATTCTAATATTTTTTCTGAGAAACGATCGTGGAAAGTACTAAAAGGAAAGGTTTGAAAAAAAGTGAGGTAACATTTGTTTTTTTCCCGAAAATCACTGATTTTCAATAACGAATATCTCGAAAACCTTTGAAATTTCGACAAATTTATATAAAGTTGATTTTATAGGAAATTTAATTAGCTTTAATGTTGAATTAAAACATATTTTTCTAGAGTTCACTGTATTTGAGATATAATCGAAAAACCCAAAAATGGGACTTTCTCCCTTCCCCCACCCTTAGCTCACCCCCCAGGCGCGATGACTTTTACTATGTTTACCTTCTAACTACTCCTAACGAAGCAAGAAGTTAAAATTAATCGCATATTTCATGCACTCATTGACTGGACAACACTTATTGGACCATAAATATAAATTTAACTATGAGGTGGTATGTCAAATCAAACAAATAACCATGTATGATAATATACATAGACATGAATGTTTATATTTATATACTTAGTTTTTAAAAATATAATTATTTTTCGCAAGTGGTGTTCTAAAACTTTTTTTTTTTTTTTTTTTATTGATTTTACTTCAGGTTCCCCAATTTTCAAATACAGTAAATTGGTAAAAATCTTTCTTTTTTTTTCTTTTCTTTTTATAATTGAGCATAGTTAGACTGATGATAATTTTATGTTCGATGAATTAATTTCCACTTCTATTGGGATTATTTTATTAGAATACTAGTTGCGAATGCTAAACATTCTTCTTCAGTTCTAAAAGATACAAAATATTCAACACTTCAGCACTATGTTACATGGATTATATATACTAATGTTTTTGATAATGTAAGACAAGAAATCAAACATTAGTACTCACCTTAGGAGATCTAACATAAGTGATATCTGAAATATATCCATCGTGAGAAGGGGAAGGGAGCAGGTAGGTAAAATGTTTGGGGTTTACCATGGTATTTCCCTTATGACTCATAGGATTTTTCCGTTTCTATTGGAAACAAATTTAAAATGGGTCTGTTGAAAATGTTTACCTGGTCATTCAGATCGCGAAATTCAATAATTATTTTTTCTCACTTGGGATGGTGATTGTTTTTCAAAAGAGAAAAGCCCTCTCCCCAACAGTTTCCGTGTGGAATTTTGTGGAAGACGACTGCGTTTTTAACTTGCAAAGAGGTTTATAGAGATGAGAGAGAAAATTTCTACTGAAATATAACAATCACAAAACAGTTTCTTTTCTATAACATTAAGTAAAATAATACTTGTAGTAAATAATTATTCGAAAATGTTATGATTTCATAAATTCTGAAAGTTACTTCAAATATATACATAACAAAGTGAAACAAAGTCGGTTTAAAAAGATTTTTTTAATACTTTCAAGAGAAATGGCTGCCAAAGATCAGGGCAACGCCGACAAAACTTTTTTATTGTAATGGTAAGGGAATATTAATGTTGCGGTTAACAGCCTGCCTTATGTTTTTATTCAAAGGAGTTGAACGAACCTAATTGAATAACAAGTTTAGAAAAAGTTTTTTTCCCAAAAAGAACTTTCAAAAAGTCCCTCTCCTTTAGCAGCATCTTATAATCAAAGAATCTAAGCGTATTCGTTGGTAATACTTTCTGCAAAGTTAACTGCTTTGTGTTGTATTCTTCGACCCCTCTTAACATAAGCTGGACGGAATCATTCTTGATTTCGTTATAATAATTTATATAGTTCTTGGATAGAAATATTTATATGTATGATTGAGTTATTCGAACTTTTTCACGTTTGTTTCCACTAATACATTATTGATTATTTTTATTTTTTGAAAACTGCCTTATTGAAGATGTCTTACAATCTGCTACACATACCTGAAAAAAATCCATGAATCCGTTTTTACATTTATACCAGCATTAACAGCCGCGGCATTGTCCGCTTTCATAAAATAAATCTTACTAAATAGTAATTTAACTTTTATTAGTAAACATTGTTTAATTGTAATAATATCTACATTTATTTGTTGGTATAAGAGGCTTTGTAAAGGTTTGCAACTGGTACAATTTAGGAATCTAGTTTCCTAAATTGTACCACCGGTTTCCTTAATCGTACTTATTGAAAAAAGGTAAGGTGGTTTGGGTTTTAAGGCTTTAAAAATATAAGTGAACATTTAAATGATGATTTTTTATTGTAAAATAGGAGCAATATAGGCTTTTGTAGTGTTCATTTGCTATTCACACACCTCTCTCTCCACTTGAAATGGACCCCACTTGTCTTTTGTCTTTTGGGGCTAAGACTTTGTGACATTTGAATTGTACGGTGCTTATTCTCGACTCATCCACATTAAAAATACGAGTGGCATCAAAGTAGTTTTCATCGACAGTTTTTTCTAATATGTCAAAAAACCCAAAAACATTATTTTTGTTAAACCCCATCCCTCTTGACATGGAAGTTGCTTGAGGTTCCCTCAAAACCAAATTTTCATGCCGCGCTTTGAATGAGTAAAACACTTTTTACCTGCCATTCCTGATTCTTTACAAAAGTTGTGTGAGATATTGTTTTTTTTCGACAATCTGAAATGCCAATCTTACATCATTTATGGTCACACCAAACATAAGATTTTCTAATTTTAAAATATGCTGAACAAGTTCTAGTTCAATTTCTGGGGACAGTCAACTTGTTGGACGTCCAAAAAACTTTGTACCCTCATTTGCAGTCACGTTTTTCCCTTCAAGGTGTCGTTTAAGAGTTGGTTTCGGAATTGAATATTGACAGCATACTTCATTCAAACCCATACCACCGTTACGATAGGCATGTAAGGTTCTTTCCATGTCATCTTACCCCCATGTTCCATACTTCCTTTTTGCCATCTAAAACACAACACGTATGTTACATTAATCATGGTAAAAGAAATCCAAAAAAACAAATGGAGTAAGGAACTAATGCCATAAATCGTACCGGTACGACTAAGGAAACTACAATATGGTACAATATAGGCAACTCGCACTTTTAGTAAATAAAGGCTCATTTCTAACCTAAAAATAAAGTAAGTGTGTGATCTTTTGGGTATTCAGATACGTAATTAGTTATTTTAACATAATGTAACAATGAAATGTATGTTTACATACCGTAAATGAAGATATGTCCTTAGCTAGGGGCACTGAAAACTACAGTAGAAATGCACAAATCATAAAACTATCGTTAAAAACTGAATGCAGTTTAGCAGTGAACTATAATTTTTGCACACCACGATATCCACGGTATAGCTCCTCCAGAAGTCGCCGGGAGCGCTATATACACCTGCTTCTTGTAAAAACAAACGTGGTACGATTTAGGCGGTGGTACAATATAGGCTACTCTCCCCTACCTGAAAAAAATCCATGAATCCGTTTATACAATACCAGCATCCTCAGCCGCGGCATTGTCCGCTTTCATAAGTAAATAACAGATAATTTAACTATTATTGGAAGTAATAATTTTTATAGATAAAAATCTTGTATTGCAGTATAAGCGTCATTTCTTGAATACTTTCACGCTTAGCTGTAATTTTTAACCTGGTTAAAACTGCACTGATTAGGTGTCTGAAGATTACGTGAATGCACAATTAGACATCCAATATTTAATTTTAAATCATGAGTTGGTAATCCAGATGGACAGAGACTGTTAAAATAGACTGTAATATCAGAGCTTACAACTAAAGGCATATGAACCTATTTTTTTACACACAATATCAATAATCAAAGGGTCGGAATTTTGATTTGGTAATAATTTTTACTGGACAAAAATAATTATTATTGTATGCTCTTATGTGTTCTTTTACCCTTTGATTTACCGCTCGTTAAGTTTTTACCGTGTATTTAGCTTCACATTTATTACATTTCAGTTCGGAAAAACTGGACGATCGGTAAATCAAAGAGTAAAAAAACATATAAGAGAATACAAAAATACCCAAAATTCCTATTTCGCTATCCATCTAATTAAAAATAACCATAAATTCAATAAAGACTCGGGTGTAAAAATAAAAAATCAAGTAGAAAATAGCATACAATTAAATATTTATGAATCATTAGAAATAATAAATTCGTTTAAAACCGATCCAGATTTTTGTTTAAATGGCCACATAAACTTTTCCAATAGCCAAAAATTCAAATTTGTTTCCAATAGGAATTGAAAAAGCCAATAAGTCATAAGGGAAATCCTGTAGTAAACCCCAAAAATCTAATCTTCCCCCTTCCCCTTTCCACGATGGATATATTTCAGATATCTCTTAGATATCCTGAGGTGAGTTCTAATGTTTGATTTCTTGTCTTACATTTTAAAACACTTTAGTATATATAATCCATGTAACAAACTGCTGATGTGTTGAAAATTTTGTATGTTTTAGAACTGAAGATGAATGTTTAGCATTCGAAACTAGTATTTTAAAAAAACAATCCTAATTGTATTGATCCTTCAAGCGTAAATCGAGTGATTTAAACATTTATTGTTGCTAAACCTTCATAGAACTATGACAATAATGTATTTAACTAATATAGTGTTTTACCTAATGGGGTACCCCCAATTATTTATTAATAACAACAAAAAAAAAACACTAAAATTAAAAGTTTTTGCATAATAATTATTAAAAAATAACAAAAGGAAGATTTTAATAATAATTAATATCCAACTCATTTAATATATCTAAGATTTTCAGAACCGATAATCTGAATGAAAATCTTTTTAATAGATAAAAAATATTATTTCTATTGTCGTATTTGAAACATGTCACTCAACAATGATCTGGTTACAGAAGCTAGTTCATATTCTAGGAAAAATGAGGTCCAGATTTTTGGAACATCAACGTGTGACGTAACCAATAAGTCAGTGAGGTGGGGGGAGAGAGGGAAGGGGTAAGAAGTGGAAGGGGTTACCCGTTACCCGGGGGGGGGGGGGGAGAAGGGAGATTCCCCGATTTTTATTCTTTTTTTTTTTTTTTTTTTTTGCATTTGGAGTAAAACGGTGAGTTTTTAGAACCTTTAAGAGAGGTTTATTTTTTAACTTGTTTCAATGGAAATTTTCAATCAATAGCTTTATTTTTCTGTAAAGATTGTTATTTTTACACGAATCCTTGAATGAAGAAGAAAAAACGCTAGAAAGCACAAAGGATGTTATGAAAGGAGTTATCGGAAAACCTCTTACTGCTATTTTCTTAAAACAATAGCTGGCTTCAAAACTGCTTTATAAGGCCGTGTTGAAAATAATAATTGAACAAATGAGTCTGAGTGTTGTACTTACCAAAAATAAAACGTGGAAATCATAGTATTATTTTTATTTTTCTAAGGAATAAATCGTTCTTAGAATATTATGTTTTTATATTCTGGCGTAACTTAAAGCTGCCCCTTATTCATATTGTTTTATTCATTGAACACGAAGCATTGTTGTGTATTTTAAAAGATATCATACAATATACCTAAGAACCCCTTGAAAAATATTTCATCTTATAAATGTATGGAATATATACTACGCTGGAACAAAATACGTGGAAAACAATTGTTTATGGTAGTCCAGTCAATGAGTGTTGAAATGATAGACCGAGAGCCCGATGGGAAAAAATTCCAAGTTATTTCACCTCTAAATGAATGGGTGTAATCTGTCCACGGTTCTGAATGAAAATTTATGAATCTGTCAATCAAGGTAATTGCAGCAACAAAACGGTTTTCCGTTCCTCTGGGGGGGGGGGTTGAAAATTGTATGCTTAGCCGTTTAATAAAATAACTGGGAAATCATCACTTTTAGTACGTTTTGTCTATACGTTATAACAGCTAATAAAATTTGCAACAGATTTGGTACTAATTTTTTAGCTCAGATCAATAGTCTTAGAGCGGTTTGGTCACCAAAGATTGGCTAACTTGCGGTAGGTCGCATTTCTCCGCGAAAACATTTTGGCGGTACTATTCCGTTGTCGGCTATTACTCTGATCCTAAATTTATTTTTGTTACTGATAGCTGGCTAAATTTACTATCAGACCTCATATATGACATTGATTTATATAAAGTCATGTGCAATTCCCTTGTCAGCACGCTAAAACCCCTTACTGTTGTAAAGTAGAACGTTTTTAGCACATTTTTTGCTGACTAAACTATTGTCCAATTCAAAATTTATTTATTTTTTAACAGATAGCTGACTAAATTTCTTTCCAGACCTCATGTATGTAATTTATATAAAGTCATGTAAAGTACCCATGCCAGCACGATAAAGTTTCTCCGTGAACCATCATACCCATTACCCAGGATAACAGGAGTTCTACTGTAAAAAAAAAAAAAAAAATTCAAAAATATTTAAAATGATATTGAGTTCTTATCTTAGTTATTATCGAAATCAGCTGTTCATTGTACAGAGAGAAAAACCTGGCGATTATGATTTGTTGTTGACCAGTGATAGCTAGACTCGTCATTAATATCTCATCTAGCTTAACCTCCATAGATAGCTAGTAAACATAAAACATTTATAATGCTAATAAAAATTTAGAGCTAAATAGACCGCGAAACATTTATTTGTTTATTGCCATCTGATGCAAATTTAACGGTGAGAAGTAAACGGATATTGTCCGTCTGGTGCCTCGTATGCCATTGCATTTTAAATGAGTTAGAACGCTGAGAGGCTTCCAGTTCTATTCTATTTTATTTATATTTTAAAATTACTTTAGGAAATACAAAACCCAAAAAAGTTAGCAATTTCTTGTTTTGAATGGTATTTCCGAATTTTAAAATATTATTGTAATCATTTTGGATGAACGATATATATTTATTAAAAATATAGTTTACAAGAGTCATAGAAAACTATCAGTCTGACTCAGCCGTTTGAACATTTCTAAAAAAATTATCAATCCTTGGAATCTACAATAATAATAATTAATACCAAAAAATATGTATCATGATATAAAAAAATTACAATATTTTATATTATTGTGCATCGAATTTCAATTACCTATTTATAATGCATTATCCATTAATCAATAGTGTATTTATAAGCATTAGTAACACACATACTTTAATAAATTAAACCACCTCAATTTATTGATTCAGAAATAATAATACTAATAAAATGAAGAAACTTTTTGACAATAATATAATACTTTAAGACATATGGGTATAATAATAATGTAATTAAAATTTGATCAACATTAGATAGATAGATAGATAGAAAATACTTTTATTAATAATATTTACAGAATTTCATGTTATTTACAAAAGTGTTCAAAGTAATATTACTGACATAACTACGGCTATCTGTCAGGAGCGCTTTTAATTTGAAAATGATTTTAAATCATTACTGTTTGTTTATTTCTAAATATTTATTAATTTATTAACTACAAACAATACAATACAATCTAATTACCTAGTATATAATCTATTATTACTCATTAATCATGTCTTATATAATAATATCATAATTACCATATATTCTATAATAATATCCCAATTATATCTCAAATAATAATATATACTTATATCCACCCATTATTATACTATTCATTATACTATTTAATAATATCTAATAATTAGGGTCAGATACAACAACACACTCTCAATGAAAGTAAAAATCCCACAAGGTCTACCACAAGGAAGCATAATAAGTCCAATACTATTTTCAACATACTTAGAAGGCCTAAATGAGGTCATAAACAATCATACTAAAACATCTCTATTCGCTGATGACCTTGTATTGTTCACGTCCAATCCCACACTAGAACAGGCTGAACATCATCTAAATAAGACGCTTGAGAGACTAACGCAATATGCAAAAGAACATAAAATTAAGATTAACACACAAAAATCTGAAGTATGTGTTTTACTATAAACAATTATTTAAGATCCTACAGACCAGAAATAATATTAAATGGACAAATGCTGAAATTCAATGAAAACCCAAAATATCTTGGGGTTACCCTTGACCCATCACTATCATTTCACCAACATATAAACAATGTAAAAAATAGGACAAAAACAAGATTGAATATACTTAAGAGTATATCAGGGAAAGATTGGGGTGCTGATGCAAAGACGTTTAAGACAACATATACTACAATAATCAGACCCCTTTTGGAATATGCCTCACCAATCTGGATGCATATCTATAATACAAATTTGGAAAAATTAATAAAAATACAACATAGTGCTGCTAGAATCATTTGTGGTTTACGAAATACGACTCCAGGAAGAATAGCAGAATATGAAGCTGGACTAGAACCACTCAATACAAGATGGAAGGAGAGCCTCATGACATTCATAGAGAGAAGAATTAATCTTAAAAAACACAGAACAAGTAAACTACTTAAGAACTGGATACCAAAAAACCGAATCAAGAAAAAATCCACAATGCATACCATCCAGGAAATTTGTACTATCCCCAAAAAATGTCCGAATAAACTTTCAAAGAATCCAGCATTTCCACCAAATTGTAAGAGAAAGGAAATCGAAGTTAACTTTGACATAGGAGCCAATATCTGTAAACAAAATGAACACCCTGCATATTTAAAATCACTAGCACTTCAAAGAATAAATCAATATGGACCAGAATACATAAAAATTTATACGGATGGCTCAAAAGATGATGAAGGTAACTCGGGCAGCGGAGCCTTGATACAGGGAGAAGATATTGACATAAAATTAAGATGTACAAATCAATTAGGATGCTCTGTTATAAATGCAAAACTCTCTGCAATTAATTTAGCACTAAAAAATCTGGACAAAACAACACCATATAGGCTAATATTTTTTGCAGACTCTGCATCTGCTCTACATAAGCTAAAAAATTGCTACACCAGCTGCAACAAAATATTGAAAAATATCGCTATGAACATAAATGAGTTACATGAAGATTCAAAAATTTTCTTCCAATGGATCCCATCTCATGTAGGGCTGATGGGGAATGAGACAGCAGATACTTTAGCGAAAGCAGCTGCACTACCAAATGATGATATAAATTTTGACTACTATAAATCAAAGATAAAAAGAGCACTCAAGAAAGGAAATTCTGAAATGATTAATCACCAGTGGTATAGGGCAACTAAACCTGGGGAAATTCTACAAAATAAATCAACCTCGTCAAGATGCTACAAGAATATCACGACTTCGGACTGGACACACAAGAGTTATCTGCTTCCGGAATGGACGAAAGGTGTTCCCTAGATGCACCCATTGTAACAAGGATGAAGCCTCACCATAACATCTTTTGAGCTGTATGGGAGCAAGAAAAGAAGATCTTTATACTGCTCCCAAAATAATTGTGCAAAATCTATACAAGTGTAATTTACATGACTTAGTGTAAAACACTTTGGGATAATAAAAAAAAAAAAAAAAAAAAAAAAAAAAAAAAAAAAAAAAATAATTAATATCATTTTTATCTATTTATAACATATATTATCAATCAATAATATCCAAAGATTTATTAGGATATTAATAGTAAAAATTTTGAATAAGAAAGGAACGGTAGATTTAGGCTTCTTTCAAGTAACTCACTTGAGCTGGACAGTCTTCACCATTTAGGTATTTGACCATATCAATTTCAAATGAATGGACTGTAGTTTAAGTTGAGAAGTTCGCCTCTAATTGATCAACATTATTATAAAATATTGTTTTATGCATTTATAATATCATATTTTTTAATATTGATTATTATTATTACTGATTCCAGGGGCTTTACAGTATGGCTTAGCCATGAAACGTTACCCAAATAAAGAAACTTAGAGTTTTCTCAAGGAGATGTTATTTGCTCTTTTTTTTTTCTCCTCAGAAATAATACATACATCAAAATTCAAAGTTAAATTAAATACACAAAACATAAGTGGTCAAGTTGGCCATTGCCTGGACTGTGATCAGTACCAGGCATTACGTGTAATGCCATTATCATTAAATATCTACAATCATTACTTCTTTATTATTTTCCAGCCTAGAATCCATGTGCAATATTATTGTAAATTACATTATAAGGTTGAAAAGGTTTTTGATGACATTATTACTGATTGTGTAAAGTCCTCTTCAAGATAATGATACTCAATATATCAAATCGGCATTAAAATTTAATATAGCAATTACCGTAATGCCACAACTCCTCCAACACTTGAATCTTTTTTATAACTCAAAGATATAGAATTTCGTTATAGCATCGCTGAATTTTTGTAAATATTCTCCAATGGATGTATACATTTATAAATATATTTATTTTGTGTTCCATTTATTGTTATTGTATTATTTATTTATTTTTTTAAACTCAACTTCTTACTGGCTAGAAGAAACAATAGATCATGTATATTTTTATCTATAATCGTCTGCTTTTCCCAATTTATATTTATTAATTAAAAGGACCATATTAATTAAATACATAATTAAATTATATTAAAAATTAATGATTATTCGAAATAAAAGTTTAGATAAAACAGGAGTTCCAAACGATTTTTTTTATCAAAACCAATATAGCTCATAAACGGTAGGTCCTAGGGAAACTGTTAGCATTTTCGATCCCAGCAACGCCAATAGAGTTACATTGTCAAATTTGACATTTTTGAGGGTGAAAAAAAGTTACAAAAAAAAAATAGATCCTAGCAAAAAGTCATATCGTTGAAAAAAAAAAAAAAAAAAAATATTGCATTTTGTACTTATAAAAAAATCAAATATTTATATCAACTATAACTATATAATATCCGACCTCAGCCGGAAGATTATTTAAAATATAACATTAATATCACCAAAATAAGAACCATTAGCCGACTGAGAATAGCCAAAGACGACTACTTGAAAATATATTTGGTAATTGTTCGGATCAGCGACACCACCAAACTGGCACGACCCGCGCAACACCGACCAGTTCGATCCTTACGCTTCACTTCATGTTTACATTTTCGATAGTTCATTCTTATAACCTCACATATAAACAATCACTACAGTTTCAACTTGGATTGTGTTGTTTAGTTTGTTATATTGATATTTAGACTTCTTAAATGTAAATAGGTGAAACAGAAGTTAACAACACGAGGATTAAGTGTTTTATCAATTGATGTTTTCTTATTTCATCTTATCTTATGTGTAAAAGTGTTACAAAAGTTAAGAAGATTAATTTGTATTTGGATTTGGTGTTTTACATATTTATATTTGTTCTATCAATTTAAGTGATAAAATTTAAAACTTGTAAAAGTGTTACAAAACTTAAGAACATTAATTTGTACATGGATTTGGTGTTATATATTTTTTTACTTGCTGTTTCAATTTTAGTATATATTTTTTGTGAATGGATTCTTTGTCATCCATATTACTTTTTGTCCTAAAGTAAGACAGATTGTCTAATTAATTAAATAAAACATATCAGTTTATAAATAAATGTGAGAAAGTTTATCACAGGTTTTATGTTTTCTTATTTCCACATCCCTTGAGAAAATATAGCAGAAATTAACATCATCACTTTCAACTTGGATTCTGTCTTATATTATATAATGGCTTATAACATGGAGAATTGACAACGTGAAAATAATCACAGATTAAGAGGTAAATGACACATTATAATTCTATATAATTGTAGAACTATTGGTATAATGTTATAGATTAATGTGTTTTAAAAAAAAAATTAGAAGCCTGATGATGGAACATTGTCTCCCAAACATGTAGCTACAAATGTTAAATAAATAGGAGTTATGCCAAATAAATACTTAAGGATTCTGTCTTTTTTATATTTATAATTTGTTATTTTCACTTCTCTAACAGAAAGTTCATCAGGAATTAACTTTACTGGTGATTCAGTAGTATATTAATTGTTGATTAAATTAATATTACTTCAAAATTGATTTAGTGTCTTATATTTCAATATTTTCTTATTTTCACTTCATTATTTCCTTATTTCTCATTTTAATATTAGAAGGTAATCAGAAGTTAATATTACTTTGAACTGGGAGTTTGAGTTTCTCAGTAAATGTATGAGAATAACCTTTCCCCACTAAAAGCAGCGACTATAACATCGAAATAATTCGGAACGAGGTTAGAATCGATAAAAGGTATTCTGAGCGCGTGTAGGGGTTGGTGTCGCCGATCCAAACAATTACCATATATTTTTTAAAATAATAGTTTAAAAATTAAAGTTCACGAAAAATGTTAAAATTGTAGTTTATTCATCATAAATAGCTTAAAACATCTGTTGTTGGAGTGCCAAAGACACGATAATTGCCGAAAGAAACGCCTAAAAGATAGTTCGAACAGAAGAAAGTCAATCTTTGGAAAATATTTTATACTACTATAATATAAATTATATTTAATCGTACCATAAACTATTATTCAACTATTCAATTAGTGAGCAATGCATTTCATTTGAAAGCTACTCGAGGAATTCAGATCATAATATTTTAATAGCGCTACACCGACTACAGAAGAACGTATTTATTAAATGGAAATAACTTAACGGAAACGTACCAAAGAATAAGCATTTAATTAAAATATATATAATTCAAATTGTTTAAATTTCACTAGAAAGTATAAGTTGAAACAACGACTAATTAGTTTATGGTACTACTTGCTCCTTTTAACAGTTACTTTCCGGTAACCTGTCACTGTTTAACCTGCGCGCATTCTAGCGTAAGCCATTCGAAATAATAACTCAAATTTCTCTTTATCACCAAATACTGACTTAGCCCCGAGGTTTTCCAGCCTTTAAAATTCCCTCACTGCTCTTCACTACGGTCCGCCTTTTTAGCAAAAGCAACCACAGAATGTTCATTTATTATTCTATATCACTTTTAAAGATAATATAAATACCTTATACTCATATATTATTTATCCATATAAATAATATACTTCATATATTTATTTAGCTACTGTCATTTTATAATAAATTGTTGTTCGTTTCATTTAAAGACTATTTATAACAATAATAAATTTAAATTTTTTTATAACTTTTCTGGCTATTTATTTTTTCTACTTTTAGAATACACTGTCTATAAAATATTATATTAACAATTTCATATTTATCGAATAAAATAAAATTTGAAACATTGAATTACAATTTACGAAAGCATGTAGTGTGATTTATTTTTGTATCTCTAATAGAATCTGAGGATCTCGTGTTTAAATGAGGGAAATTCGAAAGTTTTAATTTCGAATAGATACCACTAGAATGCCCGCCGGTAAAACAGTAACTGGTTACCGAAAAGTAACTGTTAAAAGGGGCAAGCTACCTCTTCCCAAGTAATACCAAAAAAAAAAACAAGAAAAATAAATTGAAATAAATAAAATAAATATTTTACTTTTCCAACATAAAAAAGATTTTATGAAAAAAGACGTGGTTATAGTTGGTGTGTAATTACATATACAAAGTTTAATTTGGTCGAATTCAATTAATCCGATACCGATGAATTATTTAATAACTTTATTTTATATAAATTAAAATTTATTATTACTTTATTCAGTTATTTTTCCTAAACAAAGAAATAATTTCTTTACCATCTTTTTACGTGACAATCCATATGTGTATGATTGGGTGTACAGAAAGGTACTAATATGTGTATGTAATGTATATATACATGTACATGGATATATAAAGAGTATAAATATATGTACATACAGCTAGTCTCTTTTCCTTTATATATTTTCTTATTTTCTCATGGTTATTTTTATTTTATTTCGTTTCTTCTTCTTAGGTTAGTATATTCGCTGAAAATTCTTTGTGCAATTTTATTTACAATCAACTGTATTTAAATGTCTCATGTTCTCCATATATAAATAGCTTTGTATGAAATCATATAAGCCAGACTATTTTTGTTATTCTCAGGGTAGAATTTTAATTTTAATAATTTTTTTTTTTTCATTTTCACATCATTTAATTTTAAAGTATAACTGCAGGCAGATAAACAATATATTTTATAAATAAATATATAATGTATAACAATTCTTCTTCGTGTTTGTTTAGAATATAGCCAGCCCTTTCATATCACACTGATACAATATTGATAGAGGTTCACTAGGCATTTTTCCTTTCAGAAATCTGTGAGGATTATCGGGTATTGTATAGGAGCGGGGACCGGGTTTTAAAAGATTTGAGTGATATTGCAATTTTTTGAGGAAGGACTGGTATCTATGCTTTTTTAGATCGTTCGCATAAGCAATATTCCAGTTGCTTTGTTTTATTCCATTTCGGTGCAGCAGTATTAAGGATTTAAAAAAACAAAGAAAAACTGAATTCACAGGATTGGGTATCGGAAAAATATAGTGGAATCCTAAAATATTTAAACATTGCATATACCAATTGGGTTAAAAAAAAAAAGATAATATTTTGACTCACGGTCATTAAAAGCTATAACAAAAAATTAATAAACCTATTTGATTTTGAAAACTTTTATAATGTATTACAAAATGAAAAAAAATTGGAGAGCATAAGTATTATGCTTAGTTGCATAAATGAACAATGCATAAATGTTGGAACATGTCATCAAAAATTAATTTTTTTCATTCAAATTTGAATTCCTTCCCTCCCCAATTGAGAGCAGTTTTAGATGAAAACTGAGAACGATTTCATCAAGAGATACACCAAGTGGTAAAATGAGTAGCGGTAAATGCAACGAGAAGATACTTGCCGACTACTGTTGGACACATATTAGAGTACTGCCGAATATACACATTATTTATGTTCAGAATTAAATATTATTATCTTATAAATTACTGTTTCTCATCAAAATTATTTTTTATAAAAATATATGAAAAAAAGTGCTATTTCAGATGTTTGTTTTTAAAAACCTCCAATCTCTTAAAAAATGGTGCTTGGTAGAATTATTTATTGTAGATTCGAATTCAGCACACTTTTAAATATAAAAGTAACAAAAATATGCAAAAGAGTGAAAAAAATAAAGAAATTAAAAAAAAAATACACTATTTCAGATTTTTCAAAAACTACGTCTAATTTCCCAATTTTTTTTTCTTTAGATTCGCAGTACACGGCACTTTAAAATAAATAAAAACATAAATACAAAAAAATATATAAAAAAATTATAAAATTAAATGGTACCATTTCAGAAGCGGGACTCCATGTTTCTTGTTTTCCTCCATAGGATTCATATTGTCTTATTTCCACTTCCCTTGAAAAAATATAGCAGAAATTAACATCATAACTTTCAACAAGGATTCTGTGCTTTATATATTTATAATTTTAATTCCCACTTCCCTAACATCAGAATTTTATTAGAAGTTAGCATTACTTATGATTTAGCATTATATATAATATAATATTAATTCAGCTGATTTAGTGTTTTATATTTTGATACTTTCTTATTTCCACTTCATTATTTTCTTATTTCTCATTTTAATATCGGAAGATAAACAGAAGTTAATATTAGTTTCAACATGAATTTAGAGTTTTTTCTGCAAAATTAAGGAGTATAAGCTTTCCCTCGAAAAGTAGTGATTAGAACATCAAAATAAATCGGAACAAGATTAGAATCGATAAAAGGTATTCTGGGCGCGTGAAGTGGCTGAAGCCCCGCTTCTGGAAGAGTACCTTTAAATACATTTAATTTATTGTAGGATTAAATCCAAACAATATTTTATTCATCTTATGAACAATAAAAGTATGAATGAATGAATGAAATTATTTTATTGAATAAGCGTTACGCTTGTGACAATAGAGTTTGGCCAATCCAATTACACTTATACAAGGAAAATACACATGTATGGGTACAAATTTACAAGATAATAAAATACAGATCCATTTGATTTAAGGCATATGAAACAAAATTTCTTAATTAACAATATTTTTTCATGTAACATAATTTTTTACTTAATTGTGTGATTTTATTATGTACAAGTAAACAGTTTAATTTAAACAAACAAATCGAAACTAAAATTAAAATTAAAAATTACATTTTGTTTTTTTTTATCAATTCTATTAGGTATTATGGCATTATTCGATCAAAAGGAATGATATAAGCTTAATGACATTTGTAATGAAATTATATACTACGTTAATTTATACCTCATCTTAAACTTCAATAAAAGTATAATTTTGAGTTTAATTATTTTTTTCAAACCTAGGCCCATCGACTAAAGGTAATAAAGTCATAACCCTAAATAAACAAGACACCACGTTAAGTCGATACAAATTTGTACGGTTATGTGTGTAAAGGGAGGAGGGACAGAAAGTTGAAATATAAATACTACGGAAAGAGGGGATCCGTTTGAACAGTTCCGGATTACGGAAAAGTTTAACAAAGCACTTAACAAAACCAATTATAGTGGCCAGAAAACTCCATTCTCAGAATCAAAAGCTGAAAACTTTTCGAAGCCCCGAATGCTAAATAAAACTCACGACACTAGGAATATTGTTAGAAGCTGAACTTGCCTTTTGTTACGACAAAAGTCGTAAAACTGAATCGCGAGTTTTCCACACGGCCGTATCGTACTCACTTGGAATACACGTGCTTTCTCAAAACAAAAGACAATAGAACCGGCAACGAAAACAATGAAACTGAGACAAAGATTTCTGAGACGTTTGCGGTTCCCCAATATTTCGCAACAAATGTCAAAATTTATGATTTTATATTCAAAACCCCCAACTGGATTTTTATTTCAATAAATACAAATATTGAAGATTGTACCACAATTTCACGAATCGACATTTATTTTATTTTGCCTTTATAAAATTTCTTTTTTTTCGAATAGGCTAATAAAGTCGGCACGAATTAATATCTTTTCACATTGATATTGAAAAAAAAAAAAAAATACAGAATTGAAAAGGATACAAAAATAATTTTACTCTAAGTTACTTAACAATAACAAATAGATAAACAAATAAATACAACTAATTCTGGATAGAAAACAAATTAGAAATATATATATGTATATATTTATTGTTTTGCCTTAGCATTATTTTTCACTTTTTCTCGTACAAATATCAAGCAATTACAAGGATTATTTATCTACATATGTTCAAAAGCTATCTTTTTTGATATTTTACGTTTTCTTATATTTGTTGAACTACATCCATCCAGAGTTTATGAATCCCTTTTAATTATTTGTTTTAGCTATAGAGTTGAATTTATATTTATATTGTTTAGTTTTGATGAATTAACCCAAATAGTCTATCAATGTCACTATTCAAAAAAAAAAAAATAATAATAATAAGAAGAAGAAATAAATAAAAAGAAATTTCTGGGTAAGAATGAGATTTTTTCCAGTACAATGAGCTGTAATTTGCCAGCCACTAACTGTTTCTCTTTTATTGTTAAATCAAGGTTATTTTAAAATGTGTATATTTACATTAATCTTTTCTAATTTAAATATTCAAAAAAAAGGTGCCATTGTGGAATGAATGTTTTTAGTACGCATTTAGTTTTGAAGTAATTATTTAAATATATTTAACAATAATTTTTCGACTCCTCCATTGGTCTATGTTCACTTCCATATCGAGCTGCTAGAACCCTAGTTAGAAGTAGTGTTGGGTCGTTCTGGGTGGAACGGAACTTGGAACTGGTTCCAGTTTTGAACCTGTTAGCAACGAAACAAATCACTCAAGTTTTTCGTTCCGCCTGGAACGAAAACCAACGCCAAAAGATCTCTCGTTTTGTTCCCTCGGTGCAGTAGAGTTTTGACATCTCTGGTTTCGATCCACCCAAGATCGTTCCGACTGCTTTGATGCGTTGATCCTACCGCTCTTGATTCCCTCCCCCCACTTTTTCGCCACACCACCCCGCACATGGGCCTCTTCAAAATAAACGGCTTTCTTTGAAATTTTCTACTCTACGGACAGAGTTCGGCTTTTTCTTTCGGATTCAGAGAAATGAACCACACAAGGTTTTACTTCATATTTAACTAAACGATTTTTTCGATATTTGTTCAAAAGCTGGAGCAGCTGTCACAAGAATTGATAACACTTTTTTTCTCGGAACCAATGTAATTGGAAAATTCTCGCCCAATTGTTCAATATACTTCAGCTAACTGTTTTGCAAAAAAATTCTTGAATAAAATTATTTTAAAAGTATACATTTTTTTAATAATTATTCTCAGCTATTTAAACCTTCTTAATATTATATTGCCTATATATTTTTTAATTATAAAATAGAAGGATATTAACAGCCCGAAGTCACAACAACGGATGGACCGAAACTGCATGGTACATAGGTAGTAGGTTAGTCAAACTGACGTTGAACGAAAAGTGGAACAGACCATAAAATCTTATTCAACTTTTGACTCGGAACGGCCCTTCACTAGTATGTAGTAGATTAATCAAACTGATGTGGAACGAAACGAAAACTGGAACTGGTTCCAATAGGAACGTAAAAACTCATTCCACTTTTAAATCGGAACGGCAGGTGCAACAAAGCAGGTCCTTATTCGGGGTTATTGCTACACTTCAAAGCCGTTTCTTTTTCATTTATGGCTTATGCACGATTAAACAATTTTATGATATAAAGAGTATGTATTAAGGTGGCACTGAAATTTTACTTTACACTCTAGAGAATTAAAGTTAAGCTTATGGGATTTTTTATTCACTAGAGAATAAAATGGAACGTTAATCAGCTGTTTTTATTTGAATAATGTTCCCATTATTTAACGGTTGCAGAAAAATATTCATTAAATAAATACTCATTTCAGCAATAATCTTAACTTCAATGCAAATAATTCAAATCAATCATTTATTTCTAACGCCAATAATTGTTATATTACTATAAACATTTATAATAAATAATAATATGAGTACTCCCGGAGAGGATGGGAAATATTGTTGATATTTGAGGATTTTTTTAGTTGCATTCCAGAGGGAGTTGTCTCGAGTGAGTAAAAGTACTTCTTTACACTCTTGTCAAATAAATAACTATTATTAATTACATTGTAAAAATCATATTTTTTAAATATATCTCTATTTTAAGTGATGATGCTTGTTATAAGTATTTCGGGTTGCTATTCTACCGTTCTCGTTGTCTTATTGGTCTTAACATTTATCTTGGTTAGGCTATATTTTATGGTTCTCAGAATTTAAATTGTTATGCAATATTCAAATTGATACAATAAAAAGATATAATAAAACTACCATGTTAGCTAAGGATTTTCTGTTTTGACATTTAATACATTTCAATAACAGATATTTTAAGTATATTATTTTGCTAACTATTGTTTATTTCTTTTCTTTCTTTTTTTTTTTTTCGTTTTAAAAACAAATCATTAAACTATATCCTAATACAGAGTGATTCGTAATTTTTATTTGACTATCACTAATGAATAATTCTATTCATAATGCTTTCATTGATTTTAAACAATTGCGGGCAAAGTTAGTAAGTAAAGTTCCAGCTGCCCTATTTGATCAGATAAGTGTAATCACAAGTTACAGAACTGTCCCATGCCGACTACCCACTACCCACCTTCACACCTGCCTCTGACATTCATAGTTATCTCCCTAGTTTAACCATCTAAATATAGCGGCTAGTGCGGTCGGCTGTTTGAATAAATACACGGTTTTATCAATTGTCTACCACTGTCCAAAATCATAATTGTTAGTGCTATGATTATAAATACAATTAATAAAAATAAAAATACTAAATCAAATGTAATGTATGCATTTGAAAAATTCAAAAGAAAATAATTTCAAGGCATTACTAGCGAAGAAGTAGCTTGCCCCTTTTAACAGTTACTTTTCGGTAACCAGTTACTGTTTTACCGGAGCGCATTCTATCGGTACCCATTCGAAATTAAAACTCCCAAATTTCCCTTCTTTCAGCACGAGATCCTCAGATTGTATTCTAGATAGAAATAGAAATCATACTACATGCTTTTGTAAATTGTACATCAATTTTTAAAATTTTATTTTATTCAATAAATATTAAATCCTTGTTATAATATTAAATAGACATGGTATTTTAAAAGTAGAAAAAAAATAGCCAGAAAGAAAATTAATATAAGTGTTTAAATTTTAGTATGCTTAAATAAACCATAAATATTATAAATAGTCTGTAAATAAAACCAACAACAATTTATAATAAACTGACAATAGTAAAAAGCCTGAGAAGTCATAAATAATTTTTTTTGTTTTAGAAATTTAAGTTTTAAACCGAATAGAATGGAAGTTTTAAACCGAGAATTGGAAAACAAAAATTAGTACCGACACATCACTTACATTTGCTCCGGAAGTCATAGGTATTGCCACCCAATCCAAGACACTCTTATCCACGATCCGAAATATTAAATTATCACATAATAAAACACACTATTATGATATAAATCACAAAGCAATATACACACTACTAAATCACAAAGCACTGTAATACGACCTGTAAACATTAAACCGAAAACCGCACAAAACGACCGTTAGAAGAAGTGAACGTATTGAGGTCTTAAAATAAACTGACCACTATGTTTTAACTGTAGAAGGCTCGGAGGCGTTAGGTGATTTAATTAAAAATAATCGAATCTGATTGGCTGAGCCGCTCCGTACGATATCCTGTATATTCCCTTTATTAGTTTTTCTACTGTCCGTATAAAAAACATTTGAAATTTCCAGTTCTGACCAGATTTGATGTATATTCAGATCAAAAACATTTCCGATTGCTTAAGATTAATATCTCAAGTAATGGTGAAATGTTGGACTTAAATAATAAAATTTTAAAAAAATACCAGTGCAATTTGAAATAATTCTGAATAAATACCTACATCCCATTCTATTGTATAGGATACCATGTATAATTGAATAAATAAATTCACATAAAAACAACTATTTTTAATACATTAAATAAAAATCAGTTCAAACTATTTTTAGTTATGTAATTTATTAAATATGTATTTATTTTTTTTCATTAGTATTTCTGTTTTTGCTAGCTCATCTAAGAATAAATTATGTACCCTTATACTAATAAATACTATAAAAATAATTAGCCTGTTACACACATATGTATATACAGAAACGCCATTCCTTTGTTTACGACACCTCGATCTAAACTTAGGCAGAAAACAATTCTGAATCCACGTAGTTCAGATATTGTTTATTTAAGCGAATCCAATGTTGTATTCGAACCTTTAGATATTTTATTTTCCTTAAAAATAATGAGTAGTTAGTATTAATTTCTATTATTTTCATTTTATTTATTCGACTTAATTTATTAATTTTAAATCAAGTTATAAGTTTTTCTTTATTTATTTCATGGTTCTATTTCATGATCCAAATGTTGAAGGAAGGAAAGAGTATTGGAAAATAAACATTAATCTCTTATCTGGACAGAGTAACCCGGCAGTGCACAGCAATTAATATCTAGAAGGCTTTTACCCACCGCCATTATCTGGCAGGCGACTAATGAGGAACGAATCTCGAATCCGGGAAGTCCTTCAACACCTCCAACAACGGAGGTCAAAAATATATTGCGACAATCTGACTGACCGAATGTTGAAAGATAGGGAGTAAAAGATTTTTTTTTTTTTTTTTGTTTATTTTCTTATTATTTTTCTATGATGATTTGCAGGATTTAATACTAAAGAAAATTTTAATAAAGAGAACATTTTGATGTTATCATCCTATTAACAGGAAGAAATAATTGAAACTTTTTTATTTGTAATAAGATGGCGATGCAGATAGAAGGGATGTGTAAAAATCGAATCATACGGTTTTGAGGGAAATTAAACTTTTCTGACAAAGGAAAGGCACAGTCAGTCTCTCACAGATTCTAATAGAAATTTTTTTTTTTAGATCAGTGGTCAAAATATATTAGGAACTTATTTTACCGTTCCGACTAATGGGCCCTAGAAGCCTAGTAAAAAAAATTAAAAAAAAGCATAAAATTAATTTCTTTAATGTCTCCATTTAAAAAAGTTATATCGACATGATTCTTGTACCAAAATTTTCATTGAGTGCAAATTTTAAGAAAAATACAGCCGCTTCAGTGATATTGGATTAGGTTGATAAATTCTAAAAAAAAAAAAAAAATATTAGATCTTAAAGCAGCCTATCTTTTATATATTTGTTTATACACAAAATGACGCCAGATCTTAATTCAGCACCCACAAAAACATTGAAAAACTTTTATTCAATAAAAGCACAAAAAATAATTTTTTTTTTCACTGAGTGTGTCCTCCCTTTTTGAGTTCATAAAAAAAAAAAAAAAAAAACTTAAATGCCTGTTTCTTATAACGATAATTTACATCTGGAAATAATTTCTTAAAAGATCTAATTTATTTAGGAATAATTCAAAACGTAAAATTTAGATGATTTGGCACCATTGGATAAAAATGTATATTAATTTCTATAATTAGTTAGAGTATAATAAACATAGATGACAATACTAATAAAGTTGTTATTAATACTTACGAAGAGGTGACTTGCTCGTTTTAACAGTTACTTTTCGGTAACCAGTTACTGTATAACTAGGTCGCGTTCTAGCGGTGAACGTTCGAAAATAGAACTTAATTTTCCCTCTCCCACCACATACCAACATACCCCCAATGTTTTAGTTTAAAGTTTTAGAAAATAGTAAAGTTTAGCAATAACCGAAAAATATTCCTACAAATATTCTTTTTGAAATATCTGATGAGGAAAATACTGTCAGTTTTTTGATCCGAGCAGCAATAACCCCCCCCCCCCCCCTCCTCAGCAATAGGACCAACCTCTCTCTCCCAAGACATATCCTTGTGAAAAGAAAAAAAAATGGAAACAAATAAATGTATTCATTAAAACGGAAAATAATAAATCTGCCATTATAGGTCAGTATGTTATCTGTATTTTGTTTTTTGTTTTTTTCAGAAATTTATGAGTCGATTTCTCAACTTTGAAAGAAGCCTTTTATTTCAGCGATAAAGAAATACAAAAAATGATTTCCAAAAGAAAAACAACTTAGTTTTACGGAGTTATTTAATTAATTGGTAATTGTTCGGATCGGCGACACCACCAAACTTGGTTGACCCGCGCTACACCGACCAGTTCGATCCTTACGCTTCACTTCATGTTTACATTTTTCGATAGTTCATTCCTATAACCTCACATGTAAACAATCACTTCTACAGTCTCAACTTGGATTGTGTTGTTTAGTTTGTTATATTGATATTTAGTCTTCTTAAATGTAAATAAGTGAAACAGAAGTTAACAAAATGAGTTTCATAAAGGATTAAGTGTTTTATGAATTTATGTTTTCTTATTTCATCTTATCTCATGTGTAAAAGTGTTACAAAACTTAAGAAGATTAATTTGTACATGGATTTGGTGTTTTTCATATTTATATTTGTTCTATCAATTTAAGTGATAAAATTTACAACTTGTAAAAGTGTTATAAAACTTAACAAGATTTATTTGTACATGGATTTGGTGTTTTATATATTTTTATTTGTTGTTTCAATTTCAGTGATAAAATTTCAGTATACATATATTGTGAATGGATTCTTTGTCATCCATATTACTTTTTGTGCTAAAGTGAGACGGATTGTATAATTAATTCAATTAAACATATCAGTTTATAAATAAATGTGAGAAAGTATATCACAGGTTTTTTATGTTTTCTTATTTCCACTTCCCTTGAGAAAATATAGCAGAAATTAACATCATCACTTTGAACTAGGATTCTGTCTTATATTATATCATGGCTTTTAACATGGAGAATTGACAATGTGAAAATAATCACAGATTAAGAGGTAAATGACACATTACTATATAATTGTAGAACTATTGGTATAATGTGATAGATTAATGTGTTTTTTAAAAAAAAAATTAGAAGCCTGATGATGGAACATTGTCTCCGAAACATTAACATACAAATGTTAAATAAATAGGAGTTATGCCAAATAAATACTTCTGGATTTAAAGGATTATGTCTTTATATTTATAATTTGTTATTTTCACTTCTCTGGCAGAAAGCTCATCAGGAATTAACATTACTGGTGGTTCAGTAGTATATATATTGCTGATTAAATTAATATTAATTCGAAATTGATTTACCACTGTCCTATATTTCCTTATTTCCACTTTAATATTTTCTTATTTCTCATTTTAATATTAGAAGGTAAACAGAAGTTAATATTACTTTGAACAGGGATTTCGAGTTTCTCAGTAAATGTAGGAGAATAACCTTTCCCCTCTAAAAGCAGCGACTAGAACATCGAAATAAATCGGAAAAAGGTAATAATCGATAAAAGGTATTCTGAGCGCGTGCAGGCGTTGGTGTCGCAGATCCGAAGAATTACCAATTAATTAATTTAAAACAATTTCACAGTGGTGACCTTTTGTACCGAGAGCTATGTGATCTTAATTATTTTAAGTGATTGTAAAAAGAAAAATTTTAATTTAAATTGCGAAAAATATAAAATTGGGAAATCTTGAAGATGTTTTCTTTAACAAATTTTCTTTGAAAAAAAAAAATATTAAAACAAATTAAATCTCTGTTAATGTTATCCCACAGAATATCCCTAAACAACAATATACTGTTTTACCTTTTTTTCCTATTTATTTGTTTATTAGTCGTGGGAGAAAGCAAGTGGACCATGTAATGCATTAAAAACAAACGACTCCAAGGTAGAATGGTACGAGGTAACATTTGTTGATGGAACACAAATACTGAGTCTGTCCCAAAACATGTTTGGGAAACCGGAATCATTTCCTGAATTCCATTGAAATAATATACAATGTCCGTATTAAGTTATCTTTATAAACAGAATGAGATTTGGTAGGGGAAATTTTTTTTCGCCGCAGTCAGCAGTCCTTGAACGAAAAGGGAATAACAAAACCAGGGCAGTATTTCACGATCAAAGACAATGCGGGAAAAGTCTACACTGCAGAGGGAAAATCGTTTGTAGTAGAATTTTTCTTTTTTTCTCTTGAATCAGTAACACATATTTCTCATTAATTTAGAAGGCTTTTTTGTTTGTTATTCAATACTTCATAGAGAGTATGCTTTGACAATATTGTTAAAATAAAAATGTTGGCTTTTCATTCCTTTAAAAATAAAAATAGCATCTCCATCCCATTATCAAATATGCATGATTATTTCCAAAATGAATAATGCATACAGAGGAATGAAAAAAACAATAAAATGTTTTAATTGACTTCCAGTTTTAACTTTTTGCGCACAACTTTCCATATTTTGGATAGCATATTTTTTTTTTTTTTTTTTTTTTTTTTTTTTTTTTTTTTTTTTTTTTTTTTTTTTTTTTTTTATTTTTTTTTTTTTTAAAATATGGACTATTATTAAATATCCACAAAACAAAGTTCATGATCTCTTTCAGACATTTTTTTTTTTCCCACATAATTAAAATAAGAAAAAAAAAATTTTAGCTCCCATTAATTTATTCAAAGTTAAATATTCTGATATCAATTTTATTTATTTATATATCAGTTAGGCGTTAATATTTTTTGAGTAAAATAAAAAACTGTTTTATTTCTTTAATTATTTTGTGAAAAAAAATACAGCTTAATCGTTTGGTAACTGTTAGATATAAAATTTTAAGTTAAAACAATGTTAAATCTGTGACTAAGGGCCATTATTGCCAACGTGTTTTGGGCCAAGGATTGGCATGCAGAAAATATTTTTTAAACAAAAATTCTTGATATTTATTTCAATTTATCCATTGTCTGAGAATCGCTATATATTTTTTGTTTAATATGTCACGATCCGTAACTCCAAATGCATACACCATTATTTAAATAGGAATTAATGTTACAAAAAACTTTAAATTTCAGATCTCATTATTTTTAAGTTTAAGATTCTGCAATAGTTTTTTTTTATATATACCATGTCAAAAAGCAACTTTTTTTTAAACTTTAAGAACATCTTTTTTTGTAATTTTTATTTGAAATATTTTTACTATCAGAATGACACATAAAAACAGGCTGGAAACTTTCAAATGTATTTATTTTTAATTTGGACAATATAAAATTTGTCTATAAATTTGTCCTAATATGTCATTTATATTTTTTACATTAATTAGGAAATGGATTTTGCATTTTTTTATAGAAAGTATTTCTTTCATTGTTAAATAAATAAAATGTTCAACTTCTAGAAGCAATGACACCTCACTTTGCAGAGTAGTTTATTTTATCGATTTAAAACATTTGTCAATTGATCAAGAAAATAATTGATTTTATTTAAATAGTAATCATCAGTTTTTTTTTTTTTAATTTATCCCATTAACCGAAACTTACCTGGATATGATCTGCTTTCCACCCAGATCCTCCGACAACTCCCACAAAAAGAGATTATTTTCCTTACTTACATATACAATTGTACTCTTCGAACGACCCATATTCCTCTGATACGGAAACAGTCCATCATCATTCTTTTCCTAAAACCAGGCAAACCTCCCAACAAAACCTTATCATAAAGACCTATAATTCTCCTTCCCATCCTTTAAAAATTCTTTCTAAAACGTATCCTACCTATACTAGAATCCTAAAGCATTCCTTCCCACCAATTTGGATTCCATAAAGTGCCATAAGGTAGTGTCCTAGGTCCTTCCCTCTATAATATCCTACTACCTTGGCTTTTATCTTGAAAAAAGGCTGACCTAGAACCCTCATAATTGACTCAAAAGACAAGAACTCAGTAGGAGATTTAGCCAACTTTAAAGACTACTAGGCAGGGATTCTCATCTTTCAGTTGAAAACGAACTCCTGATATACAGAACAATCTTAAAACCTATCAGGACCTCCGGATATCAACTGTGGGGGACAGCAAGACAATCCAATATCAAACGCATTGCCAATGCACAATATTATGTTAACAATAAAACATGACCTAAAAATGCCTTATGTCCTTGATCTCATTCTATCAAAATTCTTGAAATTTCATCAAAATCTATCTTCTGGCTCAATCCCTATCTTGCTTTAACCACCTCTATAACCCTCCCAGAAGATTGAAACGGCAATGGCTCCGATATCTTTTGTGATATAAATTTATTTTGAAGTCCTGGTAATGACAAGCTTCTCCACTCAGGCCCTGAGCATCTGTGGTCATAGCGCTACCACTCCGCATCCACTGGATATTATCAGTGAACTCTTCGGGTCTAACCTTGACTCCTAAAAGTGGGGAAGTTCCCCAGGCTGATTGTATCTGTATTCTACATATGGTAAGAATGTATCATACTTTCTTGTATTTTAATTTTTGTCACTTAATTTTATTTTTGATGATTGTAAGTAATTATTAGTTTTATTTTGATGAAGATTTTTTGTTTTATTTCTATCTCTTATTATTATTAATTGTGTGTGTATGAGAACTTGTATATATGGCACGAATGAATACATCATACTTATTGCCCTTAACTGAGACTGAGGTATTCCTAGAAATATGATTAGAGCAATATAATAGAATATTTTGTCACTGTAATTTATTAAGAAAACACAAGATAAATAGTTAATCTGGGTGATTTTTTAAGACCAATGTTTTAAAATGTTTACAAGAAGCGAAGGGATATGGGAGACTCCACATATCATCTACTTAAACAAGAAGTACTAATCTGAAAACAGAAATAATGTTTCCAAAAATATGTAAGAGATCAACTTATTTTCAGACATTGCATTCTTTGGATAATCCCTTAATTACATTACCTGAATAACTAACATTTAATTTCATTATATTGCTTTCAGTTGTAAAAAGGTTGTACAGACAATTATATAAATGAACGTTGATCTCTGCTGTTTAGAGGTTCAAATTGTGGGTTTAGTACTCAATCCAATACCATTAAACAAGAAACCATAAAGAATTATTCATATTTATTTTTGAAGATGGGGACACAAAGGAATACAAATGATCCCAGCATAACGAAGCGAAAGAGATCAGAAAGCGGAAAGGTTGGACCAGTAAATGATGAAGGGAAAAGAAAATCGAAAGTGGGGACAGAGATAAAAGAAGGAAAGTCCTTGGAAACAATGTGGGCTGAGGGCACAAAGAAAACTAATGATCCTGCTCAAATAAAAACAACTGTATGAGGATATTCTTCAGGAAATAAACGAGTGTGTTCGTGCACCGTGCCGGTATGCCGAGGGTATGGGAATATACGCCATTGCACATGTAGGCCACCCTCCATCGCGGTCGAATGGACAATCGAAAACGTTATTTTTGGCCGGAAGAAAATAACAAGATAACTAAGGGTCGTGTCCCGGAGCACCGCGCGGAAAATATGAAAAACGGAAACACTCCAATTTTACTTTCATGGCAAAGGCTAAATACGATGCCATTTAATAAGTTACTCAATACCGATAATGTTAAACAACGCACGATAGCTATTGCTGTTAAAGTTAACTGTAAAATTAAAATAATCGTTTTATTATAATAAATAAATATCAAAGAGAATGAAAGATTTTTTAAAACCTTTTTTAAAAAAAAAAAAAAAAAAAAAAAAAAAAATGTAAATTACTCATACATCCTGTAAATGAAAGGAAAAACGAATATAACATGACAATAACTTATAAAGCAACCACCTATTCGTGGCAATTTAATAAAAGTTTTATATAGTCTCCAGGCCGACTTCTTTTCAGACACCTCGGAGGATAGAATGCAAAGCAATTTGAGAGACTAGTGGATTTGATTGGTTATGGAGTTTACTATGAAATGATAGGTATCTGGTATTGGCTAAATCAACAACATATGGAACATTAAGATCTTTATGGGTAAGTTTGTTTTAGCATGAAAAGTAACAATGAGGATTTTACGAAGGATTTTGGATTGTAAGGATTGGATACGAGATGAATTGGATGGTTTAATTTCATGCTGCTTCAATCAAGGGCAAAGAGTAATATAATGGCAATAAATCCATTCATATAATATGCACATTGAAAGTAAAGAAATGAAGTATAAAGAAAATTAAAATAAACAGCCTTTAACTCTGCAAGAAATAAAATGTAATAAACGATACATACAAATATAAAAAAAAAATTAATATTGAGAACGAAACAGAAAAAAGAAAAAAGAAATCTTAAATAAAACCATGTTATATACACGATATTGGGTGGGATAGGTACCCGAACTAAGCTTTTCTACCCAATTCGGTGAGGCAAGCCAAGCTCCAAGAGTTCCCAGCTCTGTCTCGGGAACACTGCCGTTTTCATTTGGGAGGTCGGTTATAAGGATGTTTGGAACTACATAATAAATGAAAAAGGTGGTATATGTAAATCGTTCTAAACATTTTTTGACAGGAAAAAAGCAATCTAGCCACATTTCCAGGATTCCAGATCGCATTCTTTTGGAGAACGCTCTTTTTAGTTCTTCTAACTGTTTACAATTGCGTTATTTGACAGTTTGTTCTAGTAGTAAACCCCATTTCTTTTCGGTTTTTGCCGTCCCAGAATCCCCTATATAACTTACATTTCTTTCCTTCTTTTACACTTAATCCAATCCAAAAATCGAAAGATGGCAACCAGACGTTCGAATTCTGGGGAGTTTAGAACTCTACGAAAAAGCAAGTCGGAACGCACGGGTAAAATCTCACGAAAATCACATACATTCATATTAAATTATAATATAAAATAAATTAATAATAAACTGAAATATATACAATAAACAGACATTCCTGGGAACCTCGAACCAAGCTTGTCCCAAGAGATCCCAGCTCTCTCAGCTGCGTCACTAGTGTCAAAAGCGCTATGGCACTATCAGGACTTGAGCGGAGAAGCTGACTAATGCCAATCCCCTCCCCCCTCCAAAGAGGACTTCCAATCATGAAAACATTTAAAAGAATTTTGAATCACGGACGATTTCTTAAATTGATACTTGGTAGTGAGGTACTTCAAATCAATTAAATTTAGAGAACATTTAGCCCAAACCAAATACCTCTCCTTTCATAGTAAACTCCATACCCACTCAAATCCATTAGTCTCCAAACTTACCTCACACTTTACTCCTTTGAGACGTCTATAAAGAAACTGGGTGAGAGACCTTATAATGTAGAACTTTTATTGAAGGTGTACATATGAATAGTTCTTTAAATGTTATTGGCATTTAGTTGTAATTATTTTCATCAATTTACTACACAGGGTAAGTGCCTCTTAGTGTAAATAAAAAAAAAAAGAAGGGTAAAACTGGATAAAAAATGAAGAAAAACGCCGCAGACCTCACCTTTCTGTTCCAATCCGTAGCAGATATGCGATAAATCAAATACTTTTTTTGGGCAACGCGTTTAAAATAAAAGCTGTAATATCTCCACTTTCTTAAAACATTTTTCGAAATTTGAAAATCTTTTTAGATTAAGCGTTAAATTTCTTAAAAGAGTACATGTATTCTTGAATTGTACCAACTTAAGACCTTAAGAAAAGCTTGATCTTCACCTTGTTTAGGGAAGTTACAATATATTATATTACTTAAACGCTCACCGTTTTTTGAAACAACTATCCACAAAACTGCAAATTTCACAAAAACTTGCTAATTTAACCAGCTTTCATATGGTATGTGAAGTTAATGTTCCGTGAAGATTTCATGGAGAAATTTACTTTTAAAACCGGAAAAACGTGGTGTTTTTATCTGGCAAACAAATCAGTCACTTGTGTAAATAAGACATTATGATAATCGCTTAATGAAAACGTGCATTTTAAACAAAAAAAAGTCTTCATTGGAATAAAAAGCAAAGAAAAAATGTATTGTTTAATAGAAAATAAATTTTAATAGAGATATTATAGCATTTATGGCAAAAAAACGCGGTTTATTAAAAAAAGTATTCGATTTTCAGATATCGTATATCTGAAACAGATTGGAATAAAAAGGGTCTGCTGCATTATTATTCATTTTTTTACACTAAGAGGTAATCACCCTGTTTACATACATACATATAATGATTTAATAATAATATTAAAAGTTTTCATGAAAAATAAAATAAATTCTGCTAAAATCAGGAGCAGAAAGTAATTTTAGTATAAAGTTACATATTCATATATTATTTTCAAAGAAATCGTAAAATAAAGGAAATTATATTATAGTTAAAACAATTATTAAAAAAATACTGTAGATAAATTTATTTTCTGATACACTTTATTTTAGCTTAACTCCTTATCTATCAATTTATCATCACTACAATGTTACACGTTTCGGTGTATATTCGGTTCTATATGGTGCTATCTTACCTTGTCAGGTGAGATAACACCATTAGAAAAAAGAGTCTGATAATGGGATAACTTATCCCAAAACATGTAATATTGTAGTGAAGATAAATTGATACATGAGGAGTAATGCTAAAATAAAGTGTATTAGAAAATAAATTTAACATTATATACTCCTTTATTGAATAAATAATAAATAAAGGAGGAAATGAAATCAAAGAACAAAGTAAAAAATTATTTTAATTAATTGTAATACAATGATTTATTCAAGATAGTGTTGTGAGTTTTAAACATAAATAAAAGAAAATAATATAAAGAAATTTATACAATTTTATGTACTATATTAGATTTATATTCAGGTTTTTAGACTTATATATTTCTACTATGAATAAATAGTGTCGGAGTTGAGAAGTATTGATGAAACCCTTTCAATTTTTTTTTTTTTTTTTAATAATAAGCCCCTAAAAAATATAATGCTTTAGAAGAGTGTGTCACTTTGTATTCTGGACGAAGCATGGAAGCTAAGAGATAGCTACTTAAAAAGATTGCTCTCTTTGGAAATGGATTATTGGGGACGTGCTTCCTACCTTTCAAGACTTCACTGAATTCCAAATTCCATCGTTAGGCAAGAAGTGAAACAAGGGAAGACTATCCCTTTTGCCATTGAAACAAAATAGCCAAGACTACAAGGGCTTGTCAAGGAAATACAAAGATTCGATTCTTAACTAGAAAATGTAGTGCCAAACTTTTTTTTAATTTTTTTTTTTTTTAAAGTTTTTATTGGGATAATGTAAAATCTGCCTCAGTAAAGGGCAATAGGTACAGAGACAATAATGTTTTCATACATATATACAGGGTGTTCGGAAGATCGTTGGCCAAAAAATTATCACGGGTAGGAAGGTTCATTTTGAACCTATTTATGGTCACTTACCTATATACAAAGTCTTACGGTTTTTTTTTTTTTTTATGATGAATTTTTTTTGTAAAAATGGCCAAATCCAAACATTTATGCTTTATAACTCCGTTGTTTACTGATATATCAACGCCATTTTTTTTTACTGTAATTACTAATACATTGTCCATGTAAAATAAAAAAGATATGGTGCAAAAAACAAATACCAAAAAAAAACGGGAGATCGTTAAATCTTTGTCAAAGGCAAAAATAAAAATTATGAACTTCAAGTTTAGGTTCAATAAAAAAAAAAGTATGCGCAACAGCCAAACCCTGTTTTAAAAATTCTCTATTTAATCTCTTTAAACAAATACCATTTGCAGGCACGCAGCACATCTAGTTTTTTTTTTTTTTTTTTTTTTTTTATAAAGTAACAAAAGGGTGCCACCAGCGCACACTGACAATAATAATGAATCGAATCATATTTTTTATGCAAAACGTAACAAATAGTTGTGTTTCTTTATAACATAGGTTAAACTGCATATTTTCTCATTTCTTTGGTTTTATCAGGTAAACTTTATCTACATTTTTGTTCTAAAAATGAAGTATCACAGGTTTGCTCAAAATGATCTCCATTATGGTAAACGCGGATATCTTTTTCTTATTTTTTTTTTTCTAAAAATAAATTCTTTTTATGGTAAACGCGGCATTGATTTTTTTAAAAAGCTCACTTTTGAAAAAACTCACTACAACTTACCTGTAAGAGAATGTTTAAACAATTGTTTCCCACAATCCTGGATAGGAAGAGGGGGTCCAATTGAGTGGCCAGCACGGTCTCCAGACCTCACGCCGCTCGATTATTACGCCTGGGACCGTGTCAAAGATTTGGTTTATAAAGAAGAATAGTTTTCAAGACAACTTATTCAAAAAAAATCAATGCTTATAATTTTTATTTTTGCCTTTGACAAGATTTAACGATCTCCCGTTTTTTTGGTATTTGTTTTTTTCACCATATCTCCCGTTTTTTTTGGTATTTGTTTTTTTTCACCATATCTTTTTTATTTTACATGGACAATGTATTAGTAACTACAGGAAAAAAAATGGCGTTGATATATCAGTAAACAACGGAGTTATAAGGCATAAATGTTTGGATTTGGCCATTTTTACAAAACAATTCATAAAAAAAAAAACCGTAAGACTTTGTATATAGGTAAGTGACCTTAAATAGGTTCAAAATGAACCTCCCTACCCGAGATAATTTTTTGGCCAACGATCTTCCGAACACCCTGTATACATACAAATACACCCAGCTGATTTCATCAGCTGCAGTTCTAAATAGAAGGTCCCGAGGCCATCTTCTTTTCAGACGTCTCGGAGGGTTATTTGGAATGGAGTGAGAAGCAAGTTGTGATACTAATGGATTTGAATGGTTGTGGAGTAAGCTATGAAAGGATAGATATCTGGTTAGGGGTAAATCAGCAACATATGGAATATTAAGATCTTTATGGATAAGTTAATTGGTGGCAAAGTAAGAAGCATTTAGGATTTTGGATTGTAAGGATTGGATACGTGTTGAATAGGATGGTTTAGTGGAGCCACAAAGCACAACTCCGCATGACTAAATTGGTTTAATTATTGTTATAAAAATTAGTCTTTTGTAAGAATTTTGAAGGTTTTAACGATTGCCATGTAAACGTTGAATTAGTCGAAAACGACGGGAAGTTTCTTGTCGTTTTATTCTTGTATGCGGATTCCAAGTAAGACGTTTATCCAGATCGAGTCCTAGGTAGCGGATCTGTTCAACGGGGATTAGTGGAGCATCATTAAAGGATATTGTAGGACAGGAAGTTGTAGGTTTATCAGAAAGGGTTAAGGTTATTTGATGGGATTTATTTTGATTTTTGATTTTTAATACTATTCTTGAAACTTTATGATATGGGATTGGACTGTCTGAGATTTTGATAAACACGAATTTATATCGATGAATCTCTGAAACAGTTACATTGGTTTTAATAAAGAAAGTAACGTTTTTCCTAATTTTTAATTTAAGGCATTTCTGACACGATTTAGCTCAGTTGGTGCCGCTCGAAAATTTGCGAAGATTTTACTTATCAGAATCAGTTGATTATGGATACACATATACACGATCCATTTTTTTCAAAGTCAGGAGAAAACTAACTTTTTTTTATTCATTTTAGATATATACGGTAAGAATTTTCTTACTTTGCGAGTGCTGGCTCAGAAATCGTGCCGGTTAATAGAAAGCCGGATGAGGGAGAGTTTACTTCATGAATATATATATCAGCTAATGTACTTTAATTGAATATATAAATTTTGAGACTCATTTATACAATTTCTCCACATTAAATCCGCCTATCTGGTTGACGACTCAGTTTTCCGTAGGAGAGTCTATCACCAGAAGGTAATAACTTGTAGTGAATCCCGAGTCCCGCGCTGTTCCGGAGTGCCAAGCTCCTATTATCACTGGACATAACCGTATATTTCCTCCGCTATTGCGCGCCCTCAGATAAGATCTGGATTGAGTTAGTAGGAAATATTTTCCCGCCCATGACAAGAAGTTTAAACCCCAAATTTCATATTCAAAAGAGTAACATAATGAACGTATGCTATATTAAAAAAAAATAATAATAACCTTTTTTCTATTCCCGTTTTTAATTAAACTGTGTGAAGAGAGTCAGGTTTAATTTTTTTAAATCTCTCAAATTCTATTAGCAATTCAAAATTGTTTTTGCTACCTGTAAACTTTACTTTTTATTTCTTCAAACGTTTTCATTATTTAAATATTATGTTTGTTGACTGTTACTATTAGATGTTTATTAAGGTTGTTTAGGTTCAGTAATCATAAATATTGTTCTTTCAAATTTGGTTCCCCCCAAAATTATTTACCAAGAACAAAATAATTTTAACTAAAATATACAAGAAATGATAACCGTAAAAAATTAAAAAAAAATGGCGTAATAAACAAAAAATCAGACGTCCTAAATCTCTATATATGTTATTCCAGTTTAATACATTTAGAAGAATAATAATTTGCGATAAATATTTTGCAGCTTATATCAATAACCATATTATTGTAACCTCTTTTCACTGATGATTGTGAGAACAATATAGTCTCGAAAAGTTGCCAAAATAAGTTGTTAGATTATTGACTGAACCTCAAGAACCTTATTTTAAATATATATATATATATATTATATATATATATATATATATATATATATATATATATATATATATATATATATATTGTAAAAGTAAATGGTTAATTACTTTTGCATTAACTGAGCGACTTTCCATTAGTTTTACTAAATTATTATGGCAACGAAATCGTTGTTTCCAATGGAATTCGGGATATATCGGCAATATTCGTTTACAGTTTAATGTACGTGTAGTTTATTATTATACTAATTTATTTATTTAGTAATACAAAAGATCTGTATTTTTTATCTTTCATATTTATTATTATTTGTTATTGCAATTTATTTTTAAATCAAGTAACAACATACTTTTTTTTTATAAATGAATTAAACTATTTATTAAATATATATTATCGATGCTTATTGAGATATTTTTTATGTTTATAGAAATTTGAAACTGTTTATAATATATTTTTATTTTATTTAGGTTTTTTTTTTTTTTTTTTTTTTTTTTTTTTTTTTTTTTTTTTTTTTTTTTTTTTTTTTTTTTTTTTTTTTTTTTTTTTTTTTTTTTTTTTTTTTTTTTTTTTTTTTTTTTTGACTTCATGATAACATTCACACATTATGTTCAATTAAAGAAAGAAATAATAATAATAGTAAATGAAAAAAAAAAAAAAACAGAAAAGAACTATGCTATACATAAATAACATACAATATAGAGTATATATACAACCGAAATATATTAATAAATATATATGCAAAAAACAAAATGACAATAATGATAAACAATAAAAAAATTAAATAATAGTAATAGTAAAAATAAAACTAAATTAAATTAAAAGTTAAAACTACAATCATACTTTATTTACAATACAAACTTATTCTAGGGGTCTCCCAACCAAACCTGTCCCTCCACTAATTTATTAAATGTGGTGAAAAATAATTACAATAACTTGTAAAGGAACTTCTCTTTAATAGCACACCAATAAAAATTGAAAATTGAACGGAACGTGGAACTGGTTCCAGCTTTGAACCGGTTTGGAACGAAACCAATCGCCAAAGTTTTTCGTTCCACCTGGAACGAAAACCAACGCCAAGAGATCTCTCGTTGGTCGTTCCGACTGCTATGTAGGGTTTGAACCTTCCACTGTTGATTCCCCTCCCATCTGTCCATCGCTCTACCCGCCCATGGGCCTCTTCAAAATTAACAGCTTTCTTTGAAATTTTCTATTCTACCGACAGAGCTCAGCTTCTTTTTTCAGATTCAGAGAGATGAACCACACAAGATTTTTGCTTATGTAATTAAATGATTTTTTTTTTACGAATGTAGTTGGAAAATTCTCACGCAATTGTGCACTATACTTGAGCTAATTTCTCCCCTCACCCAAAAATTAAATTCTTGATTGAATAAAACTATTTTAAAAGTATACATTTTTTAAATAAGTATACTTAGCTATTTAAACCTACTTACTATTATAGTAAATCTAACATTTTAAATTATAAAATAGGAGGATGTTAATAGCTCGTAGTCACAAAAAGGTATGGAACGAAAACGCATGGTACATAGGTAGCAGGTTAGTAAAACTGGCATGGAACGAAGGGTGAAGCAGAACGTAAATTCTTATTCCACTTTTACCTCTTAACTGTCCTTCACTAGTATGTAGTAGTTTAGTCAAACTGGCGTGGAACGAAAACTGGAACTGGTTCCAGTCGTGGAACGGAACGTAAAATGTCATTCTACTTCTTCTTGGAACGGCCCTTCACTACCAAGCATGAATAATTCACTTATTTATTTAGCTAGTTTATCGGTGTAGTTGTTTCTTTAATATTTTAGTGTCCTTTCATCAATCCAGTTATTCTCTTCAGAATATTTTTTTTTTTATGTTACACATGTTCTGTTACAGGGTAGAGAACATAATTGCAAAAAATAATCACAGGGATCACGTGGTCTTCAGGCCTTTCGAGTTCAGTGATGCAGGTAACTCCTGTTTCATTAAGAATTTGCTTACCAGTAACTAACCGTGTGTAACATTCCGAACAGTTAATATTTAAATTCAAATCTGTAGCCAGATCAGTGTATGTCTTAATGTGTTTGTAGCAAACGGTTCATTCATACCAAGAACCCACGCCACCCATCATTCCAATTATGAGAGCTCTCCTTTGAACACCGCTAATATTTCCTTTTGAGTCTAATTATAGCTGAAAACTCTGGAGATATTGAGCCCTGCTCTGTGGTCCTGTGTGCCCACGGAAATCCCATCTAGGCTTCAGGTGACGCTAATACTTGAACTACACAACTTTGCCCAACCTATACTTATCGCCAGCTTCAAATATGCTCAATAATAAAAAAAACAAAAACAATTATATAAGGAAGAACAACTACTTTAGAGTAAGTCACTAGTTAGGGTCATAGTTAAGGGAACTAGTCAATTTAAAAAGGTATTTCGTTGATACAGTTAGTAAGACATCTTTAGCGACATATTTAAAATTTCTATAGTCATATAAAGTTAATTCTATAGAATGTAAAATTGACAAATATGCTAAAGATTCCTTTCAAATAAATTATTATAATTTGTTACAAAATTAAAAACAGTCAAACGAAAACAATACACCATTGCTGATGAGAAGAGGGCGGCCATGTCAGAAAAAATAAGGAGGTTCTGGGAAGAAAAGAGGAGGTTAAAAAAACATCACTACTAATATTGTAATGACTGTAGTGTATATGTATTAATTTAAGTGCACAGTTAACATAACAGTTATGGGCATGTTATTCCGGTTATGACCATAGCGAAGACTAGTTATGGTCATGTGACAAAATAATTTTTTTACAAATGTTTTTAATAATTAAAAAATGATCGTTAGTAGCCACCTTAAAAAAAACAAAAAAACATTGGAGTCTGAGTGAGAGTGCTAGAGTACAGTAGGGTTGAGCGATAGTCGATAGTCACGCCTATCGATGGTCACTATCGATGGCGTCGACTATCGATAGATCTTTTTTAACCTCAAGTTTTGAAACTCTCGGAATTATGCTGATCTGTCTCTGTTCAGTGTCAAGTTCTTTAGAAATTGAATTCGGAATTCCTAGAGCTCATGGGCTCTCTCAAAGATTACGCCAAAGGAAAGCAGAAATGCTAGTTTTTCTTTCGGGAAATATGTGGCTCAAGGATCACAATTGACTTTGAAATTAACTATTTCGTTATTTTTCTTTTCTGAAGATTCGATTTGTTTATTATTATTGTAACCATGTGAATAGTAAATATTTTTTTTTTTTAATTCAAATGAATTAGTTTTGTTTCTCTCATCTTTATGGTATAATCTTATAGTTCATAATCCTGCAAATTTTAAATAGCAAGTAGATAATTGAATTTAATTAAATTAGTTGAAATTCTTTATTGAATAGCCTTGGGGAAAAAGGAAGTAACTATCGATAGCAATCGATAGTTCTAAACAGATAGTATCGGCCTATCGGTAGTACTAACTATCGACTATCGCCCAACCCTAGAGTACAGTCACTCAGGGAATGAACTGAGAAGCTGGCCATTGCCGGGACTCCATGTCGAATTTGATCTCGAGGCCACTGACATTTTAACCTGTGAGGATAATTATAGGGATATGGAGAATTGGATAGTAATTACGCTAGCAGATTTAGACCATGAGAGAGATTTTATTGTAATTTCTCCAGATGATTATAATTTATTTTTAATCACTTACCACATATCAAAAAATACTATTATAGTCAGTTCAGATAAGCCAATCTTAATCCCAATAAGACACTTAAATCCACACCAATAAGAGCCGCTTGGATTGTAATTCATCACACTATATGACACTCATAACATTGAAAAAATACAACTTCAAATATTAAAAGTTGATTGGAATTTCGAGTACGGTAACGAGTCCAGTAGACTCCCACATCAACGGCCTCTCTTAATCCAGCTCTCTGCTTTAACCAAAGGACCCAAAAAAAAAAGTAATAGGCTTTGCAAACCCGAAGATTAAGTCGACACAATCAATAATCGCTAACCGCACACCTCCCTTCCACTCCAATTTAAATACAAATCCACAAGATAAGATTTGAAGTAATCCTCCCATAAACACCACGGTTTTCCTCTCAGTGGTTTACTTCCCACTCATCGTTTACCGTTCATCGTTAACGACCCCAGTATCGTGGCATTTTGATGGAAACATGTTGAAAAAAAGGTAGATCGTATTTCTGTCTCAGTGACTTTTCTTTTTGAACTGTTCACTACAGTTTCCATTTTCTCTGATAAGTTTCAATATAAGGCAGTGATTCCTAAAAACCGTGGCTACCGTTCTTCCCGTTTGTCTCTTGTCTTCTATTGAAAAAAAAATATTTACCTGATGCCTGATGATATTTAAAACATTTAAACAAATGGAATGAACAAAGAACTGTAATAATAATACAAACTATAAACATAAAATAATAGAAACAAAAGTATTAATTAAATATTAACTATTAAATTAAAAAGTAAAATAAAATAAAATAAACATCTAAGATACAGCCATAATAAAATGATATACAAACTCAACAAGAGGAATTCAGAACATTGCTTGCCTTCCCACTTACGAAGAGCAAATCCTGATTTACCCTACTTAGAATTATTTTTCTAAAGGAACTTTTATTTTATGTGAAAATAGTAAATGTTCTTTCAACGACACGTTTAACGTTCCTTTTATTTATCTTTTAAAACCCCAGCTAAAGAGCTCAACCCTGCAATATTCTAAACCAATTGAAAACAGGAGTCTACTGTAGTAGGATTAAATAGATGGAACAACTAAAAAAGAAGGTAAAAAGAACTAATGATGTAGGATTTTGTTCTAAAATACCCACAAAAGAACGATTTAGGATTCCACTATGGCTTCTGTAAAAAAAAAAAAAAATGTCTGTATTACTCAAATGCTTGGATAACCCTTAAACTTTTTTCATATCCCCATTTGTTCGTTTGCAGTTGACACTTGGTGAGGTGGCCAGCTATACACGATTTCTCACAACTCTATGTCGTTTTTATAAACCGGGTTACCTTTCAGCTGTTCGGACATTCCTACAACGATCGGGGAAGTCATCTGCGTATCCTAGATCAAATTATTTTTTTATTTTTAATAAAAGTTACTAGATAATAGCTAATAATAAAAGTCCAAGGAAAATAACATTAATAGAAATTAATATACATATATATATATGTATAATTTCCTATTCCTCATAAATACTTTTTTTCTTCATTAACTACTTAGTTTACTGATTTTTTTTATGAAAAATTTTTTTTTTAAAAATTCAACAATAGCTATAGCTACAATATTTAATTCATTTATTCGTTTAAATCTACCGAGTCGCTGGATTGGACATTGATTATTTTTTTCCTTACTAACATTACAATCATTACAGTAATATTTAATTACCACAATTCTATACAAAAATCCTTTTTTATATTAAAATAATAATTAATATTTTTTAAAAAATGTTAAATCATGGAAATAAGAAAAAAAATAACGAGGATCAGGTTTAAAGGGTTATTTCCTGTCCGCAAAAAATATTTTATCCGGGCAGAGGATAAATACTAGAAAAACTCCAAATATATGGAATTAAAATTTATATAATTTACTTTTTTATTTTATTATTATTATTTTTTATGGAGAAATAATAATAGAAAAATAAAAATAAAAAAATAGACGAATCACTGTATTATTGAACACATGGCCATTTGTATCTAATCCATTTCTTTCTTTTTTGAAAATAAAAATCAGGTGTTATAAACATATATTTCATAGGCACATAATTCTGTTCTTCTGATTTATATTTCTCGAAACACATTAGACCTGCCAAATTATTTTATTAATTATTGTACATAAGTCCTTTCAAAATTCTATACCTGTCCAAATTCACTAAACCCATTTTCTCCTTATATTCTAGCATTAGCTCTTTGTATTTTCTTGTGATCTGTATAAATGGAAACTTTTGTTAATATTATTTAATGTCTATATAAATTTTTATATTTGGTCTTTGTTTTATATTAGTTTATATTTTTGTAAACTATTTCAAATTAATTATTCATAAAGGAGAATATTGGTATGTTTATCAATGAAACGATTAATAATACCGTGAATTGATAGTTTGGGATTATTTATATCATTGCTTTAAATCGTTCTGATAGGGTACATGTACGTGGATATAGATATTTTTGTAATTGTCATTTTATTAACTTACATTTTTTTTATGTCTGTATAGTATCTGTGTATTATCAGTAAACAATGATCACTATGTTGCCTCCCAAACACTCCTATCCCATATTCTCAGCCTTCAAGAATGGTGTCAGAAATGGAGAATCAAAATAATCTTACTAAGAAACCTTTACCCTTCGTCATAACGACCTACGACTTCCTGCCCTACAGTATCCTTCAATGGTATTCCACTAATCCCTGTTGAACAGATCCGCTACCTAGGACTCCACTTGGACAAACAACTTACTTGGAATCCAGATACAAGATTAAAACGACAAGAAACTGCCCATCGTTACAGATTATTTTAACATTTATTAGACAAACGTTCAAAGCTCCCAATTAATTACAATAGACTCATACATGACTGTGATTAGACCTATTTGGACGTACGGAGTTGAGCTTTGGGGCGCCACTAAGCCATCCAATTTATCTCGTATCCAATCCTTGCAATACAAAATCCTCCGAAAAATCCTCAATGATCCTTACTTTGTTACCAATAAACTTATCCATAAAGATCTTAATGTTCCATATGTTTCTGGGTTAGCCTAAACCTGATATCTATCTTTTCATAGGAAGCTTCATAACCATTTAAATCCCCTAGTTTCTCAACTTGCTTCCCACTCCATTACCGATAATCCCTTGAGGCGTCTGAAAAGAAGATGGCACAGAGACCTTCTAGAGTAGAATTTTTATTGAAATGCTACTGATGAGTAGTTCTTTTCAAGATTTGTCATGTTATTGCAATAGTTGACAACAAATTTACTTAAATTTCTTTAATCAGGAAAAACATTTGATTTTAACATCCTCAAACCACTTAAAGGTAAAAATTTTAATATTAGTCTATTCAGACTAAACAATATCTCGCTATTTTCGTTTGTTTCATACATACTGTTCGTGTAGTACATTCTATGAACACATAGTGGTGTATCTACGTAATTACTTCCCTTCTTTTATCACCGATAAATCAGATTAGCCCAGCCAGCGTCCGGTCACGAAGGGGTCAGTTGCCTTCTACTGTATATTAGAGACGGCCACTGATCGAAAGATCTTCTTCCTTATTCATATTAATAAGTTATCAGGGAAAATGAGTTATAACTCAAATCTAAACATGAATCATTCTTATTTAATTCCTAAACGTAACGGTTTCTCCAAAGTTTACATTGTTATATTTTTTAAAAAAGGCTCCACGAAACCTACCTAACCCACACTACACCGACCAGTTCAACTCTTAAGCTTCACTTCGAGTTCCTTCCTATAACCTAACATGTAAACAATCACTTCTACAGTTCCGACTTTGTGTTATTTAGTATGTTATATTGATATTTAGTCTTTTTTAATGTAAATAGGTAAAAGAGAAGTTAACAACATGAGTTTCATAAAGGATTTAGTGTTTTATAAATTTTTATTTCCTCTTCTTTAATGTGTGAAACTGTTACAAAAGTTAAGAAGATTAATTTCTATATGGGTTTGGTGTTTTATATATTTATATTTGTTGTATAAATTGAAGTGAGAAAATTTCAATATGTTGTGTGAATGGATCCTTCGTCGTCCACATTACTTATTGTCCTAAGATGAAAGAGATTGTAATATTAATTTAATAAAACATATCGATCTAAAAAAAAATGAGAGAAAGTATATCACAGGTTTCAAATTTTCCTATTGCCACTTCCTTTGAGAAAATATATCAGAAATTAACATCATAACTTTCAATAAGGATTCTGTGTTTTATATATTTATAATTTGTTATTTACACTTCTCTGACATCAGAAAGTTCATCAGGAGTTAACATTACTGGTGATTTAGCATCATATTAATTCTGATTTAATAAAATATTAATTCAACATTGATTTAGTGTCTTATATTTTGATATTTCCTTATTTCTCATTTTTATTTCAGAAGGTAAAGATAATTTAATATTACTTTGAACAGGGATTTAGAGTTTCTCAGTAAATTAAGGAAAATAACTTTTCCTCTCGAAAAGTAGTGACTAAAACACCGGAATAAAAAATAATTTTTAGAGAAAAAAACAAAAACCGACTTCAAGATTAAACCTACATACACAAACTTAACTAAAAAATAAAAAATAATATTTGAATTGCTTCAAAACAAAACCATTAAATGACAATCAACGAAATTATCGATACCTCTATAGGTACCTATTCACAATTTATGACCAGTTATCTTTGGAGTCGGTGCCAGCCAAGAAGGGCAGTTTAATCCTGTCTTTACAATAAACTTTCGAATGGCCGGAGACAGCGGTGTGGCGGTAATGAAACAGTGGGAGAATTAAATTACTTATTAACTGTTTTTTTTATTTTTCTTAAAAAGTCTTTATTTTTCTTATGGGACCACCTCTGAAGTATGCCCTACCGATCTAAAAAAGAATCATCAAAATTGACTTAGAATTGACGGAGTAATCGCGTAACATACACACAAAAAAAAAAATACAGACGAGTTGAGAACCTACTCTTTTTTGAAGTCGGTTGAAAAGGAACAAGGTTGGAACCGATAAATGGTATTCTGGGCGCGCGTATGGGCTGGAGAAATGCTTGTGTAACAGCACCAAAAAAAAAATACTATTATTAAATATTTCCCTTAGTAATCATATTTCACCACCAACAGTGCTATTTGACGTAATTCCTGTTTCCAAATATAATCGAGAAAAACAAAGCTTTTGGGCCACTTGTTGGAACCATTCTTTAAACTAGTGTGGATGCAGTTTGAGTCATTGTGCAAATTGGTGTTCGTTCTGGACTGTAAACACTTGAGAGACATGTGAAATCCTTTTTGTTTTGTGTTCTTATGTTTATTTAAAAATAATTTCACAATGATACAAAGCGGATTTATTAAGCTAATTTTTGAAGCACACCTGTAGTCACGCACGCTTTTAGATTGCATATGATAGAAGCCATCTTTCTTAGTTAGAGTTGGTGTAAATATAGATCCCTATTTCCCTGGGAACTTCAACATATCTCTTGTTAGAGATCACAACTTGCATCTTTTGAGATGGAAAGTTCCTTAAGAAACTCTGGGAGAGGAGTCTGAAGTGGCCATTTCTGTAAATAATTTGTTTTCCTGTAATAAATAAACTTTCTACCTTTTCGAATTGTTTTATTCATATACATGTATTTTCAATATTATGACAAAGATTTCATATTTATGGAATAAAATAAAATTTTAATCATCGAAGTAAAATTTACAAAAGCATGATGTGTGATTTCTATTTCCATCTGGAATAGAATTATGAGGATCTTGAGTTTAAAGGCGGGAAATTTGGAAGTATTCATTTCAAATGGCTACCAGTGGAACGCGCGCCAGTTAAACAGTAACTGGTTACTGAAAAGTAACTGTTAAAAGGAGCCACCTCTTCAGAAGGAATACCAAAAAAAAAAATTACAACATTTCAATGAGTAAACTAGGCTTAGATTTCTTTTTCACAGAATCTTAAAAAGGGCATTTTTCTCTTTATCAACATATAAATAAATAAATTTGAATTCTTTATAAATCATCTAATTAAAAATTTTAAGTGGGTTTTCCAACTTTGAAAAGAGTTGGATATCCTTCTTTAACATGAACGTATAAGATTTTCTTTAAAAACAACAAACTATGAATACAAACAATTTCAGAAATTCAAATGAAAATAAGAATAAGCGTGAAGCTTTGGATACCAAGTGATTTTTTTAAACGCAAATTGGACTGTTGCTGTGAAGAAATTGTCTCCGGTTTACGGCACCAATCCTCGGCTGGCACTAAAATGTGCAATCCTCGCCGCAATGTTTGTTAAGCAGCGGATAGAACGGATTCTCTTCTCCTAGTTCTCTTCATCTATTGCTCTATCCTGTTTACAGACTCTGAGCCATTTAACCCGAAAAATTGTCGCTCATTTTATTCAATTTTAATCCTATGCATGAGAAGTTTCTTATTTTCCCCAAGTAGTTAAAGTAGTACTCGTATGGGTAACGGTTCGGATCGGCGACACCACCAAACTAGGTTGACCCGCGCTACACCGACCAGTTCGATCCTTAAGCTTCACTTCGAGTTTACATTTTTCGATAGTTCATTCCTATAACCTCACATGTAAACAATCACTTCTACAGTTTCAACTTGGATTGTGTTGTTTAGTGTGTTATATTGATATTTAGACTTCTTAAATCTAAATAAGTGAAACAGAAGTTCACAAAATGAGTTTCATAAAGGATTAAGTGTTTTATAAATTCATGTTTTCTTATTTCATCTAATCTTATGTGTAAAAGTGTTATAAAACTTAAGAAGATTAATTTGTACATGGATTTGGTGTTTTACATATTTATATTTGTTCTATCAATTTAAGTGATAAAATTTACAACTTGTAAAAGTGTTATGAAACTTAACAAGATTTATTTGTACATGGATTTGGTGTTTTATATATTTGTATTTCTTGTTTCAATTTCAGTGATAAAATTTCAGTATACATATTTTGTGAATGGATTCTTTGTCATCCATATTACTTTTTGTGCTAAAGTGAGACAGATTGTATAATTAATTCAATAAAACATATCAGTTTATAAATAAATGTGAGAAAATATATTACAGGTTTTTTATGTTTTTCTTATTTCCACTTCCCATGAGAAAATATAGCAGAAATTAACATCTTCACTTTCAACTAGGATTCTGTCTTATATTATATAATGGCTTATAACATGGAGAATTGACAATGTGAAAATAATCACAGATTAAGAGGTAAATGACACATTACTATATAATTGTAGAACTATTGGTATAATGTTATAGATTAATGTGTTTTTAAAAAAAAATTAGAAGCCTGATGATGAAACATTATCACCGAAACATGTAGCTACAAATGTTAAATAAATAGGAGTTATGCCAAATAAATACTTAAGGATTTTGTCTTTTTTATATTTATGATTTGTTATTTTCACTTCTCTGAGAGAAAGATCATAAGGAATTAACTTTACTGGTGGTTCAGTAGTATATTAATTGTTGATTAAATTAATATTAATTCAAAATTGATTTAGTGTCTTATATTTCGATATTTCCACTTTTAATATTTTCTTATTTCTCATTTTAATATTAGAAGGTAAACAGAAGTTAATATTACTTTGAACAGGGATTTAGAGTTTCTCAGTAAATGTAGGAGAATAACCTTTCTCCTCTAAAAGCAGCGACTAGAACATCGAAATATATCGGAACAAGGTTAGAATCGATAAAAGGTATTCTGAGCGGGTTTAGGGGTTGGTGTCGCCGATCCGAACCGTTACCCTCGTATGATTAAAATCCAGAGCATTTCACTAATACATAGAATTTTAATTGAAACCTCATTACAATATATAAGATAATTATTTTAATGTTGATAATAGAATGAATGTAACAAACGGTATGACTGAAGTATACTCAATATTGTCCGCCGTTACAGGCGGATAAGGGAAAACGGCGGATAACGTAAACTATAAATTATTATAAGAAAACATAACGATAGTAAAACAAATTAAAAAAATAAATAAATAAATTTTGGTTAAAAGGTCTTTCGTGAAAAATGCAATGTGTATGGTACGTACCCATAAGACGAAATATTTTTGTACCTGCATCTTGGGAATACTATCCAGTCCTTTTAACTTTTACCATCCAGTCCTTTTTAATGTTTCCTCGGGAATCCCTCACAAACCTTTGTAACTATTTTTCAAAATTTCCCTAGGTCAGTTGTGTACTAGAATTGTTAGAATTTAGTTAGTTGATACAATATCCACGACTTACATTGTAAGTAGTTTCATACTCCTCTATATTCCGTAATTATATATATGTTTAATCATTTTAACACATGCTGTTATATACTTGTATTGTAGCTAACTTTATGTTTCAAAATAACTTTTATAACTTATTGTATATAATTTTATTGTAACCTGTTTTTTCACCGTAGGGCATGATTATGAGAACATGTATGTATATAAATTTATTGGTTTGTCTTAATCCTTATCTTATATTATATATTAGAATTATACCCATATGAATTAAGGTTATCTTATTGTAAATTAGAATATGGAATTCTATAAAATGACATATCAGTATGCTGTGTGTATTCCAATGTTTTTTTTTGTTTTTTTAATAATAATGAAGCATATCTATAGATATATAAGAAATAAAGTAAAAAATAAAATATTGATAAAATCAATTTAATTAAAAATATTTATACAAAAATAATTTCAAAAACTATCTGAAAATCAGTTTTAGTATTTTTTATTTCTTTAAACAAATTATAGTAAATTTATGAACTATCGATTGGTTATTGTAAAGTATATACTTATGTATGAGATAAAATATTTGTATAACGGTTATTTTTATTGTAGTAATTATCACAAAATGATTAGTTAAATGTAATTACTGTTATAGAAATGATAAAACAGTAAACTAATGATAAAATATTATTCCATTGTAGTTAATTACGTTTTATATATATATATATAATAAGTGACTTCGAAACGCAGGTGATATACAGGTACGAATGTTTTAGTGAAGTCCTAATTCAATATCTGCTGGCAGAGTTGGGACAAATTCAATCATGATTAAATATTTGATAACTAATTTCCTGGAATCAATCGTCTAATTTAATCATGATATAATCGGTCAGTCCATTTTCCAGTGGTCTGAGTGATTAATTGACTAAGAAATGAAAGCCGGATAACAGTTTTCTGTACATTACTTTCGAAATTACCTAGTGGAGCGTAGATTATCCGAACGTCTATTATCGAAACGTTCAATTGACAGAACCATTATTTTTTGGAATGTATTTCTAATTAAATTTGTATTGCAAAAATTATTTTTATTTAAAAATTAAATTAAATGATTTTTTTTTTCCATGAATGTCTATAAGGGTAGCTCTATTTATTTCTCAGAAACTGCAGAAAACTTCTATACATACCTATATTTTTTGTTTACTGAGAACTGTATACTTAATTAGACCATTAAATTTGTTTCTCTCAATATCTTCCTAATCATTTGGTTGGTAATAGATCTCACATCAAGTCTTAAATCGCTCTTTGGGAGGTATACATCGCCTTTGTGATCACTTTTTGTTTTAAAAACTATATGTCATCATCCATTGTAACAAAAAGGAAACGAGAGCTATTTTCATTTAAAGATAAAATGGAAATCGTTAAGTGGCTAAAAAAAATACGTGCTATCGATTTCGAGGTGGGTAAATTAACAATAACGTGAATCAAAAATAATTCTGATTTAATCATCAGGTACCCCATAATCTTTACTGTGAGACAGGCAGTTTGAGTCGTAATACTTTGAAAAAAGCGAAAAGTGAACTTTTTGAAGTGATGTTTACTAATATTTTTTAAAAAATGAATTTAGATTATCCGAACTACCCCTGACATTAGTTCGAATGATCGACGCTCTACTGTATATATGAATGATTTGAAAAAAAAGGCGACTTTTGATATGTATTTTTTTTTTATTTCTAATATCTGTAGAAATAAAAAAATTTAAACAAATTAACTTTTACTCCTCAATGCCCTACCAGAATCCTGAATTTCCCATTGACTCCTGTTCCATAAAACCCCACCCTTCCGTTACGAACCTTGGTGCTATCCATGAACGAAGCCTCTCTTGGAACGCTGTGTCCCTTATTACTAGTCGTAACAATTTCTCCCCCCAACTCTTCTATTGATCCCGACATCTACCACAATCATCCCGCCAACTGTCGTGTTCCATATCATATTATTTCGACTATCGTAGAGCGGTGTGCAAGCAAGAAGTTCGTGGAATGCTGTCTAAGATTTCTACTAGGTATCCCCCTTCATAGATACGGCAACATCTACTACATTAACTTTAAATGATTATTTCTCTTATTCCTTCAACAGTACTTATGAGGTTTTTCTGTTTCAGTCACATTTCTATTTTATCGAGGGCTCTACCTAACTCTCTTCCCAACAGCAATATAAAAACGATTAGGGATGGGTATCGATACACGATATATCGAAATATCGATATTTTTTCTTCCAATATATCGTGTAACTTACGATATATTGTGTTCTCTGTGTTATAAACGTACAACAAGCAACTACAGTTGTGGTCAAAAAAATCGCATCACTAGTTGAAAGTTTTGTTTTTTTATAAATAAAAATCATCAACACGTTTTTAAGATATGTTCTGTCCCTACTTATTTAATTTTTAACAATTTATTGAAATTTACAACTGTACAAATATACGTCAAGTAAATGTTATAAACACGCTTACAATAACATGCCAAAACTTGAAAAGAACTACTCATCAGTAGCACTTCAATAAAAAATCTGCACAAGAAGATTTCTAGGCCATCTTCTTTTCAGACGCCTCAGAGAATTATCGGGAATTGAGTGGGAAGCAAGTTGAGAAACTAGGGGATTTGAGTGGTTTTGGAGCTTACTATGAAAGGATTGGTATCTGGTTTGGGCTAAATCAGCAACATGTGGAACATTAAGGTATTTTGAGCCCCAAACTCAACTCCGTACGTCCAAATAGGTCTAATTTTCATGTAAATGAGTCTTTTGTAATTAATTGGGAGCTTTGAAAGATTGTCTAGTAAATGTTGAAGTAGTCTGTAACGACGAGCAGTTTCTTGTCGTTTTAGTCTTGTATGTGGATTCCAAGTAAGACGTTTGTCCAAGCGGAGTCCTAGGTAGCGGATCTGTTCAACAGGGATTAATGGAATATCATTAAAGGATACTGTAGGAGAGGAGGTCGTAGGTTTACGACGAAGGGTGTTCTTACTTTTAAACAAAGAATTTGACTTTTGTTTTCCAAGTATCGCTCATTTTCCCACTGTGGACCAGTTTGATTTCGGTGAAGTCGCATTTCGATATTGTAAACTACTAGACTTACATGAACTTATATAATATAATTATATGAACTTTTATATATATATATATATATATATATATATATATATATATATATATATATATATATATATATATATATAAATTGATTTTAAGTCACTGTTGTCACTGCCGGACTAACCCCTGTTATGATCTGTCAAAGGTAATTTTGATGGAAATGAGTATATACATGAGATTTAATCCAGAATTTTTTTTTTTCTCTCACATATTAATCCAAAATTAAATTGAATATTCTACGAGATAAAAGATATTTAAATTAACAACTTATCCCCCCCCCCCCCCCGCAAAAATTAATATAATAAAGGATGAAATTACTTCTACACAACAGGACAAAGGATAAATTAATAAAATGTCCACTAAATGTTTCGTTATTGATAAAAAAACAAAATATTGTTCAGGTATTATTAAAAAGTATCTTTTTTGGTTTGATCGTGGCTCATTTGTTATAATTTTTATTACAAAAATATAAAAATATTTCATAAATCCGTAGTTTTATGTAAAAATATTAGTAATATATTCAATGGAAATTAATTAACACAAAAATTAAATAACCTTTCAGCCGCTCACAACCTTGCCCATACCAGGTGATAAAATGGTATAGAGATAAAAAACACAACGTATAAATTATTACGTTTTATTTTAAATACGTTCAATTTTATATTAGTTTACTAATTTTATAAATACAATCAAATCAGCTAAATAATCAGGTAATTAGAAGATCTCTATGATTTTACCTATGGCTAGTCGGTTTTTCTGTTTCTACTGGAAATAAATTTCAAATTCCAAATTTCAAACAATTTACCAATTTTTTTTTTTTTTTTTTTTTTTTTACCCCGTATCTTTTAAATTACTGACTAACGTGGATTCTGCACTCAACACGCATCTTGCCTTCCTCAGCTGATCTTAATTGACAACGAATTTTCGCATTTCTTGTGACTTTGTTCCTCTTCGACTCACCGATTCAATTGAATCATCGATTATCTTTTATTCTGATTGGTTACCTTTAATTTAATGATTTTTGCATATAGTCCAGTCGAGAAACATATTGTAAAATAATGTTTACCTCACTTCTTGTCGAACAGTTGTTTTAAGTGCCAGAAACGTATATATGAAATTAAAGCAAATTTAATGCTCTGCAACTTTGATTCTGACATTTTTCCTTAGAATCGATCGTGTAAGGCACTATAAGCAAGTGTTTGACAAAAAAATGAGGTAAAAATTATTATTTTTTTCTGTTGAAAATTATCGATTTTCAATAACGTATATCTCGATAACCGCTGGAAGTTTAACCAATATGTACATAAACCATTTTATAGAAAGTTTAATTAGCTTTAATTTTTATAAAGAACATATTTTTCTAGAGTCCACTGTTTTCGAGATACGATCGAAAAACCCAAAAAATGAGACCTTATCCCCTCTCCCCACCGTTAGTTCACCCCTCCCTCCCCAGGGGCGGGGACTTGTAGTATGTTTATCTTCTTTCTACTCCTAACGAAGCCCTGAGGTAAAAAATTATCACATATTTTATCCACTCTGCAGCCCTCATTTCAGCACTCATTGACTGGATTAGGAATAGCATCAAAATGACTGTTCTGCATCAAAATCCTCCCTTCAACAAAAATGTTTTCTACTATTTTGAAGTGTGCTGAACACGGATCCGAAGTCAGAAAATCTCGATCAGGCACCATTTTTTTTTTGTCAAATTCGTGTTTAAGTTCTAAAAATGAAGTGTTTTTCGACATTTCGATAATTTTTTAATCATTAAAAGATTAAAAAATATTGAAAAACCTATTTGATTATGAAAGTTTTATAATGTATTATAAAATTAAAAAAATAGAGAGCATACGTATTAGGCTTTGTTGTATAAATAACATTTTTGAAAAATTACTTTTAATATATAAGGCTCAAAGATTGAACTATGGTGCAACAGATGGAGAATAAAAGTCAATGAATCCAAATGCACCCACGTGACTTTTGCTCTACGTCGTAGTTCCTGCCCAACTATCCTATTCAATAAGATAACATTACCCAGATCTGATACAGTGCGATATCTTGGTTTCATCTTAGACAAAAGACTCACTTGGAACCCACATACTAGACTTAAAAGACAAGAACTTAACAGAAGATTCAGCCAAATATACCCCATACTATGCAAAACTTCAAAACTTACAATAGACAACAAGCTTTTAATTTACAAGACAATCCTAAAGCCTATCTGGACCTACGGACTAGAAATTTGGGGAACAGCAAAATACTCGAACATCAAACGTATCCAATCCTTCCATCCAAATTCAAGTGATTGGAAAGTTAAGTTTTAGAATCAAAATTTCATCAAAAAACTTTCTCATCATCCTAATCCACTAGCACAATCCCTATCCAGCTCCACTCACCCCTATAATCTTCCTCGCAGGTTAAAAAGGCAGTGGCCTCGTGATCTATTATAAATTTCGACATGGAGTCCTGGCAATGGCCAGCTTCTCCACTCATGCTCTAAGTGACTGTGGTTAGCGCTCTCACTTAGCCTCCACTGGTGTTATCTTATAATAGTGATGCAGCTGAGAGGGAAGCGCAGGAATCTCTTGGGGCCTGGCTTGTTCCTCCATAAGTGGAGGTACAAGTCAGGTAGGGGGATCCCTCAGATGTGTATATATTGTAAATAAAGAACGAATGTATTTTTAAGATTTAATTTAATTTTATTATTATTATTATTTATTTTTTTATTTTTTCACTTTATGTATTGTATAGTTTGAGGTACTTTGTTGATTTAATTTTTTTTTTTTTTTTTTTTTTTGTAATTCATATTACGAGACTTTACTTATTTATATTTATTATTCACTTTTATTTATTGTTCACTTTCTTTGTTTTTTGTTTCATATTGTATATATTGTGTGAATGGATCCATTAAGCCATCCATATTACTTATTGCCCACATTGAGGCAGATTGTAATACTTTCCTGAAATAAATGTTTAAAAAAAAAAAAAAAAAAAAACATATAAGGGGTTGCAGCATATCCTCAAAAATTAAATTTTGCATTCCAATTTGAATTTCTTCTCTCCTGACTTGGGAGCAGTTTTAGATGAACACGGAGAACGATATCAACAAGAGATAGCCTAAATTGGAAAAAGGTACAGCGGTAAATGCAATGAGAAGATGCCGACTATAGTTGGACAATCCAACGGAAGACACGCGATGTAGAGTACAAAAGGAAAAAATATACGCAATAATTATGTTCATTATTAAATGTTACTATTTTATATATTATTGTTTTTCACCAAATAAAAAAGTGTTAAAAACATATATGAAAGAAAAGTGCTATTTTGGTTGTTTTTTTTTGTTTTGTTTTTAAAAACAACCTCCACTCTCTAAAAAATGGTGCTTAATAGATTTTTTCGTTGCTATTGATTCGATTTCAGCACATTTGTAAATATAATATACACTACAAATATTCATGGGAGTAATAAAAAAATAAAATAAATAAAAAATACGCTATTTCAGGTTTTTTAAAAAAATGTCAATGTTCTCAAAAATGATGCTAGATGGAATTTTTTTGCCTATTTTTTAACACACATAAAAATATAATAATCAGGAATAATTTCTCAAAGAAGAGATTTTTTTTTTTTTTTTTTTTTTTTTTTTTTTTTGCAGAACTGTGTAGTTCATTGATGGACGTGCTCTTTATAAGGTTCTGATTTTTTTTTTTTTAATTCTATTTCTATCTCCTTAGGTTTGAGCAAATAAAAACATTAGATCTATTACAGCATATTTAGTTATATTATTAGCTCACTGAGAACGGAATAATATTTTAAAATAAAGTATCGATTCAATTTCCCTCGATCGGAAATAGAATTCCTACAGATATTTTATTGTAGTTAGTAATTGGGCTATGGAAGGGTCCCGTAAAATTTCATTCCCTTCTAATCGAGAAGCCGAAGTGGGACGGTGGCCAGGGCTGGTAGCAGCTAATGTGAAACTTGGCAAGAAACTTGCCGGCGAGAGGATCCAGAACTATTTTAAATTTAAAAGGGGCGAAAGACCCTATTAAATGGCTAGGTACTCCAAACTTTTCTAGGTACGATTTATGCTAATTAATTTATAGTTTAGTTAAATGTAGTGATAATCCCCCAGGAGGGGTAATTTTAAGGATCATTTAAATAATTGAATAAAGCAGGGGACGGCGGAGTTTTGTTATCTGTATCTCTGATCTTTCGAGAATGTTACGGAATAACTATTAAAGTAGAGATTAAATAGTGAGATTAAATAACTTAGTAAGCTGTAAGTTGACTTGCCTGCTTAAAAGATAATTTATATAATTTATATCCTTATTTTTGTTTCGATTAATAGACTGATAATATTAAATACCTTGTTAGATAATGCATTTTTTTAACGTTGTCTTCAGTACATTTCCTAGCTAAACGTTCAAAGCTTCTAATAAACTACAAAAGACTACTAAAATTCTTGAAGACTTCAATTTAGTCAAACAATTTTAGGATGCTACTTCTAATAATAGTATATGGTACCACATCGCAGATTATAAGGCTAACACAGGAAATGGATTTTTGAGCAAGATGATCAGAGGCAGCACAAATGAGGTTTGGGGTATATTCAACATTAGTGAGCATCCCAGTAAGAAAGGAAATTTTTTAAATACTATTATTACATACCTTACTTAAAACACAAGAAACTGCTCGTCATTGACTATTCCAATATATACTAGACAAACGTTCAAAGCTTTCAATAAACTACAAAATACTTATTTACACGACAGTTACTAGACTCATTTGGACATACAGAGTTGAGCTTTAGGGTTCCACTAAACCTTCCAATTCTTTTCGAATTCAATCCTTAGCCTAAACCAGATACCAATTATATCATAGTACTACATAGTAACTACATTCCCACTTGAATTCATTAGTCTAAAGTTTAGTAATTTAGTTTAGTAGCCTGTAGGATATGTTAAGCCCCCAGACTAAAAAGAAAATTAATATAATATAGTAGTAAAACTCCTCATTTATTTTATTTATTCCTAGAATAAATAATAAACTGTAAAGATGAATCTGAAATAAAAATTATAATTAATAAAGGCCATGTTTTCCTTTCAACCTATTTTCAAGCGTAGAAATATAAATGAATAAAATGGGCAAAAACAAAAGCAACCGAGTAGTCGGCCAATCTCAAATAAACACATACATATTAACAATTATTTAACTAATTCATTGCCATTAGTTACTGAACTCGAAGAAAATAATAGCAAAATATAACTATATATATTTACTATTAGTTGAATTTGAATGCTTCTATTTATATATAAACACAATTAATAAAAAGTAAGATTAATTGGATGTTTTGTTTTTAAAAATTAAAAAAAAAAATCACTGATTCTAAAAAATATACAAAAGAAAAGTGAAATCAAAAGAAGTCACACCAACGCATCTACCTGGCTCAGACAGTTTTATTTGTAGATCAAAATTGAGCTGTGAAATTTAAGAAAACAAAAAGAATTTTTGTTTTCTCTTTGAAACAATAAATAAGATTACTAAAGATTTTTTTAAATTAAATACAATACCTATACATTGATATTTACAACTGTATACAATATAAAAGTAAATTTGTGGAAAATAATTACATGTAAATAACTTGTGAAGAAATACTCACTAGTAGCACTTCAATATTTGTTTTAGATTAGAACGCTTCTATGCCGAGTTTTTTTCACCTAGGTGGTTGATCTGGAATCGAATGCATAGCAAGTTGGGAGACTAATGAATTTAAGTGGGATTGTAGTTTACTATGATATGATTGGTATCTGGCTTAGGCTAAATCAGCAACATAAGGAACATAAGGATCTGTATAAATAAGTTTGTTTGTGAGTTAAGAAGGAGTGTTGAGGGTTTAAGGAAGATTATGGATTGTAAGGATTGAATAGGAAAAGAAATGGAAGGTTTAGTGGAACCCTAAAGCTAAACTCCGTATGTCTAAATGGGTCTAATAACTGTCCTGTAAACAGGTATTTTGTAGTATATTGGACGCTTTGAACGTTTGTCTAGTACATGTTTGGGTAGCCAATGACGAGCAGTTTCTTGTGTTTTAAGTAAGGTATGTAATAATAGTATTTAAAAAATTTCCTTTCTTACTGGGATGCTCACTAATATTGAATATACCCCAAACCTCACTTGTGCTGCCACTGACCATCTTGCTCAAAGATCCATTTCCTGAGTTAGCCTTACTCTGCGGTGTGGTACTATATACTATTAGTAGAAGTAGTATCCTAAATTGTTTGACTAAATTGAAGTCTTCAAGAATTTTATTAGTCTTTTGTAGTTTATTGGAAGCTTTGAACTTTTGCCAAGGAAATGTACTGAAGACGACGTTTAAAAAATGCATACATTGTAACCCAGCCCCTTTTTTTGATCATTTATTATAATTGCTGATAACAAGGTATTTAATATCAACAGGATAATAATCGAAACAAAAATAAGGATATAGCTTTCCCTTGTTGCACTTTGTGCAACACTGAGGACTTAATATTTTTTAATCGGGAAAGTATCCCTCCAATCACAGCGGAAAATTACTGGCAGCAAATCGAAGAGTATCTCGAGGAATAGCTTAAACCAATTTTCCGGGAAGCTCACCGGAAGCGAGAGAGAGAGAGAGAGAGAGAAAACAAGTAGAGTGTTGTACAAAATACAACGCCGCGCCCGGTGGAAGGTTAAGTATGTATTTAGGGTTCTATTACACGCTGAATTGGGTGCAAAGCAGCAAAGGCATGAGCTTCTAACCCTGGTAGCCACGATAAAAAAAACAATTATTACTAAAAACTTCTGTCTTGTCCCCGAAAAGAAACAGGATAAGCAAGGATAGGGTTGAGAAAGACTGGTTTATACATGTTCATCGTTCAAGGAAACTTCGACTTATAGTGCCTCGGGAGTTGTGTAGATACAAATCTTTCTTCGAGTAAACAAATACAATTCATCACTTGAACGTAATCGGGAAATGGAGTTCACTTCGACTTACCGAGTTTTTTGACTTATCGAGTTTTGACTGTATCAGTAGTTTGAACTTTTCCTCTAGTCCCTTGAGATTCGAACTATTAAGAGACAACTATACTCTGTAATGCTAGAGGTTTTAGCTATAGAAAAGGGTTTGACAGTCTATGTAAACCATTATTTTGTTGGAGAAAGAAAGGTTTATATTTTTCTTTATTTAGTTTTTTTGAAAACATATTAATTTCTTTATATATTTCTTGCTGTTGATTACTGTTACTATCCCAATGCAATAAGCTTTCAGATCTTAATCCTTCTATCCATCTGCTGTTTGTGACGTGGGTTTCAACAGTCCTTCCACGTGGACTGTTGCCAATTACAATGGCATTCAAGTTTGTGTAGAGACACTGATGGATCGCTTCCAGCTACATGCCCCACCCATCTTAACCACCCTGTCTTCTTGTCATGAGATTTTAGCTGACCAGTCTCGTGAAGGATTTTCAGATTATTCTCTCTACATACGATAGCAAACAGTCCGCAAGTTCTACGGGATCTTGATTGATACTGCATTTTAAACATGTAAATATGTAAACTAGTCAATGTAGTGTTCATATTTTGATATTTAGGGGAGTCTTAGGTAATGACAGTCACCTAAGAGGATCAATTATAAAACATCTTAATTTGCACTTGAATTGAATACAATCTCATTTTATTTTATTTTATCATTTTTAACATTTTCTTACGTTTTTTTTTTTCATTTCTATTTATCCATTGATGTTTAAAACTGTATACAATATTTACATCAAGTTAATATAATAAGAATAGGTCAATAGCTTGTAAAGAAACTACACATCAGTAGCACATTAATAAAATCCACATAAGTCCTTAGGCCATCTTCATTTCAGACGTCTCCTAGGGTTTATGAGAATCAAGAGGGAAGCAAGTTCAGAGACTAGTGGATTCGATTAAGTATGTAGACTATTATGAAAAGTAAGGCATTTGATTCAGTCCTATTCACATTTAGATAATTATGATACGTTAATTTGTGACATAGTAAGGAGCATTGATGACTTTACGAAGGATTTTGGACAGTATAGATTGAATACGAGAAGAATGGTATGGTTTAGTAGAGCCCCAAAGTTCAACTACGTATGTCCAAATAGGTCAAACTGCTTTCATGTAAATAAGCCTTTTGCAATTAATCGGAATAGTAGTCTATGTTTGAGGAAAATTTAAAAAAATAGACAAATGATATGATTCAGATTATCGCCATTTATATTTAGATCAACATTTAATAGACAAACGATCAAAGCTTCCAATTAATTACAAAAGACTCATTTAGATGTCTGTGATTAGACCTATTTGGACGCATGGAGTTGAGCTTTAGGGCTCCACTTAACCATCTAATTCATCTCGTATCCTTGCAATCTAAAATCCTTCGAAAAATCCTCAATGCTCCTTACTTAGTCACCAATAAACTTATCCATAAAGATCTTAATGTTCCTTATGTTGCAGATTTAGCCCATACCAGATATCTATCCACTCTAATCCACTAGTCTCCCAACTTGTTTCCCACTCCATTTGCGATAATCCTCCGAGACGTCTGAAAAGAAGATGACCTAGAGACTTTTTAGTACAGATTTTTAATGAAGTGTTACTATTGTGTAGTTCTTTACAAGTTCTATACATGCCATTGTATTCACTATCAACACATTTACTTGATGTATATTATTTTGTACAGTTGTAAATATCAATAAATGAAAAAAAAAAATATTTAGAAGATTAAAACTGGCTCAACCCCATTTTGTTGAAGAAAAAAAGACAAAAAAAAAACAGACAGTTCATCCTACTTAAAAATACAATTTTGCTAATAATTTTCAAGTTCCTTTAGGCAGTAATAACATTTAACTCTTCTTTAATTAGAAATTATATTTTTGGCTATCTATTTTTTTTCTCAAAACGATAAAAACTAACATACCTATTAGTAGGTACTAGATTAAGTGCTCAATATATAAATAAATGGAAATGATGTGCGTGAACGTATGCATAAACATAAATGAAAAAAAAAGTTGACAAATGAACAAAAATAAATGAAAATGGATAATTATTGTAAATGGCCAATGAATTTACACAGAAACAAAATAAAAATTGTATAGTCTATGTACAAGTTGATCTAGATAACATATTTATGTTACCTAAGGATTTTTCGCGTTCAGTGGGGAGTCAATTTTTTTTCTAAATATTCGAATGTAGTTTTCTAAATACAGTTGCTATGGTGCAATAAAAACTGCATTGAAACTTTCACAGTATCAGACAGAGCTTGCTTACGTGGAGGAAGATTTTCTTTCCAAGAATCTGTTTTACTTTTGGCCAAAAAGTATCCTTTTCATTGTCTTTTTTTAATTTTCTGCTATTTGTTATTCATTCCATATTGTTGAACATTGTTTTCATTGTTTATATATTAACAAATAGTAGCTGTCATTAATAATTAAGACACAAGAGCAGGCAAACTACAATCCATTCGCTGAAAACTTGAATTAATCATAACCGAACATAAGCGACTCTGGGGGAGTGCGGGGTTGTGTTTGTTGTTTGTTGAGTTATGCAAATGAACTGTATCATTTTCGGTTCACCCCTCACTGAGATATCGCAGACAACTACAATTTTTCACTTTTGTTTTGCTTGAACCAGTGTCATAACTTTTTTCAGAGCTTTCTACCTGATTCGTATCAGTTCAGTTTAGATAAAAATTTTAAAAGTTTTCGTTCAAATTTATAAAAGACAGAAAATAATTTCACCATTTTTATTGTTTAAAAAAATACCATGATCGTGATACAATAGCTCAAAAAAATATTGTAAATAAACAATATAAGAACTTTAATACTAGTTAATAATAATCTAAAGGATAATAATTATTTGTTCAACTAATGGGCTGTCCGAAAATAAATGCGAGATCATGATTTTTAAAAATTAAATGATTTTAAACATTTTCAAGAATTCAAAATACTCTACATTCACCTTAATACATTTCTGCCAACGAATTGCATCTAGTGCTTTCCACGACCGCTTCTCAAAACAAATGTCTGGATAAAAGTTGTAGAGCATTATATTTCCTTTAATTTTATATATACTTTATTAAAGTGGCAATAATTAACGTGGAAGCAAATTTTTGACAAAAAGTGAGATAAAAATGTTTTTGTTTTTTTCGAAAATTATTAATGTATAACTCGAAAACCGTTGAAAGGTCGACAAATATGTGTACAAACTATTTAATAGGAAATTTAATTAGCTTAAATTTTAAATTGTAGTTTTTTTTTTGTTTTTTTCTAGAGTCCACCGTTTTCAAAATATAATCGAAAAACCCGAAAATGAGATCTTAACACCTCCCGCCTAACCGTTAGTTCATCCTCTAAGGGAGGGGACTTTTAGTGTTTTACCTTTTGACTAATCCTAACTTAGCTATGAAGACAAAAATAATAGCATATTCCATGCACTCTACAATATAATTATTCACTAAACTATAACTATTATATGCCCTGTAAACAGAAGTTTGAGACTTAGGTATCAACAAATTAAAAAAAAAAAAAACAATTTCTGAGAGATTCTGCATATATTTTCAAACAGTTTTTCTGAGGTTTTCCTTGACGAAAGCTCTCAGAACATCTCGCATTTAAGTGTCCCTTCATCACATTTCTTGTCTTCAAGCCTGAAATTTCCCTCACGAATTTTTATAAACAGTTGAACGGTGCACTTACACACTGTCATCGACCCAGACTTCGTTTATGTTTTTGGCCGTTTATGCCCCGTCTTTAAAACGGGATGATAGGGTTGAGATAGACTGGTTTGTACATGTCTATGGGCTCTAGGAAACTTATAATGCCTCCTGTCTCAGGAAAATCGACTTTTAGAATCTCGGGAGTATAGAAATGGGGTTCACTTCGACTTATCGAGTTATTACTATATTATTAATAGTTTCTAAAACTATTTTAAAATATGTCTAATAAGATACTGAATAATAATTTATTAGGAAGTTAAGGCGCGCTAATTTGCTCATGTTTCCTTCCTGACTTCCCGTTAAGCTTTCTGATATAAATTTTCCCGTAAAAGTCTATATCCGAACTTCTGGCCGAAGGAGGCAACAGTACTGTGAGGCCTTGTTGGTATTAGAACGGTTCTGATATCGCCTTTTCATCACTTTGATGGTGGGAAGGCTCAGTCCGAATCAAAGTTGGGAATCGAATATAATTTTCCTGATATAAGGGTCAACCATGTTAGTTTTAATGGATGAGGAAACTTCTCCCAAAGACATATGAAATATTGTCCATCTTCTAGTATTTCCGCTTATATTCGATCAGGCCTAATTTCATATATAGAGGCAAAGTTTTTGCAAAGCTCTTTCATCGATTTTTTTTTTATTACAAGCCCGAAGGATCGTTAAAAAAAAATATTTAGCATAACCGCCTTTTATATACTGATAGAATAATCAAACATATAAAAACCTATTTCTTTGAAAAATGATTTTTATCGGAGTTAGTTCCGTAACCGGTTATTTCGTTTATACTTCAGTGTGAAATATTAGTACCTGTATTCTTATGGTACCTATTTGTATTTAAATTAATATGTTTTTAATGAACACCCTTGGTATGAGGTATTGGAGAAGAGCGGCTGCTGACCGGAATAAATGGAGGGGAATTGTGGAAGAGGCCAAGGTTCTGTATTTTCAAATTAGGAATAATTTTATCTTTGCTTATATTCTACTGAATGGTTTATAATGTCTAAAATACATATTTCCACTAAGCGATTATTATAATATCTTATTTACACAAGTAACTGATTTTTATGCCAAATGAATACTTTTTTTCACGTTTTAAAAGTAAATTTCTCCATGAAATCGATGCGGATCATTAATTTCATCATACCACTTGAAAGCTGGTTAAATTTGCAAGTGTTTGTGAGATCTGCAGTTTTTTTGTTGGATAGTTTTATCGAAAAACGGCGAGCGTTGAAGTATTTTAAGACATTGTAACTTCCCTGAATAAGGTGAAGATCAAGTCGTTCTTAAGTATACTATATAAATTTCAAGGTTACATGTACTGTGTACTTATCGGAAATTTAATACTAAATTAAAAAATGTTTAAACAAAGTGGAGATATTACAGCTTTTATGGTAAAAAACGTGGTTTTCTCAAAAAGTCTATAAAATTCGCAACGGATTCAAATAGAAAGATAACGTCTACAGCATTTTTCTTAATTTTTGATTTAGTTTCACCCATTTTTTGTTACACTAATTGTAAGAGGTACTCACCCTGTAAAGTATTTTGTAATGGTAAAATTGTATATTTCGGTTTAACTAATATCTTTGTTTAATAAAGTTAAATTTTGTATTTGATTGTAATTTCGTGGAAATATTTTATCTTTAATATGATAATCGATCTAATTTTCAGAATATTCAAATTTTAAATCATACAATTGAAGCAGCACTATATATGATAGTAAATGTTTATATGAATTTGATCCCAGAAATAATATAGTCCGCACGATATGCGATATAGGTAAATACATGAATATACCGTATACATAATGTATCGACATTTCCATTCCTCTATGACACAAGACAAAGGGCCAAGTAACAAAGCTCCTTATTGGAACCGTTACCGCTTAGTCGCCTGAACCAATAAACTGTAACAGGGAACGAAACCTTGAGGAGTTGCCCCTCCTTGGCAAATAACAATCACATCAGAACGGAAGTGGCCTCATCAAAGCCAACGCGTCTTACACTTAAGCGGAAGTCCTCATAGCTACCAAACCTAATAACAACGCTTACCACGCAATTCCAACCGCCCTTTCTCATCTAACAGCAATCCCAGTGCTACGATTGAATCAAAATAGAAGATTCAATTGTTGTCATAATTCTTTTTCTTTTTCTTTTTTGTTTTTGAAATACAAAAGGAATACATCGAAATAGTTACCATAATAGTTGGATAGCTTACTCATATGAAGGTAGTAATTCTTCACACAATAGCCTATTCGCTTTATTTATTTTATTTTATTGTAGTTTTAATCTATGGATATCTATGGACAACAAACAAAACGAAATTATCTTAGGATTGATGAATTAATTGCCAATTCTATTAGGATTATTTTATTAGAATACTAGTTTAAAATTCTAACCGTACATCTTCAGTTCTAAAACATACACAATTTTCAACACATCAGCACTATGTTACATGGATTATATTCACTAAAGTTTTTCAAAAATGTAAGACAAGAAATCAAACATTGGTGGTCATCTGAAGTGGTCTAACAGATATCTGAAATATACCCATCGTGGAAAGGGGAAGGGGACATGTAGGTTAAATTTTTGTGGTTTACTAAGGGATTTCTCTTATGACTCAATGCATTTTTTCGTTCCTATTGGAAAAAAAATTTAAAACAAAGCTACTGGAAATTTTTATCTGGTCATTTAAAAAAAAAAAATCATTTTTAAACGATTTTATTGTTTCTAATGATTCAAAAATATTTAATTTTAGGCTTTTTTCTACTTGATGTATTATTTTTACTACCGAGTCTTTATTAAATTGATGGTTATTTTCATTTAGATGGATAGAGAAATTGAAATTTTGGGTTTTATTATTGCATGCTGTTATACGTTATTTTTTTCTTTGATTTATAGATCGTCCAGTTTTTTCCGTGTATTTAGCTTCACAGGCAATACATCCTAGTTTGTACACACCGATTTTTTTGAAATGGTCTATTTTGTCTTTAGATGAAGGGAAAAAGGATGACAATGGTTTATCTATTTCAAATGCAGAGTATAAGCCTATTTTTTTTTAAATTCCTTTCAGACTTATGTTGGATATTTGGCCATATTACGGCATCAAAATATATTTCTTCGGGATAGCTTTATCCTCTGGGTGTGTTAAGTATATATTATTCATAATTTCTTTATGGATTTGTTATTTTTTAAATATTGTGACAATATGAGTGAAAGACTCGGGAGTAAAAACAAATAAAAAATTAAAAATCGTTTAAAACCGATCCAAACTTCTGTTTAAATGACCTGATAAACATTTCCAATGGTCCCATTTTGAATTTGTTTGCAATTTTTTACTCTTTAATTTCCCGATAATTCAGTTTTTCCCGTGCATTATCTTCACATATCTGATAGATCTCCTCAGGTGAGTACCAAATTTTAATTACATCATCTCTATAGTTCCAGGAAGGTTTAGCAACAATAAAATCAACTGATTTTTAATTAATTGGTTTTAAATAAACAATAATATATAGATAATAGTCAAGTTTAAAAATTGACCGATAGGTGGCGAACGCCATTCAACATGAGAGGTTACAAAGGTACGGTGTTATATAGAGCTTGAAATGGATAATAAAATTTACTTATATTCAATCCAATTTTTTAAAAAGATTTAAAAATATAGTGCGACCTGTGGATTCCTGTGATGTTTGAAAATCGACCGATATGTGGTTAGCCACTCTCCAATAGAGTTTATGATGGTAAAAATACTGAACCCATTTGTACCAATTTTTAACTACAATATCTTCATAGTTCCAGGAAGTTTTAGTATAAAACCTACTATAGTACTACAGTAATAAATTAAATGAACAATGTTGAGTATCGTAATCGATGTTTGCCACACTGTCATATACATACTTGGCTAGAAATTAAAACCCAACCAGATAAAATATTCTGCCGAATTAAAATTATCACCAAACCAAAATGTCGATTCTTTGCTTTTTGGTATTTTGTGTAAAAATATGATTCATGGGCCTTCAGTTGTAAGCACTGATAGTGCCATTATCCGCATAAGTTTCTTAATAGTCTCTGCCCATCTGGATTACTCATTCATACATTAAAATTAAAAATTGAATGCTCAATTATTTTTTTACGTGAACTTCAATCACCTAATCTGTGAAATGGTACCAGGTAAAAAATGACTGCTGTGTGTGGAAATATTGCTAATAATGCTCAATTGCATATGTACATGATTTCTATCGATAAACAAATAAAACATCGATTATTAGTTAACATAATTAAAACAGAGCTTCACTATACTGATCCCCAAATATAAAAAAAAAATATACATTTATACAGGGTGAGTATCTCTTAGTGTAAAAAAAAAAAAAAAAATGGGTGAAACTACATCAAACATGTAGCAAAATGCCGCAGATCTCACCTTTCTATTCCAATCCGTTGCAGATATATGATAAAACAAAGACTTTTTTGAGGAAACCACGTTTTTTTCTATAAAAGCTGTAATATCTCCATTTTGCTTAAAAAATTTTCAAATTTTTGGATTTAGCATTAAATTGTCTATAATAGTTGAATACTTGTAACCTCGAATTTTACAAACTTGGTATCTAAAGAACAGCTTGATCTTCACCTTATTTGGGAAAGTCACAAGGTATTATATTACTTCAACGCTCACCGTTTTTCGAAAAAACAATCCACAAAACGTCAAATCTTACAAAAACTTGCAAATTTAATAAGCTTTCGAATGGTAGGTTAAACGTAATGATTTTGTTTCGATTTCATGGAGAAATTTACTTTTGAAGCCGAAAAAACATGGTGTTCGCATTTGGCATACAAATCAGTTACTTGTGTATATGAAACATTATGACTATCCCTTAATGAAAATATGAATTTCAAACATAATAAACTTTTCATTGGAATCAAAAGCAAAGAAAAAAAATATTGTTTAATAGAAAATAAAGGAAAACTGTCAATAAAGCGAAGTAACTGATTTGTATGCCAAATGAGAATACCCGTTGATTTGACGTTTTGTGGATAGTTTTTTTGAAAAACGGCGAGCGTTGAAGTAACATAAGACATTGTGACTTTCCCAAGTAAGGTGAAGATCAAGCTGTTCTTTAGATACCAAGTTTGTAAAATTCAAGGTTACAGGTACTCAACTATTATAGAAAATTTTGAAAAATATTTAAGCAAAACGGAGATATTGCAGCTTTTATAGAAAAAAAGGTGATTTCCTCAAAAAGGTCTTTGTTTTATCATATATCTGCAACGGATTGGAATAGAAAGGTGAGATCTGCTGCATTTTGCTACATGTTTGATGTAGTTTCACCCAATTTTTTTTTTTTTCACTAAGAGATACTCACCCTGTATATATATATATATATTATATATATATATATATATATATATATATATATATATATATATATATATATATATTATATGTATGTATTTTTTTTTTTTTTTTTTTTTTCATAACCCCATAAAAGGACCGTTTATTAATGTTTTTTTACATTTTTGCAGGCACTAAGATGATACTGTTACACCTTATCAATGATTGTTAAACATATAATATGTAAACATATAATCGTTGGTTGGAAAAAAAAAAAAACAACATAACATAAAAAAAAATAAATAAATAAATATAATAAACAATTAATATAAACATAATATCGATTAAACTATAAGCATATAGGTTCGTCATCAAATCAAAATCGATATCTTTGATGAATTTGATTAAATCATTTCTGAATTTAGTAAAAAGTAATATGTTCTGTCTCAGGCCACGAACCATTTTTTAAAATTAGACAATATTTTTTTTTTTTTATGCCTAAAATTTTGGAATAAGTGATTTAAATTATTATGCTTTTTTTATTTTATTTTTTATATTTAATATGTCTTTTGTATTTAATTCCAAGCAGATGATATACAAAACATTCATAGTTAGATTTAATTTAATTAAATATTTATTTATTATTAATTAAAACGAAAGTGTATAAATAAATTATAATATGTTTTTAAAAATATTTTTTATAATCCGTATCCATGTCAGCGACACGAACATGACTAAAATACTGAAAGCTGGTCTCAAAACTTGGTTAGGGGGAGAGGGGAGGGTGAAACTTGGTATTGGAAACTCCATTCTTCCCTTACTTATTTTTTCAGAGGGAATGGACGATTTCGTTCAACATTCTTGTCTCGCCCTGTCAAGGCATCCCTTAACCTCCATAAATATTTCATTATTTATAATAAAACATTAACAAAGAGTACATGGTTTAAAAAAAAAAATGTTTGTAATACAACAAGTTTTATACCTTTTTATGAATGTATGTAACTTTGTGACCCTGAGACGTTATTGCACCGTTAGAATTAACTGTTTGTAATTTATAAGAAATGGTTATATAAAGCTCTTAATTGAAATTATGCTGACATAATTAGTTTGTAATAATTTATATTGTCATTTTACACTGTATTAAACATTTTTTTAAACACGTTTCTGTAACTATAGATTCCCATCTTCAGAATAAAACATCCTTATTTGCAGTATTTCTATTTGTCAAAATTTTGAAAATTTCTATATTATGTATAATGAAATTTATAAAATAGTATAATATAATTTATTTTCCGTTTTTTAAGGAATCAAAAATATGTAGCATAATTGAAATCGGATCATTCTGAATACATGTGCTTAGCTATACAAAAATTTCATAATTAAAAGTTTAACATAATATTATGATACCCATTATAAATTAAAAAAACAAAAAATGAATTTCCTTTGTACCTGAATATAAACCAGAGTAGACAAACAATATGAAAAATTAAGCGCTAAATAAAACTAAAGACTTTATTTTTATTATTAAAATTTACATCTGTATACATTATAAAATAAAATACATTAAGTAAATATGATGATAATGATAAAAATGACACGTCACTTGTTTTTTAAGTAACTACGCATTGGTAGCAATTATAAAGGTTCTATATAATGAAGCACTATATAAGAAGGTTCCGAGACCATCTTCTTTTCAGACACCTCGGAGGGTTATCTGGAATAAAATGTGATGAAAGTTGTGATATTAATAGATTTGGATGGTAATAGAGTTTGCTATGAAAGGATAGGAATCTGGTTTGGACCAGATCAGCAACATATGGAACATTAAGATCTTTATAGATAGGCATATTTGTGAAATAATAAACTCCGTATACCCAAATGTATATAATTATTGTCAGGTGTGTATTTTGTAAATTATTCGAAGCTTCGAACGTGTGTCCAGTAAATGTTGTAGGATTCGAAAACGACGAACAGTTTCTTGTCTATTAAGTCTGATATGTGAGACAAGTTTAAATTTTATTTTTATTTTAAATCAATAGGCATATAGAAATAGAAAAAAAAAATGTGTTTTTAATGTTTCATCGACTATTTCAACATTTACTAGACAAACGTTAACATTTACATGACTGTGATAGACCTATTTGGAAGTACGGAGTTGAGCTTGGATCCAAAATCCTTCGAAAAATCCTCAAAGCTCCTTACTTTGTCACCAATAAACTTATTTATAAAGATCTTAATGTTCCATATGTTGCTGATTTAGCCCGAACCAGATACCTATCCTTTCATAGTAAACTCTATAACCGCTCAAATCCGTTAGTTTCTCAACTTGCTGAAATAGAAAAAAAAAAATTTGAAATAGCCTTTGCGTAAAATATTAAGCACTTAAAACTAACTGTGAGGAAAAAAAAAATAAGCCTCTTTTTTTGTTTTCTTTTTTTTTAAGTCTGCTGAAAATCCACCAAAAACTGATCCCAGTACAAGGGAAACGCCAAGGCCTAATCGGCACTAAATTGTTTTCGTACCGACAAAGCATACATTCTGTTCGTATGCTTAACACTCAAAAGTTTTTGTGTACTAGGGCACTTGCTAAGTGCAACCGGAAGCTAATGTTGATGCAGTCTGCCGATGGGTTGTCAACACTTACTTAACAAACATTGACATAAACTAGCGGGATAATTAAGCTTACCAATCCATTTACAGGATAAAATTATTTAACACGATAATTATTAAGCTAAGAAAAAGTAATTAAATAAATATAATAAAAATTTCAAAATTAATATAGCCTTATATAATAGTAACAAGATTAAAAATGAAATAATAAAAAAAGAAGATATTCCAGAGAAATGGAATAAGAAGTACCTCATATATAAAATACATTGCAAAAATTGTGAAAAACATTACATTCTTAAAAGAAAGCATAAAGCAACATAAAAACGATATTAATATAATTAATGAAAGGGATAATAAATAAAAAAAAATCCACTATCTAAACACGCCCAAAAATTAGGACATGAATTAGACTTTGAAAACCATATACATGAAACATATAATAGAAAATTATTATAAGCTAATTACATTAATAAAACAATCAATAAAGCGGTCAATTATAAAACAGATATATTAAAGATAAGAACCAATTTAACAAATATTATAGACCATTTAAGAATGTATTAAAATTAAAGCAAAATTTAAAAATATTAGAAATTTAATAAATAAAATAATAAAAAAAATTGTGACTTCAAGCTGTTATACCTTCTCCTTCTATTTTGTAATTAAAAATTTTTTAGGTACTATAATATTAAATAGCTAAGTATACTTATTAAAATAATGTAAACTTTTGAAATAGTTTTATTTTTTTTTTTTTTGAAAAATTTTAGTTTAATTATAATGAACAAATGAGCGAAAAAATTTCTATTGCATTGGTTCCGAGGAAAAAGGAGTAATCAACTCTTGTCCACAGCTTCTGAACAAAAAGTGAAAAAAATATTTAACTTCATATGCAGTAAAGCCTTGTATGGTTCATTTCTCAGAATGCGAAAGAAGCCGAGCTCTGTCGGTAGAATAGAAAATTTCAAAGAAAGCGGTTTATTTTGGAGAGGCCCATGCGTGGGGAGATTGGGCGACGGAGAGGGGGGAGGGAATCAACAGCGGCATAATCAACGCAACAAAGCAGTCAGAACGACCTTGGGTGGAACGAAACCAGAGATACAAATCTAAACTCTACAACACCAGGGGGACGGAACTTGGAACTGGGTCCAGCTTTGAACCGGTTTGGAACGAAACGAGAAAGCTTTTGGCGTTGGTTTTCGTTTCGTTCCAAACCGGTTCAAAGCTGTAACCAGTTCCAGGTTCCATTCCACCCAGAACGACCCATCACTACTAAGAATAAATAAATATTACAACAAAATGGTGTAACTGTCAGACCGCATTAATTTTTTTAGTGATTCAGCTTTGGCAGTTGGAAATATTAATCCTAGTTTTTCATTATCCAATTGCTAATACATATATCCATTTGAATGTTGATAAATAATTCTTTACCGGGCAGTGTTGATGATAAATATAAAATTTATAATTTTAAAATTAATTATTTTATCGTTAGGGAGAAGGAACAATGTATGTAAAATAATTATATAATTGTATAATACAAAACTATTTCCTGGGAATCGACAAATCCCTAGAAATGAAAGCAAGTGTTAGCCACAAATCTTCAGATTATGTTTAATGTTCCGAAAAAAAATGGATAACAGAATATTTTGAAATACATTTCAATTGCATATTGTGAAACTTGACATGTGTTGAAATCAGTGGGTGCTAGAACAGGTGGATGGGAGAGGGCAGCATTTTCCTTTGAAAGCGCCCTGACCAGGAGGCGAATACAACCAACAGGTTGCCATTGTTGTATTCCATTGTTGCTACGGTCCATATTGTTAATTAGCACAATGCAGCTGATGTCAGCTTTATTGTTGTCATCTTAGGCCTCTCCTAATCCGATCAGGCCTCCCCCGTCCTACTTAAACTGGCTGCCTGAAGGAAAGGAATTCTCACAGTCGGTTTTGTTTTCGCCGATATTTATACAAAGGTTTTCTGCATCAAGAGTTCCGAAGTCTTATGATTTCTCAACCTAACATTTTAGATTTAAATTACAAATATAATTGACTATTTCTAAATAATTATCTGAAAAAAAAGTGACTAGGAACTGCTTACGGGAAAATGATCTGTAAAATACCGGTTCTTGGTTTCGTTGATGATACGGTACTGTTAGGTGAAAATAAGATAAGAAGGCTCTAAAATTAAATAATAGTCGCAAATAGGGCGACCAGTCGGCCGGATATTCAGTTATTTAGAAAAAATATTGCAAAAGTCAACAATTTACTTTACATAGCTTAGATAGTGTTATTTATAATTCAATCATGCCGAAAAAGATATCGTGTTTACAGACTTACAAACATACACACACATATATATATTTGTGTGTGTTTGAAAAGGTTCTTGAGGTTCAGTCATCAAATAAAAACAACTATTTTGGTGACGTTTCTTGACTCTATTGTTCTAATAATCATGCACTACAGTGAAAAAACAGGTTACAATAAAATTATGTAGGTTATTTCAGAACACAAAGTGAGCTACAATATATATATATCAAAATTATATTTTGTCGACCCTTAGAAATTATATAATTAACTGTTTAACAATAATCGGGTTTTTGGTCCTTTATATTTAACAATATTTTGTTCATACAATTTTATTATTTATCCATATACATATTTTATTTCTTCCTTCTCCTCTCTCCTCTCTTTTTGACGTTTCGACCCCTTATTTACCCTGTGTACCCTGGTGTCTGAGCTGGCAAGCACTTGCTGCAGGAGTCGGTGGGCTTACTGGCCTGGAGTTTCGGGGTACCCAGTTTTTGTTCTGATGAGGACCCCATGAAATAAGGGGTCGAAACGTCAAAAAGAGAGGAGAGAGGAGAAGGAAGAAATAAAATATGTATATGGATAAATAATAAAATTGTATGAACGAAATATTGTTAAATATAAAGGACCAAAAACCCGATTATTGTTAAACAGTTAATTATATATATATATATATATATATATATATATATATATATATATATATATATATATATAAATGCGTCAGAATAATTAAATATATATAATTAAAAAATATAGAGGAGTATGAAACTACTTACAATGTTACTGGTGGATATGGCATTGACTACTGAATTCTAACAGTTCTAGTACACCTGTGGAATTTTTGAAAAAAGGTTAAAGGTAGGGAGGGATTTTTCGAAACTGGCGGTATTCCCAGATGCAGGTACAAAAAAGGATTTCCATATTTCTGTGTAAAATACTTATAAATAGATAAATGATTTATATGATGTATATTAATGTAAATGTATACTATTGGTCTGAATGTATTCAATTGGTATATATATATATGTGTGTGTGTGTGTGTGTGTGTGTGTGTGTGTGTGTGTGTGTGTGTGTGTGTGTGTGTGTGTGTGTGTGTGTGTGTGTGTGTGTGTGTGTGTGTGTGTGTGTGTGTGTGTAATTGTACATAAAGACGTATGTAAATTGCTAAAATAGCAATAGATTTTGAGAAAGAAGAAATGTCTTGCCTTTAATTCCTCTTACATTTTATTTTCCTTCATATTGTAGACCCTAGATACTGTTAGATGGGATATTGTTGTACGCATTTAAATTTAATCCTTGAAAAATCTATATCACAGTTTTTACAACTAACCATATATTCCTTTTTTGTTTTATTAACTTTATTTACTTGGCATTACTAGACCTGTTTCTTTACCGGGTTTTATGAGCGTTGGTGTGTTTGATTAATATATGGGCAGACTAGTCTTGGACGTGTTTAGCGCGTTTGTGTATGCTTGTCATAACTGTCTATTGTTTGAATTATAGGATTTCCTTAATTTAGTGGAAAAGGGGTCTGCGTGTGAATAAATTGTTTAATTGTTTGAAAACGTAATCCGAGTAGCATGTCAGTTATTTTAGTATATCTGGGGTAGCCGTTTATTATTCTCTTACATAAGTTTTGCACCTTTTCATTTTTTTTTTTACAGTTGGAGTAACAGGTGTAGCTCCATACATGAGAGACTGATCTTATTTTTAATCGACAGTGGGGATTTTCTTCCGAAATATGGGGCCAGAGTACTTATAATTTTTTTTTTTTTTTTTTTGCCGCATTTGTTATTTATATGAGGTGTGAACGCTAATCTTTTATCCAGTTCCAGACCTAAGTTGGTAACAGTTTGAGTCCAAGGGATTCGAATATTATTCAAAATGATATGTTTCGGTACGCTGGGCCTTCTTTTTGTAAAAATTATTGCTGAAGTTTTTTGTTCGTTTATTTTTATTTTCCATGTTTTCATAATATTCATTAAACCTGGATTAAAATGATTTTAATCTGTTTTATTTTGTGTCCATCCTGTAGGAACTAGTGTAAATCGCCGTGTCATCAGCATATAAAGATCTTTCAACTGAAGGGAGAGAAGGTATTAAATGGTGAGTATTATACAAGATTTAACCACTTTACATTAAAAAAATTCACGGTAAAGAAATGTTGCATAAACTTTGAAGACAATATATTGAAAAAAAACAATATCATATTTTCTTTTACTTTTCCTCTATCCTCAGACCCGAAAACTTATGTATCTTACTACATACAGGGACCTAGACCATAAATAACAATGATAGGAACAGACCTTTGAATGCAGATACATAATTGGCAGCAAGTGAAATCATTAAAATTTATTATAAATATTTTGTTACGTACAAATATGAATCGATGAATCTGGCCCGATCATCATTAGTAAAGTTTTTGTTAATTATTCACCTCATCAACTTTCATAATCGGCGAATAATTTGATCACAGGCGCTCAGCGAAATGCGTCTATTCACGTGAAGGGCCCCTAAACATGTCGGGTATGGCACATCCAAATCGGTCTCGTTGACACGTTCATAACCGACCCTCGACTAGCTGATCAACGCCTATCCTATAATGAAAAGCCACCCTTCAGTAGCGTCAACAAGATCACAACCGTCAGCAGGTTGTTCAATTTTAATTTAGATTTCAACTTTCAAAACTCCATTACATTTACAAAAAAAAAAAACAACAAACAAAAAACAACAAACAAACAAGAAAAACAAAACAAATGAAGGAGAAGATAATGAGGGATGCAGTCAAAGAGGAACACCAAGTCTTAGTAGAAATACACTTTATTACGTGCCAACGTTTCGACTTGACCTGCCCTGCAGGTCTTCTTCAGGGCCACCAAACCACACTGGTGAGGGGACAAACCCATATTATTGGTCATCCCCATTTTTTTTCTTTTATTCTTTAAAACAGTCAACTATACTTCATTCATAATCATTAAAAAACAAAACAAAGGTTCGATTGAAAAATGTTGCACGCCTACTCTTAAAGTATAAATTAAGGCGCAATAATTTCTCTTAATCCACCCCTCATAACCATGTTACATCAGTATAAGGGTTGTTTCATCATAAATTATATTTAATGCCATACTAACACCTATAATTGTTTAATAATCTAATGAAGAAGATTTGATCGCAGCTTAAAAAAAAAAAATAATAATAAAAAATTAAACAAGTTTCCTCTTGATAAATACCAAAAGTAGAGGGAGCTTAAGAGACCAAGATGAATCAACTGATCAATTGAGAATGATGAAGATAGATCAAAAAGAATGAGATCTATCAATTAAACATCTAATAAAAAGAAATCCTGAATAATAAGAATAAATAAATTTATTAACATAAAATCCTTCGATCTGGTGTCGCTTTATTGACAGTTTTCCTTTATTTTCTATTAAACAATAAATTTTGTCTTCGCTTTTTATTCCAATGAATAGTTTATTATGTTTAAAATACATATTTCCATTTAGCAATTAACATCATGTCTTATTTACACAAGTCACTGATTTGTATGCCAAATGAGAACACCATGTTTTTTTCGGTTTTAAAAGTAAATTTCTCCATGAAATCGAAATATTGTCATTACTTTTAACACACCATTCGAAAGCTGATTAAATTTGCAAGCATTTATGAGATTTGACGTTTTGTGGATAGTTTTTTTTCGAAAAACCGTGAGCGTTGAATTATAAGACATAGTATCTTACACTTTAACAGTATCTTATGTTTAAAATACATATTTCCATTAAGCGATTAAAATAATGTCTTATTTACATAAGTAACTGATTTGTATGCCAAATGAAAATGTTTTTCCGGCTTTAAAAGTAAATTTTTCCATGAAATCGCTAATGAATCATTAATTTGATCATACCACGTGAAAGCTGGTTAAATTTGCAAGTTGCTGTTTTGTGGATAGTTTTTTTCGAAAAATGGTGAGCATTGAAGTATTCCAAGACATTGTAAGTTTTCTAAAAAAGTTGAAGATCAAGCTGTTATTTAGGTCCCAAGTTTGTGAAATTCTAGGTTACACGTACTCAACAATAATTTATTTCATTGCTTTTTATTTCGAAGAAGAATCCATTATGTTTAAAATACATATTTCTATTACGCGATTATCATAATGTCTTATTTACATAAGTAACTGATTTGTATGCCAAATGAAACGCCATGTTTTTTCCAGTTTTAAAAGTAAATTTCTCAATAAAATCGATAAGGAATCATTAATTTGATCATACAAAAGCTGGTTAAATTTGCAAGTTTTCGTAAGATTTGTTTTGGTGGAAGTTTTTTTTTTTTTTGTAAAAACAGTAAACGTTGAAGTGTTATAACAAATTGCTGTTATTAGGGTCTGTTCTTAGGGTCTCAAATTTGAGAAATTCAAGGTTACATGTACTCTTATAGCAAATTTAATGCTAAATTTGAAAATATAGTCAAAATTTTAAATATGTTTAAACAAAGAGGACAATTATTTTTAGTATTGCGCAAATCTGTTTTTCCTTTAATCTGCATTCAAGATTAAAACTTTTGGTGCAAAATCTGATAATACCATTTTTTTAAAATCGAGATTATATTTTTTTTTTTCGTACTCACTCTCATCTTTTCCAATACACTTATTCTTGAATGATTTCTCATCCTTTTTTATTCCCTTTTTTATTTCGAAGCTAACCTTCAATTTTCTCACATTTGCCCCTCATTCCTTTATTTTCCCTTTCCAAAATTTATAATTTTTTATTACTTATGCCCCAATATTTATCACCCCTTTTCGCGTACCTCTAATGTTATACTTTATAATGTCAACTATATAGCTAAATTTTTTTATTAATCTTATTCATAATTTTTTTTTTATATTCACCAATTATTTGTATATTTACCAAACTTTTCATGAACTATCACTCTGTTTAAGTTTTTCAATTTAAATGAATTCATAATCTGTATGCATTATTCTCCATGGCCTTTAGATATTGCTTTACTCTATATATTTATTCTTTTCATACCTTTGTTTTTTATACTCTCTACAATTCAGTCATACCTTTTTGTTTGTTTTCTACTTCTAGCCCTGATGAAGGCTTGCAATGCAAGTTGAAACGTTGGCATTAAAAATTGTTTTTTAATGTGTGTATCCTTATGAATGCATACACCAACTTTTACTTCTCCTAATACTTAACAGTCAACTATACCTCATCAATATCAATTAAACTCGAGATATATAATGAATTAGTATAATTCTAATTTATATATATATATATATATATATATATTTTTTTTTTTTTTTTTTTTTTTGGCTTCTAATGTACACCAAAAACCTGTATGATATTTTTTGACCAGGAACCTCCAAAAAAAAAAATTGCCAACAAGGTCTGTGAGAGACTGTGTCCTTCCCTTGTTAGTGCACTTAACTGCAGGGAATAGTAGTGTATAGTAAAAATATAAGTTACAAAAATATATTTTATCGATTGCAAGCATCTCTTTCATGTTCCACCATTCACATCAGCGAACAACATTAAATTAACACTATAGCAACAAAATAAAAACATAAATTTGTTGCAATTACAACAATAATAGCTAACAGAAGACGCTATTAGATTGGTTATTTGAAGGGGGACAAAGTCACTTGGAACGGCTGGTAGAGGAAATTGGATAAGGCCGCGATGGATCAAGTCTTTCAATACACGAAAAGGGCTGCGACAGAGGAAAAAAAAGAAAAGAAAAAAAAAAAAAGAAAAATTCTATTCAAGTCACGTAGAGATGGGCGGTGGTGCACCAGTGATTAGCCTAAGGCACATTTTCCTTCTGGACCCCATTTTTTTACTGGGCCACGGGGCTTAACCATATTTTAGTTTTTTTTGGGAAGAAGAAATTTCCATCGGGTCACTTTTCTTTATAATGGAATCATTAGCCTCCCAAGAATGGTAAAGAAAAGTAAATGGAATATTAAACATGAAATTGTTTTAAATACATAGAATTTTATACCCTTCATTTTTTATTTAAAATAACTTGCTTATATACGATTGATATATTATTTATTTATCAGACACAAAACAATCTGTGGTAAACCTATAGTCCAGTCAATAAACAGTGCATGAAATATGCGATATTTTTTTTTTACTTCAGGGCATCGTAAGGAATAGTTAGGAGGTAAACATACTACAAGTCCGCCTCTGGTGGATTTAATTTTGACTATAAAAACACTATTTTTAATTATGACATCTCAGTTGTGTTTGTAGCACCAGTTGTAGATTGAACTGATTTGTGGCATTCATTATTTATCCTTCAGGTCCTGTTTTATCTTATATGTCCAATTAAAATAATACAGCCACTAATTTTTAAAATTATCGGTATTTGAAAAGGATATGAAAACCGGAATTTCAAATAACCTGTGTAACTTATTTTAATTGTATTCTAATTGCTTCATCGATAAATAAGTCAATTTCTAACAGCTATTAAGGAATTCGAATACAGTGTCCTCCTGTACTCATGTAAAGAAGACCCTTTACCACACGCTTGTTATAAATCAAAAATTATATAATCAGCTGAAATATTTAACTCCATGTTTCATGTGAATAATATAATTACTAAAATACCATTATCATTATTTGTACAAAGCTTCACTTAGTCATATTACTATTATTATTAATCGGTGATTTATAACAGAATAGTGTTTAATATTTGCACGAGCAACCTTGTTAAAATATTCCATTAAAAAATATAAAATTATTTTTAATTGGTACTTGAAGAATACTTCTATTCAAATAATCCCACTCCAGCAATAATTTATTTAAGTTATTTATATTTTCCATAAAAGCTCTTCTCACGTAAGCTTTTTTTTAAAGTCTTAATTTAATTTTTTTTCTATAGGGTATTATTTTTTTTTTTTTCAATTTAAATGATCCTTAAGATAAGATTATGATAATTTACACTGTCTATTTCGATCTCTCATTACATTTTATTCCAGGTATACATACACACACATATATGTATATATAATATTGTTTCATGGTTTAAATACGAACATCCCTCTCTAGTAGCTATGAGAGGTACTGAAGACTTGTGGTGAGGAACCATTTGCTAATATAAGATAGCAGTGAGCAGTTAGAACCATTCTTTCATCTAGTGTAGATGCGGGGTGAGTTATTGTGCAAAATGGCGTTTATTCTGGACTGTAAACTTTTGAGAAGTATGTGTAATCGAATTTTTTTTTTCATGTTTTATGTTTATTAAAAAATAATTTCACAGTGATATCCGGAAAGCGAAGATCTAAAGCCACTTTTTGAAGCAAACCTTTATTTAAGAACGCTTTTAGGTTATATGTGAGAGCCATCTTTCTTAAATGGGGTTGGTGTAAATATGGATACCCTTTCTTGGTGTATGGGCCTCCATGTCCACTTCTCCGTTTGACATATCTCCGTTTTCCAACATTAAGATGAGAATCACTACACGTGGACGCAAAGCAGGAAGGTCTTCGAATCAAAATATGAGGTGCCTTTTCCAACCAAGTGAATCCTTTATCATAAGGAACTGTCAATGACGATTCGTTTGCTATTATAGTAGACTATACTCCTAGTATAGTATAGTAGACCTTAATGCTCGTACAAAGACTACCTGATGTCTAGTTCGGAAATCGAAAGTTTTTTAAAAAAATAATAATAATAAATTATAAAATGAAACAAATAAAAGGATCGGCAGATCGATACTCGGTTGATCGAGGTTTAACTGAGGGCCAAAAGTTTCAATACACTTGCTCTAATTTTATTCACTTTTATTTTAAAAGATTCTACTACTCTCTTATAAGAATTTTCATTAATTTACTTTCAAATATAAATTTGTCAGTTTTTCTTTAAATAATTGTATTATTGATAAAATAGTAAATGTATTTATACCCTAGTAGTCCAGGTAGTTCTGAGATCGATAAGGTATAATTTTATAAATTATAGACATAAACATTTAAGGATGCCCAGACTTGTAAAAATGGTGATAAAAATGACAGCTGGTTTATTAATGAAAAATCAGTTTAGATATTACATTTAGGATTTACTATAAAATGTAATGCATTCACTCGATTTTCATTATTGACTGTTGTTTTATACATATTGCAATCATAATGTGTTTAATGTTGGGTGTAAAGTTTTGTCTGCTGTGTATATATAAACATTAAATTTCTCTATTTTATACCGTTTCATTAGTTGTAATATGCAGTTTATTTATTAATACCAATTTAATAAATAATATTAAGAATTATTATATCTTGGAGGAATTCAGTAAAATAAGTAAACAATAAATCAAATAACCCAGGCACCAAATAGTTGGGGGAAGGAATGAGGATCGATACTATTTATATATATATGGATAAATTTCTTGTCTGTTACTATTAAATGCTTAAGTAAGGTACCTGAGGTTCAGTCAATAAATAAAAAAAAACTATTTTGGCGACGTTTCGAGAATATATTGTTCTCACAATCATACCCTACAGAGAAAAACAGGTTACAATAAAATTATATAAGTTATACAAAAACATTAAGTTAGCTACAGTACAAGTATATAACAACATGTGTTAGAATAATAAAAATATATATAATTACAGAATACAGAGGAGTATGAAGCTACTTACAATGTTACTAGTGATATGGAATAGACTAACAATTCTAGTACACAACTGACCTGGTGAATGTTTGAAAAACATTTAAACGGTTGAGGGGGGGGGGGGGATTCTCTAGGAAAATTAAGTTAAAAGGAAGTTAAAAGACTGTTGGTATTCCCAAGATGCAGGTGCAAAAAGGATTTTCATATTTCAGTGTAATATACTAATAAATGGATGAATGATTTGTATGATGTATATTAATGTAAATGTATATTATTGGTCTGAATGTATTAAATTGGAATAACAGGTGTTGAGATTTAGAACGTCTGATTTTTTGTTTATTGCACGATTTTTGTATTGTAGCTAGTAACTTATATTGTAGCTAACTTTAGTTTTTTAAATAAATTGTATAACTTATATAATAATTTTATTGTAACCTGTTTTTTTTCACTGTAGGTCATAGTCTCGAAACTAATAGTTGTTTTTATTTTTTGACTGAACCTCAAGAACCTTTATGGATGTAATCTGGAATGTAATGTATCTATTCGAATAATGCTTGTATACAAGGAATTTACAATTACTCTGACTTAACCATAACCATCAATTAAGAGTGAATACAAATAGTTTTATTAATTAATACAAATTAAAAAATATGGTGGTTGTTTAGTATTTATACAATTTAATGTTTAATGATTCATTGACAAACATTTAATCAATATAATGCGCAATTGTAATGATATATAATTTAATGGTTATACTAATTACAACTGTTTAAATATATATGTCTAATTGATTCACTAATTTGCACATAAAACTGTTTTATTTAGCATACATCAGATGAAGATACAGAGGGAGAGAGAACACAGTCCAGTGTCATTCCTTCTTCCACACTTACAATTAGTGTTTTTTGTTCACACTGTATATTCCCATTAGCTCACTGGTACCTATCATTTTTTTCAAACCTAGTTTTTATTCTTTACTAACAAAACACTTTCTCTCTCCCATATGATAATGCGCCAGTATCACGTCTGTCACTATACATTACATAGATGGAACTGTGTTAAGCTTGTGTGCAAGAATACGTTACAACGTGAAACTACACTTCTCTCCCTTCGAAGCTCAATTTATTTTTGATTAGACTCGCAATACTTGCTTAGGATTCTTTTCAACTTGATTTGCATTGTTTGTTTTAGGCAGGCTCTTGAAAGAGGAGAACTTTCTTAAGTTAACTCCTTTTTTTTTTTTTTTTTTTTTTTTTTTTTTTTTTCCATCCCATTTCCACGGTACATTGCACACAGTTTATCAGCGCGAGTTCATTATTTGTTAAAGCGAACATGAAATCCCACTCTTTTTTACCCCAGAACTTTGTGTTTAGTTAAAAGTACTTCCCTAGGGTACTTTAAAACTCCCCTAATAACCCCCCAAAGAACGGAAGTGTAATATCTTGGAATCCCTTAACTGAAATATAATGACAAGATTCGGGAAATTTACATTCTTAAATAAACTTTTTTTTTTAAATTTATTTCCTGAAATTTAAAAAAAAAAAAAAAAAAAAAAAAAAAAATCGTGTGCAGCATACAAAAATGCCATAAATAAAATAAAAAATCAGTGATACAGGAACCGAGTTTTTATCGCGAATTGAAATATCAGCGGTAATCAGAGCGTGGAATCCACTGAAATCGTTGATTTAAACTAAAAGCTGTCGCTAATTTTAATCGTACGAAAATGAAATGTTAACATTTGTTTGGTATTAACATAATAATCCGATTTAGATCCATTTAATGCTTGAATAAAACTGTTTATTTCTGATTATATTGAAAAGGGGATTTTATAAATATTTCACTGGATAATTTTTACATTTTGCAGAGTTTCGTTAGCTTCCCCCTCTCAAAAGAAACCCCCACCCCCCAAAAAAAAGTTGCTAGTTACATATTTTTTTATGGTATAGTTTATTGCTTTAATTCGATTTTTTAAGGTAGAGAGTGGGTCAGTAACAATACTTTTTTTTTTTTTAAATATTCTGCACTACTTTTTATGCCTAATATTTTTTTTTAATGTGATTTTTCGTTTTCATATTTCAAAAATAAGAAAATTCAATAACATAATATATAACTGGTGTCAGGCATGAGAGGCATCAGTATCCATTTGTACATTCTCCTTGGTTAATGTTTTCTAGTATTATGTGATAAAATAGAAACGGATTCCTTCATAATAAATGGTGGAATAATGAAAAAAAATACACTGATAATTTTTGTGTTTTCAGACTTAAAATTTTAATACTTCCCCCCCTTTTTTAAGGTCTTACATAAAAAGCTGATACTAGTGATAGGACGTTCTGGGTGGAACTGGTTCCAGCTTTGAACCGGTTTGGAACGAAACGTATACCCCACGTTTTTCGTTTGACCTGGAACGAAAATGAACGCCAAATGATCTCTCATTTTGTTCCAAGGCTGGAAACAGTTCCAAGTTCCGTCCCTCGGTGTAGTAGAGTTTATATTGCATCTCTAGTTTCGTTCCACCCAAGGTCGTTCCGATTGCTTTGTTGCGTTGATCCTGCCGCTCTTGATTCCCCCCACCACTCTTTCCATCGCCCCACCACCTCGTGCATGGGCATCTTCAAAATAAACCGCTTTCTTTGAAATTATCTATTCTACCGGCAGAGCTCGGCTTCTTCTTTCGGAATCAGAGAAATGAACCACACAAGGTTTTACTGCATATGTGATTAAATTAATTTTTCGCTATTGGTTCAAAAGCTGTGCACAAGAGTTGATTACTCCGTTTTTCTCGGAACTAATATAATTGAAAAATTCTCGCTCAATTGTGCACTATACTTAAACTAACATTTTTCCAAAAAAAAAATGTCGATTGAATAAAACTGTTTTTAAGTTTAAATTTTTTTAATAGGTATACTTAGCTATTTAAATCTTCCAAATATTATAGTACCTATACAATTTTTAATTATAAAAAAGAAGGAGATTAACAGCCTGAAGTCACAACAAGGGATGGAACGAAACTGCATAGTAAGTAGATAGTAGGTTAGTCAAACTGAAGTGGAACGGAACGAAAACTGGAACTGGTTCCAATAGTGGAAAGGAACGTAAAATCTCATTCCACTTTTAAGTCGGAACGGCTCTTCACTGACGCTCACACACACACACACACAAAAAGGAAACACATGTAACAAAAAATAATATAATTTAAAAGATCATAGTTATTAAAATTTTATGTCTGAAAACACAAAAATTATCAGTGCATTTTTTTTTTCAATACTCCACCGTCTATTATGATCGAAACCGTTTCTATTTTATCACATAATACTAGAAAACTTTAACCTAGGAGTATGTATAAATGGGGACTGATGCCCCTCATGTCTGACATGCCAGTTATATATTATGTAATAGAATCCACTTAATGTTTTTATCTTCTTTTTTTAAATGTCTTAAATAAAAAGCTGAGAGCTGACAAAAAAAAAGAAAAAAAAAAAAACTTCGAGCGAACAAATAGCATTCAGAAAATGGAGATTGTTAAGACCTATTCTAATATATATAAAAAAAATAATGTATTGAGAAGACGGAACTGGACTAAAAACCGCATGGTTCCAGAAAACGTAAAAGATCTTGCATGTCATGGCGATGAACTGAGTGGGAAAACATGGATGAAAACGAAGCCCTTTAGCTGGGACAGAGAGGGATCGCATTCAAAATGTAAACATCAGTACTATGCTCTAAATATGGCAGCTAGAGAACATAATCATGAGAACTTATTGCTCAGATGAGATCTGATAGACTTTCGTTCGAAGACAGATTATTTAATAAAAAACAAAATGTCCAAGAGGACCACAAGGTGGTTCGGGCACCTCCTTAGGATGAGTTATGAATGAACTGGATGAGAAACGAGTAGAAGGAAGGAGACCAAGATGATGATCACGCATCAAATGGGTGGAGAGTTTCCGAGTGGCGATTGGGAAAAGAAATATGGATGGGACTAGAAAGGTTGGTCCAAAAACTCTGCATTCTAATGATAACATATACAACAGAATTTGTTAGAAATATGAATTTGGATTTAGCTACACCTTATTAACTACCAACTACGTATTTACTATACTGCTGGTATTAAAAAAAATGTTAGGACCTCAAAAGTGGGTTGGGGTTAAAGTAACTGCATTAAAATATTGAGATAAACTAAAAAAAAACAACAGAATTTACTTAATCCTTTTGATGATTATAACCTCGTTATCCAAAAGGACCAAAACCATGCTGTACAAACCTTTTGTTTGGCCTGTGGTGTGCTATGACGCAGAGACCTAGACACTTGAAACTGCTTACCAACAAGCCCTAAGGTTCTTTGAACGGAGGATTTTCAAGAATCAACCTCGACCCTGTGTACGCTTGAAGAACATTCTCCATCAGGACTGGCCAAGAATCGGATGACCTCATGGAAATATAAAAATAGTGTAATTAATAATAAATCAACAAGAATTACCTGTGTAGGACTATAGAAGGCGCCAAACTTAAGAATGTCCAAAAACAAAGCTTTCTAGACGAGCTACCCTGGAATTAGAGAGGACATCCCTGTAAGAATTGGATTGCTGACGTGGAAGAGGATCTGATAAAAAGGAAGGTGACAGTGAGAGAGGCCGAATTTCACCGATGACTGAAGTACAGAGAAAGGTAAAGACATTGCATAATATTCTATCATTCAACCTAGTCTGTACATGACCGAAACATCAAGTTCGAAATGATCAATTTTATTCCGAGAAGTTCGAAGTCCTGTACGACTGAAAATGAAATGACTGCGCGAGGATGACTACAGGAAGAAGACAATTAATAAGAAGAGCATAAAAATTATGGGGAATCAGAACGAAAAAAAAAAGTTTTCTCTTCAAGCATAAGATAAAAAGGCTCGGTAAACTTTTTAATTTGGTGGAGATAAAATTGCGGGGGCCTGGGTAATGCGCCCCAGCGATATTTATCACCCGCTCACTCTATCCTCTTGATAACCTCCTAACAGCGAAATATTTCATATCCGAGAATACTTTTCGAACTGGGGAATAGATGAGTTGCCTGCAGCAGTTATCATTAGGTGTGTATAATCAAAATTTTAAATGATATCACAAATATAGTATATGATGATAAAATCAAAGCTATGTAGTTAAATCTGTATTACCCTCAATAATTATAAAAATCCTCAACTTATTTAATCATCATTTCACTATTCCTTGCCTTTTGTTAAGAAAGGTGACTTAAGCCGTCAAAGGATAGATAATGATTTTAAAGTACTTTTCGTTTTAAGCCAACTTCCTATAATAAAGTAAGTATGGAACATGTAACGTACACCACCGATAAAAAGTTTGAGACCAGCCTGGAACGTTGTAAGTAAATTTAAAAGCTAAGACTAAAACAAGAAGAAACTGGCCGTCGTTACAGATTACTTAAACATTTATTAGACAAATGTACAAAGCTCCCAATTAATTACAAAATACTCATTTACATGACTGTGATTAGACCTATTTGGACGTACGGAATTGAGCTTTGGGGCTCTAGTAAACCATCCAATTCATCTCTTATTCAATTTTTACAATCCAAAATCCTCAATGCCCCTTACTTTGTCACCAATAAAATTATCTATAAAGACCTTAATGCTCCATATGTTGCTGATTTAGCCCAAACCAGATATCTATCCTTTCATAGTAAGCTCCATAACCACTCAAATCCCCTAATTTCTCAACTTGCTTACATCATTCCGAATAATCCTCCCAAGCGTGTGAAAAGAAGATGGCCTACAGACCTTCTAGTGTAGAATTTTTATCGAAGTGCTACTGATGAGAAGTTCTTTTCAAGTTTCATCATGTTATTGGAATAGTTAACAACACATTCACTTCTTTCAATAAATTGATATAATAAAAAAAAAAAACACTTGATATTCAGTGAAAATGAATAGATAGAAATAAAATTCAACACAGATATATATTTTAGGCCAAGACCTTTAAAGTTTATCAGTCTTAAATTTAAAATTAAGGTTTCAATAAATCTTTCATCTTCTGTTTATTCATCATATTTTTAACGACTATTTCGTTGGCTAACAAAAAAAAAAACATTGGATTAAGAAATATAAAATTCCAGTTGAAAAGCGATTTAAATCCATAAAAAAAAACTACGAATAATATATACAAAACACCCACACATGATAAAGCTATCCCGAAGAAATATATTTTGATACCATATTATTAATAAGTCGGAAAGGAATTAAAAAAAATAGGTTTAAATCCGGTATTTAAAATATATAAACCATTGTCATTTTATTTCCCTTCACTTTAAGACGAAAGAGAATCTTTCCAAAAAAGCGGTGTATACAAACTAAAATGTAATGACTGTGAAACTAAATACACGGGAAAAACTGCACAATCGGTAAATCAAAGAGTAAAATAACATATAAGAGTATACAATAATAAGACCCACAATTCCAATTTCGCTATCCATCAAAATTAAAGTAACTATAAATCAAATAAAGACACGGGAGTAAAAATAATACATTATGTTGAAAAAAGCCTAAAATTAAATATTTATGAAGCATTAAAAATAATAATTATGATACCAATCCAGATTTTTGTTTAAATTCCCAGATAAACAGTTTCAATAGCCCCATTTTAAATTTGTTTTTAATTAGAACGGAAAAATCCAATGAGTCATAGGAGAAATCTTAAGGTAAAAAACCCTTCCATGATGGACATATTTCAGATATCTGCTAAATCTTTACAGGTGAGTACCGATATTTGATTTCTTGTTTTACATTTTTGAAAACATTAGTATATATAATACATGTAACGTAGTGCCGATGTGTTTAAAATGTTATATGTTTTAGAAATGAAGATGAAACTAGTTTTTTAATCATATAATTCCAATAGAAGTGGCAATTTATTCATCAAAACTAATTGCGTTGATCCTTCTATACTATCGTGTATACTTTAACAGAAGTTTATTTTCTTTGTAATTTCTACGGGCCATTATCTTTAAATAGTTTTTTGGTTCATTTATTACATGGCAATCTTTCTTTTCCATAATACTATATTGCCTTCGTTGGTACGACTTCTGAGTATCTAGGAAATGAAGGAGGTTCCGGTACGAGCCGCTTCGAACTGCACATTTCCAGTTATTCTACTTTTAAAATGCAGTATATAGTTGGTAAATCTATTCTGCTTACTACGTAGAAGTTCTGATTGACGCTAAGAACGACATTCCTTCTCAAAGAAGGATTGAAATGAATTATAAAAAAAAAAAATTATTTTGGAAAACTTTGTCCTCTAAGATCAATATAAAATCATAATGATGAAATGAATGAAAACATAATCTCTATTCTGAGAAATATTGTCCACTAAGCATAACAAACATGTATAGTAAGGTTGTATAATAGTCTGGCTATCTTTATTCCAAACAAAGATAATAATATTTATAAAAGATTATGTTTAAATATATACTTAAGAAAATAAGAGAGAAAAATAAGAAAATAATAATAATAATAGAAAATTTTGTTTATAACTATTTGAATGTTAATAAGACAAAATATTTACAAATTCCTAAAAACATATATTTACACATCTCATTCCTATCCTCATATATTATATAACTATATGAGAAAAAAAGCAATTTTGGGGGGAGACAAAAGACTAAAATTAACATATTTACAAATATGTAATGATATAATTACTGGAGTAATTCGTTGGTATCATATATGCTGAGTTTGACTAACTCGATTTTGAATTATTACATATATTGGCGGCGTCTAACTGGGATTTAAGTAGATATTGGAATAGGAGAGTTTTGAATGAGTTCAAGGAAGAAGCATGTCTGATTTTGGGAGTTCCAGAGGATAGTGGTTCGAGCTTGAAAGGAGTGTTGTTGTAATACTGAACGGTGGGAGTATATGGGTCTAGTGGTATTGGACATAAGACTTGAATTTTAATAGGCAATATATATATATATATATATATATATATATATATATATATATATATATATATATTACAATATTTCTCAGAATAGAGATTATGTTTTCATTCATTTCATCATTATGATTTTATATTGATCTTAGAGGACAAAGTTTTCCAAAATAATTTTTTTTTTTATAATTCATTTCAATCCTTTAAAATAAAAGTCTTGTAATAATATTGAGTATTTGTTACAAAGAACGTTACTTATTAAAATCTCTGTTACCATTATGGTATTACCAATGATTGATAGATTATGAATAGGAGCTATTGACCTTACTAGCCGAAGCCAAAATAATACAAAATGGAAATATTAATGTTTAATATATTTAAATATGTACTTTAATGTAAATTTCACGTACATATTTAATGTATGTACAATCATAATGATACCCTGACCAAAATCTGAATCATTTTATGTTTAGCTGCTTCCTCCACTTTCCTATTTAGTTACATTCACCCCCCCCCCTGCGGAATTTCTATGAAGTAATCAACCTAATAGGCAGGTAGGCCTTTTGCCTCGGTCGGGCGATCTGACTCTTGTAATTAACTGGCCCGCTGTGATTCAGTTTAAACGGCAGATGGAAATACTTGGCCTCCCAGGTGACCTGCGCCTAATTTTGCCATGCTTGGACTACCCAAAGAGAGTATATCTGAAATTGGACGGAGCAGTGGAAGCATTGGGAATAAACGTGAATAGTCAACAAGGGGGATATGCGTAATGTAATATACATATATTAATAGAAAATGAAGGAAAACTGTCAAAGCGACCCCACATCAGATGATCTTATGTCATTACATTTATTTATTATTAATATTTAGGATTTATTTTATTAGATTTTCAAGTTTTTACAGGAGAAGGCATTTTTACCTTTCCATTCACTCAAATCGTTTTTTTTTTTATATACTAAGAGGTACTCACCCTGTATAGGCTATAGGCTGTATGATATGTAGATGTATGCTATAATTTAAAAAAAAAAAATACAGAGAAAACCATAGACCGTGAGTTTAGTATCGATTTATGGGTATATTGGATAAAAAATATAGGATTACCGAAAGAAAAATATCGATATTTCGATATATCGTCTATTGATCTGAGCTGGGTGATGCATGACAAGCATGTCAGCCGTATCACCGCTGCTGAGATTAAGTTAAACTAGGGAAGAAATAATCAGGGAACGATTGGAGGTTCCCCCACTAAAGACAATGGAAAACCGACAGCTTAAATGGTTTGGACATTTCCGTCGGATGGGTGAAGAGAGAGAACCTAGGAACACAATGAAAGCTACAACGGAAGCTACTTATAAGTAAAAGACCACTTGGTCGCCCAAGGATCTCTTATCAGGAATCCAGATATTGGGGCCAAAGAAACAAAATCTTCGCTGAAATGAAGCTGATGTGCAGGGACCGAAAGGTCCGGTGGCGCTGGATCGAGGCCCCTCTACGTTAGTAAAATGCCTCGAAGAGGAAGAGAAAGAAGAAGAAGAAGAAAATGTTTACGTACATTATATCTTTAAAGTAAGAATAAGGGGCACCAAAATATTCATATCAAAAACAATATAACAAATGCACTTCACCTATTTCTTCCCATTTTTTGTTATGGCAGAACAATATAAAGAGGGAGGATTAAACTGCATTAAAAAAAAAAAAAAAAAAAAAAAATCGAAATATGCAAACAACAAAATAATACATAAGATAATAGTGTTTTGGATTAATCTGTTCGAATCAAATTTAAACTTAAAAAAAGGAAACATATATATCTTTCAGTGAATTGGATCAGAAATATGAAACACCGAGACCCAACCAAGAAACCATTATGTTATTACTTTTTCTTTCCCGAAGATTCGAATTTCATAAATGATGTTGAATTATACTTCCATTACACAACTTCGTAAAGCAATAAAAATAATGAATACAGTTCTGGATATAGGATATAAGTAACTGGTAGTAAAATATATAATGTACTTTGATGAAAAAGCTTTTAAATTAATTTTTGCCCTTGCCCCCTATTATTGATTAATAATTAAATTTTTAAATTACATAATGTTTATTATGCATATTACATAAATATTTATGTTTTACACTTTCTCGGAAGATTAAAAATTAAGGAATTAAAAAAAAAGATGATGTTTAAAGGAAGTTAGGAAGGAACATTTTCGAATTTATATGGGCAATGAATTCCATAAAGAGGAAGCGCGGATAGTAAAGGATTTTTCGAATGATTGACGGTTTGGACTATTTTATTTAAGAGGTGGATGGAGGAGCCAAGAATTAGGATGTTATAAATATAGGTGGATTTTCGGTTTTCAAGGATTGGCATATGAGTGCAATTAGGAAGTATTAACGTCGGAAATCGGGGTAAAACCACCCAATTTCAGAATAACTGTGAGGTATGTGAGAACATCAAGACAAGTTTCAGAAACGGCAATGATATGAAATTAAATTCTGAGACGTATTGTCCCCTAAGAATAACATTGTATCACAAGGTAGTGCAATGTTCTGCCTTACATAATTTGAAGAACATGAGACATGTAAATACGGTAATTAGTAAATAATTGTACAAAGAGCTTTAGTAAATATAATAAAATTAGAAGGAGAAATAAAATAAAAAATAACCATGAGAAAAAAAGAAAAGATATATACAGGAAATAAAATATATCTATACGTACATTGATTGAAGATGTACGTATGGTAGGTGTTATGGAGAAAGTAGTCATAAAATTCATCGAAATGCTCTGGGAGGGATTGAGAGTTGAGGTGACCGGTCAGTCGTATATGAGGCATTGGAATGAAGGAAGAAAAATTTTACTTCTAATTAATAGGAACAATAATTATCGCATAATCAATGCAGTAGTAAAAGCAACGGAAAAAACTTAAATGAGACCAAAAGTTGGAAACTTGAATCATAACAAAAAATAAAAATATTAAATAGTACAAAAAGCTTAGTGTTTAATCATTAACATACGAATTATAGTTTGTCAAAACAATATTAAAACTTGGAAAAAAATTTAGATGAACTGATAAAAAAAATTATTATTTTCTGAAAAAAATAAATGAATGATTCTGATATATATGAAAGAAAAAGTAAAAAAAAGAAAAAGAAAGATATATGGGAATATGTGGTACACATCAAATGTAATAAACTGATAGACAGATACCAATACAAAATCCGATGTATCATTAAGAACAGAGAGACTGCGGTATTGGTGAGAAAGGATGAATGGCACTTGGACTTCATGAAATGTATAAAATCTACTCCCTTTCATGAAATGGGCTATGGATCGAAAAAAATAAAAATGTGACAAAGGAAGGCCTGGCATATATAAATATATATATATATATATATATATATATATATATATATATATATATATATATATATATATATATATTTAACAAAATAAAATAATAAGTAAAGTACTTTTAAAAATGTATACCGTGGAAATACTTATGAAAATTTCCATTCGTTTTTCTGAGGTTGCACTAGGCACTTCTGGGGCTTATTATGTATGAAGTGTCTAGCAACTAATTCTCTTCGAATTCATAGCAAACAAAAAGTTAATCGAAGTTGAGGTATATTTTTTCTTCTTTTTTTTTCCTGCAAATCAAATAGTTGGCATTTGGAACTCCCTGGAATTCAATTAATGGTAAAATACTTCAATACGGTTTTATAAAACCTCAACCAATCTATAAAAAATACTAGATTTTGTACTTGGCTTTTTAATTTTTTTTTTTATTTTTATATTCAACAACGTTTTTTCTGGCATAATGTTAATACATGACCGGCAAAGTCACCAATTGCAATTAACAATTTGGTGATGAACATAATATCCTAACTTATTTCCATAAAACTGCTTCTTCATGGTGATACCTGAACTTATTTTGAAATTGGAACTAACTCAAAGCTTCGCTTGTCTATTATAATATTTTACAGATATATTGTTATGAAGCACAAATTAATACATTGTTTACTTCTAGATCCCCGCCCACGGCAAATATATACTGGCACCTTCCGCCTCCATCGGCACCAAAAACAATTTAATCATATTCATTAAGGTTAGCAATTAAAGTCAATTTATAATCAATCGATAAGTAATCAGAGGACATAATTGTAAACAATATTGCTATGATCCTATGCTCAGTGACCTAAAAACGTCAACATCTTGGCGACACTGGGTTCAAAACCGAGGCAACAAGGGCGGCTAGATAATTATTTTGTCTTCAGAACTACAATAATAGACCTTCATCGCTAAGAGGAGACTTAAAATTTGATATCTACATTTTAAATTCTAGTTAGATTTCACTTTGATTAGTGAATAAAAATAATCGTAGACCTATTTCTACATACAACAATAGGTGGAAAAATGGTTGCAATAAGTTATATAGAAACTACTCATTAAAATCAACTCAATAAAATCTCCATATTTTTTTTCAGGCGCCTCGGAAAGTTATTGGGAATGGAATAGGATCCAAGTTGGGAGTTTAGTGGATTGACGTAGGTATGTAGCTAGTCATGGAAGGATAGATGCCTGGTATGATCTAATTCAGCAACTGATAGGGCGTTTAAATCATTATGGATAAGTTTGTTTGTGTCATTAAAAGAAGCATTGAGGATTTTGGTTCGTAAGAGTTGTATAAGAGAAGAAGGTTTAGTGGATCCCCAAAGCTTGATTCCGTACGCTCAAATAGGTGGGATCACAGTCAAGTAAATAAGTCTTTTTAAATTAATTGGGAGCTTTGAACGCTTGTCTAGTAAGTTTTGGAGAAGTAAGAAACTACGAGCAGTTTCTTGTTTTTAAAGTCTTGCATGAGAATTTCAAGTAAGTCGTTTGTCCAGATGGAGTCTTCTAAGTAGAAATGAATTTGTTACATTTATGATAAGAAGTTCAATAAATCAAGATCCTTTACCGATAGGTAGAGCAAAAGTATCAAATAGACATAATCTATAATAATTTTATCTGGTATGGTCCAATTCTGCAACATATAGGACTTTTTAACATTACGGATAAGTTTATTTGTAACATAATACGGAAGAATGGGGATTTTAGATAGTAAGGATTGAATACGATAAGAATGAGAACGTGGAGTTTTCAATCTCATGACCAAATAAGTCTATTTAATGTCATATAACTGATTTTTTTTTTTTTTTTTTTTTTTTTATTGTAATGCTCCTTACTTTTTTACAAATAAACTTATCCATAAAGATCTTAATGTCCCATATGTTACTGATTTAGCCCAAACCAGATACCTATCCTTCCAAGCTCCATAACCACTCTAATCCAATAGTCTCCCAACTTGCTTCGCACTCCATTCCTGATGATCCTCCGCAGCGTCTGAAAAGAAGATGGCCTAGAGACCTTATAGTGAAGAATTTATTGAAGTGCTAATAGTGAATAGTTTTTCACAAGTTATTTTCATGCGATTGTATTCACTATCACTACATTTACTTGATGTATATATTTTGTACAGTTGTAAATTTCAATAAATTTATTGTCGAGGCCGACACTTTATTATTTAATTTATATATAAAATATTATAGACTGTATATCTCCTTATATATATATATATGATAAACATCAGTGTGTGCCACAAGACAGTCAAGGCAAGAGTATACCTCCCGTTCCAGAACTACGAGCCTGTGAACGGTATTTACTACTATATATTTGGACGCAAGGTTAAGCCATAGTTAGGCCATATCTATTGAACTTTATTTTGATTATGTGTTAATGGTTATTTGGTTATAAGAAGGAAAACTACCTCTTGTTTATAAAATATCCGTAATGCTTTATCTCTGTCCAATATTTAAATACCAGCTTCATAAAAAAGTCGACGGTTTCTCCCAAGAACCCCTTTCAATACCCGTAGAACTCCTTTTCTACCTTAGAATGTTTATCTGATTAACAAAACTTCATTCAAATAGCATTCAGTTGGTGTACAAAGTTTTTTATTTCTGCCTACAATTATTCAATTTTCATAATGTTTATTTCAGTTGTGCCTGTTTTTGTTCTTTTTTTTTTTTTTTTTTTGTTGGTAAAATTTTAAATAGTTAATCAGATTGTTAGTTTATTTTCTTTCACCTTATGATAACAGACTCATTTTAATTATTTCTGCGCAATATATTATTTTTAGGAGACATCGTCCCAGAATAAAGTTTTTTTTCCATTCTATTCCATTCTGTTTTATCTTAAATGTAGTTTAGGATAACTTTTATATAATTTCTTTGTAAATGATGTATGAATGTTCGTTCACTTCAGTACAGCCTACTTAATATTATGCAGACATAATTATTTTTATTTATTTTCTTATTTTTTTGTTTGTGCTACCAATTACTTTGTATTGTGATTACCAAATATATACTTGATGTATTTTTTTATTTGGACGGTTTTAAATTCCAATTAATAAATAAAAGGATTTTTTATTTTAAATTTCCTTCTTTTTTTTTTTTAATGTGAGAGTATTATATATTTAAATATTATACGTATGTTCTGCTGTACATCTTTTCGCCTAGTATTTCCAAACTATTTTCTGAATTATACAACGAAGGATTATAGTATTTGGAGAAAGACTTATGTTGCACTCCCTCAAATAAGTCATCATAAGTCGGCAACATAATTTCTCACAATAGTTCGACAGGGCATGTGTTGTTCCAACTTGTGGGATTAGTCAGATAAATTTGTTGCCAAAGTTCTACAAGCTTTCCAACTAGTGACTCTTGTACAATTAGATTTTTTCCTTTGATGTATGTGATGTTTAACTTCTTAATTTTAGTTAAAAAAAAAAAATATATATATATATATATATATATATATATATATATATATATATATATATATATATATATATATATATAGTCCAGGCCTTGCTTTGTCACATTTTTATTTTTTTCGATCCATAGCCTATTTCATGAAAGGTTCCGCGGCTATCTTTTTTTCCTCAGAGGGTTTTTTTTTTGGAATAATATTGGAAGAAAGTTGAGAGAAGAGTGGATTTGAATGGTTACAGAGTTTACAATGTAAGGATAAATATCTGGTTTTGGCCTTATCTGCAGCATATGGAACATTAAGAGCTTTATGTTTGTTTGTGATAAAGTAAGAAGCGTTGATTCATTATTTACTCAATGTTTACAGGGTGTCTCTCTTAGTATAAAAAAAAAATGTGTGAAAGTATATTACAAATGAAAAATCCGCAGATCTTACCTTTCTATTCCAATCCAGATATACGATAATTCAATGACTTTAAAAAAATAAATAAAACACGTTTTTTCTTCAAATTTTGATAGCAATAAAAAATTTTAAAGTTGGAAAATAATATTTTGCCACACTTCAGATGTAATATCGAATACTATGTGCTCCTACACATTATTCAAATGTAGTACTAAAATGAATTAACCAACAATACATCAAATAGATAGGTAGAAATGCCTTCCCTTGTAATAACAGACTCATCTGTTCATAAAATTCTCCTCAAAAAGTGGTATTCTACAACACCATCTGCATTCAGAAGCCAACAGCAAAATTGAGGTCTATGTCATTATCATTATTGATTTAAAAAATAAAATTACATTGAAAAATAACAAAAATTATTTGATCTATTGTTGCATTATTGGCATTTTTCCTTTATTTTCTATTAAAAAAATCAATTTCTAATGATGATTTTTTATGTCTAAAATGCACATTTGCATTAAGCTATTATTATAATGCCTTTTTTACACAAGTAACTGATTTGTAAGCCAGATGAGAACACCATGTTTTTTAGGTTTCTATAGTAAATTTCTCCATGAAATCGATACGGAATCATAAATTTGATCATAACACATAAAAGCGGTTAAATTCTAAGTTATGTAAGATTTGCAGTTATGTGAATAGTTTTTTTTTTCGAAAAAACGGTGAGCGTTGAACTATTATAAGACATGTAAGACAAGGTCCCAAGTTGGTAAAATTAAAGGTTACGTGTACTCTGCTCTTATAGGAAATTTAATGCTTGATCCAAAAATGTGTTCGAAATTTGAAAAAATGTTTAACAGAGATATTACAGCTTTTATGGCAAAAAACGTGGTTTCCTCAAAAGTTTTTGAATTATCGTATATCTACAACGGATTGGAATAGAAAGGTAAGGTCTTTGGCATTTTTCTTCATTCTCGATCTAGTTTCACACGATTTTTTTGTTACATTATGAGGGACTCACACAGTATATTGTATACAGTTGGGAAAAAAAAATGACTAAAATACAGAAATCTATTAGGAATAAATTATATGCTTAATCTAATAAATATTATATTATCAGATTCAAATGTATTTCCTATTCCTCATCTATCCTTAGAGCGTTTAAATCATAAATTTCCCAGCGATCATGTCTTTTCGTTTCCTAACTTTATATGGACTTTACGATCAGCGTAATATTAAAGTGTCCATAACAGCCGAGTCCAGTTATGGGTCATTTGGCCATCTCCATTAAGTAATGGGCTCATCTCCACATATTTTTGATACTAATCATTCAACTGCATTTAATTCCAAGCATAGCTAGCTATCTTAAGCGTCGAGTACCTTAGTCCATTATCTTTCAAGTCCTATAGACTATTTTGGAACTTTGGAAAAAAAAAATTAACTTTGAAAACGACAGTCTGTGTTGCCAATACGGTAAACATTCCCCGATTTTGCGAATTATTTTGCATTTTTAGGGAATTTTCTGGTTCTTGAAAAATCGGGCAGTGGCGTAGTAGTTTTAGTCAGAGTGCAGGCTGATGGCACCTGGCTGGCGAAAGGAAGGGGAGCAACGCTTCCTAAGCTCCTTAACCCTGCTTTTGCTGAGATCTTTCCCTTAATTATTTTGTATGTTTGGTTTTATTTTTTTTAAATATGTTTTTATAATGTTAACTACAGCTTAGCTATTTTAAGGGTCGTAGTTATCATTGTTTTATCTTTTGTTCATCTGATAAACACATTTTAAATATTTTTGTCCTATCTCAAGCCGATGTATTTTTTTTTTTTTCATTTAATGTAATTTTTAATCTATATATTGTCAATATAATAGGTACAAAAAAGGTCAGAGAGCCTGAGACGAGTTTTCTTTTTTCTATTCATATTTGTTAATGTTATGGGACCTAGTCCCATAATAATTTTTTTTTCTAATTATATCTCAAGTAAAGCTTTGTAATAAACTTTTCAAGGTTGTTGGAGAGATAACCGGCAACCCTGCAAGCTCTCATTGGCCCTGACCATCCACCCCTCCCTTTTCCCTAAGGGCCATCAGCCAGCGCTCAGACAATAGTATACAATATTTTCAATCCGAAATGTTTCGTAAAATCCTAAATGTTGCTTATTATATGACAAATAAACATAAGTCCCATATGTTGCAGATTTGGCTTAACAGGATACTTATCCTTCCTTTGATAAGCACCATACCCATTCGAATCCACTAGTCCTTCCAACTTGGTTCTTACTCGAACCCCAAATATCCAAAGACATATCTGAAAAGAAGATATCCTAAGGACCTTCGAATTTAATATATTAATTGAAACGCTAATAAAGTTTTTAATATCAATAAATATATATATATATATATATATATAGGCTATTTTCTTGGCAGACAACTCTGAGAATTATAATGAATCGAAATTGTTGTAAGTGTAAGTTTTGGAAAAATCAACAACATATATGACACTATATATAAAGAATATTATTTGTTATTTTTTGTACAATTAGGAGTGTTGTGGATTTTACTGAGAAGTTTAGTCTGTAAGGATTATACGAGAGGAATTGGAGAATTGAGTGGAGCCGCAAAGCCTCTCCTTTGTCCAAATAGGTCTCATTATATTCATGTAAATAAGTCTTTTGTTGCAAATTGAAAATTTGGAGCGTTTGTCCAGTAAATACTCAAGTGGGAAACTGAACTCGAAACAGAAATCATATATAAAAAAAAGAAGAATGATTTAATTAAATATTATTTTTATCTATTTATTTATTTTATACCCGTATTTTTTATTTATTTATTTTTTTTTTAGTAGTAAATGCCAATACCATATATACGGAAATTCCATCCACCTGGAAAAACCTTTTTGAAAATCTAACCTTTTTTTTAGAAATACCCCAGTTCAGTTGTCTGCTAGAACTGTTATATGTAGTAGTAGATACCAATAGCATATCCACCAGTAACATAGTAAGTAGTTTCATACTCCTCCATATTTTGTAATTATATGCGGTATATATTCTAACGCATGTTTTTATATAATTACTTTATGTTTTGAAATAACCTGTGTAACTTATATAATTTTATTGTAACTTGTTTTTTCACTGTAGGGCATGATTATGAGAACAATATAGTCTTGAAACGTCGCCAAAATAGTTGTTTTTACTTATTGACTGAACCTCAAGAACCTTATTTATATATATATATATATATATATATATATATATATATATATATATATATTTATATATATATTTACCTTTCGTCTACATCTATGGTATTAATCGGCAAATAAATGTTTCTGAGTGTGTTTTAATATTATGAAAAGTAATATTCCCCAATAAAAGAAATAAACAATTAGATATTTATAATTCTTGGGTAAACAAAAAATCTTAGACAATTTGTCTTAAAAATCTTTTTTTCATTTTCTTTTACCCATAAAAATGTTAATTGTAATATTATCAGAAATAGTTCGAATATTATGTTTTATTAATTGTTAAAACCAACGAAGTAATTGATTTGCATTTCAAACATGATGCAAACATGAAATCCAATTTTTATTCTTTACTTACGGTTTAACCGATCCAGTTTTATCCTTCGTAAAAGTGAAGTCATCCCTTTTCCTTCTGTTCTAAGGTTCTAATTTATATATTATCCCGCAACAATTTTTTTTTTGTAACTTCATTTTTCTTATTTTTGAACAAAGCTCGTGACAGTGTGCGACGGCAAGGAAAAAATATATATGTTGATTTTTTTATTATTTTTATTATTTTTTACTGAACCCTTATATATCTTAAAGTGATATTAAATTATAGTCTACAAATCTACTACATCTATTAAAATAGAAAAAGTAATCATAGGTTTTTAATGTAAGGAGAAATGTAAAAACACTACTTGAATCTTTAAGACATTATAAACTCCACGTCAAAAGCATTGCAACACCCATAATTCTCGAGATTTTCCTTAATCCATACTTGGTTTATATTCATATTAATATTATTTACTAAACGTGAGACGCTAAGGATTAGACACATCAATGTTTTTCCTCGTTAAAAACAAACGATGAAATTTCATTTTTATTTATTATTTTTTTTTTTCAAATTTCATTTTTATTTATTATTTTTTTTTTCAAATTTCCTTCAGTCCATGTTTATCATTCGTTTCGTTATTTACAAGTATGCCAAAACTAGTGGAAGAAATACGTTTTTATATAATTCAAATATTTCAAAGTGTTGCGATACTTTTGATGGGGAGTTTATACAAGGAATTTAGTTATCAATTTAATTAAATTATTACCTATTCCATCTTGAATATCATTTGAAAAGTTAAGAAGCACACAGAGAGGGCAGGTATGGATCACTCACTTTGACAACTTAATTATAACAGTTTGCCAACTTGAGCTCTTAAGGAGTTAGCCCTCTAGCTACTCTACTCTGCCCTACGTTCTAATCTATTTCCTCCACTTCTCACTTCTGCTCAAGACCGAGACGATCATTTGCCAAAGACTACGACCTCGAAGGCCATTTTTGCTTCGCCAAATCCCATTATTCCTTGAGTAGTGGTTCTTTGAAAAGTTTGATGAGCGCTAATGCCCTGGGTCTTTTCCATTATGAGTCGGGATAAATTGCCGTTGTTTTATCCGAGCAACTTCATACTCCGGAAATGTTAAATGGGAACCTCCCAGTTCTGAGTTATCTTGTGAAATTATTATTTAAAAAAAATATACAAACAAATTTACTTATTTCTAATGTTCCTTTGGAATAATAATTCAAGGTCGTTTGTCTATATTTTTTTTATGTCTCTCCCACCGACGCTATTGCTTCCATAGTCCAGTTAATAAGCATATTGTAGATTACATGAAATATGCGATTATTTTCTACCTCAGAGCTTCCTTTGGAGAAGTTAAGAGATAACCGTACTAAAAATTCCCGCCCCTGGCTAGGTCACCCAACGGTGGCGGGGAAGGGATAACTTCACATTTTTGGGTTTTTTGATTATATATCGAAAACAATCGACCCTAGAACACTATGCCGAAAATCAAAATTAGATCTAATTAAATTTCCTATAAAATTTGTTTTATACATATTTGTCGAATTTCTAACGGTTTACGAGATATACGTTATTAAAAATCTATAATTTTCGCAAAACATAATTTTTATCTCATTTTTGTCAAACATTTGCTTCAAGTGGAAAAAACCTATATATGAAATTAAAGTAAATTTAATGCTTAATATATATATATAACGTATATCTCGAAAACCGTTGATTTCGACAAATATGTATATAAACAATTTTATAGAAAATTTAATTAGCTCTTATTTTTATTCGAATCATATTTTTCCAGAGTCGACAGTTTTCGAGATATAATCGGAAAACCCCAAAATAGGACTATTTCCCCTCTTTCTCACCGTTAGCTCGCCCCCCAGGGGCGGGGACTTTTATTATGTTTATCTACTAACTATTCCTAACGAATTCCCAAGTGCCAATGAAATAATCGCTTATTCCATGAACTCTACACCCCTCATTTTAGCACTCATTGATGGTACTATATTGTTGGATATTCAGCAACTGTACAATAAAAACCATTGCGTATAGATGTCTTTACCGTTTATGTTACTGTGGGTATAGAGTGAAATTTAAATGCAAGCGTTAAATTTGTCGTATCCGTGAATTTAGATATCTAAAAAAAAAAAAAAAAAAGTAACTGAATAGTTCTGAGTCGAAATAAAATAATAGAATACTGTGGCGAAGTATATATTTTTCAGAGCTGAGTTATTTTTTTATATTTCTACATTAAACGTTTTAGCAATATAGACTGCGGTAAGTGACAGAAGAAGTTAATACAAAACTTGTTTTCCAGTCAAATATTGAATTACAGTTATTTTTAATTACCCTTTCTCCAACTACTAATCACTAACTACATCATATATATTTTTACATCAAGAAGAATTGAGCAATAAAATCCTTAATGCTCCCTACTTTATCACAAATAAACTTATCCATAAAGCCCTTAATGTTCTATGCGTTACTGATTCAGCCCAAACCAGATACCTTTACTTTCTTAGTAAACTCCATAAACATTCTAATCCACAAGTCTCTCAACTTGCTTCCCATTCTATTCAAGATAATTCACCGAGGGGTCTGAAAAAAAGATGGACGAGAGACCTTCTTACAAAGTTTTTTTTTTGGAGTCTGGAGTCTGGTTCAGGCCGGTAACAGAGACACATCGGTTCCACGTTGGCCTCTCATTACGTTTGGTTTTTTTCATCTGTTTGTGCCCAAATTTGACACAGGTGTTAAGTGTGATTACGTGGACTGATTTATAGAATTTCAAGCAAATCGCTCGAGGATCTTTGCCAATAATTGAAAGTATAGGAAGCGGTTATTCAGCAAGACCGAGTTCGTTATCAGAGGATAGGTACGGACTTGCAGCCCCCCACCGCGCCTCCGGCCAGCTGTCTAGGGAAGCATTGTGGCACTACTGCAAGGTCAGTGTCAATATTCATAGATATGTAGCTGTCATCCATGTCATAGCAGCTATACTCCTCTCCTGTCACCGGTGTGGTCCAACTTATTAAGAAAATAGTGTACCTAGTTATTTTAATGCTCTAACTGTAGTTATTTTAATTTTTTAAACTGCATTAATTTTAAGATTTTAACTTTATTTATTAAAATTTGTTAACTTGATGTATTTTAAAATTTAATTTTATTTATCTTAAGTATTGATGACGTAGAAGAATGTGAAAGAGGAGAAAAATCTAATTAAATGTTTGCTGTAGGATAAGGTTTTATAATTCCCTTTTATGGTCTAAGTGGATCTTTATTATCATTAATGTTATTATTATCGATATTATTGTTTTTTTTTTTTTTTTTTTTTTTTCCGTTGTTTTTTTTTGTCGGGTATTAATTTGTTGATTCATGTGTTTTTTTGTAATTATGGAAAAAGGGATAGGAATAATTAGAGGGAGTTATGTTCGGATATGAATATGTATATATATATATATATGTGTGTTTTGTAATATTTACCTATTTATTTATTGATTCTTATAGATCAAAATTATTCATTTATTTTAATACATTAATGTCATTGTTGGCACTTTTTAGCAAGTATATTTAATAACAAATTTTAGTAAAGACATTTAGCATTTCTTTGATTTTCATAGTATATGTGAGTATACGTATATGTGCACATTTATGTTGATTTTTTATTTTTTTAATTCAGGGATCTGAACATGTATGTGTGTTGGTTGCGATTGTCTGGAATTGGCCTAATATGATGCAGGTAACAGATAAACAAAATGATAACAATTTTGAGATTGGCCAAACAGTATGGGTTTCGAGGACCGAAGGGCCTACTCAGGAAGCGGTTGTTGCCTCCGTGATATCGGTGCCTACCGAAGGAGGAGGCGAAAAAAAGTTTATTAAAGTAGAATGGAGTGAAAAAGGAGTGGTGTTGGGCAAAACAGTTCCTATTGAGGATGTATTCACTAAGTTACCCAAACTAACCACTAAAACCACGGAGGCTGGTGTCAACCGAGAAGAAAGAGTCTCTCATCCTGATGATTCAGTCTGCCCTATTTGTGGCTTGTCATTCAAGGGCGAGAGAGGCCTTGGAACCCATATTGCCAAGAAGTATCCCAGGGAGGCCAATAATAATACGTTAAGAGGACTAATTAAAAAGGTGGTGGACCCTAAAAATGGAGAGGATGAGATACCTGATATTAAGGAGGGCATTGCTAAATGGTCTGCCACGTTCAAAAATCTTTGTAACCAAAATAATATGGAAACTGCGGAATTCGATGCAGCGGTCGTTGAATTTCTCAAGTTCTTAAATAATATTAATGCAGAACTTCCAGGCCCACAGCACCCGGCAATTAAATCTTATAAATTAAGAAAAAAAAGAAAAAACAAACAATATAGAAGACAAGGGTGCTAGTAAAACTTCGAATCCGCAGAGAGCAAATAAAGCAGACCGAGGGCGTCGGCAAGAACAATATCAATATGAGGTGGCCCAGTACAATTATTATAACAGAAGAAAGAAGGTCGTCCAGACAATAATGAATGCCGATGCCCCTAAGCAATGTCCCTTAAAGGTCACCGAAATCGATGCCCATTTTAGAAACCTCTTTGAGCAAGTGAACTCCTGCAGACGTGCGCATTATGAAAAATGTGCCCCGATGCCAAATGTCATGAATCTTGATGTCCAGGCAATACGAAAAGCCATTAAATCTACGTCACTGGACACATCACCGGGGCCTGACGGGGTCTTAATTCGCACGATAAAATTCTATGATGTATCCCACATTATTAAGACAATAGCGGAGATCATGCTGAAGGTGGCCTATATACCAGAACCTTTACGTCAAGGGCGCACAATCTTAATATACAAGGGTAAGGGCGGTGTTAAGAATATTTCATCATGGAGACTCATTACTATATACTCTATTGTGCGCCGAATCATAGAAAAGGTTCTGGACCAGGAACTGAGAAAGCAGGTCACCTTCCATAGGAATCAGAGAGGTTTTATTAGGGGCCTTCCGGGAGCACACGTAAGCGCAAGAATCATTGACGCAGTCATAAAAGACGCAAAAAATAAGAAAAATGACTGTGCGGTGGTCTTTCTTGACGTTGTTGGCACTTTTGACAACATTGGGCACGATCACATTGTTAGATCGTTAGAGGCAAGAGGTGTTTCAATGGACCTGAGAAACGTTATCGCTGCACTCCTATCCACAAACAAAATTAAGGTAACTGTTGGAGCTCACTCTACTAGCCAGATCAATGTACTGCGAGGAGTTCCCCAAGGCGGCCCGCTCTCTCCCTCGCTGTTTAACTTAGCTATTGATCATCTGTACCAAGACCTTTGTGATCATGATTCTCAAGACACTACGGGTAAAAGCTGAGAGAGGACCAAGACTGTGTAGTCTTGTATTACAAGACTTTGTAGATACTGTGTAGATTTGCAGATGATCAGGCGATCTCTGCACGTAATAAATATGCGGCAGAGAGAATTATAGATAGCACCCAAAGGATACTGGCGGAGATTGGTCTGGCTGTAAATCCACAGAAAAGTATGGGCATTCTGTTGGATAGGGGTGAGATGCAAGCAACGACGCTCTCTCTTGAGAATGGAGATGTCATCCACACGGCAAAGGAAGATGACTCTATTAAATACTTGGGATGCACATTCTCGGGAGAGCTAAGGTTAAGTGAAGAATCAATAGAAAAACTAAATAAAAATTTAGATAAATTAGTAACCTCTTGTCTACTTAAACTGGAACAGAAGCTCAACGTTGTCAATCAATATGTGTTTCCCGGATTGACATATCCTCTCCAGACTGCACCCCTTACAAAGCTCAGCCCTGCGTTGTTGGATGGTATAGATGTGATGATCCGCAGGAGCATTAAGGCCATTGTCGGACTCCCTTCGAACACCTCAACTGCGATGCTCTACGCTCCGCGGAGGTACCGTGGGTTAGGATTGATCCGCTGTCAATGGGAGGCTCCTCTGCAGCACTGGTCCATTGCTCAGCGACTGTCTAATGTTCCGGACGCTCTATTCCAGTCCACATTCCATTATGAAAAAGAGATTACTGAATGTGCTAAGAGACTGGGTGTAGATCAGAGCCACCGAAGCGTGAGAGCTCTACGACGGTCGCTGAGAGAGGGCGCTTTTGAGGAATGGGCCAATTGCAGGTGGCAGGGCGTTGGTGTACCTCATTTTAAGGAGACGCCGAGAGCTAATAGATATATTTGTGAAAAACAAATACTTTCGGGGTCTGAATGGACCAACGCCCTAAAACTCAACATCAATTATGCACCCCTGCGTGGAGTCCCAGGTGCCAGCGGACAGATAGGAGAGGTTGGGTCCCTTTGTCGCAAGTGCGGCAAAGAGTCCGAAACACCAGCCCATGTGCTGGGAAATGTCCCAACAACTCACTCCTGATCACACGCCGTCACCACAGGGTCAAGAATGAATTGATAAGGCTCCTCAAGAATAAAGGCTTTACCTGCTTTGACGAGATATACTGCATCGATACCAACGGGTCCACGAGGTATGCGGATATTGTCGCGTTTCCGAAGAACGGACGGACAGCGCTCATAGTGGATCCTACTGTAAGGTATGAAAATAATAACCTCGATCAATCAGGTGAAGTAGAAAGGGAGAAAATGGATATTTATGAAAAATGTATCCCTTTCCTCAAAGAGAAATTCCGCGAGACATTCGGAAATAGAGATTTCTCCGTGAAAGGATTATGGTTTGGGTCTCGCGGAGTCATCCCGGAAAAAACAAGGAGCTTTTTGGAGGACCTTGGCGTGGAGGTGAGGGATATAGCGATAATGGCCGAAAATATAATATTAGACTCCCTGGGAATTATTCACCACCACATACATGGTGCATAGGATGGCCCATTGCAATGTAAAGTTAATTAATGTGCATTTATGTATATGAATGTGTGGTAGATATGTGAATATTAGGGGGGGATAACATAAAATGAAACAATAAAGTGAAAGAGGAAAAGAAACGAAAAAGGAAAAAAAAAAAAAAAAGGGGGTAAAAGGAAGAGAAAAAGAAAAAAAAAAATGTTATTTTTGTCTAGTATTAGGTAATATTAAGTAGTATATTATATAATTATAACTAAATTATAAGTTACAGTGTTGTCTTTAATTGGATAGATGAGTATGCTGTGTTTATAGCAACCCAATAAAGTTGGGCAGCACTATGTTTATTGTTAATTGTTTCAATAAAGCATATATCTCTCTTTTATGGAAGTGCTACTAGTGAGTGGTTCTTTACATTTTATTGACAAGTCATTTTAATAATTTCCTCAAATTTACTTACTGTATATTGCTTATAAAGTTGTAAATATCAATAAATAGTTAAAAAAAAATATAACCTGGAGAGTTCACAGTCTCACGTTGTTGGTCTCTTTGAAGATAATTCAGCTGGAATGATATCGTGTTTATGGAACTATACATAACACAAACATATCTTAAATGCAATTGCAAATAAAAATGTTTGTGAATTGCTAAGATAGCAGTTTCCTTTTGGTGTTCCAACCTTTAGGTATATTACATTACAATTCAGAATCAATATTTCATAGATCACGAAACAAAACCAAAACTATGATTAAAAAAAAGTAGGTCACTAAAGTTGCTGAATAAAGAATCGAATTTATTTTGTTCATTCATTCATTCTCGGCGCAACAGACGCATGAAGCGGTCCTTGGCCAGCTCAACGGCTCTTTCTCTTCAGTGGCACGCCTGATGGATATTCCTGCTTTCTTCAGATCCTCGGAGACGCTGTCCTTCCATCTTCCCTTCGGTCTTCCACGAGGCTTTACTCCATCGGGGCTTCCGTAATACAGTCTTCTGACTGTCCTTTTCTCGTCCATTCTGATTATGTGTCCCACCCATTGAATTCGCTGTATTCTCACATATTGGGAAACATTCAGTTCATTATAAAGTACGTACAGCTCTTTGTTTTTTCTGAGTCGAAACAAACCATCCTCCTTTACAGGTCCATAGATGCGTCTCAATATCTTCCTTTCGAACCTGTCAATACGTTCAGCTGATACTTTACGCAAGGTCCAGGTTTCAGATGCGTAAGTCAGGACGGGTCGGACGAGTGTTTTATAAAGTCTGAGTTTGGTTGTGCGACTGAGCAGTCTACTTCTAAATAGTTTAGATAAACCGAAATAGGATCGATTAGCTGCCATTATTCGGCATTTTATTTCTTCTTCTTCTTCATCTAAGGAATCGTTGATCATCGATCCTAGGTATTTAAAACTTTTAACGCACTCAAATTTATAGTTTCCCATTATGTAGTGTTTCTGCGGGTGCACTGGATTCTTCCTTCTTAACGTGAGAATCTTTGTTTTATCCTCGTTTATTTGGAGACCCATTCTTTTTCCTTCTATCTGAAGTACCGCAAATACCTCCTTGATGTTTTGTCGGTTCCTTCCTGCAATGACAACATCGTCAGCATATGCCATTACCTGTGTCATTTTATTAAATATGGTTCCCTGAGATATCAGTCCTGCTCTTTTTATAATTGCATTAAGGATTATGTTGAACAGTAGCGGGGCAAGAGAATCCCCTTGTCTCAGTCCTGAGCTTATAGAGAATGAGTCTCCTAACTTTCCGCCAATCTTCACCCTGCCTGTCGTGTCATTCATTGTACACTACACATTGTGAGTCGAATCAGTTTAGCTGGGATTTCCATCTCTCTCATAGCCCGATATAATTCTTTTCTGATGACTGAGTCATATGCAGCTTTATAATCTATAAAGAGTAGCCACATGCAGCTACCGAACTCATTCATTTTTTCCGTCATCTGCCTAAGCGAGAATATTTGGTCAATGGTTGAACGATTAGCCCTAAATCCGCTCTGGTACTCTCCAAGCTGCGATTCCACGTATGGGATTTGACGGTTATAGAGGGCAATTGAGAACAGTTTATATCCCGTATTTAGTAGACTGATTCCCCTATAGTTCTTGCATTGAGTCGAATCGCCTTTCTTTTTAAAAATTGGTACAATGATAGACTCACTCCATTCTTGTGGCATCGTCTCCGAGATCCACACTTGTTCTATTATATTTATAATTTCTTCTATTAGTTGCGGACCTCCTGCCTTTAGAAATTCTTCTGGGATGCTATCTGAACCAGGTACTTTATTTTTTTATTATTATTTATTTTTTTTTTTTTTATAGGAAAGAGTTCCTATTTCTGGAATAAATAAAAAACTGTAAAGACGAAACTGAAATAAATGTCATGTTTTCATTTCAAACAACATATTTTTAGCGAAGAAAAAGAAGTAATTAAAGTGACTTTCTAGTTAGCACTTTTTTTGACTAGTCTCTTACTACAAAAGCAGCCAACAAGTCGGACAATCTCTTGTTCGAATACATTGAATGATTAGCCAAGACTTATATAGTGTGGTTTCTTAAGACCGGTTTACCAAGTAGTACCCGAAACCTCAAGGAAGCTATTATATGTATATACAGGGTGTTCGGAAGATCGTTGGCCAAAAAATTATCTCGGGTAGGGAGGTTCATTTTGAACCTATTTAAGGTCACTTACCTATATACAAAGTCCTACGGTTTTTTTTTTTAAATGAATTTTTTTTGTAAAAATGGCCAAATCCAAATATTTATGCCTTATAACTCCGTTGTTTACTGATATATCAACGCAATTTTTTTTCCCTGTAATTACTAATACATTGTCCATGTAAAATAAAAAAGATATGGTGCAAAAAACGAATACCAAAAAAACGGGAGATCGTTAAATCTTGTCAAAGGCAAAAATAAAAATTATAAACTTCAAGTTTAGGTTCAATAAAAAAAAAATAATAAGCGCAACAGCCAAATCCAAATTGTTTTAAAAACTTCTCTATTTAATACTCTTTAAAAAAAATACCATTTGCAGGCACGCAGCATATCTAGTTTGTTTTTTTTTTTATAAGTAGCAAAAGGGTGCCACCAGCGCACATTGATAATAATAATAAATCGAATCACATTTTTTATGCAAAACGTAACAAATAGTTGTGTTTCTTTATAGCATAGGTTAAACTGCATATTTTCTCTTTCTTTCTCGGAATTTCGATTTTATCAGAGTAAACTTTATCTACATTTTTGTAAACAATAATCAGGGAACAAAATCAAACTAATTTTAAATTATTCATAAATTTAATTTGTTGAATATCACAGGTATTGCTCAAAATGATCTCCACTATTTCTAATACAAGCACGATATCTTTTTCTTATTTCTGTGGTGGTTGTTCTAAAAATGAATTCTTCCTTCATTATGGTAAACGCGGCATTGATTTTTTAAATAAGTTCATGTTTTGAAAAAACCCACTACAACTTACCTGTAAGAGAATGTTTAGACAATTGTTTCCCATAATCCTGGATAGGAAGACGGGGTCTAATTGAGTGGCCAGCACGGTCTCCAGACCTCACGCTGCTCGATTATTACGCCTGGGACCGTGTTGGTTTATAATGAAGAATTGTTTTCAAGATAACAACTTATTCAAAAAAATCAATGCCGCGTTTACCGTAATGAGGAAGAATTTGTTTTATGAACAACCACCACAGAAATAAGAAAAAGGTATAATACCAGTCGGCAAAATTATTCTAGCATATTGAAATATTAAAAATTTAAACACTTGGTTCTTATTTAAACAAAAACAAAAGCATATATGGGATATATAAACACACAACAGTTAGCGGTAAAACTAAAACATTTTATTTTTAATTACCATGGGTCACAGGAAAAAAAAACAAAAAAACTTTTGTCTGAAATTAATTAACTCTGACACTCTTAATACGAGAATATCCCCACCATCCTGGCAACTTAATTCCTCTGTGAGTCATTAAAAAAATCTCACAGAGAATTAAGTTATTAAAATTTTATAATTAAAAGAGATTTTTTTTTTTCGCGATACTGTATTTTCTTGTAATGTATCATCATAGATAAAATCAGCTTGTCTTTCTTTTAAATACGATGTATTTCGAATACTCTAATATCTACTTGACAAGCGTTCAAAGCGCCCAATAACTCTCAAAAGATTTATTTGCATTCGTAAAATTATGTTAATAATATACTTATTTAAATTCGTAAAATTTTCAATGTTATTTATTATGTCACAAACGAACTTGGTGGATGTGTTCTGTGTCAGAACATCCACGATTTCCTTTAATTTTTATCAACAGCCACATTTTTTATCATTCACTACAATGCATAGTTAAAACATTACATGTGTCTTAACTTTCAACACCCTGATTCAAAAGTAAATCTGATTATCCAGATATTTGGGTATTCATTTTCGGAGTTTCACTTTATTTTTGACTTTTGACTTAAACCTTCCGATTAATCACGAGAGACTCGTCAGATCTATTTTGAAATACGGAGTTGAGCTTTGGGATTCACTAAACCTTCCTATTCTTCTCGTATCCAATCCTCACAATCCAAAATCCTTCGTAAAATCCTCCATGCTCCTTACTTTGCCGCAAATAAACAGTAAAGATCTTAATGTTATATATGATGTAGATTTATTCCAAACCGGATACCTATTCTTTTATAGTAAATTCCATAGCCACTTTAATCCACAAATCGCTCCTACTCTGTTCCCGAAACACTCCTGTCTGAATAGAAAATGGCCTCGAGACCTTCTACTATAGAATTGTTATAGTTAAATTGTGAACCCAAACCTGATATCTATCCTTTCATAGTAAACTCAATAACCACTCGAATCTTCATGTCTTCCAACTTGATTCACACTCCTGATTATCTTCCGAACCGTTTGAAAAGAAGTCCAAGAGACCTTCTAATATAAAACTTTTATTGAAGTACTAGACAGAATTGAAATCATTATTCCTAAATTTACTTATTGTATATAATGTGTACAATTGTAAATATCAATAAATACTTACACAAAAAAACAAAACAATATTTGTATATAGTTTAAATAAAATTTTCCTGACGTAGTGTTGAATATTCGTCAAACCATCTTACTGATTGACTTTACATCAAAGTAGAAACCGTTTTTCTGAGCCCGACAATGCTATGGAAATGGTGAAGCCTCCGCGTTCGCTTTAACAATATCCAGATATCCATTTGTTAGAAAAGTTTGTTCGTGACAGATGGGCTATCGTCGCTATATCACCACTGTATGACGTAGGCTTTTAGGTATTTGTTTTATCTAGAGTCCGAACCGTCCGTTAAATGGTTTGTGCCTTGAAATTCATATGGAACGTTTCTGTACCGCCCCTGAAAGAAACAGCCTATATTTAGAAGTTTTTATACTATTTTCTGCTGTTGGATTCCAAAAAATACTAGCAAACCCCGTCTCGGCTCAGCCTGCTCTAATAAATAAAGACCTTTGTTAAATTATTTTAACTAATAATTGAATTTCATTTGTTTATCTATAAAAATTTTGAAGCATGAAATTTAGCATTATTTCTTCAATATTTTCACGCATGGCAGTAATTTTTAACCTTATTAAAATTTCATTGATTAGGTGTTCAAAGAGTACGTAAAAGCATAACTAGACATTTGGCAGAAATAATTTTAACGATACATCCGGTTGGATTTTAATTTCTAACCATAAAGGTATTTGACATTTTGGCAGACCTCGTTTCTTGCACTCAAGAATATAGATTTTAATTATTATTATATTGAAATTTATTATTATAAACCTTTCTATAACTAAGGAAATGTTGTAGTTGAAATTTGATACAGATGGGTTTAATATTTTTACCATTGCAAGCTCTGTTGCAGAATGGCCACATATCGGTGGATTTTTAAACTGCATTGGAATCCACATGCCGTTCCATATATTTATAAATTCAATAGCAATTGAATTGAAAATAGAGACATTTTATCATAAATTCCCAGCTCTATATAATAACGTACCTTTGTAGCCTCTCACGAATGGTGCTCGCCACTTTATATAATGGTTTAGATATTGGTTTATTCATGTAGAAATTATTAAAAATTGTACTAAATATGAGTAGGAAAAAAAAAAAAAATTCTCTCTCTCTGGGAATAACAATGTATCATGAATATTTCTATCTATAATCAACTGGTTCTCCCGATTTAAATTTTGAATTAAAATGATCAAATCACTTAAAATAATTAAGTTAAATTAACAATGAATTATTATTCGAAATAAACAAATTTGAGATAAAATAGTAATTAAAAGTCTTTTTCAGTAAATTTCTCCTAAGGATTCTGTCGTCACATTTTCGGTCTGAACATCCACAATAGAGCCAGAGCGTGTCAAAAGTACAATTTCGTATGGGAAAAATACATTATACAATTGAAGGTGAAAAAAAACAATACAACGTGACGTTTTTCATTCAGAACAATATACAAGACTAAAACGACAAGAAACTGCCCGTCGTTACACACTACTTCAACATTTACTAGTCAAACATTCAAAGCTCCCAATTAATATCAAAAGACTCATATACATGACTGTGATTAGACCTATTTGGACGTACAGAGTTGAGCTTTGGGGCTCCACTAAACCATCCAATTCATCTCGTATTCAATCCTTACAATCCAAAATCCTTCGAAAAATCCTCAATGCTCCTTACTCTGTCACCAATAGACTTATCCATAGAGATCTTAATGTTCCATTTGTTGCTGATTTAGCCCACACCAGATACCTATCCTTTCATAGTAAGCTCCATAACCAATAAAATCCGTTAGTTTCTCAACTTGCTTCCCACTCCATTCCTGACAATTCTCCGAGGCGCCTGAAACGAAGATGGCCTTGAGACCTTCTCGTGTAGAATTTTTAATAAAGAGCTACCGATGAGTAGTTCTTTTCAAGTTTTGACATGTTATTGTGATCGTTGTCAATACATGAACCTGATGTATATTTTTTGTACAGTTGTAAATTTCAATAAATGTATAAATTGAAAAAAACAAAACAATATAGCCTCTAAACGGTAGGTCCAAGTGATAGATGTTTTAAAACAAAACATTTCTCCTTTAAATTTGTTTAAAGGGAACTATGGTAAAGTTTTCGATCCGAGCACCACCAACAGAGTTAGATTGTGTCAAAATGAATGTGAAATAAACTTTATACCAAAAAAAATAAATGACGGATCCATTTCAAAATTATTTAATAAAAACTAAAATTATTTCATAATACAAAGTATCGATATTCAATCAATGAACGTAAAACTGCAAACTATGTAGCAATGAATTTTAAAGAGCATTTGTCTATATTGTGAAGAATAATTAAAAAAAAAAAATATTCCGATGCGTTAGCAACTCAGATCACTCAACTTCTTTCCAATAATTGATTAAATCCTCGTAAAATCCATTATTTTCAGTTAAATATGGCGACCTAAATATTTTTTTTTTTTTTTTTTAATATACATTTATTGAAATTTACAACTGTACATAATATATACATCAAGTAAATGTATTGACAACGATTATAATAACATGTTAAAACTTGGAAAGAACTACTCATCAGTAGCACTTTATTAAAACTTTTACACTAGAAGGTCTCTAGGCCATCTTCGTTTCAGACGCCTCGGAGGATTATCAGGGATGGAGGAGGAAGCAAGTTGGGAGACTAGTGGCTTGGAGTGGTTATGGAGCTTACTATGAAAGGATAGGTATCTGGTTTGGGCTAAATCAGCAACATATGGAACATAAAGATCTTTATGGATAAGTTTATTGGTGACAAAGTAAGGAGCATTGAGGATTTTACGAAGGATTTTGGATTGTAAGGATTGAATACGAGATGAATTAGATGGTTTAGTGGAGCCCCATAGCTCGACTCCGTACGTCCAAATAGGTCTAATCACAGTCATGTATATGAGTCTTTTGTAATTAATTGGGAGCTTTGAATGTTTGTCTAGTAAATGTTGAAGTAGTCTGAAACGACGGGCAGTTTCTTGTCGTTTTAGTCTTGTATGTGGATTCCAAGTTAATCGTTGGTCCAACTGGAGTCCTATGTAGCGTATCTGTTCAACTGGGATTAGTGGAACATCATTAAAGGATACTGTACGACAGGAGGTCGTAGGTTTACGACAAAGGGTAAAAGTTATTTGGTGGGATTTATTTGGATTTATTTTGATTCTCCATTTTTGACACCATTCTTGAAAGTTTAGGATATGGGATTGGAGTGTTTGAGAGGCAATGGAGGGATCATTGTTTACTGATAACACACATGTGTCATCAGCGTAAGTAGTGAGGACAGTGGTAGGATGAGTTGGGATGTCAGAGCTAAATATTAAAATTGTTTTGTATGAACCATAATTTTATTTAAAAATCTTTTTTTTCTATCACTTTATTAGAAAATGACTTTGGCCGACTAGTCCCTGGCCGAATACTCGGCTTGCAAAATGATCGATTAGTCGGTCGCTTCAGGTTTTTTTTTTTTTGGTTTTTTTTTTTTCCCCAAACAAGTCGGTTTTACATTTGTTTATACAGTTTAAAAATAAACCGAAATTCAAAAAAATTACTTTACTCACTTTACATGGTTAATTATGAAGTTCGGAATATAACATGCCGAAATCCTTACAATCCAAAATCCTTCGAAATATCCTAAATGCTCCTTACTTTGTCACCTGTAGACCTATCCACTAAGATCTTAATGTTCCATATGTTGCTGATTTAACCGAAACAAGATACCTCTCCTTTCATAGCTCCATAACGACTCAAATCCATTATTTCTCAACTTGCTTCCCACTCCATTCATGATAACCGTCCGAGGTGGCCGAAAAAAAATGGCCTAGAGATCTTCCAGTGTAGAATTTTTATTTAAGTATTACTAATGAGTAATTCTTTTCAAGTATTGACATATTACTGTCATTAACACAGTTTCTTGATGTATACATTTGTATTGTGGTAAATTTCAATAAATTGATTAAAAAAAAAAAAAAAAAAAAAAACCGTTCCGAAAAAAGATATTGTGTTAAATCCAAAATATATATGTAACACAAAAATATCTTACATGCAAACGTAAATACAAACCTTTGTAAATTACTAAAATAGCAGTTTTTTTTCGTAATAGTAAAGCAGTAACTTTTTATTATACTTCAATTAGGAATTAATATTTTTTAATTTACAACTAAAACTGAAACTGTGATTAAAAAAATTACAGTCGATAACGTAAGTTCTTTATTCAGTATTTCAGAAGTTATTTAATTTATTTTTTTTTTAATATCATGATTTTTTTTTCAAGTTCGATAATTGATTAGAATAAAACAGAGTTCCTGTTCCTACAAAAAAAACAAAAAAAAAAAAAACTGATGAATCTAAAATAATAATTATAATCAATGAAAGCCATTTTTTTTATTTCAATCTATTTTTAATCGCAAAAATATAAAGGAATAAAATGGCCGACTAATCGCTGACTACAAAAGCAGCCGAATGGTCGCTTTACCGACCAGACTTTACGGCCTATCTCTATTTTTTTTAATGATTAAAAAAAGGTCTAGACGCCTAAAAAAATTTTAGTTGGTTGACGAGAAGTCTAGAGAAAACGACGAGACAGTCACAGTCACATAACTCTTTTTTTTCAAAGAAGTGCTCTGCAACCTTCATAACCATGATTTTCTCAGCGGACATTCAATTTTCAAGATTTTTCCCTTTTCCGATTACACTGAGGTGAAACAGTTCAATAAACTCAACTATAAAAATGATGATTTTCCCATAAAGTTTTATTATAAAAGCTGCATACATACTGTAATTATCCCCAATACTTTATTTACAAGGGGTTTGAACTGAATTATACTTCATTATTTTTTCCATCAATAAGTCCCCTAACGAGAGCAAGTATGTTAGTTGTATAAGTCATGAGTGAGCACTCTTAACATCGACTTTATTATAGTGTTCGTGCACTTAATTCTATGATTAAAGCACGCGAGTTTAAGTAAATATGGGCTCAAGTTAAGTCGGGATTTTGACATAACGACCCTGAAACCGTTTTCTTTATTTTTGGTTCAAAATGAAGTGCTGACAATGGTTAGTTGCTTTACTCGCAATTGGCATGTTATTACGAGCATAATCATCTCATTAAATAGATGTATTTGTGTTTAACTGTATACAGTTGTAAATTTCAATGAATAGCTAAAAAAAAAGGCAATTTCATACCTTGTGCTTTTTTTTTTACCATATTTATTTTGGAATTAAATAACTTAAATCAAAAATATATTCACTTTACATAAATGTACATAGATGGACGATCGCACTGATATTTCAATTTCAGTTATGTTAAATGTTAATGGTTCAATAAACAGTATGACGGGCCTTGTTCCCCACGGCTTGCAAATATCCGACGAATTTAAATTCACATCATGGATTGACCCTGTTAAGAGGGACTAGCAGCTTTGCTGAACTCCTAATTGCTACGCCTCCTCAGTTGTTTGAATTACAAACATTCTTCATTCTTCAGCAGCGAAGACATATCTTCACCAATCTTGCATTCAGCTTGCAATAGTAATGAAATTTAAATATCTTAGAAGGGATTTGTTTTGAATTTAACGTCGGTAAGTGTTGCTCTACTAAATAAACACTGCTCTCTTGCTAAAATTGAAACTTTTTTTTTGTATGATTATACATAAGAATCAACGTATAATAAAAACATAAATAGGTGTTGTAGAATATCGATAATTCAACACATATAGGACTAGATGTACCGGAACACTGAAATGGTAGAATAATGGATGTAAAGAAAAAACAAAACCCACCAAAAATGACAAATTATTGCAATTTCATTATTTTATAACGCAATATGCTAATATTAAAATAGCAATTTAAAAAAAAAAATCGAATATAACCTCTGAAATGTAGAATTTATTTGTATGTACACACATTTAGCAAAAAATAGTCCAAGCAACGAAGTCCAAATAGAGGAAATAATTCATGTAGAAGCCAATTTAGGGACAGTTGTAAAAGGTGTTCTTAACAACATACTAAAAGTACTGGGGGGGGTGGGGGTGGAGCCAGAGTGGGGGGTCTCTAAAGGTCATTTTTTAGGTTTTCGTTAATAACTCGAATAATATTGCCCCTAGCGAAAGATATTTAGGTACTAAATTAATCTACATAAAACATTCTAAAAGAAAGGTATGTTATACTTTTTTGCTGGGATCAATGCTTAGGGAGATATGGAGGGTAGGAAATTGAATGCTTGCGGTAAGTCGCACTTCTCGGTGAAAACACGTTTGTCAGTACTCTTTTGGCTATAATTCCTTAACTATTTGTCCGATCTAAAATTTATTTTTTTCATTTGAAAGCTGCTTAAATTTACTGACCACAGCAGTACCGTTTCCTTAAGTGCTAGCATAGGTGTTTTACAGGACATGATTACAATCTAATATGCAGGGTCTAATAGTATATTTAAACAACTTTCAGATGAAAAAAATAAATTTAACTTGTTTCCTATTCGATACCCAATGTTTCTACTAGGCCAAAAAAATAATATCTTTATTATATATTATTATTATATAATATCGATCGTTTATTAAAAAACTGTCGACTCGACAGACGATATACTTTAAATAACATTTATAAATCACACACATGATGGTATATAATGATCAATACAATCAGAATGGATGAGCTATTTCTCACTCCTGTTAGAATTATTTTATTTTAAAAAAAGTTTCAGTAGTTAAAAACTCATCATCAGTTGTAAAACATGAAAATTTTTCAAAACATCAGTACTACGTTACATGGATTATATATACTAGACTTTTCAAAGATTTAAGGCAAGAAATCGATTTGGCACTCAGCTGAGGAATTCCAACACACATCTGAAATATAGATATAAATTTCAGCTCTCTTATTCGCATCTTTATTTTGGCTGCGTCGAAGCTGTTCCCTCGTTGTTAACTACAGATAGTGGTGGGAGGAGTGAAGCACAAAGCAACGATATGCATGTGAGGACTGTCTATAAAAACTGACCTGACGCAAATACGCACGTCAAAAAATATGTACGTGTATACGTAGGCTAACAAATTTTTTTATATATATCAATTTATTGAAATTTACAACTGTATAAATATATACATTAAGTAAATGAGCTCATAACGATTATAATAACATGTAAAAACTTGAAAAGAACTACTGATCAGTAGCACTTCAATAAAAATTCTAAACTAGAAGATCTAAATCTAGGATTATCGGGAATGGAGTGGGAAGCAAGTTGGGAAACTAATGGATTTGAGTGGTTATGGAGCTTACGATGAAAGGATGGTATCTGGTTTGGGCTAACTCAGCAACATATGGAACATTAAGGTATTCATGGATAAGTTTATTGGTGACAAAGTAAGGGGCATGCAGGATTTTTCGAAGGATTTTGGATTGTAAGGATTGGATACGAGATGAATTGGATGGTTTAGTAGAGTCCCAAAGCTCAACTCCGTACGTCCAAATAGGTCTAATCATGGTCTACAAAGTATTTAAAATAAAAATATATGATATTTTATACGAAAGATATGATATTTTAGCACACTTGAATTACTAACAGCTGTTGATTTAATTTTTTTAATAAATAATTTCATTAAAAAATTAAGTACTTCCTTGTTTTTATGTTACTTCTATATTCATTTATTTTATTTTGTGAGTGTTTTATCCTTTTTTCCGTTTTGATACATAATATGGATTATTTATTTGCAAAACATTTCTTAAAAACGTGTTGATGATGCCCGTTTATGAAAAAACATAATTTTTACATAGTGATGCATTTTCTATGACCACGATTGTATACACAGGGCAAAAAAAGTCTGGAAACACTTATCAAATTTTTACGCTTCTCTAGTTTTTGTTTCCAAATTTTTTTTCGCTACACTTTTTGACGGCCATCTTAGACAAGAATGTTAAATGAAGGCTTTTGTACTTTTCAACAATTCCTAAACGGTACTAACGATTTAACTTGTTAAATGAAAAATTTGTAGCAATTTTCGGAGCGCTAGCGCACGAATATGTCATGGACAGTTTGCAAAATTTCCCGCTTGAGCAATTTATTTATTTTTGGTGGACGCCCGTTCCGAGGTCTGCTGGATGCAGAGCCAAATTCTTTATATCTTTTGATAATTTTAGATACTGTACGCACGTTTTTACTAACAGTCCTCCCAATTTCCCTCACAGGATTGCCTTGATTTCGCAAGGATACAATTAACTCGTTAATGGCTATTTGGACTGCCATCATGAATGCTAATCATAGACTAAAAGGATTTCTAATCATAAGACTTTGTTTCTGACCTTTGTCCTTAAAACCCATATCGAGTGTAATCTATTGTTATTGCTGAAATGTTTTGTTTTCTTTCATTACATAAGTGTTTCCAGACTTTTTTTGCTATAAGGATAATTTTTTTTACTTTAACTTTTTCTGTTGACTGCTGTTAAAATATACATTCAATGATATATTATGTTAAAATTTAAGAATAATGTATGCTGTGTAAAATAAGAGTAGTTTTATTATGGGTAATTGCCTATTATAGACAGGAGGAGCATAAGCGTAAGATTAGGGCAAGTGTTTCCACACATTTTTTGCCCAGTGTATATATATATTTAAATACCTTGTAAAATAATCACGAATATGTATAGAAACAGGTTATGAATAAACAAGATTTCTGTGATTCACCCACAGAGAATTATTTTAACTGAACGGTTTAAATGTCATTGCGTTATTGAGGACAGAGGTGAGACTAATCTGCCGTAATCCTGGGAGTGTATCTCGAACTGGTGTTTTAGTTCTCTGTCATACATTTCACTGCCCAATTATGATAATCCCTGGCATAACGATCCGTTCCACTTAAGCCGAGATATATTTGTCACTAAAATGACCAAATTCGTTCCGAATGAAATTTAATAATATATTCAGAATCCTTAAAATACCAAAAACATATAAGTAGGAGAACAAGGAATAGATAAATGTAATACTTGGTTTATATTATAATTCCACGACAAATCCGCAATAATAAAAATAAACATAAATAAATAGATAAATCATACACACACACACACATATATATATATATATATATATATATATATATATATATATATATATATATATATATATATATCTTGACTGTTACTATTAGATGTTTTATAAGATTCTTGAGGTTCAGTAAAAAAATAAAAACAACTATTTTGGCGAAGTTTCCTGACTATATTGTTATCATAATTATGCCCTACAGGTTACAATAAAATTATATAAATTACACAGGTTATTTAAAAACATAAAGTTAGCTACAATATAAATATATAAAAACATGCATTAGAATGATTAACCACATACAATTATAAAATATGGAGGAGCAGAAAACTACTTACAATGTTCCTGTTGGATATTTTATTGGTAAAAACTACTAAATATAACAATTCTTGTGAACAACTGAACTGGGAAATTTCTAAAAATTATAAAAATATGTTATTGCGCGATTTTTTTATTTTTCTATGGTTATCATATCTTTAATACTTCATTTAAAATTATTTTTAACGAATAGTTTACGGAGGGGTAAACCTGGACACAAAGAGTTCCCAGAGCTACTCTGTCAGCCTCATATATTTTTTTTTCTTTATAAATAAATTAATTTCTTAAAAATTTCAAAAATAGTATTGTTCCTACTAATAAAATTTATTTTTATGTCTAAATCTAAAGAAATTGCTTTGCATTCCTTCAAGACTCTTCTATCAAATTACTATAAATTTTAAGAATAATACTTTATAGTTTAATTACTATTTTAAACAATTCAATGTTATTTAAGTAGTTACAATTTATGTAATTTTTTAATTACTATTAAAATTATAAAAAAAATATGTATTAAAATAAAAAGCAGTCCATAAAAAAAAAAATGAAATAATTAAAACCCTGTGAAGTCATAATAATACGGGGTAAGTTGTGAGAATGATAAAACTTTAAACTATTGAGGAGTGAGGAAAGCTTTTAATATCGTCAATAGTCGTAAAAACTAAAATAAGTAATATACTAACGATAGCAGGATTATTTACATATTAGCATAATATATTTATTTCAAGTTTAAATGCGATAAAGAAGTAATACAAAATGAGAAATGAATAATTTCTGCTTCATTTTAGGAAAAACCCCGACGATAGTCAACAGCACACTTGGGACAGCAGCAAATTCCCCTCCAAATGGTCTGAGAAAAGCCGGGAAAACATCGTTGCTTAGAAGTTGGTGATAAGAGTGTTTCGGGCGGGAGAAGGGGCCAGGCGGCTTCGTAAGGTGATATAATATCCTTAGTTTTTAGTTTTATTAGTATTTAGAGTTCATAGTTCTAATAGTTCATTATTAAATAGTAAATAGTTTTATTATAATAATAAAAACAAATTAATAGTAATTTCTTATCACTTGGCTAGTTTTCACCAATATCATAACTGGTGTATCATGTCTTCAGGTATTTTTATCTATTTGTAAAATAAGTAATACATTTATTTAAAAGGAATACCTAAAAAATTTTGTTTATTTTGCATAAAATAAAACAAATTAGTGTAGAACCTCACTAATCCACCTCTCCTGGTAATCTGACCCGGTAATATTTAGTCTACTAAACTTATCTTTTTTTGTGTTTAAAAGTTCGGGTGGTTTTTATAAATTTCATATATTGTTAGTGTAGTTCTTGTGTGCTTAAATTCAAAATATGGACCTTTAAATGCCGCTGCTCACTAACTGGTAGCGTCAAAGGCGTCAAAACATTCGAAAATATGTACGATTCACCAAAATATCTGTTGCACGGTTGGTACCAAAAGAATGATTTTTATATTAAAAATTGAACTTATAATTTACACTGAATTCTCTATAAGTTTATTAGGAAATAAGCTCCGTAGTTTAAACGGAAACTATAATACAAGCTTTCGAATTTTCGGAATTATCTTAAATTTTTTTACGGTTTGGCCCGGTAGAAGATTTTTCTCGCCAATGGCAGGGGACATAATATGTTTCTTTTCTGATTCACCTGGTCTGGGTTAAAAACGAGAAGTGACGTGAGCATTCACGTCATCCGCATTCAACGAGTTAAACTTCATTTAGAGCACATTTCAATATGAGAGACTTTAAAGGTGAGTTAGTTTGATACAATCTTAACACAATATGGTGTTACTACGGCCAATAGCTAAGACATATCTGTGTAAACATAATAATCTATTAGTATATATAAAATTAATTTATATTTCCTTTATTTTTTTGATGTTAATATATAACAATTAATAAAGTTATAAATACACTTTTTAATATGAAAAGTATGTGTTTTATTGTAATATCAGGTTAATGCAAACTTTGGACAACCCTAACCCCTGGTCTCTTAGGGATCGGATTAGCGAGGTTTTACTGTATCGTGAATCTGAGATGTCATACGACTTACCAGACTTAAAAGACAAGAAACTGCTCGTCGTTTCCGAATATTCCAACATTTACTAGACGAGAGTTCAAAGCTCCAAATAAATTACAAAACACTTATTTACATGTGGGTTTTTAGACCCATTTGGACACAGAGTTGAGCTTTGAAGGCTCCACTAAACCTTCCAATTCTTATCGTATCCAATGTTAGTAATTCGAAATATTTCATAAAATCCTCAATGCTCCTTATTACGTCACAAAAAACTTACCCATAGAGATGTAAATATTCTAAATGTAGCTGATTTGGCGCAAACTAGGTATCTATACTTTCATATTAAAATCTAATCTAGAACTATTGAAGTGACTAACATGCAGTTATTGTCTGACATTGACATTTCTCAAATTTACTTGTTGTATATAATGCATAGACTATGATAAATTATTATTCAATTGTAATCTTCGGTTAATCCGACTTTTTGTGCCGTTCCGCCCTAACCCATGGTTCTTCAGGGGGTCGGATTTTTGTGGTACTGTATCGTGAATCTAAGATGTCATACGAAACCAAAGATTTTACGAATATTGACGAAACTCACTTTTGAATAAAATTTCCTAAATTGACCACAACTAGGGATTTATCCTATGTTCCTTTCTTCACAGCATATGTAACGAAACTTTTAAATTATTTCATGAACAAATAAAAAATAAAATAAATATTCATTACGTGCTAAAGTATTCAAGTCGCGATCTTTTGTAGCTGTTCCCCGACCCTAGGGAATTTCGGGTGACGGGATAGCGTCCCTTCCTGCCACTAAGTGCACTTAACATACATAAAAGAAGAGGCATAAATGTCTAGAGGAATAATAAATGAAAAGTACTGAAGGTAATGTGGCTCAAGCACCTTTAAAAAAAAAAAAATAATATAGTGACCTAATAATTTTTCAGAATAGTAATTTTTTTTTAATATTGCAAAAAATAGTCATAATCTCCAATTTAAACTTAATCTGATTAATTCGAGAGATTCTTTAAATTTTTAAATTGGGGAATTGAATAAGCCAAGACTTCTCTTTAAACCGATTAGTTAAAAACAAAATAAATTACATTAAGAACAATTAAAGGTGTAGGTAGCTCTATGCAGTCATAGATACACATCAATTAAAAATAAATTTTAATTTATAATGCCGACGTTTCGACTTGCATTGCAAGCCTACATCAGGGCTAGAAGAAAAAGAAAAAAAAAAAACAAAAAGATATGACGACATTGCAGCCAGTATAAAATTTACTTTGACGATTACCAACTTATTCCTTAAAGCTTTTTCTTTTTCTTTTCATCTATTAAAATGTCATTCTCTAGTAAACTGTTCAATGACTAGTCTTGACCAATAGTGCAAAAATGTCTAAATTTTAAATATATTGTTTAAGATTATGTAATTGGCCGCCTTTTACGGTGATTTTTGTAGTTTAAGATTTCAAAACAAATTCTCAACTATACGAATTCTGGCGTAGAAATTAACCAAGCACCAGAAACAACGCTTTATTTGATAGAATCGTGCAATAATACAATTCATCTGAATGTACAGATGAACCTAAGGAGGATATTACAAAATAAGTACGATTTTCTTGCCTGGATAAAAAAATAAAATTAGTTTCATTTTAAGTAAAATTCGAAACATTTATAATTGATTTGGAAACCATTTTGAACGTAGTTTCTTGTGGGAAATCAATTAATATACCGAAATTCGCTGAAATAATTGCTTAAACTAAAGATTTATATCTGAGACATTATTAAAAACAATATGAAAATACAAATTAAATACAATATTAAAAATACAATATGAAAACAATATAATTTTATTCGAAGTATTTACCTTCTTTTTCTACACATTTTTCCCAACGTGACAACAACTTTTTTATCCCGGATTTGAAAAACTCTGAGCTTTGAAGTGAAACAAAATCTGAAAACGCACTTTTGATTTCAGCATCATTTGCAAAAAAAATTTTCCTCTGCAGAAGTTGTCTAAATTCCTGAAAAGGTGATAATCTGTTGGAGACAAGTCGGGAGAATATGGTGGGTGCGGAAGAACTTCGTACCCCAGCTCTTTCAATTTATGCATGGTAAGTTTTGAAACGTGGGGTCTAGCGTTGTCGTGTAGGAGTATAGGGCCCTTCCGATTTACCAATCCAGGTTGTTTTTTCAATATTTTTTCGTGCATTTGGCCAATTTCATTGCAGTAGGTTGTAGAGGTAATGGTCTCACCTCTAGGCAAAAAGGAATAATGTATGATTCCAGCCATGGACCACCGTACTTACCCTATACTTACCCTAACCATCAATTTTTTCGGGTGCAAATTTGGTTTTGGCATTTGTCCTGGGCTTTCGTCGATGTCTAACCACTGCCCTGACCGACGCTGATTGTCATAAGCAATCCAGCTGCCGAAAGACCTAGTTTAAACTCATAAAAAAATATTACACGAAAATCGCGTGTTTTCCATGTTCATATTTGAAGGTATACTAAACAGTGTGTAATTGATTGGGAAGCTCATGTTAAAAAAGAAAAGTAGAGGATTAGTAACTGCTTGATTATGATATGTGAACTTTGGAAGTAAACAACAGAGACTCGCAAAATCCTCTATGTATTTCAAATATTATAAAATCGGACATTTCATGTGAAACAACCTAATATGTAAGTTTTTACCATAAAAAATTATTTGATCTATATTTTTTTGAGTTTCTTAGTAACCTAAAACAATAATAAACCTTGTCAAGACAAGATTATGATTTTTGATTTCTTACCCCATAAACTCGTGACACTGTGCAGCGATGCGACTACGAATCTAAATAGACTTCAAAAACGTTTTAATAAATTATAAAAATATGAAGCTCCACCAGGGTATATTTAAAGGCAAACATATAAATTAAAGGTTGTCAAGATGGGAACATATTAAGAAACAAAAATTATTAAATTATAATTATTGTGAGCACATGAAAGAAAAGATAACTAGTGCATTGGGAAGAACGAAATGTGCTACACAGTGAAAAAAGGTTAAGGACATTCTGAAAGAGAAAGAAGGAAAGTCTAAATAAAGAAAAAAAAATGGCATTTCATGATCCTATACAGGGTGAGTATCTCTTAGTGTAAAAAAGAAGAATTGGGTGAAACTAGATCAAAAATGTAGCAAAATGCCGCAGACCTTACTTACCTTTCTATTCCAATCCGTTGCAGATGTACGATAAATCAAAGACTTTTTTAAAGGAAACCAGTTTGTTTGTTTTTTTCATAACAGCTGTAATATCTCCACTTTGTTTAAATATTTTTCAAATTTTGACCACATTTTCGGATTTAACAATAAATTTTCTATGATAGCTGAGTACCTGTATCCTTGAATTTTACAAACTTGGTATCTAAGGAACAGCTTGATCTTCACCTTATTTGGGGAAATCACAATGTCCTATTTACTTCAACGCTCACGATTTTTCGAAAAAACTATCCACAAAACGTTAAATTTTACAAAAACTTGAAAACTTAATAAGCTTTCGAATGATATGTTAAACTTATTGATTTTGTTTCAATTTCATAGAGAAATTTACATTTGAAACCGAAAAAACATGGTGTTCTCATTTGGCATACAAATTAGTTACTTGTGTAAATGAAACATTATGACAATCCCTTAATAGAAATGCGCATTTTAAACATAATAAACTCTTCATTAGAATAAAAAGCAAAGAAAAAAATTATTGTTTAATAGAAAATAAAGGAAAACTGTCAATAAAGCGACACCAGATCAGAGGATCTTATGTTATTTTATTTATTTATTACTATAATTAGGATTTATTTTATTAGATTTTCAATGTAAGGTTTAAAACACAATGATAATGAACATAAACCTCAATTTTGGTATTAGCTTCTGCATCATTGGTTTATATTTGTATTGCTTTCGAATAATGTGGAGGAGCACCATAGTGTTGAAGAATCATTGTTTGCCCAACAGATTGAATGATGAGATTACTAAGATTTGTTCGGCAAAATATGATTTAACACCATTGTGTTGCCCCACTTTATTCGAAAGCAATACAAAAATAAACCAATGATATACATAGATAGTTAGAAATGCCTTCCCCGGTAAAAACTGCCCATCTGCCCATAAAATTCACCTCAAAAGCGCATGCATTCAGAAGCTAACGGCAAAATAGAGGTATATGTTCATTATCACTGGATTTTAAACCTTACATTGAAAATCTAATAAAATAAATCCTAAATTATAATAATAAATAAATAAATGTAATAACATAAGATCCTCTGATCTGGTGTCGCTTTATTGACAGTTTTCCTTTATTTTCTATTAAACAATAATTTTTTTCTTTGCTTTTTATTCCAATGAAGAGTTTATTATGTTTAAAATCCACATTTCCATTAAGGGATTGTCATAATGTTTTATTTACACAAGTAACTGATTTGTATGCCAAATGAGAACACCATGTTTTTTCGGTTTCAAAAGTAAATTTCTCTATGAAATTGAAACAAAATCAATAAGTTTAACATGTCATTCAAAAGCTTATTAAATTTTTAAGTTTTTGTAAAATTTGACGTTTTGTGGATAGTTTTTTCGAATAACGGTGAGCGTTGAAGTAAATAGGACATTGTGAATTCCCCAAATAAGATGAAGATCAAGCTGTTACTTAGATACCAAGTTTGTGAAATTCAAGGATACAGGTACTCAGCTATCATAAAAAATTTAATGCTTAATCCGAAAATGTGGTCAAAATTTGAAAAATATTGAAAATAAGAGGAGATATTACAGCTTTTATGGAAAAAAAACGTGGTTTCCTCAAAAAACTCTTTGATTTATGGTATCGTACATCTGCAACGGATTGGAATATAAAGGTAAGGTCTGCGGCATTTTACTAAATTTTTGATTTAGTTTCACCAATTTTTTTTTTTTACACTAAGAGGTACTCACCCTGTATAAATAAGTTAGTATGAAAATAGCATTTTCTGTTTAAAACATTGAACATTTCTAGTTAATTATAAATCAAACCATGCAACCGAAAAATGAAAGAAAATATATTTTCTATTATTTGTCTCGATTGAGCAGCAATATGGACTATAAACAACAAAAAAATTTTGTTATATTAAAAATAAATAAAATTAAAGTAATACGTACATTTCCAATGTATCATATACAGTTATTTTTCAGCCTACTTACCTGAAACAGACATAAAAATAAAAATAAATATATTAAATAATAAATTGAGTTCAAATTAAAAATATTTGTATTTTCTTTTGTGGATTAATATTATGTTAAATAGGGTTTAACTATTTACCTTTATCTATCTGCCTTAAAAAAAAAAATTAAAAGATTTTTTTTGGTTTTTTAAACTGGATAAAAAAAATAAAATAATCACCTCTTTTACATTTGATGTTATAATCAGATTAGAAAAAAAATGCATTAGAATCGTGTTTGCATTTTTTTTTTAATTCAGCTACATCAGTTTTTCCCCTTCGAGTTATTTAAGGTTAGCTGGATTTATATTTAAAAAATCCCTTTCTCTCCAACATCGAATACATAAAAAGCTCTGCACTGTATAAAGAATGTGTTTTTTTCATATTAATTAAAAATATATACACACAGATTTATTTTGAATAAGGTTGCGTAGTACATATCGTTTGCTGCAACAACGACACGACTCAAAAACTTCAATTTTGCCGAAGGACAGTCTTTTTAATATACTACCGGACGATCTGTAGACATGCAATGGTGACATACCCTGCTCTCACTTAGCGAATAGTTGAAATTCAAATATAACATTCTACCGACTAAAAATACATAAGTGAATGGTTCAGTATACAGTCAAAAGCTCGGCATAACTCAAAAGCTTATTTTTGAGTTACGTCGTTGTTGCAGTAAAGGAGAGATATATAATTTTATATATTTAAATATATTACCCAAATTTTATTGATATAAAAATAAAAGGTTCTTAACCCAAATAAATTTTAATACTGTTGTATTCCTCACTAAACAATACTAATAAATATAAAACAATTCATTTATTTTATTTTTTATTATCCATTTTGAAAACTACAACTGCACATAAAAAAATCATACATCCAGTAAATGCGATGATAACATAAAATAATAAAATGACAATTGCTTTGGAAGCAACTAGAAACTACCCACTGGCAGCATGTCAATAAAAGTTCTACTTAAGAAGGTCTCTTGCCCATCTTCTTTTCAGAAGACTCAGAATGTTATCGGGAATCGAGTTTTAAGTAAGTTGGAGACTAGTGGATTCGGGTGGGTATAGAGTCTACTATGAAAGGATAGGTATCTGGTTTGGGCTAAATCAGCAGTATATGGAACATTGAGGTCTTTATGGATAAGTTTATTAGTGACAAATCAAGGAACATTAAGGATTTTTTGAAGGATTTTGGATTGTAAGGATAGGAGATGAGTTAGAATGGTTTAGTGGATCCCCAAAGCTCAATTCCACATGTCCAAATAGGTCTGATAATTGTCATGCAAATGAGTCCTTTGTAGAAAATTGGGAGCTTTGAACGTTTGTCTAGTAAATGTTGAAGTAGTCTGTAACGACGGGCAGTTTCTTGTCGTTTTAGTCTTTTAGTCAGTTAAAATTTCTGAAGTTTGCGATAAGAGATTGGAGTGTTTGGGGTGCTATGAAGGTATCATGATTTATTGATAACACACACGTGTCATAAGCGCACGTAGGGAAGGCGGTAGTAGGATGAGTAGATACATTAATTTAAACTTGAGTTAAGTAGTTAAGTTTTATACAAATAATAAAACCAGGAATAGGAAACCTAATTTTAATTGTTTTCATTCAGGTGAAATGGTTTTTTATTGGCTTAAACTTTAAATTGGATTCTGTTGAATTAGCTTATAACAGATATTAAACATTAAAAGTTTAGAAGGTATTAAACTTTGATCACTAATAATTTCGTCCTAGTTGATATATTATATTTTCTATGATAAAAAAAAAAAAAAAAAAAAAAAAAAAAAAAAAAAATCAATGTTTTTCCATCAATAATATTTACTCATATAATTAATTAAAGAGTCAGGTTATTTAATTATGAACATTAATGACCTATTATAATAACAAAATAATTATCAAACTACTGTTTGTTCTTTAATATAATTAAATCCTAGAGATAAATCATCAGATGAATTGGCCACCTTCCAATAAGCCCCTAGACTTTCCTCTATCTCTAATTATCTGCATTGATGTTCTAAAACGTTGAATTACATATTAAAAAAAAATTAAGAGTTTTTTATTCTTAATGATCATTAAAAATAACACGTTTTTTACATATTTTTATAGAAATAAAACAACATTGTGAGTAAGAAAAATAATGGTTTATTTATTTATTATTATTAAATTATTCACCTAATTTTATCCCTCAACATATTTAAGTTACATTTCCATATGTCCCCCACACGCATCCGATTATTTTAATTTTTTCTAATAATATTCTCAGAAAATTTGACTTGAATGTACAAGTTTGTATATTTCAATACATTTTCTACTAAGCGAAAATTAATTAATTTATGTTATATTTTTTTATTAATCAATTAAAAAGCATTATTTATATAAACATTGACCACGTTATTGTTGAAAAATAACTGAAATAATTTTCAATTAACAGCACTAATTTGTTAATTTCAAAATCAAATATGTCTTATAACAACATAAGAGACTGATTTCGACTGTTCCATCGTTTATTAGGTAAACAATCGAAGCTTCAATTTAATATCGTATCCAATCTAGGTGGGCTAGGAGTGGGGGAAGGGAGTAGGTCCCATTTTTGGGTTATTCGATTATATCTCGCAAACGGTGGACTCTATAAAAATATGTTTCAAATCAAAATTAAAGCTAATCAAATTTCCTATAAAATTAATTCTATATATATTTGTCGAAATTTTGACGGTTTTCGAGATAGATGTTATTAAAAATCGATAGTTTTTTAAAACAAAATACTTTTTACTTCACTTTACGTCAAACGTTTGCTTTAAGTGCCAGAAACGTATATATGAAATTTATGTAAATTTAATTCTCTACAATTTTGAATCCGACATTTTTTTCTCAGAAACGATTGTGAAAGTCAAATGTTTGACAAACTTGTGTTTCTATAAACATGAATAAAAATTCAAAACATGATAATAATTCCAGGAAAACTGGAAATAATCCTGAAAACAAATATATAGGCGTTTACTCTCATTTAATTTTTTATAGGTTTTTTGTCGGCTGTTAGTTCTGAATTTTAAATATTCAACCTTTAAAAAGTAATAAGATCCAAAAAGGAAAAATTCATTCATGCTTTTACATGAGCAAGTGGGTATTATAATAAAAAGAAAATTATTCAAAAATGAACAGTTAATTAAATTTCGTAAAAATTTACCCTATAGGTTTTTACAGGTGTTACATGATATACAGGCCGCTTATGTGTTAGTAAACTAAATAATAGCCAAATTTTAAAATTTAATTTAGAAGGAAATTAAAGATTGTATGGGGTTCAAATTGACCGTCAACTTATTGATAGATGCATTAGGAAGTCTAATGGATGAATTCGGGGAAATTTTAACTAGAATTAGCTAGCAGTGGAGTTTAAAAAAAAATACTTTTTTTTTTATTCTGTTATTAACAGAAATTTAAACTGTACAACTGTAAAAAAAAAAAAAAAAAAAAAAAAAAAAAAAAAAAAAAAAAAAAAAAAAAAAAAAAAAAAAAAAAAAAAAAAAAAAAAAAAAAAAAAAAAAAAAAAAAATTCATCTAGTAAATATTCGGTAACCATTGGTAGTACTCTAATAAAAACAATAATAAAATAACAAATTTACAATTTTTTTTTTATAACTATTTATTGATATTTACAAATGTATACATTATATACAACAAGCAAAAAATTATTACGGTGGGGGTGGAATAAAGTTCTATTCTTGGGTTTTTCGATTATATTTGGTGAACGGTGGACTCAAGAAAAATATGTTTCAAATCAAAATTGAGGCTAATTACATTTCCTATAAAATTGATTCCATGCATAGTTTTCGAACTTCCAACGGTTTTTGATATATACGTTATTGAATATCGATAATGTTCGAAAAAAAATAATTTTACCTCACGTTTTTCAGACACCTCGGACGATTATCAGGAGTTTTTGATTATTATTGAGTGCGGAACAAGTTTAGACACTAGTGGATTCAAGTGGTTATGGAATGTACTATGAAAGGATAGGTATCATGTTAGAGATAAATCAGCAACATATTGGGCATTAAAATCTTTATAGACAAGTTTGTTTTAGCATAATAAGGAGCATTGATGATTTTAGGAAGGATTTTTGATTGTAAGGATTGGATATGAGAAGAATTGGAAGGCTTAGTGGAGCTTCAAAGCCCAACTCCGTATGACCAAACGGGTCTGATTATTGTCATGGTAACAAGTCTTTTGTAATTAATTGGGAGCTTTGAATACTTGTTTAATAAATGTTGAAGTCGGGAATTAAATTTACAAAAAAAATGTATTTCATAAATTTCAAGAGAATACTAAATAATACTTCAGAGGCGATTAAGTTTTCTGATAAACAATACAATTGAAAATAATTGATGCCAGACTCGAGTATTCTTGAAAACGTAATATCACGAAGCTACTATTAATTAGGGAGCCGAAAGAAGCCGATAAACACGAATTAATTTAATTAATTAAAATTTAATATCTTAAGCTCATTAATTAGAGGCATGGAGGTCGGTGCGGGGGAGGAGAAAAATACCCTAATTAGTTCAATAAGTGCTCTCAGCTACGACAACGAACCGTCTATGACTTACCTTGAGTTATTTTGTAATGGCGACTAGCGCCTTAGTGTAGAATATTCTGAGAAATAATACGGAGTCTGCAGTCGTCTGTACTTAATATGTTATAGAATAGTGAGCAATTATGTATTAAAAGTTAACAATTATATGAGGCGCCTTATTGCAAAACGTAGCAAATCCACCGAAAATCGAAATTAAGTTTTATATACCGTTCGATCCAGCCCCTTGCCACGCAGAAGACTGACTAGGTTTTAGGTTTAAACGCGAAGGAAAAGCTATTCAAATTTACAATTAAAAATCACGAACTCTCGCAAAAGGGAGTAAAACCATGCCTATCACAGTACCAAAAGTATCTCAAAATATGGCTGCCATATTATGCATATTATTTGTAAGATTTAGGAGACACGAACGAGGTGGAAGAAACACATTTACCTTTTTAAAAAAGTTACCTGTTATTATGATCATAATTACTATTGACTAGTCCATTTTTTAATTTATATTTCTTTTTTTTAAACTAAACTAATAAATTAATTAAAAATTATAAAAAAGTTTTTAGATAGCTATTTGTTTTGAACTTTTAAGGTAACTACTAAAAAACACAGTCAATAATATTTTGATACGACTAGGTACGTAGTTCAATACTTTATTGTTTTTATTTTGTCCCTCAATAATCTAAAATATATTCGCATTTATGTATACAAATATTTTCTAATGATAAATTGTTTTTAGCCATTTTCAATGAAGTTTTACTAAAAGTCTGTCTAGATAAGATGAGGAATAATAATAATAATTTGTTTAGGAAAATGTGTATTGTGATTACATAGACTAGTCCATGTATGTACATGTACAGTTTATTTCTTCACTAACCGTTTTTATTATTCACCAAGCTTATATGAAACATTTTTGAACGTAAAATAATTTTTTTAATCCATCATTTCAATTCTATAAATCAACTCAGCACATGTATTTATTTCATTATCAAAAAGGAGCAAGTCTTAAACTGTTACATAACAGAGTAAGTCCCCAAAACTGATGCCAAACGGAGTAAGTAAAGAAGAAAAAAAATGTTTAAAAACACTGGTCAACAGTGTTTTCTGCTAATTATACAAGAATCATTACATCCATATCAATTGGGCATCACATTTATATTGTTTTTGGCTTCTGGTGAAAAATTTAGAAATCTGGTTTTGCTAGGTTCTGCAATTGTACGCCTCATATACGTTAAGGAAAATCTGGCCTTGAATATGTCTCTATATCATTCTATCCTTGAGTTTTTTAATTGTTCTTTAAATGTACACCAGTATATAAAAAAAAAAAAAAGTTTTAGTAAAAGTGAAAATAATGTTTAAAATCACTTGTCAATTGCTTGTAAATCAACTATCTATTGTTTGTTCCCCAATAAAAGTGGAATATTCTGCTTTTCAGATACCTCATATCGGTATCTGAAATAGAATGGGAAGCAAGTCATGGAGTTTACTATGAAAGGATGAAATGAAAATAAATTTTATTCTGGGGTCTTTGTCCCTTAAGAATAACTATAATGAACAATATCGTGGCTGCCTAGCTACCGTACATAAAATTAAGGACATAATACGATCAAGAAAAATATTAAAATTAATTACGGTATAAAATTAATATTACATGTTGTAAATATTAAACGAAAAATAAATTATTTATTAAAGTTAAGAATTTAAAATAAGAGAAGAAATGAGAATCGAGGCTTCGAGAATAAAAAAAATTCAATTTTCAACTAAACTCCCCGTTAAATGTATAGCAATACCCATAATTATCGAGATTTTCCTGGAGTTTACCTTAATCCATACGTAGTTTATAATCATATAAACATTATTTATTAAACGTGAGACATTAAGGATTAGAAACAATGTTTTTTCCCTGTTAATAAGAAACGATAGAATTTTATATTATTTTTTTTCAAATTTCCTTCAGTCCATGTTTATCATTCGTTTCGTTATTTACAAGTATCCCAAGACTAGTGGAAGCAGTCATTGAAGCCAGAGGGGGTAATATTTCTTATTAAATATAAATTTAAAAGTTAAAAAGTTTTCTAACTGTTTTGTTTATTGGAATAAATGTTGTGATTTATTTTAATAAAAAATGTTCATGTATAGTTTAAGAATGTTTATTATATACTTCAGAACCTTTCTTTATTCTAAAAAAAAAACGTTTTTATAAAATTCAAATATTTCAAAGTGTGATACTTTTGACGGGGAGTTTATATATGTTTAATAAAAGTAACAAAAACTTATAAAATTTGTTTAAAAAAGGAAAAGTTTTTTACATTTTAAGTTTTGATGCAACTTTTCCATTTTTATATAGGTTGACTAGGAAATATGTAGCTGCTTTTCTACTTCTGTGCTAGCAGTAAAATTATTTCCTAGAGCTGGGCGAAAGATCTCACCTACTAGAAATAAACTGAATGGACAAATTTTTGATTGTCACTTTTCCTACAATCCATTAACGACGATATGTGAGAATTAAATTGCTGACTTCATAATATACATGGCTATGCATATTTACCTACTGCATGCTGTTTAATTCATAATACACTGCTTTTCAATTTTAAACAGTTGAAATAATTTTGTTCCTATTTATATTGCAAAATAAATTAAGGTAACATTGAACCAACCACTGCTCTACCCCTGCTCCCACCCAAAATATCTTAATATACCAAGATTGAAAACACTAAAGCAGTGTTGAAAGTTATGTCGTTAACTTCTGAAAAGCTTTATCACATTTGAGAAGTGGAAGTCAGGAAATATCAATATATGAAACACTAAATTCATTGTGGTTCGATGTCGTTACCTAAATTAGCTAAAAAGATCGAGTAAACAGATAAATCATTGCAAGTTGATCGGATTGTTTAAAATTCTATCACCGATATATTGTGTATCGATATTCAAAGCTAAAAATATCGTAGATTAAGAATGACATTATTATAAATACAATACCCATGGTACGAGCATTGAATATCGTAAAATTTTGGCAACGACTCATCACTAATATACAGGGTGTTTGGAAGATCGTTGGCCAAAGAGGTATCTCGGTAAAAAAAACATGTTAATAAAATAGTTTAGATTTGGTTGTTCCCCTTACTTTTTTTATTTTTTGAACCTAAACTTGTTAGACTAAACTTAGACCTAAACTAAAGTTTTTAACTTTTTTTTTTTTTTTTTTTTTTGGCCTTTAACAAGATTTAACGATCTCCCTTTTTTTTTTTTTTTTTTTTTTTTTTTTTTTTTTGTATTTGTTTTTTGCTTCAAATCTTTTTTTTTTTTTTTACGTGCACAATGTATTAGTCACTACAGCTAAAAAAAAAAAAAAAAAAAAACATATCAGTAAACAACGAAGATATAAGGCATAAATGTTGGTTTTAGCCATTAAAAAAAAACATATAAAGCATAAAAAAAAAAAACCCGTAAGACTTTGTATATCGGTAAGTGTCCTTAAATAGGTTTAAAATGAACCTCCCTACCCGAGATACCGCTTTGGCCAACGATCTTCCGAACACCCTGTGTATACACCCACATATTTCTAGATGTAATTATGATTTTTAAAATATCAATCAATTTTAACAATAAATAATTTTCGTTAGTTTTTAATAAAAATAATCTCTTCGAAGTCTAATGTAGACAAAAGTTATAAATTTTAGGCCATGTCACCCTTTCCGCGCTAGTAAGGAAGTTACTAACACATGATGTTACAAGCCACAAGATCCTTCCGAAAACTTTGCCTGGTATAAACTTTAAGCACCGAAGTTTCCTAATTAATAAATAATCAGCTTTGTTATCTGTATGATTTTTATTTTAGCTAAAATGATTAATACACTTTTAATCAATATTTTGTAGTTATTTAAACTTAAAATACGTTTTTATTTATTGTATGCATAAGATAAAAGAATAAATTTATATATTTTTAGCATATGCCGATACTTTTCGGAAAATAATATGGATTTTATGAAATATTTTAAGTTTTAATAATTCTTAAGGCTGAACCTCCATGATTTATAAAACAGACCCTACTGGTCGGGGTGGGATACGGAGGCTATTGGAAAGTAGTCGAACTCACAGGGATTTTTAGCTCCGAGAAGTCCGAATTTTACGGTCTTTTTCATGTATATTGTATTGTATGAGTTTCATAATGGATTTAGTGTTTTATACAGACTACTTCAACATTTACTAGACAAGCGTTCAAAGCTCCCAATTAATTACAAAAGACTCATTTACATGACTGTGATTAGACCTATTTGGACGTACGGAGTTGAGGTTTGGGGCTCTACTAAACCATCCAATTCATCTCGTATCCAATCCTTACAATCCAAAATCCTTCGAAAAATCCTCAATGCTCCTTACTTTGTGATTAATAATCTTATTCATAAAGATCTTAATGTTCCATATGTTTCTGATTTAACCAAAACCAGATACCTATCGTTCCATAGTAAGCTCCATAACCACTCCAATCCACTAGTCTCCCAACTTGCTTCCTCCCCCATCCCTGATAATCCTCCGAGGCGTCTGAAAAGAAGATGCCCCACAGACCTTTTAGTGTAGATTTTATTAAAGTGCTACTAGTGAGTAGTTCTTCACAAGTTATTTACATGCCATTGCATTCACTGTCAACACATTTACTTGTTGTATATTATTTCCTCTTCCCTAATGTGTAAAAGTGTTATATAAGTTAACAAGATTAATTTCTAGATATGGTGTTTTATATATTAATATTTGTTATATCAACATAAGTGAGAAATTTTCAGTTTACTTGTTTTGTAAGTGTGGATTCTTTGTCGTCCGTATTACTTATTGACCTAAAGAGAGATAGGTTGTATTATTAATTCAATAAAACTCATCAATCTAAAAATAAATGTGAGAAAGTATATCAGAATTTTTAGAATTTCTTATTTCCGCTCCCCTTTAGAAAATATAGCAAATATCAACATCATACCTTTCAACAAGAATTCTGTTTTATATATTTATAATTTGTTATTTAAACTTCCCTAACATAAGAAAGTTTATCAGAAAATAATATTACTTGTGATTTGGCACTATATTATTTCTGATATAATATTAATTCAGCATTGATTTAGTGTTTTATATTTTGATATTTTCTCATTTCTCATTTTAATATAATAAATTAAAACATAAGTATTAATTGAAACATGGATTTAGAGTTTTCTTCCGTAAATGAAAGAGAATAACCTTTCCCCTTAAAAAGTAGCGACTAAAACATCCAAATATTAAATCGATGCAAAAATAATGCAAGTTATTGGTATTCAGTAAAAACATTGTTTTTCCAATTGCCTTGAGATGGCGTACGATTGTTGACTGATCCACATGGAGTTCTTCCGCTATTTCTCGAGTAGTTTTAGTGGGATCGGCTTCTGCTATTGCCTTTAACTGTTCGTTGTCAATAGCAGAGGGACGGCCGTCACCTGTTTTGTTTGAAAGGTCAAAATTCCACTACGGAATTTATGGAACCATCGCTGCACTGTAGATTCATTAATGGTACCTGGCCCCCAAACTTCATTAATATTTCGAGTCGTTTGCGCAGCACTTCGACCGAGTTTGAACTTATACAATTTGCCAAAAATCGCTCATATACGTCATTTTGTCTGGAGGAACTGAATAGACTGAATTAAATGTTAAAAAAAAAGGATTATATAGGAACGCAAGCGAGATAAATAGGCTTTAAAATGATGTGTATAACTTAGCATTGTAGATTAGTTTTGTTTACACAACTGGAATTAATGATGAAACGGAAATAAAATCCTATATTATTTTTGCATTATCCTAATAAATATGAAAAAGGTTAGAATCGATAAAAGGTGTTCTGGGCGCGTGAAGGGGCTGGAGACTCACTTCTGGAGGGGTACTAAAAGTAAATGCATAGTTGAAAAAAAAAAACACCATATTCACTTTCTGCGGTATGGATTGGTTCCTAGGAACTTTGGATCTTCAATTCTCTAAAGCGATTTATCTCTCGAGAGCCGATATTTGGAAACGACTCATATTTTATATACATATATAAATATACGTAAAGGATAAGCATAGTTAATGTTGAATGTAAAAGGTAAATAAACATGATATTTTCCTCTTTTTTTCGAGAATAAAAGTTCTATTTATACTCGTTCGGAAAGGGCTGTATGAACAATCCTTAGGCAATCCGAAACAATTCAAGCTGTATAATCCATGCGAGAAATTCAGGGAGTCTATTAATATTAAAATGTGGGGGTTAGCCGAAAAGTAGCTCCCATTGGATGTTCCTCTAGCCACGGCTACCCCCACCCCCACTCCTTCCCCCTCCCCACTTCACCCCCCCCCCACAAAACCTTGTATAATTGAACAGTGGAGGGAATCCAACGTTTCTTGATCAACTGGCATTGTACATTTATAATATCTCGTTAACGTCATTCAATATACATCTACGTTGTCAACATGTCAAAAAAGCAACGTTAATTATAAATAATAATGAATATAAAACTCTAAAAAACCGTAAATCGAATCTGTAAAGATATTAGATCAAATAATGATTACTGTATTATACAGGGTGAGTATCTCTTAGAATAAAAAAAAAAAAAAAAATTGGGTGAAACTAGATCAAACATGTAGAACAATGCCGCAGACCTCACCTCTCTATTCTAATCCGTTGCACATATACGATAAATCAAAAACTTTTTTGACGAAACCACGTTTTTTTTTTCAATAAAAGCTGTAACATCACCATTTTGTTTAATTAATTTTCAAAATTTGATCACATTTTTCGATTAAACATTAAATTTTTTATAAGAGCAGATTACATGTAATCTTGAATTTTACAAACTTGGGATCTAAAGAACAGCATGATCTTTACCTTATTTGGGGAAGTTACAATGTACAATGTGAAAGGTTGAAATAGATTTCGCGAAATTACCTCAAAATAATTATTAACCGACCCAGCAAGGAATCGAATCCACGACCTGGCGAACCCGGTCCTCACAAAATCCCCAACACCGGGATCAATTTTAGCTTTTATAGTGTTTATCAATTCTTGAAACAAGCTGTAATTTAAATCAATTAACGATATGGGAAGAGGTTACGATTTTAGAAACTTCTCCAAAAAATATTGTAAATTCTTGTAGACAGTTATAGTATCGTTTTCCTTATATTTAAAACTAAATACTAAAAAATTAACTGGTCCTTGGGCGAAGTTTAACTAAAGGGCAATTTGCCTTTCTGTCATCCCACCACTTGAGTCAATAATTCTTTGTTGCTTAATTTTACTTAACTGAGTCTCGCGTGGCATATTTAAAAAGTTTACTTAACATTAACACTTCATTTATATATTAGTCATTCAGGAAGACCGTATATATGGTGTATAGCCTATACAAAATTATATGTTAATATAATTTAAGATAATGTTGATAAGGAGGGAGTTCTTTGTGCACAAAAGAAATCACAGTTATATAGTATCAATTTATTTCGGCTTACAGTGTAAACTTTTAACAGCACTAGAAGAAAAAAACAAAAAGATATTGCATAAACGTGAATTTGAAAAATATTAGAAAAGAAAACAGTATGAAAAAAAATATAAAATAACAAGAAATTTCTATTTTGAAAATGTTTTACCTACACCTGATAAGGCTCACTCAGTAAGCCGAAAAGTCGGTGGAATAAATACTATTTGATACATTTTAAGAATATAATGTATAGATAAAGTAAATAAAAATTGAAATTAGCTTAAGACTAAAAAGAAATCTGTTTACTATACACTGACATTGTCTTTAACAACTCTGAAAACGAGTTGCTCAATACTCTTCGGTTGATAATAATTCTGTCAAAATAATTGCTATTTATAAATATATTAATTTTATTTCTATATTTAAGATATAGAAGATATGTTCTGATCGATTCTACGTTTTAGTTTTTATTCGTGTAATCAGAACAAAAAAACAGAAATTTTCTGATTGCAGTTCAGCAAGAAAGTAAAAAATAATTCAGATGTCTGTATTAAAAAATTATATATATAGTCTGAGTGAGAACATTTCATATTGTACATCCCTACTACAAGTACTATCCTGTCTGAAGTTGAACCTTTTACGGTCTCATTTTGTGAGTATAATGTCAATAAGTGTTTTAAATGTTACTGTGATTGTGATTATTTTGATACTATGATTAAAAAAAACAAAAAAAGCTTGAGTATGGATGCTACTGTTATTAGGCTAACGGGTGCAACAGGAGGAGATTTGGACGAAATCACGCTCAACCACCAGGTTATTTTTTCCCCAATAGAGGGTATTCACAAGGCTGAGTGTGCCCGAAGAGGGTATTCCAACTTCAAAGCCGATCCACGACTAAAATAACGAGAATACAAGTTTAATGTAGGACTATATAAAATTTATCTGTATACAATTATAACTAGGATATAAGCTTTTAATTCAATTAAAATGATCAGTGTCCTTTCATATATAAATCGTATAATTTCATATATTTTTAATTAAATAAAAAGTTATTTCATAATTAATAAATCCACGAAAATAATTAGGCTAACGGGATCTCAATATAAAATTAATTGAGCTAGGCGTTGAGACTTAGCTAATCACCAGCTTAGCCGATAATATTAATTTAATGACTCCAATTTTTCAAATGTTGCGAATTATGGTGAAGATGAAGCTCTAATCCCGATAAACAAGTAACTGTCCGAATCTGAAACCATTTTACAAACGACTTGGTAAAGTATTCCTCTTCAATCAACCCCCTGTTTATATTTAATGATTGTCCTAACGATAATGAGAATGAATTATAATTATTATTGACATGTCATTGTAATCATTATTTTCAAATTTACTTATTGTATATATGTATACAGTTTTAAATATCAATAATTAGCTAATACAAAAAAAAAAAAAAATTATATTTTTTTCTCTATCCTTATCCCAATGATCCTTTATTTTTATCCTATGTCCCTGGAAGGTATCCCGTCCTCAAAATTGATCCAAAGTTGAAATAACAGGAAATACATTTTCCATTCTCATGCACATATATTAATTATTGCCTTAAAAGTAATATACATAAATTATATATTATTTATTTCTGATTTTGGCGTATATAACAAATATAATTTTACATAAAACAAAATGAACGAATAAACTGTTGAGTGATTTTATCTCTCGCATATTCCACGGTATGTTATGTAATCTGGTTTAATGAAATTTAAAAATCAAAAATTCAAAAGTTGCAAATTTTATAGTTGGAGAGTACACAGATTACATGAAATAAAAATTTTTTTTTTTTCTACATATCAATTTATTGAAATATACGACAGTATAAATATACACATTAAGTAAATGAGCTGATAACGATTATAATAACAAGTCAAAACTTGAAAAGAACTACTCATCAGTAGCACTAAAATAAAAATTCTACACTAGAAGATCTCTAGGCCATCTTTTTCTTTTCAGGACGCCTCGGAGGATTATCGGGAATAACGAGTGGGAGGCAAGTTGAGAAACTAACGGATTTGAGTGGGTCATGAAGCTGACGGAGCTTACGATTTTTTTTTTCTTTTTTTTATTTATGATATTTACAACTGTAAACAGTGAATTCAATGGATAGGTACTCACTAGTAGCACTTCAATAAAATCTAAACTAAAAGGTTTCTAGGCCATCTTCTTTTCAGACGCCTCGGAGAATTATCAGGGATGGAAGAGGAAGCAAGTTGGGAGACTAGTGGATTGGAGTGGTTACGGAGCTTACGAAGAAAGGATAGGTATCTGGTTCTGGCTAACTCTGCAACATATGGAACATTAAGGTCTTTATGGATAAGTTTATTGGTAACAAAGTAGCATTGAGGTATTTTCGAAGGATTTTGGATTGTAAGGATTGGATAGTTTAGTAGAGCCCCAAAGCTCAACTCCGTACGTCCAAATAGGTCTAATAGCTGTCATGTAAATAAGTCTTTTGTAATGAATTAGGAGCTTTGATCGTTTGGCTAGTAAATGTTGAAGTAGTCTGTAACGACGAGCTGTTTCTTGTCGCTATTGTCTTGAAATCATTTTTAAAATTATTAATGAAAATAAAATGTTTATGTACGTACTATATAATTATAATATTAATTATATATTTCAATAGAACCTCAGTAGAACATTTTTTGGGCATCCTCAATAGTCCAGTGACATTTTTTGTTTCGGTGGACAACTGGTAGGGTAGTTTTGATTTATTTATATATTTTTATTGTTGCGGAGCTAAAATTTTTGAACTTAAAGCGCCGCCGCTCGCTGATTGGTAAATCAAAGCGTCAAAACTTTTAAACTTTTCTACGCTTCAACAAAATATCTGCTGCAGGGTTGGTTCTATAGAAAACCTTTTTATATTTAAAATTAAACTTAACAAAAATAAATTAAAGTAAAAAATAAGGTCTGAAGTTAAAACGGATACTAAGATACGAGCTTTCAAATTTTCGGAATTTTCTCAAAAACTGGTGGAATTTATTTTTCTGTTGTGCTTTGTACTTTCTTATTTTAGGGCATTTTTCATTATTAACGAAACTAAAGTCGAGTTACTTTGCTACAAACCTAACGCAATATAGTGTTTTTATGGTAAATGCTTCTATATAAATAGCCTGTCTAAAACATATCGATTCAAACATATTATTATATTATTTATAATACATACGTTACAATGTTCTTTATTGTTAAATTGTTAATATATAATTTTTAATATACTCATAATACACTTATAACTATGAAAAACATTTTTCATTGAAACCTCCGGTTAATCAGACCTTTTGGCAGTTTCGCCCTACCCTGTGGTGCTTAGGGGTTGGATTATTTTTTATCCGTTTTTCTCCAAATATTTTTAATAAATCCATTAGATAAAATTTTTTGACCATTCTACATATACAGTACAGTATATACAAAAAATATTATCTGAGATAATAATATTTTGAACGTATATGAAATATGTTTATGATTAAAAATAATAATTGTTTTTTTATTTATGTCTAGGTAAATGTTTATTTACAATATTACAGTCAAATAAAATTATTCGCAGGTCTAAAACAGTTGTTTTTATGATAAATTATTCTAAATATTTTTTTTTTGTGGAATTTTTACAAATAAAATTTAGATATCCCCTGGCTGCCTTAATAAGATACGAGAAAAAACAAAACGAGAGCTGTCGCTTGTTGTATTATGTGCAATACTGAGGACTAAATATTTTCCTATCAGATAACTATCCCTCATATCACTGGAAAATTACTGGCGGCAAATAGACGAGTATCTCGAGGAATAGCTATAAGTGAGCTAGGAATACCCCGGAAGTGAGAGAGAGAAAACAATTTATGTATTGTACAAAATACAACGGTGCAACCGTGGAAGGTTAATATGATTTATCGGTTAATCTCAATGATTATAAATCTAATTTAATTATTATTATCTAAATTAATTAATTATAAGTGAAATAGTTATTATATAAATAATTTATTATTAACTCTCATTATCGTTAAGATAGTTATTAAATATAAATAGGGGGGTGGATTAAGGACCAATACTTCACCAAGTCGTTTGTAAAATGGTTTCAGATTCGGACAGTTACTTGTTCATCAGGGTTTGAGCTTCATCTTCACCATAATTTACAACATTTGAAAAATTGAAGTTATTAAACTAATATTATCGGCTAAGCTGGTGATTAGCTAAGTCTCAACTTATAATATGGAAGACCGTCTGGGGCACACTCAGCCTTGTGGGTACCCTTAATTACGGTGAAAACCGTTTGAACGAGATTTCGGCCAAACCTCCCCCTATTATAAAGGTTAGCCTTGTAACAGTAGCATCGTTACACATGTGCTGAACTCATGGGTTGTAGTGAAAGGTTTTTTTTATTTTTATTTATTTTTTTATAATAATAGTATCATATCAATTACTATCACAGTAACCTTTAATCCAAAACATATTGACTATATTCACAGAATACTTACACACAAAATTCGACCCTAAAATGTTCAACTTCAGACAGGATAGTACTAAATGAATCAGAACATATCTTATATAGAAAATATAGAAATAGAATTAATATATTTATAAATAGTATTAAATTTGACAGAATGATTAGCAACCGAAAAGTATCGAGTTTTTTTTTTTTTTTTATAATAGTCTCAAACCAATCAATATCATTCTTTAATTCTACACATATTGACATTATAATCACAGAACACCTTTAACAAAATTCAACTTCAGACAGGGTAGTATTGTTGTGTGGATGTACAATATCAAATCTTCCAACACAGACTATATATATATATATATATATATATATATTTTTTTTTTTTTTTATAAATTTTTTTTTTTTTTTTTTAAGACAGACATCTGAATTATTTTTTACTTTTAAGCTGAACTGTTATTAGAAAATTTCTGTTTTTTGTTCTAAAAAAACGAATAAAAACAAAAATATAGAATCAATCAGAACATATCTTATTATATATTTATAGATAACATTAATTTTTAATTCATAAAAATACACTTATGTCAAGAACACTTCTATTGAAAATTGTTTTTAATTTCCTTAGTAACTTTGGTGTTTCTAAAATTTTAATATAATTTCAACTATAAAGCATTTTTTTTACTAACTAAATATAGAAATTCGTAAATAACTTTATTTATATTTAAAAGAAAACTTTAAAATGGTTTGATAAACTATATCCTGTTTTATGCATTTTATAAAATACACGGATTCGCTTCTACCTCATATTTTTTTTTTTTTTTTTTTTTTTTTTTTTTTGTTAAACTACTACAACTTTCAAAACTTACTACACGTGGTACACAAGTATAGCTAGATAGTTTTTTAAAAATTATTTATTTATTTTTTTATTTACAAAACTAGGTTAGATTTGAAGGACATACACATTAAAAAAGTGTTCAAGTTTTTAAATCAATTCTTTTTTTTTTTTAAATGGTATTCAACTTCTTACTTCGCCGACTTTAGTTCTTAGCGGGATATACTTACTGTTCGGTATTGCTATTTAAAATTTGTTTAAAAAATAACGCGAAAGTTATATCCATCGTCAGTTATGTTATGGTTGTAGGTAAAGTATATAACTGTTAATTGAGATATAACAATCTTTAAATTAGATATGTTATGCTCTGTTGAAAATAAAATTACGAAAGAATAAGTTTCACAGAGCTTCCTTAACAGTAGCTCAAGCCAAGCCCCTATATGGATGGTACAGTTCAGTTTATTTATTTCCGTGTATTGTATGCTTCGGAAAATGATTGCTTATCTCCTGTTTAGGGGTGATGCGGAAATTATCTGCAAATCCAACCGAATGGAAATCCCTACAGGTTTAGATCGGACGCGGGCGGTAACATCCTTGTTGACTTTTTTACTTTTTTTTCTTGCGTAAGGAAGAAGCGAAATTGGGATTATTGAATCTCCCGTTCCGACCACACGTGAAATTTGTGGAGAAAATAGGGTATCAGATCATATCCTGCCTGTGTAGCTTATATGTCAAACCTTATTGAGAAATATTATTTTTTTTCTGGAGACTCTCTCCTCCTACGAAGCTACAATTTGAAAAAAAATAAAGGATTCATTAGAAATTGCATGTGTCGAATATTATAAAAAAAAAAAACTGCATGGTTATAAGATTAATTAAAATCGCAGTCCATAAATGATGATCAGTTAACGTTTTTTAGTATTACTTGCAAAGAGGTGACATGCTCCTTTTAACAGTTACTTTTCGGTAGCTAGTTCCTGTTTAGCCGGCGCGCATTCTAGCGGTAGTCATTCGAAATTAGAACTAACTTTCCCCTTTATCACCACATACTAACTTAGGCACGATGTTTTCCAGCCTTTGAAATTTCCTCACCGCTCTTCACTACGGTCCGCCTTTTTAATAAAATCAAACACAGAATGTCCATTAATTATTCTATTTTAAACATAAATTTTTTATGTTATTTAACCCCATATATTATTTATCTATATATTATATTATAACACACTATATTTCACTATACTTCATATATCATTTATATAATAATAAAAATTGTGGCTTCCCAAAAAAAGTGTTTGAGTTATCACATATCTGCAACGAAATGGAATAGAAACGTTAGGTCTGCGGTATTTTTGATCTAGTTTCACCTGTTATTTTTTTATTTTTATGTTTTAGACTAACAAGGGTAGGGCACACTCAGTCTCTCACGGATCTTGTGGGCAATTTTTTTTTGAGGTTTCTAGTCAAAAAATATTAGACACGTATTTTGCCTTTACGACCAATTGGCCCTAGAACCCCAGAAAAAAAAAAAAATTAATTTATTTTATATCTCGAGTTTAAAAAATGATATCGACATGATTCTTGCACTAAGATTTTTATTTTTGATTGCGGATTTAAGAAAAAGTACAACCGCTCCATAGATTTTGGTTTAGGTTAATTAAATTTTTTAAAAATTATTAGATTTTCAAGCAAACTACCTTTATAGATTTTTTAACACGTAAATTGACGTCATACTCTAATTCAGCACCCTCAAAAACATTGAAAAACGTTTATTCAATAAAAACAAAAAATATCATTTTTCACCCTCTTAGAGGGGAAGAAATTTTTAAGACGATTATTGGTTACTTCCCTTTAAATATCTACTACTTTGTCACGCAATACATTCAATGGTATCGCTGGAAAGAGGATAGCCTCAACTTTTTTTTAATGTATATTAATGCAAATTTCGATCAACAAAAACCTATTAAAAAAATTGGCAAATCCGAAAAACATATTCATTTTTAACTTGAGTTTAAAACCAGGTAGGAAAATGAAACCAAAAGCATTTGAGGAGTTTTACAACCTTATATTTTGTATAAAAAAATGAAGTTGATAAATCAAACCGTCTAAGCGTAATTCATGTTTTTGTCAATTTAAACAAAACTTGCCTAACATTTGGTAAGGCACATTTTGAAGCTTACGAATTTTTATTTTTATTTTCGGATGAATTTTTGTATTTAAGGGTTCTTTTTAATGCTGTATTCGAATCCGATGTCGGTTCTTGTAAAAAAAGTATATTGAACGTTGATCAATAAAAAAATGATATTTTTTTTTATTGAATAAACGTTTTTCAATGTTTTTGAGGGTGCTGAATTAGAATCTGACGTCAATTTTTGTGTAAAATAATCTATTGATGTAGTTTGTTTGAAAATCTAATTATTTTTAAAAAATTTAATTAACCTAAACCAAAATCTATGGAGCAGCTGTATTTTTTCTTGAATTCGCAATCAAAAATAAAAATCATGGTGCAAGAATCATGTTGATATCATTTTTTAAACTCGAGATATAAAATAAATTAGTTTAATGCTATTTTATTTTTTTTCTCGGCTTCTTGGGCCCATTGGTCGGAACGGCAAAATACGTGTCTAAATATTTTTTGGCCAGGAACCTCTAAAAAAATTGCCAACAAGATCCGTGGGAGACTGAGTGTGTCCTCCCCTTGTAAGAGGTACTCGATATGTATATTATCTTTTGTTAACCACTTCAATTATATTTTATTTTAAGTTCATTATATTATTCTTAGGGGACATAGTCCTAGATTGAAGTTTTCTATTCTATAATAGATATGTAATATAAAAAAAATTAGTATGAAGTAATGATAATAATGAAGATCACTAATTGTCAGTAATTAATTATTGTTTCAGCTTTCGGTAACTATACATCCAGTAATTAAAGTGGAGTGCATCATTGCTTATTATTGTTCATAACATCATCGGCAGTAAATAAATTATGAGCGAATTGTCAAAGGAAAGCTTAATAAAGCATTTTATTGGACCGCGTTTAATAATACCATGGCTATATTAAAAAAAAAATGAAGAATACTTTCAGAGTGAAAATATCCGACATCCGAGTGACGGAAACGATCCCGCATAATTCCCAACAACGGTACATATCATAATTGCTAAATTCCGAGCGTGCTCTGAAATTCTCCCGATGGATTAAGAACCATTTTTTTTTCTTCTTTTATTTTTTTTTTCAAAACCAATTTCGCCTCAAGCCTAACTGATTAATGTCAGAAGTCGTTATCGTTTAAGTCTTTAAATGGACCCAATTAGTAGCCCCATTGTTAAGTGAGATCTTACTCCTTAAAAGCGCCTTGGAAGAATCGTCAGAGAACGACTGGAAATAAAAGTTTAAAATTGTATAAGTGTATGTATATTTATTATTATTATTTATATTTTTTTTTTTTGCCATGGATATGTGTTATGTATAACGTTTATTTTAGATTAGGATTCACCCACATGACTTTTGCTCTACACCGTAGTTCCTTTACCCAGATCTGATACAGTGCGATATCTTGGTTTCATTTTAGACAAAATACTCACTTGGAACCCACATACTAGACTAAAAAGACAAGAACTAAACAGAAGATTCAGGCAACTATACCAAATTCTATGCAAGACTTCAAAACTTTCAATAGACAACAAGCTTCTAATTTATAAGACTATCCTAAAGCCTATCTGGACCTACGGACTAGAAATTTGGGGGACAGCGAAACACTCGAACATCAAACGTATCCAATCTTTCCCATCCAAATTCCTAAGAACCATAACCAACGCCCCATATTATGTCTCCAACAAAACCTTTCATATTGATCTTAATATACCATTTGTCCTAGAATCCATACCTGTCAAATTTTCAAAATTTCATTAAAAACTTTCTCATCATCCTAATCCATTAGCACAATCCCTATCCAGCTGCACTCACCCCTATAATCCTCCTCGCAGGTTAAAAAGGCAGTAGCCACGTGATCTATTATAAATTTTGACATGGAGCCCTGGCAATGGCCAGCTTCTCTACTCATGCTCTGAGTGACTGAAATTTAGCGCTCTCACACAGCCTCCACTGGTGTTATACTAGTGACGCAGCTGAGAGAAAAGCGCTGGGATCTCTTTGGGCCTGGCTTGTCCCTCCATAAGTGGAGGGATAAGTCTGGTTGGGGGATCCCTCAGATTTGAATATAGTGTAAATAAAGTATGAATGTCTTATACGATTTAAAATTAAATTTTTTATTTTATTATATATATATATATATATATATATATATATATATATATATATATATATATATATTTACTCTTATTATTGTTTTTATTTATGTCTTGTTACTTATTTTATAGATTATTTATTTTTTATTTTTCTTAGCTTTATATATTTATCTATTCTTTGAATTTATTTTTTATTGTAAATAGTGTGTGAATGGATCCATGTAGTCATCCATATTAACTATTGCCCAATGAAACCACTTTTCGGCTACATAATTGTATACCTTAACGAAATACTAATAAATAGCAGTAGCCCAGGTTTCAAATAACCACTCGTCCACTCCCTTTATATCACTGACCAAGCAGATTGGGATAAATTTAAAATTACACTTATGTGTCCAATTACGAAATCAACAATTTTTAATGTTTAATGAAGAGGGCGCGGGGCAGTTTCGAATTAGAAGACCGTTAGAACAAAAAATCATACACTCCATCTGGTACGAAAAAGGAAATACAAACAGCAAACCATTGCCAAAAAATTAACAAAACCGCTTTAATTAAAGCCAGCAATATGACTTTTAAAAAACTCGAGGAAAACGACATTTTAATCACATCTGCATAAGACAGTCCCCCTGGTGGAACGATGATTAACCAAATTGGCGCAAAAAACAAACAGACTCCGGAGATTATATCAGCGAACAGCTATGACATACAGTTAAGATACATAGAAAAATTGATTAATTTATATTCAAAACGCGTTTACCTTCACTTACTAAAAAAATCAAAGGTGGAATCGTGGAAAATCATTCGCTGCAAATTCATCATCCTAGGAATTGGCCCTACACAATGGGCTTCAAAAAAATTAAAAAAATGACGACAGTTACAAACAATTTTAGCTGACACTGGTGAATATACAACAATTCAAAAGAAACACTTACTTACATACTCAATAAGTATTCAAGACGATAATACTGACAGTGACACAGGTAGAACAAAAATGTATGAGGCAAACTATTAGTCACCCCCTCCTGACACAAATGATGATTTTACCATTGAAGACGGAGAAATACTAGAAATTATCAAAAGCTACCTCCACATAAATCACCAGGTTTGGATAAGATTTCTCCAGTTATAGTCCAAAAAGTAACTGAAATTTCCCTCGTTTTATTTTGTGATATAATATATATATATATATATATTTTTACTCTTATTATTGTTTTTATTTATGTCTTGTTACTTATTTATTATATATGTTTTATTTTTTTTTATATTTATCTATTATATTATATTTATATTTGTAGTCATCCATATTAACTATTGCCACATTTGAGGAAGATTATACTTTCTCAATAAAATAAAAATTCAATAAAAAAAAAAAATAATAAAAAAAATTTAGGTTAGAGAATACCTTTTGTTATATAACATTGGCCGCTACTACCAACCGTTTAGGAACTACAGCGGAGCGTCCATTATCCGAACGCCAGTTATCGAAACGTTCAATTAACGAAAACTTTTTTTTTTAGGAATGTAATTTTAATTAAAAGTGTACATCTAACTACTTATTTGTATTTTTAAAATTATATTTATTAAAAAATTAAATTGAATGAAAAACAAAATTATCTTTTTACCTGAATGTCTATAAGGGGAGCTCAATTTATTTCACAGAAACTGCAAAAAATGAACTTCTATACATACCTACAATTTTGTTTTCTGAGAACTGTACTTAATTAGACCATTTCATTTGTTTCTCTCAGTATCTTCCTAATCATTTGTTTGGTAATAGGTCTCACCTTAAGTCTTAAATCGCTGATCACTTTTTGTTTTAAAAACCTCATGTCATCATCCGTGCTGACAAAACGTAAACGATAGCTTTTTCATTTAAAGACAAAATGGAAATCATTACGTGGCTTAATAAAAGTGAATCGGGTCAGACATTAGCTATCGATTTCAAGGTTGGTAAATAACGGCAATCATCAGGTACCCCATAGTCTTCACAGTGAGACGGGCAGTTTGAGTCGTAAAACTTGGCAAAAATTGAGAAGTCACAGCTGGAAGATGATGTTTACACATATTAACTTTTAAAAATAAATTTCGATATTCCGAATTTTTGAAAGTCTTGTTTGTAATTTTTTTAAGTTTAGGTGATTTTTTTAACACACTCTAGCTCTGTTCGTGTTAGTCTGATAGACAATTTGATGACAGTTTTCTCGTCAGAAATTTAATCGAGAAATTTTTTTGTCATATAAAATTTGTTGCCAGAACCTACCGTTTAGGAGCTACATTGATTCGAATGAAAAAAGCCAAGTTGTAGGATCTATATATTGGTTTGAATGAAAAAAGTCTAGTTTTTCCTACATTTTTTTAGTGTTGGGGCTATTTTGGCTCAGCTCAACAAAGCTGGCCTTTGTTGGTGAAGCTCAGATCTAATATTTGACTACGGTTTCTTCATCAGAACCAGTAGATATAAAAGCAATAGATTATTGATAGACATATCTCTTGTTTTTATCCTTTTTAAAGATATTTATTGAAATTTACAACTGTCTAGAATATAAAACAAGAAAAATCTAGTAAACGTGATAATAATGCTGAAAATGACATGTCAATTGCTTGACAAGCATCTACACAATAGTAACCCTTTAATAAGAGGTATATTAGGAAGGTCCCGAGGCCATCTTCATTTCAGACACCTAGGAGGGTTATCTGGAATATAACGAGAAGCGAATTGAGAGACTTGTGGATTTGAGTTGTTAAGGATTTTACTATGAAAAAATAATTTTGGGCTAAATCAGCAGCACATGAAATATTAAGATCTTAATAGATAAGTTAATATATGACAAAGTAAGGAGCATTCAGAATTTATCGAAGGATTTTGGATTGTAAGGAGTTTCACCGTTTGTCTGGTAAATGGCGAAAAAGTCGAAAATGATGGGCCGTTTCTTTTCGGTCTAGTCTTCTGTATAAAATTTAACACCTACTATGACGGACCAAATGACCTTTTTCTTTTTTTCTTTTGTTTTTTTTTTGGAAAAGTTCTTCGAAACAACATTCATTATTTTGATTTTTGATTTTACTGGTTTTACTAAATAATATATCAATTTTTTTTTTTTTTTTTTTTCAATATTCACACCTCTCTTATTATTGTTTTTTTTAAGCAATAAATCATGGTAGAAAATATGCATGCATAAAACGTCGGTAGGTTTAGTGTTAAAGTGAGCATGTTAAGTCTTAGATTTAATAATGACTGAATTCCAAAAAAGGTAATGTTACAAGCCATCGGATAAACGTACGAGGGGGTTGACTGAGACGAAGCTGGTCTAAGTTGGTGGTGACGGCATGAATCTTCACCTTTTTATTTAATATTTATTTATCGATATCAATTATAGTAAAGAGGGATATTGTTGCTTCAACCAGGTAGATTACTCAAGGAATCTGATCTCTAAGTGATAGAGTCATGTAATTAGAAACATGACAGTTGAATAAGGTAGCTTTGGTTAGACATAGGTCAATACCTATATGATAGACATATATAATAGGATAAATATGGTTTTTGTCTCCGCTGTTATAAAGGCAATTAGGATATTTAGTAGCTTTGAACTCAGCGCAGGGTATCTAATAAGAATTCGGTAAGGATCGCTGTATGGTGATGTATGGTCAAATCGTATTTTTATGTTTATGTCGATTAGATTTTGCCTGAAGGAAAGGATACACACTGGGCAAAAAAGGTCTGGAAACACTTGTGTAGTGAAAGAAAACCAAACGTTTCAACAACTGATTATACACGCTATGGGCTTTAAGGACATAGTTCAGAAACAAAGTCTTATTTTAGTCAGTGATTAGGATTCATAATGGAAGTGCCAAAAGCCATTCACGAGTTAATAGTTCCTTTACGAAATCAAGGCAATACTGTGAGGGTATTGGGAGGATTGTTAATAAAAACGTGGGTACAGTATCTAAAACTATATAAAGAATTAGGATGTGCATCCAGCACACCACGGAACATAAATAAATTCCTCAAGCGGAAAAATTATAAAACTGTCTATGACAAACCGTGCACTATAGCTCCGAAAATTGCTACAAACTTATCTCGTGGCTATGGTGTATAAGTTTCGGAAAAGTGATTTATTTGGTCGAATCGCCGGGGAATAAACTATTTATTAGCGCCATTTGGAATTTGGAATAAATAGTTTGTACAAAAGCCTCCATCGCTCTGAGAATCAGCCATTTTCTAGGACAAAAGTCGATTTAACATTTTTGGCTTAGATGACCGTCAAAAAGTAAAGCGAAAAAAAAATATTACAAACAAAAAACCTGAAGCCCACATTACCAAACTTTGGTAAGTGTTTCCAGACTTTTTTGCTCAGTGTAAGTCTGCTGGACCCACCATATTCGAGGGAAATGCTCTACTTGTAATAATTCTTGGGATGTAGGGTTGATTTGAACTAGTGAATAGGAAGCAAATGTTGTTGAAGCAGTAAAGCCACTCGAAGGGGGAAATGATGTAGAGAAACCTGATCTTGCATACTTGAGCCTGAGGATGAGAGAACTAGGTTGGGATTGGGAGGTTTGAGGCGCCTGGCGTTGATGTTGTTTCTTAATCTTATCAGAGTAAGAAGCTTGAGATTGTTGTTGCGTAGTGAGAACGGCTCCAAAAGCCGAAAGCTGTGAGTGTCTTTTGAATATCCAGAGAAATATCAAGATATTTTACTATTTGCTCCTGGCTCTTCTGTTAATATTTAAAATACAAAACTAAAAAATAAAAACTGCAAAAAAAAAATTGATCGGAAAAAAATATTCCTGTTAAAAAAACAGAGAGTCTGTATATTTCATCTTCTATCAAACTTACGGAGGTAGGAAACACAACCCCTTTTTACCTTGTATCCTTGTGTCTGGTATGAATGTATTAAGTTAAAGCTTTTAATGGATTTTAACGGCTCGCTGCAACAGGCTCCCACTCAAACTTCCAACAATGTTCATTATTTTAATATCAAGTGTATTAAAATAATTCGTTTCATCTCACTTGATATGAATGTGTAAATATTCTATAGTTATTGATTTATTGAACACTAAGGCTCATAGTAAAACTAGAGCTAATTACTTGTTAAGTCTTACAAAAGCAGCGTAAGAACTATGATGTAGCCGTTGGGACACGACACTATAAAAACAAACCTTAAACTTTCAGCAGGGTTATCAAAAAAAACAGTTTAATGTAACCAAGGACAATATTTTATATAAAATTTATATTAGTTATTGAAAGGAAATGAAAAAATAATCTTTATTCTGGGACATATTGTCCCCTAAGAATAACAGACATGTATAATAATAATAGTCTGGCTATCTTAATTTCAAACAAAGATAATTATATGTATAAAAGGTAATATATGTATATAGCACTTTTAGTATAAATATATAAATAAGAAAAAGTAGAGAGAGAAAAGAGATAATGATAATTATATGAGAAAAAAAACAATTGTTAGGGAAACAAATGTCAAAAACAAAAACAAATTAAAATTTATAAAATGAATACTTATTGAGGCAAATTCATTGGCATCGGATATGCTGAGCTTGATTAACTTGACTTTTAATTATCACTCATATTTGCGGCATCTAACTGGGATTTAAGGAGAGAGTTTAAGGAAGCATGTATAATTTCAGTAGAGATCGAGTTCCAGAGGGTAGTGGATCGAGCTTGGAAGGAGTGTTGGTATAATGCTGTTCGGTGGAAAGGAGTATATAGGTCAGAGGAACGTGATCTTGTGAGTTGGAAGTGGACGGAAGACTTAAATTTCAATAGATTATAGATGTAGAGTGGGCAATGGTTATTAATGGCATGGTACAGGAAAGTGCCCAGGAAATATTGTCTACGGGAGGATGGATAGAGCCACTCTAAGGCAGTGTAGAGGTGCGAAACATGGAAACGTCTCGGGGTTCCGAAAACAAATATGATAAAAATTATTATATCTAGCCTAGATGTTTGCATCATCGGGATCCGAATTTTGTATCAATATTGCAGAGTCTTATATAAACGGTTTGCTACAGTGATAAGCAGAATGGTAAAGAGATAATTGTATCAATTAAATTAATTTATTCACCTCAGTTAACAGTATTCAAATTTAATTAATTAATTCAAGCGACAACAATGAAAATGAAGGGTTATTTTTCAGGTTATACCCGTTACTTAGTGAGCTGCTAACAGCTGGAAAGTTATCAGGGAACAGCTGGAAATGAAGCCATGAAATGAAATGGCAGGTCGGACGAAACAGAATATTTTACTTTAGGCTGTAGCCAGCTAACACAGCCTCATGGAAATTTCCACTCCGGCAGTCAACGGCTCTTATGAATATTATATGGATGTCTCCTAAATCCTGAATCCATCCTTCGCCTAAATAGCTTCCAGGCGATCCTTTTAGTGGATCATGGAAATAGAAATGACAATTGCTCGTTTTTATCATCACCTAACACGATATAACAAATTAATCGACCAACTCAAAACCATTATTGCTTCATGTTGTAATATACAAATGTTAATCGTGTTCTTTAATAATTAACCTAAAATTTTAATATTATAGTGCACATGACAAATTGAACATGTACTTGATTTATCGAGTTTGTTTTTAATTATGACTTCAACTGGACAAACGTTTAACTTGGAATCCTAATACAAGACTAAAACGACAGGAAACTGCAAGTCGTTTTTGACTTCTTCAACATTTACTAGACAAACGTTCAAAACTCCTGATTTCCTACAAAAGATTCATTTACATGACAGTTATCAGACCTATTTAGACACATGGAGTTGAGCTCTGGAGCTCAACTAAACCATCCAATTCTTCTCGTATCCAATCCTCACAATCCAAAATTCTGTTGATGTCCCATATGTTGCTGATTTAGCACAATACAGATACCTATATTTTCATAGTAAACTCCATAACCACACAAATCCACTAGTTTATCAACCTACTTCCCATTCTATTCCCGATAACCCTCCGAGGCGTCTGAACAGAAGATGGCCTGGAGACCTTCTAACATAGAACTCTGATTAAAGTGCCACCAATGGGTGGTTGTTTATTTTTAAGTTTATAATTATTCATCGATTCTTTTTTCAACTCTCCAAAGAAATATAAAAGTAAATGTGAGGGCTGTCACATTAGTTTACTGTTTGAATTCCGTGTTAAAAGATCCCGAATGCCTCTTCTTTTCACAACAGGTCTCGCAATATAGTCAGTATTCTCAAATCGAATAACCTGATCTCACATTCCGAATTCCTTTTTTTTTTTTTCTATTTGGCATTTCAAGATACGGTATTATGCAAATACAGAAGAACCTCAGTAATCCGACCTCTAAGGAATCAAGGGTTAGGGCGGAACGGCCAAGATGTCGCATTAACCGAAGATACCAATGAACAACTTTTTTATAGTTAATTTATTTTTTTTAAAATCAATTTTCTAAATTTACAACTGTACAAATATATACATCAAGTAAATATCTAATAACGATTACAATAACAAGGTAAAACTTAAAAATAGCTACTCATCAGTAGCACTTTATTAAAAGTTCTATACTAGAAGGTCTCTAGGCCATCTTCGTTTCAGACGCCTCGAAGGATTATCGGGAATTGAGTGTGAGGCAAGTTGAGAAACTAGTGGATTTGAGTGGTTAAGGAGCTTACTATGAAAGGATAGGAATCTGGTTTGGGCTAAATCAGCAACTTATGAAACATTAAAATCTTTATGGATGAGTTTATTGATGACAAAGTAAGAAGGGTTTAGGATTTTTCGAAGGATTTTGGGTTGTAAGGATTAGATAACAGATAGATTGGATGGTTTAGTGGAGCCTCAAAGCTCAACTCTCTACGTCCAAGTAGGTCTAATCACATCAATGTATATGAGGCTTTTGTAATTAATTAGTAGCTTTGAACGTTTGTCTATAAATGTTGAAGTAGTCTGTAACAATAGGCAGATTCTTGTCGTTTTAGTCTCGAAAATGAAATTTAAACTTTTGTTCAACTGTTTTTAATTTGTAAAAAATATCAGTTGTACAATATAATGGTGCTGCTGCGTCGTTCTTCAGTCCTGGTACTCTGTCATTTCCTTCCTAAAATAGTTCGTCGATTTCAGGCGGATGGGCCCTTCTTGGAGTGAAACAAGGAACAACAACCCTTTCTTTTCACCCATAAAAGTCCTCGAAAGAGTAGTTCCCCATCGTCACTCCGTGACCCGTTTTCCTTCACAACCTTACACAGTCTTCCCATAGAGAAACGTGTTGAGTTAACTATATTTCCCATACGGCGAGTTAAATTTGGATTCTTTTTTTTTTTTTTTTTTTTTTTTTTTTTTTTTTTTTTTTTTTTTTTTTTTTTTTTTTTTTTTTTTTTTTTTTTTTTTTTTTTTTTTTTTTTTTTTTTTTTTTTTTTTTTTTTTTTTTTTTTTTTTTTTTTTTTTTTAAGAATACTTATATTTATATATAAGTAATTTATTACATTATCTATACTATTATATAAAAGGATAAGCTTTTTTCACGTGTGATCACTAGCCACGAAAACTACTGAATCAATCTGTAAAAAAATTTAACATCATCTTCATAGTTCAAGGGAGGTTCAGCAATTCTAAAATCTGTATGTTTTCAATTAAAATGCTGTTAAAAACCAATACATATGTGAGAAGTTTGAAAATCGACCGGTAGATAGCGCGCACCATTTAAGAGAGGTTACAAAGCTTGAAATTTATAATAAAATTTACTAGAATCTATTAAATTGATATTTAAAAAAACTATTAATAAGTAGTGTGACGTGTAGATCCCAGCAAAGTTTAAATATCTACCGATATGGGGCTAGCGTCATTCTGCAACATACTTTGCAATGGTAAAACTATTGAATCCATCCGTGTCAAATTTTAACTACATCATCTTCATATTTCTAGGAACGTTTACAATAATAAAGTTAACTATAATAATTGAAATGTACAGTGTTGATTGGGAGAAACGAGGATTGCCACACTGTCATATTATTTTATGTTTAGAAATTTCAATCCAACCAGATTAAACCACAAAAATTATTTCTGCCGAATAAAAATCATAACAAAAAAAAATGTCTATCCTTAGCTTTTTGATGTTCTGCGTAAAAATATGATTCATTGGCCTTTAGTTTTAAGCACTGACAATGCAAGAGTCTGTCCATCTGGATTACTAACACATACATTAAAATTTAAAATTTTAAGACACCTTATCACTGCAAATTTAACCAGTATAAAAAATACTGCTGTGCGTAAAAATATTATTGAAGAAATAATACCAAGTTACATACTTCAATACAAGATTTTAATTTATAAACAATTTTATAAACTGTACACATATTTGTACGAATTATATAAAAGAAGATCACTTGACCATCTTCTTTTCAAACGTCTCGGAAGGTTGTTGGGAATAGAATGGGAAGCAAGTTAAGAAATTAGTAGATTTGAGTGGTTATGGAGCTTACTATGAAAGGATAGGTATCTGGTTTGGGCTAAATCATCAACATATGGAACATTAAGATCATTATGGATAAGTTTATTGGTGACAAAGTAAGGGGCACTGAGGATTTTTCGAAGGATTAAGGATTGAATACGGGAAGAATCATCGTCTAACTCGGAATCCACGTACAGGACTAAAAAAACAAAAAACTATTCGTCGTCTTCGACTATTTCAACATATACTAGACGAACATACAAAGACAATGACAATGTCAGATATAAAATTATTTGGAGACAAATTTTTTTTTTTTTCCTTTTTTAAAGTGATAGATTTAAATAAATACATAAAAAATAAAAAAAAATAAAAATAAAGCAGTTATACCTCTATGACTAAATTGTATTTATATTTTACGAATGTCGAGCTAGTGATCCGTCATAGCATAAAGCATAATTTTATATTTGGTTTCCTACCGTTTTCAGAATCGGCTACCTATAGCTCTGTTCAGGTGCTCCATCACGGTAGACAAAATATCGGTAGCCTTTTGGCCTTGCGGTAAGCCGCTCCGTTACAAATAGGACGGAGAAATGAGTGGCCGCCGGTGGTGTAAGGATATTTATTTTGTTAGCCGACCCAACCCCGCTAGTCCCCGATACTTGGATTTGATATTAAACTTTTCCTTGGCGACTTCGCCTATAGTTGGTCTGTTGGAATCGATAACGGAATGTGAATGTCCTAAGTAAATCAACAACGGATTTTTGGAGGTTACAATTTATTACAGATTTGTTGTATGAGTTATTGGATATATTTTAAATGGGCTTCCTTTCTTAATATTTGATGTTTTCCAAACCAATTATAATATTTTCTTATCTCAGTGAAGGATCCTTAAGGGTTTACTATAACTTTTACTATTCTTTCCTCATAACCCAATATGCCGGTGTTCCTCAAGATAGTATCCTAGGTCTCATTCTTTATTGTATACACCTGATATCCCGACTCCTCAACACGTACGCTGATGATCATTTTATTGCATAATAATAAAATGTGCTCTAAAAGTCGTTTTAAGGACGTACAAAGGAAAACCGTCACTTTTTGAGAGAATTAAGTAAATTTGAAACCTTGTATTTTGGTTCCCATTTAAGCTACAGATCTATTTTTCTGCATGAATTTCAGACAATTTATTTTAATTTAATTTTAATTATAAGATAGTTTTCTTTAGAACCAACCGTACAGCAGATATTCTTCTATATGAAATGAAGAAAAGGTCGAAAGCTTTCAAAGTTTAAAGTTTCGATTTTAGCAAACAAGCACAGCAATACCAATATATAAATTAATCCAAACCACTCGGTCTTTTGCTATGTATAATTTTGCTAGACTATTAGGGATTCCTCAAAAGTATTGCCGCTTCCCCAGAGGATATTGTATATGACTAGAGCAAAACAACTACTCTATGATCCACATCTATATATAAGAAGGTCCCGGTGCCATCTTCTTTTTACAACAGGTCTCTCAAAATAGTCTGTGCAATCAAATAAACTGATCTCGCCTTCTGAATCTGTCTTTGTTTCCCTATTTCGGTTTACCCGGGATACGGTATTATACTACTCATCTTCACCACGTATGCTGATGACATATACCTGTTATCAGTGAATAATGATCCCTATATTGCACTACAAACACATCGATCTCATACCATAAATCTTCAAAAATGTTGTAAAAATTAAAGATTTAAAAAAAAAAATCCCAAGTAACGTTTATTCTTGATGTAAACCTACGACTTTTTGTCCTACGGTATACTCAAACGATATTCCCTTAATCCCAGTTGACATATTCGCTACCTGGGACCAAATTTGGAAACATGTCTTACTTCCATAAAGAAGACTAAACGACAAGAAACATGCTCGTCGTTTTCGACTACTTCAACATATACTGAACAAACGTTCAAAGTTTCCAATTAATTTTAAAAAATTTATTCAAATGAAAGTAATTAGACATACAGTGTTGAGCATTGGTGCTTTACTAAACCTTTTAATCTATTTCGTATCCTAATCCTCGCAAATCCAAATCTTTCGAAAAATCCTCTAGTACCTTACCTTTTCACAATAAAGGTATCCATAAAGACCTTAATATTCCATGTGTTGCTGATTTAACCTAAACTAGATACATATACTTTCACAGTGAACTCCATAACCACTTAAATCCACAAGTCTCTTAACATGTTTCCTACTTGATGCCTGAAAACCCTTCGAGGCATCTGAAAAGATGACCAAGAGACCTTCCCATCGTCTTGTGTCTCCATCGGACCCTCTCTAGGAATATCTCCATCCTTCCATTTCCCAAGTACTCTTCCTAACTCTCCCTTCGGCCACGTCCAGAACCTTTACATTTATTTTTACCTGTTCTGATTCTGCATTTCGGAATTTTATTATTTCTTGATGGCACCTTTTGCAACAGATGATTTCCAAGCCGGTACGAGCTGATGCCTTAATATATCCGCTATTCAATAGTTTTCTATTACTGTTTTATTAAATAAATAATACAAGCTGCCTCACTCAAGGGCAGTAAGTGGGAGATGCTGGCCATCGTCAGAACTCTAAGAAAAAAAAATTATATTATCTAAAGGCAATGCCGTTTTAATCTTTGAAATGGGTCATAAGAATGTGTGGAACAGGATAATGAATAAGCCAGAGGGTTGGATTGGTTGGAAAGGTTTTGATGGAATTTTGAAAATTTAAGGGGTATGACTATCTATAGTTAATGGACGTGTTTCCACAGGTTCCACTTAGTTCCACAGGTATTTCCCTTCATATTTACTGACCCATAATGGGGTAGCAGTTATCTCAGAATGTTTAAGCTTAAAGCAGATAAATACTTGGCCCTATCTCGAAGTATTCAATATTTAAAATAATTTATATATTCGTATTTTTCAAACTATTGACACCCTTAAGGAAATATTCATACTATAATTGTAGAAAGAATAGTTCAACAAAGTTGAAATTTCCAGTATTTCTTCCTTAATTATTATACTTAAAACAAAGCAAGAAAGTTTACAACAACGATTAATCCTGGATAGTATTTTACAGGATATAGACAAAATATAAGGTAAAATCAGTTATTGACACCCTATGGATATCTATTCAAATAAGGAAGGAATTAAAAGTACTTTTACACAGTTGAGTTGTAGAATTTAAAAGAAATTTTATGACTTTTTTTTTTTGTTAAACATTTGTTCTTTTAATTTTTAAGATAGGGGGTCAATAACTGTCTGGTTTACCCCCCCCCCCCTTTTTTTTCTCTCATTTGTTTCAAATGGTTTTTCATCTAATATGATTCTATTTTTTGAAATATCAATAACTGTCAACAAAACGGGATAATACAGAAAAAAAATATTGATTTGTATCTCCAATAATTTATGATTTGTAATAGTGATTTTGTTCGATAATGTATATATATATTGGTAGAAACATATATATTTTTTTTTTTTTTTTTTTTTTTTTTTTTTTTTTTGTGTTTTCCTTTTAGCAGTAACCCTGTTAGAAGAGATTTTATTTATTTCTGTACACACGATACTTTATACAATGTACATTTAATTTTTAATTTTTCTTTTAGATATTATTTTACACACACATAGTACATGTGTCGAAAGTTTATGTAAAGAGCAAGACAAAAAATAAAGAACGCGAATCTATACAAAATTAAAATTCAATACAACCAAGCAACAAATTTATTTCATAATCAGAAATACTTAAAAAAAATATATATGTAATTAATTAATATGTATATATACGCAATGTATGTGTCAATTAATATGTATTAAATTTAATATTTACTCTTATAATTATACGGAAATATATTTGATGGGCCATCATGAAGGGGCAGAAAATTTATTAATTTTCAAATTTATTCAACTAACCGTACAATGTTCCCTGTAATTGGTTTTACGTTTGTTGAAGCGTCGCTCACAAGCGTTTTTCAAACATATTTGTACGACGTGAAAGCCTGGATACTTTTTGATCTACTTTGATTGATAATACATTTTTTTCTAAAGTAAAACCCATACATTTTCTTGTTTTGTTATAATTTTTTATACCCCCCAATCGTACAAATGATAAACCAGGTCATAAGGTCGTGCGGAATCAGAATAAAAATATCCAAATCGAAACATGTACATGACTAGAAGAAATACTAAAATGATCTGTTTAATGATCTGTTGACATAGAACAGAGAAATCCATATTTTCTTTTCTTCTAAATAAAATTCAAAGACATAACATATTACTAGCCGTATTCTCTACAACTATTCGCCGTTCGGAAAAACGCATATTACTTTTCTCTTACTGTCTGTTTCAGAGAAACATATTTAACAAAAAACTAAATCTGATTTCGCATCCGTCCATTGGAATATCTTGTGTATGGAGGTTGAATTATCTGCTTATGTTCTGATTCTAATCATTTGACATGCCATTTGAGGAATAATGGATACCTTTCCTTGAATTTATTTCAAAATTGTTTGTAATACGCAGTATAAACACTTTGTTTAAATAAATTTTTAATATATATTCTGAGTTCTGCTAATTTATTCATTGAATAATTGTACTTTTAAAGATATAAAAAAATAGATTGAATGGTATTTTCTTTTCATCGTCATTGTATCTACTTTTTCTACATATAATTCTTTGTACCCCAATTATTAATATTAATTCTTACAATAATTCATTACCAAATCTTGTTCATTACTAACTTGTAAAGATTTTCCATTGTTAGCATTTCAAAATAAGTTTTATGATGTCCCTAGACCATCTTCTTTTCGCTTTATATTAGAAGGTCTCGAAGTAATCTTATCAGACGCCTCGAAGGGTTATTTTGCACAGAATAGAAAACAAGTTAGGAAACTTGTGGATTTGGGAGTTGGAGTGTACTATAAAAGATCATCTGGTTTAGGCTTAATCAGCGAAATGAAACCTTTATGGATAAGTTTGTTTCTGACAAAGTAAGGAGCATTGAAGATTCTTCAATGAATTTGGGGTTGTAAAGATTGGATACGAGATGGGATAGTTTAGTGGAGCACAAAAGCTCAACTTCACTTCCAATTGGGTATAATTACTGTCATGTAAATAATTTTACTTCCCAAATGTAATAAGATATAACAGAAATTAACATCAGTTTTTACATTAGATATAGTGTTTTACATATTGATATTTTCACTTTCCTAATGTTAGAAAGTTTACCAAACTTTTCTATATTGGTATATGAAGATATTCTGGGCAATATAAGGGGTGGAAAAGTAGTTTAATATCGTTACCATAATTGATTTCACAACTTGAATAGGAACACAATTATTTCAGAAGTTTAAAATTTAAAAATAGTTAATTATGAATTAAAGTTATCATTCCACAAGCACGTCTCCACGAAACCTACCTGACCTACAACGACCAGTTCGATCCTTACGCTTCACTTCGAGTTTACATTTATCAATAGTTCTTTCCAATAACTTCAAATTTAAACAATCAGTTCTACAGTTTCAACTTGGATTGTGCTATTTATTGTGTTATATTGATATTTAGCCTTCTTTAATGTAAAGAGGTGAAACGGAAGTAAACAACATGAGTTTCATTCATTAAGGATTTAGTGCTTTAGAAATTCATGTTTTCCTCTTCTCTAATGTGTAAATGTGTTACAAAAGAAAGGAAGATTAATTTCTACAAGAATTTAGTGTTTTATATATTTATATTTGTTGTATCAATTTAAGTGAGAAAATTTTAGTGTACTTGTGGATTTTGTGAATGGATTATTCGTCGTCCATATTACTTATTACCCTCAAGACAGACATATTGTGAGAAACTATATCACAGGTTTCATATTTTCTTATTTCCACTTCCCTTGAGAAAACGTAGCAGAAATTAACATTATTACTTTCAACAAGGATTCTTTTATGTATTTATAATTTGTTATTTACAATTCACTGACATCAGAAAGTTTATCAGGAGTTAACATTACTGGTGGTTTAGCATTATATCAATTCTGATTTAATATAATATTAATTCAACATTGATTTAGTGTCTTATATTTTGACATTTTCTTATTTCCAATTCATTATTTTCTTATTTCTCATTTTATTTTCAGAAGGTAAAAAGAACTTAATATTGCTTTGATCAGGGATTGAGAGTTTTTCCGTAAATGAAAGAGAATAACCTTTCTCGACTAAAACATCGAAATAAATCGGAACAAGGTTAGAATCGATAAATTGTATTCTGGGCGCGAGTAGGGGCTGGAGACGTGCTTGTGGAACGGTACCGACTAATCCTACAGTGTTCTATAAAGGAACAACTGAAAATAATATGTATTTGAACAGAAATATTTTAAAAATTAAATATAAATCCATTAAATTATAATTAAATGTATATTAATTGAAATCATTTATTGTTTTTATTATCATAATACATTTTTAATTATATATGTAATAAATGATACTTCATACACTCATTAATATTTAATTACAGATAAATAAAAGGTAGCATGTTGGGGAAAATATAAAAGAAAATTCTGTGGCAAAATCCTTGGAATCGGATAACAATAAACCAAAAACATAAAAAACTCTCGGTTGATACTTCCCTTCCGAGATCTCTAAAAAAACAGAACTGAATATTATGTTACCATCAGTTTATGAGGCGGATATCGGTTCCATTTTTCCCTCCTCATTTTAAATGATCCAATACTTTTAAACTAAACAAAATTAGAACGTTGATCATTGTATATAAGTATATATATATATATATATATATATATATATATCATTGTATATAAATGTGTGACGTTTCGAGACTATATTGTTCTCATAATCATGCCCTACAGTGAAAAAACAGGTTACAATAAAATTATATAAGTTAAAAAAGTTATTTCAAAACATATAGTTAGCTACATTATTATTATTTATAACGATATGTGTTACATATTACATATTACATATTGTATGTAATATTACATATTGTGGATGAAGAGAGTGGCCAAGGATGTCCTTCGGCCTCGAAAAATCGTCAGATCCTGGCAGATCTGTAAAACAGTGTCCTTAAAAACAGAAGCAATCTCTTAATCCCGCCCCGAACCCCCACCACCACTCTTCTATATCGTACTTTTTTAGCAAAAAGAGTAAACGGGAAGGAGTCGTTAGCGTTGAAAAACTATCTTCAGCCTCCCGTAGAATGGGTTAACAACGAATTAATATCCTTCCGTCATCTTAAAACAGTTAAATCGTTAAACATTTTTAAAAAAAAAAGTCCTTTTAAGGACCGCCATCTTAAAACCGTTAAATATTTTAAAACAGTATCCAGGAGGACAACAATGGAGGAAGTTATCCTTCGGATAATTTAAAAAACCGTTAAAACAGCAATCCTTAAGGACGAAAAAGCTAATTCTAATTTTGGATGGAGAGAGTGGCCAAGGATGTCCTCCGGCCTCGAAAAATCGTCAGATCCTGGCAGATCTGTAAAACAGTGTCAACAGTGTCAGTAACACACAAGACAAAATAATATAATTAAATTATTTATACTTTAGCAATATGTATGAAATTTGTTGGTACCCTTACAAAAGCATGGGTTCTACTCCAATTCTAATTCTAACGTTCTTCCAATTTATTTCGTTGTTTTATTCATTAGTTTTTGAGAGGAAATGTTATACTTCTTCATTTACGGAGAAACTCTAAATCCCTGTGCAAAGTAATATTAACTTCTGTTTACCTTCTGATATTACAATGAGAAATAAGAAAATAATGAAGTGGAAATGAGAAAATATCAAAATATAAGACACTAAATCAATGCTGAATTAATGTTTTACTAAATCAGAATTGATATAATGCTAAAGCACCAGTAATATTAACTCCTGATAAATTTTCTGAAGTTAGGGTAAATAACAAATTACAAATATTTAAAAACACAGAATCCTTGTTGAAATTGTTTATGCTAATTTCTGCAATATTTTCTCAAGGGAAGTGGAAATTAAGAAAATTTGAAACTTGTGATATACCTTCTCACATTCATTTTTAGATCTACGTGTTTTATTGAATTGAATAAGTAATACGGACGACTAAGAATCCATTCACAAAATATGAAAACTGAAAATTTCTCAATTAATTTGATATAAAAAATATAAATATATACAACACCAAATCCATGTAGAAATTAATCTTCTCAACTTTTGTAACACTTTTACATATTAGAGAAGAGGAAATAAGAAAACATCAATTTATAAAAAACTAAATCCATTTTAAACTCTTGTTGTTAACTTCTGTTTCACCTTTTTACATTTAAGAAGACTAAATATAAGTAATCCATATAAGTAATGAACAACACAATCCAACTTGAAAATGTTTACAGGTTATAGGAAAGATCTATCGATAAATGTAAACTGGAAGCGAAGCGTAAGGATCGAACTGTTCGGTGTAGCGCTGGTCAAGCCGTCTGGTGGAGCCCCGCTTATGTAAGAATACTTAATATATTTACAAATATATCATAAAACATGCTCAAGTTATAAGATTTTTCACTGACCTCTGTTGAATAGATCCGTTACCTAGGACTACAAATGGACAAGCGTATAGCTTGGAATCCACACATAACACTAAAATGACAAGAAACTCCCGTCGATTTCGACTTCTTCAACATTTACTTGATAAACGCTCTAAGATCCCGGTTAATAGCAAAGAATCATTTACATGACAGTATTTGGACGTACGGAGTTGAAATCTGGGGCTCCATGAAACCATATAATTCATCTCTAAACCAATCCCCGCAGTCTAAAATCCTTGAAAAAATAATAAATTTAAAATAGTTTTTTTTTTAAATATGATTAAAACTAATTTTTCTTATTCATCAAATAGCAAAACAGACGATAGTACAATGTTTAAAGTAACACCATCTTCTAAAATTTGTCAACGGCTTGGTTCAAAGTTGGCCCCTAAATTGCCTTTTTTTTTGTTTAATAAAAAATGATAACATTGAAGAAATGAGATAGAGACATGAAACGAAAAAGAAAATTTTGCTGAATATATTGGTGATCAATGTATTACTCATATGAAACAATCCTGCCGCCATTTATGCCAGGCCGGAGGAGGTTTGGACAGATTTAAAAGGCTTACATCGGCCTAGGACGGCCAACATGTGCTCTTATCGCGATTGCAGGACATTCTATGTTTAATCCTTAAATGTAAGAACAAAATGGAGAATGTTAGCTTGTACATTGAGCCGGCCAAAAGGATTTTCGTTTTAAAGGCGCGTTTGTTCAAAGTAGCCCAACGCTACGGAAACAAAATCATTATAATCATAAATCATTTTAAATATTATTTAATTTTCATATTATAATAATAATTATAATTTTATAACAATTTTCTTTTATCCTTTTAGATATTTTTTAAAATTAATATTCCTTCGATTAGATTGTAAAAAAGGGACGAATGTGGCTTGCCAATCTGGTAGACAGTTATATATATATAAAATAAATGTAAAAATAAAGAAACAAAAAAAAATAAAACTCACGTCAGTATAAGAAAAATATATATATTTTTTAAAAATAATTACTAATACACGTGTGAGCAGTGTAATCATAGGGAATATTTTCCAGCTTAAATAAAAATATTCGTAATTATACAACTCAGGTGTAATTTTCTGGGAAAACGATATTTTCCTCTCCCATAATATTTAAAATATTTTATGATGTGTTCTGTTGTTTTTGTTCTACTTTCGACTATTCCAATTTTTTTTTTTTTAAGACTGCACGTGGCATATGTCAAGTATGACTACTGTATTTGACAGATCGCGGATAGAAAATTTAAATCTAGGAGGTGTATAATAGAATAGAAAGAACATGATTATAAGAATTATTTATACAAGAAAATTCACGTAAAAAAATATATTTTAGCACATTTCATATCAAAGTAACTGGAATTAAAAGTAGTTTTAAGTCGTGTGGCTAGAAGAAAATTCAATAATTCCTCTACAAAATAGATAAATGGGCCACTTGAAGTACGCATGATGGTATAGAAGAATCAATACAATTAGGATTGATGAATTAATTGCTACTTCTATTGGGATTATTTTATTAGAATTCTAGTTTCGAACGCTAAACATTTATTTTCAGTTCTAAAACATACAAAATTTTCAACACATCAGCGCTATGTTACATCGATTATATACACTAGAGTTTTCAAAAATGTAAGACAAGAAATCAAACATTAGTACTTAGTACTTATTAACTATAAGGGGAGGGCACACTCAGTCTCTCACGGATTTTGTTTGCAATTTGTTTGGAGATTCCTGGTCAAAAACTATCAGACACGTATTTTACCGTTCCGACTAATGGCCCCTAGAAGCCGAGAAAAAAAATAAAATAGCATTAAACTAATTTATTTTATATCTCGAGTTTAAAAAATGATATCGACATAATTCTTGCACCAATATATTTAATTTTGATTGCGGATTTAAGGAAAAATATAGCCGCTCCATAGATTTTGGTTTAGGTTTATTGAATTCTAAAAAAATAAGTTATGTAGAAATTTTTGTTACGTATTATTTTTGTAGAAATTAGCTTCTAGGGCCCATTGGTCAAAAAACTTTTTCAAGTGAATTCGGCAAAATACGTATCCAATAGAAAAATAAATTCGTAATTCATTTTGTTGACCAGGAACCTCCAAAAAAATAGCTAACAAGATCCATGAGACTGAGTGTGTCCTCTCCTTGTTAGTACTTCAGGAGATCTAACAGATATCTGAAATATATCCATCGTAACAAGATAGAGTGGGCAGGTATGTTAAATTTTTGGGGTTTACTATGGGGTTTCCCTTATTGCTCATTGGATTTTTCCGTTCTTATTTGAAACAAATTTAAAATGGGGCTATTTAATTCGATTTATTTTATCTGGTCATTTAAACAAAAATCTAGATCGGTTTAAACGATTTTATTATTTCTAATATTTCATAAATATTTAATCTTAGGCTATTTTCTACTTGTATTATTTTTATTTCCGAGTCTTTATTAAATTTATGGTTATTTTCATTGAGATGGATAGCGAAACTGGAATTTCGGCTGTTATTGTATGCGCCTATATGTTCTTTTACTGTTTGATTTACCGATCGTCCAGTTTTTCCGTGTATTTTGCTTCACAGTTCGTATAAACCGCTTTTTTGGAAAGGGTCTATTTTTTCTTAGATAAACGAAAGAATGATGAAAATGATTTATCTTTTTTAAATGCAGGGTTAAAACCTATTTTTTTTTTTTATTTCCTTTCCGATTTTGATGGATATTAGGCCGTAATATGGTATCAAAATATATTTCTTCGGGCTAGCTTTATCCTCTGGGGGTGTTATGTATATATTATTTATAATTTTTTTATGGATTTGTTTTTTTTTAAATATAGTCGATTGTGACTTTACTATATCCATTATTGCTGGCTATAGTGTATATGGTTGGGATTTCTTTGTTATATTTTTTTTCATTTATCTATACTTATTAGATAACTTGGCATTTTTTGGTTGGTAGAGAAAATCTGGTGGATGGTTGGTAACGTTAACCTTCTTTTAGAATTGAAATTTAAATAATTTTATTAATATTAATTTATCAATTAAAAATAATATCAGTCTTTCAAATGATAAAAATATTGTAGCAAAATTTCGGGACTATATTGTTCTCATAATCATGCCCTACAGTAAACAAAATATGTTATAGTACAATTATACCAGGTATGCAAGTTTAAAATGTCGTTTTAATTCCAATAGAATGCGCTCTTAGCCTATTGAAGGATTTGCTTATCTCTAAACGCTATTTTGTTTGTTAGTCATTTGTTTACAAAAGTCAGTTGTTTTTTTTAAGTCGTTTACGTGGACGTATCATACCTTTCTTTGGTGTTAAAAATGTCTAATTTTAAACCAAATAAAGAGCATTTGCGGCATGTCATGATTGGTTTCAAAGTTTCAAACGTAGTGATTTTGATGTTACTGATCAAAAAACGAGAAAATCGACCAAAAAAGTTTGAGGACTTCGAATTGCAATCTTTATTAGACGAAGACAATACCCAAACCCAACAAATGATGGCAGAACAGTTAAATGTCACTAGGCAATTTTTTTAAAATTACTGTGTATATATTTTAAGAAATAAACGACATTTTAAACTTGCATACCTGGTATAAGTGATTTAAATTGTGATTTAAATAATTAAATAATTATTAAATAAATAATAATTAAATAATTAAATAATTATTCTTTCTTTAATTATTTATTGATATTTACAAATGTATACATTATATATAAGTATATTCGAAGAAAGTGATTACAATGGCATATCAATAATATGTAAATAACTATTCACTAGTAGAATTGCAATAAATGTTCTACACTAGAAGGTCTCTTGAAATAGCCTAGAGACCTAATATTGTCTGCTTAAGAGATACTTATTTTATCAAAAAGGTAAATTTATTGTATACGTGAAGTAAATAGATATAATTTACCTGCAGGTTAAAAATCATGTAAAATAAATGATCCGACGCTTATGATAAATTATCCGCTTATAAGAAATTTCCTGTTTTTAACGATTATCCGTGACCCTTCATGTAGACCGAATTTCATTCCTCGAAATTAAGTTAATTTGTTCGTAAATACGCAGTACAAACAGTTTTGTTTAAATAGATTTTAATACATATTTTAAGTTCTATTAATCTATGTATTACTTTTAGTATACTTTTCTATTAAGTACTTTTAAAGACATCAGAAAATAAATTGAAAAAAAAAAAAAAAATGCATTCTTCATCAAATTCTTATCATCATCATTGTATTAAATTTTTCCAAATATATTTGATTTTGATTATTAATATGAATTATTAATTCATTACCAAAATTTATTCACTAGTTCTTTGCTTGTTAAGAAACTGCCAATTAGTAACTTTTCAATGAAATTTCTACATCAGATGGTCCCCAACTTCTTTTCAGACGCCTTCGAAAGATTATCGGGAATTGAATGTGAGTTTACTATGGAAGAATACGTATCTGGTTTGGGCTAAATTAGCAACATATGGAACATTAAGATCTTCATGGATAAGTTTGTTTGTGACATGATGGGAAGCGTTGAGGATTTTACGAAGGATTTTGGATTTCAAGAATTAGAAGGTTTAGTGAAGCCCTAAAGCTCAACTCCGTATGTCCAAATAATTACTGTTGTGTAAATGAGACGCTTGAAATGTTTGAAGATTTGTGTAGTCAATGTCAGAGAGGTCGAAATCCAAGAGCAGTTTCTTGTCTTTTAAGTCTCGTATGAGGATCCCAAGTAAGTCGTATGTCCGAATGGAGTCCTTGGTAGCGGATCTGTTCAACGGGGAATTGTGCAATCTTATTAAAGAGAAATTATTTTAAGTTTATTTGATGCGATTTGTTTAGATTTATTTTATTTCTCCATTTTTTAAACAAAGGATCATTATTCACTGATAACACACAAGTGTCATTAGGCGTAAGTGCTGATAATTTAAATAATCAATGAAATTCTCTCTCTCTCTTTCTCTCTCTCTCTCCCTTTCTCTTCCACTCTCTCTCTCTCACTCTGTCTCTCTTTCTTTCCCCGGGGTGGGGTGTTCTTGGTTTCCTCAACAATCTCTTTCCACTTATCACTCTCCATTTTCAAGCTGTAATGCTTGTTATTCTTCTCTTTACCATCGTCTTTATATTTATAATAGTATTTGTTCATTATTAATAAATCGTATTTTAAAAGTAGTCTCTGTCTCTTTCTCCGTCCCTCCCACTCTCTCTCTATTTACATAGTTTGGTTCTAGGATATAAATATATTAATGTCTGCAAGATAAGGCCACAGGGCACAAGACTAAACAAATATCAATCTCTCTCTCTCTCTCTCTCTCTCTCTCTCTCTCTCTCTCTCTCTCTCTCTCTCTCTCTCTCTCTCTCTCTCTCTCTCTTTCTCTCTCTCTCTCTGTTTATAGTACTATTTTTTTTCTTCAATATAAAATAATACTAAAATACCTTTTCTTGGCGTGATTTTAATACGAAACCCGAATGGAACAATAGAATCTGAATGGTCGAAAAACCGATGCGTTCCAGAAGATACTTACATTATTATAGCCAATGTCCCTAACGCCGCTAATAAGAAAAAAATACAAGAAAATTATCCACCGGAAATAATAAAATAAGTGCGGAAAATAAAGTAGTAGATCTGAATATGAAATTATCAATGACAAATACTACAAGATTCCGTAAGTACAAAAATTTGCAAAAACACAAATAACAATAAAACATGTCACCGTCACATTCAAAAATACGTCTAAAATAGCAAAATTGTACAATGAAACCAAAGATAAAAATAAATTAAAATTAAATCCTGCTCCCTCTATCCCACTCTCTCTCTCTCTCTCTATATATATATATATATGTGTGTGTGTGTGTGTGTGTGTGTGTATGCGTGTATGTGTGTGTGTATGTATGCATAGTTTTAAAGGAGTTGAATGGATATTTAAAGAAACCAACTAATTTATTCTTGCCAAATACAGCCACTTAGCCGACATAAATTGATTGCTGGGCATTAAACACTGAGTTCGGCAATCACTCGGTACACAAGATTTCTGAGTGACATGGCAACACCAATCGTAGCCACGGCTTAATCTGTTAATTAGAAACCGATTGTGGTTAATTGGCAGGCCACAGCTCCTGAAAGAGGGTGTAATTGGGGAAAATATAATTTCAATGGGAACCACTTGAATCGAGGGGTCCACTTAAATGAATTAGAGCGAAAACACTCTGTGAGTTTAACGTAAACAATTGAAAATAAGCGCAAAAAAATAATTAAAAGTAATTTTTAAAAATTAAATGTCCTATTCTAGGCAAGCATATATATATATTAAACCTGCTAAAATAGAAGACAATAATAATTAAAGGTACAATCAGCTCAGTTATCCCGTATATTTCATTCAATAAAGGTCGAAAATTGGGTGTAGAATGAGTTTTCTGTAATCCAAGGTTTTCTTCGGAAACATGATCATGGTAGTTAGGAACTTAACATACTAAAATTTTAAATTTCTAAATTCTCTAAAAATTCTATTCTATACATTTTTTTCATATTCCGTACCGTTCCCGGAATATACGCTAGGTAAATGTGAAAATATGCGAAAAAGCGATTTTCACTTTACGTTTTCTCTTCATATCTTCTAAACCATTCATCATATGACAATAGTACTCATAATGAATGTTGTAGAACATTAAATTTGCTTTTAAAAAATGTGTATATATATATATATATATATATATATATATATATATATATATATATATATATATATTCAGTTTATCTTGAACCTGACAAAATTTAAACTAATTTTAATGTTTCATGGTACAATGTGGTATTTAGTAGTGGTCTTATTTCTTGAAACTCAATGCCTCCTATAAATCTACATACGAATTACATATTTTAATTAACCGTATATAATGAATTTTAATGATTTATTCTCACACTAGGAGTCCCAACACCTGCCACACATGTTTATGTTACAGGTTCTATCTTCTTCAAGGATGTGCAAATACTCATATTCTAAGGTCAAGTATTACCATTTTCCTGAAAATGTTTTTTACATTTATCATATCCCAAAGAGAATTGAAAATTAATATAAATTTATATTAGCATAGTCGATTTATATATAGAAGCTCGCGAAAGCGCACGTACATAAGTCGCTCTTCGAAAACACGTTTTATCGGTACTCTTTAGACTGTAACTCCGAAATTATTAACCCCATCTAAAATTTAATTTTTTCATCTAGAAGGTAATTAAATTTACTAGTAGATTCTATAGATGAAATTGTGAACAAACCCGTAAAACACCCAGCACGCTGAAGACCCTGTACTGTTGTGAAACCAACGTTTTATCGGCACATTTTTCACTATAACCCCGAAATTATTAATCCCATACAACATTTTATTTTTTTCATTTAAAAGCTGATAAAGACTAAAACGACAAGAAACTGCCCGTCGTTACGGACTACTTCAACATTTACTAGACAAACGTTCAAAGCTCCCAATTAATTACAAAAGACTCTTATACATGACTGTGATTAGACCTATTTGGACGTACGGAGTTGAGCTTTGGGGCTCCACTAAACCATCCAATTCATCTCGTCCCGTAAATCACGCATACTGAAGCCAGGTTATCCCTATTTCAAAGACAGTAAAAAATATTGTTTACAATGGAAAAATTTGAATTAAAAATATAATTATAAACCAAATAAATCCTAATTAATGAAAAAACGACAGGAATTTTGAAAAGGCCCGGTAAAATTATTATGGATAATTATTTTAGCCTTCAATAATATCGTAGAAGCCTGGGCTAGACATAAATCATGGCCTAGGAATGGACGACCCCTTGGAACAACCATTGGTTTTTACCCTAGAGCAGGCTTTAATCGTGAAGAAGTGGCAACGGGGGACCGGAACACGTGACCAGAAACTTGTACACAGCCCCCCCCCCACCACTCCCCCCCCCCAACCCTTTAAGACCACAAAAAACAAGGGCATGATCTTCTTCAATTTTGTCCCTTCTCAGTTGGACTTCAACTCCAACACAGCGCGGATAGAAAATATGAAATATTTATCATCGCAAACGATAATTCTAATCATTATAGATGATTTTAAATCTCGATTTTATCTCAATAAAAACACGTCAGAAAATCCGAAGTAATGTAAAGCTTGTAATTATAATAATTTCCATTGTATTATAATATAATAAATAATTAATCAAATTTCCAGAAGTTGTTAAAACATAAATTAATAGACAATGGTCAGATGAAAGGAGGAAAGGTTGGGAGGGATTTTCCAAAACTGGTGGTATTCCCAGATACAGGTACAAAAAGGATTTCCGTATTTCCGTGTAATATATAAATGGATAAATGATTTATATGATATATATTTTTGGACTGAATGAATTAAATTGGAATAACATGTGTTGATTTTTTGTTTACTGCGCGATTTTTTAATTGTTCTAAGGTTATCATTTCTTTAATATTTCGTTTTAAATTATTTTGTTCATGGAGAATAATTTTGGGAGAATCAAATTTAAAAGAATGTTTTTTTTGCATGTAATGTGTGATGAGTAGTGAAGGGATGTTCCGACTTAAAAGTGGAATGAGATTTTACGTTCCGCTTTACTATTTGAACTAGTTCCACTTTTTGTTCCACGTCAGTTTGACTAACCTGCTACCTATGTACCATGCATTTTTGTTACAACTTTTTTTGTGACTTCGAGCTAATAACCTCCTCCTTCTATTTTATAATTAAAAATTTTATAGGTACATATAAATATTAAGAAGGTTTAAATAGAAAGGGGAGAGAAAATCAACAGCGGCAGGGTCAACGCAACAAAGTAGTTGGAACGACCTTGGGTGGAAAGAAACCAGAGTTGCAATCAGAACTCTACTATACCGAGAAAACAAAACGAGAGATCTTTTGGCGTTGGTTTTCATTCCAAGTGGAACGAAAAACTTTAGCGATTGGTTTCGTTCCAAACCGGTTCAAAGCTGGAACCAGTTCCAAGTCCCGTTCTACCCAGAACAACCCATCACTAGTGGTGGGAGCTGGTTGGTCTGGTTTATTCGAGTTTTTAGTGATAGACGTATTTATGTTCAACTGTATTTATGTTCGTTATCAACATAATATGAAACATGAAATAACCTGTATAACTCATATTTTATTGTAACCTGTTTTTTTTTACTGTAGGATATGATTATGAGAACAGTATAGTCTCCAAAACGACACCAATATAAGTTGCCAATTTATTGACGGAACCTAAAGAACCTTATTTATATACAGGGTGTCCCATACATAATGTAAAAAAAAAAATGGGTAATACTGCATGCTGAACGGGGTAGAATGGTGCAGAAACGAGTTTCCTATCTCAATCTGTTGAGGAGATGGATTCTTTTTTGTTTTTATTTTTAAAATCTTACTTTTTTTCTGAAAAATGGCAGTTTTCTCTACTTTGTTTTAGCGTAGAAACAAAAACAATGATATTTTCTTAACAAGCATTAAATTTTCTAAAATATGAGATAGGTCTAGTTACTTTTAGGGGGTCTTTTAACGTGCAAAACACGAAACATTTATTAAAACTTAAATTTTTAATATTCTTTGAAATTTTCTCACTCCCTACTGGAGTACCCTAGCAGATGTCAAATTTCCCCAAAACAGCGGAATTTAATTAGCTTTTTAGTGGTGTAACCCATGATACAATTGCACCTCACCTTTTGAGTCTAACAGAAATTTTCTGATAAAAAACACGCTAGAGAATAAATACTTGATTGCTTCACGTACCTATTAGAAAAAAACTACTTAATTGGATAAAAGTATTAATTATTTTATCTCTTGTCCATTTGCATGAGGGGTAAAGAGTTGTGAAGGTGGCAAGCCCTCTCTCCCCTTCCCCCCCCCCCAAAAAAAAATCTTATTTATAGAGAGTTCAGGGGGGGGGGGGTGATCCAAATTCATGCTGATCTAATGTTACATAAACGTACTTTTTTTTTTTTTTTTTTTTAAATATAAAAAATAACAATTTAGGATTATTTGAAGAAATGAAATACACCAACAGAAAAATGACATTTCATAATGTGCCTGCTACTCATTAGCGCAGACTATATCACGTTCTGATTGGAATTAGTGTTATCAAGCCCCAGATTTATTTAGTTAAGCTTTGTAAACAATTATAATCCCACTGTGTGCAAAGTCATAAGAAGTTGTCCTCTCATTTCATGACTGCATCAATTTCCATTTACTTTTCAGCCATGGACTTCACCACAAGTGAGTATGCAGATATGATTTTCGTCTACGGGTTTTGCGATGGCAATGCGCTAGCAGCTCAGAGTAGACAAAATCTGCGTAAAGTACGTTTATGTAACATTAGGTAACCAGCAAGAATTTGGATCAACCCTTCCCCCCTCCCCCCTGAACTCCCAATAAATATGATTTTTCTTTTTTTGGGGGGGGGAGGGAGTGCTTGCCACCTTCACAACTATTTATCCCTCATGCACATGGACAAGAGATAAAATAACTAATACTTTTATTCAATCAAGTAGTTTTTTCTAGTAGAAACGTAAAGCAATCAAATATTTATTCTCTAGCGTGTTTTTCATCAGAAAAACCTCTTTTAGACTCAAAAGGTGAAATGCAATTGTATCATGGGTCACACCACTAAAAAGCTAACTAAATTCTGCAGTTTTGAAAAATTTGACGGCTTCTAGGATGCTCCAGTGGTGAGTGAGGAATTTTCAAAAAATATAAAAATTTAAGTTTTAATAAATGTTTCGTGTTTTGCGCGTTAAAAGGCCCCCTAAAAGTAACTAGACCTATCTCATATTTTAGAAAATTTAATGCTAATTAAGAAAATATCATCGTTTTTGTTTCTACGCTAAACCAAAGTCGAGAAAACTGCCATTTTTCAGAAAAAGGTAAGATTTAAAAAATAAAAACAAAAAAAATCTATCTCCTCAACAGATTGAGATAGGAAACTCGTTTCTGCGCCATTCTACCCCGTTTAGCAAGCAGTATTACCCTTCTTTTTTTTACACTATGTTTGGGACACCCTATATAAACATATGTGTGTATAAAACAAATTATTTATAAAATTGTAAACGACTGTTTTGTAAAGGAGACAGAATTTTATCTCCTTACGACACATCAGCAACGATGTATCAAGCTATCGACGTTGTCTGACTGGGGAATCTGAAAAGTCGGCCCGTTTATAAGGCTCCGAGACCGCTGAAGAAACTAACCTTTATAGTCTCTATTCATCTAAGCCTAATTAATCTTGTTATTAGCTTCAAAAGAAGCCCGGAATTATAATGCAAATCATCATTCAAACCTCCTTAATGCCGACAAAATTATTAACAAATTTGAAAAGCGTAATCAAGTCAAAGCCTGCACAGCGATGAAAAGCCAGCGGCTTGGATTAAACACAGTACACATTTTTGTCTTGATTGCAATAGGATTATTTCTTAGTAAACTAGTTACTTCTTAGTAGCACTGTAAGTTATTTAAAATGTAGTTGTTGTTTTTTTAAATAGGTTAAAATAAAATACTTGTCAGTAAATATGAAACTGCAGAATACTAAAAGTAATTTCAAAGATTTTTAAGGATCTGTTTGAAAATAAAGAAAAAGAAATAAGTGAGCCCTACGAGAACAACCGTGTTTTTTGTTTACAAGAATATATATATTTTTTTTTCATTTTTTTTTTTTTTTTTTTAAAGTTCACTAATCTAAGTTGAACAGATCCACTATCTAGGACTCCACTTAGACAAAAGACATACTTGGAATCCACTTACAAGACTAAGACGACAAAAAACTGACTTGGTATTCAGACATTCACATACCCTGGCTGTCTAAACCTTCCAATTCTTCTCTTATCCAATCCTAACAATTCAAAATTCTTTGTAAAATCCTCAATGCTCCTTATTATGTCACACACAAACTTATCCAAAAAGATTTTAATGTTTATAAACTCTATTTCCACTAGAATCTAATAATCTCTCTACATGTTTCACATTCAATTACCGATAATCCTCCATGGCGTCTGAAAAGGAGATGGTCCAGAGACCTTTTAATATAGAACTTTTATTGAAGTGTTACGGGTCAGTAGTTCGCAAAATGTTTATTATATGTCATTGTAATCATTATTTTCAAATTTAACTTTTAAATAATAGAACTTTTATTGAAGTGCTACCAATGGGTAGTTGCTTCACAAGCACTGTCATTTTATTATTTTTGTCATTATCACATTTACTCGATGGATGGTTTTATGTACAGTTGTAAATTTCAATAAATAGATATAAAAAAACAAAAACTTTTAAATGAAGACTAAACCGACAAGAAACTGCCCGTCGTTACAGACTACTTCAACATTTACTAGACAAACTATCAAAGCTCCCAATTAATTACAAAAGACTCATTTACATGACTGTGATTAGACCTATTTGGACGTACGGTGATGAGCTTTAGGGCTCCACTAAACCATACAATTCATCTCGTATTCAATCCTTGCAATCCAAAATCCTTCGAAAAATTCTCGATGCTCCTTACTTTCTGACCAATAAACGTATCCATAAAGATCTTAATGTTCCTTATGTTGCTGATTTAGCCCAGACCAGATATCTATCCTTCCATAGTAAGCTTCATAACCACTCCAATCCACTAGTCTACCAACTTGCTTCCCACTCCATTCCCGATAATCCTCCAAGGCGTCTGAAAAGAAGATGGCCTAGAGACCTTTTAGTGTAGATTTTATTGAAGTTCTACTATTGAGTAGTTCATTCCAAGTTTTTACATGCAATTGTATTCACTATCACCACATTTACTTGATTTATATTATTTTGTACAGTTGTAAATATCAATAAATGAAAAAAATAAATAAATATTTTTTATTTTAAACTGCTCTATAGAATAAATGTTGCTATAGTGCCTCACTCAAGGAAAATAAGTAATATGGATGACAACGAATCTATTCATACAATATTTACAATAAACGATAACATATCTATACTATTATGTAAAAGGACAAAATATTTTTCGTTTGTGATCTTTAACAGTTAATAAATAGATAAACAAAATTTAATTATACCTAACCAGATATCTATCGTTTCATAGTTAACTCAATAACCATTCAAATCCACAAGTAATTCAACTTGTTGCTATCCTATTAATCTCCCGAAGCGTCTTAAAAAAAATAAAATAAAATAAAATAAAAATAAAAAATAAAATAAAAAAACGTCCTTGGGAGCTTCTAATGTAGAATTTTTATTAAAGTTATTAGAAAAGAAGATGGCCTAGAGACCTTTTAGTGTAGATTTCATTGAAGTGCTACTATTGAGTAGTTCTTTCCAAGTTACAATGGGTACGCACTTTGCAAGTAATTATTGAGTTATTATAAGCATTATATTTAAATATGATGGATTTTTTTTTTATTTGAGCCTAGAAAATTAAAAAAAAAAAAAAAAAAAAAAAAAAAAAGGGATTTAATTTTTCACCTGTCAGTGTATTATTTATAATGAAATTTAAATACAAGATACCGTAAAAAAGATTTATATTTTAATAATATAAAACACACATATGAAAAGTCATTGAAGGCAATATTAACCTAAAAGCAGGTTCTATTCCATAGCCTTCACAATAAAAAGGAACATAAATTATGAGGTTGGAGGCATTAGGTAGACAATATCTGATATAGGCGGCTGTGGAAGTTATAAAAATGCAACAAACCTTTGATACATAACAGTTTCCTTTAATAATACCCAGCATTTCAATGGCTACAGCTTCCAAATGAAATAAATTCTCACAAAACAATATCCCCCTTATCGCAGAACACTAGCCTTAAAGAATGGCTACAAAATTAGAAAATCAAAATAAGATTGAATTTCAGTTCACCCTCGCGATTCATTGCTTTTCGGCCCCTTTTGATTTAGGAGCAGCTCCAAAGGGAGCCAGATATCCAGTATATTCTCTCATTCCACCATTTCTCTTTTCCATATGCGTTTCATCCGTTTTGTAGAACGGATAAAAGAACCTTTTATTTCCTTATATAAGCTCAGAATTGGTATATAATACTTGGCCAGGCTTCGCTAACATGAAGTCTCTTTTCTATAATTCTTATATGCTTTTGACCGAGTTTTATTTGCCATTCGCAGCAGCTGTCCGTCCAACAATCTATGGACGATTTACCCTGGGGAGAAGTATCCTCTCAGCTTTCATTACATATATTATATGTGTGTGTATATATAAATAAATATATGTGATTTTTCTTTATTTATTATTATTGTTATTTACGTCATTTATAACTCATGACTATTTTAAGCAAAATAATCTGGTATTGGCTGGGGTTTTTTTTTTTTTTTTTTTTTTTTTTTGAGATTGTGCCGATTATACAACACTTCTTAGATAGTAAAAATATTGTTTGTAATGCTAAATCATAAATTTAATACTCCCTAGGCTTGTCTACAATATATATACATCATTCAGTAGTCGATACCATATCCACCAGTAACATTGCCATGATTATGAGAACAAGATAGTCTCGAAACGTCGCCAAAATAGTTGTTTTTATTTATTGGCAGAACCTCAACAGCCTTAGTTTGATAAGGGTTTTTTTTTCTTTTTTAATCATAAATGGCTAAATAAAAAAAAATTCTAAATAATCTTGATTAATAATTAGAGAATTTATATATTTTTCGTTATAATGTAAAAAAAAATATTAAACAATTATATCTATTAATAATAAGAAATTATCGCTTTAATTTAGCGAAATAAGAGAAACCGTAGAGCTTGTAAATAAATTGAATAAATAAAGCTTTTCTTTGCCCTTCTAAGCACCGGAGGCTTTTGTTAATTAATGATCCTACTTTAAACAAAGTCAGATTAGCTTTAACTATTTCAGGATTATTGCTATCACTTTTTCACTGTAAAACTAATATATAACGGTTTACAAATTGAAAAATAAATGATTTTTTTTTTTTTTTTTTTTTTTTTTTTTTTTTTTTTTTTTTTTTTTTTTTTTTTTTTTTTTTTTTTTTTTTTTTTTTTTTTTTTTTTTTTTTTTTTTTTTTTTTTTACACATGGATATGTGTTTAGGGTTGGGGTATATAGTTGTTTTTGTAACTTTTTTTTCACCCTCAAAAATATAATATTTTGACACACTATACCTCTTTTTTGTAGTTAGTCTTCCTCGGACCGAAAATTTGCCGACAGTTCCCTGATTAGAAATTTAATAGAGAATATTTCTGTTGCATAAGTATTCTAACTAGAACCAATTGTTTTGGAGCTATATTAGTTTCAATGAAAACAGTCACGTTTTGCCAACATTTTCTAAGAATTGGGTCCTTTTTGATGCGCTATAGCCGTGTTGGTGTCCCTTATCTACTAAACTATTAAAATAATTTTAATGGTTAAATGTCTACTATTATGGCGTCGTTCTACAAAACATTCTTCGATCTCTTAAAAATTGCTTTCTAAGTTTATATGCAGAAACTTTTCTTCTATATACCTTCTAATTATATGATTATATCTCAGTGATAAAACCTTCAAAGTAAATAATTAATTTTCCTATTCACCACTTTTGATCCAATTCTGGTGTTCCTCAAGGTGGTATCCTAGGTCCCATCTTCTATCAGGTATATACACATACCGAATCATCCTGCCACAGTCTTCACCGCTTAAGCAGACAACACTGGCGTTTTTTCAGTAAATAACGATCATTTAAATGCATCTCAATCACTCCAATCTCAAATCACAAACTTTCATGAATTGTATCAAAAATGGATAAAAAAAAATTAAATAAATCAAATAAAATAACTTTTATTCTTCGTTGTAACTCTATAACTTCCTGTCCTATAGTATCCTTCAATAATATTGCTCTGACCCCAGTTGAACAAATCCTCAAGCTTGGACTACATCTGGAAAAACGACTGACTTGGAATTCAGACATTCACATACACTGGCGGTCTAAACCTTCCAATTCTTCTCTTATCCAATCCTAACAATTCAAAATTCCTTTTAAAATCCTCAATGCTCCTTATTATGTCACACACAAACTTATCCAAAAAGATTTTAATGTTTATAAACTCTATTTCCACTAGAATCTAATAATCTCTCTACATGTTTCACATTCAATTCCCGATAATCCTCCATGGCGTCTGAAAAGGAGATGGTCCAGAGACCTTTTAATATAGAAGTTTTATATTTAGGTGTTACGGGTCAGTAGTTCGTAAAATGTTTATTATATGTCATTGTAATCATTATTTTCAGATTTAACTTTTAAATGAAGACTAAAACAACAAGAAACTGCCCGTCGTTACAGACTACTTCAACATTTACTAGACAAACGTTCAAAGCTCCCAATTAAATACAATAGACTCATGTACATGACTGTGATTAGACCTATTTGAACGTACGGAGTTGAGCTATGGGGCTCCACTAAACCATCCAATTCATCTCGTATCCCAATCCTTGCAATCCAAAATTCTCAATGCTCCTTACTTTGTCACCAATAAACCTATCCATAAAGATCTTAATGTTCCTTATGTAGCTGATTTAGCCCACACCAGATACCTATCCTTCCATAGTAAGCTCCTTAATCACTCAAATCCGTTAGTTTCTCAACTTGCTTCCCACTCCATTCCTGATAATCCTCCGAGGCGTCTGAAACGAAGATGGCCTAAAAAGATTTTTAAAATATAATAAAAATTAGCCTCTCATGAAAGACTTGGGACACATTACAACCTAATGCCTTCTTCGTCTGAAGTTTAAATGTAATGGTCGATTTTTCAAAATTACCTTAGTTTTGAATTTGATATTTGATTTGTAAGTCTTTATATACAGTATATGATGTAGTAGAAGAGATTCACTCTATCTCTGAGTGATTAATGCTTTAATAATTAATTCGTTGGATAATGAAGCAGTAATATTTTAGTAGGATCTGAGTTAAAATGGCCAGTGGGATTTTCTTACAGGTTCAAATTGGGAGATGGGACTTAATTTGGGCGGATGAAGAATAGCCCCTAATTCCTCTCCTCTTTCCCTAGCATTTAGGGATTGATTAAGTCGCTACCTTTAAAATAATGAAATAATTTAGTTGTGTATTATAAAAAGCGTCTTTAAAATTTTTTAAGCATAATTCGAGAAATTGGTCGAGCTCTTTCTCATATATCTTAATGTCTTATCAGTTGAAGAGCTTTTAGCGAACCTTTTTAGTCAGTAATATTTATTTAAGTTTCTTGAAAAATGAGTTTATAAAGCTGCGTTGGAATATTTTTTTAACTAAGGGCGACTTTAAGCAACATGGCTATTTTTTAAATGTGAAGCCCGAGGTGAGCTTCAATTTAATATACGATTGCAAATATTAAAGCTCAACAGATCTCGTTCTAATTCGTTTTTAAATTTCTTTTTTTTGACCCAATAAATATTGTTGCAGTTAATTCCCAAGTAATATATGCTAATGGGAAACGAAATTATTTATTTATTTCTAAAGCACATACTTACCAGAAGCAAAATAACCAGCCTTTTTTTTTACAAGAGATTTTTACAACTAAAATATCAAGAACCATCAACTTCAGACACAACTTTTACGAATTCTCTGTGCAATTTCTGTGGGAGGTCAGAGAATACCGCGACTTTTTGTGCACATTTTGTGGAAATTTTACTTGTAAAAATCGTTTTTCAAAAAAAATTTGCTAGGAACATGTAAGTAATTTCATTTGAATGATATATGATAAATAAAAATTTATCAAGTTTTAAATTGTTTTTATTATTTTCAATCATAAATATATTTTCATTTACTTTAAAAATATTATTCTTCGAGGTACCATACAGTACATTAATTCTATTTTATATACAGAATAGTCAGAACATTTCATTTAATAGAGTCAATATAAAATATGTACAAAACGTTTTAAACAGAGTGTTGTATTTAGTACAACAGGCATTGGCGCGACCGGTCGAAGGTTAAGGCTCATACGAAGGATTTTGGATTGTAAGGATTGGATACGAAAAGAATTTGAAGGCTTAGTGGTGCCTTAAAGCGGAAAATAAAAAAAAAGACGAGGAATTTCTTGTTCTTTTAATCTCAAATGCAGTTTATGTAAATAGTAAGTAAGTAGTTTAATTATATGTTGCAGGGAGTAATGTATTGTCAAAACATATTTTTTTTAAATAGTAAAAATGTGATTTTCTGCACGAATCGACAATGAATAATTCGACTATTTAATATTATTTGTTATTGTTATAACCATGAGTTGTTGTTTATAAAATCAAGCAACAACCGGAGCCAGCCCTGCGACAATAACAATAAATCCTCTATTTGTATAAAAAATAAATAAAACTTGGAAGTGAGCCTCCGAGACAAAGCGTATTAATCGATAAAGATAACTTTAGTCCAAGGAATTTTTATTCGAATAGTTTAAAATAAAGGCAGTAGATTTAAAGTTTAAAGCATTGTTTATTGCCAACAAAAAACGATTGTGCGAGTACCGGACCTGTGGCAGCGAGCGGTCGAATTGCCAGGCCCAGAGATAACAACGGATAATCCGTCTTTGTAAATAAGCATTAACTGGGAACCATGGATAGGGTTTAATGCAAATTTTAGAACGAATTCAGTGTCAAAATTGACGACAAGAATACCAGTCAGAAGTTATACTGAATGTGAACTGGATTAGCGTTAAATTTAAGATTGACTTGTAAATAAAAATAACTAAAATCATTTATGGTCATTTAGATGTATCTTTGAAATATACATAATACTAGTATCCCCCGTTGCGGCTTCGCCCACTCTTATCCGTAAAGAACTTAAATAATTGAAGTCTTATTTGTAAACAATCTTGCATTAAAGTATGGAATTAAGCATTATTTATTCAATTATATTTTCACAAAAACCAGAATTTAAAAACCTGGTTGCTAAAGCATATTTTGACATCCAATTTGTAATTTTAATGTATAAGTAGGTAATCCAGATGGACTATTAAGAAACTCTTGCTGATAATGCATTTATCAGTGCTTGCAACTAAATTCCATGAATATTATTTTCACACACAATATCAAAAAGCAAAGGATCGACATTTTGATTTTATCTGGCAGAAATAATTTAATTGATTGAATCTGGTTGGATTTTCATTTCTAAAGATAAAAATATATGACAGTGTAGGAAACCTTGTTTCTGCTACTCTACACTATGGATTTTTTAACTGATTTTTTTTAACACATATCAATCGATTTTTAAACTGCACTGGGATTCACATGTCACACCACATATTTATAGTTTTTTTTTTTTCCAATGTCCACCACATGTTTATCGCTTTTTTATGACAAACTAAATCTAAAAATTTATAACTTGTATTATTGCTAAACCTTCCTTGGACTCCGAAGAAAGTGTGGTTAAACTTTGGTACATATTGGTTCAAAATTTTTCGCGGTTAGTGATCACTAACAAAAAATCGCTTGCCCTTTTCAATAATAGTATAAATATATCAGAGATGTCGGTACCAACATTTTTCCAATTAAGGAAAAACTACTAAAATAGTTCGATAGTAAGAAATACAAACGAGAAAAATTGGAAGTTTTAGAAAGTTTAGAAGGCCAAAAAAGTGCTACTGAGTTATTCTTTTTAAGTTATTGACATGGCGTTGTCAATATTAAAAATATTATTTTTAAAAAGTGTAAAGCATTTATTTCAAAATAAATAAACATATCGCGTTACTGAATCTTTCTGGGTGAAGCTAAAAACAGATCTCCAAGTTAAATCTGGACATGTTGCAGGCCAGCTTTTAAATTTCCCACTCAATAGAAAGAATTAAAAACTTAAAACGGCTTCGATGAGGATTTATTCTATTTTTTCAGCTCAACTAATTGTTTCCTAGAAACTTTTAATGACTGAATTAAAAGTGTTGTTTATTTATTTTTTCCCCCTACTTCAAGATTAAGTTTTCCGGAGCAACGGGGATCGGTTTTGTAATTAGAAAGTAGTTATAATAAAGATGTTGTTAAAAACAAAAAAAAACGTGAAAGTATTCAAGTTAAATAATGACCCGTTCTCAAGTGTATTGGTTAACTTTGCTAACTACAAACCTCCTCAGTTCCTGCAATAACTTCTACCTAAAGTAATTATTTTCCTCACCTTTCTCTAGGACTCTAACCTACTTTCTCCTACTTTGGGAAGTATCTATACTTTTAAAAATTCTTAAAGTAAAAAATCTCAGTAACTTCTAACAGAACGTTTTGGTTTAGTAAAAATTAAAATAAAAAAAATAAGAGACAGGTATCATGTAAAATAAAATTCATGTTCCGGCCAGAATTACCGATTTATTTGGCACAAAATTAATAAATCCTGATTAAGATGAAATAGTAAAATTACCAAAGGTTTGTTACGTACGTCCAGGAAAAAAAACAAAAAAAAAAAAAAAAAAAAAAAAAAAAAAAAAAAAAAAAAAAAAAAAAAAAAAAAAAAAAAAAAAAAAAAAAAAAAAAAAAAAAAAAAACTGTGTGTCGATTGCTGGGAATTGTAAAAAATTTTAATTTTGAACAATATTTTTAGTTCTTATAATAGCTTTTTGATTGTTTTGAATCAAAATAAAATAAATTTTAATTAATTTCTAGGAAATAAACAAGTTTCAAAAAAGGTAGATTTTTAATTTTTGCTATTTCTCCTTTTTTTTATCCTTATATATTTATTGTATACTGAAATATATAATCATATATTCATTGATTGTGGGCAATGCATGAAGGTTCATGCAAGTAATAACAAATAAAAAATTTTTTAAATATTACATTTTGTTTAAATAATATTTTTTTTTTTTAATTATTGAATGAATTAAAACTAGGGTAACTAGTCTTGAATCGTCGGGTTAACGTCCGAGGGGTAGAACGAGACGTTGAAGGGAAGATTACGACACGTTTGTCTTTAGGAAAGGGGTTTTGATGGGGTGGGATGGAGGTAGGTGTTTGACGGTGTCGGCAACGCTAAACCTACATTTTATTTTTTTTTTCGGATCACTCACTTTGAGGTACGTTAAATAATTATTTTTTTGTGGATGCTTTTTTGCGCTTCCTCCAGGAGGAGGCTGCAAGAAGGTTTGGATTAAAAGTAAACCAGCAAAAAACTAAGTATATGCAGGTTGGAGGTCTAGGAAAGAATACTGTAGGACAGGAAGTCGTAGGTTTACGACGAATCTTTAGAGATAAAAGCTGAAATCTTTTACTTCCATCTTTCAACAATTTTTTTTTTATTTGTATAGTGTTTTTTATTATATTTTACGCAATATTAAATTCATTAAAATCAAGTTGAACTAGTTTGAACTAATTACATCTTATTTTTCTGCTTTTGAAAGAGTCGTATACTTGTTTAGTGAGTCTATTTTTATTCTAAATATCTGACCGTAAAAACTAATTTTTCTTTTTCTTATAGTAACTGAAAACTGTTCAATTTTTTTGTACAGAGTTTTAGTTAAAATTAACTGCAATGAAGTTTATGAAGATTAGCCTTGTCAACTCTCTAGATTATTAAAAACATAGAATTATAAAAAAAAATTCTTTTATGCTTTACTAATAATGTACACGGGATATAATTGGGCCAGGAAATCTCTTGACAGTCCAACAAAATGCTAATATGTTTCTAATACATATGTAGTTCACTTTGAAGATTATATTTAAAAAATATAATAAAAAATAATATATTAAATTGTTTCCAACGCATTCCTATAATCTACAAATACACCTCCCGAAAATTGGAATATGTTTCAACTGATGGTGGACTAAGAGAAATTTTTCTTCTAAAGTAGGTAATGAAAATTACCGATTTATCTGATTGTGAATAAAATTCAATGTTTTAAAATAATTAAGAACTTATCTTTGTTAACTGGAAGATAAATTTGAGGGTTTTTTTTTTTTTAAGATTTAACAATGAGATTTAGCAAAACATTCGAATATGAAACGAATCTTACCTTTTCAATCCATTCTAGAACCATTGTAAATGTGATTTTTCTATGAATAAATATATTTTCAATATACCTTATAAATACAATATTAAACATTTACAAATGATAATCTTTAATAGTAATTAACCTTCTGAAATAATTCAATGTAATGGTTTAACAGCAAATCTCAAAAGAGCTGATAAAATGGAATTTTGCTTTCCAAAAGAACTAAAGATATATATAATAAAAAAAAATCTTTCTATTGAAGCATAATTGCGTCATTATAAAACAGTTGTTTGCCCTGAAAGCTTATATGCCTCTGAATGTTTGTTTCTAAAAATAAAAAAAAAAAACAAAAAAAATGAAAAATTTGGAAATATGGAAAAGTAGGAAAGAAAAATATTAGGACCCAGAACGACTGAAGATGGTTTTAAACTGAAAAGTAATGCAGAAATATATCAGATTATTGAAAAATTAATTGATGCAATGAGGGTAGATTGGCATTCTATGGACATGGATGAGAGAAGAATAACAAAGAAAATTTTCCAATACAACACAACAGACCTCCAACAATAGAAAACTGATACATGTTTACGTATGGTAAAGGGAAATATGATGGTGGCAAGTGTACAACGGGCCGAATTTGAAAGAAGGAAAAGTAACTACCCTTTACTTAAGCTGATTGTACTATTCAATAATTTAATAAACACCTTTTTTTTGGTATTTGATCAATTTGTGTAAAAGTAATTTGATTGATATTTCATGAACACAATATTGAATTTTCAAAATTATATTTGAATATTTTCAATAATATTCACGGCTGGAATCACGTGTGAGGAAAAATCTGCCATTCAAATGTAGAATCACATCTGGCTCGTGAGGGGTAGAAAGGGTGAACTCCAAACCACATTTCCGTCAACACATTCTCTTCTACGAGATATTGATGGATCCGCACTACGGTTTTTCGGGTGTATAATTCTTTAAAACAACTCTTTTGTTTATGATAATTTATAAATAGCAAGTTAATTAAAGGTTGTAGGAAGTTTCCAGAAGGTTCCAGAATTTAAAAAAAAAATAAATAATGAAAAAAAAATATATTCAATTTTACACTAAATATTCTATTATTTTATTTTATATATATATTTTTTAATGAAGTGAAATGTTTAATTGCGTTTTGTTTTGTTGAAGAAATAAAAATTTACATTTAATTTTGAGATCAGTAATTTTATTTTTCAAATATTATTTAAAAGGGCAGTGGCGTAGTAAAAATATTTCAATTTTTTGGTAAACTGACCTAATAAAAAAATACTGTTCACATCTTTCATAAAGCTGTATGTAACTAGTTAATGTGCAATGTGAAAATCTAAATATATTTTGAGAAACAAAAGAGGAGGTGCGGATTAAGAAGGCAGTGAAGAGAGGAAGAAAATAATAAGTGTATTTATCTAATTGCAGTTTAGGATCAAGTTAATTAATATCTCTTGGGCCCAAGGCAACAAGAAGAAAGAATCAAGTAAAAATTAATTGCATCCTTAAAATTATGGCAGAACATTAAATAGCACATTGTTCGAGGATTGTCATTTGCAAAGGCCAAAATCGTTGCATTTGAAGGTAGTCGTTATTTTAATAGTGAGTCAACGTTTAGGTTCCATAAAAGAGGAGACCAGCACGAGCCTTGTAGTGTTCTAAATGATTATTTTTATGCAATACAACGTTGTTTGTCACCAAAGATGCAGATATATTGCAAAGATAATCTCTAATAATCCTTATTAATTTAAATGGTTTTAAACTAACAGCCACCAAGCAATATCAAATGTTCCAGTGATATTAAGCGATATAATAGCAGTATAGCATTTTAGATAATACTCATGGCTTTCATATCCGCATGAGCCGAGCTTTTTTGTGGCGTAAACCAAAATTGGTTAACACTGAGAAGCTTATTACAATAAATATAAAGTGACAACCTGGTATGTATTAACTTTTCCACCTGTTGGGATTATACATATAGGTTTGAGTGAGGAAATATCTTCAGGTTTTTTCCCTTTTTTAAAAAAGCACCAGTTCAGATTTTTTTTTTCCAAAAATCGGGAAAACGTTCTAGGTTGAATCATTTAGAAAATATATTATATACAGTTTGTAGAAAAGTTTCGAATAATGTTTTATATGTTAATGATCTTACACCATCTAGGGTAAGAGCACTAGCAGTAGTTGACAGTGCACTGGTAGTTGATAGTTTGATAATAAATTTCTTATAATAAGGTTTCTGTTTGCACTTTCGTTTCGTTTTAAATTTTGGCGGGTAGTTCAGTTTTTTCTGTATGTAATGAGTGACAGCCATGACTTCCTGGACGGGAAAACTGTTTTCAACACCAAATTTGTTGTTACAACACCAGTTCATTTGACTAAAAGCCTCCATCCTAATGCGATCGGCTAAGGATGCTCTGGTATGTAGTCTGTTTTTTTCTTTATCAAATTCTTATATCTGTCCAACATATGAATATACTTTAGAATATGTACCTGGACTTCATCTTACTATATTCTTGTGGTTATAGATGAAAATTAAGAGGATTTTATTGGGTTTCAACTACTAAAACATATTTATAACCTGTTGTTTAGAGCATGACACCTCTGTCAACTACTAGATATTTCTCATTCTCGCCTTCTTTATTGAATGTGCGTTCTCTGCAAAGAAAAAATCAGGGGTACATGAAAGAACCAAATTCGGCTAATTTAGAGCTCGAAATTCAGTAGTTAACAAGGGGTGGGGTGTCAACTACCAATGCAGCATCAACCAACTACCAATGCAGCATCAACCAACTACCAATGCAGCATCAACCAACTACCAATGCAGCATCACCAACTACCAATGCAGCATCAACCAACTACCAATGCAGCATCAACCAACTAACAATGCAGCATCAACCAACTACCAATGCAGCATCAACCAACTACCAATGCAGCATCAACCAACTACCAATGCAGCATCAACCAACTACCAATGCAGCATCAACCAACTACTAGCACAACACGATATTAGGTCCCTCTTTTTTATTTTATTTTATTTTTTTTCAGTTTAAAAAAAAAAAAGACTCAAATATGAGGTTCAGCAAATGGAAAAGGCCTTTGATGACGTCAAAAGGGGAATTTCTGTTTGCAGCGGCAGCAAGAAGCAAGTGAGTACCTCGAAAACTAGTACCCTGTCAACTACTAAAATTTGGCATCCAGGGTGTGTCAACAACTAATGCAAAAAGGTGATTTGGAGAATTAACACTTTTTCAACGTTCTATTAATACTATTTTACACTAAAAATATTAGGATAACGGACGGGATTCGCACGTATCTGAGGAGGGGAGAAAGAAACTTGTCACATGATCAAACGAGAAAATATTGCTAAAAACGTGAGATATCTTTCTAAAAGTGTCACCTAGTAGTGCACTTACCTTATGCCTGAAGCTTTATTATAAAGATAAATCTGATAACTCTAATTGCGTAACCTAGAGATCGTCGGGCAAATTGTTCGCAGACTGTCTCATGGTAACATGTATATCTGAATCTGTGGTAGGTACTCATAAGTATCATTAATTGAGGTCGTGAAGGTACCATCGGATTGTCCTAAATTTTGTAAAATGAATGGTTGTGGTATGGGCGTATTTGTATGGACATTTCCATGCATTTCTGTCTATCTAATTATTATTTACCTCTTAAAATAACCATTTTTAAAATTTTATATTGAATAAAATTATTACGCTTTCCTTATTTTTTCGCTTTACGTTTGAAAAAAAAAAATAAAAATAAAAATCCTAAATAGACGAATACTTAGAAATGAGGAATTATTTTTAATTTTTATATCCGCGGATAATTCAAATATTGAGTGATAACTGTATTAGATCTTTTTTTATTGATATATATTCTGTTAAAAAATATCTTTTTAAGGTCAGGGAATACGTTTTTTCTTAGATAAAAAAAAAATTGAAAAGGGATGGCAATAAATCAAACATGACTAGTTCACTTCTAGTTAGTGATATATTAACATAATATGGTAGCCCCCTCTGTCCTATTGGGAAGATATATATCCAGCTATTGCTAAAACTTTATTTACTGAACGTAAAAAAACTTTTCGGGCTTATCCAAAAGCCGAGCTCTGAACGCATCTGTTTCTTTGACACCTTCTACCATTCATCAAATCCCTTCTATTTTTTTTTTTAATCTTATGAATTATTGACATCCTTATTGAAGGAGACTAATGTATTAAAAACTACCGTAATTTTAACCCTCCTCTGCTGAAAGTGTTGGAACATGGATTTCCGAGGGTTCACCGGTACTTGAAATACTGCCTCGTTATTTTGTGTTATCCCCAATTAAGCATGTTATATTTAAGTATATGTGATTAAAAATTAAATTATATATGTTTGCGTGTTTAAGGCTGTGGCAAGACAAAAGCTTCTTGACTTAACTATAATAATGATTCTAATGTTCAGAAATTATAATACCATTCTTGATTCTGATAATTTGAATACAGTTTTTAAAGTTTTCCGCTTGAGCAATTTATTTATTTTCGGTGGACGCCCGTTCCGTGGTCTGCTGGATGCACAGCCAAATTCTTTATATCTTTTTATAATTTTAGATACTGTAACCACGTTTTTACTAACAGTCCTCCCAATTTCCCTCACAGTATTACCTTGATATCGTAAAGAAACTATTAACTCGCGAATGGCTTTTTGCACTTCCATCATGAATGCTAATCACAGACTAATTAATATGTTAATCATAAGACTTTCTGACCTTTGTCCTTAAAGCCCATAGCGAGTATCATCAGTTGTTATTGTTGAAATGTTTTGTTATCTTTCATTACACAAGTGTTTCTAGACTTTTTTTGCTATAAGGGTATATTTTTTTTTTAATTTCAACATTTTCTGTTGACTGCTGTTGAAATCCATTCAATGATATATTATGTTAAAATTAAAGATTAATTTTTGTTGTGTAAAATAAGAGTAGTTTCACAATGGGAAATTGCCTATTTTAGATATGAGAAGCATAAGCGTATGATTTGGGCAAGTGTTTCCAAACTTTTTTTGCCCAGTGTATATGTATGCTAATGTAAAACTGTAATAAACTATATTAATTTAAATTTCGTAATTTTATTTTATTTTTAATTATTCCTTACTTTTATTAACTTGATGCTTTAATTAATCCTTATAATTCCATATATCCTGGCTACGGAATGTGTTGACCAAAACCAAAAGTTTTAGCCAAAATAATGATACCATACATTTGGCGAAGTTTTTTTCTTACCAATGAGTTTAGTTTATTTCAGCTCTGAATTAAGAATTCTTCATTCATTCACTTCAATACAATACATATTAGCAACAAATACAAACATCAAAACCTTACATAATACGGTGAAAGGCAAGCTGAAATTTGATGAAACCAGGTTATTCCAGGGAAGAGTGGGTGGTATTCCCCTTCAGAGGTCAGGTTGTACAAGGGACGTCCTCATTAAGAAATAGGAGGTACATGCATTGAGGAGCTGCTTCTCCGGTTTCGAAAACCGAAACTTAGGTCGAAGAGACCAAGATTCTTAAATTTATAATGACTTAATCAAAAACTGTTTTCAGTACAACAATTTTTTAACTCAAATGCCAATACCGTCGATTTTAGTTATCATATCTTGGTGTAATTTAAATTGGGAGGATGCTTTGTTTATAATAAAAATTAATGATAAAACACTAAAATTTATTAGTCACTACGATGTATACATATACTAGGAAATTTTACATTAAAAAAAACAAAACAAAAAAAACATTTAAATAATCCCAAATACTTCAGTCACATATCACTTCTCTTGTAGAACGGTGTCATAACTGAAGAATCAAGATGAATTACAGAATAAAACCTTCGAAAATCTACTTTATTATGTCTTTAACAAACTACTTAGACCTATTTGTACGTACGGAGTTGAGCTTTGGGGCTGTACTAAACCATCCAATTCAACTCGTATCCAATCCTTACAATCCAAAATCCTTCAAAAAATCCTCAATGCTCCTTACTTTGTCACCAATAAACTTATCCATAAAGATCTTAATGTTCCATATGTTGCTAATGTAGCCCAAACCAGATACCTATCCTTTCGTAGTAAGCTCCATAACCACTCCAATCCACTAGTCTCCCAACTCGCTTCCTACTCCATTTCCGATAATCCTCCGAGTTTGAAAAGAAGATGTATTCTAGTGTAGACTTTTGATTAGTGCTACTGATGATTAGTTCTTTTCAGGTTTTCATATGTTATTGTAATCGTTATCAACATATTTACTCGATGTATATATTTGTACATTTGTTGTAAATTTAAATAAATTTATATTAAAAAAATAAAAATTATGTACTCCAGTATCCTTTGATGAAATACCATTAAATACTGTCGAACAAATGCGATGCCTAAGATGTTATCAGGACAAGAGACTTACATGGAATCCTCATACAAGATTGAAAAGACACGAAGCAGCTACACGTTGATTTCGACTGCCCCAACACTTACTTGACAAACGTTCTTACATTACTTCTTTATATGCTACCAAATCCTTATAATCCGAAATCCTTCATAAAATCCTCAATCCTCCTAATTATGTCACAAACAAACTTATCCATAAAGATCTCAATGTTCCATAAGTTGCTGATTTGGTCCAAACCAAAAACCTATCATTTCATCGTAAACTCCATGCCCATTCGAATTCACTAATCTCCCAACTTGCCTCACACTCCATTCCGGATAATTTTCTGATGTGTCTGAAAAGAAGATGGCCAAAATACCTCCTAATGTAGAACTATTGAGGTGCAGGAGTTTATATTAATAGTTTTAAAAACTTTTTTAGAAACAGATATCGAGACACCAAGTAATTAAAATAATTGAGGTTGAAATATAATATCAAAAGGAATTCTGCGGGGACGCTTCCTATCAGCGGCACATTTTATAAGTTTACTTTGATGTGAAAATTTAGGGGTATGTGCTGATGGCAATGTTATTATTGTTTGGGCATTATCATCTCTAGGAAAACTGTAAACATTTTCTAATAATAAAAAAGCACATTGTCTTGGCGCTTTTGTAGGATATGCCAACATTAAAATTAATGACGAAACGATGGAAACAATCTTTTACCTTACACTGTCAGTTATCAACAGTGAAATCGCATCTACTAGTTCAGTGAAATAGAATATAAATTTGAAAACCCAGAGTATCCCTTAGCATTGTCCTCTGCAGAGAATAAGCTTCCTAAAGGGAAAGACTGATATGTAAATCTTTATTCGAGCCCATGGCAACCTTATAGGGAAATAGGACATTGATAATAGACTTTGTAAAGGTTGATGTATGTTAAAATGGAGTTCTTGGAAGGAAGAAAAGAAAGGATTCAAAATTATAAATAAGGAGTTATAAGAACTGAAACGGAGCAAAAGAACTTCCGTAAAAGGAAAATCCTAGTTTGGACATGCTAAAAGGATGATGGCGGAGATGGCGATGAAAGGGAGAAGATAATCTTTACTCTTGTTCTTTTATCTGATGTATCAAGGTTTTCCATCCTATATCCGGAATAACGAGAGGGGGCATAATCATTTAATTTTTTTTTTGTTTAACTATTTATTGATATTCACAACTGTATACATTATATACATCATTTACATTTAAGGAAAATGATTACAATGACATGTTAATATCATGAAAAGAACTACTCACAAGTAGCAATTCAATACAAGTTCTACATTAGAAGGTCTCTTGGCCATCTTCCTTTTATACACCTCGGGGGATAATCGGGTATAGAGTGTAAGGCAAGTTGGGGGACTGTTGGGTTCGAGAGGGTATGGAGTTTACTATGAAAGGATAAGTAGCCGGTTTAGGTCAAATCAGCAATAATGGAAACATTAATATTTTTATGGATAAATTTGTTTGTGACATAAAAAGGAGCATTTTGTAATTTACGAGGGGATTTTTTGAAGGATTCTGGATTGGATTGATTAAATGCGGATAGACTTCAAAGTCTATCAATGGTATGATGGATTCCCATAACTCTATAACGCATGTCTGATATAGATAAATTGCTTGTATTGAATCGGGAGATTTGAACGTTTGTCAAGTAAGTGTAGAGGCAGTCGAAATCGACTTGCAGCTTCATGTCTTTTTATTATAAGGGTTCCAGGTAAGTCTCTTGTCTAGATACAATCTAAGGTACCCTATTTGTTCGGCATTGTTCAATGGTATTTCTTTAAAGGATAGCGGAGGTCATGATTTATTTTATTTTCTTTTTAAATCAATTAATTGAAATTGATATATGTACAAGTATGTACATCAAGTAAATATGTAGATAGCGATTACAATAACATGTCAAAACTTGAAAATAACTACTTATCTGTAGCACTTCCATAAAAATTCTACACTAGAGGGTTTCTAGATCATCATCTTTTTAGAGGTCTCGTAGGAATATCGGGAATGGAGTGGGAAGCATGTTGAGAAACTAGTGGGTTTGCGAGGTTATGGAGCTTACTATGAAAGGATAAATATCTGGTTTATTCTAAATCAGCAACATATGAAACATTAAGATCCTTATGGATAAGTTCATTGGTGACAAAATAAGAAGCATTGAGGATTTTTCGAAGGATTTTGGATTGAAAGGATTGGATACGTGAAGAATTGGAAGGTTTAGTAGAACTCCAAAGCTCAACTCTGTATATCCATATGGGTCTTTTTAAGTCATCTAAATAAGTGTTACATTTATAAGCAAATGTAAAAGTTGTCGGGATGGAAGAACAGTTTCTTGCCTTTTAAGCCTGGTATGGAAATTTTAAAAAAATTATACATTACCTTTCTTTAAAATGAGAATCTTGATAAACTTACCGTTTCAAATCAAAACATTTTAATAACCTTTAGTTTTTCTTTTCTAGTCGATCTTTCTCGAACTGAGAAGTCTTGCATGTGCCTTATGGACATGGCATAGGGAGTGGAATAAATGCTCCAGGAAATAACTACAGCCTTAAATGAGATTAAAATAAATATTAAACTATTTGTGATTATAATTGTTTCTTTTATAGGTATTTTGAAAAATACTAAATGAAATAGAAAAAAAAATCAATGTGTTAAAGCCTGCCATCAAGGAAAAAAAAAGGCTCTCGCCAAACCTTTATCGTTCATAGCCAATTCACAATTCCGCCCTTAAGATATTGGTATGAAAATGATTAAATAAGTTCCACCATCCTCCTAATTCAAACGAAATTTCGACAAATATAATTCTGTTGTAATCCAGGATTTTTATGCAATAAGTTATCGTTAAAATGTTTAATTCATCTTGAGGATCAAATCGGTGTCAAGGTTCATTCAATCTAGAACGTTCTTTTGTCGAGGTGAGAACGAGGAAGATAACAATCACTGGAGTGACTTCAAGCGAGACAAAGTCGTCAAAAAAATAGATGTCCCTTCTAATCGAAAACAATATTTCTTCTCTGCCCTCGTCACTGGAAAAATCACTGGATAGTGCTCGAGAAATCGCTAATTCAGAGTAAAATCAGCCATTTTTAAAAATAATATTATATCTAAAATCTAATATACTTGAAATTATATAATTTTTTTTATCATATAACATATATATATATATATATATATATATATATATATATATATATATATATATATATATATATATATATATATATATAAGTCAAGGTCCGAAGCAGGCTAGTATTAGACTTAATCCTACTTCCAGACATAATAAACAATGTACATGTATAAAAGGCAGGCCTCAGAGCAATAAACTCTCAGTTGTTTTACAGCAGTTACAGTGTAAGTTCTTTCACCTATTATTCCTTTTTTTTTGACTTTTATTTTAGACAACACTTAAGTTATATATAATTTTGTACATTTTAAAATAAAGTTTCATTGTAAATGTTTAAATTTGATCTTCAGATAATGTTTGAGGAAAAGGTGCAAAAACGAGCACTGGTGTAAATTTGGGCACCCCTTCCAACCGGCTTAGGGATATATTGAAGACTGGCGGCGAGGACTGTCTATGGAGCCATTTGCTAATCTAAGATAGCTGTGAGCAGTTGGAACCATTCTTTTAATTATGAGTTATTGGGCAAATTGGTGTTCTGGACTGTAACCTTTTAATAGACATTGTCAAATTGTTTTCATTTTATGTTCTTATGTTTATTTAAAGATAATTTGACAATGATATCCGGAAAGCGGAGATCTTAAGCTACTTTTTGAAGCACACCTTCAGTCTTTTAGGTTACATAAGATAGTTGCCATATTTCTTAAGTGGAGTTGGTGTAAATACGGATACCCTTTCTTAGTGTAAATATGGACCCCCATTGTCCTAACTTCAACATATCTCTTGTGGACCAAATATGGCTTTCCTGAATGCGTTTTTCAACAAACTGTAAGCGCTGGTAAAAATGCTGTTTTATGAGCTGTGGTTTCTTATAATTTTACTATATTTTAAATTTATTATTGTATTTATTACTCCCGATAACAAAATACATTTGTTTGGATTTAAATATTTAAATTATGGTAAATAATCTTCATGAAAAGTAAACAATTTTGTGTTGTACTTACATAGTAATGAAATCTACAACAGTAATGCTCAAACTGCTTCTTACCTGAAACAAAATTTTAAAAAACATAAGCATTATATTTATTTATTTATAAGAAAAATTTATTGGTTTAGTTGTATAATCTGCCAAGCATTATATCAAATAAAAAAAAAATAACAGCAGAAAACTCAGGTAAACGTTTATAACATATAACTTGTTATATAATATAAGAATTATATGAATATTGTTTCAAACAAATTAAATAAAACATTAAAAAAATATCAGTGTATCTATCCTTGTACAGAGTTAAGTAAAAGGTTGTTCAGTAGTAAGTGCTGGTAACATTTGCAATAGAATTTTTTTTTTAAATTAAATAAATTTTACATGCGGCCTCACTCAAGGGAGTAAAAGGGATTACAATGAATCCATATTACTAATTTATTCAATATGTACAATTGAAGTAAATATAAAATAAAATAAAGAAATAAAAAATTAAATTAAAATAAACAGCCTCTAACTATACTTGAAATAAAAAAAAAAACATGTAGTAATTTATTTTGTAATAATATAAAATAAATGATGGTAATAAGTGCAGAAACAAATAAACTGAAGAAAAAAAAAAGGGATCATATTTTCGATAGCTAAAGGAAAATTTTTTTCGGTCTTAAAAGTAAATTTCTTCATGAAATCAAAACAGAATCACTACTTTCAACATATCATTCGAAGGCTGATTGAAATTTTCAAGTTTTTGTGAAATATGCAGTTTTGTATATAGTTTGTTCGAAAAACGGTGAGCGTTGAAGTAATATAAGACATTGTCCCTAAATAACGTTTATATCAAGCTGTTATTTAGGTCACAAGTTTGTAAAATTCAAGATTAGATGTACTCTGATCTTATAGGATATTTAATGCTAAATCCGAAAATGTGGCTAAAATTTGAAAAATATTTAAACAAAATGGAGTATATTACAGCTTTTATGGTAGAAACCGTGGTTTCATCAAAGAAGTCTTGGATTTATCGTATATCTGCAACGGATTGGAATAGAAAGGTGAGATCTGCGGCATTTTTCTACATTTTTGATCTAGTTTCACCCATTTTTTTTTACACTAAGAGGTACTCACCCAGCATAAAATAAAATAAAGAAATTAAAACAAAAAAAAGCCTCTAACTATACCAGAAATAGAAAAACATGCAATAATTTATTTTGTAATAATATAAAATAAATGAGCGTAGTAAGTGCAGAAACAAATAAACTGAAAAAGAGATACATAAAACAAAACAAAAAAATAAAATAAAAAAAACACAATCATATTTGCGATAGCTAAAGGTTATAGCTAATAGGTTAGACGGAATATGTAACAATCTGAGTTTTGTACGCTAAAATGAAAAGCACTATTTTTATTGTTCAAATCTATATTCAATGGTATCAATAAAGGAAAAATTTTTTTATGGTATCGGCAACGAATACCTAAAATTAGGTATTGATAATTCTCTAGAAGTAGCTTTAATGATATGATAATTGACGTAATGCTAAGAAATTTGAATGTGATGTATTATATGAAAAAAAAACAAAAAAAAAAAACAATTCACTGTATAATTCAGATGTTTTCTAAAAATCTAAGCAGATAGTTATAAAAAATATTCTTTATGCTTTGCGAACCTGAAAAATTATATTATATTCACTTTTTTTTTATCAACTGATAGCGTTTTAAGAAAAAATGGTGACTTTATTTTGCATTAGTCCCAATCCGATCACAATAGGCACAGAAGGAAAAATGAATGAAAACTCCCTTCCTTTTAGAATTCCAAGAGCATCGTTATTTTTAATTATGATCCGTGTGTGTATTATTAACAGAAATACCTCATACAAGGAATCCCCTTTACGAAAATTTATCAAAGAAAGAAGCTGATATGACATAAGTATGTACGGAATCTCTGCCAAGAATAAAAAAAAAAAGCAATAAATAAAATGAATACAGAAGAATTCTCATAAATTTAGCGTAATCGCCATTCGGGGAACTCATACTGGAATATTAAAACGCTTCACATGAGACTTGACTCTTCCTTACGATAGTTGTAGCACGCTAAGCGTTAAGACCTATGATCTAGCCATTTAAACTTAATTTGAATTAGAGACCTGATTGAGGTTTATAATTTCTTTGTTTACTTTTGTAATCTTCGTCACTGTATATTTAAACAACAAATGGAGGTAAATAGGCTTAATACTAAATACTAAATTTGAATATTTATTATTATTAGTAGTATTATATTTCCAGTTATATTATATCCATTACAATAATATACCTGCAGAATGCCTCTTACAATGGGAGGAAACACTCAGTCTCTCACGGATCTTGTTGGTAATTTTTTTTGAGGTTTCTGGTCCAAAAATATTAGACAAGTGTTTTGCCGTTCCGATCAATGGGCCCTAGAAGCCGGGAAAACAAATGAAATAGCATTAAATTAATTTATTTTACATCTCGAGTTTAAAAAATGATATCGACATGTTTCTTGCACCAAGATTTTTTTTTTTTTTATTGCGGATGTAAGAAAAAATACTGCCGCTCCGTAGGTTTTGGGTTAGGTTAATAACATTCTAAAAAACTGATTAGATTTTCAAGCAAACTACCTCTATAGATTTTTTTACACAAAAATTGACGTCAGATTCTAATTCAGCACCCTCAAAAACATTGAAAAACGTTTATTCAATAAAAGCAAAAAATATCATTTTTCACCCTCTTCGAAGGGAAGAAATTTTTAAAACAATTATTGGTTATTTTCCTTTAAATAGCTAATACTTTGTCACACAATTCGTTGATTGTTATCGCTGGAAAGAGAAGATGCATATTTCTTTTGATTTATATTTATGCAAATTTCGATCAACAAAAACCTATTAAATAAATTGGCAAATCCGAAAAAAATATTTATTTTTAACTTGAGTTTGAAACCAGATAGGAAAATGAAACCAAAGACATTTTAAGAGTATTACCACCCTTTATTTTGTATTAAAAAATGAAGTTGATACATTAAACCTTCTGAGCGTAATTCATGTGTTTGTCAATTTAAACAAAAAATGCCTACCATTTGGTCAGGCAAATTTTGTAGCTTACTAATTTTAATTTTTCTATTTGGATGAAATTTTGAATTTAAGGGTTCTTTTTAATGCTGAATTCGAATCCGATGTCGGTTCTTGTGAAAAAAGTATATTGAACCTAGTTTAATGAAAAAATGATATTTTTTGTTTTTATTGAATAAACGTTTTTCAATGTTTTTGAGGGTGCTGAATTAAAACCTGACGTCAATCTATAGAGGTATTTCTTTTAAAAAAATCTATAGAGGTAGTTTGCTTGAAAATCGAATAATTTTTTTAGAATTTAATTAACCTAAACCAAAATCTATGGAGCAGCTGTATTTTTCCTTAAATTCGCAGTCAAAAATAAAAATCTTGGTGCAAGAATCATGTCGATATGAGGAAACAACGTTTTGTGCCATAAAAGTTGTAATATCTCCACCTTTTTAAAATATTTTTTAGATTTTGACCTCATTTAATCTTGAACTTTACAAACTTGGGATCTAAAGAACAGCTTGATCTTCACCTTATTTGGGGAAGTTACAATGCCATATAATACTTCAACGCTCGCAGTTTTTCTAAAAAAAAACTATCCACATAACTGCAAATCTTCAACGTGGTGTTTTCATTTGGCATACAAATCAGTTACTTGTGTAAATAAGAAATTATGACAATAGCTTAATAGAAATATATATTTTAAACATAATTAACTTTTTATTGGAATAAACAGAAAAAAATTATTGTTTAAATAAAGGAAAACTTTCAATAATGCGACAACAGATCAAAGGATTTTGTGTTATTACATTATTATTATTATTTAGGATTTATTTTAGTAGAGTTTCAATGTAAGGTTATATATATATATATATATATATATATATATATAAAAGAGCTTTATTTAATGGAATTTAACAATTTACAATTTGTAACATAATCATATAAGTACTTGTTTTGCTAATAAAACAATTCACGCTACAATTTCATTCATTATAAATTAAAACATAGCAGTTTTTCTAAAAAAAAACTATCCACATAACTGCAAATCTCACAAAAAGATGCAAATTCAACCAAATTTCATATAACGTGATCAAATTAATGATTACGTTTCGATTTTATCAAGAAATTTACTTTTAAAACCGTAAAAACGTGGTGTTTTCATTTGGCATACAAATCAGTTACTTGTGTAAATAAGAAATTATGACAATAGCTTAATAGAAATATATATTTTAAACATAATTAACTTTTTATTGGAATAAACAGAAAAAAATTTATTGTTTAAATAAAGGAAAACTTTCAATAATGCGACAACAGATCAAAGGATTTTGTGTTATTACATTATTATTATTATTTAGGATTTATTTTAGTAGAGTTTCAATGTAAGGTTTAAAATCCAATGATAATGAACATAGACCTCAATTTTGCTGTTGGATTCTGAGTGCAGATGATATTGAAGAATTCCCCTTTTTAAGGTGAATTTTAAGGACAGATGAGTCTGATATTACAGCGAAAGGCGTTTTAACCTATCCATGTCGGGTATCGTTGGTTTATTCAGTTTTGTACTACTGGAGATATTATTACAACTTTTTGAGCAAAAAACGTAGTTTCCCCAAAAAGTTTTTAACGTTTGTCAAGCAAATGTTGAACTAGTGGAAAACAACGAGCAGTCTCTTGTCGTTTTAATTTCGTATGTGTGTTCCAAGTAAGACGCTTGATGGACTCCTATGTAACGGATCTGTTCAACAGGGATCAGTAGAATATCATTAAATGATACTCTAGAATAGGAAGTCGACGGATCACGACTCCGTCAAGTTTAAACTTAAATTATTTTTTCGTCCAGTTTTAAATGTTTGTTTAATTTTATAAGAGTAGGCGCCAAATTATAATTAAAATCCAAAAATATTAGTTCGAATGATATCATATCAAGCTTTGTTGGAACAAATCTATTAATACCACCACGCGTCGTCACTGACCTTATAATTTTGAGATTGAATAAAGCTAATTTCTGTGAGAATTTCAATTATTATTAACTCTACTTGGTTATGTTTTGGGAGAAATTCTGGAAATTACAGAGAATGGAGTTTGAATTAAAATGGTGCAACCAAGAAAGCATGGCTATGCCAGCTATACTAACAAGCAAATTCCAATGGCAGTACCAGGTAAGGATTGTTGGAAAATTTTCCTCCTGAGAGAGGCACTAATAATTTAAATTTAAGGGACTAATGTATAATTACAAGTAGTTCTTTTAGTTAAAGTAAATATTGATAATTTTATTTTTATATTTGAAGGTGGTTTGACTTCGTTTCTGAACCGATAAGGCTCAGGCAAAAAAAAAAAAAATAAATAAAAAAAAAAAAAAGATGACACAGAGGCCTGCGTTCATTAATATAAGAAAACCAGGAGGCGATTTAATGAGATACTGCGATAACGAGGTGTTACTAAAAGCCCTCAAAGAACGATTGCAATGCAATGGAAGGGTTTCAACCAGTAACCCAGGAATCTGCACCTCACATGCAACTGGAGGACAGATGCACCAAAATTGCACAAAACTCACAACAATAGAACAATAAAAGATTAATTATGAATGTTTAGTACATAAATAATTTTGAATAACAACATTAAAACCGAAATCTCCAAGCCTATATATAGTTTTTTAAATAAAAATTGTGTCCGGATATATAAGATTTAATTGCTTTTTTTTAAATTCCATCGTTTGAAAAATGGACAGGTAAAAAATGATATCCTTTAGTTTTTCCCAATTTAACTTTTTCTCTAAATGATTAACAATAGTTCACTTTATGAACTAGTAGCTTTAAGAAGCTCTCCTGCTTTGCCTAATAATACAGTCAATGAATGCTGAAATGAGGAGTGTAGAGTGCATTAAATATGCGATTATTTTTTACCTCAGGGCATTGTTAGGAGTAGTTAGAAGATAAACATACTAAAATCCCCACCAATGTGTCATATATATATGTTTTTTGGCACTTGAAGCAAATTATTGACAAAAAGTGAGGTGAACATTACTTTTTTTCTAAAACAACGTATATCTCGAAAACCGTTGAAATTTTGACAAACCTGTATTAAATAAATTTTATATGAAATTAAATTAGGTTTAATTTTTATTTGAAACATTTTTTTCTAGATTCCACAATTTTCGATATATAATCGAAAGACCCAAAAATTGGACCTTCTCCCCTCCTCCCCACCGTTAGCTCACTCCCCAGAGGCGGGGACTTTTAGTATGTTTATCTTTTAAATACTCCTAACGAAGCCCTGTGGTCAAAAATAATCGCTTATTTCATGCACTCTGCAACACGTTTATTGACTGGACTGTAAGGTAGGTATTAACATAGGTAGGTTTGAGTTCTCACATTTTTAAATTGATATACATACATGTATTGTATTGATAAAAAACAAAAAAAAAATAGGATAATAAAAAACAATTTCAATATGGACCATATTATTCCCAGATTTTTTCTTCGTTGTTAAGCGTGGATTAGTAAAAAAAAGCTAAAATAAAAAAAAGTAAATTCAAGCTTAATACAAACAAAAAAAAATTCAAATTAAATTAAATAATTATTGTTGATAAATAAAACAGCAATAGAAGTGGTAAGCTATTCGTCGATTCTTATTATTTTAAAAATTAGATCGCATTCATATTTTCTTCACATGTACTCAATAATACATAAATATGTTAGCTAAGTAATACATAAATAAATTCAAGTATAACTTAAGGATAATGGTGTAAAAAAGAAAACGTTTTTATAGGAAAAAATATATTTTATTTATTAATTCAGTTTCAGTTAAATAACGAATAAAATAACATATTATTTATTCTGGGAGTGATGTTCTTAAAAAATAACTAAAATGAACAAATGACGTTCTAGTTGCTGCAATTAAAAATTATTGTTAGATAAGTAAAAATAAAGAAATTTATTGACAGGCGAATAACTCCAACCAAATTTTCATTTCGCTTTGAACAAGGCAAATAACATATATTAAGATTATTAAAAACAAATATTGAATAAAAGCAAGCAGAATTAAAAAATAAATAAATAAATTTTAAATTAATATGATTTATTACTAATTAGGCATTATATTTACCTCAAGAATTGGTTCAAATTAACCTTAGACCTATATTTTATAAAGTTCAAGAAGTAAGAAAAGCAAGGGGCGGTTATAAATACTATTAATTAAGAATTACGTAAATTAAAAATTCTTTGTTTATTTAATTAATTGATTGATAATCCAAATACGTGTATCATATTTATAAAAACATGGGTCATTAGACACTAAAAAATAATTAAGATTTTAGCCGAGAAAAAAAAAAAAAAAAAAAAAATCAGATGGATGGAATTTTATGCCTGTCAATATATATTTATATTAAAGTTTAACAAACAATAATAGCACCGAATATAAATTAAAAAAAAATACAAAACAATATTTATTATTAAAAAAAAAAAAAAAAAGGTGTTGAATTAATACAAGGAGCTAAAGGTAAGAAACAAATGAGAAATGTGTTAACAAGAATAACAACTTTGTCAGACGGATTTCCTATTCAAGAACTTCCTAACTAAATATCGATAAAACAAATTTACAATATATAAATAAAAAAATATATTGAAAAAAAAATAGGCTGCTTCACCACTGATTTATCATTAATTTTTCTAAATACTAAATGATTTTTTTTTTAATATTAACTCTATACCAACGGGTTGACGGCTCCTTCACGGAATGCCGCCTAATTCTGAAGGAAATATCGATATTATCTTTAGGGAGCTTCTCATTCCGAAAATAACTTTCTCTATTAAAGAGCCTCAATCGGGACCCAAGCATTCATTATCAGCGGAATACTCCGATAATCACGTGGTTCGTTGTCAGGATAACATCAAATAAATATTTCGTATCAGTCTTAAAATAGATTAATAATCAATAGGTGTAACGAAAATATTTGTTTGACTACTTCAACATTTACTAGACAAACTTTCAAAGCTCCTTACATAACAAAAGACTTATTTACATGAATCCACAAACCATCCAATTAATCTCGTATCCAGCCTTACTAATCCTTCGAAAAGTCCTCAATGCTCCTTACTTTGTCACCAATAGACTTATCTATAACTAGATCTTAATGTTCCATATGTTGCTGATTTAACCCAAACCAGTTACCTATCCTTTCATAGTAAGCTTTGAAACCAATCAAATCCACTAGTTTCTCAACTTGCTTTCCACTCTATTCCCGATAGACATCCGAGGCGTCTGAAAAAAAGATGGTCTATAGATCTACTAGTGTAGAACTTTAATTGAAGTGCTACTGATAAGTAGTTTTTTTCAAGTTTTGACAGATTATTGTAATCTTTATCAACACATTTACTTGATGTATATGTTTGCACAGTTGTTAATTTCAATAATTTGATTTTTTTTTCTATAATAATTTTCTATTTCTATGTCACTCCTTAAACTAATTCCCTTAGACTACTTCGTCTTTATAATTAAATAACTAATATTATTAGGCCCCGCATATCAAACCTTTGGAGATCTTCTAAATTATACATATAGATAGCAATATATTTTAATGAAATATTTTAAAATGAAAGACAAGAAATACATATTGATACCATAATACGGCCCAATCCCGCATTTAAAATAGATAAACCCCTGTCACACCATTTCCCTTCACCTAAAGACAAAATAGTCCCTTCCTAAAATACAATATGAACTAAAACGTAGTGATTGGGTAGCTAAATACATAGGAAAAACATACAGTTTTTATATGTTAATAAGGAGCTTTGCGATATGAACTCTGACTATAATTTAAGGGCGGTATGATAAATTCTGACGCAATGGCCCACAATTTTCATAAATTATCTGTGATTTTCGCTAATGTTCTCTTTCTGCAATGCGGCCACATTTTCGAAATCAGTGGAGGTGGAATGCAGTAAACCATTATTACAACCCGGCGTCTGCCCTGACTGGTTTTCCAATCGATGGGTTTTTATGGAAAGATCCCGCGTGTTCTTATCCGTGATAAGTGTTTATAACTATAATACATCATCTTAAAAATATTTTTTATAAGAATCCACAATAAGGAATTTTTGTTATAGTTATCCTGGTCTAAAAACGTACCGGTTAATTTATGGGATTTTGAAGGTTTGTTTTATAAAAAGAAAAAAAACAAAAACAATTTGTTCCTTACTAGCAGATTAGTCATTATTATAATAATTATTATTATTGGATAAGTTTCTTTGTGGCAAAGAAGAGCATTAAGGATTTTGGATTGCAAGGATTGGATAAGAGATGAAGTAGATGGTTTGCTAGAGCCCCAAAGCTCAACTCCATATGTCCAAATATGTCTGATAACTGTCATGTAAATAAGCTTTTTGTAATTAATTGGAAGGTTTGATAGTCTGTTTAGTAAATGTTGAAGATCTCGAAAACGACGAGCAGTTTCCAGTCGTTTTAGTCTTGTGTGTGGATTTCAAGCTAAACGGTTGACTAGTTGGAGTGATAGATAATGTAAAATGGTATTTGTCCATTATTAGTAAATCTTATTTTAAAAGTAGTCTATCTCTCACTCTCTCCTTCCCTCCTACTCTTTCTCTCTCTGTTTAGTTTAGTTCTAGGATCCTATAGTTATAGAATATAAATATTTTTATGTCTGTAAGATAAGACCAAAGGCCCCAAAACAATAAAAATATCAATCAATCTCTCTCCGTCCCTATATATAACCTTTCTTGAAATGATTCTAATCTGAAACCCGAATGGAAGAATAGAAACTGACTGTTCGAAAAACTCGATGCATTTCAGACGATACTTGCATTACACCAGTCAATGTCCTAAACACCGCTAATAAGAAAGAAAATGCAAGAAAATTATCCACAGGAAATCATAGACTGCGGAGATAAAGTAGTAAACATTTTAAAGAATGGATATCCACACAGACTCATATGCAATACAACACAACCTGGACCATAAAAATTAATACACTATTCCATACATACCAAAATTTGCAAAAACACAATTAACAACAATAAAAATGATTTTACTGTCACATTAAAAAATACGTCTTCCATACCAAAATTATATAATAAAACCAACCATTAAATCTCTACCCCTCAACCTCCCCCCTCTCTCTCTCTCTCTCTCTCTCTCTCTCTCTCTCTCTCTCTCTCTCTCTCTCTCTCTCTCTCTCTCTCTCTCTCTCTCTCTCTCTCTCTCTCTCTCTCTCTCTCTCTCTCTCTCTCTCTCTCTCTCTCTCTCTCTCTCTCTCTCTCTCTCTCTCTCTCTCTCTCTCTTTTTTCTCTCTCCCTCTCTCTCTCTTTTTCACTCTTTAAATATACATGGTTGTATACATTCATACACCCTCTATTTAAAACAAATTCCGAACTATATTTTCATATTCGAAATGAAGTCCTGGAGTTCCTTATTGAAATACAATACAACAGGGGGAAAGGGAGCCTGAGGTGTTATTTGCAAATCTGAGAAAAAGAAATCGATTCCCTAAAGGACATTTTCTTCTCCCAAGTCCGACTTAGCTTTCCCCAACTTATAATTGCCTATTATAAAAGGGGGGGGGGATAAACTTTTAAAAAGTTCTGCTCTAATTAATTAAAGCAGTGCAGTGAATCATTATCAGTGTTAATTATTCATTGATTTCTTGGCCCGAGGAATATCGGTCCCGACTCTATCTCAGAGGTGACGTTAAGTTGAGACACCTAAATATAATCATACATTAAAAAAAAAAAAAAACTCAGTGTCTATATGTGTCTATCTATAGTCTACTCCTTCTGATAAAGAAACTATAGTCAAATTTTAAATCCGATTGCATATCTGTTTGCAACAAATAACTCGGACATCAAAGTTTAAAAAAAACAACAACAAAAGAATAAAATAAATAAAGATAATTTTTATTATAAATCTTTTTAACAAGCTTTGCTAAAATATTTTGTAGTCACTACCGTAAACGGGGGCTACTTTAGACATACGCGCTTTTAAAACGAACATTCTTCTGGTGAGCCCAATTCGCAAGTCAGCATCCTCTGGTTTGTTCTACTTATTTCAGGATTGAAAAGAGAATGTGCTGCGACCGCGATACTAATACTTATTATCAGACCTTTTTAGACTTACGGCATAGAGTTAAGGGGATCCACGAAACAAGCGGAATTTTTCCGCATTCAATTACTCCGATCCAAAATCCTTGATGCTCCTTACTAAGTCACAAATGAACTGTTCGGTGGAAAGGAGTATATATACTGACCTATAGGTCAGAGGAACGTGATCTTGTTGTGTGTTGGAAGTGGACGGAAGACTTGAATTTCAATAGGTTATAGATGTATGGTGGGTAATGGTTATTATTGACATGGTACAGGAAAGTGCCCAGGAAATATTGTCTATGGGAGGATAGATAGAGCCACTCCAATGCAGTGTAGAGGTGCAAAACATGGGAACGTCTCGGGGTTCCGAAAACAAATCTGATAAAACTTTTTATGATTCGTTGTAATCTTTCCCGGAGACCCATTGAGAGGCACCCATACACCACACACGCATAATCAAACTGATGGTGAATGAATGAGGGAACTAGGAGTTTTCATGTGGATTGAGAAAGTAAATGGCGGGAACGATGAAATAATTTGAGATTTTCTATTGGTTTTCGGGCTATTTGGGCGATTTGAGGTTTCCAGGAAAGGTTTTGGTCAATAATGATTCCTAAGTTTTTTAGCGGAGGAACAGAATGTGATAGGTTGATTATTCAGGTTTAGGGTAGGAAAATCGGTAATGGATCTGAGAAGGGGATTTAAACCGATAATAATATCCCATATCGCTTTAGCACAAACCAGATACCTTTCCTTTCACAATAAACTTAATACTCATCCAAATCCACTTGTTGCACAACTTGCTTCCCATTCCGTTCCTGGCAATCCTCCGTGGCGTCTGAAAAGAAGATGGCCTCGAGATCTTTCTTTGTAGATATTTCATTTTCATTAAAACAATGGGTAGTTCCTCTACAAGTTTTAATCATGTCATTATATTGAATTGTAATCAGCATATTTACTAGATGTGTTTTCTAATACAGTGGTAAATTTCTATTTATAAAAGAATAAAAAAAAAAAAAAATTGATCAAATGATTGTCGTCAACAACAGAGCCAGAGCGGGTCAAAATGTTACATTTTTGAGTATGAGAAAAACGTTACACATTTTAAGGGTGAAAAAAACCTTACACAAAGAACTTAGACCCCCATTAAAAAGTCATCCATGTCAACAAAAATTAAAATAAGCCTGTTAAGGGAAGGAGGATAAAAAGGAATAAATGATAAGAATATACTACGTTCTAAAAAACAACGCAATAAATGAGAAGAGTTCCAAACGGAATGTATTCAAGTTATGCAATACATCTACCATCCCCGTTATATATACGAAATACACTTCCACATAATTCAAAGTAGGGATGGTAATAAAGTTAGAAATATGCAAATTCTATGGAAAATAGTAAACAGTAGAAGGAGTAGTTGTAGAAAGCATCCATGAAATGCATTTATGCATAAATTATATACAGCGCAAAAGTGCTCTTGGATCCTTATAGCTTTCAGTTGAGATAGCTTACGGAGTGTTAATAGTTAACAAGCAACCAAAATTTGCGAAAACATATATTAAACTATAAATTCATAATCCTACACTTAGGACTCGATTAACCGACGTTGACCGAGATAGGCTCGGTTGATCGAGGCCCCCAAAAAGTAATTGAAACACATAAGAAAAAATAACTTATTTAATAACAAAATAATACTTATTATGAATACTATAGTAATATACAATAACATTATTACTGATAAGATATTGGTTGACTGTGGAACTTATGATGATAATAAGTTGAGTATGCAGTCTTTTCTGATGAGAATAAAAAAATAAATTTTAATTTATAGTGCCAACTATAATAATAATTTCGAATATGTCATGATTTGGAATAGGTTATTGGAAGTCATAAATATATATATTTTTTTAAATCCAAACATTTTGAACTAACTAACAATAGTTCTGGTGTATCATAAATAAACAAATAATTAATCATAATTCGAATTAAGAAATGAGTTACAATCCAGATAAATAAATTTTCTGTATGATTTAGTTATCATGATTTACAAACAAAGTGGCATTACAAAGTGGCACGTGTACAAAACTAATGTGTTTTGAATCACTTGCTTCTTGAGGTGCAATTTCTTTTTATATAAGAATGTCTTTCCTAATTAATTAAAAAAAAACATTAATGCGCATTATTTGTTGGTTATAAAGACATTTGTGACATCCAATATTTTAGTTGGTTTTTGTTATTATTTTTTATTTTTTACAAAATACAGTATATATTCACTCGCTCATCTATTTTTTGTTCATTTTAAAGACGTGGCATATGGTTTTTTTTTTGTACGTGTTCTTTTCTTTCTCTGACTGCATCGCAGTTCACCTCCTTATTTTATTAATTTTTTATAATTTTAATTATTTATAATTAAATTTTATAAGTTCTATTCTAAAAGAAAAGGAAAGAGTATGCATTGCTATCTGGAGACGCTCTCTTTGCTGTGGTATTATCCCTTTCCCGGGAACAGTGTACTACAGTATAACATAATTCGATAGATTGTTTGGAGGGGCGCTATACATGAAGGTCACCAGCCTCTTCTTTTTAGACGCCTCGGAGGATTTTCAGAAATGGAGTGAGAAGCAAGTTGAGAGAGTAGTAGATTAGTGTGGAGTTTACTATGATAAGATAGGTATCTGGTGTGGGCTAAATCAGTAACATATGGGCCATAGATCTTTATGGATAAGTTTATTTGTAACAAAATAAGAAGCGTTAGGGATTTTTCGAAGGGTTTTCTATTGTAAGGATGGGATACGGGAAGAATTAGAAGGTTTAGTTGATCCCCAAAGCTCAACTCCATACGTCCAAATAGATCTAATAACTGTCAGGTAAATGGGTCTTTTGTAGTAAATCGGAAGGTTTGAACGTTTGACTAGTAAATGTCGAAGAAGTTGAAAACAACGTGCAGTTTCCTGTAGTTTTATTCGTAAATATTAGTCTTGTTACAGCCATGTAAATAATTTGTAATTTGTTGGGAGCATTGACCGCTTGTCTAGTAAAAATGTTGGAGTAGTCGGAAACGAATACTTAGTTAAGCCACAGAAGAATGTGTTTGTAACGATAAATAATACTGTTTTCCCTCAGAATATATTACAAGCACTTCTCCTGCTGAGGAGTTACAGTAGGCTAACATGTAACATGCTAGTGTATCGCCTCGAAGGGATCTTGTTAATCGTTCGACCATAATGCTGTCATTTGTGAAAAGGTTGGTAATGGACAGGGGAAGGTGTGAGCAATCTGATTTAAGTGTTAATCTGAAAAGTGATTCATTGTTTTCGAGCACGACATTCCGCACTTAAAAAATCCTTATGAAAATTGTTTTCCACGACTATGCTGATACGTAGTACTTTGACACCTCCTTAAGGTGGTTGAGCAGAATAACAAGTGTGGTATTTAGCGAGGCCTCTCAGTTTCAAATGGGCTTTTCTGGAACAAGAAAGGAAGACAAATGCTTTCTTTAGCATCAAACGAATGATTCAGCTAGAATCTATGTCACTTTTGTGGTGGTATATACCAGGTGTTTATTATGAAAAAACATGAAAATACTTCCATAAACGATGAAAGTGTTGCTAGAAAATTTTCTAATATTTTTTTTAATTTAATCTATTTACTGATATTTACAATCTGTATACAATATAAAATATAGCACATCAAGTAAATGCGATGATATTGCTAAAAATGACACGTCCCTTATTTTAAATTAACTAACCATTGGTAGCACTTATAAAGGTTCTATATAATGAAGTACTATGTACGAAGGTCACGAGGCCATCTTCTTTTTAGGCACTTTAGAGGGTTATCTGGAATGGAATAAGAAGCTTGCGATACTAATGGATTTGAATGGTTTTGGAGTTTGCTTTGAAAGAATTGATATCTGGTTTAAGCTAATTCAGAAACGTAAGGTATATTAAGATCTTTGTGGGTAAGATTATTTGTGATAAAGTAAGGATTGAGAATTTTCGTGAGGATATTTAATTGGAAGGATTGGAAGGATACGAAAAAAATTGGGTGGCTTAGTAGAGCCCAAAAGCTCAACCCCATATGTCTAAATTGGTCTAATTACTGTTGTAAACGAGTCTTCTGTAATTAATTGGAAGGTTTTAACGTCTGTCAAGTAAATGTTGAAGTAGTCGAAAACGACGGGTGTTTTCTGGTTGTTTTAGTCTTGCATGTGGATTCCAAGTTAGACGTTTGTCCAAGTGAAGTCCTAGGTAGTGGATCTGTTCAACTGGTAATATACTATACATATATTCTATTTTAAATTTAGAAAATCGTAAACCTACGACTTCCTGTCCTACAGTATCCTTTAATGATGTCCCACTAATCCCCGTTGAACAGATCCGCTACCTAAGACTCCACTTAGACAAACGTCTTACTTGGAATCCACGTACAAGACTAAAACACCAAGAAACTGTCTGCCGTTTTCGACTACTTCAACATTTACTTGACAAACGAGCAAACCTTTCAATCAATTATAAAAGACTCATATACATAACAGTAATTAGACCAATTTGGACATACGGAGTTGAGCTTTGGGGCTCCACTAAACCATCTAATTCATCTCGTATCCAATCCTTACAATCCAAAATCCTTAGAAAAATCCTAAAAACTTCTTACTTCGTTACAAACAAACTTACCCAAAAAGATCTTAATATACCTTCCGTTTCTGACTTAGCCCAAACCAGATACCTATCCTTTCATAGCAAACTCCACAACCATTCAAATCCATTAGTGTCACAACTTGCTTCTCAATCCATTCCAGATAACCCTCCGAGGCGCCTGAAAAGAAGATGGCCTCGAGACCCTCTAATGTAGTACCTCATTATATAGATCCTGTAGAAGTGCTAACAATGGGTAGTTGCTTAAAAAACAAGTGACGTGTCAATTTTATCATTATCATCATATTTACTTGATGTATTGTATGTTTATATTGTAAATACAGTTGTAAATTTCAATAATAATATTAAAAAAAATGTAGAATGGTCAAAATATTTTATTTAAAAGATTTAATATAACAGTTAGACAAAAAACGAAAAAAGCAGGGTGTTGTACTTAGTACAACGCGCAACCGTTCGTGTTACCGAAATTGACGCGATCATTTGGATTGTAACAAGCATAAGTCTAGAAAGAACCAGTTAAATCTAGAAATTTTGTTGACAACTTGACCTTTGAGCATCATTCAGCTAATTATTGTTATTTATCACTAAGTTTCCCGGCTGAAGGAAAATACGAGAGGGGCAAGTTAACCTGAAGCTAATGAAAAACCCCAATTAAAAAAGGAAAAACAGAAAAATTAAATATTTATACTGAGGACTAAAGTCATCCATTATGCTGTTGATGGAAGCAGCGAAATGGCAACTGGTAATTTACAAGGAGCCTTGGGTCGGTGAAAAAGGGTTATTGCTCGCTACGGCTCATTATTCAAGGAATCATTTGATCAACTCCTAACATACAGATATTTTAGCCTTTGTTTGGATACAAGACACCATCCATACCTATATTTTGGATTACTTTTTTGCATAATATACGATTGCTTATATCATTATTGTAACAAAATTTTCAACACTTTTCCGCTTTACACAATTTACGGCTACTCGTCAAATGAAAGATTCAAATATTTAAATAAATATATAGTAGGGAGCACAAAATATGCGATAATTTTTTTTTTATTTCACAGCTTCGTTTTGAAGTAGTTAGAAGGTAAACATACTTAAAGTCCCCGACCCTGAGTGTTAAGCTTAAGGGAGGGAGAGGGAAGAAGGTCCTGTTTTGGGGTTTTTCGATTATATCTCGAAGACAGTAGACTCTAGAAAAATATGTTACAGATAAACATTAAAGCTAATCAAATTTTCTATAAAATTGTTTATATACATATTTGTCGAACTTTTAACGGTTTCCGAGATATACGCTATTGAAAAATTTGGAAAAAAAAATTATGTTTACCTAACTTTTTGTCAAACATTTGCTTCATGCGCAACAAAAGTATAAAGGAAATAAAAGAACATTAATTACTTTATAACTTTGATTCTTACATCTTTTCTGATAAAAGGTGTGGAAGGAACTAAAAGCAAGTTTTTGACAAAAAGTGAGGTAACAATTATTTTTTTGCGAAAATTATTGATTTTTAATAAGGTAAATCTCTAAAACTGTTGGAAGTTCTACATATATTTGTATAAACAATTTTATGGGAAATTCAATTAGCTTTAATTTTGATTCGTAGTATATTTTTCTTGAGTCCACTGTTTTCGAGATGTAATCAAATAAAAACAAAAATGGAACCATCTCCCATTCCCCACGATTAACTCATCAATGAAGCCCTTTGGTCAAAAATAATCGCATATTTCATGCACTCTACACCCCTCATTTCAGCACTCATTGATTGGACTAATTTCTATGGATATGAGACAGAAGAAGAAGCATTTGAGGATTTCACGAAGGATTTTGGACTCTGAGCCCTGTTGAAAAGATCCACAACCTAGGACAATATTTGGACAAGCGTCTTACTTGGAATCCACATACAAGACTAAAACGACAAGAAACTGTTCATCGTATTCGACTTTTTCAACATTTACTAGACGTTAAAGTCTTCTGATTTACTACAAAATACGCATTTTCATGACCATTATCTGACCTATTTAGACATATAGAGTTGAGCTTTGAGGCTCCACTGAGCCATCCAGTTCATCTTGTCTTCAATCCCTGCAATCCAAAATTCTTAATGTTCCTTTCTTTGTCACAAATACATTAAATCATAAGTACTTTGCATAGGGCTCAAAATAAACTATAAGACGTGCAATTATGTAACAGTAAACTCTGACAGAGATTTAATAATATCAGAGCATCTTATAGAGAAAGTTGAATCATTTCTTTATTTCGGACATCTTATTTCTATTAAATGGCAAGAAGAAGAAATAAGCTAGCGATGCACTCAAGGATGGCGCGCACTCTTCAAGTTTAAGGACATATATAGATCCTCTGTGTGAGCCTGGAAATCAAGAGGAAACTCTGGATGAGCACCGTACTTCATGACTGGTTGCGATACATGGATAATAGACAAGAAGACTAGCCACAAGTTGAGAGTCAGGGGTATGGAGCGATATCTCCTCGGAATATGAAGATAAGACCGAAAATCAAATAAGTGGATAAGATCAAGGACTGACCTCATGGATATTATGTAAAAAGTACATCTAAGAAGTGGACCTGAATCGGACATGTTATCAGCAGGAATGCTATAACATGGACCAGGCAGCTTATGCATTGGTATCCAAGAGATCACGCAAAGAAGACAGGACGTCCACCGATAGACTGGAACAAGGAGATGAAGAAGAGCTGCGGAGTGGCAACATGAAAGAGAGTAGCAATGGATAGGAAAGAGTGGGAACGGAAGAGACAGATACATTATTCAGTCTGGTTGCAAGAGTGATAGAAACAATCGAATTGAAGTCCTCAACTAAAAGTTGATTTTGTTCATGCATGGATAGGTATAGAAAAAATTGAAAGTTTTTGTATAGTTTATGAACAAATAAAGGTTATTATTATTATTAGTATTACTTCAATGTTCCTTATTTCCATTATTTACGAAGACATTTTCGTTGTTTCTAAGGACGAAACTAATTTGTAGGACAGGAGTGGCAAAGGATGTCAATCAGCCGCTAGAAATCGACAGATCCTGGCAAATTTGAAACCAGTATACTTCACACACTTCAGAGTTCCAAGGATTCCTCTGACGGAATACGAAAATATCCATCCATAAAGTTATTTATGGAATACGATTTATACTTTTAATTAACTACCAAACGTCATAATTTAAACTCAGGTTTAAACAATAAACTTTAACAAAACATGACCTGCAGAGGGTGGAAGAAACTTCTAACTGATGTTATAATGACAAAATATATATCGCGGGGAGAGCGTTAATTAGGAGAGAGAATAATTTTCATGACATAGTTGAATAACAAGAGCCAAGTCCAGTAATTAGCTCTTTCGGTTCAGTACGTGGTTAGTTCCCTATACAGGAGTCGAGGAATTATTTTATCAAATTTATTACTCGAAGGAAAACAAATGGAATGAATATACCATTAATGAAGCAGCGGGGAAAATAAAACATAATTTAGAGTTCGATCGAGAACGGCAAACTGGAATTGAAAAAAACACAGTGCGCGTTGCAAAATGAAATAGAGCTGTGTTTAGCACATATTTTGAAAAATTAAAGATTAAAATAAATCCACCAAAACCACAAGGAGAAGATCACTCATAACTACAACATAATTACAAATGGAACCACAATCCCTTCGGCACAATCTATTAATTAAATAGACTTAGAATTAGACATATTGTTAAGTTCCTTCAAACATATTAATAACAAATGCAATAGAGCTAAAAATATCGTCAGCAAAATGAAACTATATTTCAATAGGCATACGTCCAATATATTAGTCTCCTTTCTGGAGCTATACCTGCAACTCTAATTACAGGAAATCATAATTTATCCAAAACTCATGTATGAAAATAATAAAACATTTTCAATGTACAACAGAATTTTAAGTATGTTTTCTGATATAAACCTGCCATCAATTAGACAGAACACTTTCAAAGACAAAAAATATTTTCCCTTACAATTTCTTAGAACCATAGTGAAGATAGATACACCCACAAACGTACTAAACATATATTATTAGACATAATATGACAGAATATATATATATATATATATATATATATATATATATATATATATATATATATATATATATGAAATAATTAATTGTTGTTGATTAATATATTTTTTTTTTTTGAAGAGAAAAGATTTGCCCGGTCGGGATTCGAACCCGAGTCTCCACTTTTTAGCGTGGTGCCTTATCCACTAGGCCACCGAGCCCGTATCCGAACCGGGCAAATCTTTTCTCTTCAAAATAAAAAATATATTAATCAACAACAATTAATTATTTCATAATTATAATATATATATGACGTATGTAAACAAGATCTAGTTAACAGTAATGTTCAATGAACATTCATCCCCGATTTGTACATCGCAACAGCGAGTGCCCGGGGGTATGGATCAGTGAAGAGAAAAGATTTCCCTGGTTCGGATACGGGCTCGGTGGCCTAGTGGATAAGGCACCACGCTAGAAAGTGGAGACTCGGGTTCGAATCCCGACCGGGCAAATCTTTTCTCTTCAAAATAAAAAAAAAAATATATATATATATATATATATCGCTTTTATATGAAAATTATTATGATTACATTCTATTTTAAGTAAATATCAATTTCTTTCTTTCTTTTTTTTATTACTGAATACTATTGGCAATATTTTATAATTTTTTTTTATTGTTTTATTTTATCATTAATCTTATACTACAAAATTTATATACTTATGATCAACGATTTATTTAAATTAATATGTAGATTATAGTACATATTAAATGGGTAAAATTCATTTTTATTTATTATTTTTTTCCTCTTCTTTTTTATTATTTTTATTTTAATTTGTATTACTGTAAATTACTTCAAATCGGTAAAGTACATTTCTATTTCTTATTTGATTCTTTTTCTTTTATTTTGTGTTTTTTTAATTTTTTTTTTTTTTATTACTGTAAATAAATTCAAATGGGTAAACTATATTTTTATTTTTTATTCAATTATTCTTCTTTTATTTTTTTAAAATTTTTATTCATGTAAATAAATTCAAATGGATAAAAAACCAAAGAAAATAAGGAAATATTCTATAACATACTTAGGGGAACACCTTTTGCACGTAAATATTTGTATATAATAGTCTTTTGGCAACCTTTGTAAAAAAAGATTTTTATAAATGTTTGTAAACAAAAACTAGAGCTTTGATGAACAGATTAATTTCGAATGTAAAGTATTGGTACTGAGAAGCAAAAAAAGTAAATTCGAAGTACCCTTCCAGTAATTTATCACGTAAAAATCCCTGCAAGTGCCTGATGTTAAATAAATCTGATAGGCACGTTTCTCATCGAAAAATAAGATGTACTAGAGGAGGAATGAGCTCCACCAACTCTCCAAGCAAAGGGGGGCTAGTATCATCTTTGAATAACAAATCAGAATTTGATTCTACTGGGTTTACATGCTTCTTATTGGGCGAATAATGTTTCTGTAGCTTAAAATTAGGGCCAAAGCCTTTAAATCAAAACTGATGAAAAATAAATGTTTATGTGTGTGTGTGTGTAAATAACACCACGCCAAGCTTCAAGCACTTCAATAAGTTCTATATTAGAAGGTCCTCAGGCCATCTTCTTTTCAGATACCTCGGAGGGTTTCCTGGAATAGAAGGGGAAGCGAGTTGATACTGCGGGATTTGAATGTTTATAGATTTTACTATGAAGGGATAGATACCTGGTTTGAGCTGACGTTAAGTCAGAAACGTAACGTAAAATTATTAAATAATTTTATTTTACAAAATATTGACGCTGAACATTTTTTAAATAAAAACAATATACATATTTAAAAAAAAAAGATTATTACTTTAAATAAAAAAAAATATCGGGTTATTACAGTCAGTTGATAAAAAGTGTTACCTCCTCTGTCTTTGTAAACTGCTTCCATCTTTTTTGCATACTAAGTTTGCTTAAAAAGTTTTTTAATATCATATAAGATATTGTCCCATTTCTTCAATACGGCTTTCAGCATTTCAAGAGTGGTAGGATGAAACAGGTGAGCCAAATTTCCTATCAATTTCGTTAAAATAAATTAATTTATTATACCTATTGAATAAATGCGTAAACAACAATGCATTTCCGACATTTAACCCTAGAAGGCTGATTTTTTTTTTTTTTTTAAATATATATGATGTAATTAAGGCAAAATAATATAAAAAATTGTAATCCGAAATTTGACAAAAAAATTAAGATTTTTATTTAAGTTATTATTTATAATATGTTTACAGTAGAAATATAAGAAAGAACTTGCCTAATAACTGCAAAATTTACACCTCGTTAGGACACAGAATTTTTTTCCGACTAAAAACTATTCTGTGGCGATTTTTTTTTAGATTTTTGAATTCACACGAACAACAAATACAACACATTCATTGAAATTTCACACTAAGCCTACAGTAACGAAATCTATATGGTTTGTATTATACAGCTACTAAAACATCTGACGATTCAATCGAGATTTCAAGAGATGTCGCTGCTAATATTTTTATAGCTGTGGGAAGGAAATGAATGGTTGTCCCGCATATGGTACAGGGGGCCTTGTATGGATACTGTTATTTTGTTTTTTCGTTTTACAAGATTATCTGCGGTGCAAAACGCTGGAAAAATATGTTATGTATACGGGGATGAAGCTTTAGGAGAAATAACGTTTCACAAGAGGGTTCACAAGAGAAACAGTAATTTTTTTATTTAAAAGATCTGCAGTAGCGAAATCGATACTAAACATATTCCATAACAACTTTTATTGAAATCACCAGTAAAATAACCCTATGGACTTATTTTGGACTCCAATATAATGTGTCAAAGAGGAAGAGAATAACTGAATTGTTTGGAATGAATTTGTCGGTCGAATTCAGGCCTTTGACAAAGGCGGAAGTGTTACTGATATTTGGCCCCGTCAAATAACAGGAATATTTGAGCGCTCTAAATGTGTTTCGTTTCTGACACAACAGCGTGTGACGGGTTGATCGGTTTTGGGAAAATACTTCACTTAACATAAAAAAGACAAATTAAAAATGTATTATTTGACTAATTTCGTTTAATGAAAAAGTTCAACAGAGGAGGTAATTTAATCTGTATCAATTAATTGTCAAATACAGAACCAGGAGAAAACAAAAAATTAAAAATTAAATTAAATTGAAAATATACAATGAACAAAGAAGTTATAAATGAAAATGTCAATAATAAATTAAATGTAAGTTATGTAGGAATTTGAAATATTTGTTATATGAAATTTTATGTAAGTGTTTATAACATATTTGTTACATAACAAATATGTTTCAAACTTTTTAAAAAGTTTGAAAATATAATATATTGAAAATGAGAAAATGATGTAAGAATTGTTGTATTTGTCAACATGAGAAGGATACAAATTGTCGGCTGATTTTGTAGTCAGCGATTATTTGGCAAAAAACGCCGATTATTTGCTAATTATATTTATTTCTACGCTAAAAAAAAATGGTTGATTAAAAGAAAACATGGTCCTAATTGATTGTAATTTTTATTTACAATTCATCACTGCAGATATTTAATCAAGGAATAGGGCAATATTTTAATTTTAATCAATTATCGATGTTAAGGCGTATTAAGCGTTTTCCTTTATTTCTCATAATCTATTTTTTTTTCAACCTTTTTTTTTGTAATCAGGTACTTAGTCATTTGTTTTTGTAACATCTGTTCTTTGTTATACTCTCACTAGTGAACTTGTCTCCACCACGCTATTGTCTCCTAGTTAATAGTATATGAGTAAAGTTTCGGTTTTCTCTCAGTTAAGTGGTTTAAACATTTAAAATTTGGTCCGACGTCAGTCGTCAACATTTCGCGGCGTCAGAGATCTCGTCGCCGCGATTTTGTAACCAGGAAGCGGCTAAATACTCCTAGAGAAGACACGAAGTCCGGTGAGTGGAATTTTACTCATCTTCTTATGCCACAAACCAGTTTAAAGTTTTATTATTTTTTTTCTAATTATACAGTCCACATTTACGCAATATAATATTTATTTCTTTTAGTCAAGCTACTGAAAGCCCCTACATATTTTTGGTCCTCTTGGGCCACATAAAATTTCGAATGTTTAAACCACACACAAAGTATGTTTAGAGTATTTCTTGAACAATAAGGTTAATTATTGCCCCCGAATAAAATTAATTAATTTATTTATTAATTTTTCTTTCTTAAATTCACAAACGGCGTCGGTTTTAGGTAGCCATTTTGATTAATCTTACGTAACATTCGTTAGAGTCCACAGCCTTACATAGTATAGCCACTGCTACCTTAAAATTATCTATTGTAACCTTACAAAGATACATTGTAAATTGTAACCTTATCAAACCTATTCATTTTACGTTCTTTGCATTTTACTTTATTTTGATCATATTATCAATCGAAAATTCTGATTTTCTTTACTTTTTGTTAGTATTTTGTTTCTATTTTACTATTTTATTCACGCGTTTGGTTTTCGATTTCTTTTCGGATCGAAACCTTTTTGAATCCCATTAATACAGTTATCCTTGGCTTTGTTTTAATATATTTATTTTCCTCTTCACTTGTTGTTTACTTATTTATTTTGATTTTATTACATTTGTCACTTTTCGTTACCGGTTTTCAATTGTAATTCGAATCATAACCTTTCTGATTTAATTAATTTGAATTTTCATATTACATTTCAGCTGCCCCCATATTTAATTATTTACTTTAACAATGGATCAAAAATCTCGCGAAAAAATATTAAAGGCTTTGAAAATCGCTGAAACCAAACGTCAAAACATTTTTGCCGACATCACCAAATCATGGGATGAGATAAAGAATTCGACCGTATCTGATATAGATCTTGTTCGCTCGTATTATGATGATTCATTATTCCTCCAAAAGAAGTTCCAAACACTAACTGATGAAATTATTGAATTAAATTACAACCTTGACCCCGATGATACCGTTGAAACTACACACGTTTCATCCTCGTTTCGAACCATTCTATTCACAATTCAAGCCAAATACCATAAGTTAAAAAAACAAAAACCTGCTCCCTTGATAAAAAAAAAAAACATACAATCAACTAATAATGAACCACCCAAAATTACCCAGCACATGCCTCCCATTACCATTCCTACATTTACCGGCAATATTGAAAAGTGGAGCGAATTTTTCTCAATTTTTAATTCTCTTGTCCATGAGAATTCTCAATTGATAAACATTCAGAAGTTCCATTATTTACGTACATCGGTCTCCCATGAAGCTCTGGCTGTTATTGAAAATTTTCAGTTAACAGCTGAAAATTACCCCTTGGCTTACCAAGCTCTTGTAAACCGATATCAAAGCACTCGCCGTATCGCCACCACATATTTGAATAAAATTTTGGACTATAAGTGCTCCACCACGCACTCGTTGAGTGCTCTAAAAACGTTCATTCAAGTCCATCAAAACTCAATTGAAGCCATCAAAGCTTTGAAGGTTGGCGATTTAGCAAACTTTTTGTTGTTATCATTATCCCTCAGAAATTTAGATTCAAGAACTGCAAGAGCTTTCGAAGAAAAGCAAGCCGACACATCGATCCCATCTTATGATAAACTGTTAGAGTTCGTGGAGCATCAAATAAAAACTATAGAAATTTCATCCACCCACAACCCTGCCAGCAGCTCCTCATCTCCTAATAAACCTCGATCTCATGGTACTTCTAAACTATCCTTTATTGTAGCCAACAATGAAAAAAAAGCCTCCACACAAATCTTTTCCAAATGCTTATTTTGTCATAAGGGTCACTCCTTATCTTCGTGTCCCACCTTTTTTCCAGTGTCAAGGGAAGAAAAGATTTCCTTTCTCCGCACCCATAGAAGGTGTTTCAATTGCTTTGGTTCACACCTGAAAGCCGATTGCCCTTCGACGGCATCATGCCGTAGATGCTCATCCAGGAATCATCACACGCTGTTACATCCTGATCGCTTAAATGATTCCTCGCTTCCACTTAAGCCTAATGCCAATGTTCCCACTAATTCATTACATGAAAAGACCGAGCCAACTACTGCTAATGCTCTTGTTTCCTGTAGTTGCACTCCTTCAACTCCCAAAATAGCCCCAGCTTCTATTGTTAACATGCTAGGTACCTTTCGAGCTCGCATCCATAATAGCTTTCTTGGTTATGTACCAATACGAGGGGTCATTGACCCTGGCTCCCAAAGATCATTTATTTCACAAAGTCTGGCTCGATCACTTGGTCTTAAAGTGAATTATGCTCCTATTTCGGTAAGTGGAATAGGCGGTTCGCTGTCAACCTCATCTGGAACCGTATCGTGCAACCTAGTCTCCTCATACTCGACCCAGCACGTTAGCGCGAATTTATCGGTGATTCCCAATATCGTCGAGCATTTGCCAACTGCTGAGCTGCCTCCTACGATTCCTCAATCGTTCATTCAACTTCAATTAGCTGACCCAACCTTCCACCGACCAGACCGGGTTGAAATTTTACTAGGTGCTGACGTCTACCCACAGTTATTGTCCCCTGAATCTATTGTCAAGCACCCGAATGGTCCCGTTGCTGTGAGCACTATATTTGGTTGGACAATTGTTGGTCCTATGGACTCCCAGACTCCCTCATACAGCATCACGTCGCTCATTTCTACTGCTGAACTTTCTCAGCACCTTTCGAAATGCAGGGAAATCGAGCATGTTCATGCACCCGTAATTGAAGATCCCCTTGACACTCTCACTGAGCAGCTCTCCCGGGACACTCACCAACGACAGCCGGATGAACGGTACTCCGTATCCTTGCTTATGAAGCCCGATGCTACTCCGGTTCAGAGCATTTCTTCCAAATCAAACGCTTCCTTGTTAAATTTGCAAAGGCGATTAGCTAAGACCCCTGAGTTTGCTTCAGAATACCATAATTTCATGCAGGAGTACGCCCAGCTCAACCACATGTCTATGGCTCCTACGCCTTCTTCATACATTGTTCCGCACAACATCTGTTTTTTGTTATACTCTCACTAGTGAACTTGTCTCCACCACGCTATTGTCTCCTAGTTAATAGTATATGAGTAAAGTTTCGGTTCTCTATCAGTTAAGTGGTTTAAACATTTAAAATTTGGTCCGACGTCAGTCGTCAACATTTCGCGGCGTCAGAGATCTCGTCGCCGCGATTTTGTAACCAGGAAGCGGCTAAATACTCCTAGAGAAGACACGAAGTCCGGTGAGTGGAATTTTACTCATCTTCTTATGCCACAAACCAGTTTAAAGTTTTATTATTTTTTTTCTAATTATACAGTCCACATTTACGCAATATAATATTTATTTCTTTTAGTCAAGCTACTGAAAGCCCCTACAATCGAAGTTTAAGAAAAAATTATCGAATGAAATTAACAAAAAATAAATTCGATAATTTCTGAAATACTGAATAAAGGGATTTTTAATCTACTTTTTTTTTTAACACAGTTTTGGTTTTTGAGTCATAATTAAGAAATATTAATTCTTAATTGAAATGTAAGAAAAAGTTTGATACGAAAAGAAAATTTACATACGTTTTCATTTGCAATGTAAGATATTTTTGTGTTGCATACAGATGTCCTGAAACAGTATTTCATTTTAGACACGATTAAATTTCGAATTTCACAATTAACTATCTAGGCTGGGGAAAGTAAATTGCTGACTTTCGCTTCACTAAAAAAAAAAAATAAATAAAAAATAATAATAATAAAAAAAAAAAAAACCTACGTTATTTACCGGGCCCGGTACCAAAAAAACAGAAACAAATATACAAAACAAACATAAACATGTAGATACATTGCCGAGATAAATTATACATTTCCTTCCATCTGACATATTTCAGTGCCATGCACTTTGTGTTTTCTATATAACAGAAATTAGAAATAATTTCAACAATGCATCTTTTTAATCCCATTCTCATCCTTCTCGGTAGTCAACATAATAATTAAATATTATTTTAACGTAGAAAATACTATTTTATTTGTTGCAGATACGCAAAACATATATTTTTCTTCTTAATTGTAAAAATATACTATAAGAATTTTCCTAATTTACGAGCACAGATAGGGAGAACGACCTTACTAAATTCATGTATTGCATTTCTTATTTGAATACTACTCATTGAATCATCCTTCAAAATTCCATGAATTTTTCGTGTTACATCAAATCCTGAGGGAAAAGACACCCAGGATAAAAATGACAATATCTCTTAGAATTAGTTATTAGAAAATAAAGCAGCATAAGTGAGGATGAAATTTACTTATAAGAGGAAGTTCAAAGATAAAAATTGAATTAAAAATAAACAGTCGGTATGTAGGAAAACAAATAAAATAGAATCATAAACAGCAGAAAGAGAATCTAAAGAATAAGAACATAAAAACACACAAAATCTACCAACCTTATTTCTTCTTTTTGCACCACTATATTTCGGCTAATAGTGCAGTTAATTTTAAAATAACTGTTTAATTAATTTTTAAATGATGTTTTTATTATTAATAATTAACAATAAATTTATTAATTAAATTATCATTACAGTCTTCAATTTCTTCATTCTTCTTAGTTATACTCAATTCTTCCTTCTTCATTTGTTCTTTGATGCTCTATGTACATCACTTATTAAAAATAAAAAAAATATTGACATTTACGCTAAGAAATATATAATTCTGATAGTTAAAATAATCTTACATACAATTTAATAAAAATAGTTGTTCTGCAAGTAATTTAGTTTTATTTATTAATTACTATTTATTTTAATATTAGAGCAATTAAATGACTCTCTCTTCAGTTTTCATCCTGGAAAAGTTAAATTTTCAATTAGATCCCATTAAATAGTTTATAAATAAATTACTCACAGATCAACATCACTGATAAATAATACACTGAGACATTAATATTATAATTAAATAAGAATATATTTCGAAATATTTTCAATTATCAACTTACTTGTTAAATGAATTTAGTTGTAATTAATAATATAAATTTACTGCTATATTTAAAAATTAACACGATAAAAAAATATTTTTTTAAGTGGCCTAGTGTTATTTGTTAAATTAATAAAAACATATCATCTAGTCTATGTGCAAATATTTGATGACAAATAAAACTAAAAAATATTTGAAAATGTTATATACAGTAAAACTTTGTTAAAGCAGGGAAATCATCACTAGCTGAAAATGGACAATATTTATTTAATGTAATTATAAGAAAAAAATATTTGTAAAATATAATAAATATTAAAAAGAGGAAACTAAAAAAAAATATATTTTATAAAAAATTGAAAAAAAAAATATATATATATATATATATATATATATATATATATATATATATATATATATATATATATATATATATATATTATATATATATATATATAGATCACTTTTAAAAAACACATTATTGTCATTTTGTTTGTAATAAAGTGCTTTATTTTTCTTAAACTATATTTTCTTAGCTGTTAATCTATTTTGAGAGTTTCCACATCAAACCTCATTACACAAAATAATAATGCAGATCTTATATATCATAAAGTTATATAATAATTATTGTCAATAAGGTCATGTTTTCATACATATTTTTAAGCGTAAAAATATTATTGAAAAAATGGCTTGATTTTTTTATTACTAAAAATCAAGTTTATCTATTAATAAAGCATACATAATTAGCTCCAATATCAGTTTTGAATGAGCTTATCCAAGAAACGTTGTCCAAATAAAATAATATAGAAATTTTCTTATAAACTTTTTATATTAGTAGGTATTATTAGCTCTTCCTTTTCTATATGTAATGCTGATCTTTTTTCGATGTGATTTATCTCAACTTTTTTTTTTTCGGAGTGCGTGGAACGTCGATTATCCGAACGTCAATTATTGGAACGTTCAATTAACGGAACCTTTTTTTTTTGGAACGTAATTTTAATTAAATCGATCATCTAGTAACTTATATGTATTTTTTTTTTTTTTTTTTTTTTTTTTTTTTTTTTTTTTTTTTTTTTTTAAATGCGAAAAGGCCTTAAAGACCACGCAAATATCATGGTCAGGTTTTCTTTATGAACTTCCTCTTTCTCCATACTTTCCTCATGAGCTCCGCGTGTCTGCACTTCCTTTCCTCCGACCACGCACAACCTTTTTTTGGGCGTTCTTTGTCCACGAAGACCTTTATATCGTTTAGTGTTTTCCTATAGGTTTCTCTATCCTGACAGTCTGAATCCCTCAGTCTGGCCAAATCCATGTCGATCCTGATTTGCTTAAAAAAACCTGTCTTATTCTTGCGCTGGTGGAATCGCCGGAAGATTTCCCGGTTTAGCCTTTCAGGGCTCATTCTCATCATATAACCATAGAATTTAAGTCTTCTTACTCTGATGTCGGTCTCTAGGCTTTTGATGTTATCGTATATTTCCTTGTTGGACTTTAGCCTATATCCTTCGGGTGTCTTTTTAGGCCCATAGATTTTCCTCAGGATTTTTCTTTCCACTTTCAGAAGCTTTTCCATGATAGGGAGACAGGAGGTCTCCGTTCCATAGAGAATCACAGGTTTAATCACGGTGTTATAGTGACGGACTTTGGCTTTGATGGATAGATTCTTTTTGTTGTAGAAGTTCCTGAGATCGAAACACAATTTTTCCAGCTTGGCAACTTTTCCCTTGAAGCTTTCTCGGTCCGAACCGTTGCTGCATATGACTTCGCCTAGGTATCTGAATTTTTGTGTTACCCTGATCCTTCTGCATATGGTGTTGACTGCTTTTTTCTTGTATTTTGCATCCGTGGTCATTAATTCTGTCTTTTCAGAGGAGATTTGTAGGCCTGTTTTCTTGGCTATCCTTGAGAGGGCATTTATCTGAGCAACCGCCTCTTCCTCCGTTTCCGCAAAGAGGGCGAGATCGTCTGCATAGGCGAGACATTTTACTTTTTCATGATTATTTTTCGTTCCTAAGACCGCTCCAGAGTTGTTTTCCTTCCACAGTTCTCTCATGATCTTATCTAGTACTACATTGAACAGTACCAGGTATAATCCATCTCCCTGTCTGAGTCCTGTTTTTATCCGGAACGGTTTGCTGATGTGCTCTTGGTATTTAACCTTCGACTCGGTCTTCGACAGGGTCAGTCCTATTAGCGTCCTGGTTTTCTGGTCGACCCCGTATTCCTTGAATACTTCGAGCAGAGTCTCCCTGTCCACTGAGTCGTACGCCTTCTTGAAGTCGACAAATGAGATGAACAGGTTTTTTCCTGCTATTGTTTCTGTAGTATCTGATCAGGAGCTTAAGGCTCATCATCTGTTCTGGACATGATCTATTTTTCCTGAATCCTCCATGATATTCACCGATCTTTGGGTCCACTTAAGTATACAACCTATTCAAAAATGCTTTGGAGAGAATTTTATATGTTACCGGTAATAGTATTACTTATATGTATTGTTAAAATTATTTTTACTAAAAAATAATTTCAAATGGAAAACAAAATTATTTTTACCATGAATGCCTATGAGAACTGTGTACTTAATTAGACCATTTCATTTGTTTCAATATCTTCCTAATCATTTGGTTGGTAATAGATCTTACTTCAGGTCATAAATCGTTCTTTGTAAGGTATACATCGCATTTGTTATCACTTTTTATTATCCATGCTAACAGAAAGGAAACGAAGTATGTTTTCATTTAAAGACAAAATGGAAATCATTACGTGGCTACAAAAAAAAAAGTGAATTGGGTCAGACATTAGATATCGATTTCAAGGTTGGTAAATCGACAATAACCGGAATCAAAAATAATTCTAAATCAATCATCAGGTACCCCATAATTTTTACAACGAGACAGCAAGTTTTAGTCGTAAAACATTCAAAAAAAGCGAGAAGTGAACTGTTGTAAGATGCTGTTTACACATAATAATTTTTTTTTAATGAGTTTCGATTATCCGGACCACACCTGACAACATTAATTCGGATAACCGACGCTCTACTGTACTTATTTCTTTCTCTGATTTATTTATAATTTTTTTTTTTTTTTTTTTTTTTTTTTTTTTTTTTTTTTTTTTTTTTTTTTTTTTTTTTTTTGCACTTTAATCAGATATTTCAACCTCAATGCTTAACTTCATCGATTATTATTTTATTGTAGAAAAAAATCTAGATACTTTTACAGACCCACTGGACAAGATTCACGGAGTACATTAAAAGGATTTGTCGACCTTAATTTAATAAAAACGTTCGGAGAAACCATTAGGTTTGAGCGATATTTTCGTATTTTTTTTTTATTTATTTCGTTTTCCCTAAAATGAACTTAGTAAATCAATAAATTTGAATATGTATGTACATTAAGTAAACTCCACATCTGAGCTGTATAACGAATAAAATTATTTTGGAAAATGGCCTGGTTCCATGAAAAAAGCTTTGAAGCGAGAAAAAAGCCATAAAAGAAAGGCTGATCTGATAAACAAACAGTCTGACAATATAAACAATTAAGTGTTTTTTTTGATTGGGGATTCACGGTAATAATATTTATTTGATGTTTCAAGCCGTATGCATTGGGAAAATAAAAAAATAAAATTCAAAGGAATATGGATCGATTATTAATAAGGAAGATTGTGGATCTCTGTGAGTGGTTGTCTAACCCGAGTCAAAGGATTTCAAGGTTTTTGACCAGATTTTATTTTTCCTTTCGTAGAGTTCCAGGCAAACAAGGTTCGTAAGTTCAAAGTGAAACTTTTTTTTTTTTTTGAGTTTTGGAGGTTGGATGTTTGCCCAATTTTTTTATTTATCTGAATTTCAATTACCTGTTGAATTCTAAAACTATATTATTTCTAAACTTCCAATAGACTATATAAAACTCAAACAAATGGCTTTAATTTCGAAATCACATCAAAATACCCTTTGTCCTTGATCTCATTCCTTCGAAATTCTATTATACTTCGGATCACACTACAACTTTATTTCCTTTTATTCTTTTCCATGGCCTTTAGTTTCTTTTCTTTCATATTACGGACAAATATCCACCAAATTCGGAAAGGAATTAAAAAAATTAGGTTTAAACTCTGCACTTAAAATGTTTATCTATTGTCATCTTGTTTCCCTTCACCTAAAGTCAAAATAGACCCTTTCCAAAAAAACGGTGTATACAAACTAAAATGTAATGACTGTGAAGCTAAATACACGGCAAAAACTGGAGGATCTGTAAACCAAAGAGGAAAAGGTCTTACAAGAGCATACAATAAAAAGACCCAAAATTCCAATTTCGCTATCCATCTATATGAATATAACCATAAATTCGATAAAGACTCAGAAGTAAAAATAATACATCAAGAATAAAATAGCCTAAAATTAAATATTTATGAATCATCAGGAATAATAAAATCATTAAAAGCGATCCAGACTTCTGTTTTGATGACCATATAAACATTTCCAATAGTCCCATTTTGAATTAGTTTCCAATAGGAACGGAAAAATCGGTTGAGTCATAGCGAATCCCAAGGTAAAAATCCCAAAAATTGAACCTAGTTGGCCTTTTCCCCTTTCATGATGGATAAATTTCAGATATCTGCAAGATCTCCTCAGGTGAGTACCAATATTTGATTTCTTATCTTACATTTTTGAAAACTTTAGCGTATATGATCCATGTAAAATAGTGCTGATGTATTGAAAATTTTGTATGTTTTTAGAACTGAAGATGAATATTTAGCTTTCGGAACTAGTATTCTAATAAAATAATTCCAATATAAGTGGCAATTAATTGATCAATCCTAACAGTATTGAACCTTCTATACCACCATGCGTGCTTCAAGTAATAAGGAGTTGATCTTTAGGGTTCAACTAAACCTTTCAATTCATCTCGTATCCATTCGTTACAATCGAATATCCTTCGTAAAATCCTCAATGCCCCTTATTATTTTACACATGTACTTATCCATAAAGATCTTAATGTTCCATGTTTCAGATCCTTATGTAGTGCTACTAATAGATACTTCTTTACAAGTTATTGGCATGCCATTGTAATCATTATACAGCAAATTTAATAATTATGTATATCGTAGTAGTATGATTGTAAATATCAATGTACTATAAAAAAAAAAAAAATAAAAAAAAGAGGTCATAATATTTAAAATAAAGTCTTCTAACTACATAATATATTCTTCTATGACTGTTGAGTTTTTGTTTAAATTGCCAGATAAAGATTTACAATAGTCCCATTTTAGATCTGTCTCCAATAGAAACGGAAAAATCCGTTGAGTCATTGGGGAAATCTGATGATAACCCCAAAAATTTAACCTAACTGCCCCCTCCCCCTTTCCACAATGGATATATTCCAGATATCTGCAAGATCTCATCAGGTAAGTACCAATATTTGATTTCTTGTTTTACATTTTTGAAAACTTTAGCGTATATGATCCATGTAACATAGTGCTGGTGTATTGAAAATTTTGTGTTTTAGAACTGAAGATGAATGTTTAGCATTCGAAACTAGTATTGTAATAAAATAATTCCAATAGAAGTGGAAATTAATTCATCAATCCTTATCAATTCCTTATTTCCAAATTGGTTTAATTATTGTCTTGTAAATGAGTCTTTTGTTATTAATTGGGAGCTTTTCTAATAAATGTTGGAGTAGTCCAAAACGACGAGCAGGTTCTGGTCGTTTTATGTTCAACGAGGATCAGTGGAATATCATTCAAGGATTCTGTAGAACTAGGATTCGTAGGTTACTAAAGGAGGGTGAAGGTTATTTTATGGGATTCATTTAGATTTATTTTGATCTATGTCTTTTGACACTATTCATGAAGGTTTGTGATCTGAGACTGGAGCGTTTGAAATGCAATGAAAAGAACATTATTTACTGATAACAAACGTGTGTCATCAACGTATGTAGTAAGGTAGGTGCTAGGATATAGTTGAGTTCAAAAACTTTGTTGGTAGCACATATAAAAGGAGTGTAGCGGATTTATCGTACTATGTCGGGCAGGAACGATACAGATGTCGAAATTAGACTGATAAAAGCCGTTTATGTGAGTTTTATTTAGTCAATTGTAAGTTTAGAACGAATGTAATTTTAGAATTTAACAGGTAATTGAAATTTAGACAGCTAAATAAAAAAAAAGTGGTTATAAGATTTAAAACCAAGCCTCCTAACTACATAGTATATTCTTCTATGACTTTGTCGAATCATAATATTTTCAGGTATTACATAACAAGTAAACTTAATTGATAAAATTGTTATCACTCCTTATTTGAAATTTCTTCTAGTGTTCACCATCCCCTTTGGATGCTTTCCCCTTTTCTTTAGCTAACTTAATTTGTTCCTCTTCAAAATGCAATAGGGGATTCGATAATAAACAAAGACTAGTTATCTCGTTTGAAAATATCTAACCCATCCCCCTGAAAAAGCTTTATTAGAAGGAGGAGGCCAAACGGAAATTTGACGGGGCAGAAGAAACCGTAACAATTGGCTGCCACTTAGACCGCTCCTCCCAGCTTTATCTGACAGTTATAGGGAACCTCCTCTCTCCCGCCACTTTAGACCTTTTCATTACACTCTGTCGGCCAGCTCATCCCTTGTACTGTTTACCTTCCAACACCCCCCAGAATTTTAATATGCCAGGAGTTAGGATTAGCCGAGATCAGCATTGGATAAATTCTGGTAACTTTATTCCGCCCATAAAGACAGAAGTGTTATCTTAAAATGTTTAAAGAACTTAGGAGGTAATAATAAAATAAAATTATGATTCTCAACTCACAGTCCTCACCACTTACGCTGCTGACACACGTGTGTTATCAGTAAATCATAATCATTTCATAGCATCCTTAACACTCCAATCTCATATCATAAACCTTTAAGAATAGTGTCAAAATTATCTAATTCATCTCGAGTCCAATCCTTGCAATTCAAAATCCTTCGAAAAATCCTAAATGCTCCTTACTATGTCACAAATAACCTTATCCATAAAGACCTTAATGTTCCATACATTTCTGATTTAGCCCAAACCAGATACCTATCCTTTCATAGTAAACTCCATAATCATTCTAATCCACTAGTTTCTCAACTTGCTAAAAAAGCAAACCGTAGTGAAGAGCGGTGAGGAAATTTTAAAAGCTAGAAAACATCGGGGGTAGGTTAGTATGTGGTGATAAAAGGAAAAGTGAGTGCTAATTTCTAATGTCTACCGCTAGAATGTGCGCCGGTTAAACAGTTACTGTTAATAGGAGCAAGTAATACCATATCAAAAGTAAAAAGGGACAGGGAAATAGCCAGGTAGGATAAACCCGCGGGTTTTATCTATGACTGGATGTTCTTTTTTCCGGTCCGTTTAGAAACGAATTTGAAATTTAAATACGTGTTAAATATATTAAAAATATTTCAAGGGTTATAGAACTGCATTTTATCTAGCTACTAGCAAACGTTTTCCTAAATCTTCTGTAAATAATTAAAAAGACAACTTAAACCAAATTAATAAAACCAGGAAGGTAGTGAGAAGGAAAAAAAACATGTTAAGTCAACCATCAAAAAGCTTTCAGAATAATCAATTTACATTTGCCAGATTAGGTTCCTCAGTCGCCGAGGTCTCGACCCCCGGTCAGCCATAATTTAATTCAAGACAACTCGATCGGGGGTTGGGTTCCCATGCGTTTGCAACTCAGATCACCTCAACTTCTTCCCAATAATTGATAAAAATCCTCGTAAATCCATTATTTTTAGTGAAATATGGTAATTTATTTATTAAAATTGTTGTTTCTGAACCATAGTTTTAATTTTAAAAATATATATATTTTTTTTTTTTATTGCAGATGGGCCCGCTATAAATAGGGCCGACTATGACTTAGAGTGACTAGTCACTGGCCTACTAGTCAGCTGGCAAAAAGGCCGATTAGTCGGCAGACTATTCGGCATAGCCGATCATTGATTTCTTTAGGATTCGGGTGGCATCGGCAATGTTCGAGTCTCTTCGTTTATAGCTTAATAGTCATCTGTATATGTAGCTACAGGTTTTTGTTATCTTACATTTATTTTACATTTTTCTGTTTCGTTCCAGGATCTAATGAAGTATTTTTTTCTGCTAAATAGAAAAAATCAGTAATTTACTTAGCTTAGATAGTTAATAATGGAATTTGGAACTCAATCATGCCGAAAAAAAATGGTGTTTATAGACTTAGCAGTTTTCATTTCGTGTTTCAACCTTTATATTACCTATCAATTAAGAATTAATATATATTTTTTTTAATTATGACACAAAACCAAAACTGTAATATAAAGAAATAGTAGGATAAGTAAGTTCTTTGTTCAGTTTTGTAGTCATCGATTTTTTTTTCTGTTAATATCATAATCTTTCTATTTCTTTTTTTTTTTTAATTGAAATTTACAACTGTATACAATATAAAATATAATACATCAACTAAATGTGATGATAATGCTAAAAAGGACATGTAACTGATTTTAAAAGCAACTACCCATTGGAAGTACTTATAAAGGTTCTATATAATGAAGTACTATATTAGAAGGTCCCGAAGCCATCTTCTTTTCAGGCGCCTCGGAGAGTTAACTGGAATGGAATCAGAAGCAAGTTTTGATACTAATAGATTTGAATGGTTGTGGAGATTGGTATAAAAGGATTAATATCTGGTTTGATTTTTTTAAAGTTTAAGTTCGATAATTGATTAAAAAAAAAAAAAAAAAAAAAAAAAAAAAAAAAAAAAAAAAAAAAAAAAAAAAAAAAAAAAAAAAAAAAAAAACCTATTCCTAGAATAAATAACAAATTGTACAGATAAATCTCAAATAAAAGTTATAAACAATAAAGGCCATGTTTTCATTTGAATCAACCTATTTTATATCTTAGAAATATAAATGAATGCGCTTTTTGCCGAAAAAATCAGAATACGTTAATATGAAAACTTGAAAGCAACCAACAATTAGTAATACTAAAAGTTCAACAGTGGAAGGTCTCGAGGACATCTTCATTTCAGACGCCCCGGAGGGTCATCAAAAATATAATAGGAAGGAATTTGAAAGACTAGTAAATTTTAGTGGTTACGGAGTTTAGTATGAAAGGATAGGTGTTTGGTTTAGGACAAACCGCAACTTATAAAGATCACGGATTCGTATATTTGTGACAAAGCAAGGCGCATTAAGTATTTTTTGAAGGATTTTGGATTGTAAGGACTGAATACGAGATGAATTGGATTGTTTAGTGGAGCCCTAAATCTCAACTCCACATGTCCAAATAGGTCTAATTAGTGTTATGCAAAAGGTTATTTTGTAATTAATCAGAACTTTTGAACGTTTGTCAAGTAAATGTTCGAGCATTGGAAGTCAACCAGCCGTTTCTTGTCGTTTTAGTCTTGTAGAGGGTTCTAAGTAAATCGTTTGTCCAGATATTTGGATATCTTTACAAGAATTAAAGAAGCTAGACGTTCTATAACAATTGCACCGAAAAAGTAAGGTTCATCCACCTCACAGAACACTGTTGAAAACCAAATCTACGAGGAAAGCCTCTTCTGTTTCTATTCCGATTTAAAAATCCATATTATCTTCCTCACAGGTTAAACAGGATGTGGCCTCGAGATCTATTATAAAATTTAACATGGAGTCCTGGCAATGGCCAGCTCATGCCATTCATACCCTGAGTGACTGTGTTTTCACACCTGTGACGTAGCTGAGAGAGCAGCAAGAATGGTTCGGGCATATCTAGGCAGAATGTATATTTTGTTTATACCTTATTATTTTTTTTATTTTTATTATTTTTTACTATTATCATTTTTTTTTTTTTTATTTGTTTACTTCATTTATCATTGACTAGATGAGTTATATATAGTAGGTTGTTGAGAGGGATCAGTCAAACTCCATAATAAAGGGTTGTTATGACATTACATCTTTTTCAGTTATTTTAATTTTCCAACCGGTACGCTTTTGGTTACAACTTTCATCCACCTTTTTTATTTACAAAATATTTTTTGTTTATTCATAACTTTGTATTTACTATTTACTTCATTACATTTAATTTTGTTTCTATTGTTCTAATTTTTTTTAAGTCAGGGAGAAATTTATTATGAATAAATTTCAGTATATAACTGTCAGTTTGTTTTTGTTTTTTTTTATGGTCAAATAATATTCCACTGATCCCCATTAAACAGATCCGCTACTTAGGATCTTAGCATAAACGACTTACTTAGAATCCACATACAAGACTTAAAATAAAAAAAAACTGCTTGTCGTTTCCGACACACCAACATTTACTAGTGAAGCATTCAAAGATCCCAATAAATTACAAAAGACTTATTTACATGGCCATAATAAGACCAATTTGGACATTCAAAATTGAGCTTATGGACTCAACTAAACCTTCTGATTCTTTTCGTATCTAATCCGTACGATCCTAAATTCTTAGTGCACCTTATTATAAACAAACTTGTCCATATGTTGATGATTTTGTCCAAACCAGATACCCATCCTTTAATCTTAAATTTAAGATAGCCAATGTAACCATAGATAACCATCTAATGTAGAACATTTTTGCTACTAGTGAGTGGTTCTTTACATGTTATTGAAAAGTCATTGTAAAAATGTTATCAAATTTAAATAAGTAGTAAAAACTAATAAATAGTTGAAAAAAAAAAAAAAAAAATCAGAATTTATCTTTTACTCTTTTCAGGGCAAGCATACATATTTAAAAACATTAAAATTATCTTTTTTTTTTCTTTCTTTTTTATTGGTCTAATATTGAAAAAAAAAAACTTTCATTTATAACATTTTTTTTTTTTGGTTTTTAACCTCATTTATGTTTTTTTAACGATAGGGTCCCTCAAAACAATCTATCGAATTATGGTGTACACTGTAGCCTGAATAGGTTAATACCACAATAAAGTGATTCAGAGTCTCCATATAACAATACATACTCTTCCTATTTCATTTATAATTAAAATTATAAAAGAAGATGGCATCGAGACCTTCTTGTGTAGAATTTTTAATGAAGTGCTACTGATGAGTAGTTTCGATTATTGACATGTTAGTGTAACCACTATCAATAGATATACTCGGTGTATATATTTCGTATAGTAGTAAATATCAATAAAAAAAATAATAATAACAAATATTTTAAAAATTCGTAGCTTGATTTTTTTTTTTGTATTTTTTTATAATACTGCTTGCTTTTATTAAATAAATATTTGTAATAATACTAAAAAAATAAATCGTTTCATATGCCCTGGTTAATTTATATGGAAATGTTAACACCTCAGAAGGAATTAAAAAACGTTTAGCCGAGAAAATCAAAAAAATAAAGTCGGTGGAATTTTTGAATTTGAGTGTATTGAGTCTCATTGAACTGCTTCATTCAGCGGTTTTTTTTTTTGGTTTTTTTTTTTTTTTTAAACATCTATTCTTACTTGTGGAATTATCTATTGCAACTCTTACTAACCTTTTTTTTTATAAAAATTGTTCCTGATTATTTTTGTTCAGAAATAGTTCAATTTTACGAGCTGAACTACTCCTTCCTTCAGCAGGAAGATGGACTTTCTCAGAGAAGCGTTCTATCAAGACTAACTTCTTTAATTAAATAATACGGCTATTTCCTTCTATCAACTCGTCACTTGATCAGTTGATCTTATCACTTGAATAATCTAGCGAAGTCTTGGTATCAGCGTCCACGACCGGATGCAATCGATCATTCTATTCAAACACCGAGCAGTCGAAAGTACCGAGATGTGGGTAAAACAATTATTTTTAAAAACTTCATTCAGTTGATAAGTAGATAAAAAATCCTCACATAAACGTCCTAAAAAAATTATGGCATTTTGGCACTATTTCGTCACTCTTCTTCTGGCACTTGCAGAATTAATGATTTTAATTAGTTAAAAGCTATAGAATAGCATATTAAATCAAAGGCTTTGGCAAAATCTAGGAGTATTAGAAATATTAATATTTTTTTCTTTCATTTCGCTTCGTATGTCATTGAAAATTGTGGAAACTAGATTGGAAAGGATTGGTATTGCAATCGTTCAATTGCTAGGGATTTTGAGATGCTAAAAAGGGTAAAGATTATACCATAATTTTCGTTATTTAAAGTATTTGTTGCAAAAGGTAGAGAATGCTGAAGTGAAAAATTATATGAGCTCAAAATTCTTCCTGGATTTAGTAAAAAACCTTTTTTTGATAACTTTAACATAAGGTTTTTTTTCGGTTGAATAAAAATCAGTAATTATTTTTGTATTAAAAAATCTGTAAGAATAACTCACTCAATGATTTAAACTTTTGTAAAATATCGTTTGACCAAAAAGAATTTTTTTTTTCTCGATATTTACATCATGTCTCTTAATTTACTCAAAAGTAGAATTGATTTGAAAACTAAACCATTTTTCTTTTTTTTTTTTCCTTTTTCCTCTTCATAGTAACCCTATGAAGAGGCAATTTACCTAAAACGTGTGCATTGGCTTGCGAGGCATATTACACGCAAAAAAAAAAAAAAAAAAAAAAAAAAAAAAAAAAAAAAAAAAAAAAAAAAAAAACATATGAACTTGAAAAATCAAATAAGCCATAACGAAATAGTTTCATCGTGTTAATTTTCGTTTTGATTGAAACACTTATTAGTCAAATAACAAAACTGTGCATAGATTTTTTTTTTCTATTTAAAATAACCAACCGAATCTTAATAAAACCAGGCGATGTTTATCCTGGAAGGTCTCTTGGTGAGGTTGTCTCCTTCAACATATTTCATTTTATAGTAATTGTAATATAAATTAAATTTGTCAGTTTCAAGAATATAATTCAACTCAAGATTTTTAAGTTATAGTGTGTCAATATTCTTAACAATAAAATTCGCATATTTTTTCTTTTGAGATTAATTTTTAACATGGAATATTGAGTGCTCGCGAAAAAAAAATCATAAAAAAGTAAAAATGTAATAAAAATAAAAAAATGACATCCACGAAAACTACCGATTTATCGAAGATCATTGTTTAATTGTGACCCTTCTTAACATCTCAAAAGCCCTACAACGATTGACGCAATTCAAATTTTTTGGATAAATTTCATCTCCTTTCCAATCTAGTTCCAAATTAGAAGTATCAAAATTATCAATTATGAATAAAGGAAATATATTAATATTTCAATACTCCTAGATTTTTCCAAAGCCTTTGATTCCGTATACCATTCTATCGTTTTTAAATAATTAAAATCATTAACATATTCTAAAGTTCGTTCTAATCTGATAGTAGCAATGAAGTTTTTATTCTTAATGAACCGTTATTAGCCCTCCTGAATCTTCTGGTGTTGTCCAAAGTTCCATATCTCCTCTACTTTCCAACTTATATATTTACAACCTTACTCGATTATTAAGAGTTTGCTCCCAAACATATTATTCATTTTACTTCGGTCATAAGAAGCAAAGACTCGGGAAGACGTCAATCAAGTTTTTGTCTGGGTGAACTCGAATAATTTGAAGCTCTTCAAGCCCAATAATAATTTTCTTATTTTAAACTTCAATATCAACACCTAAATTTCAGTTAGGTATTAATATTGATCATCCCTGCTCCTGTAAGCCCCACATTTTCCAAATAACCCTAAAATCTACAGGGGTCCTTAAACTATTCCATCCTCACTTTGATGATAATCAACCCCAGAGGGTGTGATAGCAGCCCCTTGAGGGGACTAGGGGGAATAAAGCATAGTATGAGCACCTTCATCAGAATTCATTTTAGGGCTCCGATACATACCCATGTCTTAAACACTGGTTTAGAGGGGCTCCCTCCCACCATCCGGAAATATACAAGACAAATTCCTTTACCATACAAGTATGATTATCGTACATTCCTTTGTCGTCCTGGAATTCATGTCCTCTGTTCTCATTTTCAACACACGACAGAACAGAACGACATCATTTCAACTTTAATCTTTTGCCTAAATTCTTCGAAAAATCCTCAATGTTCCTTATTTTGTCACCAATAAACTTATCCATAAAGTTCTAAATGTTTCATATGTTGCAGATTTAGCCCAAACCAGATATCTATCCTTTCATAGTAAGCTCCATAACCACTCCAATCCACTAGTCTCCCATCTTGCTTCCCCCTTCATCCCCAATAATCCTCCAAGGCGTGTGAATAGAAGATGGCCTGGAGACCTAGTGTAGATTTTTTTTTGAAGTGCTGCTAGTGAGTAGTTCTTAAAAGTTATTTACTTGACATTGTATTCATTATAAACACATTTACATGATGTATATTATTTTGTACAGTTGTAAATATCAATAAATGAAAAAAATAATAATAAAATTTTTTGCCTATTCCGCTAGCTCCAGAGGCTCATTCTCTCCAAAAATCAAACAAGTCTAGATTTTTTTTTGGTAGATAACAGAAACTTTTATTGAGTAAGTATTACGCTCAAATGTGAGCAATATATAATATGGATGGATTTGTGATTCCATTTACACAATATGTACAAATATAAATAAATAAAAAAAAGACAGCAAAAGAGCTATTCAATACATATTTATATATTTACATAAATTTTAATATAAAAGCTATAAAATACGTAAAGTTTGTATTTACAATATGTACTCTTCTAGAGGATTCCCCAATCAAACCTCCACATATGGAGGGACAAGCCAAGTCCAAGGTAGGGCTTCCTAGCAATCCCATAGAGTCATGCATAGCGCTCCATTCCAACAAATGCCCATAAGAAGAGTTAATTGGTTGTAGTTATAATTTTTTTTTTATTTCCATTTTTTTTCAAGGACGTAGTAGAAAACATAACGATATACAGCTAAGAAACATGGACTCCAGAAAAATTGCAAGGCAAAAGATTCCTGGCAGTGTAGATGAATTCTTGAAAGGGATCAGCTAGAATTTCAAAGATTGAACGAATCCGAAATGAACTTAAGAGAAAGATTAGAAGCAAAGAGAAATGTACTGGAGGAAATGGAGGGATGGAGATTGCGATGGTTCGGCCATATTAAAAGAATGGCTAATAAAAGAATCCCCAAAATAGCTTATAAATGGGAAGCAGAGAAGAAGGAAAGATAGGCCTCGCATCAGGTGGAGAGATGTGGCTGAAAGTATAGCTAGCTAGCCGGGGACTAACGGAAGAAGAAGCGATGGACAGACAGGAGTGGAGATACCGTCTGAGGGAGGAGTTTGGTTGAAGGAAACTTGAATAGTGAAGAAAATCCTTTCAAAGAAGAATATTTTTTATTTGAAAATTTTATTTTTTTATTTTATCACTTTAGCGTACTATTCACAAGCCCCACAGACAAAACCCCAATTGGGATGCTTTATAAGTCGTTATAAAAGTACTCCTCAAATTTACTTAATTTATTTTTTTCCCTTTTTCTTATGAATATCTCTTACAACTAAATACTATGCCTAATGCCTAATTGACTACAATTTACCGAAACAACGACAAAAATATCAGACTATTTAACGTCTCAAATCAGCAGTGATTTACGGTACTACACCCAACTAAATTTTTAAATGCTTCCAAAGTAGCAGGAGAGAAGCGAATTCAGGATAAATTAAACTAGATAAAAATTTTAATATTTTACAAACTTTAGTGCGCCTCTTCTTTCCACTTTTTAGTAAAAAAATATCTGATTACATAGAACTTTTTTAACGTATAACATATGAGTTTAATTTTTTTTTGTAACAGATAATGCCAAGCCCCATAGCGAACATATATAAACACTTGTTTCATTTTCCACTTTTTCTCTTTTTTTTTTTTTTTTTTTTTTACATTGTCCCATTACGTCGGCCAGCTAGGGCCAGCAGCCATCTTAATATGTCCCTCGCCGGCAATGTCTTTTTTTTATGTTCTCCAAAAGGGAAAAAAAAAATAGATTTAAATATTGTCTATTGACTGCATGTAATAAGCCATGTATCATTGTTTATAAAAGAAAATTCACACCTTTAGCTTAATTACATCAATATACTTTAGGGTCATTTAATATTTTGTATATGATTTTTGTTATTATATGGCAATTTAGTATTGATAGTATTTCAGTTTATTTTATAATTTTGTTTTTGTTTATTATTGAATCTTTCACCTTAGCATATTTTTACAGTATATGTGTTTAAAAAGACTCCTTATTGGCGTTTTTATCCATGAAAAATAATATGACGAATTATAATTTTTTAATTAACGGGATTTGGATAAAAAGACCTACAAAAGAATTATATGGGAACACAGATCTTTTCAGAAAAAGACGCTTGCAATTCTATGACCACATCAACAGAATGAATAAAAAAAATTAATTTGATCAAATAAAGTAAAATGAAAACCAATTTGTATAATGAAGTACAGGAAGAACTTACACAATGCATTATTTTCAAAACTTAAATAACTTATAGAAAACATTTCAGAGACAAAATTAAGAATAACAAAATTGAACAGAAACCAACAAGATCTACTGGCTTAAAACGGACAGAAGAGAGAGAAAAGAAACATAGTGAATTAATGAAGACGTTTAATGGGAAGAAAAGAAGTAAAAAAAAAAACAAAAAAAAAAACGAGCATAGTGTATATTTCAAGTTCAAACACTCTTCTTAAAGAGAAAAAAGATAATAATAATTATTATTAAATTAAATTAATGAGCGTATTTACTTCTTTGTATTGGACATTAAGATAAAAAACTCAACATATTATTATATTTATAAAATATACTTGAACCTAAATGTGCATTTTATATGACTGATAGGTACTTCTGATTTAATATGAAAGGATAGGTATCTGGCTAACATTGTTAAAAAAATGGCTTAGCTATGAAAAAATTCTAATAAAGTTTGTAGTAAGATATGATTTGTCCTTTTCTTATTCATGATATTATTACAAGTCTCCTAACCGAATAATAAATTATCGTACATGCCATTATTCTTAATTGACTCATTATTAAACAACTGTAACAAGAATAAAGAAATACACGAGAAACTGACGTATAATGCATGCTAAGCATTAACAAAAAATTGAAAAGAGTTTCGAAATAAATACAAAAATATTTTAATCTTTCTATTTAGAGATAGTAAATAAAAATTAGGTTAGCCACCAAATCAAAAAAAAATTTGAGATTTATAAAAATTGCCTTTTTTTTTTAAAAAGATAGTTTATTGATGGTATTACTCTTTTAATAAAACAGATACTTATTTTTTCAAAAAATAGAGCCAACGCAGAAAATATTAATACACATGTTCCAACCACAAAGCCTGTCAAGTCCAACTAGATTGTTTGCCTACAGCTAAAGCCGAATAATCGCACCTAAGTGATGTCAGCATTAGAGGCGTCCAACTCCAAACTGTTGATTGAATAAACCTAAATTTACAATTCCATTTAATGAAGATTATTATTAAGGAATAGTGTTATTCGGTTTAAACTAGAAAGTTGAAATTCTTAGTACATGTTTACATAAAAAGTAACATTCAAACATTTAGCGCCTTCTAACGCCCAAAATCCAAATCACAGAGAGAAAATAAAATTCATCTTAAAAGGTTCATAATAAGTTGAAAAAAAAAAAAATTCTTGTCAGTAAATTTACTGTTCTGCGTAACAGTTAATTTATTTAACATATTTTAGGGGTTCCACTAAACCATTTAATTCATACCGTATCCAATCCTTACAATCCAAAATCCTTCGAAAAATCCTCAATGCTTCTTGCTTTGTCACCAATAAACTTATCCATAAAGATCTTAATGTTCCATATGTTACTGCTGATTTAACCAAAACCAGATACCTATCGTTCCATAGTAAGCTCCATAACCACTCAAATCCCCTAATTTCGTAACTTGCTTCCCACACCGTTCCCGATAATCCTCCGAGGCGTCTGAAAAGAAGACGGCGCAGAGACCTTCTAGTGCTTTGCCTCCCAAGCATTCCAATCCCATATCCTAACCCTTCAAGAATGGTGTCAAAAATAGAGAATCAAAATAGATCCAAAAAAATCTCACCAAACAACCTTTACCCTTCGTCGTAAACCCACGACTTCCTGTCCTACAGTATCCTTTAATGATATTTCACTAATCCCTGTTTAACAGATCCACTAACTAGGACTCCACTTGGACAAACGTCTAACATGAAATCCATATACAAGACTAAAACGACAAGAAACTGCCCTTCGTTACAGACTACTTCAAAATTTACTAGACAAACGTTCAAAGCTCCCAATTAATTACAAAAGACTAATATACATGACTGTGATTAGACCTATCTGGACGTACGGAGTTGAGCTTTGGGGCTCGACTAAACCATCCAATTCATCTCGTATCCAATCTTTACAATCCAAAATCCTTCGAAAAATCCTCAATGCGCCTTACTTTTTCACAAATAAACTTATCCATAAAGATCTTAATTTTCCATATGTTGCAGATTTAGCCCAAACTAGATATCATCCTTTCATAGTAAGCTCCATAACCTCTCAAATCCCCTAATTTCGTCCACTTGCTTCCCACACCATTCCCGATAATCCTCCGAGGCGTCTGAAAAGAAGACGGCGCAGAGACCTTCTAGTGTAGAAATTTTATTAAAGTTCTACTGATGAGTAGTTCTTTTCAAGTTTTGTCATGTTAAAGTAATAGTTAAAAGCACATTTACTTGATGTATATATTTTGCACAATTGTAAATTTCAATAAATTGTTATAATAAGAAAACATATTTTACGTTATCATTACAATCCTTAATGATTTAGCAAATGTTTTTCCTGTCAGTGTATCTATATCTGTACTATTACATAAAAGCCATTTTTCGTTTATGGTCACTAACCACGAAAACTAATAAATGAAATTATACCAAATTTTAACCACATCATCTGTATAACCTTGAAGTTTGAAAAGTTACCGGTAGGTGGCGAGCATAATTCAACATGAGAGGTTACAAAGGTACGGTGTTATATAGAGCTTGAAATTGATAATAAAATTCACTTATATTCAATTAAATTTGTAAAAAAAAAAACTTTTAAATATATGGTGAGACATGTGGATTTATTAGTTCTTGGTTATTTTATTGGTTCTTGTGGTACGGTCAATAAAATAACTTATTTTGCCTATGTTCCGAGACTATATTGTTCTCATTTCTGTTAATGTTAATTATTTCTTGGCTGACATCATTATGAGAACAATATAGTCTCGAAAAAGTTGCTGTTATTTTACGCCAAAAAAAGTTGTTATTTTATTGACTGAGCCTCAAGAACCTTACAAATAGTAACAGTCAAGTAATATATCCGTAATAACACATTGAGCCTGATAAAAATGGATCACAACCGTGATAAAACTGTTGTAATAACCTTGAAAAGTAAATATTAAAACTAAACGTTCCATACATCGTAGAATTTGCCGGTATTATTCTGAGCTTGGGTGGCTCTTTACTAATATCCGACAGCAATGCATTCTCAGGACTTCCTTAACCCTCTAGTGCATAGTGTAGCATATCTGCAACATTATATTTATACTTATGGCAGCGGACTCTCTTTGCGTTTTCTGGAACTAAATCTTGTATTAGAGATGCTACATGATCCCTCTAGACAGGAGAGGACTTTGCATGCCCTAACAGGACCAGACATGTCTCTACTCGTCACTTACACCCGCAAGTCCTCGGTTGTGGAGACTTTTCCTACCTTTCAGTAAAGTGTTCTTATTTATTTTTATAATATCCATTGTGTTTTTTTTATCAAATAAAATTTCTGTAGCTTTTCCCAAAGTATGTAGTTTGTAAAATATCAATGAGGATAAAATTCTTGTTTTTTACTATCGAGATAAATCACTTTTTAGTTAAGAGCAACACAATGTATATCATTAATTATTATGGTTTGTAGGTGAAAAACATTTTTTTCACTATTTTTCTATTAATAACCTGACCAAAACATATTAAAAAAAAAATATTACAATGAAAAAGAAAAAAATCATGCACTATAGGGCTAATTTAATCACTAAAAACCTAAAATTAAATATTCTTGATCTAATAACTCTACGTTCTTCTATCAACCTCCTGAATACAAGATCCCAACCTTTCAACCTGTACAATCCATCCACACTCCCTCAGTTCTATGATTCATCATTCGTGCTACCTCTTTTTAGAATTCTCTACACATTCCTATTCGTCAAGCTTCTTCCATAACTTCTTTTAAACATCAATTACTTTTCCACCTCCAAGATAATCAATCTTCCACAAATACGTGAATGGTTGAGACTTAAGACAAAAAACTGTTCATCTTATCCTACAACTCCAATAATCAAATAATAACCAGACCTATTTACATGACAGTAATTAGACCCATTTGGACATAAGGAGTTGAAGTTTAGGGTTCCACTAAACCTTCCAATTTTTCTCTTAGCCAATCCTTACAATCCAAAAGCCTTCGTAAAATCCTCAATTCTCCTTACTATATCACAGAAAAACTTATCCATAAAGATCTTAATGTTCCATATGTTGCTGATTTGGCCTAAATCAGATGCCTACCATTTTATAGTAAACTCCATACCTACTCGAATCCACTAGTCTCCCAAGTTGCCTCACACTCTCAACAATCCTCCGAGGTTTCTGAAAAGAATAGGGCCAAGAGACTTTCCAATGTAGAACTATTGAAGTGCTACTTGTGAGTAGTTCTTTACATGTTATTGGCATGTCATTTTAATCATTTTCCAAGAATTTGCTTGTATTATGTATATAGTTGTAAATATCAATAAATAGTATTAAAGAAAATAAATAAAAAAATATTGATCTGATGACGACTTCATTTAAGAGTGGTGCTTTTGAAATGAAATGAAAATATCTCTATTTATTAATGCATTGAATAATTTATTATGCATTTTTGGGAATGAAATTTAAAAATATATTGTTTTATAATACAATTACAATTATTTTATGTAGACGAACGTTTACAGATCTCTATTAATAACCAGGCTTATTTACATGACAGTAATATGAGCCATTTGGACTTGCGAATTAAGTTATGGGGCTCCACTTTCCAATTCTTCTCTTATCCAATCCTTACAATCCAAAACCCTTCGTAAAATCCTCAATACTCCTTATTATGTCACAAACAATACATGACTACCTAGATGTCCAATATATTGTATATTTGGCCCAAAAAAGACAATTGTACTTTCATGTCGAGCTACACACCCACTGGAATCCACTAGTCTCACCTTGCTTCTCGCTCGATCCATTATAGATAATGACACTAAATTAAAAAACAAAACCAAACATAGATGATAATTTTTATTTGTAAATCATATTTCTTCTTCGACATTTCGTGGAGCAGAGCGATTGGATTGACAATGATTATAGGACTTGGTTGATATGGGTCATCTGTGCCCAGTGAGCCAATCCAATGGGAACAATCTGTCGCAGCGGCGGGACCCCAGCCCCTGGAACGATATAGTGCGTATCTGTCCTCACATCGTTCCACTTCTCTTATGATTTATTTAAAAGCCCTTTCGATCCATTACTGAGTGGTAAAGAGATCTGTAAGTTAGCAATGACCCTTGCGACGGACCAGCCCTGAACAAGAACAGAAGAATAAGAATGAATTGATAATTAGAATAATATAATAATAGAATATGATATTTATAATAATTCATATATATGAGATATATGATTTTATATCATTCGGTGGCAGGGTCATATATATTCTAACATCCCCCGTCGCTATATAAAAATTTTGTATCGAAGTTTGAAGTATCATATGCAAATATCATTTATTCAATAATTTTTCACACATAGCAATAATTTTTAATATGGTTAAAAATAAACAGATTAGGTGGTTGAATACCACGTAGGAGTATAATTTGGCATCCAATTTTTAATTTAAATATGAGTTGGTAATCCAAATGTGCAGACTATAAAGAAACTTTTGCGGATAATGGACTGCCTTATCAGTGCTTACAACTAAAGGTCTATGAATCATATTTTTACACACAATAACAAAAAGCTAAGGATCGAAATTTTGATTTTTATTTTTATTCGGCAGAAATAATTTTACTGATATCATCTATTTGGATTTTAATATCTAACCTTAAAATTATATGACAGTGTAGCAAGCCTCCCAATCAAAAGTATACTTGTTCAGTAGTTTTACCTATGTAAAGAAATGATTTAAAGAAAAGTTACCAATAATCGGTTTAAAATTTCCATTCCCATCGAAGAGGGTGAAAAAATGATAATATTTGATTTTATTGAATAAACGTTTTCAATTCTTTTGAAGGGTGCTGAATTAGAATCTGACGTCAATTTGCGTATGAAAAAATCTATAGAGGTAGTTTGCTTGGAAATCTAATCATTTTTTAAGAATTTCATTAAACTAAACCAGAATCTATGTAGCGACTGTATTTTTCCTTCAATTAGCAACTAAAAATAAAAATCTTGGTGCTAGAAACATCTCGATATCATTTTTTAAACTATATAAAATAAATTAGTTTGAAGCTATTTTATTTTTTTAAATAAAAGTAAACACTATTGTATAATGGTTTTAACCACATATCGGTCGATTTTTAAACTTCACTGTTATCCACATAACAGAAAATATAAAGATGATATAGTTAAAATTTGATACAGATTGGTATCAGTAGTTTTTGTGGTTAGTGGTCACAAACGAAAAATGGATTCTGCTTTTACATAATAGTATAGGCAAAGATGCAGGTTTTTTTTTTTTTTTTTTTATAATAATTTATTGAAATTTACAACTGTACAATATTTATACATCAAGTAAATGTGCTGTTACGTATTACAATAACGTGACAAAACTTGTAAAGAACTACTCATCAGTAGCACTTTAATAAAAATTCTACACTGGAAGGTCTCTGGGCCATCTTCTTTTCAAACGCGTCGGAGGATTATCAGGAATGGTGTGGGAAGCAAGTTGAGAAATTAGAGGATTTGAGAGGTATATGGAGCTTACTATGAAAGGATTGATATCTAGTTTGGGCTAAATCTGCAACATATGGAAAATTATGATCTTTATGGATAAGTTTATTGGTGACAAAGTAAGGTGCATTGAGGATTTTTCGAAGGATTTTGGATTGTAAAGATTGGATATGAGATGAATTGGATGGTTTAGTCGAGCCCCAAAGCTCAACTCCGTACGTCCAGATAGGTCTAATCACAGTCATGTATATTAGTCTTATGTAATTAATTGGGAGCTTTGAACGTTTGTCTAGTAAATTTTGAAGTAGTCTGTAATGACGGGCAGCTTCTTGTCGTTTTAGTCTTGTATGTGGATTCTAAGTTAGACGTTTGTCCAAGTGGAGTCCTAGTTAGCGGATCTGTTCAACAGGGATTAGTGAAATATCATTAAAGGATACTGTAGGACAGGAAGTCGTGGGTTTACGACGAAGGGTAAAGGTTGTTTGGTGAGATATTTTTGGATTTATTTTGATTCTCCATTTTTGACACCATTCTTGAAGGGTTAGGATATGGGATTGGAATGCTTGGGAGGCAAAAAAGGGACCATTGTTTACTGATAAAACACATGTGTCATCAGCGTAAGTGGTAAGGTGCAGGTTTTTTAATTTTTTTTTTTTATATCTTGATATCAAAACTTGATGCAATATATACATCAACTGAACGTGTGGAAAAATTATTAAAATGACATAGAAATAACTTGTAAAGAAACTAACCATTAATAGCACTAAATTATAATATAATAAAATATATTTAAATCTGTGTTAGAATGTCCGTAGGCCAACTTCTTTTTAGAATCCGCCAAGAGTTATCGGTAATTAAGCGGGAAATTAGAAGACAAGTGGATTCGAATAAGTATGAAGGTTATCATGGAGGGATAAAAATCTGATTTTAGCATATTTTTATATGCTATATTATTTTCTGACTTTTTTATCTACTGAAATTTACCTATGTATACACTATATAAATCAAGTAAATGCCTGGAAATATTATCAAAATGACATGACCATAACGTATAAAGAATCTGCATATTAGTAAAACTTCAGAAAATGAATTTGAATGCACAATCGGAACGTTCGAACTTTTTTCTAGTTAATTTTGAAGAAGTCTAAAGGACGAGCAGTTTCTTGCCGTTTTAGTGTGTTCGAATTTATTTTCAAAAATATTTAATTCAAAACATCTGAGAATATATATAAAGTTCCCAATGATATTATCGCAATATTCTCTAAACTTGGATGTTATTTTAAAAATTATCAGGAATAGAGCGGAAGACTAACACAATTTCTCTTAATAAACATTAAAAAAAAAAAAAAGAAAGAAGTCTACAAATCGAATTGTAACAGAAATTAATAAATATTCTAGATTAAAAAAAAAAAATTATAACTACTGTGTCCACACTCGAACTCTAGCGGGAGTTGAGTTTACTCTGTGATGTTTACGCAGGATAATTGGTCTGGATAGACGAGATATACAATTTTGTTTTATTCCTTTAGTTCTCTCTCTCTGACTGCCGAAATAATAACTTTCTGTTAAATCGGGATCGAATAGACCGTTGTCGCCGTCTAGTTTGTCAAAAATTTTAAGCAAGCCATAAACTTGTTAACACAGCATATGTAATAGAAAACAGTAGCGTTACCGTCCTATAATAGACGAATAGACGTACAACCAACCAAATGAAAATATTTAAACTAAAATATTAAAAACAATTTTCCGCCATTTAATTAAACAAAGGAAAAGAGGTTAATCTGAGTAAAAGGATCCCAATTCACCGAATTGAAGGACCCTTCATTCCTTTCTTCTGCTCATTATGAATTTTAAGGAAAGAATTTAAATAATTCCAAAGAAGGAAAAAACCAAACATTAGAGGAAACTTGGGGTCACTCAGTAATAAGCATAATAAAAAGGTATAAGTACGAGTATATTTAAATATAAGGAAAACAAGAGTTAATAACTGAAATATGTTTATAATTAAAATTTTATTTATTTTTTTAAAATAATATTACAACTAACATTATAATAACATACAAAACCCAAAAAAAACCTCTACATCTCGTTTGTTGACTTTAAGAAAGCTTACGACTCAGTGGATAGAAAATCGTTACTGGAAATACTAAAAGAATACGGAGTAGATCAAAAGACTCGAAAACTAATAGAACTTACACTAACGGACACCGAATCCGAGTAAGATTTAGAGAGATCAGCAGCAACCTTTCCAAATCAAAACGGGACTTAGACAAGGAGACGGCCTCTCCCCAACATTGTTCAACGTTGTATTGGATAAAATAATGGAAGAACTATGGAAAGTTAACATACGGGTGCGATTATAGGGACCAAGAACAACCATGTCAAAGTAAGATGCCTTGCCTACGCAGACGATCTTGCCCTTTTAGCGGAAACGGAAGAAGAAGCGATCGAACAAATAAACATCCTGACAGAAATTTCGGAAAAAACAGGTCTAGATATCTCTTACGAAAAAAAATAGAACTAATGACTACCGACCCAGACTTCAAAAAAAAAAAATCAGTGGAAACCAAATACGGAACAATAAAAGTAACAAACAACAAACAAAAAAAATTAAGTACCTAGGTGAGACTATATGTAGCAACGGTTCGGAAAAAGAAAGTATAAAGGAAAGAATAACTAAACTACAGAAACTATCTTTTGCAACCACTATCGTTCACAACAAAAAAACCCTGTCCACAAAAGCAAAAATAAGACACTAAACACTTTCGTTAAACCTGTGATTTTATACGGGACAGAAACCACTTGCATTCCTAGTCTGGGAAAACTACTAAAGATTGAACGGAGAATTCTGAGAAGGATCTATGGCCCCAAAAATACTCAAGAAGGATACAGGCTTAGACCCAACCGGGAAATATATAAAGATACAAAGGACATAAAAACGGAAATCCGGGCCAGAAGACTGAAATTCTATGGACATATGATAAGAATGGTCCCGGAAAGACTAAATAAGCAAATATTTCAGAAAATCCGTTGATATAAAAGCTCAGGAGGATATATGAAACAGAAAGAAGAAACGGAAAGATTAGGTATAACGGTCCAGGACTGTCAGGACAGAGAAAGATATAGAAACAGACTTAAGGAATTGAAGGTTGTTGTGGGCAGAAGAAGTTAAAAAAAAGGGAGTGGCGTGGACAGAAGAAAGAAAAAAGAGACACGGAGAAATAATGAAAGAAAAATGGAAGGAAAGAAAAAACAAGAGAGGAGCCAAAAATTGATATTCGCGTGGTCTCCAAGGCCGTTTCGTAAAAAAAAAAAAATACAACTTACATTTAAATTTAAAAAAATAATAATAATAAAGAAAATACACTTTTAATTCCTATCGAACATTACAAGATTTTTGTTTGGATAAATAACTAAATATCCCTTATATAACTTATTATATAAATTCTAAACGCCTACACACTATACAATCTGTCAAATACATTCATTCTTATAACATTTCTGGTAATCATTGTTTATATATGAAAATGAAGAGTTTGCAACTTTCTTGTCAAAATTCTACATTTCAAAATCACTGGTGCTCTCTCTCATTCTCTCTCTCTCTCTCTCTCTCTCTCTCTCTCTCTCTCTCTCTCTCTCTCTCTCTCTCTCTCTCTCTCTCTCTAAATATATATATATATATATATATATATATATATATATATATATATATATATATATATATACATGTGAGACACGATTTTCAAAAGAAAATTCTTCTGGCGAGCTGAATTTGCAAGCTAGCGTCCTCCGGTTGGTTCTACGCGTTTCGGGATTAAACATAGAATGTGACGCGATTGCGATGAGAGCACACGTTGGCCGTCCGTGGCCGCTGTAAGCCTTTTTACAGCATCAGTGTTAAAAGGTTTTTTTTTTTATGAACGTGCCCAAACCTCATCTGGCCTGGCATATGTGGCAGCAGGATTGTTTTCCATTATTTTTGATTATTGATTTTCATTATTCTTTCATGTCTCTAACTCATTTCTTTAATATTATATATTTTACTAGACAAAAAAAGGCAACTTGGAGAGGCTAATTTGTATAAAATTGTTGGCACCGTTTAGAAGACGGTGTTACTTTAAAAATGAAAATGAAAAAATAAACTTTATTCTGGGACTTACTGTCCCCTAAGAATAAAAATAATGCACAGTTAAAAGTAAAATTGTTCTGGCCTATTATTTACAAATTAAATGCTTTAGTAATTACAGCATACATTTTTTTTTAAGCAAAAAAAATTAAATTAAATTAAAAAATAAATTAATAAATATATAAAATAATAATTATAACATAAAATACAATCGTAGATATATATGAACATATAAAAGAAAGAAAGAGAAAAAAAAAAGTAATTCTAAGTATTTATTTGATTATTGACATATTTGCGGAAGATTGATTGTCTAAAAGGCACAGAAATAAATTATTATTAAAATAATAAGGAAATTATGGAAACTGCTTTACGAATTGAAGTGGGTAGGGAATTCCAGAAGGAGGTAGCACGGATGATGAAGGATTTGTCAAACAAACGGTTAAAAGGTTGGATATACTAGGTTTTAGGAGGTGGATAGAAGGACGCAGAGTTAATAGATCAAGAATATAGGAAGGTTTTTTAGTTTTAAGACATTGGAATAGGAAAGTCCTCCGAAAGTATTGCCGTCGGAATTTAGGAAAGAGCCACCCAAGCTCAGAATTTCGGAAAGTAACGCATGACCGCCTGGGGATCCCGAAGATAAATCTAATGAAACAGTTTATCAGTCTCCCCAAATATTGTGTTACTTTAACATTAAACATTGTGTTATCATATGTTTTGATATTTGATGAATATGAAAAATTTGTTTCTTTCATATTATTAATTAAAAACTATTTTAGATTTATGCCTGTATTATATAATTAAAATTGACTCTGAATTAAATATGAACAAAAAGGATTATGATTTATAAGGCACTAGTAAAATTAACAAATCAAGAACAGTAAAATGAAATTAACAAAAATAATTAAAATTTAGTTGAAAATTGTAAGTTATATACGCACTTATTTTCCTTTGATCCTAGGAATTTTGTCGTTTTCCTTCATGCTTGTTTGGTAAGGACAGATTTTCCTTGAAAACTAAATCAAATTAATGTTAACAAATAGTGAGTAAGTTGTTGATTCAAGAGCTATACTTTTATAAAAGCTACCATTATTATTAAAAATATGTTTTGATTATTGTTCCACAATAAGGTTAATATCCTTATATATCCATATTATATTATATTATATATACATTATCTTGTTATATTATATATCCATATTGTATTATATATTCATAATGAGCTTAAGGTTCCATACGTCGCTGATTTAGCCCAAACCAGATACCTATCCTTTCATAGTAAATTCGACACCAAATCAATGTCTTTAAACTTTATTTACAATCGGTTAGAAGATAGAGAAGAGATCTTCTTATGTAGAAATTGTATTTGATAAAGATCTTTGATAAATGACTGGATGAAAATTATATGAACTAGTATGTTAAGAGAGATCTAGATCTAGGATTAAATTTATTTTTAATACTACTTAAATAACGACTCAGTTATTTTCATTACAGATCTATTACTTTGTTATAGTTTTTTTTTTTTTTTTTTTTTTTTTTTTAATTTTTGTTTAGATTCCAAAACCCAAAAAGCCACCAGAGCCCCCATCCTCATACCGTCCCATTTCCCTTTTGCCAATCATGGGCAAAATCCTTGAAAAACTAATTTTAAAACGCATGTATCCCATCCTAGATGCCCATCATGTAATCCCAGATCACCAGTTTGGATTCCGAACATCACACCCCACCATTCAGCAATGACATCGTGTGGTGGACGTTGTCTCCTCTGCATTGGAGCGCGGAATGTACTGCACGGGAGCCTTTATTGACGTGGAACAGGCTTTTGACCGAGTCTGGCACCCAGAACTGCTTTACAAGCTCCGCAAATTCCTTCCTTCAACATACTTCCTAATTATCCGTTCCTATCTGAGTGATAGAACTTTCAAAGTAAACCATAAAAATTCCTATTCTCCCCTCTTTACCCCATCTGCCGGCGTTCCTCAAGGTAGTATCCTAGGCCCCATCCTCTACACGGTGTATACAGCTGACATTCCAACTCATCCTACCACTGTCCTCACCACTTACGCTGATGACACATGTGTGTTATCAGTAAACAATGATTCCTTCATTGCCTCCCAAACACTCTAATCCCATATCCTAACCCTTCAAGAATGGTGTCAAAAATGGAGAATCAAAATAAATCCCAAAAAATCTCACCAAATAACCTTTACCCTTCGTCGTAAGCCCACGACTTCGTTTCCTACAGTATCCTTTAATGATATTCCACTAATCCCTGTTGAACAGATCCGCTACCTTGGACTCCACTTGGACAAACGTCTTACTTGGAATCCACATACAAGACTAAAAAGACAAGAAACTGCCCGTCGTTACAGATTACTTCAACATTTATTAGACAAACGTTCAAAGCTCCCAATTAATTACAAAAGACTAATATACATGACTGTGATTAGACCTATCTGGACTTACGGAGTTGAGCTTTGGGGCTCCACTACACCATCCAATTCATCTCGTATCCAATCCTTACAATCCAAAATCCTCCGAAAAATCCTAAATGCTCTTTACTTTGTCACCAATAAACTTATCCATAAAGACCTCAATGTTCCATATGTTGCTGATTTAGCCCACACCTGATACCTATCCTTTCATAGTAAGCTCCATAATCACTCAAATCCGTTAGTTTCTCTACTTGCTTCCCACTCCATTCCTGATAATCCTCCGAGGCGTCTAAAAAGAAGATGGCCCAGAGACCTTCTAGTTTAGAATTTTTATTAAAGTGCTACTGATGGGTAGTACTTTTCATGTTTTGTCACGTTATTCTTATAGTTAACAGCACATTTACTTGATGTATATATCTTGTACAGTTGTAAATTTCAATAAATTGTTATTAAAAAAAAAAAAAAAAAATTTTTTATTTATTATGATATTATGGTGGCCATAAAAATCATGGACAAAACGTTGGCATGATAAAAATATGTTTTGTTAATTTCAAACATTGCCTAAAAAAAAAAAAAAAAAAAAAAAAAAAAAAAAAAAAAAAAAAATTGACTGACTTCCTTCGACATTCTACCTCAAATAAAATTTTACTTATTTATACTAGCTACTAATGAGTTCTTTACAAGTTGTTGACATGTCATTGTGATACAAAAAAAATTTTTGTATATATTTTATGAAGTTGTAAATATCAATAAATAATTAACAAAAACAGAGTTTTTAATCCGATGATATCTTATACCTAATTTGTGTTTTGTTGTTTCTGTTGGTTACCTGCTCATATACATCAATCTTTTATGTAGGAGAAATATTACCTTGAGGAATTTGTAGTATGGTAAAATAATTTAAATAAAATACATAACAGACACACTTTAGGGTTATATTTTCAATATTTTTGGAATATTTGATAAGCAACGTTTTATATATATGCACCGCTATAACTCAAGGGAGTGGAGAAGGACAGGGTTTTTCAACGCCGTCGGTATTCGCGCCCAAGGGACGCCAGCTATTTCTCCAATTCTATAAAACATATTTAGAACGTGCTTGGAAGAGGTCTGGAAATATCCAATCTCTTAAGGAAATATGGCGAGGAAGTCGCTAGTGGTGGTAGGGGTCAAGTGGTGTGGACTGTGTAAAAAAAAAAAAAAAAAAAAAAAAATTAGATTTGGTAGTGTATTGTCATTTTGATTCTTTATTTAAAAAAAAAAAAAAAAATATATATATATATATATATATATATATATATATATATATGATCCTTCGTTCATGTTTACATGCAAATATATTAAATGCACAAAACATATAAATTAACAGAGAAAAACAAATGTCTAAAATGGGCGCTAAAACAAAATAACGGTTTTAATCTATATTTTAAACTTTCGATTTTGTTTCTGTATTTTGTTTCAGTTGTACAATAACTTTTCTTTTATTCTAATTCACTGGTATTTATTTTATGATTTTTTTATTTATGAGTTTTGGAATATTTTAATTATGTGAAATAAAAATTAAAAACAAAATTATGTTTTCTTTGGTATCGCTTACATACCAACAAATGGTTCTGCTCAGAGACATATTGGCTGCCATTAGAGAGAATAAGGGTGGCAAGTGAAAAAAGAAACTGAAAGAGCGTAAAACGGGTCAAGTGTTCCAACATTAGATAAGTCTGCGCTGTTTCAAGAACAATGGCTACTGACATTTTAAGGGATGCGATAAGATCAACATCACGTTTCGACTTCCGACCCATTGTAAGGTCCAGGAGCCGCTGGTCGAACAAGGAGAAACACCTGAATTCACAACGACCAAGGAGAATCGAACTACTATAAATATCGATATGATAAGAATGACCGTTATAGTCATTTGAAATTCACACAGCTTTTATAATTATTATCTTTTTTTTTTTTTATTTTTAGACTTAAAACAAAGTTTGCTTAAAGAAAATTCAGCTGTATTGACTGTTCGAACTATTGATACGTAAATAATTTGATTCTTATCTATTTTTAAGTTAAAGGGGGATAATAATCCCTAAAAAAAATATCGATTTCCTATAAACCGCAGACAATTGTCAATGACTAAATATTATATAACTTATTGGATAAGCCCTAAACGCCTACAGACAATCCTGTCTGTCTCTTACTCAGAGACTTAGTCAGATTATCAGACAGATTGTTATAACCTTTCAGATAATAATTGTTTTATATCTGAAATAAGAAGTACTTGATACTTTATTATATAAATCATCTCTGCAACTGATACATATAAATAGGTGTATATATGTTTTTTTAAATATTTTATCGTATCAACATTCAAGTAGTTCTGAATTCTTTTCAATATATATCTTTTCCTTTCTATCTATTATTTTTGATCTATGTGATTTATTTATTTTCTATATTTCTTTCTTTTTCCTGGCCATATTATAACTATTATAGCAGCATATAATTTAATACCAACATATTGTAATTATTTTTTTTTTCCTGTTTTCTTTCTCTTTTACGTTTATATTTATACCAAAATTTCATAAACAATTTCTAACGACCATAAGAACTGCTGTGTTCAACCGATTACAATAGTTATAGCATCAAAAGACTCAGCATACATTCTGCTTTTTATCCATACATATGAATGAAAAAATCCGAGGTCAGCTATAACTCAAGATATCTCAATAAGGGAAAATCCTGCGACCTCCGGATTTAAGCTAAACTATGCAGTTTTAGGGTTTCTAGATGTTCTTAAAATTTGGTCTTAATCGGTGGCGAAATATGTGAGATAGCGCAAATTATTTACATTTTTTTCAGAAATTGACAGCCCCTTGCCTTATAAAATCCTACAAAATTTTAAAGGTAAAAAAAAATTATTTTTGATTTCGACAAAATTAAGTTGCTACATGTTTTTTGAGATGAGGAATCTGGAAATAATATTAGTTTTTAGTTTAAAAAGTTTCCTCACCTATATTATATAAATAAGATGTTTTAAAATGATCTATTTCTATTATTATTTTAGTTTTTACAAAATAAATTTCAAATAAGACCATATAAAAAAAATATACATATTTTTTAACCAAAAACTGATATTAATTTTAGATTATTCATCAATCTTAGGATTTCTATGCAATTTGAAACAAAAATATGTCATTTTAAAACGTAAAAATAACATAAAAATAAGGGTTTTATGGTGCGTTAAATCGAGATTTGAGGTGAGTTGTTCATGAAAAAAAGTTTCCACTGATTTATAGCGAATTTCCTTGGAATTTCGTCATGTTTGAGCACCCTAAAGCCGGATAGTGCCTTGAGTAAAACAAAAGTATTTTTATATCAAATAGCATAAATAACTGCAATTAAACGGGAACAAATCATTTCTCTATCTTGAGTGAGAGCTGAGAAAAAAAAATAAAACGTGATTTCCATATTTTTTTTTCTCGCTCCTAATGCTCATTGGCGGCTATAACTCTAGTTTTGCACTATTATAGGTCCCTACTACCCACACAAAAATCGGCATTCAAATCTGTGAGTTACAACTCCAAACGTCCCCTTGTTTTAAAAAATAGTCTTAAAACCCTTGTTTTTTGTTGTTTTTTTTGTCATTTCGTAATTTTGTATTTTCATTGACAAATACACGAAAGCTTCCTTTAAAAAATATTTTAATATTTTTTTTTTAAAAAGAGCTAAAAATACCAGTTATTGCTATGTTGGGTTATGATCATAGACAAGACACGTTATGCTCATGTGACAAAATAATCTATAAACAAATGTTTTTTCATAATTCAAATTTGACTATTGATTAATGAACAATCAGGGATACAAAGCGGTCTAACAAAAAAATGAGATATATATTTAAAAACACAAACACTCAATCACAAATTTTGTAGTTACTTATTAGTTTAGAAAACCGTCACGAAATGATACTTATATGTGAATTAAACAATTAGTTTATCACAGTATAATTTATATCCGTACTTCTCGTTGATTTTTCTACATAAGCAGTAATGACCTAAAATATGGTAATGATCCCCACTGAAAAAATAATGAATTAAAAGATATCGGAATGTATTTTTATTTTTTTGAAATTATCTTCTTTCAATATTTCAGAACAGCAGTAGCCATCCACAAAAATAAAGACAAATTGAGAACCTCCTCCTTTTTAACTTCGGTTAATAGCCATCTATCATCTTTTCGTATTCGTTAAGGAATGTATACAACTATCAGCTAATAAAAACTAGCGATAGATCGTTTGAAGAAGAACGGGAGCCATTCTCAACTATCAGCTTAAGTGAAAACTGAATACAAAACGGGAAAGGAATCCGATGCTAAGTTGTATTCAGAGCAATTGGGGAACCACTGGCAGAGTGGAATGTGCCTTTTACTGATAACGACAATAACCCCTCCAATATATCGGAGTAACACCCCCCGCTTTCCCTACCTCAATACACCTTGTCTCATCGGAAAAATGATTTTCCCATTATTATATTCCCCTCTCTCCAATCTATCACGGTGGAGAAAAACCGAAAATCAAAGGTACAGGTTAATAATACTTTATTTTACTTAGGGATTTGAAATATATTTAATATATAAGTAACAAAAGATAACTTATAAACCCGATACATACATGCATATTCCAGAAATTAGTACAACTTTTGTAGGAATCAATAGTGTTGCTGTCAAATCCTTACAATCCAAATAATAAACATCCATAAATTGATTTTTTGGCCATATACAGGGTGAGTACCCCTTAGTGTAAAAAAATGGGTAAAATAGATCAAAAATGAAGAAAAATGCCGCAAACCTTAAGACTGTTTTTACAGAAGGAATCTCTACCTATCCATACATATCATTGGTTTAATTTTATATTGCTTTCTAATAATGTGTAGGAGCACCATAATTATAGAAAATTATATCTTGCCAAACTTCAGGAGTAGTAAGATATTTTGTAACAAATCCAAGTAATTCTCATAATTTAATCTGTTGGGCAAACTATGATTTTCCAACACTATTCGACAGCAGTACATAAATAACCTAACGATACCCCACATGGAAAGGTAGGAATGTCTTCCCCTGTAAAAAACATTTGTCCATTTAATTAACCTCAAAAAGTAGTATTCTTCAACATCATCTGCATTTAGAAGATAACGGTAAAATTAAGGACTATGTTCATTATCATTGGATTTTAAACCTTACATCTAATAAAATAAATCCAAAACAATAATAATCAATAAATGAATGTAATAACATAAAATCCTTTGATTTAGTGTCGTTTAATTGACAGTTTTCCTTTATTCTCTAATAAACAATACTTTTTTTTCTCAGTTTTTTATTCCAATGAATAGTTTATTATGTTTAAAATAGATATTTTCATTAAACGGTTATCATAATGTCTTATTTACACAAGTAACTGATTGGCATGCCAAATAAAAACATCATGTTTTTCCGGTTTTAAAAGTAAATTAAATCGTTACAGATCATTACTTTGATCAAATCAAATTATAACACATTGTAACTTCCTTAAATAAAGTGACGATCAAGCTGTTCTCTAGCTCCTAAGTTTGTAAAACCCAAAGGAACATGTACTCTGATCTTATATCAAATTTATTATATTATTTATTGATTATAGCAAAATCCGAAAATGTGGTCAAAATTTGAAAAATTATTTAAACAAAATGGAGCTATTACAGCTTTTATGGAAAAAAACGTAGTTCCTCAAAAAAGTCTTCGATTTATCGTATATCTGCAATGGATTGGAACAGAAAGGTGAGGTCTGCGGCATTTTGCTGCATTTTTGATCTAGTTCAACTATCAGAGCCACACGATTGCGATATGTATTGCATTCATATGTTATTCTTAGGGAACAAGTTGTCTCAGATTATAGTTTATTTTCTTTTTCATCTTAAGCAAAGTTGCTATTTTTTCTTATATTATTACTAATAAAACGTGAGTTAATTGTTTTCTGTATATCGAAAAATTTTATTAATACGTTTATTTAATCCTACCATAAATTTCTTAAGTCAATAACTATGTACTACTGACAGTAACAGAATCCGAAATATAACATATAGTTTTTCGTTGAACTTATTTTTATGGATTTTTTTTTAAGTTGCTAAACTATCTAAAGATGATTTTAGTTTGTGTTCGCCCCAATCGGCGCTTTTGTGAGGGGGGAAAGGAGAAAACTTTAATATACCGTATATTGACGCACTCTATGGATCTCTAGGTAACTAGCCCTTATCTGCCTTAATCCCTACTAGAATATTCCTCTTTCTTCTAGCATCTGTGCTCCAGTACGCACCTATTTAAATTGCCCAAGACCTCATGGTCTTCCATCACTTTTTTGACCAAGACAAAATAGTCTTCCAGGACACTATTCCTCTTTTAAAAGTGATTTTATTTCCTGTGCCAGTCAGTAAAGATTTAGCTCTTCCCTTAATGAGTGGTGATATAAGAGGAGGAGAGCCTGAACAAATTTTGCAGCTTGGGAGAAGCATTTCGGAGGCCTCCGGACAGATCGTCGGCGGCAATAAAAAGGTGAGAAGTTTCTTATGTATTATTTGTTTATGCTACCTTCTCAATAATATCTCCCCAAAGGTGCGAAACCTCGTTTTGATATTTTCCCATACAGTCCATTTTCTCGAGGCCGAGGCGAGTTTTTCGCCTCGAACATTATCATTCTTTTCCTATACAGTTAGTAAGAGTAAAAATACTGAAAACATACAGTAAAATCAAATTTATTTTCGTCATTTTGAACCACTGTGAGCCATTATATTGTTCATTGTAATCACTGTTAAGTTAATGACTCCAGATTAAAATTTATGTTAAATTAATTTCATATGGAAAATATTATGTTTTAAATAAATTGAGGAACATTTTCACCGCAAGCACCTTCTTTAGGATTAACTGTTTTTTTATTTATGTTTTGTGAACATTTATTTATTTTAAATTTGATTTTATCATAACTTTATTTGGATTTATAGCTGAATCATTGGCTATTTTATAAAAGAGGAATGGATCTGTACATTTGAGCACTCTTACCCTTTGCCCGAAGTTCAGATATGTTGTACTATATCTAAAAAAAAAAATTATTTGATAGAGGAAAAAATATAAAATTAAAGCTAAAATACATTTTCCTCTCTTGTAAAATAATAATATTGATTTACTGTTCGTTTACCCCCTAGCCTAGCTAATAGTGTTGAACAAACTAGCACCGTTTTGTAGAAGCAACATTTGGTTTCAATTAGATGGTTCTTATTGTAGGCGTTGTTAGACCCCTGGATCCTTCTGCCAGGCGGCTAGGTCGTGCGGGTTTCACCTAACTGTTTTATTTCAATTATTATAGTCCAGGCAGCCTCTCTTTTAAAAAGGGAAGTTTTGATTTTTGGTATTATATAGTTTTTTTGGGGCGCTGAACACGTATATGATGTTTGCTAACAAAATTTAAAACAGGAAATATGAATTTTTTTTTTCCCAAAAATGGAAGTTTTCGCTTTTTCTAAAATAACTCAACATACTATAGGTTCTATTCCAAAATCAGCTTTAAACAAAATTAAAAACGATAAAATTTCCAACATTTTTAAATAAAATTTTTTTCATCGATCAACCGTTTATCTCCCGGTAACACTTCACGAAAACAGGTTTGTCGATGCTCTTCTGCCTATAACATCGAAACTGTTTGTTCGATCCAAAATATCTTTTTTATCATCTTAAAGCTAGTTACATTTACTATTAGAAACTGTTTATGAAATTTTGATCAAGTGCAGTAAAACACCCGTGCCAGCATGCTGAGAACCCCGTACTGTTGTGAAATCCTCGTTTTTGCGATACATTCATACCGATTTCCATTTTCTTTTTTTTTAAATCTCAAAGCTGGTTAATTTAAATATTAGACACTATTTATCAACATTTGATTTAATCCTATGAAATACCCATTCCAGCACGCTAAATGTGTATGTTTTGGCGAAATATGACAATTTTGATATGTTCAGTGAGTTGGCGTGGATATCTTATGGGATATAATGAAACTTTAGCAGCTTTGTGATGAATAAAAGAAATTTAGGATTGGACAAATTGTTTTGGAGTTAAAGCGAAAAATGTGCCAAAAAAAAAAACTTGGGATTCACAACATTACGCGGTTTTCAGTGTGGTGGCATTGGTATTTTACGGGATCCAAAAATTTTTTATAAATGTGATCTGATAGCAAATTTAATCAGCTTTGAGATGAAATAAATGAAAATGGGAATCAGACAATAGGTTTCGAGTTATAGCGTAAAAGGTGCCAAAAAAAACAACGAGGATTTCACAACAGTACGGGGTCTTCAGCATGCTGGCAAGGGTGTTTTACGGGACTTGATCAAAATTTTGTAAATAGGTACTGTTAGTAAATTTAACCAGCTTTCAAATGAAAAAAAAAATAAAATATTTTGGATCCAAAAACAGCTTCGAAGTTAAAAGATTACCGACACACGTGTTTTCGCGGAGAAGTGCGACTTACCGGGTGTCAGCCTTTTCACGGTGCTCTAGCGGGTAAACGGCTGATCGGCAAAAAAAATTGTTATAATTAAAAAAATGTTGGAAATTTTATCATCTTAAATTTTGTATATCCCTAGTTTTCTAACAGAACTAGTTAAGTTTTTTCAGAAAAAAAGTGGAACGTCAATTTTTTGGGGGGGAAAACATATTTACTGTTCGATTTTTTTTTTGGCAGACATCAGATTCGTGTTTAGCACCACATAAAACCACATAGTAGCAACAATCAAAACTACAACAAAATATACTCCTAAATAAATTCTGTTGAAAAAAATGCAGATATTAATAAGAAATATCTTTTATATCTCTTTAGATGTATACGTATATTGTTCTAGTGTTTATGTTGTGATAACTTTGTTGCTCAATTTTGAGTGATTCTATATATCATCTTTTTATTTATTTATGTTTTTTTTTTGTTTTTTTTTATTCTTGATGTCTTACTGGCAATACAAAATTATAACCAAAACAATTATCATAAAACGTACATGTACATTATATACGGTACACTATAGTGTGTGCAGGGATAAACAAAATCCCTTCCAAAGAGGGTTACTGCGAGAAGGAAAACACTAAAAAAAAGTTACTTAGTCTTATTTATTTTTTTAATTATTAAGTAATATTTAGTAAATTTCTTGATATATATTGATGAGTATGCAAAATAGAACAATTGCAATAGCCCTTTATACCCTATTCCATTAGTACAAAACTTCTGCATAATGAACCGGGGGAAACTTAGCCGTTGCACGACCGTGTGCAATTGAATTGTGAATTTAAATTGTCTGATAGTTTTGGGCGGGGACGGGCTAGACTACGGCATTACCTAAAGCAGTTTCAATCAACTTTGATAATGAGTTGGAAACCGCTAGTTAAAATGTTCCTTGTGTTAAAAGTTATGCGTTGCTATATCAAAACTATGATAGCAAAACAAGTCATGGAGCATTGTTATATTTAAACATACATATAAATAAATAATTGAGTATTCAAATCGAGATGGAAATGTAGAAAAAAAATAAGCAACATAAAGTGAGAATTATGTGTAGTGATTTGGGATATTTTTGTATACTCTACTGGCCACTTTGTTATCACTCATCCTTATCACGTGGCCAAGCCATTTTAGCCTCTTTATCCTTATGTAAGAGGAGATGATGTCTTTGTAAAGCTGGAACAATTCGCTATTTTTTCTTTACCGTTACTGACTATCCTCACGCACAGCCCCCACAATTCTAAGAATTACTCTTTCAAACCTAGGTAGTAAAAGTAATTTAATATTTTTCTTGTTGAGGGTCCACGTCTCTCCACCATATGTGACTACGGGCTTATTAAGGTCATGCAGCATAAATTCGGTGGAATAACTAACAAGCTTGCTCCTGATTATCCTTAAGATGGAGAAATAGGCTCTATTCCCAGCTAAAATGTTTCTTATCTCTTCTTCGTCCCGGTTATCATTAACAATAGATCCGAGGTATTGGAAGCTTCTCAATATTTCGAAACTGTAGGGGCCTATTTCAAAGTGGATCTGCCTCCGATCTAGCATTTTGTTCAGAACCAAGATCATGGAACAACTTTACAGTTATATAATAAGTAAATTCTTGGAACTTTGAACTAATTTTATATGAATGTATCATGAAGCATCTACCCATTGGTAGCACGTGAATTAAAGTTATTGAGGGCCCAAGGTCATATTGAAACTAAATGCAGGTTAATCCAAGGCTATTGTGTTGGGCTCTAAGGTCCTTCTCAACCTTCCGTTACCTCGGCATTGACCTAAACCAAACCCTTTCCTGGAAGGATCATGTTTCCCTCATTAACCGCCGAACGATTTCCATCCTTCGGCCCCTAAACCGCTCCGGTAATTTCCTTCCACAATAAATTCGTCAAGTCAAGACATATTGCCCCCTCTGGTTTGAATGACTGCTCCCACTAGTCTTGGAATACTTGTAAATAACTAAACGAATGATAAACATGGCCTGAAGGAAATTAAAAAAAATAATCTAAAATTCCATCGTTCCATTAACAGGAAAAAACATAGATGTGTCTAATCCTTATTGTCTCACATTTAATAAATAATATTAATATGAATATAAACCAAAGATAGATTAATGTAAAAAACAGGGTTTTTTTATATATAGGGTAAGTACCTCTCAGTGTAAAAAAAAAAAAAAAATGGATAAAACTAGATCAAAAATGTAGAAAAATGCCGCAGACCTCACCTTTCTATTCCAGCCCGTTGAAGATATACGATAAATCAAACTTTTTTGAGGAAACCACGATTTTTACCATAAAAGCTGTAATATCTCCATTTTGTTTAAATAGTTTTCAAACTTTGACCACATTGTCGGATATGTTGTGATGTTTCTGTTTTAATTTCATGGAGAAATTTACTTTTGAAACCGAAAAAACATTCTCATTTGGCATAAAAATCAGTTACTTGTCTAAAGAAAACATTATAACAATCCCTTAATGTAAATATGCATTTTAAACATAATAAACTTCATTGCAATAAAAAGCAAAGAAAGAAAAAATGATTGTTTATTAGAAAATAAATGAGAACTGTCAATAATGCGACACCAGATCAAAGGATCTTATCTTTTTACATTTATTTATTTATTTATTATTATTACAAAATGGAGATATTACAGTTTTTAATGTAAAAACAGTGATTTCCTCAAAAAATTCTTTGATTTATAGTATATCTGCAACAGGTTGGAATAGAAAGGTGAGATCTGCGGCATTTTTCTACATTTCTGATCTAGTTTTACACATTTTCTTTTTTTGTTTTTACACTAAGAGATACTCACCCTGTATATCCTCCGGATAAGATACATTTTTCAGCTTTGTTTACTGTTTTTTTTTTTTCATTTATTTGTTTTCTTACCTAAATTTAATTTTTTTACCTAAACTTTGTTTTTCGTGTAATATTTATAACATGTAACATTACTCTTTTATACTGTAATTTAATTTTAATCCTGCTTGTTTTATGACCTTAAATGTATATACAGCAGCTTGGTCATCATCATATTGTTCATTATAATTATTCTTAAGGGGCAATAGCCCAGAATAAAACTTATTTTCATTTCATCTTCTTTTATTCGCCTAGGATGGTTATCAGGGATAGAATGGGAAGCTGGGAGACCAGTGGATTCATGTGGTCTTATTGTGGAAGGATAGCTATCTGCTTTGGGCCAAATCAGCAACATACAAGACATTTATATCATTATGAATGATATTTTTCGTGACATAACAAGGAAAATGATAAAAAAAAGAAAATCATAAAATATTGTGGATTACAAGAATTGGAGATAAATAGGTAGTTCAGTGAAGCCTTAAATCACAATTCCGAACATCATAATATGTTTAATTACTGTCATGTAAATAAGTCTTTTATAGTTTCTTAAAAAAACAGAAATATTGTCTAATAAATTTTGAACTAACTGAAAACGAGGAGCAGGCAGAATTCATTTATGATTTTCAAATGATGTTGTACTATTTTATATCTGTGACAGCTATGTATGGTGTTTTAAGTGCACTTTCGTGAATTTTGGGTTGTATCACCAAATACCCTTCATTCGTTCCCAATGGGCTGAGATAAACGGCTATTACAGAGATGAATTTCTTTCTGACTTATTCTGGAAAAAAGTCTAATTTTTCAATAATGTTATTTTAAAAATAAGATTTTAGCACTTCACACACTTGAATGAGCCTTAGAAATTTACGTTGAAGCTTAAAGCGTTTATCTAGTTTATCTATTTTAATCTAATTTTATTTTTACATTTATTATTATTTTATCTATTAAAATTAAACTTATTGCAAATATTTACAATTGGAGTTCTGGCAATGGCCGGCTTCTCTCAGCCTCTACTGGATTTTACTAGTGACGCAGCTATTAGATTAGCGCTGGGAACTCTCTGAGCCCGGCTTGCCCTCCTGATTAGGGGGCAGGCTTGGCTCGTGGGGTTCCTCAGAATGTCTGTAAATTTTGTATACAGAGTATGAATGTATTTATGATTATTTTATTTTCTTTCTTAATTTTTCTTTTTTATTTTTTAATCTCAACAATTTTATATAATCACTTATTACATTGTATTTTATTCTAGCAATTTATTTTATTTCTTGTATGTTTAATTTAATTTTCTAACTTTATTTTATACCATTGTACATATTGTATCTTTGTCATTCATATTATTCATTGAATTTGAATTTTTCAAATAAAAAGTTTTAAAAAATATATATATTTTATTTATTCATATATTTGACCTTATATATTGTCTAGGCTATCTTTATATACTGTATGGTTCTTCTAAGTCTGTTGCATAATTCTTTTTCTGTTTTTTCATATTTTTATTTATTTTTCATTGTTCATGTTATGTAAATTGAATCATTAAGCCATCCATATGACTTATTGCCCATATTTGAGATACATTGCAATACTTATTCAATAAACATTTTTAAAAAAATATGTATATAAATATGATGTATAATAGAAACAGCCTTACAAATTTATTATTTAAGCTACAAATCATTGTAGGGAAATTTAATCCTTGAAATTTAAAGGAAACGTAACAACTTTAAATACTATTAGGACATCCCAACCCAGACATATTTAAACAATGTTGTCTCTGACCTTTACGAACCACTTTAAGATGTAATAAAAACAGTAAAGGACGCACTTAAAGAATATTGCAACACTGTGTGCAGCATACACCAAAGGTCAGTATTTCCTTTTAAAATACTTAATTGGTAGTTCCATAAATTTAGGAGCTGAATGTTTCATCAATAATTTGTATGAAAATAAAAAAAAATTGAAATGTCAGATTACTAAATTTCCATCCAAAATGGCGGATCAATTATGTGCACTTTTTAAGCAATTTGCTTATCATCATAACTTTATCTAAAACCATATTTTTTTCAATTCTGGAAAACATATTTACTTGCAAAGGACACATTTTTCGATTCATGCAAAAAATTATCCAATGATAAAATCGTATTTGATTTATAAATAGAATTTGAAGAGCTATATTGGCTGACTGGGTTGTTATTTTTCGTTGGTAGCTGTAATGATGGTTAATTAAGTTGGCCGAAACGTTGGCTCATAACTATGTTTGTTTTTAAAAAATATTGCCATTTTTTTAATTTATTTATTTATTTTATTTTTTTACTGATCCTTAACTGCATCCTCCATATATAAATATAATGAATGAATGAAGAATAACTTTATTCTGGAACACTTTGTCCCATAAGAATAACATAACTGTACAATAGAAATAGAATATAGAAATATAAACAATAGAAATTATTGTCTGGCTGCGTACATATCAGACAGCAACTTATATAGAATATTAATTATATACTTATAAATATACAAAGTAAAATTTTAAAATTAAAAACTAATCTTCTGGTTTATACAAGGTGAGTACCTCTTAGTGTAAAATAACAAAAAAAAACAAAAAAACAATTGGGTGAAATTAGAACAAAAATGTAAAAAAAATGTCGCAGATCTCACCTTTCTATTCCAATCCGCTGCAGTTATACGATAAATCAAACCTTTTTTGAGGAAACCAATTTTTTTGCCATAAAAGCTGTATATCTCCATTTTGTTTAATTATTTTTCAAACTTTCACCACATTTTCGGATTTAGCATCAAATTTCGTATATGAAAAAAAATACAAAAAGTACAAGTAACCTTGAATTTTACAAAGTTGTAACCTAAAGAACAGCTTGATCTTTACCTTGTTTAGGGAAGTTACAATGTCTTATATTACTTCAACGCTCACCGTATTTCGAATAAACTATGCACAAAACTTCAAATCAAACGAAAAGTTGAAAATTTAATCGGCTTTCGAATGCTATGTTGAAAGTAATGATTCTGTTGTGATTTTATGGAGAAATTCACTTTTAAAACACGGTGTTCACATTTGATATACAAATCAGTTACTTGTGTAAATAAAACATCAAGATAATCCCTTGGAATTATATAAAATGGAAATGTGCATTTCATACTCTTCATTGCAATAAGAAGCAAAGAAAAAAATTATTGTTTAATAGAAAATAAAGGAAAACTGTCAATAAAGCGACACCAGATCAGAGGATCTTATGTTATTACGTTTATTTATTTATAATTATTTAGGATTTATTTTATTAGATTTTCAATGCAAGGATTAAAACCTAATAATAATGAACATAGACCTCAATTTTGCCGTTAGCTTCTGAATACAGATGATGAAGAATACCACTTTTTTAAGTGGATTTTATGAACAGACAAGTCTGTTTTTACAGGGGAAGGCATTTCTAGCTATTGATAGGGTATCGTTGGTTCTACATTTTTGATCTAGTTTCACCCAATTTTTTTTTTACACTAAGAGGTACTCACTCTGTATAAAAAAATAAAATAAAAAAATAAAAAGAAACATTATTACACTTATCTATTATTTCATACTTTCGGAAGATTGATAATTGAGGAGGTGGATAAACATATTATCTTTAAAGGAGAGAAGCATCTCAGAAGACCAACTATTGGACAGAGATAGATATAGGAATGCATTGAATAATTTGGATGGGATTCAAGCCACAGGAAGAACAAGGAAACCCGGAAGAGTATGAATGGAGGAGGAGCGAAAGCAGGCGAGCGAACGCATAAAGAAGTATTGGACGCAGAGGAAACTTCGCACCAGGAAGAAGAAAAAATAAGAAAAATGAAGTTCTTTCGTAATCCTAAGTGGTCAATTCGCTTGTAATAATAATAAAGTTTCCCAACTAGCTACACACTCTAATCCCGATAATACTCCGAGGAGTCTGAAAAGAAGATGGCTAAGAGATCTTCTAATGTAGAACTTTTATTGAAATGCTATGTGTTTCTTTACATGTATCTGACAATTCATTGTAATAATTTCCTCACATTTACATATTGTATGTATGTACACAGTTGTAAATATCAATAAACAGTTTCTTATTTCCTAATTTTTTTTTATAAAAATGCTTATTGAAATTTACAACTGTAAGTGTAGTAAATGTGAGGATAATGATTTATTAGAAAATAAGATGAAAATTGTGCTCATTCATATAAATGTAACAATCGATGTCTTTGGAACATAACTTTATACTTATTCAAATTTTAGCTTTAATAAAAAACGAAATTGGGTCAAGTTTTTTCCATTCTCCCATACAAACCAAATAAAAATATATATATATATATATATTTTAAATTATTATGTCTTTTTGCAGGAAATGTGTAGTCCTGAGAAGATTCAGTTCATCCCCAAATTTAGTTCTGAAGCAGACCTCTAGAAGGAGGAGGTCCAGGTATGGCCCGGACAAGTGAGTGATAGGTCCGACTCTAAAGGGACAAATATCAGGAACTCTCCAACAGAAGTTAGAGAGGGGCCGTAGGTTCTCAATAGTTTGCGAGCAACAAGACACGCAAGAAAGTAAATTACGCTGTCTCTTGAAATATATTGTATAAAACTATTGGAATAATATATCATACAAAATAATGCGTTAATAATTTAACCAACCATAAAAAAAACTCTTTGATTAAAAGTTTTTAATATCTAACTCTTAGTATGTACGAATACATAAAAACCAAAAAAAGTTATAATTGCATTCATATTATTAATTTATAAATTCACTTTTTCGGCATTCACTCCTCAAATTTTCATTTCTCTACTAAACCATCCAATTCTTCTCTTATCCAATCCTTACAATCCAAAATCCTTCGAAAAATCCTTAATACTCCTTGCTTTGTTACAATGTCCCATATGTTGCTGATTTAGCCCAAACCAGATAGCTATCCTTTTAGTAAGCTTCATAACCAATCAAATCCACTAGTTTCTCAACTTGTTTCCCACTCCATTCCCGATAATCCTCCAAGGCGTCCGAAAAGAAGATGTATTCCAGTGTAGAATTTTTATTGAAGTGCTACTGATGAGTAGTTCTTTTAAAGTTTTTACATGTTATTGTAATCGCTATCAGCTCATTTACTTAATGAATATATTTTTACAGTTATAAATTTCAATAAATTAATTTTTTTTTAAATGTTTTATTATCTATCCACCATAGTACATTTCTATTATCAGACTGAAATTTACATTATTTTAAACAATAAATTTTCATTTAACTTAACAACACACTCACTAAATTAATATAATTTACCTAATTATTTTCATCACAGTGTTTACACACTAGGTTAATTCTAGTCAAACAGTTTATGGGCCTATTGTTATTTCTGTTTGGTTGTGCATTTCTTGTTACAATGTTTGACAATTTGTATTTTTAACTTATGTATACTATTATATAAAAGGACAGGTAATTTTCGTTTGATTACTAACCACGAAAACTACTCAATCAATTTTAGTAGGTTTATTATTATTTTTGTACTCTAGCACTAGTTTTGTATTACTGTTTTTGTCCTAATTTATGTTATTATATCAAATAAGATACATTTATTTCTCCTGATGAGATATATTTTTAACTTCGTCAACTGTATTATTTCGTTGAATTTATTTTATTTTATTTTTTACCCTTATTTTTTTGTTTTCTTACCTTATTTTAAATTTTTAACCTTAAGATATAATATAGTTTTTCGTGTAATATTTATAACATGTATATTCCTTTAATAGTGTAATTTAATTTTAATATTTTTCTCGATTGTATAATGTTCTTAATTTTATATACGGCAGCTAGGCAACCATTATATTGTTCATTATAATTATGCTTAAGGGGCAATGGCCCCACAGTAAAATTTATTTTCATTTTATTTCATTCATTTCACCAATCTGTACCGAACTTCAACCACGCCATCTGCGTAGTTACAGGAATGTTAAGCAATTATAAAATATAAATATTTTCAATCAATTTGATATTAAAAAAGCGACAATATGTGGATAACATAGATGTTTGAAAAGTTAGCGGTAGGTGGCGAGGTTACAAAGATACGGTGTTATACAGAGCTTGACATTGATAATAAAATTTAATTCAATTAATTAAGTTTAAAAAAAAATATTTAAACATGTAGGCGCGACATGTGGTTAGCACCCTTCTCTAATGAATCTATCTGTACCAAATTATAACTGCACCATCTTCATAGTTCTAGTAAGGTTTGGCAATAATAAAATTTACAGTAATAAAAGTTTTAACTAACAATATTGAGCAGCAGAAACGAGGTTTGCCACACTGCCATTTACTTTTATGGTTAGAAATGATAAGCCAACCTGATAAAATTAATTTTATTATTTCAGTCGATTGAACATTATTCGAAATGTAATGTTGATATTGTGCGTGAAAATATAATTCAAGTTCTAAGTATGGATAATGCAGTCCATTATCCACAAGCCTATATCAAGGCTCCATGTTTATCTGGAATACCAGCTCATACTTTCAAATTAAAAATTGGATTTTCAATTATGCTTTTTTTGTAATCTTCTAACAACTAATCATTGAATTTATGACCAGGTTAAAAATTACTGCTATGCGGAAAATATTATTGACAAAATAGTGCTTAATTACATATCTACTTCAATACAAGATTTTTATCGATAGATTGATACAACTTCTATTATTAGTTAAAAGTATCTGACTTTTTTAATTATGAAAGCGGGCAATGCTGGTTTATTATACTAGCATGTATGGATTCTTAAAAAAATAGAAAATTGTTTTAGGTAATTTCATTGAAACGACGAGAGTGTTTAACCTTTTGAGATCTTGAAACGGAAATAAGCTGTTCTCTGTTATTTATAAATTTAATAAAGACAAGAAAACTGTTATAATAAATAAAATGTCTTTATCATTTTATCTCGTTAAAATAAATTAAGCTTTTGAGAGATGTTTAAAGAACCCTTAGCTGAAGATCTCATTGAAAGAGCTATGAATGGTGATTTAGTTGAGTCGCTATTAGAGGAGCTTATCGGATCATCGCATATCAACTCAATACTGAGACTACTCTGGGCAGGAACTTTAGATAATGGCCGGATAAATTCCCCTAAACGAAGGAGCATATATTTTTTTATTTTGGTTTATTTACCCTTAAAGCACCTTTACTTCCTGAATACCTTATTAGGGCTTATGTTCGTAATTTAGTTGAAACATTGCTTATGATTAGGAATTAAACTAAATAAAAATTAATTCAGTAAATTTGCAACTGTAAAAAATATATACATCGAGTAAATGTGTTGTTAAATACTACAATAACGCGACAATACTTGAAAAGAACTACTCATCAGTAGCACTTTAATAAAAATTCTACACTAGAAATTCTCTGGGCCATCTTCTTTTTAGATGCCTCGGAGGATTATCGGGAATAGAATGGGAAGCAAGTTGAAAATTGGGGAATTTGAGTGGTAAGCCTACTATGAAATGATAGATATCTGGTTTGGGCTAAATCAGCAACATATGGAACATTAAGATCTTTATGGATAAGTTTATTGGTGACAAACTAAGGAGCATGCAGGATTTTTCGAAGGATTTTGGAATGTAAGGATTAAATACGAGATGAATTGGATGGTTTAGTTGAGCCCCAGAGCTCAACTCCGTACGTCCAGATAGGTCTAATCAGAGTCATGTGTATGAGTATTTTGTAATTAATTGGGAGCTTTGAACGTTTGTCTAGTAAATGTTGAAGAAGTCTAGAACGACAAGCAGTTTTTTGTCGTTTTAGTCTTGTTTGTGGATTCCAAGTAAGACCTTCGTTTGGTGGAATATCATTAAGGAATACCTACCATAGGACAGGAAGTCGTAGGTTTACGACGAAGGGTAAAGGTTATTATGTGAGATTTTTTTTTTTAATTTATTTTTATTCTCCATTTTTGAAACCATTCTTGAAGGCTTAGGATATGAGATTGGAGTGTCTGGGAGGCAATGAGGGGATCATTGTTTGCTAATAACAAACATGTGTCATCAGCGTAAGTGATGAGGGCAGTGGTAGGATGAGTTGGTATGTCACGCAGTACATGTTTTTCATAGATGAAAGTGTGAAAAAGTTAAAGAACGTACGTTATGTACACCAATTGAATTACATGTTAGCACAGAAAAGTTTTACCTACCTACGTATGTATGGAAGCATTGGCCATAAAAGCACTGCTTTGTATTTGCTTTAAAGCTTAATAACTTATTTTTAAAATTGTTCATAATCAAGTATGGTCTTAACGTCGTTGTTAAGGACCTACAGAGAAAAAAACGTAAAAAAACAATTTTTCCACGTTTTGAGAAAATTCCGAAGCATTTGAAAGACTGTATCCCTGTTAAGATACAGAGCTTATTTTCTGCTAAAATAGTGTTAAGTATAGTCATGTCTAATTTTGAATATAACAAACGTTTCTTACTTTTGTGAAATCCATGTTTTTTGGAACATATTTCGCTATAACTCCGAAATTATTTGTCCGATCTATAATTTGATTTTCTGATCTAAAAGCTGGTTAAATTTATTATTAGATATTATATATGTAATTCATATTAAATTCCATGTAACACCCACGTCAGACCACTGGCTGCTAGCGTGAGTGTGTTACAGGATTTAATATGAATTACGTATATGGCATATAATAGTAAATTATATGCTTTGAGATAGAAAAATGAAATATGGGATCGGACAAATATTTGCGGAGTTTGAGTGAACAATGTGGCAAAAAAAAAAACATGTATTTCAACAGTTCGCGGTTTTTAGCGTTCTTGCATGAGTATTTTAAGGATTCTAATTAAAATGTCATATATATGTTCTGTAATCCTATGAGTAATTTTGGATCGGTCTAATTAGAGCTATATTCAAAAGAGTTCTACAAACTTTTTTTCGCGGAAAAGTGAGACTGTACGCAAGATGGCCAATTTCTACAATTTTTCCAAGACCATAACTTCGCTAAAAATGGTCTGATTTCAGGTTTTTTTTTTTTTTTTTTTTTTTTTTTTTTTTTTTTTTTTTTTTTTTTCATTTCGTAGATACTGGTGTAAGCTATAATTATTATACAAAAGTATCTTCGAAAGACTTGTGGTGTATTAAGTTAAAGGTTTATATAGCATCGTTCTCGTGTTATAGGTTAGAAAACGAACATAATCGGTTTTTTGAGAGTCTTTTTGCGATTTTGGGTATAAACCCGACGGCTGCCGTGGTAGCAAACATCCGATTCGGATTCAACGGCCCAAAAAATATAAAGATCCTTTGAGAATAAAAATTCGGCAGTTTTTTCTTTAAAATGGCCTTTTGCAGCATTATTTTACTACACGACATCGGCACCCTGCTACCTAGATTATATTATATATACAAAATAAAAGTCATTATTCTATAATAAACAATTAAATATAATTTTATATCATAAATAAATATTTTATAAGTATAATTCAACTATAATTTACAAGCTTAAATTGTACAAATTAAAAGTATTTTACCCTCCACTAACTCGAAAAAAAAAATAATAATTTAACGCGGTTAACCAAGCTTTAACAAAAACACTCATGCTTTGTCTTCATCCACTATGATTGATCTTTTTCTTTTTTTATTTTCCGTAGCCAACCAACAACCAACCAACCCTCTCAAAAGCATTTACACCCTTTTAGCCTCAACCTTTCAGGAGAACAAACGGGAACCCTTATCTAACAGCGAAGTGTAGCGTGAATGTCCAGTGTAGGAGGGGGGAGAAGGGAGGGGGGTGAAGGGAGGGGGGTAATAGGCGTTTATCCAACAATATGATACATCAGGGGCCTCTTGATGGCCACGCTGAAGATCCTAAAGAAATATTTTCGCAAGAATGCTCAAGATTTGAAATAAAATGAGCTATTCACTTACCCAAACGTTTGGTTTAATTTTTAAAACAAGTACTCCTACATTTACTAGACAAGCGTTCAATGCTTCCAATTAATTACAAAAGATTTATTTACATGACAGTAATTATATCCTTCCAATTCTTCTCGTTTCCAATCCTTACTATCCAAAATCCTTCGTAAAATCCCCAATGTTCCTTATTATATTGACAACCCTTGAAATTGAGAGGATTAAAATATATTCAAACAAAACTCATCAAATAGCTTTTAGCCTTAAATTTATGACTTCCAGTCCAACAGTATACTTTATTGATAATGTATCGTTAATATATGTTAAACAAATCTGCTACCTAAGACTCCATTTTGACAAACGTCTTACTTAGAATCCACATACAAGACTGAAACGACAAGTAACTGTTCGTCGCTATATATTGATCAAACATTTACTAGACAATCGTTCAAAGCTTCCAATGAATTACAAAAGTCTTATTTACATGACAGTGATTACACCCATTTGGACATACGGAGTTGAGCTTTGGGGCTCTACTAAACCTTCCAAATCTTTACAATCCATAATCATATAAATGATTAATTATTTTTGATTGTTGTTTTTACTCTTGTAGCGCTCTGGTAGGAATGAGAGAGAGAGAGAGAGAGAGAGAGAGAGAGAGAGAGAGAGAGAGAGAGAGAGAGAGAGAGAGAGAGAGAGAGAGAGAGAGAGAGAGAGAGAGAGAGAGAGAGAGAGAGAGAGAGAGAGAGAGAGAGAGAGAGAGAGAGAGAGAGAGAGAGAGAGAGAGAGAGAGAGAGAGAGAGAGAGAGAGAGAGAGAGAGAGAGAGAGAGAGAGAGAGAGAGAGAGAGAGAGAGAGAGAGAGAGAGAGAGAGAGAGAGAGTTTAACCATAGTTTGAGATATTTTTATTTATAAAAATGTATTTAAAGGAGGATAGTTATGTGGAAAAGTATAGTAGTTGTACAAAGTTATAAAATTCAAATAAAGTAAATAATTAGAACTAGGCCAAAAAAACATAAGGGTGGGCCTTAAATAGTAGCACCGCTAAATTCCCCGACAGGGAGATGGGAGTCGGTTGTTTAATGCCGCCATCTTTTGCTGTTGTGGTCTAGCACTTCTCTTGGCCAACTTTCATATTTACATTCCCCACAGACTTCCCATTTCCTGATGCAGGTGTAGGCTCCTTCACTCGGAAGTTTAGTCTCTCTTAAAAAGTCAGTTAGTTTTCATTAGGCTCTAAAATTTATTTCAAACCATTAAATTCTCAACTAGCTCCCTTCTCAGTTTATCAGAAGCCTTAAGACCTTCTAATACAGAAGCGTCATTAAAATTCAAAATGTTATAATAATGTATATAAAGAATTATTACGATATGAACCCGCCCAAGTTGGCATTCACTCCTCAAATTTTCCTTTCTCTACCAAACCATCCAATTCATCTCGTATCCAATCCTTACAATCCAAAATCCTTCGAAAAATCCTAAATGCCCCTTACTTTGTCGAAAATAAACTTATCCATAAAGACCTTAATGTTCCCTGTGTTGCTGAGTTAGCCCAAACCAGATACCTATACTTTCATAGTAAGCTCCACAAACACTCAAACCTATTAGTTTTTCAATTTGCTTCCCACTCCATCTCCGATAATCCTCCGAGGAGTCTGAAAATAAGAAATTTTCAGATTGTTGTAACATTGCAATCGTTATCAACTCATTTACTTGATGTATATATTTGTACAGTAGTCAATTCCAATAAATTTATATAAAAGAAACTATAAAAAAATGAATGGTTTTATTATTACCATTGATATCAATAAAAAGACTTCATTATTAAATTCTAAACACAAAAATACAAAGGATATGATCGATACTCCATATTTTTGAAAACTATATTATAATGTCATGTCAAAATAATCGCCAGCTCCGTACGATTGTGCGCCCTCGCGTTCCCCAAAAACGTATCGCTTTTTACCAAGTACATAACATGGAACATGACTGTTAATTTTAACTTGTTCCATGTTAAAAATTAAAATAACCTACTTTTTTCTAATTTGACTGAACACTGAAACATCTACAAAGTCATGTCTAATAAAATAACAGATAACATAATTACAATAACAAGCGATCGGATGTATTGATCAGGTCATACATTATTTAGAAATTTGCGTATTCATCTCAGCTGTAAAAATAGGAAGAGGGAACCAAGTTGACAAGGCTACAACTGTCGTACTATAATTTAAGACGATTTGAATTAATGGGAAAGAGATAGAATCTCCGATGATAGGAGTGTTGAGGCAGCGAAAGAAGTGACGTGAAGTAAGATTTGGCCCGGGGTTTACTGCGGCCTTATCGGACAATCCTCTCGTTCCGTTTGTCACATCCCCCTCTTCCCCTCTCCCACCCCCTTCGTCGGTATCTACAGGCACACTTGCTCCACTTCCGTTTGAATAGTGAATGAGCCGAAGAAAAACTGTTTTCACAGATAATTCCGGCCTAAATCGCAGGAGATTTACAAGAAAAGCATGCGTTCCTCAATGACAGAGCGAATGTAATAACGTTTCCGATTCTACAAAAATCTTTTCATTAAGATTCCTTTAGTCTTATAATTTAAATATTATTATGAATGAATTATGAATTATGAATGAATGATAATATTTTATTTAATAAGCGTTACGCTTGTTACAATACAATAGAGTTTGGCCAATCTAGTTACACTTATACAGCAAAAATACATACGCATAGGTATGTACTTGTACATATTTACAAGATAATAAAATATGGATCTGTTTAATTTTAGAGATATAAAACAAATTTTTTTAATTAACAATATTTTTTTGATATAACATAATTTCTTACTTAATTAAGCGGTTTTATTAAGTACAAGTAAACAATTTAAATTAAATAAACAAATCTAAACTAAAATAAAAACAAAAAATTACATCTTGTTTTTGTTATTAATCCTCTAGGGTTTTATGTCATTATTCGTACAGAAGGAATGACCTAAGCTTAATGACATTTGTTATGAAATTATATACTACGTTAATTTTTACCTCATTTTCAATTGTTAAAATCGTGGCTATATTATGTGGGAAGTTTTTTATTTTAATATTAATTAGAAAAATCCGCCTGAGTATTAGGTATTGGGGGCAGATGAATAGTATACGATATAAACTTTCTTTTTCATTTTGATTACATAAGCTGCATATTTTTTCAGAGTCTATTTTGTACATATTATTTTTATAATAAATCTGTTTTATAATTTAAATATTATCATAAAATAGTTTATTACATTTTTAGGATTAATGAATTAATTGCCATTTCTATTGGAATTATTTATATTTAACAAAACTAGTTTCAAAATATCCATTATCAGTTCTAAAACATACAAAATTTTTAACACATTAGCACTATGTTACATGGATTATATATACTAATGTTTTCAAAAACGTAATACAAGTAATCAAATATCGGTACTCACCTGAGGAGATCTTACAGATATCTGAAATAAATCCATCGTGGAAGGGGGCAGGTAGGTTAATTTTGAGGGGATTTTCTTAGGCTCTACCCCTATGACTCTTTGGATTTTTCCGTTCCTATTGGAAACAAATCGAAAATGGAGCTATCGGAAAAGTTTATCTTGTGTTATAGACAAGAATCTGAATTGATTTCAAACGATTTTATCATTTCTAATGATCCATAAATGCTTTTTTCTAGTTGATGTATTGTTTTTACTCCCGAGTATTTATTGAATTTTTGGTTATTTTCATTTAGATGGAAATTTCGCTATCAATAGTTAGTTTGGCAATACTGTAATAACTAACGAAATGATTACAGACAGATAATACTACCATGTTACATTTTATAGTTATTCTTAAGGAATTTCTAATGATGGAGTTTAAAAATTATTTCTCATTTCATTGCGTGTCCATAAAGGTTTATTTATTTTTTATTTTTTTAGGTATGGTTTCAGTAACATTTGCGGTTCCTTGAGTAATAAATAAAACCCAGAACCTTCGGATTATTTATTATTTAAAATTAGCATTTATAAAAATACTTTTTGCACATTTTTTGAATAGTAATTAACTCCTATATATGATGCAGATAATAAACACAACCAGCTATTCACAAGTTTTTTTTTTCTCGAATAATTGTTGTTTTGTAATACATTTGGCTTTCTTTTATACTTCTCATATAGACTATTTTTTTTTTAATTTATAAAAATTGGATTTTAAACCGAGGTAATGGTATAAATATTCGAGAATCGATTTTTAAGTACAGGTATTGCGAAAATCGAAAAAAATTGGTACCGACACATCACTGAGAGGAAAAAAATAATTTAGTATTTTTTCATCGCTTTGTATTTATTTGTTTTATATTTTTCTTCTCCCTTACTTTGGCAGTACACCTATGATATATACACACATTGTGAAAGTGAAAATGCTAACTAAAAGGGTTGCTCCTTCGGTAGTAAGTATAAGAGGAATGGGTTTGGTTATTTAATTAACTAACTTTATATGACTTGGAACCAACTTCGAAAAATTACTTCGTGGAACTCATCTGCCTAAAGTTTGCGAGAGGAACAAGGAGTATAAGTTACTAAAGAGTATGCATTTATAAATGATAATTATATATATATATATATATATATATATATATATATATATATATATATATATATATATATATATATATATTTCTAACTCGATGCCGCATGTGGTTTGCGAATCTTCTTTTAAGTATGCCTTCTTATGGATTGAGATAGCATGTTAGCTGAATTGTTAACATAAAACGTTGTGAAAAATCTAAGCAACATGCCAGAAGAGAAGAGCTTATTTACGAGGCAAAATATAAATTTTTATTTATTCCTGGTTCATTATCTTCCATTTTTTCCCCATCTTCTATTATGGTCCGCTTTCTATAGGGCTGCTCGTTCTTTCTCAACATCTACTTTCTTCATCACTAGCCCTTCAAAGGACCCAATCTTCGTTCCCGGGTACATCTTAAATAGGGGTACATCACCTCCATCTAACCTTTGCATTATTATTATTATTATTATACCGGCACTACGGTCCTGCAAGAACCCAGGCCTCCTCCACAAAAGGCAACCAATCTCCAAGGTCCTGCGCTGTCTCCCTCCACCATTGAACTCCCAACCGCCTTAGATCCACATCGTCTAGCCATCTGAACCGAGGACGTCCTTTCCTTCTGCCACCCGGTTTCCTGTAGAGCATTTCCTTCGAACCTTTACATTGCTTCCTTTAAATTGCAGACTCCTTTGTCCTTTGGTATTACCGGCAAAGGAATCTGCTTGTAGAGATGAGTATACCTAATTGGGTATCCTGCCGAAAGTCAGACCCTAAAGTGCCGCTCACCTTTCAGCTTTCAATATAGTATAAATATTAATAAAATTTATCAGTAAAAATAAATTTAGTGCGGATAATATTTAATTAGACTCCTATTCTAGAAAAAAAAACGCATTGAATACAAACTTTTAAAGTTATTGTAAAACGTAAAATGACCAATGTAAAAACCAAACGATGCTTTGTGAAAAAATAAATACAATATTTTTTTTTAGTTTCGTTACAGGCCAGCTAAGGACCACGTTTAAACCACCAAGTTAGCTTTGCGCTTTTCTCATTCCTCTCTTCTGCCGTCCATTTCCTCCTGTCTTTTTGGAGCTGTCTTGTCTTGGAAGCCTTCCCACTCTTTAATTTTGTTTCCAAAGCCTATTTCTTGTAAATCTTCATGTACCTTCTGAAGCCGATTGGGTTTGCCTTTTAATCTTTCAAAATGTTGTAGAGTATTTATTGTTAATCTGCTTGGACTCATTCTCTGTATGTGCCCATAGAATAGTAGTCTCCTTTTCTTAATTTTATCTGTTATTTTTTCTGCATGTTAGTATACTTCTGCGCTACTTTTTAATTTGGAAGTTTCTTTCTTAAGACAATATTTATTACTCATAATTTTATTTTATTTTTAGAGTTAAGAATTTTTTAATGCATATTAATTTGATTATTGAATTTCGCTGGCAGATATTATATTTAAAAAAAATTATTTATTTTTTTTTTTATTTAGATGACACTTCTAGTTTATCAAAACCTAGGTATTACCATAAACCCTATTAAATCACCTTTAGCCTTTGCTAAACACAGGGATTCCTGCCCTGCAAGGCCCTGTAATAACATTATCCCTAACCCAGGAGACGAGGGCCGATGTTAAGGGCTCTGTTAGGACAAGCTACTAACATGGAATCCAAAGAGAAGGCTAAAACGACATGAAACAGCCCGTTGTTCCCGCCGACTTGCAAACTGTTAGGCAAGCTCTCTAAACTTCCAATTTATAACAAGAAGCTCACCAACGTGGTTATAATCAGGCGTATTAGGGTACATAGAGCCGTGCCTTCTCAGCTCAAATATACCACCTAATTCCTAACATATAACATCATTAGAAGCGAAAACCCTCTGTAATATCTTCATAGCGCGGTCTTTTTTGGCTTCCATTAATATTACTAATAAGCTAATTAGATGTATAAATACTACAGTTTTGCAAGAAAAAGAAAAAAAAAAAAAAACTTCGCTCACTTAAAAAATTGTTCCTCTTTTTAAAAACTTTTATGTGTGCTAAATTAGACTCTGAAGGCTAAAAAATTCTATCTAGCATCATTTTTTTTAAATTAAAAAAAAACTACGGAAATAGCGTTTTTTTTTTTATTTGATCTTTTTTTTCACTCCCATGAACATTTGTTGTAACTTTTATAATTACAAGTGTGTTAAATTAAAAACAATAGTAAAAACATTTCTAACAAGCCCCGTTATTTAGAGATTGGAGTTTGTTTAAAAATCAACAACTGAAATAGCACTTTTTTTTTTGTGAAAAACAGTAACATATAAAATAATAATATTATATTTATTTATTTATTGCTTGGCTCTACAGCCCTAGATGGGTCTTGGCCTCACGCAGAAGAGATGACCATTGGAGTTCATCCATAGCTTTTCTTCGCCATCCTCTTATTCCTACATTTTTCAGGTCGGCCTCCACATTATCCTGCCACCTTATTCCAGGCCTTCCTCTTAATCTGGTGCTATCCGGTCTGTCTTTCATCATCCTCTTTGGCAGCCTCCCGTCCGGCATCCGTTGGACATGTCCCAGCCACCTTAACCTTCCTTCCTTGATGACCGCCACTATATTCGGGTCCCCGAATATCTCTTCCAATTCTTTGTTCCTCCTTATTCTCCAATTTCCATAGTCGTTTACTGGGCCAAAAATTCTTCTGAGAACTTTCCTTTCCCAAACTTGAAGTATTGTCTCGTTACCCTTTGTCAGTGTCCAGCACTCACTTCCATACACTACCACAGGCCTTATGACTGTATTATACATGACTTTTGCAGCTCGTGATAATGCTCGGAACTTCAGTATTTTATTAAGAGCGTACATGCATCTGCTACCTGCTGTAATTCTGGCTTTAATTTCAGTTTTTATTTCGTTATAATATATAATACTGGACATAATTAGTGTGAATATTTTTCCTTTTGTATTCTACACCACGTTTCTCCCGTTGTAGTGTCCAACAGTAGTCGGCAATATCTTCTCATTGCATTTACCGCTACACCTTTTTTCCATTTGGGCTATCTCTTGATGAAATCTTTCTCAGTGTTCATCTAAAGTTGGGAGGAAAGAAATTCAAATGGAAATGCAAAAAATTAATTTTTGAGAATATGCTACTACCCATGGACTTGTATGATAAAAGAAAATCTTAAAGAATGTCATTTATGCAACAAAGCCTCATACTATGCTAATACTCATGCTCTCCATTTTTTATTTTTTCATTTATTAAAGCATTTTTAAATAGGTTTCAAAATCAAAGAGGTGTTTTAATTTTTTGTTAAAGCTTTAAATTATAAAAAAAATTGCCTAAGATATTGAAAAACATCTTATTTCGACCTAAAACTTTTTATATTCCCTAAAACTTTTTATATTCCCTAAAACTTTTTTTTAATTTTTTTTTTTTTTATTTTTTTTTTTTTTTTTTTTTTTTTTTTTTTTTTTAATCTCATCATTTTTACGGGTGATTAGCCCAGTGTTTATTTTTTTTCATGAAAAAAAACTAAAAAAAAAATTTGAAAAAAAAAAAGTTGCCTGATTGAAATTTGAAAAACAACATTTTTCTTGAAGGGAGTATTTTGATGCGGAACAGTGTAATCAATGTAGATAACTCCTAATATAATCTATATATATATATATTTATTAGACTACATAAAACAAGCTTCGATATCTAATAAAAGTTTTTATTATTTGTTTGATGAAACAGTCCTTAAATCAGAACCTGGATCTCCTCAATAATTTTCTCCATCCATCTCTGTCCGCGGCTTTGCGGCGCTATCCTCTCACTCCAACCTTACGGAGATATTGCTCCACGTCATCCAGCCATCTCATTCGTGGTCGTTTTCAAATTATGACATCTCTTGGTTTTTCGTTCGATAATGTTTGAGGCAACCTGCAGAGATCCTCTATAAGCGTCCCAACCTTTTTTACCTCGTTCTATTAATCTGACGACTATATATGCCTCTTCAAACACTGCCATCAACTCTCGGTTCTTCCAATTCGGGCTAAATATCTTCCTATATATTTTCCTCTCCTAAACCCGAAGTTTTAGGTATATGTATTTTTTTCGTAGTAACCCAAGTTTCACTCTAATAATGGTTTTGTAGGCTGTTTATAGCAGTTATTAGCACATTTAATTGTTCTATGTGTAATACACACGATCTCCAAATAACTATATATACCCCTCTTAAATCTCTTTAGGAATTTTTATTTGCTACCGAATCAAAGTCAGGTAAAGTAGGAACATTTCTTGGTACCAAGGTGAGTATAATTAACAAATCTAAAAAAAAATAGTAAAAGAAAGAGAAAATCATATGACAAAACATCATTCAAAATAATTTTCGACAGGGAATGCAGAAGTGGATTCAATACAATTATAAATCAACCAACAGCAATAGAACATATCTCTGACTAGATCATATAATTGCAATTGCAATATAATTGCAGAAAATTTGAAAAAAGCTTTCAAAGAAAGACACAGACAAATATTTTATTTTCAATACATAATCAATTTAGTGATTCTAAACCATATCTGTACATTTACCACAGATTATTAATTTAGAACCAATCACGCTACAAGGAAATTCAATGGAAACGTTTAGTACATTACCAGAATTTACCAAAAATAAAGTAGACGCCTTTAAATTTTATACAAGCACAATAATGACTGCGGAAATGATTTGGAAATTCATACTTCCTGGAAAAGGATTTCTTGGGACCGGTTAAGAAGCTAAAGAGCCGCAGATAATCAGGCGAAGCCTATTAGGTGGCTGAATTCTTCAAGTATAATGGTAGAGCGGTATAGAATTAATTGTAGATAATATAAGTATTTGGATGGGTGACCACTTACCAACGAGGACCACGTTCTCTGGGTTTCTAATTCAATTACCACACCCCAAAAAAGATTACTGGAGTTAAGAAAAGAAATGTTTTATTTCAATATTCCAATTGAAGAATTTAGAACAATTAAAAATACCAAGAAATTTTACGGAAAGTTGTAGTTCATTAACCGAAGCTTAAAAAAAGAAAGTATAGACCCTTGAATTCAATTGCGCTCGATGATGACTACGGAAATGATTTGGAACTTGTCAATTCTAATTTTAATAATCAATTTTAACATTATCATACAACAATAATCAATACTTTCTTCCTTCTCCCATTTTTTTCAAAGGAACTTGTCTATTCCATTAAAGATCTTATACTCGAACCAGTGAACTTGAATTCATGTTAAAGTTCAATACAGAGCTGATCGAAATTTGCAATCTCATTAATCCTTTGTTTACCTTTTGAGCCTTTTGTACAGAAAAGTAAGCTTCTTATTTGTTTACAAATATTTGTTAGTTTAATAATACGTATATTTAAAACAGATACCGCGATTACAAAGGGGCGAAACAATTTATATATTTTTTTTATTTTTGTCCATTGGCGGCCGCACTGGTAACCAGTCATCAAGGAATACCAAGTTCCCCGAGTTCCTCAGGTTAATATCCCCACCCCCTTAACGATTATTCGAGTCAAGAAGAGAAATGTTTTAGGAACCAATTGATAATTCAGAAAATGTAAAAATACCAGGAAATTCTTCGTAAATATTTAGTTGATTTAGGAAAGTTTTGTTTTAAAAAAAGGAAGTAGACACCTTTCAACTTAATCTACGCGCCATAATGACGGCGAAGATAATTTAGAACTTCTCAGATCCTGGAAAAGGGTTTCCTGAATTTGGTAAAGAAGCAGATAAGCTGATTGCTAAATTCTTATATATAAAAAATTAGCTATATATAATATATTATATACCTATATGTATCTGGATGGATGACTACCCGGAATAGGTAACTGCTCTCCAAGAAAGTGTCCAGGTTGTCCGAGTTTTCGTTAGCCTTCTGCCCTGAAGAACACCAATCTATGGGTCTCAACCGATCAGTCACTGTACTTAGGACCGAGTGTTTGAACATAGAACACAAAAGAACCAGTTTGGGTAGTTTAATATGTTCAATTTTTGTAGAAAAATAATAGCCTCCTATTATTACTGCGGTATTTTCCTTCTCGGCATAAATATTATCCTATACAGAAAATATTGTCAAACAAAATACTCGGTAAACTCAATATGTTTGCAGAACGGATACTAAGTGATTACTAGTATGGGCTTGGTAAAGGCACTACGAAACATTTGTCTAATGTTTGTTTTTTCCACTAAATATTGTCTCTTTTAATATAATTGCTAAATCCCATTACTGTCATTATTTATTTTCCTTTTAAATTGTATTGCATGCATTATTTACGTATAATCAGATCGCCAATTTACTGTGTGTTATGATAAAGTTTATTTTCGATTACAAAAAACTTGTACTGGGAAATATAGTTTTCATTTTGTATGGGTATTAAATCCCTGACCACTGATAGAAAAATAAATTTCAACGAAACCAGATATGGAGAGGGGGACGACTATTTTAAAACGGAATATCAGATAACTGTGATCCGTAATTCCATTTAATTCAGAATCCATCCAGGCAATGCTCGATTTGAGTAGTCATGCAAATAAACTTTTAATTGAAAACAATAGAAGCTATTCGGTTCTTTATTTATTTATTTTGAAAATTATATTCTAAACATATTTCGATTCATTCTAAATTAATTTTATCTTTCGATTGCCGTCATTGATATTTCATTTTATTTTTCTCGAATCACTTTCATTTTTGTTACTCTTTAATAGTTTTCTGTGATTCCAAGTTACGTTATTAATGAACATGTATCTTAATCCTTGTTATACCGCAATACCGTACAAGTCTGCAAATTAAGTGAAATTGGCCTAAAAGTCGATTCAGGATTTCACTGATTCTTCAGAAAAGAATCAGTATTGTGAATCGATGATCCAAAGTCGATTGCTAGGAACCAAATGATACCACTGATATTGCCGATAGTATTGTTACAACTAATTGTTTAATTATTATAAATTAGTTCATCTCCTTAATGATTAAAAAAATAATTTAATAAATTTGTGTAAATCTGTTTTACTATGATATTTACTATAGTGATTTACTTCCATCTTCTATTTATTTTCATTTGTTTATAGAAGTTTACAACTGTACATAAGAAGAAATTATGTAAATGAGAGGAATACTGACTAAAATTAAGTACTCGACAACTTTTAGTATCATCACTCGTTTTTCCCAACTTTGACTACGGATGCACAGTATATGGAGGACTGTCTGATGAGCTCGAGATGAGAAGTAAAAGAGTAATGAACTGTTTCATTAGATTTATTTTCGAAATCTCCAGACGTTCTCGCATATCTCATAAGTATTCTGAAATTGGTTGGCTTTACCCCAGTTTTCGACATCAATACTTCCTGGGTGCTCTCATATTTCAAACATTAAAAACCAAAAAACTCGCCTATATCCATGACCTCCTTACTCTGCCCTCCTGCATCCAACTCTTAAATACTGGAACCAAACCCATCAACCTATTCGCTCCTGCGTAAACTGCAAACTTCGAGAAATGCTTTATTATCCTTGCTTCCTCTTTATGGAATTCATTGCCCATCACAATCCGAAAAAGCTCCACCCTTACTTCCTTTAAACATCACTTATTTCTTTACCTCATTAATTTTCAATCTTCCGAGAAGATATAAAGCCCGAATATTTAAGTTATATACATTTTAATAGTATACATAAGATGTATCCTTTTACAAGATTTCTCTGTTATTTTGTAACTCAATATTTTTTTATTATTATCTATTATTAATATTTATTATAATTAATTATCATAGCCAAACGATTGTCTTATGTACTGTAATGAAATGTTATTTTTAGGGAACAAGTAGTCCCAGGATAAAGTTCATTTTCTTCTTCTTAAAATATGACTGAATTGTCAATACCAATGAATTTTAAAACAACTACCGATCGGAAGCTTTTCAATAACTGTTGTACATTAAAAAAAACCCTAGGCTATCTTGTTTTCAAACGGCTAAAAAGGTTATTCGAGTGGGTATGTAGCATTTCATGGAAGGATAGGTATCTTGTTTGGGCCAAATTTGCAACATATGATTTATTGAGATTGTTATGGATAAGTTTATTGGTGACCGTAAGGAGCATTGAGGATTTTACGAATGATATTGGATTGGATACGAGAAGAATTTGAATGATGGTACATAATTTATTAAAAAATTTTCTTTAAAAATCAAGCATTGCATCTGAAACCAAACGCCAAAATGTTAAATATATGGATTTGCTTTTGGATTATAAAGTTATAGTAAGGTACCCTAGTCAGTGATCCTCATATTGCTTGTTGAAGGAAGAGATTTTAATATTTTTGTTTGAATCAAAACTTGAATGAGACGGATCACGAACAGCAATGCCACGTGAAACCTCTAAGCAGCGAGATAAACTGATTATACTTCAAAGGCATTGGAGTCTCAACGCGAAAATTTTAATAATGGCGAAAAAATTGGTATCCTAAACTCTTTGTACGGGGAACTAAAAGAACCGATCTAATTGGACAGGAGCGGTGCTGCGGCCATTGTTATGCGGAAACATGAAAACCAGCCGAATTTCAAAGGTAGGCGAGGAGCAGGAAGCATTTGATTGATGAACACTGATGAAAATTTTTATCAGTATTTTTCTGTGTGTGTGTGTATTTGTGAGTATATAATGGTATCCAGCTACATATTGTAACATGATTTAGGAACTCACTTAATATAACTGCCATAATTCCCAAATAAAAACCAATACCAAATGATATGACTTGATATTATCTAATTGAGAACAAGCTATTTTCGATGCTTATAAAGCGGTACATAAACCTTGTGATTCTTTTTAGACTAAAACGACAAGAAACTTCTCGTCGTTAAGGACTACTTTATCATTTACATGATAAGTAAATAGTTTTATTCACTCTTAGACAAGGTCCTTGTCCACAGATAACTAAAAACTAAGAAACCATTCTTGAAATTGGCGTGCGCTACCTTGGAATGAAGGTGGAGAAAAGACATCCTTGGTCATTTCTCGTTAAAGGAAAACGCCAACAATACAGACATTACGAGCTTTTGGCTAGGCTGTTTAACAAACATCTTAAAATTAAAAGCCCAAGAAAAAACGTTTTTAAAAATGGTACCAATCGTAGTTATATTTAAGAATTCTAGGGTACTTCTAAGATATTAAATGTTTAGACAATTTTATTAAAAAATATATGATGATGGATATTTGAAGGAATAAGAGTAAGGATGAGATTGGCGGGGAGATAAAACTATTTTATAAAAGAAAGCCTTCCTGAGAAGGAAAGAAATAACAAAGCAAAGTTCACAAACGTTACCTGCTACACTGACTTATGCCAGCGAGAAATGGACCGTCACGATTCAAGAACCCAGGCAAGAGCTATGAGATGGGATATCTCAAAAAGATTGTAGGGAAGAGAATGGGAAACAGAGTGTGGAACATCACGATCAGAGGGATCCTTGATTTGATGAAAAATTAGAAGAAATTCCCCTAAAGTGGTATTGACACGTTTCTCGAACGACGAGAATCCGCACCACAAAGATAACCTACGAATCAGCCGCAGAGGAAAAGAATCCAGAGAAAACCTTGGGGATTGAAAGAGGCGTTTGAAAAGTGAGGAAGGGAGTGGAGAAGGAAGGCCCAGATGGTACAGGATCGAGACCTTTCGATCAGACAAAAGGTAACTCACACTACGATACGGTAAAAGATGAAATAACTAGGAGAAAGAGTTTAGGATGAATCGTAAATGCTACATTTTATGTATAAAACAAAGCAGAACATGGACAAAATATTGAACAAATAAAAAGTTTAAAATTTTTAATTCCAGACTCGGTTCCAATTCAAAGATTACTAAAGGTTTCTCATCCTCAAAACCTGCATATGCGATTGAAAGAATATCCCCAAAGAATATCTACCTATATTAGGGGGAGACCTCAAACATTTTTCTTAATATAGCAGGAAACACAAATAGTCACAATAGCAATTTTGAAAATGATTTATATTGTTAGATAAACGTGTATTGAAAATATTCCAACATAAACAGATTCAGGCAGATAGAAAAATGTTCATTAACTCAATTGTTAATGCTAGACTATGTTAAACATATTCTCTAGCATCCATGACAAAATGGGGAACCAACAGGCAAGGCTACCGTTGAAACGGCAAGGGGCTTGTTATTTGATTCAGGCCTTGCTAAGAAGGAGCAGTCAATACTGCGGCTTATCTCATAAATAAGTCCTGGCTTGTTCACTTAGTAACAAAACTTCAATCAGGCTTGGCAGTTAAACCATCTGTTCTATCTCGCGTAACGATTCCCAGTTGCCCTATAAAGGCCCTGATTCAAAAATAAAAAGATATCTCAACTCGTAAACTCTATTAAGGATTCGTTATTTCGTAGCTATAACTCACAGGCTTGTTTGGAGGTACCAACAAAAGTTTGAAGGTTCATAATATTTTAATATATTTTTATCCTATACATAGTGATGTAGTGAAGAAGCCGATAAGTCAAAATTGTGCCAGTAGGTAAATATTTTATCGTTTTTCAAAATTCTTTTGTTACTCTAAAAACACCATTAGTGTTAAAATAGATAACTTAAGGCCTTATAAAGAAGCTTAACCAATTTTCCACAACTTTTTGCTAAAATCGAGCTATGAAGGCACATTTAACTCGATTTCAAGATAATTGGATTTATCGAATTCTTCACGACAAACACCGCTATATGGTCGGTAAATAACAAGTCAATCAAAAAGTCAAGTCGTTTTCTGATAGAAATAGAATAGTTCGGAACAATTTAGCTATATATAGGACATATTGAACTTTACAAATAAGTTTATTTGTTACATTATAAGAAACATTGAGGATTTTGTTAATGTAAGTATTGTAAGAAGCTTCTAAAAAAGGTTTATACTGACTAACAAAAATCGGTCTAACATAAGCCTCCTTTCAAAACTTTGAATAGATCAAAGAGAGGCACAGAGAGGTCCCAGCTCTTTCATCTTAGCTGCCTCACTGGTTAAAATGCAGTGGAGGTTCAGTATGAGCGTAAATGTACAAAATCTAAAAGAACATATAAGTCATACATAATACAATAATAAGACGCAGAATCCCAACTTCGCTATCCATCTTAATTTAAATTACCATAAATTAAACAAAGACACGGGAGTGAAACTAAGACATCAAGTAGAAAGTGGTCTAGAATTAAATATGTATGATTCATTCAAAATAATAAAATCTTTGATGTTTAAATGACCTATAATATTTCTAATGGTCCCATTTTAATTTCTTTTCTATCGTAACATAAAAAACCAACCAGTAATAGGAAAAACCGAAAGGCTTTAACCCACCTATCTTACTGAACCTTTCCCCCCTTTACATTTAGTCTGCTTTAAGTGCTGATATCTTGCTGTAGGTCCTCTTAATTTTTTCCTCTTTAGGTTAAGATTAAGAGGTTTGATTTATTGTCTTAATAAATAAATATATATATATATAATCTATCCATTATAACGCTTTGGAAAAAAAAAAAAATAAATAAATAAAAAAAAAGGAAACGTTCTAATGATTTATATGTTTTAGAACAAAAGATAAATGTTTAAAATTTGAAAATATTTTTCAAATAAAAATAATTCTAATAGAAGTGGTCAATAATTGTAAAATTATTAAAATCGTGTCTTGGTATTACCACGTTCATCAAAACAGTTTGTCACCAAAAAAATTATGTCGCATGTCAATTTTTTCACGTCTCTAGAACCATAACACCAAATTTAAAATACTGAATATTAAAGTCGATTTTTCAACCTGATATATGCTAGTCTTAATAAGACAAATCCCACTCCCTATAAAGAAAGGTTAAATCTCGGAAGACTTACTGCAAAGAGACCGGCTATTTTTAAATCCAAGGCACCGTTTGGGGTAAGTTATGCAAAACGAGACCTGGATCCAGGAACATTTCTTAATGAAACTGCGACCTCCCCGATTTTCTTTAAAGTAGTGCAGGGAAGGTGGTACAATTCCGGCATAATAAGGATCTGCCATTGTACGACCAACAGTGCCATGGTTATTCACTGCTAACATAGTACTTATAATACATGTTTTTTTTTAGTGTAAAAATAGATTTCTGTAATAGACTAAAATGAATTAGTTTTTTTTTTTTTCAAGCCGGTCCTGAAGTTGAACTATTCGATAAACTTTAACCATTTATATAAATTTCCCCTCGGTACTTCATCATCATGTCCATCATTAAGATTCTCTGGACTGAATGTGTAAAAGTTTAGGGTTAGCCCATTGAATTCTTTCTGTATCCGATTATTCAAATCTAAAATTCTTCTTAAATTAGGTAATCAACAATGACCTTAATATCCCATGACCATAGTAACAGTCACTTTTATACACTACACCTCTCTTCATGTTAATGTTTTTTTGTATAAATACACTGAAGGCCAAAAGATATGATACATTTGCTCACAGACCATTCATTTTTATTTAGCAAGATTAAAAGTAAATGGTTCTTATAAAAGAATTTTTCTAATGTTTTTTACATTATTTTACTAGTTAAAATTCATATAGGACTTCTTATAAATCGCAATCCCGCGATCAGAGTCCTCTACTTAGGAAAGAGCTGGTCGGAAAAATTCGACTCTCTTGTCCATCACCTGTCGAAAAACCGTGTCAACAATACAACATGATTTCACAAGTGACAACCTATTAAACATGATTCCCAGACTTGTAAAAATGTACCTCAAAATTTAAGGTGTTTTTTTTATGATGAAAAAGCAGTTTAGATAAAAGAAACTGCTCGTCGTTATAGACTACTTCAACAATTACTAGACAAACGATCAAAGCTTCCAATAAATTACAAAAGACTCATTTACATGACTGTGATAACACCTATTTGGACGTACGGATTTGAGCTTTGGAGATACACTAAACTATCGAATTCATCTCGTATCCAATCCTTGCAATCCAAAATCCTATGAAAAATCCTCAATGCTCCTTATTTTGTGACATAGTAAGCTCCATAACCACTCCAATCCACTAGTCTCCCAACACTCAATTTCCAATAATCCCCTGAGTTGTCTGAACAGAAGATGGCCAAGAGATTTTCTAATGTAGAACTTTAATTGAAGTGCTACTAGTGAATAGTTTTTAACATGTTTTGGACGTGTCATTGTAAACATTATTCTCAAATTTACTTATTGTATATTATGTATACAGTTGAAAACAACAATTAATCATTTGTTTTTAGAAATTTTATCTATACTTGTTCCAGTTTTTTTTATTTTAAAGAAGATCAACTGGAGAAAAACCAAGCCTGCAGCAAAAAAATTGGCCTAATCTGTAGCCCTACCTTATAGCTGCAGACACAAGATGGAGGGGATGAAAATCTCATTATACAGATGTAGAAAACAAAACATAAAAAGATGAAAGAAAGCTAACATAAAAAAGTAAGGGGATATAAACAGGAATGGAGGGGTTACATCTGATATAATTAAATATTGAAAATAAATCATACTAAAACATAAACATGGTAAAATATATATTTTCCTGCCTGTTTCAATGTGCTTTTTAATATCCATTGTTGATATCAACATAAGTTTGACCGTTCTTCATTAAAAATAAATAGCTGAGATAGGGCCCTTAAATATTTAAAGACTTGGATATATATATATATATATATATATATATATATATATATATATATAGGTAATTTCGATTACTTCCAGGCAACAGATCAGTTCAATTCTTATTTTCTGATCCCTCTTGGTCCACTGAATATTACTCTTTACGACTCTCCAAAAAAGAGCTATTATCGTTACTGTAAAGTTGGTAGCGGTTCTCTATCGAAATTACTTTTTCCTGATAACAGAAAAGAACCAATGCCCATCCCGTATGAAGCCTGTTCCATACGCGTAAAATTAAATTATGGCTACAGTTAGCCGTTTTGTGACTTTTAATCCTTGCTGCAGATCCTATTCACCGATTCATTGTAATGTCGAAACGATAAGATATCTTAGTTATCTCCTTATCCCGCCCCAAACGATAAGTAGGGGCCGGGAAGGCCGAACGGGTAATCGAATTTCAAATGTAACCAAAAAGGATGGGTGACCGTTCATTAAGGAAAAGCCACGTTGGTCAAGGTGTTTTAGGCAACTAACCCTTCAGCCTACTGGAGGCAACTCACACCGACCGGACGTACCCTTGTATCTTAATCGTGAATCGGGGAGTGGTTTTCTAGGATTCAAACTTCCCGGGGATTAGGTCAACGGACGTTCTGTTTCGGGGAAACACTAACGTGAGGCGGGTTCTATTTAATAAATATATATATATATATATATATATATATATATATATATATATATATATATATATATATATATATATATATATATATATATATATATATATACATATGGATACATTTCTTGACTGTTACTATATGTTAAGTAAAGGTATTGAGGTTCAGTCAAGTATTTTGCCGACGTTTCGAGACTTTCTCATAACCATGCTTACAGTGAAAAAAAACAGGTTACAATAAAATTATATAAGTTATACAAGTTATTTCCAAACATAAAGTTAGCTACAATATAAATATATAATAAAAAGCATTAGAATAATTAAATAAAATTACAAAATATGGAGGAGTAGAAAACTACTTAAAATGTTACTAGTGGATATGCTATTGTTATCTACTACTAAATTGTAACAGTTCTAGTACTCAACTGACCTGGGGAATTTAAAAAAAAATGTTAAAGGTAAGGAGGGATTTTCCAAAACTGGTGGTATCCCCAGATACAGGTATGAAAAGGGAATTCAAGTATTTAGGTGTAATATATGAATGAAAAAATGATTTATATGATGTATATTAACGTAGACCAATAATATACATTTACGTTAATACTCATTCTCATTTTCGGTAAGGCATAAACATTAAATCTCTGTTAAAGTTTATTTAAATCTAATTTTCCGAAAACAAATACCAGTTTTTTCATACCCACTTGAACCCAGTAGTCTCCCAACCAGCTTCCCATTGAATTGATTTTTTTTTTAAATATTCTTTATTTTGGGATACCTCGTCCCCTAAGAATAACATGACAGTACAATCAGGTATTATTGTCTCACAGCGAACGTGCCTGGCAGCATCTTTTGTAAATTATAAATTAGGTATTGTAATCATTATTTGTCTAACCTACTAAATGGATATACTTTATACAATTGTAATTTTTTTTTCTATTATTTTAATGAGAAAGTGTTAGAATCTACCTCAATGTGGGCAATAGGCAATATAGATGGCTTAAGGGATCCATTCACACAATATGTACAATCAGAAATACATACAAAGAAGAGCTTAAAAAAATCTCATAATATAGGTATAAGGGTCATTCTCATAGCCTCAGCTAAAATAAAAAAAAAAAATTGAATTTTTAAAGTTGCTTAAATTTTTATTATTTTTAGTTTTCTATTTAAAGATACCTTCTATTTATTGAATTCCCAGGTGGAGCCAATTTTTTTTTTTCTATTTTTCTATTTTTTTTTATATTATTTACCACTGTTTTGAAGCATTTTATGGAGCTTTTTATAGAAACGCTCTTGACCGTTACTCTTTCTTTAAACTTTTTTTTTTCGTATTAAAAAAATATTAATGTCCTCAAATGGATAAAACTAAATAAATAAAATAATAAAATTTATTAATGATACATAAAAAATTAAAGTAATAAAAACATTGTGGAAGAATTTTACAAAAAAAAAAAAAAAAAAAAAAAAAAAAACAGTTTAGTTGTTCAACAATTTTATTGAATGGGATTTAATTTTTAATATTTCTTTTTAAGGCATAACTCTATGTGCATGTCCATACCGACCCTCAACTGAGGATTGGTATGGACATGCACTTGTTACTATGTGAGGGAAATAACAGTTATCCTGAAGATGGAGCAATGTACTCCGAAACTTTTTTTTTTTTTAGTTGTATTTAAATCTGACCCAAAAAAAAAAAATGAAAATTAAATCAGTGATGTTTCAGCCTTATAAAAGTGTTGGTATATAGGTATGTAACTCCGAAATAAAATTTGACGAAAATTGGTTGAATTGTTTTTAAGTCGTTTTTAAATAAATACATAAGTTTTCTAAAAATAAATATTTAAATAACTTCCTTGAAATCTCACTTTATAGGCAGGGACAAGTGAAAGTTATGAGCTTATAAGCCTTTTTGTAGCTATAAAAAGATAAAATATTTTTTGAATCTAGGCTGTATGCACCAACTTTAAGGGATCGGTGTACGTTCAAATTCACCAAAAATATTGATCATTGCCATGAGAATGGCCCATAATATAATATTAAATAAATTAAAAAAGTACCTAAAACTATACAATACATAAAGTGGAAAAAATATATATAAATATTATAGATATAAAAAACAATAATAATAGAAAAATAAAATAATTAAAATTAAATTACAGTTAAAACACATTCATACTTTATTTACAATATATATTTCAATCTGAGGGATCCCCAGCCAGACAAGCCAGGTCCTATGAGATCCCAGCGCTTCTCTCTCAGCTGCGTCACTGGTGTAATGATAAATATTAATTGATAAATAATAAAAAAAAAAAAAAACATTTATTTTTTACTAAATGTAAATTTTTTATTTTTACCAATATAATAGCTTCATGGTCCTGAACAAAAGGCACTTAATTACAAAATATAAATTTTAAACGAACATTATTTTCGGCACAATTATTAAATTTACCAACAATATTACTTTCGCCTTTGTAGCCCTACCCGAAAAGGAATTAAGTAAAACGGAACGACTAAAGTTGCTGTCAAAAATTAGCTTAAAATAAGCTAAATCTATATATTATACCTAAGGTATGTTAACGCTTTTAGGATCCATAATGTTAGCTAACTCATTTTACGCTCCCCTCATTCTTCGAACCGTCTTCCTAACTTATATGGTAATACTTATAAATGTTGGATGAAGTTGGCGCTCTGAGTTATGAACTTGAATCAGTTGCGGTTTATTATATTTCTCTCATAAATCTTTATGATTTACTAAGCCGGCCCATATTGAGCTCCACTCCTCTTTAATTTGAAAATGACACGAAAAAGATCTCCCTGTCTCGTTCACGTCCAATTTTCGCCATAAATAAAGCAATGCTCGCCCAAGGAATAATAATAACACCGACCCGGATCCGTAGCAAAAGTCCTGCGTTATTTAATAAAGGGTTCTTGGTATATAAAACATTTCTTTATAATTCAGTATATCAATAGCGTAAATCTGACAGCTATTGACACTGTTAAGAAAATATTCCGATTTATCCGTACTATAATTATAAAAAGAATAGTTCAATCAATTTGAAATTTGCAGTCATTTTTCCCTGATCTGCCAGGATCTGACGTTTTTTTGGCGGCCGAAGGACATCCTTAGTCACTCCCCTTTATATATATATATATATATATATATATATATATATATATATATATATATATATATATATATATATATATAAAACGTTTTATTAGAATAATTATAAGCTTCCTCACTCAAGGGCATTTATACAATATATACAATGATATAAAATTAAGTAAGAAAATGAAAATAAACAGCCACTAAAGATGCAAGAAATACAATAGAATATAATTAATAATACTATAAATAGGAGAATATCAAGGAGGCTTCAGGAAGGGTAGATCATGTCCCGAACCAATTCTGAGCCTAAAACTGTTAATTAATTACTACAGATCAAAAGGAAAGAAAAACCTTTACATACTTTTTGTTGACTTCAAAAAAGCATATGACTCGGTGGACAGAAAAACAATGCTCGCAGTGTTAGAGGAGTATGGAGTGGATGGGAAAGCAAGTAGACTGATAGGACTGACACTGACAGACACGGAATCAAGGCTGAAGTTTCAGTGATCCATCAGTAAACCGTTCCAAATAAGGACAGGACTCAGACAGGGTGATAGCCTCTCTCCGGTACTGTTTAACGTTGTCTTGGACAAAGTCATGAAGGAAATGTGGAATAGAAACGATACTAGTACAAAGATAGGAACAAAAAACAAGCCCATCAAAGTAAGATGCCTAGCACATGCGGACGATCTTGCCTTAATGGCTGAGACTGAAAGCGAAGCAATTGACCAATTGAACACTTTAAAGGAAATTGTTGAAAAGGCAGGCTTACAAATATCGTTTGAGAAAACAGAATTCATGACTACCGACAGAAATTTTCAAAAGAATATAGTAGAGACAAAGTACGGGAGCATTAAAGTTACAAATAAATTCAAGTACCTTGGGGAAATTATAAGTAACAATGGGTCTGAGAAGGAGAGTGTATAAGAAAAAAATAGCAAACTGGAAAGACTAAGCTTCGCGACTAGCAATTTGTAAAATAAAAGAAGCCTTTCAATAAACGCTAAGATAAGGCACTATAATACAGTCGTCAAACCGGTTATACTATATGGAATGGAAACATCTTCCCTCCCCAGCCTAAGGAAAATGTTAGCCATAGAAAGAAGGATACTTAGAAGAATTCACAGACCAAAGAAGACAGAAGAAGGATTTAGGTTGAGACCTAATAAAGAAATTTACAAGGATATAAATGATCTGGAAACAGACATAGGAATAAGAAGATTAAAGTTTTATGGGCATATGGTGAGGATGGGCCCAGATAGATTAAATATAGAAATCTTTTATAAAATCAGAGGATACAATAGTTCTGGGGGATATGTCAAACAGATGAAAGAGGAAACTGAGAAACTGGGAATAACAGACCAGGACTGCTTTGATAGGGATGAATACAGGAGAAAACTAAATGTAATCAAGGTTCTTGTGGGAAGGAAGGATGCGAGAAAAAGCATAGCGTGGACCGACGAAAGAAGGAAGGAGCAATCGGAAAGAATGAGGAAAAGGTGGGAAGAGAGAAGGAAGGAGAGAAGTAGTAAGAAGTGAATGATATTCGCGTGGTCTCTAAGTCCATTACGTGGGGAAAAAATACTATAAAATAGATAATGATTGTTGAAACTAATCAAAATAAATTTTTTTTTAAATTTAGGAAGAAAATAAAAAATCATAACTACATTCATATGATTATGTACTCTATACAAAAAATTTAAAAACATTCCGAACAACACTCTGATCCCAGCCCGCCACCCAATTTGGAGGCCAAGTCGGGCTTAGAGATTTCCCAGCGTTGTTCTATCAGCTGCGTCGCTAGTAGAATCCAGTGGAGGCAGAGAGAGAGCGCCAGAACACGATTGATTAATATTTACAATAAGTCTCTGGGCCATTGCCGTTTTAATCTGCGAGGTGGATTGCGAGGATTTGTGGAACTGGATAATGAATGAGCTAGAGGGTTAGAATAATTAGAAAGGTTTTGATTAAGTTTGGAGAATTTAAGGGGTATATGACCATGGACAAAAGGTATATTGAGATCATTATGAAGGGATTTGTTGGAGACGTAATATGGAGCATTTACGATAGTACAAAGGACTTTGTATTGGAAGGATTGAATGCGTTTGTTATTCGACTGTTTTGTTGACCCCCACAGTTCAAGTCCATAGGTCCAAATAGGTTTAATGATGGTTTTGTATATGAGGATTTTGTTTTCAATGGAAGGTAAGGATGTCCGATTTAGTAGTCTGTGCAATTGGATGATGTGTCTGTTAAGTTCTTGCCTTTTAAGTATACTGTGTGGGTTCCAAGTAAGTTTTTTGTCTAAGTAGATGCAAAGATACCGTACTGTAAGCCACATATATATTAGTTTTCGTCCTTAAGGATACTAATTATGAAATATTCAGTTCAATTCAGCAGTTAGATTAATTAGGCTATAAATATTTTTCAAATCAGTGGTGAGCATCAAGTATGTATTTTTTAAATGATCAATAAATAAAAAATGACATTACCAATTTAGGCAAATAAAACTTGAAAATATACAGAAAGTATAAGAAGGGGATTGGAAAAAAAAAATTAATTCAATATAAGAACTTCTGTTAAAATAAGAAAAATATTTCGTAAAAATACAAAATGAACAATAAGGATTCTAAGGAAATGTATTCAGGGAAGTCAATACAATGACTAGCATTCCCCGAGACGGCTTCAACCGCTCTCGGAAGTAAAGAAACCTGAAAAAACCTGTAACGACTTGCAACCCATGAAGGGTCTTAGGTTCAGTACTTAGTTATGGCTGTACTTTAACCTGAACAAGAAAGTTAACAACAAACATTATTCATGGAATGTATTTTACAAGAGATAAAAAAATAATGTAAAATCAGTTATTGACACACTTTGGATATCTTTTCAAATACTGACAGAATTGAAACTACTTATACATTGTACAGATATTTATCCACAATACAAACCAGACAAACCAGATACTTATCCTTCCATAGTAAACTCCATAACCATTCTAATCCACTAATCTCTCAACTTCCCATTCTATACCCGATAATCCACCGAGGCGTCTGAAAAGAAGATGGCCGATCGACATTCCTAAATAGATTGTTTTCCCCTTTATTGAAGAGCTATTAGTGTGTGGTTCTTCACATGTTATTGAAAGTTTATTGAGATCATTTCCTCAAATTCACTTATTGTACATACGTATATAGTTGTAAATATCAATAAATAGTTAAATAAAAATAACAAAAAAATAATAATTTTCAAGTAAGGGTGTAAATAACTGCCTGGTTTACCTTATAACTTTTTCTCGGGTTGATTCTGAATAGAACACTGTCACAGAACTAAAACTTTTATGACAAATGTCAACTTTTATTGCCTATGGATTCAAAGAAGAATAGTTGGGGAACGCAGATGTTACGTAATAAATCTCGTAAGCATCAATAGAAACCCTAGTCCAAAAAAAAAAAAAAAAAAAGTTTAAAGGCCCATTTAGACGGTCATATCAGTTCTTAGTTCAGTTTCAGTTTCAGTCGAACTTTCAGTTTTCCCTATTTCTTATAATCCCTATGTGTACAGGTGCTTCTTAAAAACATTGTAATTGTAATTGCAATTGTAATATTGCACAGTGTCAAAGGATTATGATTTTGTTGTTAAATTTATTAAAATATATAAATGTTTACCGTGTTTCTGGAAAAAAAACACAGATAAATGCTATCACAATGCGAACATTAGAGAAGTTGCCTAGAATCTGCTATTAAAAAAGTATCAAAAATAAAAAACAAGCTACAATGACAATGATAAAATCCAAATCTAATAGCCTCAGCTCATCTTACACTAAAGAGTAGTGAGAACTGAACGGATAGTGTAAAAGGACCGCGCTTCTGAACTGAAATTAAGCTGAAACCGAAACTAAAACATAACTTAATCTGTGCCGTGTAAAAGTGCCGTAAAACTCAAATTAAATATGCCCAATACTTGTACATTTGCCTTAAGTATTAAAAATAGTAGTGACTGTTTCTGAAAACCAGTCACGTGGACATGAAGCACATTCAGTTGCGCAAGGAAGAAAATACAAAAAAAAAAAAAAAAAAAATTATCTACATACGTAAGCTGTTCCCTCCAACATCCAACTATTGATATTTTTATAGTTTAATTTATAATTAAAGTTCTTTTAATCTTTAAAAAAAAGAGTTAATAGTAATTAAACAAACGGCTTCGAAATAAAGAATACATGGGATTTTTTTTTCTCCACTAGAGAAAGAACTATTTTAACCATACATAAATTTCAAATGGAGTTAACTAAACTAGGCAAATCAAATATTTAAGGTAAGATACAACGAATACAATAACTCACTTGCGTAAAACAAGAATGAAAACTTGAAAAAACTTTCATACCTGAAACAGAAAAAAAAATCACAATTAGTAAATGATAATAAGAATTTAATAAAATTGTATATATCATCAATAAATTGTGTATGTAATCATATATCATATGTTGCTATTTATGTATTAGAGGAACCTCTAATGTATCTTTTTATTTTCTCAATATCTTACATATGTTTTCAATACATCAGTAGTGAAACTTACAAGAGGAAGAAACACTCACTCTTAAACGAATATTGTTGGCAATTTTTTTTTTGGAGGTTCCAGGTCAAAAAGTATTTTTCTTTCCGACTAAAGATCCCTAAAAGCCGGAAAAAAATGAAAAAGCTGTAAACTAATTTATTTTATATTTCGAGTTTAAAAAATGATATAGACATGATTCTTGTGATATTTTAGTTCTGAAAATTTTTTTTAGGAAAAATATCGCTTCATATTTTTTGGTAAAGGGTAATTCAATTAAAAAAAAAATGATTAAATCTAGCAAACTACCTTTATAGATTGTTTTACACTAAAACCGACATCGGATTCGAATTCTGCATTCAAAAGAACCTATAACTCCGCACCTATTTGTCCGATCCCAAATTTAAGTTGTCCATCTCAAAAATGCTTAAATTTAATATTATATCCTATACATGTAATTTAGATTAAATCCCGTAAAACAACCATTCCAGCCCACTGAACATGTCAAGATTGTCATATTTTCCTAAGACATAGACATTTAGCGTGAGTGGGTATTTTACAAGATTTCATATACAGAATGTAACATTACAATTAACCATATTTGAGATTGAAAAATTAAATTTCGGATTGGAAAAACATGTGCGGAGTTATATAGTGAAAAATGTGCCAAAAAATAACCTTAGATTTCAAAACATTACGGGGTTTTTAGCGTGCTGACGTGGGTATTTTAAGAGATTTAATCCAAGTTCCATGTATAAAATCTAATAATATATTTAACCCAGTTTTAAGATGAATAATATAAATTTCGGATCAGACATTTATTTTAATAGTCAAAGTAATAAATGTCGCCAAAAAACTTGGATTCACAAAAGTAGATTTTTTTCAGCGTGCTCACGAGTGTATTTTAAGTGACTTGATTAAAACCTTATATACAGAGTTAAAGTCACAAGAGTGCCGATATACGTGTTTTCGTGGAGAAGCTAAACTGACAGCAAGTTAGCCAACATTGTCCGATTTCGGAATTGCTTTATTTTTTTTTTTTTTTAATTTAGTAGGTATTGGTTAAAGCTACAATTTACTATATAAAAACATGCTTCGAAAAAACCTCCATTGTCTTGTTATAGGTAAAGAACCGATATTAGCCGCTATTTTGGGCGTTTTTTTTTTTGTGATTTTGGGTATGAAGCCGATGGCTGCCTTGGTAGAAAACTTAAGATTCGAACTCAGCAAGCCAAAAAATATTAAGATCCGTTGAAAAAAAAAGTTCAGCAATTTTTTCCTAAAAACGGCCTTGTGGAACCTTGTTTTACTTGCCGCCATCTTGACCCGTGTTTAGAAACAGCAGCAGTGGTTTTTCTTACACAAAAATTGTTGATCTTTCATATAAGCTTTGGATTTTTTGGTAACATGAGTAAAGATGTCATTTGCTATTTATATTTTCATGATGTTTTAGTTCCTCATTCTCAGGTAGTCATTAAATCGACTGTTGACAATTGTATGGTTGTTTTTGTTTTAATAAGAAAATGAAATGAATATCTTACATAATTATTATGAAATATATTCAAATTTGGTTAAATTATTTGTTAATTAGTAAAGAATCATTTTGAAAACTTATAAAATTTTGATCATTAATATTTTATAATCTATATACTGTTTATAATGTTCTATGTAATTACGAATTGATTAAATATCTTCCAAACACTATCTAAAAAAAAAAAAGCACTATCTTCCAAAAAATATTTATTAAAAATAATTAATTATTGACTTGCCATAGCGATACATTGGAACGATCCCTTTCGAGAAGAGAAACGGCGCTTGAGGGGTTTGGACGCTAAAGCCTAACTGGGACACAACCGCCAATTTCCAATGTAAACAAAGCCATAATGCTGAGAGGGCTTTCTCAAATTACTTCAATTACTCAATAAAGCTTAAAACTTAATTAGTTATAGAAATCGATGGCGGTAATGTTATTGATAATGATACCACACTCCAAAAGAGAACTTTGAGCAGCTGAACTAGGGAATTAAATCCTCAAGCTAGCCAACTATATTAATTAATTATTACAATCAATTATGTGTGTGTGCGTGTTTATATTATATATAGTATAGAAACTCCGTGTCTATATAACTTTTTTTAAATAATCCAGATAATTAAATTAATTACTATAAATGTTTACTTAGTTGAACGGATCGCTAGCCAGATAATTTAATTAGTTTAATTAATTATGAAACTCTGCAGGCTACCTCATAGCTGTTCTTATATGAAGCTTTGTTTATTAACTAGACTTGGGTCAATAAATTGGGTGAAATCAACAAACATAAATACAAAAATTTACTTGACCACCCGAGAATTTGGTGAAATTTGGTATGAAGATTGTCCTCATAGAGATTAATGGTTTTAAGTTTGGTAACTTTGGTATTGGATTTTAAGTAATCTGGCTGAGGTTTGGTAAAATTTGAAATTTTCTTATACCACGAGTTTTATAATTGAATTTAGGGCACGGCCATCTTTCAGAGAAGAAATTATTTGTTTTGTTTTTTTAATGATAATTTTATTAGATAATATTTTTTTTCTATTATTTTTTTTTTAACTTAAATTCCTCATATTTTTATTTATTTTCACTACAGTGTAATTACATGTTTCGGGATATATTATTCCATCATCAGACTGAAATACATTTACATTAAATTCCTCTCAAATTTCACTTGAACAATACAAATCGAAATGAATTAACTTTTTTTTTTTTTTTTTTATTTATTGATATTTACAACTGTACAAAATAATATACAACAAGTAAATGTGTTGACAGTGAATTCAATGGCATGCATATAACTTGTGAAGAACTACTCACTAGTAGCACGTCAATAAAATCTACTCTAAAAGGTCTCTAGGCCATCTTCTTTTCAGACGCCTCGGAGGATTATCAGGGATGGAGGAGGAAGCAAGTTGGGAGACTAGTGGATTGGAGTGGTTATGGAGCATACTATGGAAGGATAGGTATCTGGTTTGGGCTAAATCAGAAACATATGGAACATTAAAATCTTTATGGATAAGTTTATTGGTCACAAAGTAAGGAGCATTGAGGATTTTTTGAAGGATTTTGGATTGTAAGGATGGGATACGAGATGAATTGGATGGTTTAGTAGAGCCCCAAAGCTCAACTCCGTACGTCCAAATAGGTCTAATCACAGTCATGTAAATGAGTCTTTTGTAATTAATTGGGAGCTTTGAACGTTTGTCTAGTAAATGTTGAAGTAGTCTGTAACGACGGGCAGTTTCTTGTCGTTTTAGTCTTGGAATTAACTTAAATAATAGAACAACAATAAACAATATAATTCACCTTTTCTTTCTTTTCGTGTTGTCTAACCAAGAAAAGGTGAATTATATTGTTTTATTATTTAAATTACTTCATTTTGATTTGTATTGTTTGAGTGAAATGTGAGAGGAATTTAATGTAAAACATTATATTTCAGTCTGATGATAGGATAACATATCCCGAAACATGTAACTACATTGTAGTGAGGATAAATAGAAATATGAGGAGTTTAAGCTAAAATAAAGTATATTTGAAAATAAATTAAATATTATATACCCCTTTATTGCAGAAATAAAATATAATACTTTTTGTGAATTGAATTAATCCTAAAAATGTTTATAAAAATTAAACCCTGACCATTTCAGGATTTGATGAAATTTGGTAGAAAGGTTATTCTCATAAAGATTAAGAAAAATGCCAACTTTTTTTTTTTCTAAATATCTCAAACGGTTTCAAATTACGTCTGAATCCCAAAATGTATGTAAAACATATTTTAAAATCATAATAGCTTTTATACTCACTGAGCTAGAGCGATGGAAGTGGTGTCATTTTAATCAATTTTAAATGCTCTTTTTGTATGTAACAGAACAGAGAAATAAATTCTTTGTTATTTATTTTTTCGACCTAACATAAAAATTGAATTTTGATTTTCTTAAAAAGTGCATTTTTAATTTTTTTTTTTTTTTTTTTTTTTTTTTTTCAATTCCTATAAATTGTTGAAACTTTTGGTAAATTAATTTTTATTATTTAATAGGTCTATTATAAAATATATAATACTGTATGAAATGAGTATATAATATGGATTACGTGCACAAACATAACCTTACACCTCCGACGCAGTGCGTCCTCTACTGTCTTAAGTAATACGATTCCATTACTCAGATCAGATACAGGTGATATTCAAGACAGGAGCATTAAATGTAACATACTACACTAGAAATACTAGAACTTAGCGGATTATTCACCCAACAATAACATATACTAAGTAGGGACTCATATTTCAAAATGGGATTATAATTTATGAAACTATCAGAAAGTTCAAGCTATGCTAGAAACTAGAACCGTGAGAGGAATTAACATAAACATCAAGCAAATCAAATTATTAGTGAATGGGTGCTGAAATGAGGGATGTAGAATGCATAAAATATGCGATTATATTTTACCTCTGAAGGGAGAACTAACGGTGGAGGGAAGGGGAGAAGGTCCCATTTTTGGGTTTTTCGAATATATCATAAAAACAGTGCACTCTCGAAAAATATGTTACATATAAAAATTAAAGCTAATTAAATTTCCTATGAAATTGATTCTATACATATTTGTCGAACTTCCAACCGTTTTCGAGATAAAAGTTATTAAAAATCGATAATTTTCGCAAACAAAAACAGTTTCACCTTACTTTTTGTCTAACATTTGCTTCAAAATGCCAAAAACGTTTTTGTGAAAATAAAGCAAATTTAATGCTCTATAACTTTGATTCCGTCGTTTTTTTCTAAAAAATGATCGTTAAAAAGCACTAGAAGCAAATGTTTGAAAAAAAGTGAGGTGAAAATTCTTTTTTTTGCGAACATTATCGATTTTGAATAACTTATATCTCGAAAACGGTTGGAAGTTCGACGAATATGTATATAATAAATTTTATAGAAAATTCAATTAACTTAAATTTTTTTTCTAAACATTTTTTTCTAAAGTCCACCGTTTTCGATATATAATTGAAGAACCCGAAAATGGGACATTCTCCTCTCCTCACCACCCTTAGTTTACCCCCCAGGGGCGGGAAATTTTAGTATATTCTTCTAAATACTTCTAAGCCCTGATAAACATATTATGCTTAATTACTGGACTATAACTAGTCCTCTATGTTGGATCTCCAAAAATAAAACCTTACATTATGACATTAACATTCGATTTTTTCTGAATTTTAAAATTTTCACAGAGAATTTCTTATCATCTTAATCCACAGGCTGAATGTTCATCCGTCCATAATCATTCTCCATTTTCCCTAAAATATTTCTCACAGATTAAATACTAGTCTCGAGGTCTACTGAAAGATTTAACAATGTCGTCATGGTTACGGCAACTATATAAAGGAGAATCGTATTTAGATCTTTGCTTTAGTGATCACACTCAGCCTCCACTGGCTTACGAACAAACATTTTAAGTGTGAAGTAATCCACTTCTGTGCTTACGAAACTGGTTTTGGAAACTCTACGTTCAGTGTAAATACTGTAAATAACTAAGAATATATTTTAACCCTACAAGGCTCCCAGTACCATATGCGGGACAACCATTTTTATCATTCCTATAGCTATAAACATATCAGCATAGACCTCTTTTGACATCTCGATAGGAGCTCCGGATAATTAGCATCTGTGAAATACAAACATCTGCGTATAGATGTCGTAACTGTTTCTGTTACTGTGGACTTTAAAACTGAATAGTTCGGATATTGAAAAATAAAAATACTGTGCAGAGGCTAGTTTTTTTTTAAAGTTTTTATTTATACAGTAAACGTAATAGCAATATTGACCAAAGTAAATGACGGAAGAACTAAAAAAAAAAAAAAAAAAAAAAAAAAAAAAAAAAAAAAAAAAAAAAAAAAAAAAAAAAAAAAAAAAAAAAAAAAAAAAAAAAAAAAAAAAAAAAAAAAAAAAAAAAAAAAAAATGTTTTTCCTGTCAAATATTATAATTTATGAGAGATGTAGATAATTAGGGTAGGCAGTCATAGATATTCAGCAGATCAAAATAAAATGTTTATTTTATTCTAATTCTTAAAGCCAACGTTTCGACTTGCAATGCAAGTCTTCATCAGGGCTAGAAAAAAAGAAAACAAGCAAAGAGGTATGACTACATTGTAAAAATATATGAATAAACACACACCAGAACATATAGGAATGAGTGAGAATGTTCTATATGTTCTATATGTTCTGGTGTGTGTTTATTCATATATTTTTACAATGTAGTCATACCTCTTTGCTTGTTTTCTTTTTTTCTAGCCCTGATGAAGACTTGCATTGCAAGTCGAAACGTTGGCTTTAAGAATTAGAATAAAATAAACATTTTATTTTGATCTGCTGAATATCTATGACTGCCTACCCTAATTATCTACGTCTCCTATATATATCACAGTCAACTATACCTTATGATTATTATAATTTATGTTTTAATAATTTTTTCAAACTTTTTATCAATAACTACAACATTCATTTTTTTACACCATCAAACAAAAATTGAGCCTCATAGTGTCAAATATGTTAATTTACCAATTTTAATATTTAGTTTTTATTACTTTTCACTACTTTCTTATATTTTTATGCTACAGTGGTAGGAAAAAGGCCAAGAGGGAAGGTGAAACTAAGATAAGAAAAGACGATAAAAATTACGCAGCCGGACAACGTGTTATTAACTGGAAAATTATAGCTTAATATGTCGTTATTTTATTATCTTCATTTTTATTATATTTTAATTATTATTTTTATTGTATTTAATTATCTACAACCTAGTCACATTATTTTAGAGTGTCGATAAATTAAGGAGAGTAATTATAAGGGAAGCAGGACATAATTCTTACTGAGCACTTGGGAATTGACAATTTTACAATGAATAATTAATAGTTGCATATGCTTTTTTATGTTTTTCATGAAATGTGTGTACTTCGTGTACACTATACATAAAATTAAAATGAACACTGGTGGGCTCATTGATTTTAATTAACCCACTTTTAACCCACGTAATAAACAGTCTTAAATAATTTTGTTATACCATCAACTTAAATTGGTAATAAATCAAAAGCTGAAAGATTATCAGATCATTTATCAAAATATACGAGTCTCTAGCTGCGTATATTATTATTTAATAATGTAAAAATTAATAATTTATTTTATGGAAAAGGGAAAAAATATATGTGAGCCGCAGGTTTTTCATACAAATATATTTGTTGAATATTATAACATTTTTAAAAATCTATCGTAAACTATTTTAAAACGTTATTATATAAATTTATTTTTTACACGTTATATTGTTTCTAAAAATATAACATATTTCATTGTCAGTAGGTCAATGATTAGTAAACGAAGCAGGCGAGCCTGAAAACAAAAAGACTTCATATCAACATAAATGATACGAAAAATTCACGAAAATATTTAACGGCAATTTGAAATAAATTTGAAGTAAATAAAAATACGTATAGTTGTGATTTATAGTAAGTATTTTTTACTATTAATGGATAAAAAAATCTTTGAAATTTAAACCCCACTGAAACAAATATTTTGGTAATATACATCGGAAACATGAATTTTATAATCTTGGTGCTGTTAGAACAATGATTTCAGAACTGCAACTTAGTAGAATGCAATAAAAATAAAAAACAATTTTCCGGAAGTTCTAGTGAAAAAAAAAAAATAAATTGTATAAAATACATTTTAAGTAAATGAATAAATGAATACATTAATAGATAAAAAAATAAATACGGCGGAAAGTTAGTTTTTATTTAATGTTATTGCTGCTACTATTTTTTCAATATTTATTGCGATATATGAATTTTTTTATTGTTGTAAAAAGAAATGTTTTTAGTCTATTATATTCGTAATTCGGATTGATGAATTTGTGAATCATTAGGAATAATAAAATGTTTTGTAAAAATGATCAGATAAACATATCCAATAGCCCCATTTTAAATTTGGTTCCCATAGGAACGGTAAAACCAATGAGTCATAAGGGAAATCCCATAGCAAATCACAAAAATTTAACCTACCTGCGCCCTTCCACTTCCCATGATGGGTATGTTTCAGTTATCTCTTAGACCTCCTGAAGTGAGTACTGATGTTTGATTTCTTGTCTTAAATTTTTAAAACTTTAGTGAATATAATCTATGTAACATAGTGCTGATGTGTTGAAAAATGTATGTTTTAGAACTGAAGATGAATGTTAAGCATTTATAGATATTTTAATTATAAAATAATCCCAATAGAAGTGGCAATTAATTCATCAATCCTAATTGTATTGATCCTTGAATACCATCGTACCTACCTCAAGAGTATTATTTATGCCGTAATGCAAAAATGCAAATTGTTGTATGTGAATATTTTTAAATATAACTGGATAACTCGATTGCTATAAAGTTTGTACTTTAAAACATATAATAATTAAAAAAAAGAGTATAGTATATTATGTTTAAATTGTTTATTACTTTATTAAAATATTTAACAATATAAAAAAAATCAGTAAAATTGAGACGTCAAGAAATATAACGACCTAATTTCATTAAAATATTTGATGGCGAAGAATCCTTTTAACAAAGTCCTTGGAAACCTTTTAAAATCTTCAACTTGAAAAATATTTATCGCCACCTTATCGCTTCGCAAGGGAGAAGGTCGTCACTAAATCGCATACCATGAGCAGGGGCACGCTACTCAAACGTTTATGAGGTCACACGTTTGAAATTGTGCACAGCGCTTTTGTTCTCATGTTATATTCCGCGAATAACAAGAGTCACTTGAATTAATTGCAAATTCTATTGGAATTGTTTTATTAGAAAACTAGTTTCAAATGCTAACATTCATCTCCAGTTCTAAAACATACAAACTATGTTGCATGGATCTCTTACCTCTTAGAGTAAAAAAAAAAACAAATTGGGTGAAACTAGATCAAAAATGTAGAAAAATGCCGCAGACCTCCTAAATAATAGTAATAAATAAATAAATGTAATAACATTAGATCCTCTGATCGGTGTCGCTTTATGGAAAGATTTCCTTTATTTTCTATTAAATAATTTTTTTTTTCTTTGATTTTTATTCCAATGAATAGTTTATTATGTTTAAAATGCACATTTTTACTAAGGGGTTATCATAATGTTTTATTTACACAATTAACTGATTTATATGCCAATGAAAACACCATTTTTTTTCGGTTTTAGAAGTAAATTTCTCCATGAAATCGAAGCAGAATCATTACTTTTAACATATAATTTTAAAGCTTATTGAATTTGCAAGTTTTTGTAAGATTTACAGTTTTTTTTTATGTTTATTTCGATAAACGGTGAGCGTTGAAGTAATATAAGACATTGTAACTTCCATAAATAAGGTGAAGATCAAGTTGTTCTTTAGGTCACAAGTTCTGCGGCATTTTTCTACATTTTTGATTTAGTTTCACTCATTTTTTATTATTTTTATTTTTTTATACCAAGAGGTAAAATATTGGTACTCATCTGAGGAGATCTAACAGTTACCTGAAATATATCCATCGTGGAAGATGGAAGGGACAGGTAGGTTAATTTTTTAGAAATGTTTAACTGGTCATTTAAACTAAAATCTGGATCGGTTTTTAAACGATTTTTTTATTACTAACGATTCATAAATATTTAACTTTAGGCTATTAAGTACTTGATGTATTATTTTCACTCCCGAGTCTTTATTGAATTTATGGTTTTTTTATTTTAGATGGATTGGAATTTCGTATCTCATTATTGTATGCTCTTATATGTTGTTAATATGTTGATTTACAGATTGTCCAGTTTTTTCATGTATTTAGCTTCACAGTCATTACATTTTAGAATGTATACTCCCCTATTTTGGAGAGGGTCTATTTTGTCTTTAGGTCAAGGGAAATAAGATGACAATAGTTAATCTATTTTAAGTGCAGGATTTAAACCTAATTTTTTTTTTTTTTTTTTATTCCTTTCCTTTTTTTAAAATGTGTATGTTTTTTTTAACTGAAGACGAATGTTTAGCATTCGAAACTAGTTTTCTAATAAAATAATTCCAATAGAAGTGGCAATTAATTCATCAATCCTAATAACAAGAGTGTTTTTATATTATTTATAATCCGTTAAATATGAGAATCAGGGCTCAACTCAATCATTTTTGTCGGAATATGGAGAATTATTGCAAATAATTACATATAAGTACGCATGATGGAATAGAAGGATCTATACAATTAGGATTGATGAATTAATCACAGTAATGACTGTAAAGTCTTAAATGTAAAGAGCTAAATACACGGGAAAAACTGGACGATCAAAGATTAAAAGAACATATAAGAGCATACAATAATAATACCTAGAATTCCCCCAAATAGCTGTCCATTTAAATGAAAATAACCGTAATTTAATAAAGACTCAGGAGTGAAACTGATACAAGTAGAAAATAACCTAGAATTAAATATGTATGAATAATAATATCGTTCCAAGGTTAAACCAGATTTTTGTTTAAATGATCAGATAAATGTTTCCAATAATAAAATCCCATTTAAAATTTGTTTCGAGTAAGGAAAGAAAAAAACCCAACTAGTTATAGGAAAAACCTAAAGGATTCATCTCTTCCTGACCCATTTGCTTCTGAACATTTGTCCAATCTATGTCTTGATATCTTTTCTTCCTCCCTTCTTTTCGTTTTGCCTCCTTAGATGATTACTGATATATTTTATTTATTTTCTTACATTTTTTTTTTTTTTTTTTTAACTGTACAAAAGTTATGGTGTTTTGAAAATTTTGCATGTTTTAAAAAATTATTATAAATACTTACCAACTAGTTTTCAAATAAAAAGAATTGCAATAGAAGTAGCAATTAGTACATCAATTCTAATTGTCGGGGTAATTATTTTGCATTGGACCTTTCGTAACATTTAGTAGTAATAAAAAAAAAAACAATACAAAATACATACTGTAAGAGCATTTTTCCAGGTTTAATCAATACATATCAAAAATACATGCAATCAATCATATCAGTAAAATAATAGTAAAATAATCAGTAAAAAAATGTCAAGCAATACCAAGCTTCAAGGGATCAATTTCTTTTCAATCTACATTCATTTATATATGTCGGCAACATTGGTTCTTGTTTAGATTATTTAATTTGTACATCGAATCATTTTCACTCTCCTTCTCTCTCTTGCTCTCTCTCTCTCTCTCTCTCTCTCTCTCTCTCTCTCTCTCTCTCTCTCTCTCTCTCTCTCGCTCTCTCTCTCTCTCTCTCTCTCTCTCTCTCTCTCTCTCTCTCTCTCTCTCTCTCTCTCTCTTTTTTCCTTTCGATCCCTAAGTTTCTCTATGTATTTTTTAATATATATTCAGACATAGTTTAAATTTTGTACATAAAAAAGATTGTAAAAATTTTAGTATTAAGATATAAATATATTTTTGTCTGTGAGATAGGGTCACTAGCTCTAATACAATAAAACAATCAATCAATCAATTAAACAATCCCTCTCACTCGCCCTCTCACTCTCTCTCTCTCTCTCCATATATATATATATATATATATCCTTGCTCTCTCTCTTTTTCTCTCTCAATCCTTTTCTAAATTCCTCACTATCTCCCTCTTCCCTCTCCCTCACTCTTCCTCCAACACCAAACTTATTATCTCGACAAAATTTGTTTCAGAAGTTCTGAGTGATTGATAAACACCTCCATATGTTACTCAGGCATCAACCGCCTTTGAACAATAGACTATTGACAGCAGCTCACAGCCGAACCCGTTTTGCTGTGTTCATAACGCTCTGGCGCGGTCAAGTTTAGAGGTGATGATTCTGTCACTTATGATTACAGTTATCACACATGTGTAAATATTAATAATAATATAAATATTTTCTTTTATAAAATCTTAATTTTTTAAAAAAATTAAAAACGATTAATGTATATTAATGTAAAGTGAATACCTAATTTATTTTTCTTCTCAACAAACAGGAAGTTACTACCACCATAATCCGAATTTGATAAATTAACTTTAGGTTCGCATAATGGTATAGAAGGATCAATGCAATAATTATTAATGAATTAATGGCCACTTCTATTGGAATTAATTATTATTTGAAAACTAGTCTCGAATATTAAAAATTCATACAAAATTTGAAATAAGGAGGCAAAACGGACTTCTAAAAGAGATCAAGAGTAGAACAGGATGTAGATTTAAATATAACTTTAAAATCTGGACTAGTTTTGAACGATTTTATTATTTCTAATGATTTGTAAATATTTAATTTTAGGCTATTTTCATTTAGATTGAAGAACATATAAGATCATAGGATAATAAGACCCAGAATTATGTTGATTAATTCATTAATTCTAAGTAATAAATTTATTTACTTATTATATTTTATTTGTGATCAAACTGTTCAAGGACCTTAATCACATTAACATTGAGGCCATTTGAAATTGTATTTGTTGAATTTCTCTTCGAAGTCGATCTGTAGACACTTCTGAATTCATCACAAAATAAAATTCTTCATTGCAATTGCACTTAAAAGGGTAGGATACACCCAGTCTTTCACGGAACTGCTGGCAAATTGTTTGGAGGTTCCTGGTAAAAAATAAAAGTAAATTATGCTTAAGCGGTTCAATAAGGAATGATGATCTCGAGTTAAGAAAAGATATATCGACATTAGTCTTGCACCAAAATTTTTATTTTTTAGTACAAAGTTAACGACAAATGCATCCCTTTATAGATTTTGGTTTAGATTAATTAAATTTAAAAATAATGATTAGATCTTCAAGCAAACTTCCTTTATAGATTAGAAAAATGACGTAAGATTCTAATTCAGCATCCTAGAAACCATTGAAAAACATTTCATTAATAAAAACAAAAAATATTATTTTTGGACTCTCTTCAAGAGGGATGATATATTTATACCGGTTATCAGTAACTTTTCTTTAAATCACTTTCGATTTGTTACGCAACTCAACTTGATTGGTATCGCTGGAAAGAGGAGCGCCTCGGCTTTCTGTTCATGTATGTATATGATGTTTATAAATAAAACAGTCGATGAACGAAAAACCTATTTGAAAAGTTGGGAAATCTGAAATATATTTTGATTTTAAACTTGAGTTTGCAACCAGATAGGAATACAAAGCCGAATTCATTTCAAGCATTTTAGGTAAAAATATGAAACTGATATGCTTAACAGTTTAACCCTAATTACATTCAAGTTTCAATCAATTAAAAAATAAAATGCTTACCATTCGATTAGGCAAATATTGAATATTAATTTTTTTTATTTAAATGAAATTTCGTATTTAAGAGTTCTTTTAAATATCGAATTATAATGTAATGTTATTTTTTGTTGTGAAAAGCTTTATAATGGCAGTTTAGAAGAAAATTTAATCATTTTTTTAAAGATTTAATTAACCTTTACCAAGCGGCTGTATTTTTCTCTAACTTCGCTGTTAAATATAAAAATGTTGGTGCAAAAATCATGTCGATATCAATTTTTAAGCTCGAGATACAAAATAAATTAGATTAATATTTCTACACTAGAAGATCTCTAAGGCCATATTCTTTACAGACGCCTCGGAGGGTGATCGGGAATGGAGTGGAAAGTTGAGAAACTAATGAATTTGAGTGGTAATGTAGCTTACTATGAAAGGATAGGTATCTGGTCAGGGCTAAATCAACATGGAACATTAAGATTTTTATGGATATATGAGAAAACATATATTCTCCAAATAGTCCGGTAACTTCAATAGCAAAAATTATTTTATATTTAAAATTCAATAAAAATATTTACCATCATCAGTCTTTAACTATCATAATATGTAACATCAACTTTAGACATAATACATATTAAATACACACACAAAGATTGTGGAATCTAGATTAGTTCTGTGATTGCACCATCGTCAGAAATAATTACTGGGATAATACTGATATCCGAAAAGCCATCTATTAACAGACTTCGCCATGTAATACTCGGCACTGAAGCGAACAGCTTGATCAACGGTATCTAATGCATCATTCCCCCTGAATTTCGGGGAGATTGATTCAGTTGCAGTCGTTTCGTTGATGTCTGGAAATTTGTCGTAAATCTGTGATAAAACCACTAATGCTCGTGTGCCGTTAATTATGGTATCCTTTGAAGAAAGAAAAAAAAAATAGAGTATGAACAAAATTTAATTTATCGGATATTTTTCGTGTCAACATAATAACCACCTTATTCCATCATTACTTCAACAATCGCCTCAAACCCCTCAATAATTATTAACTTACTTATTCAAACCACATACCAGGCATAAAGATAAGAAACCGCTTAACGTTTCCAACTACAACATTTTCTAGATAAGCGTACGAAGATCCCAATAAATTACCAAATACTTATTTACATGACATACTTGAGCTTTAGGGCTCCACTAAACCTTCCAATTCTTCTCGTATCCAATCCTTACAATCCAAAATCCTCAATATTCCTTATTGTATCACAAACAAACATCCATAAAGATCTTAATGTTCCATACGTTGCTGGGTTACTCCAAACCAGATACCTATCCTTTCATAGTAAGCTCTAAACCCACTCAAATCCACTATTTGAGTCTCACAAGTCTCACAATTCACTCTCCATTCCTTATAATCCTCCGAGGCGTCTGGAAGGCCAAGAGACCTTTCAATGTAGAAAAAGAGATATAAAAGAGATAATCAAAAATTTAAAATGATCCTAAAAAATGAAGGTAAATTATTCAATGAAAAAGAAAATAAATTTTTATAAATTATAAACTTTTGATCATCTTATATCTCATTTATTTTATTTTAACATCTTTTGAATGCTATTTCATAACATACAAAAATTCATATGTTCATCAACCCTATTTTATTTCATTTTATTTTTATCTTATTTATCTTCGTATAATTTATCTATCTATCTATTAATCTACATTTTTAAAATTATTTTAAATTGTTTATTAACTCTATCATTTTTCATTTTATCTACTTATTTATTTTAATTTTTTTTGTAAATATATTTTTTTTTCCTTTCCTTTTTTTTAAATTGCTTTGTCTTAGCCATCAGGGCTGATAATCAATGATTTGGCCGGAACGTTGGCAAGTAAATTAAAATATGATTGTAAATATTTCCTAAAATGTTTCGGTTTATTCCAACCAAAATCTCATTCAAACTTTTATTTACAAGTCATTCTAATCATTATTGTCTTCAATATTAATATTAGTGTCAAAAATGTGAATTAATATCAATATATATATACTATTATATAAATATTATAAATATAAACACTAACCGCGAAAAAATACTGAACCAATCTGTACCATAGTTTAAACACACCATCTTTATAGTTCTAGAAAGGTTTATCAATAAGAAAGTCTACTGATTTGTCAATACATTTGTTATTAAAAAAGTGATATTATGTGGATAACAGTGAAGTTTGAAAATTGACCGATAGATGGCGAGCGTCATTCTACATGAGAGGTTACAAAGGTACGGTGTTAAATAGAACTTGAAATTGATAATGAAATTCGATTATATTCAATTAAATTATTAAAAAATCTTTAAATATGTAGTGTGAGATGTGGATCCTAGATTAAAATCGACATACATAGCTTTACTAAATTGTAACTACTTTAAATATACAATTCTATGAGGCAGAAACGAGGTTTGCCACACTGCCATGTACTTTTTGGTGAGAAATTCAAATCCAACATGAAATAAAATAAAAATAAAACTTTATTTCCGAATAATAATTATTACTAAACCTAAATTCAGATCATTTGCGTATTGCTATTGTGTGCAAAAATATGATTCGCGGGCCTTTAGTTATAAGCACTAATAATGCAGTTCATTGTATGCAAGTTTCTTAACAGTCTCTGTACATATGAATTAGCAACTCATACATTAAAATTAAACATTAAATATCTGATTATGGTTTTACGTAATCTTCAAACACCTAATCCGAGCAATTTAAACCAGGTAAAATATTACTACCATGCGTGACAACTACATAGAAAGTTCATTGTTTATGAAAGCGGGCGAAGCCGCGATTAGGAGTGTTAAAATTTTATATAGTAATAAACTTAGAAACAATAAATAAATAAAGAAGAAAGATAATCTGAAAAAGCCATTCCAACTATTGTTATCAGTCCACTAACACCATGATACTTTTTTTCTTTTCTGTTGTCCATTGGCATCGTACGTATCTCTTTCTTTATTTTTATTTTTATTTTTTTAATGTTTGATTAAGTTTCTTTTTGTTTTTTGTTCCCATTATAGAATATTACAAAACATTAATTTAACAAAAAAAAAAAAAAAAAAAAAGTTGAAGAAGAAGAAATAAAAGAAAATTATGAATCATCTGAGTAATCTAAGGCCTGTAATTTATGGCTGGGAATAATGGACTCTTCTTTAATATGTCCTCATTTTTCGCTACCTCGGCTGAATGCTGATGGATCTAGCACATTTTTCATTAAAAACTATCACAATGTGACCCCTTCCGTTTAAATGGTTCTCCACCACTTAACATAAATTCACTTCGTTGATGATTGTAGCAGTAATGTTAGGTTCATTGTGTTGCGTGAGGATAAATCTGTCTCTACAAGTGAACAAACATTCCAGCTGTATTTTATGTTGAGGCAGTCATTTCGTTATTTTAAGAGGATTTTTGTTTATTTGTGATAAGAATGCTACTTCAATTTTTTCCAAGTACATAAAGAATTGACATTAAATTAAAAAGCATAAGTAATATATGATACTATTAACACTCAAATACTTGCGTCCTCTGAATGTCCATGAACACAAGTAGTGTATCTGAGAGATAAAAAATTCTACACCATAAATAATCTTATTTTGGTATTTTTTAGGAAAAAATGTGTAGACTTGTCAAATCAACAATTATCTTTATTGAAAAAGGTAGAAAATTAATAACTACATATAAAAAAAACAACAACATTAAATCCAAAAAACTCTTACACATTAACTCTCCTTAAAAATCTAGCTTTCTCTAATTAACTTGTTACTCTGTATTTTGTGCAACTTCGAAAAGATCTCCATTTTTAAGCAATACAAATATAATAGTACAAATCAGACGATTTTCATAAAATATGCAAGGATACAACAGCTAATCAATTTCATATCGTTTTTCGCCTTTATGGAAGGACCTTTAAAAGTAGAAAAGAAAAGAAACAATAAAATAAAGGATCCCCTTGGATCATTGCCTCCGGAACTGGTTTCTTTGGTGTTCAGGTAATTATTCGAATAATGTATGGTTTCTTACTTCTCGAAATGGTCTTAATAGACTATATCTAAATCCTTTCGTTCGCCATCTTTCAGGTATCTCGACGTAACGGACATGTTGGCTATGATTGATGTCGACAGCAAGTGGGGTGCCCTCATCGAAAATGATCCAATCCTCCGCAGAAAACTAATTCGTGCGAAGTCGAATTACAGGAAGATTCCAAAAGAAAATCGTGATTCGAAGACACGGTCGGCCTTTATTAAGTAAGTAAATATACTGAGTGTGGTATTAGTTTTGGAAGACCGAAAATTGACCTTTTTCGATATCTTACTCACTCATCATCAACTTTTTTTCTTCAGGCAAGCTAAAGAAGAATGAACTTAGGAAACGGAAAAGGGTGACAGACGACCTGGCGCCAGCAAAGAAGAGAGCCCTTTTACGCTTATAGAATCATTGCATTCTGACATTTATCAATCCTCGGTAAACGTAAAAAAAAAACATAAAAGAAGGAAGAAATAAAAAAACTGAGAGGTATCGACAAGCCACTTGTTAGAGGAAGTATAACTAAGACCATGGTGGTGGATTCCATCTGTAAATATAAATACCAATATCTCACTGGAATTGACATTTTGGTATATTTAATATTGAAATTGCTAACATTATAAAAAGTTATATCAAAGATGGGCTCGTTTCAAGTAACCTGTTATTCTAATCTTAATTAAAGTGCTTCCTTCTTTTTTTAAATTCATATGTAATTAAATAAAAATTAAAAATGAGATTTTGATTTTAAAAGGGGCATTTCAATTCGTTTTGACTGTAATTCAATTATTTTAACTATAATTATAAAATTATATTTTTAATAGAAAAACAGTAAGAGAATTATTAAGAAACATTGAATTACAAAAATTTGGATTTACAAAACACAATTGTAATACGAAAACCGAATATAAAATCACTTGTGGTACGCATGATGCAGGATTGATGAATTAATTGCCACTTCTATTGGAATTATTATATTAGAGCACCTGTTTCAAATGCTAAAAATTCATCTTCAGTTCTAAAATGCAAAAAATGTTCAACATATCAGCACTATGTCACATGGAATATATATACTAAAATTTTCATAAATGTAAGACAAGAAATTAAATATTGTTACTCACTAGAGGATATCTAACAGATATCTGGAATATATCCATAGTGGAATGGATGTATTAAGCAATACAAATATATTAGTATGAATCAGAGGATTTTATAAAATTTAAAAATGGAATTTCTTATAAATCTAATATTTTTAAAAGAGTATGTAAACAAAATAAATATGCATTTCAAAGTTACATATAAGAAAAAAACAAGCACCCTTTCTAGCGAAAAGACCCCGACCCATAAATCGCTTCTCCGCAACAGCCAATCAGAATACAGGTGGTATGTGATTGGTCAGGTAGATTTCTCTCGCATGCGATTGGCTGAAAGAATACATATATAGACATCGGATATCAATGGTTTCTCATTACGAATTGGAATTCGCTAAGATGCAACCGCTAATCAATTTCATGTCGTTTTTCGCCTTTATGGAAGGACCTTTAAAAGAAGAAAAGAAAAGAAAGAGGAAAAAAAGGATCCCCTTGGATCATTGCCTCCGGAACTGGCTTCTTTGGTGTTCAGGTAATTATTCGAATAATGGATGGTTTCTTACTTCTCGAAATGGTCTTAATAGACTATATCTAAATCCTTTCGTTCGCCATCTTTCAGGTATCTCGACGTAACGGACATGTTGGCTATGATTGATGTCGACAGCAAGTGGGGTGCCCTCATCGAAAATGATCCAATCCTCCGCAAAAAACTAATTCGTGCGAAGTCGAATTACAGGAAGATTCCAAAAGAAAATCGTGATTCGAAGACACGGTCGGCATTAAGTAAGTAAATATACAGTGTGGTATTAGTTTTAAGACCGAAACCTTTTTCGATATCTTACTCACTCATCAACTTTTTTTCTTCAGGCAAGCTAAAGAAGAATGAACTTAGGAAACGGAAAAGGGTGACAGACGACCTGGCGCCAGCAAAGAAGAGAGCCCTTTTACGCTTATAGAATCATTGCATTCTGACATTTATCAATCCTCGGTAAACGTAAAAAAAAAAAACATAAAAGAAGGAAGAAATAAAACTGAGAGGTATCGACAAGCCACTTGTTAGAGGAAGTATAACTAAGACCATGGTGGTGGATTCCATCTGTAAATATAAATACCAATATCTCACTGGAATTGACATTTTGTATATTTAATATTGAAATTGCTAACATTATAAAAAGTTATATCAAAGATGGGCTCGTTTCAAGTAACCTGTTATTCTAATCTTAATTAAAGTGCTTCCTTCTTTTTTTAAATTCATATGTAATTAAATAAAAATTAAAAATGAGATTTTGATTTTAAAAGGGGCATTTCAATTCGTTTTGACTGTAATTCAATTATTTTAACTATAATTATAAAATTATTTTTAATAGAAAAACAGTAAGAGAATTATTAAGAAACATTGAATTACAAAAATTGGGATTTACAAAACACAATTGTTATACGAAAACCGAATATAAAATCACTTGTGGTACGCATGATGCAGGATTGATGAATTAATTGCCACTTCTATTGGAATTATTATATTAGAGCACCTGTTTCAAATGCTAAAAATTCATCTTCAGTTCTAAAATGCAAAAAATGTTCAAATATCAGCACTATGTCACATGGAATATATATACTAAAATTTTCATAAATGTAAGACAAGAAATTAAATATTGTTACTCACTAGAGGATATCTAACAGATATCTGGAATATATCCATAGTGGAATGGATGTATTAAGCAATACAAATATATTAGTATGAATCAGAGGATTTTATAAAATTTAAAAAATGGAATTTCTTATAAATCTAATATTTTTAAAAGAGCATGTAAACAAAATAAATATGCATTTCCAAGTTACATATAAGAAAAAAACAAGCACCCTCTCAAGCGAAAAGACCCCGACCCATAAATCGCTTCTCCGCAACAGCCAATCAGAATACAGGTGGTATGTGATTGGTCAGGTAGATTTCTCTCGCATGCGATTGGCTGAAAGAATACATATATAGACATCGGATATCAATGGTTTCTCATTACGAATTGGAATTCGCTAAGATGCAACCGCTAATCAATTTCATGTCGTTTTTCGCCTTTATGGAAGGACCTTTAAAAGAAGAAAAGAAAAGAAAGAGGAAAAATAAAGGATCCCCTTGGATCATTGCCTCCGGAACTGGCTTCTTTGGTGTTCAGGTAATTATTCGAATAATGGATGGTTTCTTACTTCTCGAAATGGTCTTAATAGACTATATCTAAATCCTTTCGTTCGCCATCTTTCAGGTATCTCGACGTAACGGACATGTTGGCTATGATTGATGTCGACAGCAAGTGGGGTGCCCTCATCGAAAATGATCCAATCCTCCGCAGAAAACTAATTCGTGCGAAGTCGAATTACAGGAAGATTCCAAAAGAAAATCGTGATTCGAAGACACGGTCGGCATTAAGTAAGTAAATATACAGTGTGGTATTAGTTTTAAGACCGAAACCTTTTTCGATATCTTACTCACTCATCAACTTTTTTTCTTCAGGCAAGCTAAAGAAGAATGAACTTAGGAAACGGAAAAGGGTGACAGACGACCTGGCGCCAGCAAAGAAGAGAGCCCTTTTACGCTTATAGAATCATTGCATTCTGACATTTATCAATCCTCGGTAAACGTAAAAAAAAAAACATAAAAGAAGGAAGAAATAAAACTGAGAGGTATCGACAAGCCACTTGTTAGAGGAAGTATAACTAAGACCATGGTGGTGGATTCCATCTGTAAATATAAATACCAATATCTCACTGGAATTGACATTTTGGTATATTTAATATTGAAATTGCTAACATTATAAAAAGTTATATCAAAGATGGGCTCGTTTCAAGTAACCTGTTATTCTAATCTTAATTAAAGTGCTTCCTTCTTTTTTTAAATTCATATGTAATTAAATAAAAATTAAAAATGAGATTTTGATTTTAAAAGGGGCATTTCAATTCGTTTTGACTGTAATTCAATTATTTTAACTATAATTATAAAATTATATTTTTAATAGAAAAACAGTAAGAGAATTATTAAGAAACATTGAATTACAAAAATTGGGATTTACAAAACACAATTGTTATACGAAAACCGAATATAAAATCACTTGTGGTACGCATGATGCAGGATTGATGAATTAATTGCCACTTCTATTGGAATTATTATATTAGAGCACCTGTTTCAAATGCTAAAAATTCATCTTCAGTTCTAAAATGCAAAAAATGTTCAACATATCAGCACTATGTCACATGGAATATATATACTAAAATTTTCATAAATGTAAGACAAGAAATTAAATATTGTTACTCACTAGAGGATATCTAACAGATATCTGGAATATATCCATAGTGGAATGGATGTATTAAGCAATACAAATATATTAGTATGAATCAGAGGATTTTATAAAATTTAAAAATGGAATTTCTTATAAATCTAATATTTTTAAAAGAGCATGTAAACAAAATAAATATGCATTTCCAAGTTACATATAAGAAAAAAACAAGCACCCTCTCAAGCGAAAAGACCCCGACCCATAAATCGCTTCTCCGCAACAGCCAATCAGAATACAGGTGGTATGTGATTGGTCAGGTAGATTTCTCTCGCATGCGATTGGCTGAAAGAATACATATATAGACATCGGATATCAATGGTTTCTCATTACGAATTGGAATTCGCTAAGATGCAACCGCTAATCAATTTCATGTCGTTTTTCGCCTTTATGGAAGGACCTTTAAAAGAAGAAAAGAAAAGAAAGAGGAAAATAAAGGATCCCCTTGGATCATTGCCTCCGGAACTGGCTTCTTTGGTGTTCAGGTAATTATTCGAATAATGGATGGTTTCTTACTTCTCGAAATGGTCTTAATAGACTATATCTAAATCCTTTCGTTCGCCATCTTTCAGGTATCTCGACGTAACGGACATGTTGGCTATGATTGATGTCGACAGCAAGTGGGGTGCCCTCATCGAAAATGATCCAATCCTCCGCAGAAAACTAATTCGTGCGAAGTCGAATTACAGGAAGATTCCAAAAGAAAATCGTGATTCGAAGACACGGTCGGCATTAAGTAAGTAAATATACAGTGTGGTATTAGTTTTAAGACCGAAACCTTTTTCGATATCTTACTCACTCATCAACTTTTTTTCTTCAGGCAAGCTAAAGAAGAATGAACTTAGGAAACGGAAAAGGGTGACAGACGACCTGGCGCCAGCAAAGAAGAGAGCCCTTTTACGCTTATAGAATCATTGCATTCTGACATTTATCAATCCTCGGTAAACGTAAAAAAAAAACATAAAAGAAGGAAGAAATAAAACTGAGAGGTATCGACAAGCCACTTGTTAGAGGAAGTATAACTAAGACCATGGTGGTGGATTCCATCTGTAAATATAAATACCAATATCTCACTGGAATTGACATTTTGGTATATTTAATATTGAAATTGCTAACATTATAAAAAGTTATATCAAAGATGGGCTCGTTTCAAGTAACCTGTTATTCTAATCTTAATTAAAGTGCTTCCTTCTTTTTTTAAATTCATATGTAATTAAATAAAAATTAAAAATGAGATTTTGATTTTAAAAGGGGCATTTCAATTCGTTTTGACTGTAATTCAATTATTTTAACTATAATTATAAAATTATATTTTTAATAGAAAAACAGTAAGAGAATTATTAAGAAACATTGAATTACAAAAATTTGGATTTACAAAACACAATTGTAATACGAAAACCGAATATAAAATCACTTGTGGTACGCATGATGCAGGATTGATGAATTAATTGCCACTTCTATTGGAATTATTATATTAGAGCACCTGTTTCAAATGCTAAAAATTCATCTTCAGTTCTAAAATGCAAAAAATGTTCAACATATCAGCACTATGTCACATGGAATATATATACTAAAATTTTCATAAATGTAAGACAAGAAATTAAATATTGTTACTCACTAGAGGATATCTAACAGATATCTGGAATATATCCATAGTGGAATGGATGTATTAAGCAATACAAATATATTAGTATGAATCAGAGGATTTTATAAAATTTAAAATGGAATTTCTTATAAATCTAATATTTTTAAAAGAGCATGTAAACAAAATAAATATGCATTTCCAAGTTACATATAAGAAAAAAACAAGCACCCTCTCAAGCGAAAAGACCCCGACCCATAAATCGCTTCTCCGCAACAGCCAATCAGAATACAGGTGGTATGTGATTGGTCAGGTAATTTCTCTCGCATGCGATTGGCTGAAAGAATACATATATAGACATCGGATATCAATGGTTTCTCATTACGAATTGGAATTCGCTAAGATGCAACCGCTAATCAATTTCATGTCGTTTTTCGCCTTTATGGAAGGACCTTTAAAAGAAGAAAAGAAAAGAAAGAGGAAAAATAAAGGATCCCCTTGGATCATTGCCTCCGGAACTGGCTTCTTTGGTGTTCAGGTAATTATTCGAATAATGGATGGTTTTTTACTTCTCGAAATGGTCTTAATAGACTATATCTAAATCCTTTCGTTCGCCATCTTTCAGGTATCTCGACGTAACGGACATGTTGGCTATGATTGATGTCGACAGCAAGTGGGGTGCCCTCATCGAAAATGATCCAATCCTCCGCAGAAAACTAATTCGTGCGAAGTCGAATTACAGGAAGATTCCAAAAGAAAATCGTGATTCGAAGACACGGTCGGCATTAAGTAAGTAAATATACAGTGTGTGGTATTAGTTTTAAGACCGAAACCTTTTTCGATATCTTACTCACTCATCAACTTTTTTTCTTCAGGCAAGCTAAAGAAGAATGAACTTAGGAAACGGAAAAGGGTGACAGACGACCTGGCGCCAGCAAAGAAGAGAGCCCTTTTACGCTTATAGAATCATTGCATTCTGACATTTATCAATCCTCGGTAAACGTAAAAAAAAAACATAAAAGAAGGAAGAAATAAAACTGAGAGGTATCGACAAGCCACTTGTTAGAGGAAGTATAACTAAGACCATGGTGGTGGATTCCATCTGTAAATATAAATACCAATATCTCACTGGAATTGACATTTTGGTATATTTAATATTGAAATTGCTAACATTATAAAAAGTTATATCAAAGATGGGCTCGTTTCAAGTAACCTGTTATTCTAATCTTAATTAAAGTGCTTCCTTCTTTTTTTAAATTCATATGTAATTAAATAAAAATTAAAAATGAGATTTTGATTTTAAAAGGGGCATTTCAATTCGTTTTGACTGTAATTCAATTATTTTAACTATAATTATAAAATTATATTTTTAATAGAAAAACAGTAAGAGAATTATTAAGAAACATTGAATTACAAAAATTGGGATTTACAAAACACAATTGTTATACGAAAACCGAATATAAAATCACTTGTGGTACGCATGATGCAGGATTGATGAATTAATTGCCACTTCTATTGGAATTATTATATTAGAGCACCTGTTTCAAATGCTAAAAATTCATCTTCAGTTCTAAAATGCAAAAAATGTTCAACATATCAGCACTATGTCACATGGAATATATATACTAAAATTTTCATAAATGTAAGACAAGAAATTAAATATTGTTACTCACTAGAGGATATCTAACAGATATCTGGAATATATCCATAGTGGAATGGATGTATTAAGCAATACAAATATATTAGTATGAATCAGAGGATTTTATAAAATTTTAAAATGGAATTTCTTATAAATCTAATATTTTTAAAAGAGTATGTAAACAAAATAAATATGCATTTCCAAGTTACATATAAGAAAAAAAAATAAGCGCCCCCTCTAGCAAAAAGACCCCGACCCATAAATCGCTTCTCCGCAACAGCCAATCAGAATACAGGTGGTATGTGATTGGTCAGGTAAATTTCTCTCGCATGCGATTGGCTGAAAGAATACATATAAAGACATCGGATATCAATGGTTTCTCATTACGAATTGGAATTCGCTAAGATGCAACCGCTAATCAATTTCATGTCGTTTTTCGCCTTTATGGAAGGACCTTTAAAAGAAGAAAAGAAAAGAAAGAGGAAAATAAAGGATCCCCTTGGATCATTGCCTCCGGAACTGGCTTCTTTGGTGTTCAGGTAATTATTCGAATAATGGATGGTTTCTTACTTCTCGAAATGGTCTTAATAGACTATATCTAAATCCTTTCGTTCGCCATCTTTCAGGTATCTCGACGTAACGGACATGTTGGCTATGATTGATGTCGACAGCAAGTGGGGTGCCCTCATCGAAAATGATCCAATCCTCCGCAGAAAACTAATTCGTGCGAAGTCGAATTACAGGAAGATTCCAAAAGAAAATCGTGATTCGAAGACACGGTCGGCATTAAGTAAGTAAATATACAGTGTGGTATTAGTTTTAAGACCGAAACCTTTTTCGATATCTTACTCACTCATCAACTTTTTTTCTTCAGGCAAGCTAAAGAAGAATGAACTTAGGAAACGGAAAAGGGTGACAGACGACCTGGCGCCAGCAAAGAAGAGAGCCCTTTTACGCTTATAGAATCATTGCATTCTGACATTTATCAATCCTCGGTAAACGTAAAAAAAAAAACATAAAAGAAGGAAGAAATAAAACTGAGAGGTATCGACAAGCCACTTGTTAGAGGAAGTATAACTAAGACCATGGTGGTGGATTCCATCTGTAAATATAAATACCAATATCTCACTGGAATTGACATTTTGGTATATTTAATATTGAAATTGCTAACATTATAAAAAGTTATATCAAAGATGGGCTCGTTTCGAGTAACCTGTTTTCTAATCTTAATTAAAGTGCTTCCTTCTTTTTTTAAATTCATATGTAATTAAATAAAAATTAAAAATGAGATTTTGATTTTAAAAGGGGCATTTCAATTCGTTTTGACTGTAATTCAATTATTTTAACTATAATTATAAAATTATATTTTTAATAGAAAAACAGTAAGAGAATTATTAAGAAACATTGAATTACAAAAATTGGGATTTACAAAACACAATTGTTATACGAAAACCGAATATAAAATCACTTGTGGTACGCATGATGCAGGATTGATGAATTAATTGCCACTTCTATTGGAATTATTATATTAGAGCACCTGTTTCAAATGCTAAAAATTCATCTTCAGTTCTAAAATGCAAAAAATGTTCAACATATCAGCACTATGTCACATGGAATATATATACTAAAATTTTCATAAATGTAAGACAAGAAATTAAATATTGTTACTCACTAGAGGATATCTAACAGATATCTGGAATATATCCATAGTGGAATGGATGTATTAAGCAATACAAATATATTAGTATGAATCAGAGGATTTTATAAAATTTAAAAATGGAATTTCTTATAAATCTAATATTTTTAAAAGAGTATGTAAACAAAATAAATATGCATTTCCAAGTTACATATAAGAAAAAAACAAGCACCCTCTCAAGCGAAAAGACCCCGACCCATAAATCGCTTCTCCGCAACAGCCAATCAGAATACAGGTGGTATGTGATTGGTCAGGTAGATTTCTCTCGCATGCGATTGGCTGAAAGAATACATATAAGACATCGGATATCAATGGTTTCTCATTACGAATTGGAATTCGCTAAGATGCAACCGCTAATCAATTTCATGTCGTTTTTCGCCTTTATGGAAGGACCTTTAAAAGAAGAAAAGAAAAGAAAGAGGAAAATAAAGGATCCCCTTGGATCATTGCCTCCGGAACTGGCTTCTTTGGTGTTCAGGTAATTATTCGAATAATGGATGGTTTCTTACTTCTCGAAATGGTCTTAATAGACTATATCTAAATCCTTTCGTTCGCCATCTTTCAGGTATCTCGACGTAACGGACATGTTGGCTATGATTGATGTCGACAGCAAGTGGGGTGCCCTCATCGAAAATGATCCAATCCTCCGCAGAAAACTAATTCGTGCGAAGTCGAATTACAGGAAGATTCCAAAAGAAAATCGTGATTCGAAGACACGGTCGGCATTAAGTAAGTAAATATACTGTGTGGTATTAGTTTTAAGACCGAAACCTTTTTCGATATCTTACTCACTCATCAACTTTTTTTCTTCAGGCAAGCTAAAGAAGAATGAACTTAGGAAACGGAAAAGGGTGACAGACGACCTGGCGCCAGCAAAGAAGAGAGCCCTTTTACGCTTATAGAATCATTGCATTCTGACATTTATCAATCCTCGGTAAACGTAAAAAAAAAAAAATAAAAAAGAAGGAAGAAATAAAACTGAGAGGTATCGACAAGCCACTTGTTAGAGGAAGTATAACTAAGACCATGGTGGTGGAATCCATCTGTAAATATAAATACCAATATCTCACAGGAATTGACATTTTGGTATATTTAATATTGAAATTGCTAAATTTTTAAAAATTTATATCAAAGATGGGCTCGTTTCAAGTAACCTCTTATTCTAATCCTAATTAAAGTGCTTCCTTCTTTTTTTAAATTCATATGTAATTAAATAAAAATTAAAAAACGAGATATTGATTTTAAAAGGGGCATTTCAATTCGGTTTGACTGTAATTTAATTATTTAATATTGATTTAATATTTCATTCGACGGGAGGATAAATGGCAAACTCAATTGGGGTAAACGGAATTTGTAGTTATTATAGCAGTTCAAAAGGAGTGTACGAAAACCGAATTAAAAATCACTTGTTGTACGCATGATACAGGATTGATGAATTAATTTCCACTTCTATTGGAATTATTCTATTAGAGCACTAATAATTCATCTTCAGTTCTAAAAAGGAAAAAAAAAATTCAACATATAAGCACTATTATACATGGATTACATATACTAAAATTTTCAAAAATGTAAGACAAGAAATTAAACATTGTTACTTACCAGAGGATATCTTACAGATATCTGAAATACATCCATAATGGAAACAACAAAGGAACAGGTAGGTTATAATTTTATAGAATTATTTTGCCGAATAATAATTATTACTAAACCGAAATTCCCATCGTTTGATTTTTGGTATTGTGTGCAAAAATATGATTCGCATGTCTTTTGTTATAAGCACTGATAATGTAGTTCATGTATTGAAAAAGGTAGAAAAATAATAACTACATATAAATAACAAAACATTAAATCCATAAAACTTTTACAAATTAACTCTTCTTAGAACTTTGGATTACTCTAATTAAATTGTTCCTCTGTGTTTGGTGCCACTTCGAAAAGATTTTCACTTTTAAGCAATACAAATATATTAGTGTGAATCAGAGGATTTTATAAAATTTTAAATTTGAATTTCTTATATATCTATTTTTTTAAAAGAGCTTGTAAACAAAATAATTATGCATTTCCAGGTTACATATAAGAAAAAAAAATAAGCGCCCCCTCTAGCAAAAAGACCCCGACCCATAAATCGCTTCTCCGCAACAGCCAATCAGAATACAGGCGGTGTGTGATTGGTCTGGTAGATTTCTCTTGCATGCGATTGGCTGAAAGAATACATTTATAGACATCGGAATCAATGGTTTCTCATTACAAATAGGAATTTGCTAAGATGCAACCGCTAATCAATTTCATATCATTTTTAAAATTTTAAAAAATTTAAGACTAGAAATTATACGTATGTAATCCAGGTTGCATTACTGAGTGTTATTGATTCGGTTTACCATGATCTACGTCTAGCAACAGGGGCATTCAGAACTAGTCCCGCATTTATGTTGAAGCTGGGCAAGCGCCTTTAGCTGTACGTAGACATCAGCTTGCCTGGGGTTTTATTGGTAGGCTAAAATTCAATAACCAAAATCCGGCTTGGATACCTGTATTCTAACCAACGTGCAGAAGATTTCTAGAAAACAAACGATTTCCTGCACCGTTGGGAATCAGAGCCGGAAAATATATAAAAGAAATACAACACCTCGAACCTACAACTGATGATTTGACCACCATGGACTCTAAAAATTCCAACAATAAATTTGACACTCAAAAACTATCCGAAAATTAGAACCTCAGATATAATATATTTAACGGAATTTAAGAAAATTAAAGAAAAATACAAAAACTTTAGATACATATTTATAGATGGCTCCAAATCAAACTACAATGTTGGGTGTTCCGTTGTTTCAGACTACGATTTCGAAATACAAACTACCGCCAGTCACTAGTAACTTTACAGCGGAATGTTGGGCGGTTACTGCGGCGTTACATTACGCAATGGCACCTGGAAGAAAAAAATCTTGTTATATTTACTGATTGTCTTTCTTTTATATCTTTCCTTAAGCTACCAAGGTAATAACTTACCAAGATACCAAGGACCCAGTCATAAGAAAGGCACAGGCATATGCCTCAATGCTAAAAGATTCACAAAAGAACTTGATACTTATCTGGATACCATCCCACGTGAGGATAAAAGGGAATGAAGCCGCAGACGAAGCAGCCATCTCCTTGTTGGACGTCAAAACAATCTATACCCCTTCGCAATTTTTTAAAGCATTTGGCCAGGAATACTTGGATAGAATTATGGCATAAACCCCGAGCAGATAATAAGTTAAAAATAATTAAATGTGACGACATCAAACAATGGTATTCATCACATCGGAGAAAGAGAAGAGAAGAAGTGGTGATCACCAGATTGAGGATTGGCCATACTCGCCTTACTCATGGCTATCTTATAATGAAGGAAGCCTCACCGAAATGTTTTTACTGCCCGTGTCAACTAACGATCAGACATATTCTCGAGTAATGCCCGCTGTACAAAACTTTTTTTTGGCAGGAACAGCTGGAAAGGAGATTACCGATAAAGCTTGGAGATAACAAATATAATATTCACAAAATTATCACATTTTTGAAACAATTTAACTTTTTCGAAAAAATATAAATACATAAAAAACTAAGGAACCAGGAGACTAAAGACCATAGAAGTTGAGTGTCCAAAAACAATTAACCTAACCTAGTCTAATTCAAAATGACTACTTAATTGAATTAAATTTAACTATTCCTTGTCTCTAATTATGATTTAATATTAGAGAGTCACAAAACCATCTTCTTTTTAGGCGCCTTAGATGGTTATTTGAATCTAACGATAAGCTAGAAACTAGTGGGTATAAGTGAATATAAAGTTTACTATGATAGTTATCTGATTCGTGCCAAATCAGCAACTCATTGGGTGTTAAGGTGAAAAGGTTAATTACATGCAATAATAAAAATAATTAGTACAGAGAATCATTCGAAGGATTGTAAAGGTTGTATGAGAAAAAATATTAGGTTTAGACATTCATTGAGATTAAATTCATGAGGAAAACCGACGGTAAAACAAGAATTGATGCAAAACCATATCATAAGAGAAGGGAATAGGAAGAGATAAACAGCATCCATAGAAAAGAATGAATGTGGTTTGGCCATGTACAAAGAATTTAAATTGAATGTGCCAATTCTGAAATTTAAATGGGACCAGCCGTAAAACAGCCATTTGAAGAAATCTGCAATGCAAAATGTTTTCCGAATCAAAAGTTATGGTGTATACGTCGAATTCAGAAGATCTTCCTTTTTTTTATGGCAGTTAAAACGGAGAGGTGTGTTTTAAATAACTTGATTCGAACTATTAGGTTGTTCAGAAATTAATGCAGGATTTCATGTATAAGCCAAAACCTGATATTAGAGATTATTTATTTCTTTACCAAGACCTGATTCATTACTTTTACTCTACGTCGTAGTTCCGGCCCTGGAATCCTATTAAATAAGATCCCCTTACCCAGATACAGTGTGATATTTTGGGTTCATCTTACAAGGAGTTGTAACTTTGACTTGTAACTCACAGATTTGAATGCCGATTTTTACGTGGGTAGTAAGGACCTATAATAGTGCAAAACTAGAGTTATAGCTGCTAATGAGCATTGGGAGCCGAAAAAAAAAAAATGAAAATCACGTCAAGATAGAGAAATAATTTATTATTATCTCCTCGGGGTATATGCCATAATTCTATCCAAGTATTCCTGGCCAAATGCTTTAAAAAATTGCGAAGGGGTATAGATTGTTTTGACGTCCAACAAGGAGATGGCTGCTTCGTCTGCGGCTTCATTCACGTTTTATTTTTTTTCTCAGCTCACAGTCAAGATAGAGAAATAATTTATTTGTTTTCTAAAATTTCAGTTTTGTATGCTATCTCTTTACCACAACGAAAACCAGATAAATAATTTCTTGAATAATAATATCCGTTTTTGGTTTGAACTTGAAAATCTGCATTTATTTTCGGACAACCCAGTACTTTAAAGTTTAGTAAATGCAAATTGAATAAATAAAATGCAATAAATACAAATTAATCAATAATTTTTCAGTAAATATTTAGTAATTATTCAATAAATAGAACAATAATTTAATAAAGGATTAGGTTCGCTGTCGCGTCAAGCGGCGGCAGGAAGCGGTAAACTTCGGATCACCTGGCAGATCAGGGTAGCAGGAGCTTAAAGAAGATAATTACCATCCGTAATTACCATACTATCGGTCAATTACCAAACTTCACTGCGCACCACATATTTATCGCTTTTTTATGGCAATAATTGAAAATCTTCTAATTTTATTATTGCTAAACCTTCCTTGAGCTATAAAGATGATGTGGTTAATATTTGGTTCAGATTGGGTTAGTAGTTTTTGCGGTTAGCGATAACAAACAAAAAATGACTTGTCAAAAAAAGAATTAAAAAAAAAAGAAAAAATTGAAAAAAAAAAAAAAATAGAAAATTGAAAATATTAAAGAGGCAATTTAGAAAAATCACTTATGTATAACAATATAAAACATTACTGAATTCAATAAATATAAAACTATTTACATGCAATAAGAAGAAGACTAAATAACTGAAATAATTATTTTTAACTCTTTTATTTATGTTTTATTAGCCAGTTACGAAGAAAATAAGTTTGTTTATTGGAACTTAACGTACTTGTGTAATCCGTCTAGGGCAGGAAATACCGCTTTCGAACCCCCAAGCGCCCTGAGACCCACGTCCCAACTCGCTCGGCTATCGAGTCAAACAAAATCGGCTGTATCAAAGTAAATAAATAATAGAGATAATAAATATGCCTATGTTGTTTAACTGTGCCCTGGAGAAAGTAGTGAGAGAATGGAACACCAAGACCAATTGTGCAATCAGATTAGGAACAAAAAATTGAGGTATCAAAGTCAATTGCCTAGCCTTTGCAGATGATATGGCCCTACTAGCTTAGACCTTGGATGAAGCCAAAGAACAGACTCTCAAACTACAAAAAAAAGCAGAAAAAATGGGTCTTAAAATTTTCTTCGAGAATACCAAAATAATAACAAACATAAGAAACCAACAAAACATCTTAAAGTGGGCGAACAAAAAATAAATATAGTCAAATATCTTGGAAAATGGATCAGCCGGAATAGCCTAGAGAAAAAATCAATGGGATCTAGAAGAAATAAAGTTGAACTGGCCTTCCAACTCACCAAAAACACCTACAACAAAAAGTCCCACTCATGGAATGCAAAAATAATACATTATAGCACAGTAATTAAGCCAGAAGCATTATATGCATCTGAAACACTGTCCATTACCAACCATGGCCGAATTGAACCGCTTGAGATCAAAGAAAGGAAAATATTAAGAAAAATTCTAGGCCCCAAATTTCATAACAACAAATTAATCCACACGAGAAATGTAACCCTATACCGAAAAATTGAGAAACTTTCAGATACAATAAGGAAGAGAAGAATTAATTTCTATAGACACATCCTCAGAATGAACCTAAATAGACTAACTAAAAAAATGTTTGACTTCTTCCGCAACAAAAAGACCAAACCAAATTGGTTTAAGGAAACAAATAAGGACTTAATCCAACTCCGTATAACAGAAAATATACTCATGGATAAAAGTGTAAAAAAAAAAAACTAACGGCAAAAAAGATAGGTTCCAATTCAGAATCAAATAAGATCAGAAAGAATGAAGCAATACTGGGTTAAAAGAAAGGCACAGAGCATTCAGTTATTGGTCCAACGTACCCCAAAGTCAGGTGAAACAAAAAAAAAAAAATATATGCCTATAAAAGTTTACAAATAACAATTCGTTTTATGTGGACTCCACTAGATCTAGAATGTTGAATATATCCTATTTAATTTTAACCTTCTACCTTCTTTTGCTACTGCTAAAGTATTCCTAGCACAATTGGATATAATTTTCTCAATAGAATTGTACATGGATCACGCCCCGACGCATTGTACCATTCGATTTTAACTTTAACGTCCAAGGTATCGGATGGAATTTTTGAGAAGTTGCCACTTTTCGATAGTTAAAAACCTCCATGAACCCAGGTTATAAAATAAAGCATAACAGGGTTTTATGATTAGGGCACTCGGGTTTTATTTTGCTTTTAGTGCCGACTTAAGTCTTTATGTCCTGTATTCATTCATACCACATTATTTATTCCCGATAGAAAATACATCTTTTTGAAGGTTTATTCATCGTTTTATTGCCCTTTTCTATTTTTATATTAGAAAATATTATCAAGCAGGGATACGAAAATTCAATTATTAGAAGAAATAAATCTCATATACAAGTAGCTGACTGTCAAAATAAAAAGAATTTATTTAGCAATAACATACTGACTATTTATTATATATATTATTATTGGTTTTTTATTTATTTATTTTAGTTTTTGTGTTGAATTAACTAAAAGCTGCCTCACTCGAGGAGAATGAGCAATATGATTTACAATAAGAGACAAGTGGGCTATACCGAACATTTCTTCATTTAAAATTCGGGTGACATCGGCAACGTTCGGTGCACATCGTTTATAGCTTTAAAACTAGACAAATGCCTACTGGTTTTTGTTTATCTTATATATTTTCTTCTGTTTTTTGCATCTATGTATATATGTATGTATGTAAAACAAAAAAAAAACTTACATGTAATTGTACATAAACAAGTATGTTAAATGGTAAAATAGCGATTTCCTTTTTGTGTTCCTACCTATTCTTCCAAGTAAGAATTAAAATATTTTAATTATGAAACAAATCCAAAGCTGTGATTGAAAAAAAATAACCTACTATTTAACTAGTAAGCTCTTTATACAATATTGTAGAAGTTAAATAAAATATAAATTCCGAAACGCATTAAAATTAGGAAATAAAAATTGTACAATATGTACCAAACATTTAGTCTTGTAGTTTTATATAGAAATAACTTTTATATTCATAAAATTACTAGATAAATGTTCAAAACTTCCAATAAATTATAAGAGACTCATTTACATGAGACTTATTAGACCTATATGTTGGGCATACGGAGTTGAGCTTTGGGGCTCCACTAAACCATCCAATCCTTACAATCCAAAATCCTTCGAAAAATCCTTAATGCTCTCTACTTTGTCACAAATAAACTTATCCATAAAGACCTCAATGTTCCAAATGTTGCTAATTTAGCCCAAACCAGATACCTATCCTCTCATAGTAAACTGCACTCCCACATGAACCCATTAGTCTCCCAACTTGCTTCACATTCGATACCAGATAGCCCACCGAGGTGTCTGAAAAGAAGATCGCCAAGAAACCTTCTAGTTTAGAACTTTTATTGAAGTGCTACTAGTGAGTAGTTCTTCACAAGTGATTTACATATCATTATAATCATTTCCTCAAATTTACTTGATGTATATTGATGCACAGTGGTAAATATCAATAAATAGTTTAAAAAATGATTTTTTTTTTCAACTTATAGAGCGCTTTTTTAAAAGCGAAGTTAACTCCGGGTCAAATTATCAATAAATTACAAATTTTACAAAGAATTATTTAAACAAAAAAATTTTTTAAAACTTACGTTGATTGGCATATTCCTGAGATACAAAACACATTTATCTACCGTTATGTTTTCCAAAGGAATCCTCCGTCAAAACTAGGATAGGGGTCATAAGAAGATGGTAGAAAATACGAGAAATTCCAAGACGGCATATTATAAAAGAAAATTCAACAAACGTTTTCGAAGCGGATCTGATAGATACACGCGCCTACCAGAAGTGTCTATTACAAGTACCTCGAGTACCTAGAGAAAATTTCAGTGTACATATTTTGCGAATGGAATCTTTGAGCACATTACTTATTAAAGTGAGGCAGACTGCATTATAAATTCAATAAAACACATCGTTCTAAAAGTAAATGTGAGAAATTATATCACAGGTTTCATATTTTCTTATTTCCACTTCCCTTGAAAAAATATAGCAGAAATTAACATCATGACTTTAAACAAGGATTCTGTGTATTATATATTTATAATTTGTTTACACTTCCCAGAAAGTTAATCAGGAGTTAACATTACTGGTTTAGCATTATATTAATTCTGATTTAATATATAATATTAATTCAATATTGATTTAGTGTTTAATATTTTGATATTTTCTTATTTTCACTTCATTATTTTCTTATTTCTCATTTTAATATCTGAAGTTAAACAGAAGTTAATATTACTTTGAACAGAGACTTAGAGTAAAAATCCTAGATTGTACATCTAGGATTTTTACTTAGATATTTTTCTATAGTGTAGTACCCTGCAGAGGCTACTGAGGGTAGTGATGGTGAAGCCCCTGTAGTGCTTTCTCGCAGCCTGAGGACGAGTGGGCCCCAGGGAATCGGCAACCAATTATGACTGACATGGGCCCTACAACCTCGGGAGCCAACGGCCCTTCCAATTTTTTATTAACGCCTCACTAAAACTGCCAAGATAGATTTCTCCTTCCTAAAGTTAATAATAAAGACTTTTTTGTCAACATTTTCTTTTAAAAATAAGAACAACCATTTCATAAGAAAAATACAGAGAAGTCCCCAATTTCGCGAAATTGGGTTTATTCCTAAAATCCCCAAGATCGGGAAACACCTTAATATCTAAATGTTTATTCTACTTAGAAGTAACTTAATGAAGTAGGAGTACTAAACATTTAGAGATTGTTTTTTTTGTAATTTTTTGAACCTATTTGAACCTATTTTATACTAAAATTATATTTAGGGAAAGAACGTGAAGAACATGTTTAATGTTTTATATTTACAAAATCTTTGCTTTAAAAATATTTATAGCCTCCTAATAATGCATCCATAATATACACATTATTAGTTTTGTACTAGAGTTTGTAAATAAAATGTGTGGAAAGGGTTAAGAGTTTTCCCCCCAATTATTACCTGTTATAACAGTGCATGAATTAGAAATCTCAGAATAATTTGTAAACTCATACTTGAGAGTTTTTCAATTTCGTTTCAATTAATTTGCTAGAAAGAGTGGCACCCGCTTGTTCATATTTTGAATATTTACAATGCGAGAGTGGTCTAAAAAATTTCCGACCTAACAAAGATACAAGACATTTTTTTTATGTATATATACATTTTTCAACATGGTCCCCTTGTAACTCTACACACTTCTCCTAGCGATGCTCCTATCTCTGTAGCCCGTCCGAATAGTACTTGACGTTTTTCTCTGCAAAATAATTGTTCACAAAGGTGATTGACGCTTCATTTGACGAAAATCTCTGTCCTTCGAGCGCAATTCTTAGATGAGGGAAACAAAAGAAGTCGCTTGGTACTGGATCTGGTGAGTAAGGCAGATGATCAAGCAGCTCAAACCGTAATTCGTGGATTTCCACCATGACAACCACTGATGTGTGAGACGGTCTTGGTGAAACAGGATTTTCTTTTTCTGCAAATGTGGCCGTTTTCCGCAAGTTCTGCCTTCAGCTTGCCAAGTAATGATGCGCAGTATGCTCCTTTAATGGTTTTTCCTTTTTGAAGATAATCGATTAAAATAACTTCATGACCATCCGAAAAAAAACAGTCGCCATCACTTTCCCAGCTAAAAAAAAAGTGTTTGCTTTTTTTTGAGCCGGTTCCCCCTTTGCAGTCCACTGTTTGGATCTTATTTTTGTTTCGGGCGTATAATGGTGTATCCAAGTTTCATCTAAAGTAGTATATTGCCCCAAAACTCGGATTTATTGCCCCAACAGAGTGTTGAAAATGTATATTCGATCAAACGCGGCACCCAACGCGCGGACGGCTTTCTCGTGACTAAATGTTGATTTGACATGGTCATAATCTCTGCGATCTCTCTCACTTTAATTTGGCGGTCGTCCAGCACCATTTGGTGAACTTTGAAATGGCTGAAACTTTGGTTAGTAACCGTCAACAGATGAACAACGAATTCACTAGTCTTTTAATTACTGAGTGCTGCCATCTTCACGTTGAGGTCGGAAACTTTTCAGAACAACCTCGTAGTTGAAGGAATTTGTAATATAAGATGGTTGATTTATTAAATATTATTAAACTCTTAAATGTATAGTACTTCATATCTTAAAGTAAAATCTTCTCTCACTTTTGTTGCTATGCTGTGTACGTGGGAGTTTCTGTGGATCTCGTCCATCAGATTTGTATACCCCCGCTTATTTCTCAGCTGCTTCCGACAAATCTTTCCTAATCCGATGGTCATCTTTATAAGACTCCTTCCCTTTCACCATCCTTTATTTTAATACCCTACACACTTCTTTAACCAGCTACTATCTATCCACATCCACGAAAGCTGTCAATAGACACTTTTTAGTTATATAAAAATGTGATACGTTTATATACATAAATTTTTATTATTTCTGCAAAAAAAAAAAATCACAAATATTTCTGTTACTTTTATTAATATATTCTGTCATACTTTTATTTTATTATAATTATATTTATTATTTGTTCTTTTATTGTAAAAGTCTCACATCATTGTCAATCTAAGGCTCTAAAGGCCTCTCTCAGAACATATTATTTTTTTTATTTTTAGGAACTATGTCCCAGTATAATTAAATATCTTTATTTATTTATTTTAAAGCGATAAATAAAATACATTATATATATATATATTTCCAGTTTCTTGTATATATAGTCCTACAATTGTCTTCTAAAGCGTAATCTGGCGTATTTTAACAATATGCTATACTGAATCTCTCGGAATGATTCTAAATCTTACATAGGTGGAGTTAATTGACGACGGATGTTAATTAAATTCTGGCGTTTATTTTAGACACAGCTGGGTCCCCAAAACCTTGCTCCTTAATAATCCTAATTAAGTTTCAAATATTGCTAACGACATCAGCGATATTCACCTTAAATATTCTAAGGGTCTTGCTGTTGAGTTATAATTTACTTTCGGTTTTTATGTAATTTTTTTTAAATAGTGAGTAATAAAATTGTAATATGATTCATTTAGAAGTTAACTAGATTACTAATTAATTATTCAACTATTAATTTGTAATACGATATAAGCATATGTTGTAGGCCAAATATGTTACTCCAGTCAGCACATCAATATATATTTTTTCAGTGATGACCATGAAAAAAATATATAAATTCCTATATTCGCTTCAAATGAATTTAATAAAATAAAATTTTCAATCGAAATTCATTATTAAATTGAAAAGAAAATAGAAATATACCACTGTTTCAGTTCATGTAGAACTCTCACCAAGAGCAAATATTAGTTGAAAAATACAACTATGAGAGATGCTAACTCTCCAGACTCTACAGACGAGAGTTAGGGCTGATCTCTAGACTGGTTTGTGGAGGTAGGGTCTTGTAGGCTCACGTATGATTGTATTTTTAATTTATATTCTCCATTAATAAAGGGTTCTTCCCTTGCCCTTGGCCTACACTCGAGGGTCTTTTAAAATTCCCAGGGCTCCCTTTCAGATCTCTATTCTCTTTTTTGAGTGCCTGATCAAATTCAGATATCATATTATCACAGCCACATATACCCTTAATGCAGTTTTAGTGGATTTTTTGGAATTTTAATATTTTTTGCGAAAAGAAAAATATAAGGAAATTCTTACTTCTCATACCCTTAACTATCTCTGTTTCTGTCTTTTATTGAAGGTTGGTTGGTTTGTAATGCTTGTAGGCATCAAACCTGTTGGCCACCAAAGCTTGTCTATAAATACTAGGAATTATAATAATAATAATTGATGTTTTAACAAATCCAACATCGAAGCGGCCAACAACGTCACCTAAATTCGGCGCACCCTTGGTATTGAAGTACTGGGTATGAAAGTACTGGAAGAGAGAGCGGCTGGTGACCAAAATAAATGGAGGGGAATCGTGGAAGAGGCCAAGGTTCTGCATGGGCTGTAGCGCCATTGTTGTTTAAACAAAAATATATATTTTTAATGAAATTATTATTAATATACTAAACAAGAAACGGCTTTTCGTTTTCAACCTCTTCAACCAAAACTAAAACGACAAGAAACTGCCCGTCGTTACAGAATACTTTAGCTAGACAAACATTCAAAGCTCCCAATTAATTACAAAAGACTCATATACATGACTGTGATTAGACCTATTTGGACTACGGAGTTGAGCTTTGGGGCTCCACTAATCCATCCAATTCATCTCGTATCCAATCCTTACAATCCAAAGTCCTTCGACAAAATCCTCAATGCTCCTTACTTTGTCACCAATTAACTTATCCATAAATATCTTAATGTTGCATATGTTGCTGATTTAGCCCGCACCAGATACCTACCCTTTCATATTAAGCTGTATAACCACTCAAATCCACTAGTTTCTCAACTTACTTTCCACTCCATTCCCGATAACCCTCCGAGGTGTCTGAAATGAAGATTGCTTAGTGACCTCCTAGTGTAGAATTTTTCTTGAATGGCTACTGGTGAATAGTTCATTTCAAGTTTTAACATGTTATAATTTTTGTCAATACATTTACTTGATGTATATATTTTTTACAGTTTTAAATTTCAATTACGTATATAAAAAAAAAAAAAGACCTCTTCAACATTTACTAGACAAATGTTCAAACCTTCCCATTAATTACCAACGACCCATTTGCATGATAGTAAGGGTTTATTTATTATTAGTTATGCTGCAATTAACTTTAAATAAATAAAATTTACTAATTGTTTAAACCCATATAATATTAACACATATCACAAATATTTTATTAACTAAGAAAACATATTTACAATTTAACTAGCTACTTTATATAGATAGATGGTAAGTAGATAGAAAATAAAGTTTATTCTGGAACAAAAGTCCTTTAAGAATAACGAACAAATGAATTATAAAAAGTAAATCATATAAGGCCAAAATATTTTAAATAAAATAATGAAATAATATAATATAAAGTAAATAAAAGTTTATAATAAAATAATTTATAAAAAAAATCTATAAACAAACACACATATATAAACAACAAACCATATTTACATTCGGCGAAGGAAAAAAATATTATATACAAAGTTGATTGGACGATAAAATTTCTGTAGTTACACATAGTAAAGTATGAGGAAAAATAATATTTTTTGAGGGGAGACAGAAAAGATAAAGAAAAAATGAAAATGAAAAAATATCTGAGTAACAGTGAAAACATTATCATAAAAAGAAATGGAAAAGATTTTTATTTAATATGCTGGTATTGCATTCGTTACTTCACGTGATTAAATACCCGTTTGGAGTAAGATAAGGATTAGAGGTTATTATATATGTACTATTTGTAATTAAATTAGTTATCCTTGCTCAAACAAACGGTCTCTTGCGAAGAGACGGTTGCACTTAAGAATTGCACCAGGATACTTCAAGATAAGGTGATTATATAGACAAGATCCATGAATATACGCAAGGCTAATAAAAAGTAAAAAACAAACTTTTGACTATAATCGGACTCAAAAATTCCCTAAAGTTAGGACAGTTCCTTTTCCACCGAGCTAACCCCGCCATATTTTTTCCTCTGCAAGTAATAAAATACGGAGGGTTATTTTTCTAAATACTTTTTATAGCTTTTTTCGTAGCGGAAGTTATAGGTACCTTAAATCTCAACTGGTCCTTGCCCTGGGGAACCGTTCCCAGCTCATGAATTCATTTATATCGGTAACGATTTCCCTAAATCCACTAACCCACTTTTCACATTACTTACTCATAATGAGGCTTTATAGCTTTTTCTTTTTACATTATATTATAAATCTTTTCTATAAATAGATTATACATATACATGACCCTAATGGTAGTAATCGCTTCAACATAACGGTGAACAATTGGTAAAGACTAATTTAGACTAATATTTTTTCGAGGAGCTACAGACAAGGGGCATTAATAAGTTCGATTGGTATTACTTGCTCCTTTTAACAGTTACTTCTCAGTAACCAGTTACTCTTTAACCGGCGCGCATCTAGTGATACCCATTCGAAACTAAAACTTCCAAATTTCCCTCCCTACAGCTCGAGCTCCTCAAATTCTGTTTTAGATTAAAACAGAAATCACACTACATACTTTTGTCAATTGTACTTAAATGTTTAAAAATTTATTTTATTCAATAAATATGAAATTGTTATTATATTAAAAAGACATAATATACTAAAAGTAGAGTAAAAAATAGCCAGAAAAGAAATGAATAAAAGTTTTTAATTTTATAATTTTTTATAAATGATAATAATAAAAAGCCGGAGAAGCCATATATAAATGGCAAGGTGTGAGAATGGTTTAATTAAAACTACTAATATTATGTTATTAATAATAGAATAATATTATATCAATAATATATAAAGTATATTATTTATTTGGTTAATTATAGTATATAATAATTTCATATATAAAATTATGTGGTGATAAAGGGAAAATTGAGTTCTAATTTCGAATGGTTCCGACTAGAATACGCGCCGGTTAAACAGTAAATAGTTACCAAGAAGTAACTGTTAAAGGAGCAAGCCATCTCTTCGGAAGTAATACCGTTCAATTAAAAAGAAACATTAAATTTCCATGAGTAGTAAAGAAATCAAAGAAAGAGTGGAAGTATGATTTAAAAAAAAAAAAACTTATACCAGACCAGCGTTCAAAGCTCCCAATGAATAAAAAATGCTTAAATACATGACAGTAATTAGAACGATTTGGACATAGGGAGTTGAGCTTCGGGGCTCCACTAAGCCTTCCGATTTTTTCGTATCCAATTTTTACCATCCAAAATCCTTCGTAAAATCTTCAAAGCTCCTTATTATGCCTCAAACAAACTTATTCATAACGATCTAAATGATTGCAGATTTTGTCCCAAACTAAACACTTGGTCACACTCCACACAACTTTCTATAAGCTCATACCGACTCGAATCCACTAGTCCCCTAAATTGCTATTCACTCGAATCCTGATTAATCCCCTAGGTTTCTGGAAAGAAGATGGCCTAGAGACTTTTTAATGTAAAACTTTTAATAAAGTGTTGCTAATGAGCAGTTCTATGCAAGTTATTGGCATGTCAATTGTAATATTGTTACCGCACATTTACGTGACGCATATATTGTATACAGTTGTAAATATAAAAAAAAAATTTTAAAAATCACTACGGTCATTATAAAGTAGCTATTTGTTTTATTATAAACAGCATGTGATCAGTCGTTTTAGCATCCAGAGTTACGTATTTTTGAATCGCTGCTATTACCACTAATCCCAGTTCAAAAGATTCGCTATCATTCCAAGTGGAGAAACGTTTACTTGGAATCGACATACAAATATAAACTGCTCTTCGTTTTTTAAGAGATCTAGGGTTTCACAATCTAATTCATCTTCCTTGCAATCCAAAATCCTTCGAAAAATTCTTAATGCTCTTTACTTTGTCAAAAATAAACTTATATTTCAAGACATTAATATTCTGTATGTTGCAGGTTTAGCCCAAACTAGATACCTATCCTTTCATAGTAAACTCCATAACCATTTAAATCCACTAGTCTCTCAACTTGCAAATCGATTCCTTATAGCTTTTCGATGCGTCTGAAAAAAAGAGGGAATAGAGGCTTTCTTATGGAATTTCTTCGTATGATCCTCAATGCTCTTTATTATGTTACAAATAAGCTTATCCATACTTAGTTATCACTCTATTCCCGATAACCATCCCAGCTGTCTGAAAAGAAAATGGCCTGGGGCAATTAATGAAGTTCTGCTAATGGGCAGTTCTTCACAAGTTCTTGGCATGTCAATTGTAATAATTTCACCGCACATTTACTTATAGTATATATTGTATAAAGTTGAAAATAATAAATCAATTGTATAAAATAAATAAAAATAAATAAAAATATAAAGACCTTTTTTTAATTTATTTTATTTTGTAAATATTTTCTTTTAAACTATTCAGTTCGGGCTTACTCTCCAGAAATTAAAAATAAGGATATATAAGACTATTATACTACCAACAGTTCTCTAAGGATGCAAAACATGGCCGCTTAAGCTAAGGGAGGAACCACACCTTAACGTTTTCAAAAATAAAGTAATGCGTAGAATATTTGACCCAAAAAAGGATGAAGAAACCGGAGAGGTAGACCGAGACGTAGATGAGAGGATTGCGTCAAGGCCGACCTGGGGTATTTGGGTTTTGAGGGAGTGGATAGGAGGGTGCGGTCACAGGTTGGTGGTGTCGGCATCGAACTTTGGGGTTCGCTAAGCTTTTATTTATTTAAATATTTTCTTTTACAAAAATAGTAGGAATGTAGGAATGTCGATGATTGCTGCAATTAATATTAATTTTTTTATGGTAATATATCGGAAGTACAACATTCCTCAGTTAAAAGGTTAGTTCGAATGCAATTTTTTGAAATTTAACATAACTGGTGAAAATATACCATACGGATTACTATTATCATTTATTATTTTTTTTTTTTTTTTGCATTATTTTAACGATTGTATATTTAAAATAAACTAATTTATTTCTTAGTTTTATTGATTCACTTTCAATACAAATGCCCTGAAGTGACCTTTAATAATGTTTCACTAATTCTTGTTTAACAGATCCGCTTACTAGAACTCCATACGGACAAACGCTTTTCTAGGATCCACCAACGAGACCCGTCGTTAAAGGGTACTCCTAGACATTATAGAATATTTACTAGACAAACGATCAAAGCTTCCGATTAATTACAAATGACCCATTTACATGTCAATGACAAGATCTACTCGGACAAACGAAGTTGAGCTTTGAGGCATCACTAAACCATGATTCGTAAAAAATCCCTCAATGTTCCTTATTATTCAACAAATAAACTTATGAATAATGATCTAAATTACACATATGTTGCTGATTTGGCTCAAACCAGGTAAGCTCAGGTAAGCTTCAGGTAAGCTCCACTCATCCACTAGTCTCCTAATTTGCTTTTCACTAGATTCCCGAAAAACATCCGAGGCGTCTAATAAGATGGCCTAGAAACCTTGTAAAAATGGCAGTTCAATTAAAAATTATTTAATTTCAACATTTAATTGACGCATATATTTTATGAATATAAAATTAAAAAAATTAATCGAAATTATTTTTATATAAATATAATAAGATGCTATGAGGTAAAGGACTTGCCTAAATAAAAATATAAATCATTGTATCTTGCAGTATAAATAAATTAAGTTAGAAAAATAGTGAAATAAAAAAAATATATTGAAACAGACTGTCGAATCTATTGAATAATTTATAGCATGCTATTGGCCGATTCCCCACCATTTGCCCCCCCCCCCCCCAGTAACTTGTCTTTAATAAGCTTACATCAGTCCCAGTTGAAAATACTACAGTAATACTTTGAATTACATAAGTAAAATGCTGTCGGTCACTATATCATTGGTTATCCGATAATAAATTAATTTTGTTTAGTAATTTTTAGGTGGTTTTGTTCAGAAATAAATAATATTAGTGTTTAGTTACTTTTACTGGTTAATATAGTGGTAATATTTTTATGTTTTTTTTTTTTTTTTTTAAATAAAATTTCGATTGAATAATTACTACTATCTACCACAAATGTGTCAATAAGTAATATAAATGGCTTAATGATTTCATTCACAAATTATGTACAGTAAAAAAAAATTAACAAGAAGAAAGAAAAGAGCAACGCTTCACTTAAATAATATAAAATATACAATATACATATAAGTGAAATATATAAATTAAAAAAATACATATATAAAAAGATCAAATAATAGTAATAGTAAAAAATAAGACAAAATTAAATTAAATGTTAAAAATACAATCATACTTTATTTACAATATACACTCCTAAAGATCCCCTCCACTCATGGAGGGACAAGCCAGGCACAGAGAGGTCCCAGCTCTTCTCTCTCAGCTGCGTCACTGATGTAAAAAACCCAGTGGAGGCTGAGTGAAGGTCATAATTCAATATATATATATATATATATATATATATATATATATATATATATATATATATATATATATATATATATATATATATATATATATATATTCTAGCCACCTTCTTAATCGATCTGTTATGGAACGATTGGCTGATTAGACCGAAGTTCCTTTGAATACATATAGTTCATTCAAAATAGGAACATTTTCACATTCTTCGCTATAACTCGTCCAATCCAAATAAATTTCTACTGTTTATGTTTCCATTGAATGGAACACCAATATTTAATTGAGAAATCAAGATTTTTCGTTGAAATCTTTAATCTTATTTACATCTTGCTGTAAGTTGCGACGTGTTCAACATAAATTAACATATGATATATATTACTATATGGAATTTATTGCTGTACAAGTTTTATCCTAAAGACTTACCTCTAAAATGAACGAATGAGGATCTTGAAGACAAAAATATACAAAAAAAACGCGAGTAAAAACAAGTTTTGTGAAAATTACAACTTTTCCGGAGCCGGTAGCAGGAAAACTTTAAAAACCTTTAATTTTGTACAAAAAAGGTTTTTCAACGCAACGAACCGTTTTCAAGTTATTAGCGAAAAACTCAAAAACAAAACATTCAAATCCCTCCTCCCCCCTTGGATTTGGGGGGGGGGATTTATTTTTTCTTGTTTAGTGGTCTATCCCCTACACATTCCCGAATTGGAACTAGAATTTATAGTTCCTCTGATTTCCTATTTTTGGTCTAGATTGAATGGACTATTACGACGTTATTGCAACTAGTTTTATTGCTCAATCATATATTTAACAAAAATTGAACATTACGAAATTTACAAATTTTGGAATCTTCGGGAAGGCATCATTGTTAAAAAAAATATATTTTAGTACACAATTCCTGCACTTCTTTTTCCATCGTATTCACATTCACAGTTTTTTTTTACTGACGATGCCCATTCCTTTCTCGTCTGTAAAAAAAATTTTAGACCTCTTGCTTTTTTTTCAATATTCCACGCGGTCAAACCGCATTCCCATACTTCGACGATTGTGTACCGTGTATTTTTTTTTTTCTTTTTTATATCAGGCCAAACTTTTCAGATTTTACAAAGGTGGAAGGAGGTATTTCATAGAAAGCGGTGGATAACACGAAAGTTTCCATTCTAGCAACTATTCAAAATTCAGAAGGGACTCGATATTCAGCTATAACACAGAAACAATAACAACCAGACCTTCATACACTAAAAATGGAAAAAAACAATCCCCATATAATTCGTTAACAGGCAGAGACGAGGCAGGTTAAGAGGAATTAAACTGATATAAAATACACTTTCATATCACTTTCTTGTTCTGATTTCAGTATTACAGTTAAAATAATGATATATTTTAAATTACGTTTGACTTGAGAAATAGGTGTTGTTAAATAACTGATATAAATGTTGAAACCTTGTGATGATTCTTTACGTAAATCAACAGCAGCTTCATTTTCTAAAACATCATTTCCCACATTTTATTTTCTAGAGAATTGATTAGGTTAGGAATGAAGGCTTAAGATCTTTTGTAGAAGTATTTTTGTATGTATATCGTGGTTTTTGATAAAAAAAACTAGATCTATCAAGAAACTTGATAAATAAAAAATTTTCTTTTTTATTTTATAACGATAACTAAAAATGTACCTGGATACTTAAAAATAACAAATAAACTCGAATAATAACAAATAAATAACTGGATACTTAGACAGGCATACAATTTTCTTAAAAGAACTTGTGCTTTTTAACACGCTTGTAAATATTTTTTAACTTTTGTAAAACGCATTAAAGAAGAGGAAATAAGGAAACAAGAATTTATAAAACACTAAATTCTTTATGAAACTCATGTTGTTAGCTTCTGTTTCACATATTTACATTTAAGAAGGCTAAATATCAATATAGCAGCTAAACTACACAATCCAAGTTGAAACTGTAGAAGTGAATGTTTACATGTGAGGTTATAGGAAAGAGCTATCGATAAATGTAAGCTCAAAGTGAAGCGTAAGGATCGAATTGGTCGGTGTAGCGCTTGGGAGGTAGGTTTTGTGGAGATACTTATGTAATGGTACCAATATTTCCAATATAAATGGCAATTAATTCATCAAGCCTAATTGAGGCAGCCTCCCTAACAATGTAAATTGAAACTAACAGAAAATGGCTTTCTCAACAATTTTGATTGAAGGCCGTGTTTCTCTCTTTGATTTGTTTAACTTTGAGATAAAGCTGCCTACAGAATAGTGAGACGCGGGGTTTGGGATGAAACACGTCAGTTGTAAATATGTAAGAGAGACAGGCTTTGATTTCCCTGCCCCTCCTCCCCGTTAAGATATGGAGCGGAGAATATGGGGCTGGTGATTTGCTTCAGTAGCAGATATTGTTATTCAAGTCAGGCAATAGGTTATTATCATCCCCTCCCTGGGACTCACTTAGCCCGAGAACTCTCAAAGGCGCCGCTGCCAGGGGCAATGTTAATTGTTCCCAACTGAGATCGGTTGTCGGTTATAACTTGATACCTTCTATAGCGCCTTACTAACTCGTCCTCAACTCACTTTGAATGTAAATAAGTCTCAAATGAAATAAAATAGAATGTTAAAGCACATTTGTTTAAAGCAACGGGTTTAAGAATATATATATATATATATATTATAGAAAAAATTTTATTAAAAATAATATGCCCGAATCACACCCGCTAGAAGATATTTTTTCTTTTATTTTCGTGAAAAGAAATTATATCAGTTTTTCATCTACTTGATTAATAAATTATATATATATATTATATATATATATATATATATATATATATATATATATATATATATATATATATATATATATATATATATATATATATATATAAATATAAATTATATATAAAATTATATATATAGTATATATAATATATATATAGCTATATATTTTTTTTTTTAATAAATTAATAACATTTAGTTGAGCTAAAATTTATTGTAAATTAAATAATTCCAGCTTTTAAATTGTCTCTATAAATCCGATAAATGTTTCAGATCCTAAATTTAAATACAAATATTTTTCTTATAGTTTAACATATAACAGGAAAATGTGTAAGTTAGATACTATTTTGTTGATTCTGAGCTATAAGGAGAGTTAAAGAAGATTCGGATATACAATTTTAAAAACTGATTTGTATATTTACTTGGTTGGAACTGATATTTGTCCTTTTCCTCTCATTTTAATCTTCTTAAAAAGTGTCCTATTCTGAGTGAATATGCATTTTTTTAAAAATTAATTTGTCGTAAAAATATTAAAACTTATTTACTGATTATATATATTTAGACATCATATAAAACATATAAAATGATATATATGTCATTGGAATGAGATAATTTTGCCTTAAATTTTTAATGCAGAGAAAATTATAGAAAAGTTGTAAGTGCCGCCATATGATTTTTTATTTCTTATAACATTAATCTATAATAAGCAGAATAAGCAGATTATAACAAATCACATATGTTTAGTATTCCAAGTTTCCAATATCACAAGAAATAATAAATAAGCTACCTTTTATATCAAACTAAAATTACATTTAAAATTATATAAAAATAAATTTTAAATTATAAAAAATTATGTATTTTTCATCCTTCTAATCTACGCAGCTAGACCCTAAAAATATCTGATTCGTTTTTCTCACAGCAATGGGATAGAAAAAGAGTTCGTGAGTACTAACCCGGAAGTTGTAGAAAAGTTTCGATGGGATTTTAAAACCGCCTCCAAAACATTACTGAAATTTAATACTTTTTCTAAAGACCCTAACCGAGCTATCACTTTGGGAAGCCGCATGATAACTTTTATTTATGTTACCTTTATTTTTCTCTCCTGAATTATTTTGTTTTTAATTTATATATTTCCTGATATTTACAACAGTAAACAATAAGGAAATTTGCAGTAAAATTCTTAGAATCAAATATCAATGAATAATAAAGAAAAACTACTCGTTAGTATTACTTCAATAAATGATCTATATTAGAAGATCCATAGGCCATCTTCTTTTCAAAAAAGGTTAAAAAAAAATTACTTGAGGTACGCATGATGTTATGAAGGATCAAGACAATTAGAATTATAATATAAGAATTATACGGATACAGTAAAATTACGATCGACAATATTTTTAAAAAAATAAATCCCTAAAAAAAAAATAAATAAAAAAAATATGAATAATATATACATAACACCCCCAGAGGATGGAGATACTCCGAAGAAATATATTTTGATGCCATATTACGGCCAAAAATCCACCAGTCGGAAATTAATTAAAAATATCAGGTTTAAACCCTGGATTTAAAATAGATAAACCATTGTCATCTTATTTCCCTTCACCTAAAGACAAAATAGACCCTTTCAAAAAAGCGGTGTGTACGAACTAAAAATGTAATGACTGTGAAGCTAAATATAACCATAAATTCAATAGAGACTCAGTAGTTAAAATAATACATCAAGTAGAAAATAGCCTAAAATTATATATTTTTGAATCATTAGAAATAATAAAATCGTTTAAAACCTATTTATATTTTTGTTGAAATGACCAGATAAACATTTCCAATAGTCCCATTTTGAATTTTTTTTTTCCAATAGGAACCGAAAAATCCAATGAGTCATAGGATAAACCCCACAAAATTAACCTACTTGCCCCCTTCCCCTTTCCACGATGGATATGGAAGTTTTTCCACTAACCATATTTTCAATTTATTATAATAATAAGAAATCAATTGGAGTCTATCTTTAAAAAATAAAAAATATTGATTTCCTATATTATTCCCCTCTCAAATTATATTTCTAAAATGGTTCTGTTGTTAAACTTTACGATATTATTAATATAATTACATAGTGTTTAAAATCGGATGATTTAAATAATTAATTCAAATACTTGGTTTTAATTCAATTTTACCAAGCATAAATTACAAATGGAGATGGAAAATAACTTTTACAATGACCTTTCAATCAATTGACCGTTTCTGGTACGCAACTTAAAATAATTCAATGTAGATCATTACATCATTGATAATGTTACAAGTTAAAACATATATTTTAGGTTTAATATATTCCCAAATAATTTATTTATATGTCATGAAATTTATGAATGGCTAACGGAACGATTAAATATGATATGTATAAAAAATGAAGAAGCAGAATCCACTGATCGTGAGACGGTTTGAAATATGGTCTTCCGAGAAGATGGACGTTTAGCTGTCACGGTTATTTCCTGGGCAGTGCTACCGCAGAACGGAGTAAAGTGTTTTTTTATTATTATTTTTTTTTAAATTCCTTCCATAAAAATGTATAGACAATTCATTAAGTATATTCACGAAGTATACTACAGAAGGATCAATATAAAAGGATTGATCGAATGTAATTATGAAATTAGGATTAAATCCCACATTTTAAATAAGAGAATCATTGCCATTATTTTTCTCTTCTCTGAAAGACAAAACACCCTACACACGACACCTTACACAAAGAAAACGGGACGATCAATAAATCAACGATCAAAAGAAGGCATAAATCCGACTTTAAATGAAAATAACCATAAATTTAACGTGACCGGAGATAAACTAAAACATCAAGTAGAAGATAGTCTACAATGAAATGATTATGAATCATTAGAAATAATAAAATCGTTTAAAACCAATCCATATTTTTGTTTAAGTTACCCGATATACATGCCCTATAGGTCCTATTTGTAGCTATTTATTGAAATTTACAACTGTAAACAAATAATACAGATACATCTAGTAAATTAGAAGTAATACTCGTGTTGATATTGCAAGTAAATTAACTACTCATTAGTAGCGCTTCAAGTTCTATGGTATACTAGAAGGTCCCGGGGCCATCTTCTTTTCAGACGCCTCGGAAGGTTATCTAGAATACTAGAGAATAGAATGGTTGTGGGGTTTGCTATGAAAGGATTGATATCTTGTTTGAGCTAAGTCAGTAACGCAAGGTGCATTAAGATCTTTGTGGATAAGTTTGTTTGTGACGAAGCAAGGACCATTGAGGATTTTTCTAAGGATTTTGGATTGAGAGGATTGGATAAGAGATGGAAGTTTATTGGAGCACCAAAGCTTAATTCCATATCGCTCATTTGCTGCAACAACGACATAACTCAGAAACTTCAATTTTGCAGGACAGTCTTGTGAATAAAGTACAGGACGATCAGAAAACATGCAATGGTGGCATCTTGCTCTCTTTTAGTGAATAGTTGAAGTTCAAATATAACACTCTACCGACTAAAACTACATAGGTAAATGGTTCATTATACAGTCCAAAGCTCGGTACAACTCAAAAGCTTGTTTTTGAGTTATGTCGTTGTTGCAGCATTTAAGCGATAAGTCCAAATAGGTCTAATTATTCTTATGTAGATGAGTCTTTTGTAATTAGTCAAAATGTTTGTTAAATAACTGTTGAAGGTGTAGAAACGGCAGTTTCATTTCGTTTTAGCCTTGTATGTGGATTCCAAGTAAGACTTTTGTCCAGATGGTGTCCCATTTTAAATTTGTTTTCAGTAAAACGTTTTCCTTCCTATTTTACTCTAAAAACCACACTTGCCTGCTAATCAAATAATATTGCAATTGCATGAACTTCATTTTATTTTAATCCTGCTACTTTTCTACTAAAGAATCCTAAGATCCGAAGCCTGTTTATTCACAGAACAATTAAAACCCTCTTTAGAAATTTGTTCGAATGTAGACACAGTTCAGTTCGTCTGAAAATGACAGAGCCATGGAACGGTTTATTCGATTACAAACAATTTAGAATCGATTTTCAACAGCTAATGAGACTGATGTAGTACCCTACAATGCGAGGAGTAACAATAGGTATATTGTTATTAATATGGTAACAACAGGTATAGTAATGGTTGTTGTGAACAAGAAGCTGGGCCAATATCGTACAGAGAACGTTATATTCTCCGAATGTAATTTCCTCGAAAATCCCTTATGTGGATCACAACGAATGGAACAATTCTCTGTTTTCATTTGAGGAACGCTTCTCTCGCTGTACAAAAAATAAACGGGGAAGAGTTTGCCGAATCACTGCAAAGCGTACAGTGAGAGGGTTAAATTCGATTGTAGTTGAGTAATTGTGTCGAGTGGTCTTTGTTTTAAGTTTCATGTGTTTCTCAGAATTTTTCTTGATGCTTAATCGTATTCGAAGGGGATCATACTCGAGTACGTGATCCCTTTTGAGCAGTTCATTAGAGTATATTTCATTTTCATGAAGGGAAAAACACGGTTCGTTTTGCATTACAATGTGGTGGTTAGCTCGAAACTCAGATTTATGTCCTTCTGAGTACATGTGGGACGAGCTTGGCAGACGTGTAAGACGACAGGCCGACCTCCCTCTCCCCCCCCCCTCTCGGTGACTTACAGGAGTTAAGAACTTCTTTAGTAGAGGCGTGGGAGGACATGAATCAAGAGATTGCGGCAAACTTGATAAGAAGCATGCCTCTAATACCTGAGGCTGTGATTCAAACAAAAGGAACAAAATACGTCTCTTCTTCGTAGACCATTTATTTTATTCTATAATTCATTTTTAGAATGATTGTTTTTTTAAAATTATTTATTCATATTTACAACTGTATACATTGTACACAACAAGTAAACTTGAGGAAAATAATTACAATGGCATGTCAATAACAAGTAAAGAACTACCCACTAGTAGCACATCATAGTTCAACGTTAAAATGTCTCTAGACCATTTTCTTTCAGACGCCTTGGAAGATTATCAGAAATTCAGTCTAAGACAGGTTTGGAGACTAATGGATTCGTGTGGGTATGGAGTTTGCTATGAAAGGACAGGTATCTAGTCTGGACAAAATCAGCTACATATGGAACATTAAGATCTTTATGTACTTTGTTTGTGACATGATAAGGAGCATCAAGGATTTTACTGCGAACGGGTCCTAGAAAGGAGGATTCAGAATGTCAGCTTTTCTTTATTTTTTTTTTAATAATGAAATATGCGATTATTTTTTACCTCAGGGCTTCATTAGGAGTACTTAGAAGATAAACATACTAAAAGACCCGCCCCTGGAGGGTGAGCTAACGGTGGTGGGGAGGGGAAAAGATTCGATTATTTTTTTTGTTTTTAATTATTATATCTCAAAAACGGTGGGCTCTAAACAAATATGATACAAATAAAAATTAAGGCTAATTTGTCTATAAAATTATTCTTGTACTTTCAACCGTTTTCGAGATATACGTTATTGAAAATCGATAATTTTCGCAAAAAAAAAAAACAACTTTTACCTCACTTTTTGTCAAACATTTGCTTCTAGGGCTTTCCACGATCGTTTCTCAGAAAAAAATGTTAAAATTAAAGTTGTAGAACATTTACATTAATTTCACATATACGTTTCTGGCACTTGAGGCAAATGTTAAACAAAAACTGAGGTTGACATTATTTCTTTTTCGAAAATTACTGAATTTAAATAACGTATATCTCGAAAACGGTTGGAAGTTTGACAAATATGTATAAAATTAATTTTATAGGAAATTTAATTACCTTTAATTTTTATTTGAAACATATTTTTTTAGAGTCCACTGTTTTCGAGATATTTGAAAAACCCTTAAATGGGACCTTTTCCCTCCCCCACCGTTAGCTCACCCCCCAGGGACGGGGACTTTTAGTATGTTTATCTTCTAACTATTCCTAACGAAGCCCTGAGGCCAAAAATAATCGCATATTTCATATATACACTGCATTTCAGCACTCATTGACTGAACTACAGAGGAAGTCGTAAGTTTACGAAGAACAGGGAAGGTTATTTGGATGAGATTTCTTGGGATTGACTATAATGATTATTAATGGTTTTAAAGGTTTGTGATATAAAATTGAAGCACAAAGGACAACGAAGGAATGCAGTTAAAGGATTATTATTTAATGATTGCTCACATGTATCAGCGGACATGGTGAGGACGGTGCTGTCAGCTGAGCCGCGTTGTCAGCTGTATAGAACGTGTAGAGGATGAAACATGGAATACTACCTAGTACTAGAATACTACCTAGTACCTAATGGAATACTACAACGGCAGACTGAGTTAGAAGGAATGAACAGGGCAAATTATAATTTACTTTGTGTGTTCTATCATTAAAATAATAACGAATGTTAAGAAAGTAGTTGACTGAATTTGTAAATCGTTTAATAAGAATTAACCATAGTTGGAATAAGAAGTTACGGTGGGCTTAGGGTATTTTAATCGTCTAGTTAATAATAGTGAAGATCAGTGACCTCATAACAGTCATACAATCTTGTACAAAATGAACTAAAAACCTCATACACTTTCCCTCTAACTTTTCGATATACTTTTCTACATATTATTTTCCTGCACCGCGGTGCTCTTGCACATCATTCAAAAATAGTGCGAAAAATTAATAAACCAACGATACTCTATTAATGCAGAAAATGAATCATCTGTCCATAAAATTCACCTCATAAAGTGGTACTCTTCAATATCGTCTGCATTGACACCACCAGCAAGATTGAGGTCTATTTTCATTATCATTAGGTTTTAAACCTTACATCGAAAATCTAATAAAATAAATCCTAAATAACAATAAAAAATAAAAAAATGCAATAACATAAATTCCTTTGATCTGGTGTCGCATTATTGACATTTTTCCTTTATTTTCTACTAAATAATAAATTTTCCCTTTGCTTTTTGTTTCAATGAAGAGTTTATTATGTTTAAAATACATATTTATATTAAGGGATTGTCATAATGTTTTCTTTACACAAGTAACTGATTTGTAAGCCAAATTGAAACACCATTTTTTCCTGTTTTAAAAGTAAATTTCTCCATGAAATCAATACGTATAATTAATTAAATTATACCATATAAAAGATGGTTAAATTTGCAAGTTTTTATGAGATTTTCAGTTTATGGATAGTTTTTTTTTCGAAAAATGGTGAGCGTTGAAGGATTACAAGTCACTGTAACTTCCCCAAATGAGGTGAAAATCAAGCTGTTCTTTAGATCCCAAGTTTGTAAAATCGGTTACATGTACTCTGCTCTTATAGGAAATTTAATGATAAATTCGAAAATGTGGTCAAAATTTGAAAAATCTTTTAACAAAAAAAAAAAAATAATGTTTGATATCTCTATTTTTTCTCAACTTCTTTTATGTCGAATAATCATTAACTGTCAATTTAATTAAAATAATTTAAGATCGTAGAGGAAAGCAGGAAAAAAAAAACAAGAATATAAATGCATAAGTAGTCTGCATAATTAAAGTATTTATCTTGACTCAGCCTCCACTGGGTTTTCTTTAACTCCAGTGACGCAGCTGAGAGAGAAGAGCTGGGACCTCTCTGCGCCGGGCCTGTCCTTCCATGAGTGGAGAGGCAGGGTCGGTTGGGAGATCCCTAGGATGAGTGTGTCTTGTAAATAAAGTATAAATGTAGTTTTAACTTTTAATTTAATTTAGCTTTATTTTTATTTTTACTTGTATTCAATTTATTTTAATTTTATTTTATTATTGTTATTTTGTCTTATGTGTAAATATGTATATTTTTTTTATATTCATATATTTCACTTGTATGTATATTCTATGCTGCATATTGTTTATATATATCAGCATAGCTCTTTTTTGTTCTATTTAATTTAATTTTTTTTTATTTTATTTTTATTTTTTTTTTTTTTATTTATATTTTTCTTTATTTATTTTTTTTTTCTTTCTTCTCTTATTGTACATATTGTGTGAATGCAATCATGAAGTCATCAATATTACTTATTGCCCACATTTGAGGCAGATTGTAATAATTCCTCAATAAATGATTGATTTAAAAAAAAAAAAAAAAAAAAAAAAAAATTTATCTTGAAAATGTATCTACTACATACAAATGAATCACATGTAAGCGATAAAAACAGATAAAACATATGAGCATCGCTGGTCAAGGGCGAAACCCCAAAAACATGTTTCATTTTATTATTTCTTTAGCCCACGAGCTCAAGGGGGCCTATTTTTTTTTTATTTATTTTTTTTTATTAAATCCCTATTTACTATAACTAGGGCAGGAAGGAGGGGTTATCCTACAGGTTACCAAACTATTCTAGCCAGGGTGGGAAGGTCAATATTCACTATATTTCCTATATTTTATAAAATATAAAATTAATTAATTATGAACAGAAATAATATTAAGTACTTAAAACAGTAGTATATTAAGGAACGGAAATGAATTCACACAAATCTTGTTGCGGCCTTTGTAGGGAAACATTAAAACATGAAGGAGTAATATTATTTTTTCTTAATTATCCCTACCTGATTCCTTTTAATTATTTTTGGCCACTTAATTTTGGAGTTGGAATGTTTATTTTTTTATCTTTTCATCGGCCAGGGTCCTGAGCATTTGTGATACGACTTTACTTCATAAACCATTCCATTGTTAGTTCGTTTACGGTTATAGTTTTAGCCTCATGCATCTATGTGATTTTTTCAGTGACGGATATACTCGTATTATAAAATATAATAAAAATAGTTGTTAATTTGACCACTTAGTTCGTCTCCTCTCCTTAAGCAGAATTTTCATTCTCCTGCTTTTGAAAGTGTAAGCTCTTTCCATCTATTAATTAATTCGAGCTCTGCCTACTTTTTTAAAAGATTTTTGGACATCACACTGAATTAATATACAGTTTCTTTTCACTAGACAAACGCTCAAAGCCTCTAATAAATTACAAGATACTCATTTAGATGACAGTTATTAGATCTATATGGACATACGGAGTTGAGCTTTGGGGCTCCACTAAACCATCCAATTCCTATCGTATCCAATCCTTACAATCCAAAATCCTTCGAAAAATCCTTAATGCTCCTTACTTTGTCACCAATAAACTTATCCATTAAGACCTTAATGTCCCATATGTTGCTGATTTAGCCCGCACCAGATACCTGTCCTTTCATAGTAAGCTCCATAATCACACAAATCTGTTAGTTTCTCAACTTGCTTCCCACACCATTCCTGATAATCCTCCGAGGCGTCTGAAACGAAGATGGCCTAGAGACCTTCTAGTGTAGAAGTGCTACTGATGAGTAGTTATTTCCAAGTTTTAACATGTTATTATAATCGTTGTCAATACATTTACTTGATGTATATATTCTGTACAGTTGTAAATTTCAATTAATTCATATAAAAAAAAGAAAAAAAGACTGTTCATTAAAAGAAAAAGGACCGAAGTTAGTATAGAATATTATAAGAACTATAACCACACCTGGGGAAATTGCATAAGAACATCTGGAACTTACATTCCAGAGTAGATGTTTATGTACTATTACATATTGTCATTTTTTCAGCTATTTATTGAAATACACAAAATAAAATAGCATAATGGCATGTCAATTGCTTGCAAAGCAAAAACCCATCGGCAGCACTTTAATAAATGTTCTATATTAGAAGCTCCCGAGTCTTCTTTTTATATGTCTCGTAATGTTATCTGCAATAGAGTGAAAAGCAGGGATACAACTGGATTTAAATTGTTATAGAGTTTAGTACCAAAGGATATGGGCTAAATCAGCAACATATAGAAATTAAGCTCTTTATGGATAAGTTTATTTGGGAAACATTAGGGAGGTTGAGGATTTTTCCGAAGTATTTGGAGAGTAAAGATTGGATATGGTTTGTCCAGTGAATATTGAAAAAGTCTAAAACAACGAGCAGTTTTTGTATATGGATTTGAACTAAGGCATCTGAATCCAGATGGGCTCCAAGGTAGCAGACCTGTTCAACAGGGATTAATGGACTATTATTCAAAGGTACTTAGGAAAAAATGTAGGTTTATCTAAATGTGGAAATGTTATTTGATGTGTTTTGCTTTAATGTTTTATGATTCTGCAATTTTGATACCGACCTTAAAATTTTATTTTTTCACTTCACAGTGAGTCGTATAACTTAAAAAAAAGCGAAGATGCTGTTTACGCATAAAAGTTTTTTTAAAAATGAATTTCGACTATGCGAATTTTTAATTATCAGAACCACCTCTGACAACATTAGGTCGGATAATCGACGCTCTACTGTACTCCATATAATGACCTGATACCTTAATTTCTTAAGGTTAATTAAAATTCTTAATATTTAATTGAAACCTTTCCATCCCAATCCTCTGGTTCATTCATTATCCAGTTCAACACGACCTTATAATCTCGCGAATTAAAACGATTATGACAATTTATTTTATTAGAGTTCTGGCAGTGGCCAGCTTATCTACTCCTTTAACGCTCTAGCTCAGCCTCTACTGGATCCTGCATGTGACGCAGGTGAGAGAGCAGCGCTAGGATCTCTTCGAACCTTTCTTGCCCTCCCATAGTACAGGGACAAGCTTGGTTTGAGTTTTCTCTCGATGTTTGTAAATATAAGACAGCATAAGCGTGCGCTTAGGGTGTGCCAGAGGTGAACTAGCACCCCCTAGGGCCTAAAATAAACATAAAATAAAAGCAATTGAATAGAATAAAACTAAAATGAATAAATTAAACTATAACATACAGGTAGTAAAAAAAGTCTGTGTACACCCTACTCGTATATAACTTTAGTGTAATAATTATTAAAAGAGGACTATGATTGGGAAAAAATGGTTATATTGCTTAGTTTTGATATTAAAGAACATATAAAAAAGGTTGCAACATAAAAAAAAAAGTGAATTGTATAACGATAAACAACAAAACATTTATTTTCATGTGCAGAAAAGTCTGTGTACACCTGAATCATATTCCAGAAGTTAATTATTTAAGCTGTAAAAGTAAACAAAAATTAAGGTTAATGGTCTGTAGGATCTTCCTTGTTTTGTATTACTTCCCTTAGGCGGGTGTTCATTGCTGTGACTAATTTTCTTGTTACCTCAGGCTCAATATTTTCTCACTCTTCGAATAAAGTCTCCTTTAGCTGTGTTTTCTCCTTTTCTTTAGACTTCTTTTCATTTCGTCCCATAAATGCTGGATAGGATTCATGTCTGAAGATTGTGGTGGTATTTTTAATTGCCTTGTTACATTATAGAAGAGTCATACTTTGACTTTTCTCGCTCGATGTTTCGGATCATTGGCTTGATGAAAGACAAATTTTGATCCAATACCAAGTTTTGTCGCATATGATTTTGTGTTGTGTCTTAATATGTCCACTAAACATATTGATTCATAATTCCATTAATCACCTTAAGTTTTCCCACCCTAGATGCACTCATACACCCCCAGACCATAATTCCTTCTCCTCCATGTTTAACAGTAGGGCAAACATTTTTAGTTACCAGGGCTGTTTTAGGTTTCCACCACATCTTAACTTTTCCATCAGATAGAAAAAGGTTAAATCTACATTAATCACTGAATAAAACATTTTCCCAGAAACTATTTGGCAAGTTAACAAATTCTTTTGTAAAATTTAGTCGTTTCACCCTATTCACTTTACTTATAAAGGGTTTCTTTCAAGTACACCGCGAGTTATATCCTGATTTTTTTAAAATGATATTTTGCACTGTTTGAGTTATTACTATAATGTTATAATAATTTTGTAATATACCTGCGATTTAGGTGGTCTTTGTAAATAATTTTAAAAATTTCTCTTATATGCACCCTTTGATGTTTTTCTGGACGTCCAGATCTTGGCCTAATGTGAAAGTTTCCAGTTTTTTTTTATATCAGTCATGATTTGTTGGACTGCTGAGTGATTTTTTAAAATTATTTTTCATTTTTCCCTCAAATATTTTCCTTCTTTTCTTGAATTTATTGCCAATTTTCTTAATTATACAGAAATCTCCATACTGAGAGAAAATATAATTTTTAACTAACTTCCATGCAGGACAAAATATAATATAAGACTAAACATAGCTGGGGAGAATACATTGCAAGCAATTTTTCCTGGGATTAACATGTTTTGATTGGATATTTTCTGATTAGGAATAGTGTACACAGACTTTTTTGGCATACATTTTCTTAATAAATTACTGTAATTCCGTGATTACGCCAACAAAAAAAATTTGGTTGATATGTATGGGTTGGCAATAAAATTGTTATTAAATCCATCAATCAATTTTCAAAATTAAGCAACTCGATTTTTAAAAAAAAACATGAATAAGTATTTCAATAATGGGTGTACACGGACTTTTTTTACTACCTGTATATGAAAACTAAGATGATATAAGAATAAAAGGCAAACATTTAAATTCAAAAACTTTAAATGCTGTTGAAGTAGCATTCTTTTATAACAAGGTTATTGCTATTCAGTAGGCATATTAAATTCTTAACCATTCTAAAATAAATTACACTTAGCTATTCATTTTTGTGTGAGCTTATTTTATGGGGAAGGGCCCCAAGCGTGCACCCCCTAAAAAAAGGGCTGCACACGTTTATTATATTATATTACTCAAGTTTGATTTTTCCTTTTTCTATTTTAGTTTTTTGATCGCTGACTGCATAAGTTAATGATACATAAAAAAAAAAAAAAAAATTCGAAAATATTAAGTCCGTGGGTCATCTAACAGCAGTTGGCCAGTTGGGCAAATAATCTCACTTAACCCCACTTAAGTCCATTTCATAAAAACTTAATGTTTTATTTAAATACTATTGTTATAATTAATAATTTATTTATTAAGTAATTAAGTAATTACTACATTGGCTGCATTGAGTTATTTTAGAGTGGTTTTCATCTGACCAATAGAGTCCTTTTAACGGAGCTAATAACAGTTTCGCCCGACAGGTCGGTTGTGCGGGCTTAGTCATCTTTTTAGGTAGTACGTGTATTAACAATTAAGCATTATTTACGTTAATTTTTTATTTAAACTTGACATTTTTCATTTATTTTCAGCTGGTGTAGGAAAAAAAAATCGCAAATTTTATTCATTAATAAAGAATAAATTTTAATTTTATTATTTATTGTCGATTTACTAATTATATTGTATGTGATTCGAAGTTTAATTTTTATATTTGATATCACAGAGATACAAAAATTTTACTTTATTTTATTTTTAAAAAAAGCTGACATCCTGACTCCTTGCACCATCCAGGTACCAAGTACGTACCACGTACGCAAATGACACGAGTGTTATCAGTAAATAATGATTATTTCAAAGTATATCGAACACTGCAATGTCAAATAATAAAATTTTAGGAACGGTATCGAAATTTGAAAATCATAAAACATTAAAACAAAACACATCAAATAACTTTTCCACATTTAGATAAACCAACATTTTTTGTGATAAGAATCTTTTAATAATAGTCTATTAATCCCTGTTGAACAGATCTGTCAATAGGAGTCCATCTAGACAGATGGCTTAGTGCAAATCCATATACAAAAACTGCTCGTTGTTTTAGACTTTTTCAATATTCACTGGACAAACCATATCCAATCTTTACTCTCCCAATACTTCGGAAAAATCCTCAACCTCCCTAATGTTTCCCAAATAAACTTATCCATAAAGAGCTTAATTTCTATATGTTGCTGATTTAGCCCATATCCTTTGGTACTAAACTCTATAACAATTTAAATCCAGTTGTATCCCTGCTTTTCACTCTATTGCAGATAACATTACGAGACATATGAAAAGAAGATGGGCTGGGGACCTTCAAATAAAGAACATTTATTAAAGTGCTCCCGATGGTTTGTTGCTTTAAAAGCAATTAGCATCATTATGACCATTATTTTCATATGTACCATATATACTATTACTATGTCGTAACGAAGTGTATATCTTGGAGAGGTAAGATGTATTTTTACACTTCTAAAATAAACGTATTAGTAATAATGACTGAAGTAAATGACAGAAGAACTGAAATAAAAAATTAGTTTTTCAGTCAAATATTGGATTATAATTTCTTTTATTATTTTTTCCTAACTACTAATCACTAATCAACATCATATATATATATATTTTACACCAACTAAAAGAAATTGTGTCTTCTAGGCACCAAATTATTAACACTAGTAAATGTTTTTCATATCCGCATGTACCTCAGACTCGCATACTCGCAGACAAATCAAAGGCTGTTTTGTTGGGTTCTAAAGTCCTTCTTAAAGATTTCTATCCCATAAACTTCTACACTTCCGTTACGAACCTTGGCATTGCATATTCCATATTCCCCCATTTTGATTTTTTTAGTGTGGTGTATGGAGGTCTCTCAGAATCTCGGGATGCAAGATTAAAGAAAATAATGAACTGTTGCCTGAGTTCTGGGGGTACCACACCATGGACATGAACATATTTCTCACCACTACACGAAATTAAAATGTTTATTTCCCTCCTTCCGAGGAAAGTACCTCGTTTGTTCGTTCCAAACCTCTTTCCTCTCATTCACCTCCCTACATTACCAAAGCATTAACTTTAAATTCATCATGTTCCCGCAAAACTAGATCCCGTCCTTCTGACCTTTACCTAACTCCCTTTCACACAGCATCATTCAAACGGCCCTTCATAGCCAGAGCGTCTGATTTCTGGAACTCCCTCCGATCCAACTTAAGCCATTCCTCCACTCTCAGTACCTTTAAATACCGACTGTTCCTTTACTTATTAGGTATTCAGTCAAATAATCAAATAGAAGAAGAATAAATTTAACAATGAAATAGGAATATTGAGTATATAACTTCAATGTTATTTTGTTTTTGTTTTTATTTCTGTCATTACTTAAATTATTATCCCAGGTTGCATTTATCTTTTCTTTTTTTTTTATGCTGATAAGATGTATTTTAACCCTGTTTACGGTATTTTGTATTTTTATCTGCTTTTATTTGCTTACCTTATTTTAAATTTTTTGCCTTAAGATCAATTTTTTTTTCTTTCTCTTGTAATTTGTAATGAGGAATTAATACTATTTTTTCTATCATAATTTTAATTTTACTACTTTTTAATAGTTAAAAAATTTGTCCTTAATATTATCCGGCTGCTAGACCGACATTATATTGTTCATTATAATTAGTCTTAAGGGGCAATGGCCCCAGAATAATTTTTTTTATTTTTTTATTTTACTACCTTCTACTATTTTCATCATGTTGATAATAACATACAATAATTATTGCATTCATAAGAGCTACGTAATAACATGTTTAACATTATTGGTATGCGGAAATGGAATGGGGAAGGGAGCCATGGTGTGAATTAAGGTAGGCGTTGCGGTAAGGAGAGGAACAAGGGGAAGGACGCGGATTAAACTTTAAACTTAGAGGATTAAGTGTCCTATCCTCTGGAGTCATAAAGTAGATTGGACCGGAGCTTTCTACAGATAAGCCTCCTATGAAGCCACCAACACTTACATAACTTATTGAAACTTAGTTCAATTAGTGTAATTATACTCTCCCTTAACCGGCGGAAGCGGCACGGATCCAAGTACACCAGAAAAGAAACTCTAAGAATATCAGAACCGTATATTTCAACTTTCTTTGTCTGTAAGTTGTTGTTTGTTTTTTTTTTTTTTTTTTCATCTGACCTGGTTTCGATAAAAAAAAAAAAAAAAAAAAAAAAAAAAAAAAAAAAATAAAATAAAAAAAATCGTGTGCTAACATCACGATAACGTACAGTGGTTATTACTAATAACATGAATTTTTAGATAAAATACCATTGATTTCTAATTTCATATAAATATTCTGAATTATATATTAGTTTTTTTTTTAAAACTAAAAATTTGAAAATAAGGGTTTACGAAACCATCCTTAAACCAGTCGTAATGTATGGGAGTGAAACCTGGACGCTCACTGCAAAGAATGAAAGCATTATAAATAGATGGGAGAGAAAAATTTTGAGGAGGATATACGGCCCTACTAAAGATGGAAATATATGGAGAACAAAGAGCAACCAGGAGCTAAGGGAACTGCACAAAGCTCCAGATTTGGTTGCTACAATAAAGCAAAGGAGATTAAGATGGCTGGGCCATGTTCAGAGAATGAGCCCCAACAGATTGCAAAAATCATGCTGAATGGGCGTCCCGAAGGAGGCAAGAGAGAAAAAGGAAGGCTTAGATTGCGCTGGAGGGAAGATGTTGAGGCAGACTTAAAGACACTAGGTGTGAGGTATTGGAGGAGAGCAGCTGGTGACAGAAACAAATGGAGGGGAATCGTGGAAGAGGCCAAGGTTCTGCATGGACCGTAGCGCCATTGTTGTTGTTGTTTTTTTTTTTGTTGTTTTTTTAAATAGATTAGAATAGAAAAATAATTTTATTCTGGCACTAAGTCCCTAAAAAATATCAAATAAGTACAGAAATAAATATAATTAGGATTTGGATTGATGAATTAATTGCCACTTCCATTGAAATTATTTCGTTAGAAAACTAGTTTCGAATGCTTAACATTCATTATCAGTCTGATGGTGCTAGGTCTGGACTATATGCCGGGTGAGGGAGAAGCTCGATTCCATCCAAATCAGCTGGTTCTTCTTTTGTAGGGCGTGGGGTGTGGGGTCTGGCATTATCTTGTTGGAACAAGACTTGTTTCCTGTTGACTAAACCTGCAGACTGCTGAACCAAAACATCGCAATTTCTATGCAGTTGTTCTGAATAAAGCTCTGAAGCGCAGAGAGTCCTGGCTGACTACTGAAACACTCCCTGATCCTGATTTCCTTTCAAGGCTCAAATCACCTTCATTAAATTTTTGGAACCACCTTCTCACCGTCCTTTCATTCAAAGAGTCTTCATCCTCAAATTCAACCACTAAACGAGTGGATTCAGCTGGTGAAAATTTCCGTTTCCTATAATGAAGCAAAATTACGAGAATTTCGTATTTTACTGTCATTGTGGACAAAGAAAAGCTAAAAAAGTACTGAGCCCGGAGAGAGGGCATGCTGTTTACCAAACGATTTAGGCGGGATCAAACATTAACTTCTTATCACAAATCTTAGCTCCCGAATGTATATAAGGGAGGAATTACGAGGAATTGTGTTTCTTTGTTCAAACTCAAAGAAAACGGTCATTTTTTCTGACTCATTCTATTATATACTAAACTTTTCAAAAATGTAAGACAAAAAATCAAACACTGTTACTCACCTAACAGGTAGGTTACAACACTCTTTATACTTTAACCTAATTGGCCCTTCCCCCTCCCACGATCGATAAATTCCAGGTATCTGTTAGATCTCCTCAGGTGAGTACCAATATTTGATTTCTTGTCTTACATTTTTGAAAACTTTTTTATGTATAATCCAAGTAACATAGTGCTGATGTGTTGAAAATGTTGTATGTTTTAGAACCGAAGATGAATGTTTAGCATTCAAAACTAGTTGTCTAATAAAATAATTCCAATAGAAGTGGCAATTAATTAATCAATCCTAATTGTATTAATCCTTGAATACCATCATGTGTACCTCAAGTAAATATGATTAGTTTAAAAAAAAAGTCACCATTTTTTTAGCAACGGGGCTTTTTTTGACACTTTCTACCCCTGTTAGTGTTGCTCTAATCGAAAATTTGCCAACAGTATACTTATCAGAAATTAAATAGAGAATATTCTTTGTTATATAACATTTGTGTCTTGGGCCTTTTGTTTAGGAGCTCTATGGGTTCAATGAATAAAGTCTCGTTTGACACCCCTCTTCTTTCTCAACTATGTTTTATTCCGAATAATCATTAACTGTAAATTTATTTTAAGATCATACAGGTAAGCGGGGGAAAAATACAAGAACATAAGTGCACAGGTGGTCTGCAGAATTAAGGTATTTAACTTGAAAATTTGTCCACTACATATAAATGAATCACAGATAAGCGACCAAAAAAAAACCGTTATTTTCTCTCAACTTTTTTTTCGAATAACCATTTATTATTAATTTAAGTAATTTCATTCTTTTAATTCTGAAATTTAATCTTTCACCGGTCGCGCCTGTTTCCTTAACACGAGCGGTCGCGCGTTGTACAAAGTACAACACCCTGGTTTTTATCCGTTTTGTTCCAAATTTTGTATTTTAGCTGTTAAATCAAATATTTCACTACTCTACATTCTAAGTAGAATGTATGTGCAGTATATTGCATGAGAAAATAATATTATGAACATAAACGAAAATAGTTTTTTTGATTAAAAATTATAAAAACAAATTTGTATCTAGATAAATTACAGTAAACGTAATTATTTACACGAATAAAATGGTTGTTTTAATGAAAAATTATTGTATACAATTATTTTTAGGAATGATTTTTAAAAATAAAATGTAGATACCCCCCTCCCCGAATCATATCCATCACTCTCAACATAGGTTTCTGTATCAAGATATAGAACATTTTCTATTTCCTCTTCGCCCAAATCTAAAATTTTTCTTCTTCCTCCAGGTTCTGCAAAATTTGAGGAATATATTTTAATGTTATAGTTTTCCACCTAATCAAAACAGTACAACTCATTATTACTTCGCTCACTAAGTATAAAAAAAAAAAGTAAAAATGCAAAAGGATTCTACTTACATTATATCGAATCCATCTGATTGCCGACAAGGGGACGAGGGAAAAACAAAACAAAATGAAAGCGTTCGCTTGTTGTACTTTGTGCAACACTGAGGACAAAATATTTTTCAATCAGAAAACTATCCCTACTATAACAGTGGGAAATTACTTGCGGCTAATGAAGGATAATTTCGAGGAATAGCTAAACCCACTTTTCCAGGAAGTACACCGAGAAGCGAGAGAAACAGAATACAAGTCGAGTGTTGTAAAAAAAAACGACGCGACCGGTTAAGAAAATTAGGAAAATCAGTAGAATATAGATGGACATATCCATGTATATTTTTTTTTTCCAGTCTGGGAAAAAGTTAGTTGTGTTTTTTATTAGTTTTAATTATCACTAAATAATTATTTTTTTTTTTATAAAATAAAGATTAAATAAAATTATTGTTGCCGATACATCATATTTGCTTTGGTCCTTTCTTTCTCCGGAACCCATCTAGAGCTTTTGTGGTGCACATTGAAATAATGAAATGTGAGCGGAGCTGTGTGGGGTAGGGGCGCTCATTGTTGGCCGGCGAGTCATCGGAGCGGCAGGAACTTGAAAAATTCCACTGGATATCCCCCTATCTCCTATACATCCCTAATGTAACCAAAACGAAGCACAAACATCACAAACGAAAATATGTTAGGCTCTCTGTTGCCAAGAACAATCCATCGAACCGGAAAAAAAAACTAATAAAAAAAAATTATATTTTAAAAAATAAGACGGTTGACTAAAAAGAAAATGGGATTTTTCTTATATCGGAAATTTCTTTGATGATACGTTAGAAAAGGCAAATGAAAACATTTTTTTTTATCTATATATTTATTGAAATTTACAACTCTATACAAAAAAAAAAAAAAAAAAAAAAAAAAAAAAAAAAAAAAAAAAAAAAAAAAAAAAAAAAAAAAAAAAAAAAAAAAATCCATCTTGATAATGTGATTATAACGCTTATTATATCATTTCAATTGCTTGTTGCAACTACTCAATGACAGCCCTGCAATGAATGTTCTATATAGAATCGATATCTTAATTCAAGTGAGGTATGGTAAAAGTACAACTTAACTGTGGAGGCAATAAGGGAACCGAATACCAAACGCGTCCATTCCATATAAAGTCCTCCAAACTTTGCAATGCTTAATTGATGGCAGAAAGTAGTCAGATAAAATATTTAAAATTCTTGTCTGTCCTCACCACTTGCGCTGATTACACGTGTGTTATTAGTAAATTGCCCTTCATTGCCTCCCAAACACTCCAATCCGAAAAATCTCACCAAATAACCTTTACCCTTCGTCGTAAACCCACGACTTCCTGTCCTACAGTATCCTTTAATGATATTCCACTAATCCCTGTTGAACAGATCCGCTACCTAGGACTCCACATGGACAAACGTCTAACTTGGAATCCACATACAAGACTAAAACGACAAGAAGCTGCCCGTCGTTACAGACTACTTCAACATTTACTAGACAAACGTTCAAAGCTCCCAATTAATTACAAAAAACTCACATACATGACTGTGATTAGACCTATTTAGATGTACGGATTTAAGCTTTGGTGCACCACTAAGCCATCCAATTCATCACGTTTTCAATCCTTACAATCCAAAATCCTTCGAAAAATCCTCAATACTCCTTACGTTGTCACCAATAAACTTATCCATAAAGATCTTAATGTTCCATATGTTGCTGATTTAGCCTACAGCAGATACCTATCCTTTCATAGTAAACTCTATAACCACTCAAATCCGCTAGTTTCTCAACTTGCTTCCCACTCCATTCCTGACAATCCCCCAAGGCGTCTGAAACGAAGTAGTTCTTTACAAGTTTTGACATGCAATTGTGATCGTTGTCAATACATTTATTTGATGCATATTTTTTGTACAGTTGTAAATTTCAATAAATGTATATATTTAAAAAAAATATATTCATGCGTTATGAGTACGAGAGGACTATATTAATGTTTAACCAGAAGCTAATCATTTTATAGTAAACTCCATTCCAACTTCCAAAAGGCCCCCAACTTTCTTCACACTCGATTCCTGATAACCCTCTGAGGCGTGTGAAAAGAAGATGGCCGAGAGACCTTCTAATGTTGAACTTTAATTAAAGTGCTACTAGTGAGTATATCTTCACAACATTGACATGTCATTGTAATCGTTTTCCTTAAATTTATTTGTATATATTGTGTACAGTTGTAGATATCAATAAATAATTTTTAAAAAAATATAAACGTTTATATTTTTTCACATTAAAACATTCACAATCAGAGAGAAATGTAACATGTTTATCAGATTATTCAAGTAAGCAGGCATTAAAATTTTCAAAGGACGAAAATCAGTTAATTATTAATATTCAATCTTTTAATTTACACAATTTTCCATTATCATTTGATCCAATGAAATCAATATTCATACGCTGAAATTTCGAGATAGGGGGGAAAATTCAGAAAAATCGTTTGAATAAATATTTACATTCTGCGAACACGAGGGAGTGTGTTCAAATAGAGAGCCCCTCCCCTCCTCGCCCAAATTTTAAGCTCCAAAATTAACCATTTCCCTCACGTTGAGCCTTAAAGGATTTACATATTATTTAAATGCCCGGTTTTAATTACTTTAACCAGGAGGGAACCACCTGTCCTGGAAGAGAGCTCGCCACCCAACTCGGTGAAAAATGCCTCAATTTCTGCTAATATTCCCCCACCCACCCACCTTTCCTCCATTTATTGAACAATCTCAGCAATTAATATCTCTCCCCTCGCAGATTCAAATTAAGTTCTCTTCTAGTAATAACTGCGATCAATTTAAAATTCGTACAATTTATTTCTTCGATGCGGTTTGGGGAAAGGTTGGCTGTCACCAACGGACTATTCGGAAATAGTTGTCGAGTTTTAGGAATAGCAATTTGTGTAACTCAGAGATTTCCGTCTCTTTTTTGGAATCGTCGATATTTTCCAGTAAAGGATAATTTTATTACTACAGAAATGTCCGTTTTGATTATTTCGAAAATTCAAAAAGGGATCTGTGTAATCCTGTCGTTTACTACTGTCATCTTTACATATTATGAGTAGTTATCAATCCTCTCTCTTTTGATTCCCGACAGGAAATCTCAAGTTCTCTGGGGTGTTTGAAGGAGAAGAGGCCTCATGTATTCCAAAACAGATACTTTATTTGAATGCTAATGGGTACTTTCTAAACAATACATAACTCAAACTGATCGCACATTGAGGGTTCAAAAGGTCATAATCAAATTCACGTGATTATTATTATTACTATTTAATGCTATTCCTAGCATTTGCAATTTTAAACAAATTTATTGAAAAATTAGAAACGAAATAAGCAATAATTTCTATTTAGGTAATAACAGAGATGGACTAAATTAAATCATGATTAAATATTTGACAACTAGTTTTCTGGGAAATTGGATACTACCAGTGATGCATCTGAGAGAGCAGTGTTGGTATCTCTTCTTGTCTGGCTTTGACTTATAAGATATATTTGACAATAAGAGGGGAATAGGCTCGATTCGGGGCTCCCCAGGCTTTTTGTTTATATTGTATATACAGGGTGAGTATCTCTCAGTGTAAATGTAGCAAAATGCCGCAGACCTCACCTTTCTATTCCAATCCGTTGCAGATATACGATAAATCAAAGACTTTATTGAGGAAACCAAGTTTTTTTCCATCTCCATATTGTTTAAATATTTTTCAAATTTTGACCACATTTTCGTTTCTAGCAATTAATTTTCTATAATAGCTGAGTACCTGTAACCTTGAATTTTACAAACTTAGTATCTAAAGAACAGCTTGATCTTCACCTTATTTGGGTGAGATTTTACTTCTTTTGGATAGTTTTTTTTTTTCGAAAAACGGTGAGCGTTGAAGTAATATAAGACATTGTAACTTCCCCAAATAAGGAGAAGATCAAGCTGTTCTTTAGATACTAAGTTTGTAAAATTCAAGGTTACAGGTACTCAGCTATTATAGAAAATTAATTGCTAGATCCGAAAATGTGGTCAAAATTTGAAAAATATTTAAACAAAATGGAGATATTACAGTTTTTATGGAAAAAAACGTGGTTTCCTCAAAAAAGTCTTTGATTTATCGTATATCTGCAACGGATTGGAATAGAAAGGTGAGGCCTGCGGCATTTTGCTACACTTTCGATCTAGTTTCACCCAATTATTTTTTTTACACTAAGAGATACTCGCCCTGTATAGCAAGAACTTATCATAATGTTTTGTATTTTGGTTTTAATTTTAATTTTATTTTATTTTTTATTATTGTAAATAATTATTAGTTTTAATCTAATGACGATTATTTCTTTAATTTTTGTAATTTATTATTATTAATTGTGTGTGTGTGTGTGTGTGCGTATGTGTGTGTGCGTATGTGTGTGTGTGTATGATATGAATGAATACATTATTGTATCTGTACCCATTGCCCTTTACTCAGGCAGATTGTACATTTATTTCAATAAAAATGTTTAATTTTCTGGAACTAATCTTCTAATTACGCCATCAAATATGACCTTCGTAACAAGCGATTTTAGATTTTTTTTTCTTCATGATTTTCACTTTGACACTCGGCAGGTAAAGTTATAAGAAAGATTACTACGACGTTTGAAGAAGAATGCAGTTGCGGACCGTTCGCTGATAGTTTGACCAAATTTGCGTCCAAAAAACAATGTTCAAGAGGAGGAATTTTATTTCTCCTTTTTCACCCAGAGGTAAAACCATCACATCCACATCACACTGCAGTGACATTGACATACTGTATCAAAAACATTAAAAACCTGCATTGGTCAGTCAGAAGTGACCTATATGAGCTGTTTTACGAAGTCCTTCCATACCACCTCATTGGTGAAACTCATTTCCACCAGATTTCTATCTGTTCAGAAATTAATAACTAAAATGTTATAACATTACTATCAGGTCAAATACACATTTTCTGACTTTATTCCTTCAAAGCCTTTGAATCTTTCAGTTCTGAGAACCGTTAAAGATTTTAGTTGAGTATCAACTTTCAACTCCGAGGATCCAAATCGGTATAATTTTAGCCATGTAAATTTAATTTTTTGTAAATATTCGAAAGCCAAGAGAGAGTAAATGTATAACTAGTAAGAATGGACAAGAAAATCATTTCAGCCATTCCAGACAACATGCTTAAATGTATTTCTCACTAATCCCTGTTGAACAGATCCGCTACCTCGGACTCCACTTGGACAAACGTCTTACTTGGAATCCACATACAAGAATAAAACGACCAGAAGCTGCCCGTCGTTACAGACTACTTCAAAATTTACTAGACAAACGTTCAAAGCTCCTAATTAATTATAAAAGCCTCATATACTTGACCGTGATTAGACCTATTTGGATCCAATCCTTACAATCCAAAATCCTTCGAAAAATCCTCAATACTCTTTACTTTGTCACCAGTAAACCTATCCATAAAGATCTTAATGTTCCATATGTTGCTGATTTAGCCTACAGCAGATACCTATCCTTTCATAGTAAACTCTATAACCACTCAAATCCGCTAGTTTCTCAACTTGCTTCCCACTCCATTCCTGACAATCCCCCAAGGCGTCTGAAACGAAGTAGTTCTTTACAAGTTTTGACATGCAATTGTGATCGTTGTCAATACATTTATTTGATGCATATTTTTTGTACAGTTGTAAATTTCAATAAATGTATATATTTAAAAAAAAATATATTCATGCGTTATGAGTACGAGAGGACTATATTAATGTTTAACCAGAAGCTAATCATTTTATAGTAAACTCCATTCCAACTTCCAAAAGGCCCCCAACTTTCTTCACACTCGATTCCTGATAACCCTCTGAGGCGTGTGAAAAGAAGATGGCCGAGAGACCTTCTAATGTTGAACTTTAATTAAAGTGCTACTAGTGAGTATATCTTCACAACATTGACATGTCATTGTAATCGTTTTCCTTAAATTTATTTGTATATATTGTGTACAGTTGTAGATATCAATAAATAATTTTTAAAAAAATATAAACGTTTATATTTTTTTCACATTAAAAACATTCACAATCAGAGAGAAATGTAACATGTTTATCAGATTATTCAAGTAAGCAGGCATTAAAATTTTCAAAGGACGAAAATCAGTTAATTATTAATATTCAATCTTTTAATTTACACAATTTTCCATTATCATTTGATCCAATGAAATCAATATTCATACGCTGAAATTTCGAGATAGGGGGGAAAATTCAGAAAAATCGTTTGAATAAATATTTACATTCTGCGAACACGAGGGAGTGTGTTCAAATAGAGAGCCCCTCCCACTCAAATCCGTTGTTTCTCAACTTGCTTCCCACTCCATTCCTGACAATCCTCCAAGGCGTCTGAAACGAAGATGGCCTTGAGACCTTCTAGTGTAGAATTTTTAATAAGAGCTACTGATGAGTAGTTCTTTACAAGTTTTGACATTTTATTGTAATCGCTATCAACACATTTACTTGATTTATATATTTTATGCAGTTGTAAAATTTAATAAATGAATATAAAAAAAAAAAAAAATTCTTAAACTTGTGATATTCAAACAAGAGCTTTTTTTTTTCTATTTCAAAAAATATAGTGAAATGTTAAACACAACTTAATTAATTTTCCCGGTTTGTAGACAGTAGTAAAGATTATTACAAATAATATAATTTTAGGAGATGGTAACCTCCTACTTTTAAAAAAAATAATGAGTTAAATATAAAATTCAATACTAACTTTATTTAAACCATGTAATACAAATATACGATTAAAAAAAATAAAATAAGGCATTAAATAACATACCACTACATACGGTCTGGTATAGCACTAATAAAGTAGGAACTTACCTGAAACAAAAACATATTAATTAATTAATGATGCAATTACTAAATTAGAGATTAGTTTTTTTTTTTTATTGTGAAAGATTACATTACAATTAACAGATGAAACTTTTACAACATATTTCATTATTAAAGTATTTGAAATTACAATATTATTCGAAGGCAAGGGTTCTATATTGTTGATGATCAACATGAACTTTTAGAATAATCAAAAAATAACAAATGAAACAGTGAATTAATAAAACGTATTTAAAATATAATATAAACTAAAAAATATAGAGTATATATATAAAAAATCGATTGATAATCCGTGATGCTTAGGGGTCAAAGATTTATATTATCCATATTGCCGGAAGAACGGAATTACTTGTTTCAATCACTTGTTTAGACTTCGGCTAGGACGGTCGCAGATAATTATCCACTCCAGCAGATAAGACTTATTTTCTTTCTTTTAAAATTTTACTTTTTTTCATTTCTATATTTTCTTATGGTTATATTATTCGTAAAGATATTTTATTATTTACTTTCTTATGTATAATGTTTTTTTTTTTGTTTTTTTTATATATTTTAGAAGTGAACAATTTTATTTTTGTATAAGGTATATTAATTTTATTTAGGTATTTTTTGTTCTTTTTTGTTATTAAAACAATTTGTTTTTAACCTGGTAAGAGATGTTAAAAATGTAAAAAAATTGAGAGATGGGTCTCTTTTAATTAAAACTTCAAATAATAACCAATCAAACAAGCCATTTCAACCTCTACTGAATCTGGAGACGAAATAGCCTCTGTTCTTGTAAATGACTCGCCTATGTCTATTGATGACACGGGCCAAATATTCGATGAAAGAGAGTTCACTAGAGTAACTCATAAAAAAAAATACTAAAAACTAAAAACTAAAAGATAATTCTAAAACCGCACTCTCTAAGAATGATAACTCCTAACAGGAAAAACAATAATATTGTATTAATTAATAGTTATTACATCACTTACTCACTTAATAAATATATAAATAACAAAAATATATATCTTAAAATTAAAAATAATAGCTGCTTTATAACATTTCAAGTGCATAATATCCCAAACGTCATTGTTATTGAAGTTAATAAAAATAACATTAATAAGATCACTGCTTGCGGATATCTTAACATCTGTTTACCATTGCCTTCATTTAACACCAAAAACAATAACGAATTATTAACGCCAGTCTTCTTAAACGACACTATTCACTTACCACTATTTTTGTCCTATAAATATATTCTCTACTATATAATATATACTCAATACATTTATAAATCTTTGTTTTACTTAAATACTATGAGTGACTTTTCCATGTGAACGTTGGTTTCAAAGTTTCAAACGTGGTGATTTTGATGTTACTGATCAAAAACGAGAAAATCGACCAAAAAAGTTTGAGGACTTCGAATTGCAATCTTTATTAGACGAAGACAATACCCAAACCCAACAAATGATGGCAGAACAGTTGAATGTCACTAGGCAAGCCATTTCCGATCGCCTGAGAGCTATGGGAAAGATTCAAAAGGTTGGAAAATGGGTTCCACATGAATTGGACGAACGACAGATGGAAAAAAAAAAAAACGAAAAACTGTGTGCGAAATGCTGCTTTTACGCCACGAAAGAAAGGGTTTTTTTGCATCGAGTTGTTACTGGCGATGAAAAAATGGATTTATTTTCAGAATCCCAAACGAAAAAATTCATGGGTAACGCCAGGACAACCATCCACATCGAGTGCAAGACCGGATCGTTTTGGGAAGAAGACAATGCTGTGTGTGTGGTGGGGGATCAGAAGGGAGTAGTCTACTACGAGCTTCTCAAACCCGGCGAAACAGTCAATACCGAGCGCTACCGACAACAAATGATCAATTTGAGTCACGCATTGATCGAAAAACGCCCAGAATGGGCTCACAGGCACGCCAAAGTCATTCTTCAGCATGATAACGCTCCTGCACATTCAGCCAGATTGACTAAGGAAACGATTTCTTCGCTTGGTTGGGAACTCCTACCCCACCCGCCGTATTCACCTGACCTGGCGCCTTCTGATTTTCACCTCTTCTCATCGATGGGACACTCATTGGCGGAGCAACACTTCAACAATTTCGAAAACGTACGAAAATGGCTCGATGAATGGATTTCAAATAAAGATGAAGCATTCTTTTGGAATGGTATCCATATATTGCCCGAGAGATGGACAAAATGTGTAGAAAGCGAGGGTCAGTACTTTGAATAAAATATATTATACTTTTTTTTTAAATTACTGTGTATATATTTTAAGAAATAAACGACATTTTAAACTTGCATACCTGGTAGTACTGTTAGCTTTCTATTAAAATATCATGTCCAATGCATAATCATCATGACATTTCTTATTCTATCCTAGAATTATTGTTTATCTTATTTAAAACCATACACGCATTTCGTTACTTCAATGGAATTGCAACGGATTGAAGACTGATTTAAAAATTTTGATAAGGAATGTAAACCACTTTTGTATAGTCCTCCAGGGAACCAATCTTTTAAATAGTGAAAATGGAATATTAAATTTTTTTTTAATTTATAGAAAAGACAGCAGTTCAGGAATCAGTATATTCAGAACAAATTTCAATAAATACCCATCTCCAAGTTGTAGCCGCTAAAATACACCTAAATTTTACATTTTCTGTTTGTAATGTATGCCACAGGACCGTACTATAGAAACCCAGCATTTACTAGGCATATTTAACCAAGAAGAAATAGAATGTCTTATAATACTTTAACGTACACCGTTTTTCGAAGAGACTATTTACAAAACTGCAAATCTTACAAAAACTTGAAAATTTAACCAGTTTTCATTTGGTATGATCAAATTAATGATTCCGTATCGATTTCATGGAGAATTTTACTTTTAAAACCGGAAAACATGGTGTTTCAGTTTGGCATACAAATCAGTTATTTGTGTAAATAAGACATTATGATAATCCCTTAATGAAAATATGCATTTTAAACATAATTAACTCTTCATCGGTATTAAAAGCAAAGGGAAAATGTATTTTTTAATAGAAAATAAAGGAAAAATGTCAATAATGCGACACCAGTTCAGAGGATTTTATGTTATTGCATTTATTTATTTTTTAATTGTTATTTAAGGTTTATTTTATTACATTTTCTATTAAGGTTTAAAACCCAATGATAATGAACATAGACCTCAATTTTGCTGTTGGCTTTTGAATGTAGATTATATTGAAATATACCACTTTTTGAGGCGAATTTTATCGGCAGATCAGTGTTTGTACCTATCCATGTGGGTATCGTTGGTTTATTCAGTTTTTACTGCTGTCAAATAGCAGCCTCATATTTCAAGCCTAATATGGAGGTTAGCGACTATATAGTTTATAGTAAATATAATGAATGATGTTAAAATAAACTATTTTTATATAAAAATAAAAATTTATTTTTGCTACCCTGTCCCTCACTAGACCCTAAAAAAGGGTCTTAGAACTTTAAGGAATAGGTTGCCTATATAAGCTATTTTTATTCAAGCGAACGTTAGAATAACTTTTTATCATGATTGATTAGCAAAAGAACTTTCAGAATTCATGATTCGAATTTGTTTTAGAAACTTCAAAAATATTAGACGAGAAGGAATGGAGTAGAGAGTGCCTGAGCTAGGCCGGGCACAACTAACTCCTCCAAAGTAGACCGAGGGATCCAAACTAAACCTCTTAGTCATAACTTTTTATAAAGTTTGGAAAAAGACAAATCGCTTAAAATGATGGGCGAGCTCCTAGTTGAGATCCATAGCCCCTAACTTCATTAACAAACACTATTTCCCGCTGAGTTCAACAGTTGACTTTTTCACGCAGAAACAGCCTAAGTCGAATAAATCACGACTTTAAACTTTTAATTGGAGCAAACCGAAAAAAAAAATCTGATGTATGAACGTTGCGGTTGAACATAACATAAGGTATGTTATTTCTTTTCAACTACCCACT